>JAJNNQ010000002.1:57864097-59093917 GCA_027886175.1 Phylloscopus collybita
GGTTTCCCATGGAAAAGGGCCAGCGTTCGTGTCTAATGCTGTCTGCCCGCCACTGGGTTGTGGCTACAGAAATTACATACAAATGAGGATATCTCCCAGATTCAATATGCCACCAGTTGGAAGTTTGTCTGTTCTTGTAGTGCAAAAGGCCTCCTAAAAACAGACATCAGGAACCTGGCCTGGAGACTTTGGTTTCCCCTGGAAAAGGGCCACTATTCATGTCTAATTCTGTCTGCCTGCCACTGGGATTCTGCGTACTAAAATTCCTCTAAAATTCTATACAAATGAGAATATCTCGCAGGTGCAATCTACCCCCGGTTTGAAGTTTCTCTGCCCTTGTATTGCCAAAGGTCGCCTATAAAATGACATCTGAAACGTAGGATGGATAATTTGGTTTCCCATGAAAAAGAGCCACTGTTCATGCCTAATGCTGTGTGCCTGCCACTGGGCGTATGCCTCCTAAAATTCCATACAAGTGAGGATATCTCCCAGATGCAATTTACCACCAGATGGAAGATTGTCTGCCCTTTGTAGTGGCAAAGGCCTCCTCAAAAACTGACATCAGGAACCAGGGGTGGAGACTTTGGTTTCCCATGGGAAAGGACCACCGTTTGTGTCTAATGCAATGTGCCTGCCACTGGGCTTATGCCTAGTGAAATTCCATACAAATGAGGATATCTCCCAGATGGAATCTACAACCAGTCGGAAATTAGTCTGCCCTTATAGTGCCAAATGCCTCCTACAAACTGACATCAGGAACGTGGGATGGAGACTTTGTTTCCAATGGAAAAGGGGTACCGTTCCTGTCTAATGCTGTCTGCCTGCCACTGGGTTACGCCTGCTGAAATTCCTCACAAATGAGGCTATCTCCCAGATGGAATCTACCACCAGTTCGAAGTTTGTTTGCCCTTGTAGTGCCAAAGGCCTCCTAAAAACTGACATCAGGAACCTGGGGTGGAGACATCGGTTTCCCATGAAAAAGGTCCACCGTTCGTGTCCTATGCTGTCTGCCTGCCACTGATCTTCTGCCTGCTGAAATTCCATACAAATGAGGATATCTCCTCAATGCAATCAACCACCAGACGGAACTTTGTCTGCCCTTGTAGTGCCAAAGGCCTCCTACATACTGACATCAGGAACCTGGAGTGGAGACTTTGGTTTCCCAAGGAAATGCGACAGCGTTCATGTCTAATGATGTTTGCCTGCCACTAGGATTCTGCCTATTAAAATTACAATAAAATTCCATACCATTGAAGATGTCTCTCACGTGCAATCTAACACCAAATGGAAGTTTGTCTGCCCCTGTAGAGCAAAAGGCTTCCTACAAAATGACATCAAGAAGCTGGGGCAGAGACTTTGGTTTCCCATGGAAAAGGGCCACGGTTCCTGTCTAATGCTGTCTGCCTGCCACTGGGCTTATGGCTACAAAAATTACATACAAATGAGGATATCTCCCAGATGCAATATGCCATCAGTTGGAAGTTTGTCTCGTCTTGTAGTGCCAGAGGCCTCCTAGAAAATGACATCAGGAACCTGGGGTGGAGACTTTGGTTTCCCATGGAAATGAGCCACTATTCATGTCTAATTTTTTCTGCCTGCCGCTGGGATTCTGCCTACTAAAATTCCACTAAAATTCCATGCAAATGCGAATATCTCCCGGGTGCAATCAAACACCAGATGGAAGTTTCTCTGCCCTTGTATTGCCAAAGACCTCCTTCAAACTGACATCAGGAACATAGGATGGATAATTTGTCTTTCCATGGAAAAGGACCACCGTTCCTGTCTAATGCTGTCTGCCTGGCACTGTGGTTATGACTGCTGAAGTTCCATACAAATGAGGATATCTCCCAGATGCAATATGCCACCAGATGGAAGTTTGTCTGCTCTAGCAGTGCCAAAGGCCTCCTTCAAACTGACATTCGGAACCTGGCCTGGAGACATTGGTTTCCTACGGAAAAGGTCCACCGTTCATTTTTAATGCGGTCGGTCTGCAACTGGGATTCTGAGTACTATAATTCCACTAAAATTCTATACAAATGAGGATATCTCCCAGGTGCAATCTACCACCAGATGTTAGTTTGTCTGCTCTTGCAGTGCCAAAGGCCTCCTTTATACTGACATTTGGAACCTGGCCTGGAGACTTTGGTTTCCTATGGAAAAGGCCCACCGTTCGTGTTTAATTCTCTCTGTCTGCAACTGGGCTTCTGAGTACTAAAATACCACTAAAATTCCATACAAATAAGGACATCTACGAGGTGCGATCCACCACTAGATGGAAGTTTGTCTGCCCTTGTAGTGCCAAAGGCCTCCTACAAACTGACATCAGGAGCCTGGGTTGGAGACTTTGTTTTCCCATGGAAAAGGGCCACCGTTCGTGTCTAATGCTGTCTGCCTGCCACTGGGCTTCTATCTGCTGAAATTCCATACAAATGAGGATATCTTCCCGATGCAATCAACCACCAGACGGAAGTTTCTCTGCCCTTGTACTGTCAATGGCCTACTAAAACCTGACATCGGGAACGTGGTGTGGAGACTTTGGCTTCCCTAGGAAAAGGACCACCGTTCCTGTCTAATGCGGTCTGCCTGGCACTGTGGTTATGACTGCTGAAGGTCCATACAAATGAGGATATCTCCCAGGAGCAATCTACCACCAGGTGGAAGTTTGTCTGCCCTTGTGGTGCCAAAGGCCTCCTAGTAACGGACATCAGGAATGTGGGGTGGAGACTTTGGTTTCCCTATAAAAATGGGCCACCGTTCGTGTCTAATGCTGTCTGCCTGCCACTGGGGATCTTCGTAATAAAATTCCAATAAAATTCCATAGAAATGAGGATAACTCCCAGGTGCAATCTACCACCAGATGGAAGTTTTTCTGCCTGTATGTTGGAAAAGGCCTCCTACAAAGTGACATCAGCAATGAGCGCGGAGATTTGGGTTTCCCATGGAAATGGGCCACCTTTCGTGTCTAATGGTGTCTGCCTGCCACTGGGATTATGCCTTGTAAAATCCCATACAAATGAGGATATCTTCCAGACAGAGTCTACCACCAGATGAAAGTTTGTCTGCCCTTGTAATGCCAATGGCCTCCTACACACTGACATCAGGATTCTGGAGAGGACGCTTTGGTTTCCCATGGAAAAGGGGCACCTTGGTGTTTAATGCTGTCTCCTTGCCACTGGGCTTATGACTACTGAAATTACATACAAATGAGGATATCTCCCAGACGCAATATGCCACCAGATGGAAATTTGTCTGCTCTTGCAGTGCCAAAGGCCTCCTTCAAACTGACATTCGGAACCTCGCCTGGAGACTTTGGTTTCCTATAGAAAAGGCGCACCATTCATGTTTAATGCTGTCTGTCTGCCATTGGGCTTCTGAGTACTAAAATACCACTAAAATTCCATAAAAATGAGGATATCTCCCAGGTGCAATCTACCACCAGGTGGAAGTTTGTCAGCCCTTGCAGTGCCAAAAGCCTCCTAAAAACTGACATCAGGAACATAGGATGGATAATTTGTTTTTCCATGGAAAGGGGCCACTGTTCGTGTCTAATGCTGTCTGCCTGCCAGTGGGCAGAAGCCTACCAAAATTCCCTACAAATGAGGATATCTCCCAAATGCAATTTCCCACCAGATGGAATTTTGTCTGCCCTTTTTATGCCAAAGGCCTCCTACAAACTGACATCAGGAGCCTGGGTTGGAGACTTTGTTTTCCCATGGAAAAGGGCCACCGTTCGTGTCTAATGCTGTCTGCCTGCCACTGGGCTTTTACCTGCTGAAATTCCATACAAATGAGGATATCTCCCCGATGCAATCAGCCACCAGACGGAAGTTTGTTTGCCCTTGTACTGCCAAAGGCCTCTTAAAACCTGACATCAGGAACGTGGCTTGGAGACTTTGGCTGCCCATGGGAAAAGGGCCACCGTTCATGTCTAATGCTATCTGCCTGCCACTGGGCTTTTACCTGCTGAAATTCCATACAAATGAGGATATCTCCCCGATGCAATCAACCACCAGACGGAAGTTTGTCTACCTTTGTAGTGTCAAAGGCCTCCTAGAAACGGACATCAGGAACGTGGGGTGGAGACTTCGGTTTCCCATAGAAATGGGCCATTGTTCGTGTCTAATGCTGTCTGCCTGCCACTGTGCTTCTTCCTACTAAAATTCCACTAAAACTCCATAGAAATGAGGATATCTCCCAGGTGCAATCTACAACCAGATGGAAGTTTCTCTGCCCTTATATTGGAAAACGCCTCCTACAAAGTGACAGAAGCAACGTGGGGTGGAGATTTTGGTTTCCCATGGAAAAGGGCCACTGTTCGTGTCTAATCCTCTCTGCCTGCCACTGGGGTTATGCCTGCTGAAATTCCTCACAAATGAGGATATCTCCCAGATGGAATCCACCACCAGTTCCAAATTTGTTTACCCTTCTAGTGCCAAAGGCCTCCTAAAAACTGACATCAGGAACCTGGGGTGGAGACTTTGGTTTCTCATGGAAATGGGCCACCGTTCATGTCTAATAATGTGTGTCAGCCATTGGGCTTCTACCTACGAAAATTCCACTGAAATTCCATACAAATGAAGACATCTCCCGGGTGCAGTCTATCGCCAGATATAAGTTTTTCTGCCCTTGTATTTCCAAAGGCCTTCCACAAACTGACATGAGGAGCCAGGAGTGGAGACTTTGGTTTCCCATGGATATGGGCCAGCGTTCGTGTGTAAAGCAGTCTGCCTGCCGCTGGATTTCTGCCTACTTTAATACCACTAAAATTCCATAAAAATGAGGATATCTCCCAGGTGCAATCTACCACGAGATGGAAGTTTTTCTGCCCTTGTACTTCCAAACGCCTCTTACAAACTAACATCAGGAACGTGGGGTAGAGACTTCGGTTTCCCATGGAAAAGGGTCACCGTTTGTGTCTAATGCAGTCTTCCTGCCACTGGGGTTATGCCTGCTGAAATTCCTCACAAATGAGGATATCTCCCACACGGAATCTACCACCAGTTGGAAGTTTGTCTGCCCTTGTAGTGCCAAAGGCCTCCTACAAACTGACATCAGGCACGTAAGATGGAGACTTTGGTTTCCCAAGGAAATGGACCACCGTTCGTGCCTAATGCTGTCTGCCAGACACTGGGCTTATGCCTACTAAAATTCCACTAAAATTCTATACAAATGAGGACTCTGCCAGCACAGTGCAGAGTCCCCGTGGCTAGTTCCTTGAAATACCTTTCCTGGCAGCAGCCCAGAGCTGTACTGAGTGCAGCAGGTGTCAGGCAGTCTCCTCTCGCCGTGTAGGTGCTTCTGTTTTGTGTTTGCAGCGTGCAGAGAAGCCCGCGTGCTTGCTGCTGCTTCCAGCAAGCCAAAACGCTTTTGCAGCCACTTTCCTGCCTTTTCCACAACAGGATCACTGTCTAGCTGATTTACAGTTGCCTCTGCGTAGAGCAGCTAGAGGAGCAGCTCTGCCGGCTTTCCTGTGCTTCTGCATAGCAGAGCTGTCAAGAACGAGAAGCTGCGTTTTGCCGAGAAAGCAGCGCTTCGCGGAAGCACAGCCAGCGGCGTCTTCGGTACAGCGGCAGCTTGTGCGGAGAAGCGAAAGAGAGCCGGGGAAGAACGTGGAAAGCCGAACTCGGTCGCGGCAAGCGGGTGCTGGCGAACAGCTTCTGGTCACCTTGTAGAAACTGTCCCAGCACAGTGCAGAGTCCCCGTGGCTAGTTCCTTGAAATACCTTTCCTGGCAGCAGCCCAGAGCTGTACTGAGTGCAGCAGGTGTCAGGCCGTCTCCTCTCGCCGTGTAGGTGCTTCTATTTTGTGTTTGCAGCGTGCAGAGAAGCCCGCGTGCTTGCTGCTGCTTCCAGCAAGCCAAAACGCTTTTGCAGCCACTTTCCTGCCTTTTCCACAACAGGATCACTGTCTAGCTGATTTACAGTTGCCTCTGCGTAGAGCAGCTAGAGGAGCAGCTCTGCCGGCTTTCCTGTGCTTCTGCATAGCAGAGCTGTCAAGAACGAGAAACTGCGTTTTGCCGAGAAAGCAGCGCTTCGCGGAACCACAGCCAGCGGCGTCTTCGGTACAGCCGCAGCTTGTGCGGAGAAGCGAAAGAGAGCCGGGGAAGAACGTGGAAAGCCGAACTCGGTCGCTGCAAGCGGGTGCTGGCGAACAGCTTCTGGTCACCTTGTAGAAACTCTCCCAGCACAGTGCAGAGTCCCCGTGGCTAGTTCCTTGAAATACCTTTCCTGGCAGCAGCCCAGAGCTGTACTGAGTGCAGCAGGTGTCAGGCCGTCTCCTCTCGCCGTGTAGGTGCTTCTGCTTTGTGTTTGCAGCGTGCAGAGAAGCCCGCGTGCTTGCTGCTGCTTCCAGCAAGCCAAAACGCTTTTGCAGCCACTTTCCTGCCTTTTCCACAACAGGGTCACTGTCTAGCTGATTTACAGTTGCCTCTGCGTAGAGCAGCTAGAGGAGCAGCTCTGCCGGCTTTCCTGTGCTTCTGCATAGCAGAGCTGTCAAGAACGAGAAGCTGCGTTTTGCCGAGAAAGCAGCGCTTCGCGGAACCACAGCCAGCGGCGTCTTCGGTACAGCCGCAGCTTGTGCGGAGAAGCGAAAGAGAGCCGGGGAAGAACGTGGAAAGCCGAACTCGGTCGCTGCAAGCGGGTGCTGGCGAACAGCTTCTGGTCACCTTGTAGAAACTCTCCCAGCACAGTGCAGAGTCCCCGTGGCTAGTTCCTTGAAATACCTTTCCTGGCAGCAGCCCAGAGCTGTACTGAGTGCAGCAGGTGTCAGGCAGTCTCCTCTCGCCGTGTAGGTGCTTCTGTTTTGTGTTTGCAGCGTGCAGAGAAGCCCGCGTGCTTGCTGCTGCTTCCAGCAAGCCAAAACGCTTTTGCAGCCACTTTACTGCCTTTTCCACAACAGGATCACTGTCTAGCTGATTTACAGTTGCCTCTGCGTAGAGCAGCTAGAGGAGCAGCTCTGCCGGCTTTCCTGTGCTTCTGCATAGCAGAGCTGTCAAGAACGAGAAACTGCGTTTCGCAGAGAAAGCAGCGCTTCACGGAAGCACAGCCAGCCGCGTCTTCGGTACAGCCGCAGCTTGTGCGGAGAAGCGAAAGAGAGCCGGGGAAGAACGTGGAAAGCCGAACTCGGTCGCTGCAAGCGGGTGCTGGCGAACAGCTTCTGGTCACCTTGTAGAAACTCTCCCAGCACAGTGCAGAGTCCCCGTGGCTAGTTCCTTGAAATACCTTTCCTGGCAGCAGCCCAGAGCTGTACTGAGTGCAGCAGGTGTCAGGCCGTCTCCTCTCGCCGTGTAGGTGCTTCTGCTTTGTGTTTGCAGCGTGCAGAGAAGCCCGCGTGCTTGCTGCTGCTTCCAGCAAGCCAAAACGCTTTTGCAGCCACTTTCCTGCCTTTTCCACAACAGGATCACTGTCTAGCTGATTTACAGTTGCCTCTGCGTAGAGCAGCTAGAGGAGCAGCTCTGCCGGCTTTCCTGTGCTTCTGCATAGCAGAGCTGTCAAGAACGAGAAGCTGCGTTTTGCCGAGAAAGCAGCGCTTCGCGGAAGCACAGCCAGCGGCGTCTTCGGTACAGCCGCAGCTTGTGCGGAGAAGCGAAAGAGAGCCGGGGAAGAACGTGGAAAGCCGAACTCGGTCGCTGCAAGCGGGTGCTGGCGAAGAGCTTCTGGTCACCTTGTAGAAACTCTCCCAGCACAGTGCAGAGTCCCCGTGGCTAGTTCCTTGAAATACCTTTCCTGGCAGCAGCCCAGAGCTGTACTGAGTGCAGCAGGTGTCAGGCCGTCTCCTCTCGCCGTGTAGGTGCTTCTGTTTTGTGTTTGCAGCGTGCAGAGAAGCCCGCGTGCTTGCTGCTGCTTCCAGCAAGCCAAAACGCTTTTGCAGCCACTTTCCTGCCTTTTCCACAACAGGGTCACTGTCTAGCTGATTTACAGTTGCCTCTGCGTAGAGCAGCTAGAGGAGCAGCTCTGCCGGCTTTCCTGTGCTTCTGCATAGCAGAGCTGTCAAGAACGAGAAGCTGCGTTTTGCCGAGAAAGCAGCGCTTCGCGGAAGCACAGCCAGCGGCGTCTTCGGTACAGCCGCAGCTTGTGCGGAGAAGCGAAAGAGAGCCGGGGAAGAACGTGGAAAGCCGAACTCGGTCGCGGCAAGCGGGTGCTGGCGAACAGCTTCTGGTCACCTTGTAGAAACTGTCCCAGCACAGTGCAGAGTCCCCGTGGCTAGTTCCTTGAAATACCTTTCCTGGCAGCAGCCCAGAGCTGTACTGAGTGCAGCAGGTGTCAGGCCGTCTCCTCTCGCCGTGTAGGTGCTTCTATTTTGTGTTTGCAGCGTGCAGAGAAGCCCGCGTGCTTGCTGCTGCTTCCAGCAAGCCAAAACGCTTTTGCAGCCACTTTCCTGCCTTTTCCACAACAGGATCACTGTCTAGCTGATTTACAGTTGCCTCTGCGTAGAGCAGCTAGAGGAGCAGCTCTGCCGGCTTTCCTGTGCTTCTGCATAGCAGAGCTGTCAAGAACGAGAAACTGCGTTTTGCCGAGAAAGCAGCGCTTCGCGGAAGCACAGCCAGCGGCGTCTTCGGTACAGCCGCAGCTTGTGCGGAGAAGCGAAAGAGAGCCGGGGAAGAACGTGGAAAGCCGAACTCGGTCGCTGCAAGCGGGTGCTGGCGAACAGCTTCTGGTCACCTTGTAGAAACTCTCCCAGCACAGTGCAGAGTCCCCGTGGCTAGTTCCTTGAAATACCTTTCCTGGCAGCAGCCCAGAGCTGTACTGAGTGCAGCAGGTGTCAGGCAGTCTCCTCTCGCCGTGTAGGTGCTTCTGCTTTGTGTTTGCAGCGTGCAGAGAAGCCCGCGTGCTTGCTGCTGCTTCCAGCAAGCCAAAACGCTTTTGCAGCCACTTTCCTGCCTTTTCCACAACAGGATCACTGTCTAGCTGATTTACAGTTGCCTCTGCGTAGAGCAGCTAGAGGAGCAGCTCTGCCGGCTTTCCTGTGCTTCTGCATAACAGAGCTGTCAAGAACGAGAAGCTGCGTTTTGCCGAGAAAGCAGCGCTTCGCGGAAGCACAGCCAGCGGCGTCTTCGGTACAGCCGCAGCTTGTGCGGAGAAGCGAAAGAGAGCCGGGGAAGAACGTGGAAAGCCGAACTCGGTCGCTGCAAGCGGGTGCTGGCGAACAGCTTCTGGTCACCTTGTAGAAACTGTCCCAGCACAGTGCAGAGTCCCCGTGGCTAGTTCCTTGAAATACCTTTCCTGGCAGCAGCCCAGAGCTGTACTGAGTGCAGCAGGTGTCAGGCCGTCTCCTCTCGCCGTGTAGGTGCTTCTGTTTTGTGTTTGCAGCGTGCAGAGAAGCCCGCGTGCTTGCTGCTGCTTCCAGCAAGCCAAAACGCTTTTGCAGCCACTTTCCTGCCTTTTCCACAACAGGGTCACTGTCTAGCTGATTTACAGTTGCCTCTGCGTAGAGCAGCTAGAGGAGCAGCTCTGCCGGCTTTCCTGTGCTTCTGCATAGCAGAGCTGTCAAGAACGAGAAGCTGCGTTTTGCCGAGAAAGCAGCGCTTCGCGGAAGCACAGCCAGCGGCGTCTTCGGTACAGCCGCAGCTTGTGCGGAGAAGCGAAAGAGAGCCGGGGAAGAACGTGGAAAGCCGAACTCGGTCGCTGCAAGCGGGTGCTGGCGAACAGCTTCTGGTCACCTTGTAGAAACTGTCCCAGCACAGTGCAGAGTCCCCGTGGCTAGTTCCTTGAAATACCTTTCCTGGCAGCAGCCCAGAGCTGTACTGAGTGCAGCAGGTGTCAGGCCGTCTCCTCTCGCCGTGTAGGTGCTTCTGTTTTGTGTTTGCAGCGTGCAGAGAAGCCCGCGTGCTTGCTGCTGCTTCCAGCAAGCCAAAACGCTTTTGCAGCCACTTTCCTGCCTTTTCCACAACAGGATCACTGTCTAGCTGATTTACAGTTGCCTCTGCGTAGAGCAGCTAGAGGAGCAGCTCTGCCGGCTTTCCTGTGCTTCTGCATAGCAGAGCTGTCAAGAGCGAGAAACTGCGTTTCGCCGAGAAAGCAGCGCTTCGCGGAACCACAGCCAGCGGCGTCTTCGGTACAGCCGCAGCTTGTGCGGAGAAGCGAAAGAGAGCCGGGGAAGAACGTGGAAAGCCGAACTCGGTCGCTGCAAGCGGGTGCTGGCGAAGAGCTTCTGGTCACCTTGTAGAAACTGTCCCAGCAAAGTGCAGAGTCCCCGTGGCTAGTTCCTTGAAATACCTTTCCTGGCAGCAGCCCAGAGCTGTACTGAGTGCAGCAGGTGTCAGGCCGTCTCCTCTCGCCGTGTAGGTGCTTCTGCTTTGTGTTTCCAGCGTGCAGAGAAGCCCGCGTGCTTGCTGCTGCTTCCAGCAAGCCAAAACGCTTTTGCAGCCACTTTCCTGCCTTTTCCACAACAGGATCACTGTCTAGCTGATTTACAGTTGCCTCTGCGTAGAGCAGCTAGAGGAGCAGCTCTGCCGGCTTTCCTGTGCTTCTGCATAGCAGAGCTGTCAAGAACGAGAAACTGCGTTTCGCCGAGAAAGCAGCGCTTCGCGGAACCACAGCCAGCGGCGTCTTCGGTACAGCCGCAGCTTGTGCGGAGAAGCGAAAGAGAGCCGGGGAAGAACGTGGAAAGCCGAACTCGGTCGCTGCAAGCGGGTGCTGGCGAAGAGCTTCTGGTCACCTTGTAGAAACTGTCCCAGCAAAGTGCAGAGTCCCCGTGGCTAGTTCCTTGAAATACCTTTCCTGGAAGCAGCCCAGAGCTGTACTGAGTGCAGCAGGTGTCAGGCCGTCTCCTCTCGCCGTGTAGGTGCTTCTGCTTTGTGTTTGCAGCGTGCAGAGAAGCCCGCGTGCTTGCTGCTGCTTCCAGCAAGCCAAAACGCTTTTGCAGCCACTTTCCTGCCTTTTCCACAACAGGGTCACTGTCTAGCTGATTTACAGTTGCCTCTGCGTAGAGCAGCTAGAGGAGCAGCTCTGCCGGCTTTCCTGTGCTTCTGCATAGCAGAGCTGTCAAGAACGAGAAGCTGCGTTTTGCCGAGAAAGCAGCGCTTCGCGGAACCACAGCCAGCGGCGTCTTCGGTTCAGCCGCAGCTTGTGCGAAGAAGCGAAAGAGAGCCGGGGAAGAACGTGGAAAGCCGAACTCGGTCGCTGCAAGCGGGTGCTGGCGAACAGCTTCTGGTCACCTTGTAGAAACTGTCCCAGCACAGTGCAGAGTCCCCGTGGCTAGTTCCTTGAAATACCTTTCCTGGCAGCAGCCCAGAGCTGTACTGAGTGCAGCAGGTGTCAGGCAGTCTCCTCTCGCCGTGTAGGTGCTTCTGCTTTGTGTTTCCAGCGTGCAGAGAAGCCCGCGTGCTTGCTGCTGCTTCCAGCAAGCCAAAACGCTTTTGCAGCCACTTTCCTGCCTTTTCCACAACAGGGTCACTGTCTAGCTGATTTACAGTTGCCTCTGCGTAGAGCAGCTAGAGGAGCAGCTCTGCCGGCTTTCCTGTGCTTCTGCATAGCAGAGCTGTCAAGAACGAGAAGCTGCGTTTTGCCGAGAAAGCAGCGCTTCGCGGAACCACAGCCAGCGGCGTCTTCGGTTCAGCCGCAGCTTGTGCGAAGAAGCGAAAGAGAGCCGGGGAAGAACGTGGAAAGCCGAACTCGGTCGCTGCAAGCGGGTGCTGGCGAACAGCTTCTGGTCACCTTGTAGAAACTGTCCCAGCACAGTGCAGAGTCCCCGTGGCTAGTTCCTTGAAATACCTTTCCTGGCAGCAGCCCAGAGCTGTACTGAGTGCAGCAGGTGTCAGGCAGTCTCCTCTCGCCGTGTAGGTGCTTCTGCTTTGTGTTTCCAGCGTGCAGAGAAGCCCGCGTGCTTGCTGCTGCTTCCAGCAAGCCAAAACGCTTTTGCAGCCACTTTCCTGCCTTTTCCACAACAGGATCACTGTCTAGCTGATTTACAGTTGCCTCTGCGTAGAGCAGCTAGAGGAGCAGCTCTGCCGGCTTTCCTGTGCTTCTGCATAGCAGAGCTGTCAAGAACGAGAAGCTGCGTTTTGCCGAGAAAGCAGCGCTTCGCGGAACCACAGCCAGCGGCGTCTTCGGTTCAGCCGCAGCTTGTGCGAAGAAGCGAAAGAGAGCCGGGGAAGAACGTGGAAAGCCGAACTCGGTCGCTGCAAGCGGGTGCTGGCGAACAGCTTCTGGTCACCTTGTAGAAACTGTCCCAGCACAGTGCAGAGTCCCCGTGGCTAGTTCCTTGAAATACCTTTCCTGGCAGCAGCCCAGAGCTGTACTGAGTGCAGCAGGTGTCAGGCAGTCTCCTCTCGCCGTGTAGGTGCTTCTGTTTTGTGTTTGCAGCGTGCAGAGAAGCCCGCGTGCTTGCTGCTGCTTCCAGCAAGCCAAAACGCTTTTGCAGCCACTTTCCTGCCTTTTCCACAACAGGATCACTGTCTAGCTGATTTACAGTTGCCTCTGCGTAGAGCAGCTAGAGGAGCAGCTCTGCCGGCTTTCCTGTGCTTCTGCATAGCAGAGCTGTCAAGAACGAGAAGCTGCGTTTCGCAGAGAAAGCAGCGCTTCACGGAAGTACAGCCAGCGGCGTCTTCGGTACAGCCGCAGCTTGTGCGGAGAAGCGAAAGAGAGCCGGGGAAGAACGTGGAAAGCCGAACTCGGTCGCTGCAAGCGGGTGCTGGCGAACAGCTTCTGGTCACCTTGTAGAAACTGTCCCAGCACAGTGCAGAGTCCTCGTGGCTAGTTCCTTGAAATACCTTTCCTGGCAGCAGCCCAGAGCTGTACTGAGTGCAGCAGGTGTCAGGCCGTCTCCTCTCGCCGTGTAGGTGCTTCTGTTTTGTGTTTGCAGCGTGCAGAGAAGCCCGCGTGCTTGCTGCTGCTTCCAGCAAGCCAAAACGCTTTTGCAGCCACTTTCCTGCCTTTTCCACAACAGGGTCACTGTCTAGCTGATTTACAGTTGCCTCTGCGTAGAGCAGCTAGAGGAGCAGCTCTGCCGGCTTTCCTGTGCTTCTGCATAGCAGAGCTGTCAAGAACGAGAAGCTGCGTTTTGCCGAGAAAGCAGCGCTTCGCGGAACCACAGCCAGCGGCGTCTTCGGTTCAGCCGCAGCTTGTGCGAAGAAGCGAAAGAGAGCCGGGGAAGAACGTGGAAAGCCGAACTCGGTCGCTGCAAGCGGGTGCTGGCGAAGAGCTTCTGGTCACCTTGTAGAAACTGTCCCAGCACAGTGCAGAGTCCCCGTGGCTAGTTCCTTGAAATACCTTTCCTGGCAGCAGCCCAGAGCTGTACTGAGTGCAGCAGGTGTCAGGCAGTCTCCTCTCGCCGTGTAGGTGCTTCTGTTTTGTGTTTGCAGCGTGCAGAGAAGCCCGCGTGCTTGCTGCTGCTTCCAGCAAGCCAAAACGCTTTTGCAGCCACTTTCCTGCCTTTTCCACAACAGGATCACTGTCTAGCTGATTTACAGTTGCCTCTGCGTAGAGCAGCTAGAGGAGCAGCTCTGCCGGCTTTCCTGTGCTTCTGCATAGCAGAGCTGTCAAGAACGAGAAGCTGCGTTTCGCAGAGAAAGCAGCGCTTCACGGAAGCACAGCCAGCCGCGTCTTCGGTACAGCCGCAGCTTGTGCGGAGAAGCGAAAGAGAGCCGGGGAAGAACGTGGAAAGCCGAACTCGGTCGCTGCAAGCGGGTGCTGGCGAACAGCTTCTGGTCACCTTGTAGAAACTGTCCCAGCACAGTGCAGAGTCCCCGTGGCTAGTTCCTTGAAATACCTTTCCTGGCAGCAGCCCAGAGCTGTACTGAGTGCAGCAGGTGTCAGGCCGTCTCCTCTCGCCGTGTAGGTGCTTCTGTTTTGTGTTTGCAGCGTGCAGAGAAGCCCGCGTGCTTGCTGCTGCTTCCAGCAAGCCAAAACGCTTTTGCAGCCACTTTCCTGCCTTTTCCACAACAGGGTCACTGTCTAGCTGATTTACAGTTGCCTCTGCGTAGAGCAGCTAGAGGAGCAGCTCTGCCGGCTTTCCTGTGCTTCTGCATAGCAGAGCTGTCAAGAACGAGAAGCTGCGTTTTGCCGAGAAAGCAGCGCTTCGCGGAAGCACAGCCAGCGGCGTCTTCGGTACAGCCGCAGCTTGTGCGGAGAAGCGAAAGAGAGCCGGGGAAGAACGTGGAAAGCCGAACTCGGTCGCTGCAAGCGGGTGCTGGCGAACAGCTTCTGGTCACCTTGTAGAAACTGTCCCAGCACAGTGCAGAGTCCCCGTGGCTAGTTCCTTGAAATACCTTTCCTGGCAGCAGCCCAGAGCTGTACTGAGTGCAGCAGGTGTCAGGCCGTCTCCTCTCGCCGTGTAGGTGCTTCTGTTTTGTGTTTGCAGCGTGCAGAGAAGCCCGCGTGCTTGCTGCTGCTTCCAGCAAGCCAAAACGCTTTTGCAGCCACTTTCCTGCCTTTTCCACAACAGGATCACTGTCTAGCTGATTTACAGTTGCCTCTGCGTAGAGCAGCTAGAGGAGCAGCTCTGCCGGCTTTCCTGTGCTTCTGCATAGCAGAGCTGTCAAGAGCGAGAAACTGCGTTTCGCCGAGAAAGCAGCGCTTCGCGGAACCACAGCCAGCGGCGTCTTCGGTACAGCCGCAGCTTGTGCGGAGAAGCGAAAGAGAGCCGGGGAAGAACGTGGAAAGCCGAACTCGGTCGCTGCAAGCGGGTGCTGGCGAAGAGCTTCTGGTCACCTTGTAGAAACTGTCCCAGCAAAGTGCAGAGTCCCCGTGGCTAGTTCCTTGAAATACCTTTCCTGGCAGCAGCCCAGAGCTGTACTGAGTGCAGCAGGTGTCAGGCCGTCTCCTCTCGCCGTGTAGGTGCTTCTGCTTTGTGTTTCCAGCGTGCAGAGAAGCCCGCGTGCTTGCTGCTGCTTCCAGCAAGCCAAAACGCTTTTGCAGCCACTTTCCTGCCTTTTCCACAACAGGATCACTGTCTAGCTGATTTACAGTTGCCTCTGCGTAGAGCAGCTAGAGGAGCAGCTCTGCCGGCTTTCCTGTGCTTCTGCATAGCAGAGCTGTCAAGAACGAGAAACTGCGTTTCGCCGAGAAAGCAGCGCTTCGCGGAACCACAGCCAGCGGCGTCTTCGGTACAGCCGCAGCTTGTGCGGAGAAGCGAAAGAGAGCCGGGGAAGAACGTGGAAAGCCGAACTCGGTCGCTGCAAGCGGGTGCAGGCGTAGAGCTTCTGGTCACCTTGTAGAAACTGTCCCAGCAAAGTGCAGAGTCCCCGTGGCTAGTTCCTTGAAATACCTTTCCTGGAAGCAGCCCAGAGCTGTACTGAGTGCAGCAGGTGTCAGGCCGTCTCCTCTCGCCGTGTAGGTGCTTCTGCTTTGTGTTTGCAGCGTGCAGAGAAGCCCGCGTGCTTGCTGCTGCTTCCAGCAAGCCAAAACGCTTTTGCAGCCACTTTCCTGCCTTTTCCACAACAGGGTCACTGTCTAGCTGATTTACAGTTGCCTCTGCGTAGAGCAGCTAGAGGAGCAGCTCTGCCGGCTTTCCTGTGCTTCTGCATAGCAGAGCTGTCAAGAACGAGAAGCTGCGTTTTGCCGAGAAAGCAGCGCTTCGCGGAACCACAGCCAGCGGCGTCTTCGGTTCAGCCGCAGCTTGTGCGAAGAAGCGAAAGAGAGCCGGGGAAGAACGTGGAAAGCCGAACTCGGTCGCTGCAAGCGGGTGCTGGCGAACAGCTTCTGGTCACCTTGTAGAAACTGTCCCAGCACAGTGCAGAGTCCCCGTGGCTAGTTCCTTGAAATACCTTTCCTGGCAGCAGCCCAGAGCTGTACTGAGTGCAGCAGGTGTCAGGCAGTCTCCTCTCGCCGTGTAGGTGCTTCTGCTTTGTGTTTCCAGCGTGCAGAGAAGCCCGCGTGCTTGCTGCTGCTTCCAGCAAGCCAAAACGCTTTTGCAGCCACTTTCCTGCCTTTTCCACAACAGGGTCACTGTCTAGCTGATTTACAGTTGCCTCTGCGTAGAGCAGCTAGAGGAGCAGCTCTGCCGGCTTTCCTGTGCTTCTGCATAGCAGAGCTGTCAAGAACGAGAAGCTGCGTTTTGCCGAGAAAGCAGCGCTTCGCGGAACCACAGCCAGCGGCGTCTTCGGTTCAGCCGCAGCTTGTGCGAAGAAGCGAAAGAGAGCCGGGGAAGAACGTGGAAAGCCGAACTCGGTCGCTGCAAGCGGGTGCTGGCGAACAGCTTCTGGTCACCTTGTAGAAACTGTCCCAGCACAGTGCAGAGTCCCCGTGGCTAGTTCCTTGAAATACCTTTCCTGGCAGCAGCCCAGAGCTGTACTGAGTGCAGCAGGTGTCAGGCAGTCTCCTCTCGCCGTGTAGGTGCTTCTGTTTTGTGTTTGCAGCGTGCAGAGAAGCCCGCGTGCTTGCTGCTGCTTCCAGCAAGCCAAAACGCTTTTGCAGCCACTTTCCTGCCTTTTCCACAACAGGGTCACTGTCTAGCTGATTTACAGTTGCCTCTGCGTAGAGCAGCTAGAGGAGCAGCTCTGCCGGCTTTCCTGTGCTTCTGCATAGCAGAGCTGTCAAGAACGAGAAGCTGCGTTTTGCCGAGAAAGCAGCGCTTCGCGGAACCACAGCCAGCGGCGTCTTCGGTACAGCCGCAGCTTGTGCGGAGAAGCGAAAGAGAGCCGGGGAAGAACGTGGAAAGCCGAACTCGGTCGCTGCAAGCGGGTGCTGGCGAACAGCTTCTGGTCACCTTGTAGAAACTGTCCCAGCACAGTGCAGAGTCCCCGTGGCTAGTTCCTTGAAATACCTTTCCTGGCAGCAGCCCAGAGCTGTACTGAGTGCAGCAGGTGTCAGGCAGTCTCCTCTCGCCGTGTAGGTGCTTCTGTTTTGTGTTTGCAGCGTGCAGAGAAGCCCGCGTGCTTGCTGCTGCTTCCAGCAAGCCAAAACGCTTTTGCAGCCACTTTCCTGCCTTTTCCACAACAGGGTCACTGTCTAGCTGATTTACAGTTGCCTCTGCGTAGAGCAGCTAGAGGAGCAGCTCTGCCGGCTTTCCTGTGCTTCTGCATAGCAGAGCTGTCAAGAACGAGAAGCTGCGTTTTGCCGAGAAAGCAGCGCTTCGCGGAACCACAGCCAGCGGCGTCTTCGGTTCAGCCGCAGCTTGTGCGAAGAAGCGAAAGAGAGCCGGGGAAGAACGTGGAAAGCCGAACTCGGTCGCTGCAAGCGGGTGCTGGCGAACAGCTTCTGGTCACCTTGTAGAAACTGTCCCAGCACAGTGCAGAGTCCCCGTGGCTAGTTCCTTGAAATACCTTTCCTGGCAGCAGCCCAGAGCTGTACTGAGTGCAGCAGGTGTCAGGCAGTCTCCTCTCGCCGTGTAGGTGCTTCTGTTTTGTGTTTGCAGCGTGCAGAGAAGCCCGCGTGCTTGCTGCTGCTTCCAGCAAGCCAAAACGCTTTTGCAGCCACTTTCCTGCCTTTTCCACAACAGGATCACTGTCTAGCTGATTTACAGTTGCCTCTGCGTAGAGCAGCTAGAGGAGCAGCTCTGCCGGCTTTCCTGTGCTTCTGCATAGCAGAGCTGTCAAGAACGAGAAGCTGCGTTTCGCAGAGAAAGCAGCGCTTCACGGAAGCACAGCCAGCCGCGTCTTCGGTACAGCCGCAGCTTGTGCGGAGAAGCGAAAGAGAGCCGGGGAAGAACGTGGAAAGCCGAACTCGGTCGCTGCAAGCGGGTGCTGGCGAACAGCTTCTGGTCACCTTGTAGAAACTGTCCCAGCACAGTGCAGAGTCCCCGTGGCTAGTTCCTTGAAATACCTTTCCTGGCAGCAGCCCAGAGCTGTACTGAGTGCAGCAGGTGTCAGGCCGTCTCCTCTCGCCGTGTAGGTGCTTCTGCTTTGTGTTTGCAGCGTGCAGAGAAGCCCGCGTGCTTGCTGCTGCTTCCAGCAAGCCAAAACGCTTTTGCAGCCACTTTCCTGCCTTTTCCACAACAGGGTCACTGTCTAGCTGATTTACAGTTGCCTCTGCGTAGAGCAGCTAGAGGAGCAGCTCTGCCGGCTTTCCTGTGCTTCTGCATAGCAGAGCTGTCAAGAACGAGAAGCTGCGTTTTGCCGAGAAAGCAGCGCTTCGCGGAAGCACAGCCAGCGGCGTCTTCGGTACAGCCGCAGCTTGTGCGGAGAAGCGAAAGAGAGCCGGGGAAGAACGTGGAAAGCCGAACTCGGTCGTGGCAAGCGGGTGCTGGCGAAGAGCTTCTGGTCACCTTGTAGAAACTGTCCCAGCACAGTGCAGAGTCCCCGTGGCTAGTTCCTTGAAATACCTTTCCTGGCAGCAGCCCAGAGCTGTACTGAGTGCAGCAGGTGTCAGGCAGTCTCCTCTCGCCGTGTAGGTGCTTCTGTTTTGTGTTTGCAGCGTGCAGAGAAGCCCGCGTGCTTGCTGCTGCTTCCAGCAAGCCAAAACGCTTTTGCAGCCACTTTCCTGCCTTTTCCACAACAGGATCACTGTCTAGCTGATTTACAGTTGCCTCTGCGTAGAGCAGCTAGAGGAGCAGTTCTGCCGGCTTTCCTGTGCTTCTGCATAGCAGAGCTGTCAAGAACGAGAAACTGCGTTTCGCCGAGAAAGCAGCGCTTCGCGGAAGCACAGCCAGCGGCGTCTTCGGTACAGCCGCAGCTTGTGCGGAGAAGCGAAAGAGAGCCGGGGAAGAACGTGGAAAGCCGAACTCGGTCGCTGCAAGCGGGTGCTGGCGAAGAGCTTCTGGTCACCTTGTAGAAACTGTCCCAGCACAGTGCAGAGTCCCCGTGGCTAGTTCCTTGAAATACCTTTCCTGGCAGCAGCCCAGAGCTGTACTGAGTGCAGCAGGTGTCAGGCCGTCTCCTCTCGCCGTGTAGGTGCTTCTGCTTTGTGTTTCCAGCGTGCAGAGAAGCCCGCGTGCTTGCTGCTGCTTCCAGCAAGCCAAAACGCTTTTGCAGCCACTTTCCTGCCTTTTCCACAACAGGGTCACTGTCTAGCTGATTTACAGTTGCCTCTGCGTAGAGCAGCTAGAGGAGCAGCTCTGCCGGCTTTCCTGTGCTTCTGCATAGCAGAGCTGTCAAGAACGAGAAGCTGCGTTTTGCCGAGAAAGCAGCGCTTCGCGGAACCACAGCCAGCGGCGTCTTCGGTTCAGCCGCAGCTTGTGCGAAGAAGCGAAAGAGAGCCGGGGAAGAACGTGGAAAGCCGAACTCGGTCGCTGCAAGCGGGTGCTGGCGAACAGCTTCTGGTCACCTTGTAGAAACTGTCCCAGCACAGTGCAGAGTCCCCGTGGCTAGTTCCTTGAAATACCTTTCCTGGCAGCAGCCCAGAGCTGTACTGAGTGCAGCAGGTGTCAGGCCGTCTCCTCTCGCCGTGTAGGTGCTTCTGTTTTGTGTTTGCAGCGTGCAGAGAAGCCCGCGTGCTTGCTGCTGCTTCCAGCAAGCCAAAACGCTTTTGCAGCCACTTTCCTGCCTTTTCCACAACAGGATCACTGTCTAGCTGATTTACAGTTGCCTCTGCGTAGAGCAGCTAGAGGAGCAGCTCTGCCGGCTTTCCTGTGCTTCTGCATAGCAGAGCTGTCAAGAACGAGAAGCTGCGTTTTGCCGAGAAAGCAGCGCTTCGCGGAAGCACAGCCAGCGGCGTCTTCGGTTCAGCCGCAGCTTGTGCGGAGAAGCGAAAGAGAGCCGGGGAAGAACGTGGAAAGCCGAACTCGGTCGCTGCAAGCGGGTGCTGGCGAACAGCTTCTGGTCACCTTGTAGAAACTGTCCCAGCACAGTGCAGAGTCCCCGTGGCTAGTTCCTTGAAATACCTTTCCTGGCAGCAGCCCAGAGCTGTACTGAGTGCAGCAGGTGTCAGGCAGTCTCCTCTCGCCGTGTAGGTGCTTCTGTTTTGTGTTTGCAGCGTGCAGAGAAGCCCGCGTGCTTGCTGCTGCTTCCAGCAAGCCAAAACGCTTTTGCAGCCACTTTCCTGCCTTTTCCACAACAGGGTCACTGTCTAGCTGATTTACAGTTGCCTCTGCGTAGAGCAGCTAGAGGAGCAGCTCTGCCGGCTTTCCTGTGCTTCTGCATAGCAGAGCTGTCAAGAACGAGAAGCTGCGTTTTGCCGAGAAAGCAGCGCTTCGCGGAACCACAGCCAGCGGCGTCTTCGGTTCAGCCGCAGCTTGTGCGAAGAAGCGAAAGAGAGCCGGGGAAGAACGTGGAAAGCCGAACTCGGTCGCTGCAAGCGGGTGCTGGCGAACAGCTTCTGGTCACCTTGTAGAAACTGTCCCAGCACAGTGCAGAGTCCCCGTGGCTAGTTCCTTGAAATACCTTTCCTGGCAGCAGCCCAGAGCTGTACTGAGTGCAGCAGGTGTCAGGCAGTCTCCTCTCGCCGTGTAGGTGCTTCTGTTTTGTGTTTGCAGCGTGCAGAGAAGCCCGCGTGCTTGCTGCTGCTTCCAGCAAGCCAAAACGCTTTTGCAGCCACTTTCCTGCCTTTTCCACAACAGGATCACTGTCTAGCTGATTTACAGTTGCCTCTGCGTAGAGCAGCTAGAGGAGCAGCTCTGCCGGCTTTCCTGTGCTTCTGCATAGCAGAGCTGTCAAGAGCGAGAAACTGCGTTTCGCCGAGAAAGCAGCGCTTCGCGGAACCACAGCCAGCGGCGTCTTCGGTACAGCCGCAGCTTGTGCGGAGAAGCGAAAGAGAGCCGGGGAAGAACGTGGAAAGCCGAACTCGGTCGCTGCAAGCGGGTGCTGGCGAAGAGCTTCTGGTCACCTTGTAGAAACTGTCCCAGCAAAGTGCAGAGTCCCCGTGGCTAGTTCCTTGAAATACCTTTCCTGGCAGCAGCCCAGAGCTGTACTGAGTGCAGCAGGTGTCAGGCAGTCTCCTCTCGCCGTGTAGGTGCTTCTGTTTTGTGTTTGCAGCGTGCAGAGAAGCCCGCGTGCTTGCTGCTGCTTCCAGCAAGCCAAAACGCTTTTGCAGCCACTTTCCTGCCTTTTCCACAACAGGGTCACTGTCTAGCTGATTTACAGTTGCCTCTGCGTAGAGCAGCTAGAGGAGCAGCTCTGCCGGCTTTCCTGTGCTTCTGCATAGCAGAGCTGTCAAGAACGAGAAGCTGCGTTTTGCCGAGAAAGCAGCGCTTCGCGGAAGCACAGCCAGCGGCGTCTTCGGTACAGCCGCAGCTTGTGCGGAGAAGCGAAAGAGAGCCGGGGAAGAACGTGGAAAGCCGAACTCGGTCGCTGCAAGCGGGTGCTGGCGAACAGCTTCTGGTCACCTTGTAGAAACTCTCCCAGCACAGTGCAGAGTCCCCGTGGCTAGTTCCTTGAAATACCTTTCCTGGCAGCAGCCCAGAGCTGTACTGAGTGCAGCAGGTGTCAGGCAGTCTCCTCTCGCCGTGTAGGTGCTTCTGTTTTGTGTTTGCAGCGTGCAGAGAAGCCCGCGTGCTTGCTGCTGCTTCCAGCAAGCCAAAACGCTTTTGCAGCCACTTTCCTGCCTTTTCCACAACAGGATCACTGTCTAGCTGAATACAGTTGCCTCTGCGTAGAGCAGCTAGAGGAGCAGCTCTGCCGGCTTTCCTGTGCTTCTGCATAGCAGAGCTGTCAAGAACGAGAAGCTGCGTTTTGCCGAGAAAGCAGCGCTTCGCGGAAGCACAGCCAGCGGCGTCTTCGGTACAGCCGCAGCTTGTGCGGAGAAGCGAAAGAGAGCCGGGGAAGAACGTGGAAAGCCGAACTCGGTCGCTGCAAGCGGGTGCTGGCGAACAGCTTCTGGTCACCTTGTAGAAACTCTCCCAGCACAGTGCAGAGTCCCCGTGGCTAGTTCCTTGAAATACCTTTCCTGGCAGCAGCCCAGAGCTGTACTGAGTGCAGCAGGTGTCAGGCAGTCTCCTCTCGCCGTGTAGGTGCTTCTGTTTTGTGTTTGCAGCGTGCAGAGAAGCCCGCGTGCTTGCTGCTGCTTCCAGCAAGCCAAAACGCTTTTGCAGCCACTTTCTTGCCTTTTCCACAACAGGATCACTGTCTAGCTGAATACAGTTGCCTCTGCGTAGAGCAGCTAGAGGAGCAGCTCTGCCGGCTTTCCTGTGCTTCTGCATAGCAGAGCTGTCAAGAACGAGAAGCTGCGTTTTGCCGAGAAAGCAGCGCTTCGCGGAAGCACAGCCAGCGGCGTCTTCGGTACAGCCGCAGCTTGTGCGGAGAAGCGAAAGAGAGCCGGGGAAGAACGTGGAAAGCCGAACTCGGTCGCTGCAAGCGGGTGCTGGCGAACAGCTTCTGGTCACCTTGTAGAAACTGTCCCAGCACAGTGCAGAGTCCCCGTGGCTAGTTCCTTGAAATACCTTTCCTGGCAGCAGCCCAGAGCTGTACTGAGTGCAGCAGGTGTCAGGCAGTCTCCTCTCGCCGTGTAGGTGCTTCTGTTTTGTGTTTGCAGCGTGCAGAGAAGCCCGCGTGCTTGCTGCTGCTTCCAGCAAGCCAAAACGCTTTTGCAGCCACTTTCCTGCCTTTTCCACAACAGGATCACTGTCTAGCTGATTTACAGTTGCCTCTGCGTAGAGCAGCTAGAGGAGCAGCTCTGCCGGCTTTCCTGTGCTTCTGCATAGCAGAGCTGTCAAGAACGAGAAGCTGCGTTTTGCCGAGAAAGCAGCGCTTCGCGGAAGCACAGCCAGCGGTGTCTTCGGTACAGCCGCAGCTTGTGCGGAGAAGCGAAAGAGAGCCGGGGAAGAACGTGGAAAGCCGAACTCGGTCGCTGCAAGCGGGTGCTGGCGAACAGCTTCTGGTCACCTTGTAGAAACTCTCCCAGCACAGTGCAGAGTCCCCGTGGCTAGTTCCTTGAAATACCTTTCCTGGCAGCAGCCCAGAGCTGTACTGAGTGCAGCAGGTGTCAGGCAGTCTCCTCTCGCCGTGTAGGTGCTTCTGTTTTGTGTTTGCAGCGTGCAGAGAAGCCCGCGTGCTTGCTGCTGCTTCCAGCAAGCCAAAACGCTTTTGCAGCCACTTTCCTGCCTTTTCCACAACAGGATCACTGTCTAGCTGATTTACAGTTGCCTCTGCGTAGAGCAGCTAGAGGAGCAGCTCTGCCGGCTTTCCTGTGCTTCTGCATAGCAGAGCTGTCAAGAACGAGAAGCTGCGTTTTGCCGAGAAAGCAGCGCTTCGCGGAAGCACAGCCAGCGGTGTCTTCGGTACAGCCGCAGCTTGTGCGGAGAAGCGAAAGAGAGCCGGGGAAGAACGTGGAAAGCCGAACTCGGTCGCTGCAAGCGGGTGCTGGCGAACAGCTTCTGGTCACCTTGTAGAAACTCTCCCAGCACAGTGCAGAGTCCCCGTGGCTAGTTCCTTGAAATACCTTTCCTGGCAGCAGCCCAGAGCTGTACTGAGTGCAGCAAGTGTCAGGCAGTCTCCTCTCGCCGTCTAGGTGCTTCTGCTTTGTGTTTGCAGCGTGCAGAGAAGCCCGCGTGCTTGCTGCTGCTTCCAGCAAGCCAAAACGCTTTTGCAGCCACTTTCCTGCCTTTTCCACAACAGGATCACTGTCTAGCTGATTTACAGTTGCCTCTGCGTAGAGCAGCTAGAGGAGCAGCTCTGCCGGCTTTCCTGTGCTTCTGCATAGCAGAGCTGTCAAGAACGAGAAGCTGCGTTTTGCCGAGAAAGCAGCGCTTCGCGGAAGCACAGCCAGCGGCGTCTTCGGTACAGCCGCAGCTTGTGCGGAGAAGCGAAAGAGAGCCGGGGAAGAACGTGGAAAGCCGAACTCGGTCGCTGCAAGCGGGTGCTGGCGAACAGCTTCTGGTCACCTTGTAGAAACTGTCCCAGCACAGTGCAGAGTCCCCGTGGCTAGTTCCTTGAAATACCTTTCCTGGCAGGAGCCCAGAGCTGTACTGAGTGCAGCAGGTTTCAGGCAGTATCCTCTCGCCGTGTAGGTGCTTCTGTTTTGTGTTTGCAGCGTGAAGAGAAGCCCGCGTGCTTGCTGCTGCTTCCAGCAAGCCAAAACGCTTTTGCAGCCACTTTCTTGCCTATTCCACAACAGGATCACTGTCTAGCTGATTTACAGTTGCCTCTGCGTAGAGCAGCTAGAGGAGCAGCTCTGCCGGCTTTCCTGTGTTTCTGCATAGCAGAGCTGTCAAGAACGAGAAGCTGCGTTTTGCCGAGAAAGCAGCGCTTCGCGGAAGCACAGCCAGCGGCGTCTTCGGTACAGCCGCAGCTTGTGCGGAGAAGCGAAAGAGAGCCGGGGAAGAACGTGGAAAGCCGAACTCGGTCGCTGCAAGCGGGTGCTGGCGAACAGCTTCTGGTCACCTTGTAGAAACTGTCCCAGCACAGTGCAGAGTCCCCGTGGCTAGTTCCTTGAAATACCTTTCCTGGCAGGAGCCCAGAGCTGTACTGAGTGCAGCAGGTGTCAGGCAGTATCCTCTCGCCGTGTAGGTGCTTCTGCTTTGTGTTTGCAGCGTGCAGAGAAGCCCGCGTGCTTGCTGCTGCTTCCAGCAAGCCAAAACGCTTTTGCAGCCACTTTCCTGCCTTTTCCACAACAGGGTCACTGTCTAGCTGATTTACAGTTGCCTCTGCGTAGAGCAGCTAGAGGAGCAGCTCTGCCGGCTTTCCTGTGCTTCTGCATAGCAGAGCTGTCAAGAACGAGAAGCTGCGTTTTGCCGAGAAAGCAGCGCTTCGCGGAAGCACAGCCAGCGGCGTCTTCGGTACAGCCGCAGCTTGTGCGGAGAAGCGAAAGAGAGCCGGGGAAGAACGTGGAAAGCCGAACTCGGTCGCTGCAAGCGGGTGCTGGCGAACAGCTTCTGGTCACCTTGTAGAAACTGTCCCAGCACAGTGCAGAGTCCCCGTGGCTAGTTCCTTGAAATACCTTTCCTGGCAGCAGCCCAGAGCTGTACTGAGTGCAGCAGGTGTCAGGCATTCTCCTCTCGCCGTGTAGGTGCTTCTGCTTTGTGTTTACAGCGTGCAGAGAAGCCCGCGTGCTTTCTGCTGCTTCCAGCAAGCCAAAACGCTTTTGCAGCCACTTTCCTGCCTGTTCCACAACAGGATCACTGTCTAGCTGATTTACAGTTGCCTCTGCGTAGAGCAGCTAGAGGAGCAGCTCTGCCGGCTTTCCTGTGCTTCTGCATAGCAGAGCTGTCAAGAACGAGAAGCTGCGTTTTGCCGAGAAAGCAGCGCTTCGCGGAAGCACAGCCAGCGGCGTCTTCGGTACAGCCGCAGCTTGTGCGGAGAAGCGAAAGAGAGCCGGGGAAGAACGTGGAAAGCCGAACTCGGTCGCTGCAAGCGGGTGCTGGCGAACAGCTTCTGGTCACCTTGTAGAAACTGTCCCAGCACAGTGCAGAGTCCCCGTGGCTAGTTCCTTGAAATACCTTTCCTGGCAGCAGCCCAGAGCTGTACTGAGTGCAGCAGGTGTCAGGCAGTCTCCTCTCGCCGTGTAGGTGCTTCTGTTTTGTGTTTGCAGCGTGCAGAGAAGCCCGCGTGCTTGCTGCTGCTTCCAGCAAGCCAAAACGCTTTTGCAGCCACTTTCCTGCCTTTTCCACAACAGGATCACTGTCTAGCTGATTTACAGTTGCCTCTGCGTAGAGCAGCTAGAGGAGCAGCTCTGCCGGCTTTCCTGTGCTTCTGCATAGCAGAGCTGTCAAGAACGAGAAGCTGCGTTTTGCCGAGAAAGCAGCGCTTCGCGGAAGCACAGCCAGCGGCGTCTTCGGTACAGCCGCAGCTTGTGCGGAGAAGCGAAAGAGAGCCGGGGAAGAACGTGGAAAGCCGAACTCGGTCGCTGCAAGCGGGTGCTGGCGAAGAGCTTCTGGTCACCTTGTAGAAACTCTCCCAGCACAGTGCAGAGTCCCCGTGGCTAGTTCCTTGAAATACCTTTCCTGGCAGAAGCCCAGAGCTGTACTGAGTGCAGCAGGTGTCAGGCAGTCTCCTCTCACCGTGTAGCTGCTTCTGTTTTGTGTTTGCAGCGTGCAGAGAAGCCCGCGTGCTTGCTGCTGCTTCCAGCAAGCCAAAACGCTTTTGCAGCCACTTTCCTGCCTTTTCCACAACAGGATCACTGTCTAGCTGAATACAGTTGCCTCTGCGTAGAGCAGCTAGAGGAGCAGCTCTGCCGGCTTTCCTGTGCTTCTGCATAGCAGAGCTGTCAAGAACGAGAAGCTGCGTTTTGCCGAGAAAGCAGCGCTTCGCGGAAGCACAGCCAGCGGCGTCTTCGGTACAGCCGCAGCTTGTGCGGAGAAGCGAAAGAGAGCCGGGGAAGAACGTGGAAAGCCGAACTCGGTCGCTGCAAGCGGGTGCTGGCGAACAGCTTCTGGTCACCTTGTAGAAACTGTCCCAGCACAGTGCAGAGTCCCCGTGGCTAGTTCCTTGAAATACCTTTCCTGGCAGCAGCCCAGAGCTGTACTGAGTGCAGCAGGTGTCAGGCAGTCTCCTCTCGCCGTGTAGGTGCTTCTGTTTTGTGTTTGCAGCGTGCAGAGAAGCCCGCGTGCTTGCTGCTGCTTCCAGCAAGCCAAAACGCTTTTGCAGCCACTTTCCTGCCTTTTCCACAACAGGATCACTGTCTAGCTGATTTACAGTTGCCTCTGCGTAGAGCAGCTAGAGGAGCAGCTCTGCCGGCTTTCCTGTGCTTCTGCATAGCAGAGCTGTCAAGAACGAGAAGCTGCGTTTTGCCGAGAAAGCAGCGCTTCGCGGAAGCACAGCCAGCGGCGTCTTCGGTACAGCCGCAGCTTGTGCGGAGAAGCGAAAGAGAGCCGGGGAAGAACGTGGAAAGCCGAACTCGGTCGCTGCAAGCGGGTGCTGGCGAACAGCTTCTGGTCACCTTGTAGAAACTCTCCCAGCACAGTGCAGAGTCCCCGTGGCTAGTTCCTTGAAATACCTTTCCTGGCAGCAGCCCAGAGCTGTACTGAGTGCAGCAGGTGTCAGGCAGTCTCCTCTCGCCGTGTAGGTGCTTCTGCTTTGTGTTTGCAGCGTGCAGAGAAGCCCGCGTGCTTGCTGCTGCTTCCAGCAAGCCAAAACGCTTTTGCAGCCACTTTCCTGCCTTTTCCACAACAGGGTCACTGTCTAGCTGATTTACAGTTGCCTCTGCGTAGAGCAGCTAGAGGAGCAGCTCTGCCGGCTTTCCTGTGCTTCTGCATAGCAGAGCTGTCAAGAACGAGAAGCTGCGTTTTGCCGAGAAAGCAGCGCTTCGCGGAAGCACAGCCAGCGGCGTCTTCGGTACAGCCGCAGCTTGTGCGGAGAAGCGAAAGAGAGCCGGGGAAGAACGTGGAAAGCCGAACTCGGTCGCTGCAAGCGGGTGCTGGCGAACAGCTTCTGGTCACCTTGTAGAAACTCTCCCAGCACAGTGCAGAGTCCCCGTGGCTAGTTCCTTGAAATACCTTTCCTGGCAGCAGCCCAGAGCTGTACTGAGTGCAGCAGGTGTCAGGCCGTCTCCTCTCGCCGTGTAGGTGCTTCTGTTTTGTGTTTGCAGCGTGCAGAGAAGCCCGCGTGCTTGCTGCTGCTTCCAGCAAGCCAAAACGCTTTTGCAGCCACTTTCCTGCCTTTTCCACAACAGGATCACTGTCTAGCTGATTTACAGTTGCCTCTGCGTAGAGCAGCTAGAGGAGCAGCTCTGCCGGCTTTCCTGTGCTTCTGCATAGCAGAGCTGTCAAGAACGAGAAGCTGCGTTTTGCCGAGAAAGCAGCGCTTCGCGGAAGCACAGCCAGCGGTGTCTTCGGTACAGCCGCAGCTTGTGCGGAGAAGCGAAAGAGAGCCGGGGAAGAACGTGGAAAGCCGAACTCGGTCGCTGCAAGCGGGTGCTGGCGAACAGCTTCTGGTCACCTTGTAGAAACTCTCCCAGCACAGTGCAGAGTCCCCGTGGCTAGTTCCTTGAAATACCTTTCCTGGCAGCAGCCCAGAGCTGTACTGAGTGTAGCAAGTGTCAGGCAGTCTCCTCTCGCCGTCTAGGTGCTTCTGCTTTGTGTTTGCAGCGTGCAGAGAAGCCCGCGTGCTTGCTGCTGCTTCCAGCAAGCCAAAACGCTTTTGCAGCCACTTTCCTGCCTTTTCCACAACAGGATCACTGTCTAGCTGATTTACAGTTGCCTCTGCGTAGAGCAGCTAGAGGAGCAGCTCTGCCGGCTTTCCTGTGCTTCTGCATAGCAGAGCTGTCAAGAACGAGAAGCTGCGTTTTGCCGAGAAAGCAGCGCTTCGCGGAAGCACAGCCAGCGGCGTCTTCGGTACAGCCGCAGCTTGTGCGGAGAAGCGAAAGAGAGCCGGGGAAGAACGTGGAAAGCCGAACTCGGTCGCTGCAAGCGGGTGCTGGCGAACAGCTTCTGGTCACCTTGTAGAAACTGTCCCAGCACAGTGCAGAGTCCCCGTGGCTAGTTCCTTGAAATACCTTTCCTGGCAGGAGCCCAGAGCTGTACTGAGTGCAGCAGGTGTCAGGCAGTATCCTCTCGCCGTGTAGGTGCTTCTGTTTTGTGTTTGCAGCGTGAAGAGAAGCCCGCGTGCTTGCTGCTGCTTCCAGCAAGCCAAAACCCTTTTGCAGCCACTTTCTTGCCTATTCCACAACAGGATCACTGTCTAGCTGATTTACAGTTGCCTCTGCGTAGAGCAGCTAGAGGAGCAGCTCTGCCGGCTTTCCTGTGTTTCTGCATAGCAGAGCTGTCAAGAACGAGAAGCTGCGTTTTGCCGAGAAAGCAGCGCTTCGCGGAAGCACAGCCAGCGGCGTCTTCGGTACAGCCGCAGCTTGTGCGGAGAAGCGAAAGAGAGCCGGGGAAGAACGTGGAAAGCCGAACTCGGTCGCTGCAAGCGGGTGCTGGCGAACAGCTTCTGGTCACCTTGTAGAAACTGTCCCAGCACAGTGCAGAGTCCCCGTGGCTAGTTCCTTGAAATACCTTTCCTGGCAGGAGCCCAGAGCTGTACTGAGTGCAGCAGGTGTCAGGCAGTATCCTCTCGCCGTGTAGGTGCTTCTGCTTTGTGTTTGCAGCGTGCAGAGAAGCCCGCGTGCTTGCTGCTGCTTCCAGCAAGCCAAAACGCTTTTGCAGCCACTTTCCTGCCTTTTCCACAACAGGGTCACTGTCTAGCTGATTTACAGTTGCCTCTGCGTAGAGCAGCTAGAGGAGCAGCTCTGCCGGCTTTCCTGTGCTTCTGCATAGCAGAGCTGTCAAGAACGAGAAGCTGCGTTTTGCCGAGAAAGCAGCGCTTCGCGGAAGCACAGCCAGCGGCGTCTTCGGTACAGCCGCAGCTTGTGCGGAGAAGCGAAAGAGAGCCGGGGAAGAACGTGGAAAGCCGAACTCGGTCGCTGCAAGCGGGTGCTGGCGAACAGCTTCTGGTCACCTTGTAGAAACTGTCCCAGCACAGTGCAGAGTCCCCGTGGCTAGTTCCTTGAAATACCTTTCCTGGCAGCAGCCCAGAGCTGTACTGAGTGCAGCAGGTGTCAGGCAGTCTCCTCTCGCCGTGTAGGTGCTTCTGTTTTGTGTTTGCAGCGTGCAGAGAAGCCCGCGTGCTTGCTGCTGCTTCCAGCAAGCCAAAACGCTTTTGCAGCCACTTTCCTGCCTTTTCCACAACAGGATCACTGTCTAGCTGATTTACAGTTGCCTCTGCGTAGAGCAGCTAGAGGAGCAGCTCTGCCGGCTTTCCTGTGCTTCTGCATAGCAGAGCTGTCAAGAACGAGAAGCTGCGTTTTGCCGAGAAAGCAGCGCTTCGCGGAACCACAGCCAGCGGCGTCTTCGGTACAGCCGCAGCTTGTGCGGAGAAGCGAAAGAGAGCCGGGGAAGAACGTGGAAAGCCGAACTCGGTCGCTGCAAGCGGGTGCTGGCGAACAGCTTCTGGTCACCTTGTAGAAACTCTCCCAGCACAGTGCAGAGTCCCCGTGGCTAGTTCCTTGAAATACCTTTCCTGGCAGCAGCCCAGAGCTGTACTGAGTGCAGCAGGTGTCAGGCAGTCTCCTCTCGCCGTGTAGGTGCTTCTGTTTTGTGTTTGCAGCGTGCAGAGAAGCCCGCGTGCTTGCTGCTGCTTCCAGCAAGCCAAAACGCTTTTGCAGCCACTTTCCTGCCTTTTCCACAACAGGATCACTGTCTAGCTGAATACAGTTGCCTCTGCGTAGAGCAGCTAGAGGAGCAGCTCTGCCGGCTTTCCTGTGCTTCTGCATAGCAGAGCTGTCAAGAACGAGAAGCTGCGTTTTGCCGAGAAAGCAGCGCTTCGCGGAAGCACAGCCAGCGGCGTCTTCGGTACAGCCGCAGCTTGTGCGGAGAAGCGAAAGAGAGCCGGGGAAGAACGTGGAAAGCCGAACTCGGTCGCTGCAAGCGGGTGCTGGCGAACAGCTTCTGGTCACCTTGTAGAAACTGTCCCAGCACAGTGCAGAGTCCCCGTGGCTAGTTCCTTGAAATACCTTTCCTGGCAGCAGCCCAGAGCTGTACTGAGTGCAGCAGGTGTCAGGCCGTCTCCTCTCGCCGTGTAGGTGCTTCTGTTTTGTGTTTGCAGCGTGCAGAGAAGCCCGCGTGCTTGCTGCTGCTTCCAGCAAGCCAAAACGCTTTTGCAGCCACTTTCCTGCCTTTTCCACAACAGGATCACTGTCTAGCTGAATACAGTTGCCTCTGCGTAGAGCAGCTAGAGGAGCAGCTCTGCCGGCTTTCCTGTGCTTCTGCATAGCAGAGCTGTCAAGAACGAGAAGGTGCGTTTTGCCGAGAAAGCAGCGCTTCGCGGAAGCACAGCCAGCGGCGTCTTCGGTACAGCCGCAGCTTGTGCGGAGAAGCAAAAGAGAGCCGGGGAAGAACGTGGAAAGCCGAACTCGGTCGCTGCAAGCGGGTGCTGGCGAACAGCTTCTGGTCACCTTGTAGAAACTCTCCCAGCACAGTGCAGAGTCCCCGTGGCTAGTTCCTTGAAATACCTTTCCTGGCAGCAGCCCAGAGCTGTACTGAGTGCAGCAGGTGTCAGGCAGTCTCCTCTCGCCGTGTAGGTGCTTCTGTTTTGTGTTTGCAGCGTGCAGAGAAGCCCGCGTGCTTGCTGCTGCTTCCAGCAAGCCAAAACGCTTTTGCAGCCACTTTCTTGCCTATTCCACAACAGGATCACTGTCTAGCTGATTTACAGTTGCCTCTGCGTAGAGCAGCTAGAGGAGCAGCTCTGCCGGCTTTCCTGTGTTTCTGCATAGCAGAGCTGTCAAGAACGAGAAGCTGCGTTTTGCCGAGAAAGCAGCGCTTCGCGGAAGCACAGCCAGCGGCGTCTTCGGTACAGCCGCAGCTTGTGCGGAGAAGCGAAAGAGAGCCGGGGAAGAACGTGGAAAGCCGAACTCGGTCGCTGCAAGCGGGTGCTGGCGAACAGCTTCTGGTCACCTTGTAGAAACTCTCCCAGCACAGTGCAGAGTCCCCGTGGCTAGTTCCTTGAAATACCTTTCCTGGCAGCAGCCCAGAGCTGTACTGAGTGCAGCAGGTGTCAGGCCGTCTCCTCTCGCCGTGTAGGTGCTTCTGCTTTGTGTTTGCAGCGTGCAGAGAAGCCCGCGTGCTTGCTGCTGCTTCCAGCAAGCCAAAACGCTTTTGCAGCCACTTTCCTGCCTTTTCCACAACAGGATCACTGTCTAGCTGATTTACAGTTGCCTCTGCGTAGAGCAGCTAGAGGAGCAGCTCTGCCGGCTTTCCTGTGCTTCTGCATAGCAGAGCTGTCAAGAACGAGAAGCTGCGTTTTGCCGAGAAAGCAGCGCTTCGCGGAAGCACAGCCAGCGGCGTCTTCGGTACAGCGGCAGCTTGTGCGGAGAAGCGAAAGAGAGCCGGGGAAGAACGTGGAAAGCCGAACTCGGTCGCTGCAAGCGGGTGCTGGCGAACAGCTTCTGGTCACCTTGTAGAAACTGTCCCAGCACAGTGCAGAGTCCCCGTGGCTAGTTCCTTGAAATACCTTTCCTGGCAGCAGCCCAGAGCTGTACTGAGTGCAGCAGGTGTCAGGCAGTCTCCTCTCGCCGTGTAGGTGCTTCTGCTTTGTGTTTGCAGCGTGCAGAGAAGCCCGCGTGCTTGCTGCTGCTTCCAGCAAGCCAAAACGCTTTTGCAGCCACTTTCCTGCCTTTTCCACAACAGGATCACTGTCTAGCTGATTTACAGTTGCCTCTGCGTAGAGCAGCTAGAGGAGCAGCTCTGCCGGCTTTCCTGTGCTTCTGCATAGCAGAGCTGTCAAGAACGAGAAGCTGCGTTTTGCCGAGAAAGCAGCGCTTCGCGGAAGCACAGCCAGCGGCGTCTTCGGTACAGCCGCAGCTTGTGCGGAGAAGCGAAAGAGAGCCGGGGAAGAACGTGGAAAGCCGAACTCGGTCGCTGCAAGCGGGTGCTGGCGAACAGCTTCTGGTCACCTTGTAGAAACTGTCCCAGCACAGTGCAGAGTCCCCGTGGCTAGTTCCTTGAAATACCTTTCCTGGCAGCAGCCCAGAGCTGTACTGAGTGCAGCAGGTGTCAGGCAGTCTCCTCTCGCCGTGTAGGTGCTTCTGTTTTGTGTTTGCAGCGTGCAGAGAAGCCCGCGTGCTTGCTGCTGCTTCCAGCAAGCCAAAACGCTTTTGCAGCCACTTTCCTGCCTTTTCCACAACAGGATCACTGTCTAGCTGAATACAGTTGCCTCTGCGTAGAGCAGCTAGAGGAGCAGCTCTGCCGGCTTTCCTGTGCTTCTGCATAGCAGAGCTGTCAAGAACGAGAAGCTGCGTTTTGCCGAGAAAGCAGCGCTTCGCGGAAGCACAGCCAGCGGCGTCTTCGGTACAGCCGCAGCTTGTGCGGAGAAGCGAAAGAGAGCCGGGGAAGAACGTGGAAAGCCGAACTCGGTCGCTGCAAGCGGGTGCTGGCGAACAGCTTCTGGTCACCTTGTAGAAACTGTCCCAGCACAGTGCAGAGTCCCCGTGGCTAGTTCCTTGAAATACCTTTCCTGGCAGCAGCCCAGAGCTGTACTGAGTGCAGCAGGTGTCAGGCCGTCTCCTCTCGCCGTGTAGGTGCTTCTGTTTTGTGTTTGCAGCGTGCAGAGAAGCCCGCGTGCTTGCTGCTGCTTCCAGCAAGCCAAAACGCTTTTGCAGCCACTTTCCTGCCTTTTCCACAACAGGATCACTGTCTAGCTGAATACAGTTGCCTCTGCGTAGAGCAGCTAGAGGAGCAGCTCTGCCGGCTTTCCTGTGCTTCTGCATAGCAGAGCTGTCAAGAACGAGAAGGTGCGTTTTGCCGAGAAAGCAGCGCTTCGCGGAAGCACAGCCAGCGGCGTCTTCGGTACAGCCGCAGCTTGTGCGGAGAAGCAAAAGAGAGCCGGGGAAGAACGTGGAAAGCCGAACTCGGTCGCTGCAAGCGGGTGCTGGCGAACAGCTTCTGGTCACCTTGTAGAAACTCTCCCAGCACAGTGCAGAGTCCCCGTGGCTAGTTCCTTGAAATACCTTTCCTGGCAGCAGCCCAGAGCTGTACTGAGTGCAGCAGGTGTCAGGCAGTCTCCTCTCGCCGTGTAGGTGCTTCTGTTTTGTGTTTGCAGCGTGCAGAGAAGCCCGCGTGCTTGCTGCTGCTTCCAGCAAGCCAAAACGCTTTTGCAGCCACTTTCTTGCCTATTCCACAACAGGATCACTGTCTAGCTGATTTACAGTTGCCTCTGCGTAGAGCAGCTAGAGGAGCAGCTCTGCCGGCTTTCCTGTGTTTCTGCATAGCAGAGCTGTCAAGAACGAGAAGCTGCGTTTTGCCGAGAAAGCAGCGCTTCGCGGAAGCACAGCCAGCGGCGTCTTCGGTACAGCCGCAGCTTGTGCGGAGAAGCGAAAGAGAGCCGGGGAAGAACGTGGAAAGCCGAACTCGGTCGCTGCAAGCGGGTGCTGGCGAACAGCTTCTGGTCACCTTGTAGAAACTCTCCCAGCACAGTGCAGAGTCCCCGTGGCTAGTTCCTTGAAATACCTTTCCTGGCAGCAGCCCAGAGCTGTACTGAGTGCAGCAGGTGTCAGGCCGTCTCCTCTCGCCGTGTAGGTGCTTCTGCTTTGTGTTTGCAGCGTGCAGAGAAGCCCGCGTGCTTGCTGCTGCTTCCAGCAAGCCAAAACGCTTTTGCAGCCACTTTCCTGCCTTTTCCACAACAGGATCACTGTCTAGCTGATTTACAGTTGCCTCTGCGTAGAGCAGCTAGAGGAGCAGCTCTGCCGGCTTTCCTGTGCTTCTGCATAGCAGAGCTGTCAAGAACGAGAAGCTGCGTTTTGCCGAGAAAGCAGCGCTTCGCGGAAGCACAGCCAGCGGCGTCTTCGGTACAGCCGCAGCTTGTGCGGAGAAGCGAAAGAGAGCCGGGGAAGAACGTGGAAAGCCGAACTCGGTCGCTGCAAGCGGGTGCTGGCGAACAGCTTCTGGTCACCTTGTAGAAACTGTCCCAGCACAGTGCAGAGTCCCCGTGGCTAGTTCCTTGAAATACCTTTCCTGGCAGCAGCCCAGAGCTGTACTGAGTGCAGCAGGTGTCAGGCAGTCTCCTCTCGCCGTGTAGGTGCTTCTGCTTTGTGTTTGCAGCGTGCAGAGAAGCCCGCGTGCTTGCTGCTGCTTCCAGCAAGCCAAAACGCTTTTGCAGCCACTTTCCTGCCTTTTCCACAACAGGATCACTGTCTAGCTGATTTACAGTTGCCTCTGCGTAGAGCAGCTAGAGGAGCAGCTCTGCCGGCTTTCCTGTGCTTCTGCATAGCAGAGCTGTCAAGAACGAGAAGCTGCGTTTTGCCGAGAAAGCAGCGCTTCGCGGAAGCACAGCCAGCGGCGTCTTCGGTACAGCCGCAGCTTGTGCGGAGAAGCGAAAGAGAGCCGGGGAAGAACGTGGAAAGCCGAACTCGGTCGCTGCAAGCGGGTGCTGGCGAACAGCTTCTGGTCACCTTGTAGAAACTGTCCCAGCACAGTGCAGAGTCCCCGTGGCTAGTTCCTTGAAATACCTTTCCTGGCAGCAGCCCAGAGCTGTACTGAGTGCAGCAGGTGTCAGGCAGTCTCCTCTCGCCGTGTAGGTGCTTCTGTTTTGTGTTTGCAGCGTGCAGAGAAGCCCGCGTGCTTGCTGCTGCTTCCAGCAAGCCAAAACGCTTTTGCAGCCACTTTCCTGCCTTTTCCACAACAGGGTCACTGTCTAGCTGATTTACAGTTGCCTCTGCGTAGAGCAGCTAGAGGAGCAGCTCTGCCGGCTTTCCTGTGCTTCTGCATAGCAGAGCTGTCAAGAACGAGAAGCTGCGTTTTGCCGAGAAAGCAGCGCTTCGCGGAAGCACAGCCAGCGGCGTCTTCGGTACAGCCGCAGCTTGTGCGGAGAAGCGAAAGAGAGCCGGGGAAGAACGTGGAAAGCCGAACTCGGTCGCTGCAAGCGGGTGCTGGCGAACAGCTTCTGGTCACCTTGTAGAAACTCTCCCAGCACAGTGCAGAGTCCCCGTGGCTAGTTCCTTGAAATACCTTTCCTGGCAGGAGCCCAGAGCTGTACTGAGTGCAGCAGGTGTCAGGCAGTCTCCTCTCGCCGTGTAGGTGCTTCTGCTTTGTGTTTGCAGCGTGCAGAGAAGCCCGCGTGCTTGCTGCTGCTTCCAGCAAGCCAAAACGCTTTTGCAGCCACTTTCCTGCCTTTTCCACAACAGGGTCACTGTCTAGCTGATTTACAGTTGCCTCTGCGTAGAGCAGCTAGAGGAGCAGCTCTGCCGGCTTTCCTGTGCTTCTGCATAGCAGAGCTGTCAAGAACGAGAAGCTGCGTTTTGCCGAGAAAGCAGCGCTTCGCGGAAGCACAGCCAGCGGCGTCTTCGGTACAGCCGCAGCTTGTGCGGAGAAGCGAAAGAGAGCCGGGGAAGAACGTGGAAAGCCGAACTCGGTCGCTGCAAGCGGGTGCTGGCGAACAGCTTCTGGTCACCTTGTAGAAACTCTCCCAGCACAGTGCAGAGTCCCCGTGGCTAGTTCCTTGAAATACCTTTCCTGGAAGCAGCCCAGAGCTGTACTGAGTGCAGCAGGTGTCAGGCAGTCTCCTCTCGCCGTGTAGGTGCTTCTGTTTTGTGTTTGCAGCGTGCAGAGAAGCCCGCGTGCTTGCTGCTGCTTCCAGCAAGCCAAAACGCTTTTGCAGCCACTTTCCTGCCTTTTCCACAACAGGATCACTGTCTAGCTGATTTACAGTTGCCTCTGCGTAGAGCAGCTAGAGGAGCAGCTCTGCCGGCTTTCCTGTGCTTCTGCATAGCAGAGCTGTCAAGAACGAGAAGCTGCGTTTTGCCGAGAAAGCAGCGCTTCGCGGAAGCACAGCCAGCGGCGTCTTCGGTACAGCCGCAGCTTGTGCGGAGAAGCGAAAGAGAGCCGGGGAAGAACGTGGAAAGCCGAACTCGGTCGCTGCAAGCGGGTGCTGGCGAACAGCTTCTGGTCACCTTGTAGAAACTGTCCCAGCACAGTGCAGAGTCCCCGTGGCTAGTTCCTTGAAATACCTTTCCTGGCAGCAGCCCAGAGCTGTACTGAGTGCAGCAGGTGTCAGGCAGTCTCCTCTCGCCGTGTAGGTGCTTCTGTTTTGTGTTTGCAGCGTGCAGAGAAGCCCGCGTGCTTGCTGCTGCTTCCAGCAAGCCAAAACGCTTTTGCAGCCACTTTCCTGCCTTTTCCACAACAGGATCACTGTCTAGCTGATTTACAGTTGCCTCTGCGTAGAGCAGCTAGAGGAGCAGCTCTGCCGGCTTTCCTGTGCTTCTGCATAGCAGAGCTGTCAAGAACGAGAAGCTGCGTTTTGCCGAGAAAGCAGCGCTTCGCGGAAGCACAGCCAGCGGCGTCTTCGGTACAGCCGCAGCTTGTGCGGAGAAGCGAAAGAGAGCCGGGGAAGAACGTGGAAAGCCGAACTCGGTCGCTGCAAGCGGGTGCTGGCGAACAGCTTCTGGTCACCTTGTAGAAACTCTCCCAGCACAGTGCAGAGTCCCCGTGGCTAGTTCCTTGAAATACCTTTCCTGGCAGCAGCCCAGAGCTGTACTGAGTGCAGCAGGTGTCAGGCAGTATCCTCTCGCCGTGTAGGTGCTTCTGTTTTGTGTTTGCAGCGTGCAGAGAAGCCCGCGTGCTTGCTGCTGCTTCCAGCAAGCCAAAACTCTTTTGCAGCCACTTTCCTGCCTTTTCCACAACAGGGTCACTGTCTAGCTGATTTACAGTTGCCTCTGCGTAGAGCAGCTAGAGGAGCAGCTCTGCCGGCTTTCCTGTGCTTCTGCATAGCAGAGCTGTCAAGAACGAGAAGCTGCGTTTTGCCGAGAAAGCAGCGCTTCGCGGAAGCACAGCCAGCGGCGTCTTCGGTACAGCCGCAGCTTGTGCGGAGAAGCGAAAGAGAGCCGGGGAAGAACGTGGAAAGCCGAACTCGGTCGCTGCAAGCGGGTGCTGGCGAACAGCTTCTGGTCACCTTGTAGAAACTCTCCCAGCACAGTGCAGAGTCCCCGTGGCTAGTTCCTTGAAATACCTTTCCTGGCAGCAGCCCAGAGCTGTACTGAGTGCAGCAGGTGTCAGGCAGTATCCTCTCGCCGTGTAGGTGCTTCTGTTTTGTGTTTGCAGCGTGCAGAGAAGCCCGCGTGCTTGCTGCTGCTTCCAGCAAGCCAAAACGCTTTTGCAGCCACTTTCCTGCCTTTTCCACAACAGGATCACTGTCTAGCTGATTTACAGTTGCCTCTGCGTAGAGCAGCTAGAGGAGCAGCTCTGCCGGCTTTCCTGTGCTTCTGCATAGCAGAGCTGTCAAGAACGAGAAGCTGCGTTTTGCCGAGAAAGCAGCGCTTCGCGGAAGCACAGCCAGCGGCGTCTTCGGTACAGCCGCAGCTTGTGCGGAGAAGCGAAAGAGAGCCGGGGAAGAACGTGGAAAGCCGAACTCGGTCGCTGCAAGCGGGTGCTGGCGAACAGCTTCTGGTCACCTTGTAGAAACTGTCCCAGCACAGTGCAGAGTCCCCGTGGCTAGTTCCTTGAAATACCTTTCCTGGCAGCAGCCCAGAGCTGTACTGAGTGCAGCAGGTGTCAGGCAGTCTCCTCTTGCCGTGTAGGTGCTTCTGTTTTGTGTTTGCAGCGTGCAGAGAAGCCCGCGTGCTTGCTGCTGCTTCCAGCAAGCCAAAACGCTTTTGCAGCCACTTTCCTGCCTTTTCCACAACAGGATCACTGTCTAGCTGATTTACAGTTGCCTCTGCGTAGAGCAGCTAGAGGAGCAGCTCTGCCGGCTTTCCTGTGCTTCTGCATAGCAGAGCTGTCAAGAACGAGAAGCTGCGTTTTGCCGAGAAAGCAGCGCTTCGCGGAAGCACAGCCAGCGGCGTCTTCGGTACAGCCGCAGCTTGTGCGGAGAAGCGAAAGAGAGCCGGGGAAGAACGTGGAAAGCCGAACTCGGTCGCTGCAAGCGGGTGCTGGCGAACAGCTTCTGGTCACCTTGTAGAAACTCTCCCAGCACAGTGCAGAGTCCCCGTGGCTAGTTCCTTGAAATACCTTTCCTGGCAGCAGCCCAGAGCTGTACTGAGTGCAGCAGGTGTCAGGCAGTCTCCTCTCGCCGTGTAGGTGCTTCTGTTTTGTGTTTGCAGCGTGCAGAGAAGCCCGCGTGCTTGCTGCTGCTTCCAGCAAGCCAAAACGCTTTTGCAGCCACTTTCCTGCCTTTTCCACAACAGGATCACTGTCTAGCTGAATACAGTTGCCTCTGCGTAGAGCAGCTAGAGGAGCAGCTCTGCCGGCTTTCCTGTGCTTCTGCATAGCAGAGCTGTCAAGAACGAGAAGCTGCGTTTTGCCGAGAAAGCAGCGCTTCGCGGAAGCACAGCCAGCGGCGTCTTCGGTACAGCCGCAGCTTGTGCGGAGAAGCGAAAGAGAGCCGGGGAAGAACGTGGAAAGCCGAACTCGGTCGCTGCAAGCGGGTGCTGGCGAACAGCTTCTGGTCACCTTGTAGAAACTCTCCCAGCACAGTGCAGAGTCCCCGTGGCTAGTTCCTTGAAATACCTTTCCTGGCAGCAGCCCAGAGCTGTACTGAGTGCAGCAGGTGTCAGGCAGTCTCCTCTCGCCGTGTAGGTGCTTCTGTTTTGTGTTTGCAGCGTGCAGAGAAGCCCGCGTGCTTGCTGCTGCTTCCAGCAAGCCAAAACGCTTTTGCAGCCACTTTCCTGCCTTTTCCACAACAGGATCACTGTCTAGCTGAATACAGTTGCCTCTGCGTAGAGCAGCTAGAGGAGCAGCTCTGCCGGCTTTCCTGTGCTTCTGCATAGCAGAGCTGTCAAGAACGAGAAGCTGCGTTTTGCCGAGAAAGCAGCGCTTCGCGGAAGCACAGCCAGCGGCGTCTTCGGTACAGCCGCAGCTTGTGCGGAGAAGCGAAAGAGAGCCGGGGAAGAACGTGGAAAGCCGAACTCGGTCGCTGCAAGCGGGTGCTGGCGAACAGCTTCTGGTCACCTTGTAGAAACTGTCCCAGCACAGTGCAGAGTCCCCGTGGCTAGTTCCTTGAAATACCTTTCCTGGCAGCAGCCCAGAGCTGTACTGAGTGCAGCAGGTGTCAGGCAGTCTCCTCTCGCCGTGTAGGTGCTTCTGTTTTGTGTTTGCAGCGTGCAGAGAAGCCCGCGTGCTTGCTGCTGCTTCCAGCAAGCCAAAACGCTTTTGCAGCCACTTTCCTGCCTTTTCCACAACAGGATCACTGTCTAGCTGATTTACAGTTGCCTCTGCGTAGAGCAGCTAGAGGAGCAGCTCTGCCGGCTTTCCTGTGCTTCTGCATAGCAGAGCTGTCAAGAACGAGAAGCTGCGTTTTGCCGAGAAAGCAGCGCTTCGCGGAAGCACAGCCAGCGGTGTCTTCGGTACAGCCGCAGCTTGTGCGGAGAAGCGAAAGAGAGCCGGGGAAGAACGTGGAAAGCCGAACTCGGTCGCTGCAAGCGGGTGCTGGCGAACAGCTTCTGGTCACCTTGTAGAAACTCTCCCAGCACAGTGCAGAGTCCCCGTGGCTAGTTCCTTGAAATACCTTTCCTGGCAGCAGCCCAGAGCTGTACTGAGTGCAGCAAGTGTCAGGCAGTCTCCTCTCGCCGTCTAGGTGCTTCTGCTTTGTGTTTGCAGCGTGCAGAGAAGCCCGCGTGCTTGCTGCTGCTTCCAGCAAGCCAAAACGCTTTTGCAGCCACTTTCCTGCCTTTTCCACAACAGGATCACTGTCTAGCTGATTTACAGTTGCCTCTGCGTAGAGCAGCTAGAGGAGCAGCTCTGCCGGCTTTCCTGTGCTTCTGCATAGCAGAGCTGTCAAGAACGAGAAGCTGCGTTTTGCCGAGAAAGCAGCGCTTCGCGGAAGCACAGCCAGCGGCGTCTTCGGTACAGCCGCAGCTTGTGCGGAGAAGCGAAAGAGAGCCGGGGAAGAACGTGGAAAGCCGAACTCGGTCGCTGCAAGCGGGTGCTGGCGAACAGCTTCTGGTCACCTTGTAGAAACTGTCCCAGCACAGTGCAGAGTCCCCGTGGCTAGTTCCTTGAAATACCTTTCCTGGCAGGAGCCCAGAGCTGTACTGAGTGCAGCAGGTGTCAGGCAGTATCCTCTCGCCGTGTAGGTGCTTCTGTTTTGTGTTTGCAGCGTGAAGAGAAGCCCGCGTGCTTGCTGCTGCTTCCAGCAAGCCAAAACGCTTTTGCAGCCACTTTCTTGCCTATTCCACAACAGGATCACTGTCTAGCTGATTTACAGTTGCCTCTGCGTAGAGCAGCTAGAGGAGCAGCTCTGCCGGCTTTCCTGTGTTTCTGCATAGCAGAGCTGTCAAGAACGAGAAGCTGCGTTTTGCCGAGAAAGCAGCGCTTCGCGGAAGCACAGCCAGCGGCGTCTTCGGTACAGCCGCAGCTTGTGCGGAGAAGCGAAAGAGAGCCGGGGAAGAACGTGGAAAGCCGAACTCGGTCGCTGCAAGCGGGTGCTGGCGAACAGCTTCTGGTCACCTTGTAGAAACTGTCCCAGCACAGTGCAGAGTCCCCGTGGCTAGTTCCTTGAAATACCTTTCCTGGCAGGAGCCCAGAGCTGTACTGAGTGCAGCAGGTGTCAGGCAGTATCCTCTCGCCGTGTAGGTGCTTCTGCTTTGTGTTTGCAGCGTGCAGAGAAGCCCGCGTGCTTGCTGCTGCTTCCAGCAAGCCAAAACGCTTTTGCAGCCACTTTCCTGCCTTTTCCACAACAGGGTCACTGTCTAGCTGATTTACAGTTGCCTCTGCGTAGAGCAGCTAGAGGAGCAGCTCTGCCGGCTTTCCTGTGCTTCTGCATAGCAGAGCTGTCAAGAACGAGAAGCTGCGTTTTGCCGAGAAAGCAGCGCTTCGCGGAAGCACAGCCAGCGGCGTCTTCGGTACAGCCGCAGCTTGTGCGGAGAAGCGAAAGAGAGCCGGGGAAGAACGTGGAAAGCCGAACTCGGTCGCTGCAAGCGGGTGCTGGCGAACAGCTTCTGGTCACCTTGTAGAAACTCTCCCAGCACAGTGCAGAGTCCCCGTGGCTAGTTCCTTGAAATACCTTTCCTGGCAGCAGCCCAGAGCTGTACTGAGTGCAGCAGGTGTCAGGCATTCTCCTCTCGCCGTGTAGGTGCTTCTGCTTTGTGTTTACAGCGTGCAGAGAAGCCCGCGTGCTTGCTGCTGCTTCCAGCAAGCCAAAACGCTTTTGCAGCCACTTTCCTGCCTGTTCCACAACAGGATCACTGTCTAGCTGATTTACAGTTGCCTCTGCGTAGAGCAGCTAGAGGAGCAGCTCTGCCGGCTTTCCTGTGCTTCTGCATAGCAGAGCTGTCAAGAACGAGAAGCTGCGTTTTGCCGAGAAAGCAGCGCTTCGCGGAAGCACAGCCAGCGGCGTCTTCGGTACAGCCGCAGCTTGTGCGGAGAAGCGAAAGAGAGCCGGGGAAGAACGTGGAAAGCCGAACTCGGTCGCTGCAAGCGGGTGCTGGCGAACAGCTTCTGGTCACCTTGTAGAAACTGTCCCAGCACAGTGCAGAGTCCCCGTGGCTAGTTCCTTGAAATACCTTTCCTGGCAGCAGCCCAGAGCTGTACTGAGTGCAGCAGGTGTCAGGCCGTCTCCTCTCGCCGTGTAGGTGCTTCTGTTTTGTGTTTGCAGCGTGCAGAGAAGCCCGCGTGCTTGCTGCTGCTTCCAGCAAGCCAAAACGCTTTTGCAGCCACTTTCCTGCCTTTTCCACAACAGGATCACTGTCTAGCTGATTTACAGTTGCCTCTGCGTAGAGCAGCTAGAGGAGCAGCTCTGCCGGCTTTCCTGTGCTTCTGCATAGCAGAGCTGTCAAGAACGAGAAGCTGCGTTTTGCCGAGAAAGCAGCGCTTCGCGGAAGCACAGCCAGCGGCGTCTTCGGTACAGCCGCAGCTTGTGCGGAGAAGCGAAAGAGAGCCGGGGAAGAACGTGGAAAGCCGAACTCGGTCGCTGCAAGCGGGTGCTGGCGAACAGCTTCTGGTCACCTTGTAGAAACTCTCCCAGCACAGTGCAGAGTCCCCGTGGCTAGTTCCTTGAAATACCTTTCCTGGCAGAAGCCCAGAGCTGTACTGAGTGCAGCAGGTGTCAGGCAGTCTCCTCTCGCCGTGTAGCTGCTTCTGTTTTGTGTTTGCAGCGTGCAGAGAAGCCCGCGTGCTTGCTGCTGCTTCCAGCAAGCCAAAACGCTTTTGCAGCCACTTTCCTGCCTTTTCCACAACAGGATCACTGTCTAGCTGAATACAGTTGCCTCTGCGTAGAGCAGCTAGAGGAGCAGCTCTGCCGGCTTTCCTGTGCTTCTGCATAGCAGAGCTGTCAAGAACGAGAAGCTGCGTTTTGCCGAGAAAGCAGCGCTTCGCGGAAGCACAGCCAGCGGCGTCTTCGGTACAGCCGCAGCTTGTGCGGAGAAGCGAAAGAGAGCCGGGGAAGAACGTGGAAAGCCGAACTCGGTCGCTGCAAGCGGGTGCTGGCGAACAGCTTCTGGTCACCTTGTAGAAACTGTCCCAGCACAGTGCAGAGTCCCCGTGGCTAGTTCCTTGAAATACCTTTCCTGGCAGCAGCCCAGAGCTGTACTGAGTGCAGCAGGTGTCAGGCCGTCTCCTCTCGCCGTGTAGGTGCTTCTGTTTTGTGTTTGCAGCGTGCAGAGAAGCCCGCGTGCTTGCTGCTGCTTCCAGCAAGCCAAAACGCTTTTGCAGCCACTTTCCTGCCTTTTCCACAACAGGATCACTGTCTAGCTGAATACAGTTGCCTCTGCGTAGAGCAGCTAGAGGAGCAGCTCTGCCGGCTTTCCTGTGCTTCTGCATAGCAGAGCTGTCAAGAACGAGAAGGTGCGTTTTGCCGAGAAAGCAGCGCTTCGCGGAAGCACAGCCAGCGGCGTCTTCGGTACAGCCGCAGCTTGTGCGGAGAAGCAAAAGAGAGCCGGGGAAGAACGTGGAAAGCCGAACTCGGTCGCTGCAAGCGGGTGCTGGCGAACAGCTTCTGGTCACCTTGTAGAAACTCTCCCAGCACAGTGCAGAGTCCCCGTGGCTAGTTCCTTGAAATACCTTTCCTGGCAGCAGCCCAGAGCTGTACTGAGTGCAGCAGGTGTCAGGCAGTCTCCTCTCGCCGTGTAGGTGCTTCTGTTTTGTGTTTCCAGCGTGCAGAGAAGCCCGCGTGCTTGTTGCTGCTTCCAGCAAGCCAAAACGCTTTTGCAGCCACTTTCCTACCTTTTCCACAACAGGATCACTGTCTAGCTGATTTACAGTTGCCTCTGCGTAGAGCAGCTAGAGGAGCAGCTCTGCCGGCTTTCCTGTGCTTCTGCATAGCAGAGCTGTCAAGAACGAGAAGCTGCGTTTTGCCGAGAAAGCAGCGCTTCGCGGAACCACAGCCAGCGGCGTCTTCGGTACAGCCGCAGCTTGTGCGGAGAAGCGAAAGAGAGCCGGGGAAGAACGTGGAAAGCCGAACTCGGTCGCTGCAAGCGGGTGCTGGCGAACAGCTTCTGGTCACCTTGTAGAAACTGTCCCAGCACAGTGCAGAGTCCCCGTGGCTAGTTCCTTGAAATACCTTTCCTGGCAGGAGCCCAGAGCTGTACTGAGTGCAGCAGGTGTCAGGCAGTATCCTCTCGCCGTGTAGGTGCTTCTGCTTTGTGTTTGCAGCGTGCAGAGAAGCCCGCGTGCTTGCTGCTGCTTCCAGCAAGCCAAAACGCTTTTGCAGCCACTTTCCTGCCTTTTCCACAACAGGGTCACTGTCTAGCTGATTTACAGTTGCCTCTGCGTAGAGCAGCTAGAGGAGCAGCTCTGCCGGCTTTCCTGTGCTTCTGCATAGCAGAGCTGTCAAGAACGAGAAGCTGCGTTTTGCCGAGAAAGCAGCGCTTCGCGGAAGCACAGCCAGCGGCGTCTTCGGTACAGCCGCAGCTTGTGCGGAGAAGCGAAAGAGAGCCGGGGAAGAACGTGGAAAGCCGAACTCGGTCGCTGCAAGCGGGTGCTGGCGAACAGCTTCTGGTCACCTTGTAGAAACTCTCCCAGCACAGTGCAGAGTCCCCATGGCTAGTTCCTTGAAATACCTTTCCTGGCAGCAGCCCAGAGCTGTACTGAGTGCAGCAGGTGTCAGGCAGTCTCCTCTCGCCGTGTAGGTGCTTCTGCTTTGTGTTTGCAGCGTGCAGAGAAGCCCGCGTGCTTGCTGCTGCTTCCAGCAAGCCAAAACGCTTTTGCAGCCACTTTCCTGCCTTTTCCACAACAGGATCACTGTCTAGCTGAATACAGTTGCCTCTGCGTAGAGCAGCTAGAGGAGCAGCTCTGCCGGCTTTCCTGTGCTTCTGCATAGCAGAGCTGTCAAGAACGAGAAGCTGCGTTTTGTCGAGAAAGCAGCGCTTCGCGGAAGCACAGCCAGCGGCGTCTTCGGTACAGCCGCAGCTTGTGCGGAGAAGCGAAAGAGAGCCGGGGAAGAACGTGGAAAGCCGAACTCGGTCGCTGCAAGCGGGTGCTGGCGAACAGCTTCTGGTCACCTTGTAGAAACTCTCCCAGCACAGTGCAGAGTCCCCGTGGCTAGTTCCTTGAAATACCTTTCCTGGCAGCAGCCCAGAGCTGTACTGAGTGCAGCAGGTGTCAGGCAGTATCCTCTCGCCGTGTAGGTGCTTCTGTTTTGTGTTTGCAGCGTGCAGAGAAGCCCGCGTGCTTGCTGCTGCTTCCAGCAAGCCAAAACGCTTTTGCAGCCACTTTCCTACCTTTTCCACAACAGGATCACTGTCTAGCTGATTTACAGTTGCCTCTGCGTAGAGCAGCTAGAGGAGCAGCTCTGCCGGCTTTCCTGTGCTTCTGCATAGCAGAGCTGTCAAGAACGAGAAGCTGCGTTTTGCCGAGAAAGCAGCGCTTCGCGGAAGCGCAGCCAGCGGCGTCTTCGGTACAGCCGCAGCTTGTGCGGAGAAGCGAAAGAGAGCCGGGGAAGAACGTGGAAAGCCGAACTCGGTCGCTGCAAGCGGGTGCTGGCGAACAGCTTCTGGTCACCTTGTAGAAACTCTCCCAGCACAGTGCAGAGTCCCCGTGGCTAGTTCCTTGAAATACCTTTCCTGGCAGCAGCCCAGAGCTGTACTGAGTGCAGCAAGTGTCAGGCAGTCTCCTCTCGCCGTGTAGGTGCTTCTGTTTTGTGTTTGCAGCGTGCAGAGAAGCCCGCGTGCTTGCTGCTGCTTCCAGCAAGCCAAAACGCTTTTGCAGCCACTTTCCTGCCTTTTCTACAACAGGATCACTGTCTAGCTGATTTACAGTTGCCTCTGCGTAGAGCAGCTAGAGGAGCAGCTCTGCCGGCTTTCCTGTGCTTCTGCATAGCAGAGCTGTCAAGAACGGGAAGCTGCGTTTTGCCGAGAAAGCAGCGCTTCGCGGAAGCACAGCCAGCGGCGTCTTCGGTACAGCCGCAGCTTGTGCGGAGAAGCGAAAGAGAGCCGGGGAAGAACGTGGAAAGCCGAACTCGGTCGCTGCAAGCGGGTGCTGGCGAACAGCTTCTGGTCACCTTGTAGAAACTCTCCCAGCACAGTGCAGAGTCCCCGTGGCTAGTTCCTTGAAATACCTTTCCTGGCAGGAGCCCAGAGCTGTACTGAGTGCAGCAGGTGTCAGGCAGTCTCCTCTCGCCGTGTAGGTGCTTCTGTTTTGTGTTTGCAGCGTGAAGAGAAGCCCGCGTGCTTGCTGCTGCTTCCAGCAAGCCAAAACGCTTTTGCAGCCACTTTCTTGCCTATTCCACAACAGGATCACTGTCTAGCTGATTTACAGTTGCCTCTGCGTAGAGCAGCTAGAGGAGCAGCTCTGCCGGCTTTCCTGTGCTTCTGCATAGCAGAGCTGTCAAGAACGGGAAGCTGCGTTTTGCCGAGAAAGCAGCGCTTCGCGGAACCACAGCCAGCGGCGTCTTCGGTACAGCCGCAGCTTGTGCGGAGAAGCGAAAGAGAGCCGGGGAAGAACGTGGAAAGCCGAACTCGGTCGCTGCAAGCGGGTGCTGGCGAACAGCTTCTGGTCACCTTGTAGAAACTCTCCCAGCACAGTGCAGAGTCCCCGTGGCTAGTTCCTTGAAATACCTTTCCTGGCAGGAGCCCAGAGCTGTACTGAGTGCAGCAGGTGTCAGGCAGTCTCCTCTCGCCGTGTAGGTGCTTCTGTTTTGTGTTTGCAGCGTGAAGAGAAGCCCGCGTGCTTGCTGCTGCTTCCAGCAAGCCAAAACGCTTTTGCAGCCACTTTCTTGCCTATTCCACAACAGGATCACTGTCTAGCTGATTTACAGTTGCCTCTGCGTAGAGCAGCTAGAGGAGCAGCTCTGCCGGCTTTCCTGTGTTTCTGCATAGCAGAGCTGTCAAGAACGAGAAGCTGCGTTTTGCCGAGAAAGCAGCGCTTCGCGGAACCACAGCCAGCGGCGTCTTCGGTACAGCCGCAGCTTGTGCGGAGAAGCGAAAGAGAGCCGGGGAAGAACGTGGAAAGCCGAACTCGGTCGCTGCAAGCGGGTGCTGGCGAACAGCTTCTGGTCACCTTGTAGAAACTCTCCCAGCACAGTGCAGAGTCCCCGTGGCTAGTTCCTTGAAATACCTTTCCTGGCAGGAGCCCAGAGCTGTACTGAGTGCAGCAGGTGTCAGGCAGTATCCTCTCGCCGTGTAGGTGCTTCTGCTTTGTGTTTGCAGCGTGCAGAGAAGCCCGCGTGCTTGCTGCTGCTTCCAGCAAGCCAAAACGCTTTTGCAGCCACTTTCCTGCCTTTTCCACAACAGGGTCACTGTCTAGCTGATTTACAGTTGCCTCTGCGTAGAGCAGCTAGAGGAGCAGCTCTGCCGGCTTTCCTGTGCTTCTGCATAGCAGAGCTGTCAAGAACGAGAAGCTGCGTTTTGCCGAGAAAGCAGCGCTTCGCGGAAGCACAGCCAGCGGCGTCTTCGGTACAGCCGCAGCTTGTGCGGAGAAGCGAAAGAGAGCCGGGGAAGAACGTGGAAAGCCGAACTCGGTCGCTGCAAGCGGGTGCTGGCGAACAGCTTCTGGTCACCTTGTAGAAACTCTCCCAGCACAGTGCAGAGTCCCCGTGGCTAGTTCCTTGAAATACCTTTCCTGGCAGCAGCCCAGAGCTGTACTGAGTGCAGCAAGTGTCAGGCAGTCTCCTCTCGCCGTGTAGGTGCTTCTGTTTTGTGTTTGCAGCGTGCAGAGCAGCCCGCGTGCTTGCTGCTGCTTCCAGCAAGCCAAAACGCTTTTGCAGCCACTTTCCTGCCTTTTCTACAACAGGATCACTGTCTAGCTGATTTACAGTTGCCTCTGCGTAGAGCAGCTAGAGGAGCAGCTCTGCCGGCTTTCCTGTGCTTCTGCATAGCAGAGCTGTCAAGAACGAGAAGCTGCGTTTTGCCGAGAAAGCAGCGCTTCGCGGAACCACAGCCAGCGGCGTCTTCGGTACAGCCGCAGCTTGTGCGGAGAAGCGAAAGAGAGCCGGGGAAGAACGTGGAAAGCCGAACTCGGTCGCTGCAAGCGGGTGCTGGCGAACAGCTTCTGGTCACCTTGTAGAAACTCTCCCAGCACAGTGCAGAGTCCCCGTGGCTAGTTCCTTGAAATACCTTTCCTGGCAGGAGCCCAGAGCTGTACTGAGTGCAGCAGGTGTCATGCAGTCTCCTCTCGCCGTGTAGGTGCTTCTGTTTTGTGTTTGCAGCGTGCAGAGAAGCCCGCGTGCTTGCTGCTGCTTCCAGCAAGCCAAAACGCTTTTGCAGCCACTTTCTTGCCTATTCCACAACAGGATCACTGTCTAGCTGATTTACAGTTGCCTCTGCGTAGAGCAGCTAGAGGAGCAGCTCTGCCGGCTTTCCTGTGTTTCTGCATAGCAGAGCTGTCAAGAACGAGAAGCTGCGTTTTGCCGAGAAAGCAGCGCTTCGCGGAAGCACAGCCAGCGGCGTCTTCGGTACAGCCGCAGCTTGTGCGGAGAAGCGAAAGAGAGCCGGGGAAGAACGTGGAAAGCCGAACTCGGTCGCTGCAAGCGGGTGCTGGCGAACAGCTTCTGGTCACCTTGTAGAAACTCTCCCAGCACAGTGCAGAGTCCCCGTGGCTAGTTCCTTGAAATACCTTTCCTGGCAGGAGCCCAGAGCTGTTCTGAGTGCAGCAGGTGTCAGGCAGTATCCTCTCGCCGTGTAGGTGCTTCTGCTTTGTGTTTGCAGCGTGCAGAGAAGCCCGCGTGCTTGCTGCTGCTTCCAGCAAGCCAAAACGCTTTTGCAGCCACTTTCCTGCCTTTTCCACAACAGGGTCACTGTCTAGCTGATTTACAGTTGCCTCTGCGTAGAGCAGCTAGAGGAGCAGCTCTGCCGGCTTTCCTGTGCTTCTGCATAGCAGAGCTGTCAAGAACGAGAAGCTGCGTTTTGCCGAGAAAGCAGCGCTTCGCGGAAGCACAGCCAGCGGCGTCTTCGGTACAGCCGCAGCTTGTGCGGAGAAGCGAAAGAGAGCCGGGGAAGAACGTGGAAAGCCGAACTCGGTCGCTGCAAGCGGGTGCTGGCGAACAGCTTCTGGTCACCTTGTAGAAACTCTCCCAGCACAGTGCAGAGTCCCCGTGGCTAGTTCCTTGAAATACCTTTCCTGGCAGCAGCCCAGAGCTGTACTGAGTGCAGCAGGTGTCAGGCAGTCTCCTCTCGCCGTGTAGGTGCTTCTGTTTTGTGTTTGCAGCGTGCAGAGAAGCCCGCGTGCTTGCTGCTGCTTCCAGCAAGCCAAAACGCTTTTGCAGCCACTTTCCTACCTTTTCCACAACAGGATCACTGTCTAGCTGATTTACAGTTGCCTCTGCGTAGAGCAGCTAGAGGAGCAGCTCTGCCGGCTTTCCTGTGCTTCTGCATAGCAGAGCTGTCAAGAACGAGAAGCTGCGTTTTGCCGAGAAAGCAGCGCTTCGCGGAAGCACAGCCAGCGGCGTCTTCGGTACAGCCGCAGCTTGTGCGGAGAAGCGAAAGAGAGCCGGGGAAGAACGTGGAAAGCCGAACTCGGTCGCTGCAAGCGGGTGCTGGCGAACAGCTTCTGGTCACCTTGTAGAAACTGTCCCAGCACAGTGCAGAGTCCCCGTGGCTAGTTCCTTGAAATACCTTTCCTGGCAGCAGCCCAGAGCTGTACTGAGTGCAGCAGGTGTCAGGCAGTCTCCTCTCGCCGTGTAGGTGCTTCTGCTTTGTGTTTGCAGCGTGCAGAGAAGCCCGCGTGCCTGCTGCTGCTTCCAGCAAGCCAAAACGCTTTTGCAGCCACTGTCCTGCCTTTTCCACAACAGGATCACTGTCTAGCTGATTTACAGTTGCCTCTGCGTAGAGCAGCTAGAGGAGCAGCTCTGCCGGCTTTCCTGTGCTTCTGCATAGCAGAGCTGTCAAGAACGAGAAGCTGCGTTTTGCCGAGAAAGCAGCGCTTCGCGGAAGCACAGCCAGCGGCGTCTTCGGTACAGCCGCAGCTTGTGCGGAGAAGCGAAAGAGAGCCGGGGAAGAACGTGGAAAGCCGAACTCGGTCCCTGCAAGCGGGTGCTGGCGAACAGCTTCTGGTCACCTTGTAGAAACTCTCCCAGCACAGTGCAGAGTCCCCGTGGCTAGTTCCTTGAAATACCTTTCCTGGCAGCAGCCCAGAGCTGTACTGAGTGCAGCAGGTGTCAGGCAGTCTCCTCTCGCCGTGTAGGTGCTTCTGTTTTGTGTTTGCAGCGTGCAGAGAAGCCCGCGTGCTTGCTGCTGCTTCCAGCAAGCCAAAACGCTTTTGCAGCCACTTTCCTACCTTTTCCACAACAGGATCACTGTCTAGCTGATTTACAGTTGCCTCTGCGTAGAGCAGCTAGAGGAGCAGCTCTGCCGGCTTTCCTGTGCTTCTGCATAGCAGAGCTGTCAAGAACGAGAAGCTGCGTTTTGCCGAGAAAGCAGCGCTTCGCGGAACCACAGCCAGCGGCGTCTTCGGTACAGCCGCAGCTTGTGCGGAGAAGCGAAAGAGAGCCGGGGAAGAACGTGGAAAGCCGAACTCGGTCGCTGCAAGCGGGTGCTGGCGAACAGCTTCTGGTCACCTTGTAGAAACTGTCCCAGCACAGTGCAGAGTCCCCGTGGCTAGTTCCTTGAAATACCTTTCCTGGCAGCAGCCCAGAGCTGTACTGAGTGCAGCAGGTGTCAGGCAGTCTCCTCTCGCCGTGTAGGTGCTTCTGCTTTGTGTTTGCAGCGTGCAGAGCAGCCCGCGTGCTTGCTGCTGCTTCCAGCAAGCCAAAACGCTTTTGCAGCCACTGTCCTGCCTTTTCCACAACAGGATCACTGTCTAGCTGATTTACAGTTGCCTCTGCGTAGAGCAGCTAGAGGAGCAGCTCTGCCGGCTTTCCTGTGCTTCTGCATAGCAGAGCTGTCAAGAACGAGAAGCTGCGTTTTGCCGAGAAAGCAGCGCTTCGCGGAAGCACAGCCAGCGGCGTCTTCGGTACAGCCGCAGCTTGTGCGGAGAAGAGAAAGAGAGCCGGGGAAGAACGTGGAAAGCCGAACTCGGTCGCTGCAAGCGGGTTCTGGCGAACAGCTTCTGGTCACCTTGTAGAAACTCTCCCAGCACAGTGCAGAGTCCCCGTGGCTAGTTCCTTGAAATACCTTTCCTGGCAGCAGCCCAGAGCTGTACTGAGTGCAGCAGGTGTCAGGCAGTATCCTCTCGCCGTGTAGGTGCTTCTGCTTTGTGTTTGCAGCGTGCAGAGAAGCCCGCGTGCTTGCTGCTGCTTCCAGCAAGCCAAAACGCTTTTGCAGCCACTTTCCTGCCTTTTCCACAACAGGGTCACTGTCTAGCTGATTTACAGTTGCCTCTGCGTAGAGCAGCTAGAGGAGCAGCTCTGCCGGCTTTCCTGTGCTTCTGCATAGCAGAGCTGTCAAGAACGAGAAGCTGCGTTTTGCCGAGAAAGCAGCGCTTCGCGGAAGCACAGCCAGCGGCGTCTTCGGTACAGCCGCAGCTTGTGCGGAGAAGCGAAAGAGAGCCGGGGAAGAACGTGGAAAGCCGAACTCGGTCGCTGCAAGCGGGTGCTGGCGAACAGCTTCTGGTCACCTTGTAGAAACTCTCCCAGCACAGTGCAGAGTCCCCGTGGCTAGTTCCTTGAAATACCTTTCCTGGCAGCAGCCCAGAGCTGTACTGAGTGCAGCAGGTGTCAGGCAGTCTCCTCTCGCCGTGTAGGTGCTTCTGTTTTGTGTTTGCAGCGTGCAGAGAAGCCCGCGTGCTTGCTGCTGCTTCCAGCAAGCCAAAACGCTTTTGCAGCCACTTTCCTACCTTTTCCACAACAGGATCACTGTCTAGCTGATTTACAGTTGCCTCTGCGTAGAGCAGCTAGAGGAGCAGCTCTGCCGGCTTTCCTGTGCTTCTGCATAGCAGAGCTGTCAAGAACGAGAAGCTGCGTTTTGCCGAGAAAGCAGCGCTTCGCGGAAGCACAGCCAGCGGCGTCTTCGGTACAGCCGCAGCTTGTGCGGAGAAGCGAAAGAGAGCCGGGGAAGAACGTGGAAAGCCGAACTCGGTCGCTGCAAGCGGGTGCTGGCGAACAGCTTCTGGTCACCTTGTAGAAACTGTCCCAGCACAGTGCAGAGTCCCCGTGGCTAGTTCCTTGAAATACCTTTCCTGGCAGCAGCCCAGAGCTGTACTGAGTGCAGCAGGTGTCAGGCAGTCTCCTCTCGCCGTGTAGGTGCTTCTGCTTTGTGTTTGCAGCGTGCAGAGAAGCCCGCGTGCTTGCTGCTGCTTCCAGCAAGCCAAAACGCTTTTGCAGCCACTGTCCTGCCTTTTCCACAACAGGATCACTGTCTAGCTGATTTACAGTTGCCTCTGCGTAGAGCAGCTAGAGGAGCAGCTCTGCCGGCTTTCCTGTGCTTCTGCATAGCAGAGCTGTCAAGAACGAGAAGCTGCGTTTTGCCGAGAAAGCAGCGCTTCGCGGAACCACAGCCAGCGGCGTCTTCGGTACAGCCGCAGCTCGTGCGGAGAAGCGAAAGAGAGCCGGGGAAGAACGTGGAAAGCCGAACTCGGTCGCTGCAAGCGGGTGCTGGCGAACAGCTTCTGGTCACCTTGTAGAAACTCTCCCAGCACAGTGCAGAGTCCCCGTGGCTAGTTCCTTGAAATACCTTTCCTGGCAGCAGCCCAGAGCTGTACTGAGTGCAGCAGGTGTCAGGCAGTCTCCTCTCGCCGTGTAGGTGCTTCTGTTTTGTGTTTGCAGCGTGCAGAGAAGCCCACGTGCTTGCTGCTGCTTCCAGCAAGCCAAAACGCTTTTGCAGCCACTTTCCTGCCTTTTCCACAACAGGATCACTGTCTAGCTGATTTACAGTTGCCTCTGCGTAGAGCAGCTAGAGGAGCAGCTCTGCCGGCTTTCCTGTGCTTCTGCATAGCAGAGCTGTCAAGAACGAGAAGCTGCGTTTTGCCGAGAAAGCAGCGCTTCGCGGAAGCACAGCCAGCGGCGTCTTCGGTACAGCCGCAGCTTGTGCGGAGAAGCGAAAGAGAGCCGGGGAAGAACGTGGAAAGCCGAACTCGGTCGCTGCAAGCGGGTGCTGGCGAAGAGCTTCTGGTCACCTTGTAGAAACTGTCCCAGCACAGTGCAGAGTCCCCGTGGCTAGTTCCTTGAAATACCTTTCCTGGCAGGAGCCCAGAGCTGTACTGAGTGCAGCAGGTGTCAGGCAGTCTCCTCTCGCCGTGTAGGTGCTTCTGTTTTGTGTTTGCAGCGTGCAGAGAAGCCCGCGTGCTTGCTGCTGCTTCAAGCAAGCCAAAACGCTTTTGCAGCCACTTTCTTGCCTATTCCACAACAGGATCACTGTCTAGCTGATTTACAGTTGCCTCTGCGTAGAGCAGCTAGAGGAGCAGCTCTGCCGGCTTTCCTGTGCTTCTGCATAGCAGAGCTGTCAAGAACGAGAAGCTGCGTTTTGCCGAGAAAGCAGCGCTTCGCGGAAGCACAGCCAGCGGCGTCTTCGGTACAGCCGCAGCTTGTGCGGAGAAGCGAAAGAGAGCCGGGGAAGAACGTGGAAAGCCGAACTCGGTCGCTGCAAGCGGGTGCTGGCGAACAGCTTCTGGTCACCTTGTAGAAACTCTCCCAGCACAGTGCAGAGTCCCCGTGGCTAGTTCCTTGAAATACCTTTCCTGGCAGCAGCCCAGAGCTGTACTGAGTGCAGCAGGTGTCAGGCAGTCTCCTCTCGCCGTGTAGGTGCTTCTGCTTTGTGTTTGCAGCGTGCAGAGAAGCCCGCGTGCTTGCTGCTGCTTCCAGCAAGCCAAAACGCTTTTGCAGCCACTTTCCTGCCTTTTCCACAACAGGATCACTGTCTAGCTGAATACAGTTGCCTCTGCGTAGAGCAGCTAGAGGAGCAGCTCTGCCGGCTTTCCTGTGCTTCTGCATAGCAGAGCTGTCAAGAACGAGAAGCTGCGTTTTGCCGAGAAAGCAGCGCTTCGCGGAAGCACAGCCAGCGGCGTCTTCGGTACAGCCGCAGCTTGTGCGGAGAAGCGAAAGAGAGCCGGGGAAGAACGTGGAAAGCCGAACTCGGTCGCTGCAAGCGGGTGCTGGCGAACAGCTTCTGGTCACCTTGTAGAAACTCTCCCAGCACAGTGCAGAGTCCCCGTGGCTAGTTCCTTGAAATACCTTTCCTGGCAGCAGCCCAGAGCTGTACTGAGTGCAGCAGGTGTCAGGCAGTCTCCTCTCGCCGTGTAGGTGCTTCTGTTTTGTGTTTGCAGCGTGCAGAGAAGCCCGCGTGCTTGCTGCTGCTTCCAGCAAGCCAAAACGCTTTTGCAGCCACTTTCCTGCCTTTTCCACAACAGGGTCACTGTCTAGCTGATTTACAGTTGCCTCTGCGTAGAGCAGCTAGAGGAGCAGCTCTGCCGGCTTTCCTGTGCTTCTGCATAGCAGAGCTGTCAAGAACGAGAAGCTGCGTTTTGCCGAGAAAGCAGCGCTTCGCGGAAGCACAGCCAGCGGCGTCTTCGGTACAGCCGCAGCTTGTGCGGAGAAGCGAAAGAGAGCCGGGGAAGAACGTGGAAAGCCGAACTCGGTCGCTGCAAGCGGGTGCTGGCGAACAGCTTCTGGTCACCTTGTAGAAACTCTCCCAGCACAGTGCAGAGTCCCCGTGGCTAGTTCCTTGAAATACCTTTCCTGGCAGCAGCCCAGAGCTGTACTGAGTGCAGCAGGTGTCAGGCAGTCTCCTCTCGCCGTGTAGGTGCTTCTGTTTTGTGTTTGCAGCGTGCAGAGAAGCCCGCGTGCTTGCTGCTGCTTCCAGCAAGCCAAAACGCTTTTGCAGCCACTTTCCTACCTTTTCCACAACAGGATCACTGTCTAGCTGATTTACAGTTGCCTCTACGTAGAGCAGCTAGAGGAGCAGCTCTGCCGGCTTTCCTGTGCTTCTGCATAGCAGAGCTGTCAAGAACGAGAAGCTGCGTTTTGCCGAGAAAGCAGCGCTTCGCGGAACCACAGCCAGCGGCGTCTTCGGTACAGCCGCAGCTTGTGCGGAGAAGCGAAAGGGAGCCGGGGAAGAACGTGGAAAGCCGAACTCGGTCGCTGCAAGCGGGTGCTGGCGAACAGCTTCTGGTCACCTTGTAGAAACTCTCCCAGCACAGTGCAGAGTCCCCGTGGCAAGTTCCTTGAAATACCTTTCCTGGCAGCAGCCCAGAGCTGTACTGAGTGCAGCAGGTGTCAGGCATTCTCCTCTCGCCGTGTAGGTGCTTCTGTTTTGTGTTTGCAGCGTGCAGAGAAGCCCGCGTGCTTGCTGCTGCTTCCAGCAAGCCAAAACGCTTTTGCAGCCACTTTCCTGCCTTTTCCACAACAGGATCACTGTCTAGCTGAATACAGTTGCCTCTGCGTAGAGCAGCTAGAGGAGCAGCTCTGCCGGCTTTCCTGTGCTTCTGCATAGCAGAGCTGTCAAGAACGAGAAGCTGCGTTTTGCCGAGAAAGCAGCGCTTCGCGGAAGCACAGCCAGCGGCGTCTTCGGTACAGCCGCAGCTTGTGCGGAGAAGCGAAAGAGAGCCGGGGAAGAACGTGGAAAGCCGAACTCGGTCGCTGCAAGCGGGTGCTGGCGAACAGCTTCTGGTCACCTTGTAGAAACTGTCCCAGCACAGTGCAGAGTCCCCGTGGCTAGTTCCTTGAAATACCTTTCCTGGCAGGAGCCCAGAGCTGTACTGAGTGCAGCAGGTGTCAGGCAGTATCCTCTCGCCGTGTAGGTGCTTCTGCTTTGTGTTTGCAGCGTGCAGAGAAGCCCGCGTGCTTGCTGCTGCTTCCAGCAAGCCAAAATGCTTTTGCAGCCACTTTCCTGCCTTTTCCACAACAGGGTCACTGTCTAGCTGATTTACAGTTGCCTCTGCGTAGAGCAGCTAGAGGAGCAGCTCTGCCGGCTTTCCTGTGCTTCTGCATAGCAGAGCTGTCAAGAACGAGAAGCTGCGTTTTGCCGAGAAAGCAGCGCTTCGCGGAAGCACAGCCAGCGGCGTCTTCGGTACAGCCGCAGCTTGTGCGGAGAAGCGAAAGAGAGCCGGGGAAGAACGTGGAAAGCCGAACTCGGTCGCTGCAAGCGGGTGCTGGCGAACAGCTTCTGGTCACCTTGTAGAAACTCTCCCAGCACAGTGCAGAGTCCCCGTGGCTAGTTCCTTGAAATACCTTTCCTGGCAGCAGCCCAGAGCTGTACTGAGTGCAGCAGGTGTCAGGCCGTCTCCTCTCGCCGTGTAGGTGCTTCTGTTTTGTGTTTCCAGCGTGCAGAGAAGCCCGCGTGCTTGCTGCTGCTTCCAGCAAGCCAAAACGCTTTTGCAGCCACTTTCCTGCCTTTTCCACAACAGGATCACTGTCTAGCTGATTTACAGTTGCCTCTGCGTAGAGCAGCTAGAGGAGCAGCTCTGGCGGCTTTCCTGTGCTTCTGCATAGCAGAGCTGTCAAGAACGAGAAGCTGCGTTTTGCCGAGAAAGCAGCGCTTCGCGGAAGCACAGCCAGCGGCGTCTTCGGTACAGCCGCAGCTTGTGCGGAGAAGCGAAAGAGAGCCGGGGAAGAACGTGGAAAGCCGAACTCGGTCGCTGCAAGCGGGTGCTGGCGAACAGCTTCTGGTCACCTTGTAGAAACTGTCCCAGCACAGTGCAGAGTCCCCGTGGCTAGTTCCTTGAAATACCTTTCCTGGCAGGAGCCCAGAGCTGTACTGAGTGCAGCAGGTGTCAGGCAGTATCCTCTCGCCGTGTAGGTGCTTCTGCTTTGTGTTTGCAGCGTGCAGAGAAGCCCGCGTGCTTGCTGCTGCTTCCAGCAAGCCAAAACGCTTTTGCAGCCACTTTCCTGCCTTTTCCACAACAGGGTCACTGTCTAGCTGATTTACAGTTGCCTCTGCGTAGAGCAGCTAGAGGAGCAGCTCTGCCGGCTTTCCTGTGCTTCTGCATAGCAGAGCTGTCAAGAACGAGAAGCTGCGTTTTGCCGAGAAAGCAGCGCTTCGCGGAAGCACAGCCAGCGGCGTCTTCGGTACAGCCGCAGCTTGTGCGGAGAAGCGAAAGAGAGCCGGGGAAGAACGTGGAAAGCCGAACTCGGTCGCTGCAAGCGGGTGCTGGCGAACAGCTTCTGGTCACCTTGTAGAAACTCTCCCAGCACAGTGCAGAGTCCCCGTGGCTAGTTCCTTGAAATACCTTTCCTGGCAGCAGCCCAGAGCTGTACTGAGTGCAGCAGGTGTCAGGCAGTCTCCTCTCGCCGTGTAGGTGCTTCTGCTTTGTGTTTGCAGCGTGCAGAGAAGCCCGCGTGCTTGCTGCTGCTTCCAGCAAGCCAAAACGCTTTTGCAGCCACTTTCCTGCCTTTTCCACAACAGGATCACTGTCTAGCTGAATACAGTTGCCTCTGCGTAGAGCAGCTAGAGGAGCAGCTCTGCCGGCTTTCCTGTGCTTCTGCATAGCAGAGCTGTCAAGAACGAGAAGCTGCGTTTTGCCGAGAAAGCAGCGCTTCGCGGAAGCACAGCCAGCGGCGTCTTCGGTACAGCCGCAGCTTGTGCGGAGAAGCGAAAGAGAGCCGGGGAAGAACGTGGAAAGCCGAACTCGGTCGCTGCAAGCGGGTGCTGGCGAACAGCTTCTGGTCACCTTGTAGAAACTCTCCCAGCACAGTGCAGAGTCCCCGTGGCTAGTTCCTTGAAATACCTTTCCTGGCAGCAGCCCAGAGCTGTACTGAGTGCAGCAGGTGTCAGGCCGTCTCCTCTCGCCGTGTAGGTGCTTCTGTTTTGTGTTTGCAGTGTGCAGAGAAACCCGCGTGCTTGCTGCTGCTTCCAGCAAGCCAAAACGCTTTTGCAGCCACTTTCCTGCCTTTTCCACAACAGGATCACTGTCTAGCTGATTTACAGTTGCCTCTGCGTAGAGCAGCTAGAGGAGCAGCTCTGCCGGCTTTCCTGTGTTTCTGCATAGCAGAGCTGTCAAGAACGAGAAGCTGCGTTTTGCCGAGAAAGCAGCGCTTCGCGGAAGCACAGCCAGCGGCGTCTTCGGTACAGCCGCAGCTTGTGCGGAGAAGCGAAAGAGAGCCGGGGAAGAACGTGGAAAGCCGAACTCGGTCGCTGCAAGCGGGTGCTGGCGAACAGCTTCTGGTCACCTTGTAGAAACTCTCCCAGCACAGTGCAGAGTCCCCGTGGCTAGTTCCTTGAAATACCTTTCCTGGCAGGAGCCCAGAGCTGTACTGAGTGCAGCAGGTGTCAGGCAGTATCCTCTCGCCGTGTAGGTGCTTCTGCTTTGTGTTTGCAGCGTGCAGAGAAGCCCGCGTGCTTGCTGCTGCTTCCAGCAAGCCAAAACGCTTTTGCAGCCACTTTCCTGCCTTTTCCACAACAGGGTCACTGTCTAGCTGATTTACAGTTGCCTCTGCGTAGAGCAGCTAGAGGAGCAGCTCTGCCGGCTTTCCTGTGCTTCTGCATAGCAGAGCTGTCAAGAACGAGAAGCTGCGTTTTGCCGAGAAAGCAGCGCTTCGCGGAAGCACAGCCAGCGGCGTCTTCGGTACAGCCGCAGCTTGTGCGGAGAAGCGAAAGAGAGCCGGGGAAGAACGTGGAAAGCCGAACTCGGTCGCTGCAAGCGGGTGCTGGCGAACAGCTTCTGGTCACCTTGTAGAAACTCTCCCAGCACAGTGCAGAGTCCCCGTGGCTAGTTCCTTGAAATACCTTTCCTGGCAGCAGCCCAGAGCTGTACTGAGTGCAGCAGGTGTCAGGCAGTCTCCTCTCGCCGTGTAGGTGCTTCTGTTTTGTGTTTGCAGCGTGCAGAGAAGCCCGCGTGCTTGCTGCTGCTTCCAGCAAGCCAAAACGCTTTTGCAGCCACTTTCCTACCTTTTCCACAACAGGATCACTGTCTAGCTGATTTACAGTTGCCTCTGCGTAGAGCAGCTAGAGGAGCAGCTCTGCCGGCTTTCCTGTGCTTCTGCATAGCAGAGCTGTCAAGAACGAGAAGCTGCGTTTTGCCGAGAAAGCAGCGCTTCGCGGAACCACAGCCAGCGGCGTCTTCGGTACAGCCGCAGCTTGTGCGGAGAAGCGAAAGAGAGCCGGGGAAGAACGTGGAAAGCCGAACTCGGTCGCTGCAAGCGGGTGCTGGCGAACAGCTTCTGGTCACCTTGTAGAAACTGTCCCAGCACAGTGCAGAGTCCCCGTGGCTAGTTCCTTGAAATACCTTTCCTGGCAGCAGCCCAGAGCTGTACTGAGTGCAGCAGGTGTCAGGCAGTCTCCTCTCGCCGTGTAGGTGCTTCTGCTTTGTGTTTGCAGCGTGCAGAGAAGCCCGCGTGCTTGCTGCTGCTTCCAGCAAGCCAAAACGCTTTTGCAGCCACTGTCCTGCCTTTTCCACAACAGGATCACTGTCTAGCTGATTTACAGTTGCCTCTGCGTAGAGCAGCTAGAGGAGCAGCTCTGCCAGCTTTCCTGTGCTTCTGCATAGCAGAGCTGTCAAGAACGAGAAGCTGCGTTTTGCCGAGAAAGCAGCGCTTCGCGGAAGCACAGCCAGCGGCGTCTTCGGTACAGCCGCAGCTTGTGCGGAGAAGCGAAAGAGAGCCGGGGAAGAACGTGGAAAGCCGAACTCGGTCGCTGCAAGCGGGTGCTGGCGAACAGCTTCTGGTCACCTTGTAGAAACTCTCCCAGCACAGTGCAGAGTCCCCGTGGCTAGTTCCTTGAAATACCTTTCCTGGCAGCAGCCCAGAGCTGTACTGAGTGCAGCAGGTGTCAGGCAGTCTCCTCTCGCCGTGTAGGTGCTTCTGTTTTGTGTTTGCAGCGTGCAGAGAAGCCCGCGTGCTTGCTGCTGCTTCCAGCAAGCCAAAACGCTTTTGCAGCCACTTTCCTGCCTTTTCCACAACAGGATCACTGTCTAGCTGATTTACAGTTGCCTCTGCGTAGAGCAGCTAGAGGAGCAGCTCTGCCGGCTTTCCTGTGCTTCTGCATAGCAGAGCTGTCAAGAACGAGAAGCTGCGTTTTGCCGAGAAAGCAGCGCTTCGCGGAAGCACAGCCAGCGGCGTCTTCGGTACAGCCGCAGCTTGTGCGGAGAAGCGAAAGAGAGCCGGGGAAGAACGTGGAAAGCCGAATTCGGTCGCTGCAAGCGGGTGCTGGCGAACAGCTTCTGGTCACCTTGTAGAAACTGTCCCAGCACAGTGCAGAGTCCCCGTGGCTAGTTCCTTGAAATACCTTTCCTGGCAGCAGCCCAGAGCTGTACTGAGTGCAGCAGGTGTCAGGCCGTCTCCTCTCGCCGTGTAGGTGCTTCTGCTTTGTGTTTGCAGCGTGCAGAGAAGCCCGCGTGCTTGCTGCTGCTTCCAGCAAGCCAAAACGCTTTTGTAGCCATTTTCCTGCCTTTTCCACAACAGGATCACTGTCTAGCTGATTTACAGTTGCCTCTGCGTAGAGCAGCTAGAGGAGCAGCTCTGCCGGCTTTCCTGTGCTTCTGCATAGCAGAGCTGTCAAGAACGAGAAGCTGCGTTTTGCCGAGAAAGCAGCGCTTCGCGGAACCACAGCCAGCGGCGTCTTCGGTACAGCCGCAGCTTGTGCGGAGAAGCGAAAGAGAGCCGGGGAAGAACGTGGAAAGCCGAACTCGGTCGCTGCAAGCGGGTGCTGGCGAACAGCTTCTGGTCGCCTTGTAAAAACTGTCCCAGCACAGTGCAGAGTCCCCGTGGCTAGTTCCTTGAAATACCTTTCCTGGCAGCAGCCCAGAGCTGTACTGAGTGCAGCAGGTGTCAGGCAGTCTCCTCTCGCCGTGTAGGTGCTTCTGTTTTGCGTTTTCAGCGTGCAGAGAAGCCCGCGTGCTTGCTGCTGCTTCCAGCAAGCCAAAACGCTTTTGCAGCCACTTTCCTGCCTTTTCCACAACAGGATCACTGTCTAGCTGATTTACAGTTGCCTCTGCGTAGAGCAGCTAGAGGAGCAGCTCTGCCGGCTTTCCTGTGCTTCTGCATAGCAGAGCTGTCAAGAACGAGAAACTGCGTTTTGCCGAGAAAGCAGCGCTTCGCGGAACCACAGCCAGCGGCGTCTTCGGTACAGCCGCAGCTTGTGCGGAGAAGCGAAAGAGAGCCGGGGAAGAACGTGGAAAGCCGAACTCGGTCGCTGCAAGCGGGTGCTGGCGAACAGCTTCTGGTCACCTTGTAGAAACTGTCCCAGCACAGTGCAGAGTCCCCGTGGCTAGTTCCTTGAAATACCTTTCCTGGCAGCAGCCCAGAGCTGTACTGAGTGCAGCAGGTGTCAGGCCGTCTCCTCTCGCCGTGTAGGTGCTTCTGCTTTGTGTTTGCAGCGTGCAGAGAAGCCCGCGTGCTTGCTGCTGCTTCCAGCAAGCCAAAACGCTTTTGCAGCCACTTTCCTGCCTTTTCCACAACAGGATCACTGTCTAGCTGATTTACAGTTGCCTCTGCGTAGAGCAGCTAGAGGAGCAGCTCTGCCGGCTTTCCTGTGCTTCTGCATAGCAGAGCTGTCAAGAACGAGAAGCTGCGTTTTGCCGAGAAAGCAGCGCTTCGCGGAAGCACAGCCAGCGGCGTCTTCGGTACAGCCGCAGCTTGTGCGGAGAAGCGAAAGAGAGCCGGGGAAGAACGTGGAAAGCCGAACTCGGTCGCTGCAAGCGGGTGCTGGCGAAGAGCTTCTGGTCACCTTGTAGAAACTGTCCCAGCACAGTGCAGAATCCCCGTGGCTAGTTCCTTGAAATACCTTTCCTGGCAGCAGCCCAGAGCTGTACTGAGTGCAGCAGGTGTCAGGCAGTCTCCTCTCGCCGTGTAGGTGCTTCTGCTTTGTGTTTGCAGCGTGCAGAGAAGCCCGCGTGCTTGCTGCTGCTTCCAGCAAGCCAAAACGCTTTTGCAGCCACTGTCCTGCCTTTTCCACAACAGGATCACTGTCTAGCTGATTTACAGTTGCCTCTGCGTAGAGCAGCTAGAGGAGCAGCTCTGCCGGCTTTCCTGTGCTTCTGCATAGCAGAGCTGTCAAGAACGAGAAGCTGCGTTTTGCCGAGAAAGCAGCGCTTCGCGGAAGCACAGCCAGCGGCGTCTTCGGTACAGCCGCAGCTTGTGCGGAGAAGCGAAAGAGAGCCGGGGAAGAACGTGGAAAGCCGAACTCGGTCGCTGCAAGCGGGTGCTGGCGAACAGCTTCTGGTCACCTTGTAGAAACTCTCCCAGCACAGTGCAGAGTCCCCGTGGCTAGTTCCTTGAAATACCTTTCCTGGCAGCAGCCCAGAGCTGTACTGAGTGCAGCAGGTGTCAGGCAGTCTCCTCTCGCCGTGTAGGTGCTTCTGTTTTGTGTTTGCAGCGTGCAGAGAAGCCCGCGTGCTTGCTGCTGCTTCCAGCAAGCCAAAACGCTTTTGCAGCCACTTTCCTGCCTTTTCCACAACAGGATCACTGTCTAGCTGATTTACAGTTGCCTCTGCGTAGAGCAGCTAGAGGAGCAGCTCTGCCGGCTTTCCTGTGCTTCTGCATAGCAGAGCTGTCAAGAACGAGAAGCTGCGTTTTGCCGAGAAAGCAGCGCTTCGCAGAAGCACAGCCAGCGGCGTCTTCGGTACAGCCGCAGCTTGTGCGGAGAAGCGAAAGAGAGCCGGGGAAGAACGTGGAAAGCCGAATTCGGTCGCTGCAAGCGGGTGCTGGCGAACAGCTTCTGGTCACCTTGTAGAAACTGTCCCAGCACAGTGCAGAGTCCCCGTGGCTAGTTCCTTGAAATACCTTTCCTGGCAGCAGCCCAGAGCTGTACTGAGTGCAGCAGGTGTCAGGCAGTCTCCTCTCGCCGTGTACGTGTTTCTGTTTTGCGTTTGCAGCGTGCAGAGAAGCCCGCGTGCTTGCTGCTGCTTCCAGCAAGCCAAAACGCTTTTGCAGCCACTTTCCTGCCTTTTCCACAACAGGATCACTGTCTAGCTGATTTACAGTTGCCTCTGCGTAGAGCAGCTAGAGGAGCAGCTCTGCCGGCTTTCCTGTGCTTCTGCATAGCAGAGCTGTCAAGAACGAGAAACTGCGTTTTGCCGAGAAAGCAGCGCTTCGCGGAACCACAGCCAGCAGAGTCTTCGGTACAGCCGCAGCTTGTGCGGAGAAGCGAAAGAGAGCCGGGGAAGAACGTGGAAAGCCGAACTCGGTCGCTGCAAGCGGGTGCTGGCGAACAGCTTCTGGTCACCTTGTAGAAACTGTCCCAGCACAGTGCAGAGTCCCCGTGGCTAGTTCCTTGAAATACCTTTCCTGGCAGCAGCCCAGAGCTGTACTGAGTGCAGCAGGTGTCAGGCCGTCTCCTCTCGCCGTGTAGGTGCTTCTGCTTTGTGTTTGCAGCGTGCAGAGAAGCCCGCGTGCTTGCTGCTGCTTCCAGCAAGCCAAAACGCTTTTGCAGCCACTGTCCTGCCTTTTCCACAACAGGATCACTGTCTAGCTGATTTACAGTTGCCTCTGCGTAGAGCAGCTAGAGGAGCAGCTCTGCCGGCTTTCCTGTGCTTCTGCATAGCAGAGCTGTCAAGAACGAGAAGCTGCGTTTTGCCGAGAAAGCAGCGCTTCGCGGAAGCACAGCCAGCGGCGTCTTCGGTACAGCCGCAGCTTGTGCGGAGAAGCGAAAGAGAGCCGGGGAAGAACGTGGAAAGCCGAACTCGGTCGCTGCAAGCGGGTGCTGGCGAACAGCTTCTGGTCACCTTGTAGAAACTCTCCCAGCACAGTGCAGAGTCCCCGTGGCTAGTTCCTTGAAATACCTTTCCTGGCAGCAGCCCAGAGCTGTACTGAGTGCAGCAGGTGTCAGGCAGTCTCCTCTCGCCGTGTAGGTGCTTCTGTTTTGTGTTTGCAGCGTGCAGAGAAGCCCGCGTGCTTGCTGCTGCTTCCAGCAAGCCAAAACGCTTTTGCAGCCACTTTCCTGCCTTTTCCACAACAGGATCACTGTCTAGCTGATTTACAGTTGCCTCTGCGTAGAGCAGCTAGAGGAGCAGCTCTGCCGGCTTTCCTGTGCTTCTGCATAGCAGAGCTGTCAAGAACGAGAAACTGCGTTTTGCCGAGAAAGCAGCGCTTCGCGGAACCACAGCCAGCAGAGTCTTCGGTACAGCCGCAGCTTGTGCGGAGAAGCGAAAGAGAGCCGGGGAAGAACGTGGAAAGCCGAACTCGGTCGCTGCAAGCGGGTGCTGGCGAACAGCTTCTGGTCACCTTGTAGAAACTGTCCCAGCACAGTGCAGAGTCCCCGTGGCTAGTTCCTTGAAATACCTTTCCTGGCAGCAGCCCAGAGCTGTACTGAGTGCAGCAGGTGTCAGGCCGTCTCCTCTCGCCGTGTAGGTGCTTCTGCTTTGTGTTTGCAGCGTGCAGAGAAGCCCGCGTGCTTGCTGCTGCTTCCAGCAAGCCAAAACGCTTTTGCAGCCATTTTCCTGCCTTTTCCACAACAGGATCACTGTCTAGCTGATTTACAGTTGCCTCTGCGTAGAGCAGCTAGAGGAGCAGCTCTGCCGGCTTTCCTGTGCTTCTGCATAGCAGAGCTGTCAAGAACGAGAAGCTGCGTTTTGCCGAGAAAGCAGCGCTTCGCGGAAGCACAGCCAGCGGCGTCTTCGGTACAGCCGCAGCTTGTGCGGAGAAGCGAAAGAGAGCCGGGGAAGAACGTGGAAAGCCGAACTCGGTCGCTGCAAGCGGGTGCTGGCGAACAGCTTCTGGTCGCCTTGTAGAAACTGTCCCAGCACAGTGCAGAGTCCCCGTGGCTAGTTCCTTGAAATACCTTTCCTGGCAGCAGCCCAGAGCTGTACTGAGTGCAGCAGGTGTCAGGCAGTCTCCTCTCGCCGTGTAGGTGCTTCTGTTTTGTGTTTGCAGCGTGCAGAGAAGCCCGCGTGCTTGCTGCTGCTTCCAGCAAGCCAAAACGCTTTTGCAGCCACTTTCTTGCCTATTCCACAACAGGATCACTGTCTAGCTGATTTACAGTTGCCTCTGCGTAGAGCAGCTAGAGGAGCAGCTCTGCCGGCTTTCCTGTGCTTCTGCATAGCAGAGCTGTCAAGAACGAGAAGCTGCGTTTTGCCGAGAAAGCAGCGCTTCGCGGAAGCACAGCCAGCGGCGTCTTCGGTACAGCCGCAGCTTGTGCGGAGAAGCGAAAGAGAGCCGGGGAAGAACGTGGAAAGCCGAATTCGGTCGCTGCAAGCGGGTGCTGGCGAACAGCTTCTGGTCACCTTGTAGAAACTGTCCCAGCACAGTGCAGAGTCCCCGTGGCTAGTTCCTTGAAATACCTTTCCTGGCAGCAGCCCAGAGCTGTACTGAGTGCAGCAGGTGTCAGGCAGTCTCCTCTCGCCGTGTAGGTGTTTCTGTTTTGCGTTTTCAGCGTGCAGAGAAGCCCGCGTGCTTGCTGCTGCTTCCAGCAAGCCAAAACGCTTTTGCAGCCACTGTCCTGCCTTTTCCACAACAGGATCACTGTCTAGCTGATTTACAGTTGCCTCTGCGTAGAGCAGCTAGAGGAGCAGCTCTGCCGGCTTTCCTGTGCTTCTGCATAGCAGAGCTGTCAAGAACGAGAAACTGCGTTTTGCCGAGAAAGCAGCGCTTCGCGGAACCACAGCCAGCGGAGTCTTCGGTACAGCCGCAGCTTGTGCGGAGAAGCGAAAGAGAGCCGGGGAAGAACGTGGAAAGCCGAACTCGGTCGCTGCAAGCGGGTGCTGGCGAACAGCTTCTGGTCACCTTGTAGAAACTGTCCCAGCACAGTGCAGAGTCCCCGTGGCTAGTTCCTTGAAATACCTTTCCTGGCAGCAGCCCAGAGCTGTACTGAGTGCAGCAGGTGTCAGGCCGTCTCCTCTCGCCATGTAGGTGCTTCTGCTTTGTGTTTGCAGCGTGCAGAGAAGCCCGCGTGCTTGCTGCTGCTTCCAGCAAGCCAAAACGCTTTTGCAGCCATTTTCCTGCCTTTTCCACAACAGGATCACTGTCTAGCTGATTTACAGTTGCCTCTGCGTAGAGCAGCTAGAGGAGCAGCTCTGCCGGCTTTCCTGTGCTTGTGCATAGCAGAGCTGTCAAGAACGAGAAGCTGCGTTTTGCCGAGAAAGCAGCGCTTCGCGGAAGCACAGCCAGCGGCGTCTTCGGTACAGCCGCAGCTTGTGCGGAGAAGCGAAAGAGAGCCGGGGAAGAACGTGGAAAGCCGAACTCGGTCGCTGCAAGCGGGTGCTGGCGAACAGCTTCTGGTCGCCTTGTAAAAACTGTCCCAGCACAGTGCAGAGTCCCCGTGGCTAGTTCCTTGAAATACCTTTCCTGGCAGCAGCCCAGAGCTGTACTGAGTGCAGCAGGTGTCAGGCAGTCTCCTCTCGCCGTGTAGGTGCTTCTGTTTTGTGTTTGCAGCGTGCAGAGAAGCCCGCGTGCTTGCTGCTGCTTCCAGCAAGCCAAAACGCTTTTGCAGCCACTTTCCTGCCTTTTCCACAACAGGATCACTGTCTAGCTGATTTACAGTTGCCTCTGCGTAGAGCAGCTAGAGGAGCAGCTCTGCCGGCTTTCCTGTGCTTCTGCATAGCAGAGCTGTCAAGAACGAGAAACTGCGTTTTGCCGAGAAAGCAGCGCTTCGCGGAACCACAGCCAGCGGCGTCTTCGGTACAGCCGCAGCTTGTGCGGAGAAGCGAAAGAGAGCCGGGGAAGAACGTGGAAAGCCGAACTCGGTCGCTGCAAGCGGGTGCTGGCGAACAGCTTCTGGTCACCTTGTAGAAACTGTCCCAGCACAGTGCAGAGTCCCCGTGGCTAGTTCCTTGAAATACCTTTCCTGGCAGCAGCCCAGAGCTGTACTGAGTGCAGCAGGTGTCAGGCCGTCTCCTCTCGCCGTGTAGGTGCTTCTGCTTTGTGTTTGCAGCGTGCAGAGAAGCCCGCGTGCTTGCTGCTGCTTCCAGCAAGCCAAAACGCTTTTGCAGCCACTTTCCTGCCTTTTCCACAACAGGATCACTGTCTAGCTGATTTACAGTTGCCTCTGCGTAGAGCAGCTAGAGGAGCAGCTCTGCCGGCTTTCCTGTGCTTCTGCATAGCAGAGCTGTCAAGAACGAGAAGCTGCGTTTTGCCGAGAAAGCAGCGCTTCGCGGAAGCACAGCCAGCGGCGTCTTCGGTACAGCCGCAGCTTGTGCGGAGAAGCGAAAGAGAACCGGGGAAGAACGTGGAAAGCCGAACTCGGTCGCTGCAAGCGGGTGCTGGCGAACAGCTTCTGGTCACCTTGTAGAAACTGTCCCAGCACAGTGCAGAATCCCCGTGGCTAGTTCCTTGAAATACCTTTCCTGGCAGCAGCCCAGAGCTGTACTGAGTGCAGCAGGTGTCAGGCAGTCTCCTCTCGCCGTGTAGGTGCTTCTGCTTTGTGTTTGCAGCGTGCAGAGAAGCCCGCGTGCTTGCTGCTGCTTCCAGCAAGCCAAAACGCTTTTGCAGCCACTGTCCTGCCTTTTCCACAACAGGATCACTGTCTAGCTGATTTACAGTTGCCTCTGCGTAGAGCAGCTAGAGGAGCAGCTCTGCCGGCTTTCCTGTGCTTCTGCATAGCAGAGCTGTCAAGAACGAGAAGCTGCGTTTTGCCGAGAAAGCAGCGCTTCGCGGAAGCACAGCCAGCGGCGTCTTCGGTACAGCCGCAGCTTGTGCGGAGAAGCGAAAGAGAGCCGGGGAAGAACGTGGAAAGCCGAACTCGGTCGCTGCAAGCGGGTGCTGGCGAACAGCTTCTGGTCACCTTGTAGAAACTCTCCCAGCACAGTGCAGAGTCCCCGTGGCTAGTTCCTTGAAATACCTTTCCTGGCAGCAGCCCAGAGCTGTACTGAGTGCAGCAGGTGTCAGGCAGTCTCCTCTCGCCGTGTAGGTGCTTCTGTTTTGTGTTTGCAGCGTGCAGAGAAGCCCGCGTGCTTGCTGCTGCTTCCAGCAAGCCAAAACGCTTTTGCAGCCACTTTCCTGCCTTTTCCACAACAGGATCACTGTCTAGCTGATTTACAGTTGCCTCTGCGTAGAGCAGCTAGAGGAGCAGCTCTGCCGGCTTTCCTGTGCTTCTGCATAGCAGAGCTGTCAAGAACGAGAAGCTGCGTTTTGCCGAGAAAGCAGCGCTTCGCAGAAGCACAGCCAGCGGCGTCTTCGGTACAGCCGCAGCTTGTGCGGAGAAGCGAAAGAGAGCCGGGGAAGAACGTGGAAAGCCGAATTCGGTCGCTGCAAGCGGGTGCTGGCGAACAGCTTCTGGTCACCTTGTAGAAACTGTCCCAGCACAGTGCAGAGTCCCCGTGGCTAGTTCCTTGAAATACCTTTCCTGGCAGCAGCCCAGAGCTGTACTGAGTGCAGCAGGTGTCAGGCAGTCTCCTCTCGCCGTGTAGGTGTTTCTGTTTTGCGTTTGCAGCGTGCAGAGAAGCCCGCGTGCTTGCTGCTGCTTCCAGCAAGCCAAAACGCTTTTGCAGCCACTTTCCTGCCTTTTCCACAACAGGATCACTGTCTAGCTGATTTACAGTTGCCTCTGCGTAGAGCAGCTAGAGGAGCAGCTCTGCCGGCTTTCCTGTGCTTCTGCATAGCAGAGCTGTCAAGAACGAGAAACTGCGTTTTGCCGAGAAAGCAGCGCTTCGCGGAACCACAGCCAGCAGAGTCTTCGGTACAGCCGCAGCTTGTGCGGAGAAGCGAAAGAGAGCCGGGGAAGAACGTGGAAAGCCGAACTCGGTCGCTGCAAGCGGGTGCTGGCGAACAGCTTCTGGTCACCTTGTAGAAACTGTCCCAGCACAGTGCAGAGTCCCCGTGGCTAGTTCCTTGAAATACCTTTCCTGGCAGCAGCCCAGAGCTGTACTGAGTGCAGCAGGTGTCAGGCCGTCTCCTCTCGCCGTGTAGGTGCTTCTGCTTTGTGTTTGCAGCGTGCAGAGAAGCCCGCGTGCTTGCTGCTGCTTCCAGCAAGCCAAAACGCTTTTGCAGCCATTTTCCTGCCTTTTCCACAACAGGATCACTGTCTAGCTGATTTACAGTTGCCTCTGCGTAGAGCAGCTAGAGGAGCAGCTCTGCCGGCTTTCCTGTGCTTCTGCATAGCAGAGCTGTCAAGAACGAGAAGCTGCGTTTTGCCGAGAAAGCAGCGCTTCGCGGAAGCACAGCCAGCGGCGTCTTCGGTACAGCCGCAGCTTGTGCGGAGAAGCGAAAGAGAGCCGGGGAAGAACGTGGAAAGCCGAATTCGGTCGCTGCAAGCGGGTGCTGGCGAACAGCTTCTGGTCACCTTGTAGAAACTGTCCCAGCACAGTGCAGAGTCCCCGTGGCTAGTTCCTTGAAATACCTTTCCTGGCAGCAGCCCAGAGCTGTACTGAGTGCAGCAGGTGTCAGGCAGTCTCCTCTCGCCGTGTAGGTGTTTCTGTTTTGCGTTTTCAGCGTGCAGAGAAGCCCGCGTGCTTGCTGCTGCTTCCAGCAAGCCAAAACGCTTTTGCAGCCACTGTCCTGCCTTTTCCACAACAGGATCACTGTCTAGCTGATTTACAGTTGCCTCTGCGTAGAGCAGCTAGAGGAGCAGCTCTGCCGGCTTTCCTGTGCTTCTGCATAGCAGAGCTGTCAAGAACGAGAAACTGCGTTTTGCCGAGAAAGCAGCGCTTCGCGGAACCACAGCCAGCGGAGTCTTCGGTACAGCCGCAGCTTGTGCGGAGAAGCGAAAGAGAGCCGGGGAAGAACGTGGAAAGCCGAACTCGGTCGCTGCAAGCGGGTGCTGGCGAACAGCTTCTGGTCACCTTGTAGAAACTGTCCCAGCACAGTGCAGAGTCCCCGTGGCTAGTTCCTTGAAATACCTTTCCTGGCAGCAGCCCAGAGCTGTACTGAGTGCAGCAGGTGTCAGGCCGTCTCCTCTCGCCGTGTAGGTGCTTCTGCTTTGTGTTTGCAGCGTGCAGAGAAGCCCGCGTGCTTGCTGCTGCTTCCAGCAAGCCAAAACGCTTTTGCAGCCATTTTCCTGCCTTTTCCACAACAGGATCACTGTCTAGCTGATTTACAGTTGCCTCTGCGTAGAGCAGCTAGAGGAGCAGCTCTGCCGGCTTTCCTGTGCTTCTGCATAGCAGAGCTGTCAAGAACGAGAAGCTGCGTTTTGCCGAGAAAGCAGCGCTTCGCGGAAGCACAGCCAGCGGCGTCTTCGGTACAGCCGCAGCTTGTGCGGAGAAGCGAAAGAGAGCCGGGGAAGAACGTGGAAAGCCGAACTCGGTCGCTGCAAGCGGGTGCTGGCGAACAGCTTCTGGTCGCCTTGTAAAAACTGTCCCAGCACAGTGCAGAGTCCCCGTGGCTAGTTCCTTGAAATACCTTTCCTGGCAGCAGCCCAGAGCTGTACTGAGTGCAGCAGGTGTCAGGCAGTCTCCTCTCGCCGTGTAGGTGCTTCTGTTTTGTGTTTGCAGCGTGCAGAGAAGCCCGCGTGCTTGCTGCTGCTTCCAGCAAGCCAAAACGCTTTTGCAGCCACTTTCCTGCCTTTTCCACAACAGGATCACTGTCTAGCTGATTTACAGTTGCCTCTGCGTAGAGCAGCTAGAGGAGCAGCTCTGCCGGCTTTCCTGTGCTTCTGCATAGCAGAGCTGTCAAGAACGAGAAACTGCGTTTTGCCGAGAAAGCAGCGCTTCGCGGAACCACAGCCAGCGGCGTCTTCGGTACAGCCGCAGCTTGTGCGGAGAAGCGAAAGAGAGCCGGGGAAGAACGTGGAAAGCCGAACTCGGTCGCTGCAAGCGGGTGCTGGCGAACAGCTTCTGGTCACCTTGTAGAAACTGTCCCAGCACAGTGCAGAGTCCCCGTGGCTAGTTCCTTGAAATACCTTTCCTGGCAGCAGCCCAGAGCTGTACTGAGTGCAGCAGGTGTCAGGCCGTCTCCTCTCGCCGTGTAGGTGCTTCTGCTTTGTGTTTGCAGCGTGCAGAGAAGCCCGCGTGCTTGCTGCTGCTTCCAGCAAGCCAAAACGCTTTTGCAGCCATTTTCCTGCCTTTTCCACAACAGGATCACTGTCTAGCTGATTTACAGTTGCCTCTGCGTAGAGCAGCTAGAGGAGCAGCTCTGCCGGCTTTCCTGTGCTTCTGCATAGCAGAGCTGTCAAGAACGAGAAGCTGCGTTTTGCCGAGAAAGCAGCGCTTCGCGGAAGCACAGCCAGCGGCGTCTTCGGTACAGCCGCAGCTTGTGCGGAGAAGCGAAAGAGAACCGGGGAAGAACGTGGAAAGCCGAACTCGGTCGCTGCAAGCGGGTGCTGGCGAACAGCTTCTGGTCGCCTTGTAGAAACTGTCCCAGCACAGTGCAGAGTCCCCGTGGCTAGTTCCTTGAAATACCTTTCCTGGCAGCAGCCCAGAGCTGTACTGAGTGCAGCAGGTGTCAGGCAGTCTCCTCTCGCCGTGTAGGTGCTTCTGTTTTGTGTTTGCAGCGTGCAGAGAAGCCCGCGTGCTTGCTGCTGCTTCCAGCAAGCCAAAACGCTTTTGCAGCCACTTTCCTGCCTTTTCCACAACAGGATCACTGTCTAGCTGAATACAGTTGCCTCTGCGTAGAGCAGCTAGAGGAGCAGCTCTGCCGGCTTTCCTGTGCTTCTGCATAGCAGAGCTGTCAAGAACGAGAAACTGCGTTTTGCCGAGAAAGCAGCGCTTCGCGGAACCACAGCCAGCGGCGTCTTCGGTACAGCCGCAGCTTGTGCGGAGAAGCGAAAGAGAGCCGGGGAAGAACGTGGAAAGCCGAATTCGGTCGCTGCAAGCGGGTGCTGGCGAACAGCTTCTGGTCACCTTGTAGAAACTGTCCCAGCACAGTGCAGAGTCCCCGTGGCTAGTTCCTTGAAATACCTTTCCTGGCAGCAGCCCAGAGCTGTACTGAGTGCAGCAGGTGTCAGGCAGTCTCCTCTCGCCGTGTAGGTGTTTCTGTTTTGCGTTTGCAGCGTGCAGAGAAGCCCGCGTGCTTGCTGCTGCTTCCAGCAAGCCAAAACGCTTTTGCAGCCACTTTCCTGCCTTTTCCACAACAGGATCACTGTCTAGCTGATTTACAGTTGCCTCTGCGTAGAGCAGCTAGAGGAGCAGCTCTGCCGGCTTTCCTGTGCTTCTGCATAGCAGAGCTGTCAAGAACGAGAAACTGCGTTTTGCCGAGAAAGCAGCGCTTCGCGGAACCACAGCCAGCAGAGTCTTCGGTACAGCCGCAGCTTGTGCGGAGAAGCGAAAGAGAGCCGGGGAAGAACGTGGAAAGCCGAACTCGGTCGCTGCAAGCGGGTGCTGGCGAACAGCTTCTGGTCACCTTGTAGAAACTGTCCCAGCACAGTGCAGAGTCCCCGTGGCTAGTTCCTTGAAATACCTTTCCTGGCAGCAGCCCAGAGCTGTACTGAGTGCAGCAGGTGTCAGGCCGTCTCCTCTCGCCGTGTAGGTGCTTCTGCTTTGTGTTTGCAGCGTGCAGAGAAGCCCGCGTGCTTGCTGCTGCTTCCAGCAAGCCAAAACGCTTTTGCAGCCATTTTCCTGCCTTTTCCACAACAGGATCACTGTCTAGCTGATTTACAGTTGCCTCTGCGTAGAGCAGCTAGAGGAGCAGCTCTGCCGGCTTTCCTGTGCTTCTGCATAGCAGAGCTGTCAAGAACGAGAAGCTGCGTTTTGCCGAGAAAGCAGCGCTTCGCGGAAGCACAGCCAGCGGCGTCTTCGGTACAGCCGCAGCTTGTGCGGAGAAGCGAAAGAGAGCCGGGGAAGAACGTGGAAAGCCGAATTCGGTCGCTGCAAGCGGGTGCTGGCGAACAGCTTCTGGTCACCTTGTAGAAACTGTCCCAGCACAGTGCAGAGTCCCCGTGGCTAGTTCCTTGAAATACCTTTCCTGGCAGCAGCCCAGAGCTGTACTGAGTGCAGCAGGTGTCAGGCAGTCTCCTCTCGCCGTGTAGGTGTTTCTGTTTTGCGTTTTCAGCGTGCAGAGAAGCCCGCGTGCTTGCTGCTGCTTCCAGCAAGCCAAAACGCTTTTGCAGCCACTGTCCTGCCTTTTCCACAACAGGATCACTGTCTAGCTGATTTACAGTTGCCTCTGCGTAGAGCAGCTAGAGGAGCAGCTCTGCCGGCTTTCCTGTGCTTCTGCATAGCAGAGCTGTCAAGAACGAGAAACTGCGTTTTGCCGAGAAAGCAGCGCTTCGCGGAACCACAGCCAGCGGAGTCTTCGGTACAGCCGCAGCTTGTGCGGAGAAGCGAAAGAGAGCCGGGGAAGAACGTGGAAAGCCGAACTCGGTCGCTGCAAGCGGGTGCTGGCGAACAGCTTCTGGTCACCTTGTAGAAACTGTCCCAGCACAGTGCAGAGTCCCCGTGGCTAGTTCCTTGAAATACCTTTCCTGGCAGCAGCCCAGAGCTGTACTGAGTGCAGCAGGTGTCAGGCCGTCTCCTCTCGCCGTGTAGGTGCTTCTGCTTTGTGTTTGCAGCGTGCAGAGAAGCCCGCGTGCTTGCTGCTGCTTCCAGCAAGCCAAAACGCTTTTGCAGCCATTTTCCTGCCTTTTCCACAACAGGATCACTGTCTAGCTGATTTACAGTTGCCTCTGCGTAGAGCAGCTAGAGGAGCAGCTCTGCCGGCTTTCCTGTGCTTCTGCATAGCAGAGCTGTCAAGAACGAGAAGCTGCGTTTTGCCGAGAAAGCAGCGCTTCGCGGAAGCACAGCCAGCGGCGTCTTCGGTACAGCCGCAGCTTGTGCGGAGAAGCGAAAGAGAGCCGGGGAAGAACGTGGAAAGCCGAACTCGGTCGCTGCAAGCGGGTGCTGGCGAACAGCTTCTGGTCGCCTTGTAAAAACTGTCCCAGCACAGTGCAGAGTCCCCGTGGCTAGTTCCTTGAAATACCTTTCCTGGCAGCAGCCCAGAGCTGTACTGAGTGCAGCAGGTGTCAGGCAGTCTCCTCTCGCCGTGTAGGTGCTTCTGTTTTGTGTTTGCAGCGTGCAGAGAAGCCCGCGTGCTTGCTGCTGCTTCCAGCAAGCCAAAACGCTTTTGCAGCCACTTTCCTGCCTTTTCCACAACAGGATCACTGTCTAGCTGATTTACAGTTGCCTCTGCGTAGAGCAGCTAGAGGAGCAGCTCTGCCGGCTTTCCTGTGCTTCTGCATAGCAGAGCTGTCAAGAACGAGAAACTGCGTTTTGCCGAGAAAGCAGCGCTTCGCGGAACCACAGCCAGCGGCGTCTTCGGTACAGCCGCAGCTTGTGCGGAGAAGCGAAAGAGAGCCGGGGAAGAACGTGGAAAGCCGAACTCGGTCGCTGCAAGCGGGTGCTGGCGAACAGCTTCTGGTCACCTTGTAGAAACTGTCCCAGCACAGTGCAGAGTCCCCGTGGCTAGTTCCTTGAAATACCTTTCCTGGCAGCAGCCCAGAGCTGTACTGAGTGCAGCAGGTGTCAGGCCGTCTCCTCTCGCCGTGTAGGTGCTTCTGCTTTGTGTTTGCAGCGTGCAGAGAAGCCCGCGTGCTTGCTGCTGCTTCCAGCAAGCCAAAACGCTTTTGCAGCCATTTTCCTGCCTTTTCCACAACAGGATCACTGTCTAGCTGATTTACAGTTGCCTCTGCGTAGAGCAGCTAGAGGAGCAGCTCTGCCGGCTTTCCTGTGCTTCTGCATAGCAGAGCTGTCAAGAACGAGAAGCTGCGTTTTGCCGAGAAAGCAGCGCTTCGCGGAAGCACAGCCAGCGGCGTCTTCGGTACAGCCGCAGCTTGTGCGGAGAAGCGAAAGAGAACCGGGGAAGAACGTGGAAAGCCGAACTCGGTCGCTGCAAGCGGGTGCTGGCGAACAGCTTCTGGTCGCCTTGTAGAAACTGTCCCAGCACAGTGCAGAGTCCCCGTGGCTAGTTCCTTGAAATACCTTTCCTGGCAGCAGCCCAGAGCTGTACTGAGTGCAGCAGGTGTCAGGCAGTCTCCTCTCGCCGTGTAGGTGCTTCTGTTTTGTGTTTGCAGCGTGCAGAGAAGCCCGCGTGCTTGCTGCTGCTTCCAGCAAGCCAAAACGCTTTTGCAGCCACTTTCCTGCCTTTTCCACAACAGGATCACTGTCTAGCTGAATACAGTTGCCTCTGCGTAGAGCAGCTAGAGGAGCAGCTCTGCCGGCTTTCCTGTGCTTCTGCATAGCAGAGCTGTCAAGAACGAGAAACTGCGTTTTGCCGAGAAAGCAGCGCTTCGCGGAACCACAGCCAGCGGCGTCTTCGGTACAGCCGCAGCTTGTGCGGAGAAGCGAAAGAGAGCCGGGGAAGAACGTGGAAAGCCGAACTCGGTCGCTGCAAGCGGGTGCTGGCGAACAGCTTCTGGTCACCTTGTAGAAACTGTCCCAGCACAGTGCAGAGTCCCCGTGGCTAGTTCCTTGAAATACCTTTCCTGGCAGCAGCCCAGATCTGTACTGAGTGCAGCAGGTGTCAGGCAGTCTTCTCTCGCCGTGTAGGTGCTTCGGTTTTGTGTTTGCAGCGTGCAGAGAAGCCCGCGTGCTTGCTGCTGCTTCCAGCAAGCCAAAACGCTTTTGCAGCCACTTTCCTGCCTTTTCCACAACAGGATCACTGTCTAGCTGATTTACAGTTGCCTCTGCGTAGAGCAGCTAGAGGAGCAGCTCTGCCGGTTTTCCTGTGCTTCTGCATAGCAGAGCTGTCAAGAACGAGAAGCTGCGTTTTGCCGAGAAAGCAGCGCTTCGCGGAAGCACAGCCAGCGGCGTCTTCGGTACAGCCGCAGCTTGTGCGGAGAAGCGAAAGAGAGCCGGGGAAGAACGTGGAAAGCCGAATTCGGTCGCTGCAAGCGGGTGCTGGCGAACAGCTTCTGGTCACCTTGTAGAAACTCTCCCAGCACAGTGCAGAGTCCCCGTGGCTAGTTCCTTGAAATACCTTTCCTGGCAGCAGCCCAGAGCTGTACTGAGTGCAGCAGGTGTCAGGCAGTCTCCTCTCGCCGTGTAGGTGCTTCTGTTTTGTGTTTGCAGCGTGCAGAGAAGCCCGCGTGCTTGCTGCTGCTTCCAGCAAGCCAAAACGCTTTTGCAGCCACTTTCCTGCCTTTTCCACAACAGGATCACTGTCTAGCTGAATACAGTTGCCTCTGCGTAGAGCAGCTAGAGGAGCAGCTCTGCCGGCTTTCCTGTGCTTCTGCATTGCAGAGCTGTCAAGAACGAGAAACTGCGTTTTGCCGAGAAAGCAGCGCTTCGCGGAACCACAGCCAGCGGCGTCTTCGGTACAGCCGCAGCTTGTGCGGAGAAGCGAAAGAGAGCCGGGGAAGAACGTGGAAAGCCGAACTCGGTCGCTGCAAGCGGGTGCTGGCGAACAGCTTCTGGTCACCTTGTAGAAACTGTCCCAGCACAGTGCAGAGTCCCCGTGGCTAGTTCCTTGAAATACCTTTCCTGGCAGCAGCCCAGAGCTGTACTGAGTGCAGCAGGTGTCAGGCAGTCTTCTCTCGCCGTGTAGGTGCTTCGGTTTTGTGTTTGCAGCGTGCAGAGAAGCCCGCGTGCTTGCTGCTGCTTCCAGCAAGCCAAAACGCTTTTGCAGCCACTTTCCTGCCTGTTCCACAACAGGATCACTGTCTAGCTGATTTACAGTTGCCTCTGCGTAGAGCAGCTAGAGGAGCAGCTCTGCCGGCTTTCCTGTGCTTCTGCATAGCAGAGCTGTCAAGAACGAGAAGCTGCGTTTTGCCGAGAAAGCAGCGCTTCGCGGAAGCACAGCCAGCGGCGTCTTCGGTACAGCCGCAGCTTGTGCGGAGAAGCGAAAGAGAGCCGGGGAAGAACGTGGAAAGCCGAACTCGGTCGCTGCAAGCGGGTGCTGGCGAACAGCTTCTGGTCACCTTGTAGAAACTGTCCCAGCACAGTGCAGAGTCCCCGTGGCTAGTTCCTTGAAATACCTTTCCTGGCAGCAGCCCAGAGCTGTACTGAGTGCAGCAGGTGTCAGGCAGTCTCCTCTCGCCGTGTAGGTGCTTCTGTTTTGTGTTTGCAGCGTGCAGAGAAGCCCGCGTGCTTGCTGCTGCTTCCAGCAAGCCAAAACGCTTTTGCAGCCACTTTCCTGCCTTTTCCACAACAGGATCACTGTCTAGCTGAATACAGTTGCCTCTGCGTAGAGCAGCTAGAGGAGCAGCTCTGCCGGTTTTCCTGTGCTTCTGCATAGCAGAGCTGTCAAGAACGAGAAACTGCGTTTTGCCGAGAAAGCAGCGCTTCGCGGAACCACAGCCAGCGGCGTCTTCGGTACAGCCGCAGCTTGTGCGGAGAAGCGAAAGAGAGCCGGGGAAGAACGTGGAAAGCCGAACTCGGTCGCTGCAAGCGGGTGCTGGCGAACAGCTTCTGGTCACCTTGTAGAAACTGTCCCAGCACAGTGCAGAGTCCCCGTGGCTAGTTCCTTGAAATACCTTTCCTGGCAGCAGCCCAGAGCTGTACTGAGTGCAGCAGGTGTCAGGCAGTCTCCTCTCGCCGTGTAGGTGCTTCTGTTTTGTGTTTGCAGCGTGCAGAGAAGCCCGCGTGCTTGCTGCTGCTTCCAGCAAGCCAAAACGCTTTTGCAGCCACTTTCCTGCCTTTTCCACAACAGGATCACTGTCTAGCTGAATACAGTTGCCTCTGCGTAGAGCAGCTAGAGGAGCAGCTCTGCCGGTTTTCCTGTGCTTCTGCATAGCAGAGCTGTCAAGAACGAGAAACTGCGTTTTGCCGAGAAAGCAGCGCTTCGCGGAACCACAGCCAGCGGCGTCTTCGGTACAGCCGCAGCTTGTGCGGAGAAGCGAAAGAGAGCCGGGGAAGAACGTGGAAAGCCGAACTCGGTCGCTGCAAGCGGGTGCTGGCGAACAGCTTCTGGTCACCTTGTAGAAACTGTCCCAGCACAGTGCAGAGTCCCCGTGGCTAGTTCCTTGAAATACCTTTCCTGGCAGCAGCCCAGAGCTGTACTGAGTGCAGCAGGTGTCAGGCAGTCTCCTCTCGCCGTGTAGGTGCTTCGGTTTTGTGTTTGCAGTGTGCAGAGAAGCCCGCGTGCTTGCTGCTGCTTCCAGCAAGCCAAAACGCTTTTGCAGCCACTTTCCTGCCTTTTCCACAACAGGATCACTGTCTAGCTGATTTACAGTTGCCTCTGCGTAGAGCAGCTAGAGGAGCAGCTCTGCCGGCTTTCCTGTGCTTCTGCATAGCAGAGCTGTCAAGAACGAGAAGCTGCGTTTTGCCGAGAAAGCAGCGCTTCGCGGAAGCACAGCCAGCGGCGTCTTCGGTACAGCCGCAGCTTGTGCGGAGAAGCGAAAGAGAGCCGGGGAAGAACGTGGAAAGCCGAACTCGGTCGCTGCAAGCGGGTGCTGGCGAACAGCTTCTGGTCACCTTGTAGAAACTGTCCCAGCACAGTGCAGAGTCCCCGTGGCTAGTTCCTTGAAATACCTTTCCTGGCAGCAGCCCAGAGCTGTACTGAGTGCAGCAGGTGTCAGGCAGTCTCCTCTCGCCGTGTAGGTGCTTCTGTTTTGTGTTTGCAGCGTGCAGAGAAGCCCGCGTGCTTGCTGCTGCTTCCAGCAAGCCAAAACGCTTTTGCAGCCACTTTCCTGCCTTTTCCACAACAGGATCACTGTCTAGCTGAATACAGTTGCCTCTGCGTAGAGCAGCTAGAGGAGCAGCTCTGCCGGCTTTCCTGTGCTTCTGCATAGCAGAGCTGTCAAGAACGAGAAACTGCGTTTTGCCGAGAAAGCAGCGCTTCGCGGAACCACAGCCAGCGGCGTCTTCGGTACAGCCGCAGCTTGTGCGGAGAAGAGAAAGAGAGCCGGGGAAGAACGTGGAAAGCCGAACTCGGTCGCTGCAAGCGGGTGCTGGCGAACAGCTTCTGGTCACCTTGTAGAAACTGTCCCAGCACAGTGCAGAGTCCCCGTGGCTAGTTCCTTGAAATACCTTTCCTGGCAGCAGCCCAGAGCTGTACTGAGTGCAGCAGGTGTCAGGCAGTCTTCTCTCGCCGTGTAGGTGCTTCTGTTTTGTGTTTGCAGTGTGCAGAGAAGCCCGCGTGCTTGCTGCTGCTTCCAGCAAGCCAAAACGCTTTTGCAGCCACTTTCCTACCTTTTCCACAACAGGATCACTGTCTAGCTGATTTACAGTTGCCTCTGCGTAGAGCAGCTAGAGGAGCAGCTCTGCCGGCTTTCCTGTGCTTCTGCATAGCAGAGCTGTCAAGAACGAGAAGCTGCGTTTTGCCGAGAAAGCAGCGCTTCGCGGAAGCACAGCCAGCGGCGTCTTCGGTACAGCCGCAGCTTGTGCGGAGAAGCGAAAGAGAGCCGGGGAAGAACGTGGAAAGCCGAACTCGGTCGCTGCAAGCGGGTGCTGGCGAACAGCTTCTGGTCACCTTGTAGAAACTCTCCCAGCACAGTGCAGAGTCCCCGTGGCTAGTTCCTTGAAATACCTTTCCTGGCAGCAGCCCAGAGCTGTACTGAGTGCAGCAGGTGTCAGGCAGTCTTCTCTCGCCGTGTAGGTGCTTCTGTTTTGTGTTTGCAGCGTGCAGAGAAGCCCGCGTGCTTGCTGCTGCTTCCAGCAAGCCAAAACGCTTTTGCAGCCACTTTCCTGCCTTTTCCACAACAGGATCACTGTCTAGCTGATTTACAGTTGCCTCTGCGTAGAGCAGCTAGAGGAGCAGCTCTGCCGGCTTTCCTGTGCTTCTGCATAGCAGAGCTGTCAAGAACGAGAAGCTGCGTTTTGCCGAGAAAGCAGCGCTTCGCGGAACCACAGCCAGCGGCGTCTTCGGTACAGCCGCAGCTTGTGCGGAGAAGCGAAAGAGAGCCGGGGAAGAACGTGGAAAGCCGAATTCGGTCGCTGCAAGCGGGTGCTGGCGAACAGCTTCTGGTCACCTTGTAGAAACTGTCCCAGCACAGTGCAGAGTCCCCGTGGCTAGTTCCCTGAAATAATTTTCTTGAAAGCTCTGCTATGCAGAAGCACAGGAAAGCCGGCAGAGCTGCTCCTCTAGCTGCTCTACGCAGAGGCAACTGTAAATCAGCTGGACAGTGATCCTGTTGTGGAAAAGGCAGGAAAGTGGCTGCAAAAGCCTTTTGGCTTGCTGGAAACAGCAGCAAGCACGCGGGCTTCTCTGCACGCTGCAAACACAAAACAGAAGCACCTACACGGCGAGAGGAGACTGCCTGACACCTGCTGCACTCAGTACAGCTCTGGGCTGCTGCCAGGAAAGGTATTTCAAGGAACTAGCCACGGGGACTCTGCACTGTGCTGGGACAGTTTCTACAAGGTGACCAGAAGCTGTTCGCCAGCACCCGCTTGCAGCGACCGAGTTCGGCTTTCCACGTTCTTCCCCGGCTCTCTTTCGCTTCTCCGCACAAGCTGCGGCTGTACCGAAGACGCCGCTGGCTGTGCTTCCGCGAAGCGCTGCTTTCTCGGTGTCTTGGGTTGTGGAGCTGGGTTTTGTGTATTCTATTTACATCTGTTTTGAGGCCTGATGACCCACCTTGATAGGCCATTGTTACCTTCCCCAGCCTGTGCGGTGCATTTGCATTTCTATACATCTCATGCCCTGGCGGTGGGGGGTGGGGGGGGAGGGGGGGGTGGCCGGGGGTTGGCGGTTCGGCCCTGCTGCAGGAGCTGGGTGCTGGGCGCTTCCTTCGCTGTGGGGTGACAAGATCTTCGTCTCCTGTGCTCGACATCCTGTCTCCCTCCTCGCTGTCCCTGAACCGGCTTCTTCGCAGAATCATCTCTGCTCCAACAGGATCACGTCTGCCATTTCAGAAGTGTTTGGACTGTTTACGTTTGGACTGTTTCTCAACATCCTGAATCACAGGGTCAGATTGAAACTCTGACTTTGTCAGGGTTTTCTTCTAAAATTATTGTTTATTTGTTTATTTGTTTGGTTGGTTGGGTGGTTTTGTTTCCTATCATATTTGTATTGTTAATACCTCCTAGTAAAGAACTGTTATTCCTATTCCCAACATTTTTGCCTGAGAGCCCTTGATTGCAAAATTATAATTCGTCGGGGTGCGAGGGGTTGGTATTCTCCATCCTAGGGGAACCTCAGTTTCCCTGGCAGATACCTGTCTTTCCAAATCAGGACAGATTTTGGCGCCCAAGGGTGGGGCACGAGGGCATTGAGAGAGAGGAATAACAGTTCTTGCGTATTAGATAAAAGCCCACTGGCCAGAATAATGTGGTCTAGCTTTCCCTGGTTTGGGTGGCACGTGGTGGTGGCTGTATTTCTGCCATTTGCTACTCCTTATGTTAATATGGGTCCTATGACTAAGGCTACTGTGGCGGGCATTCAGTTTGTTTTGTGGATTAATAAGGTGAGAAATTCATGGATTTTTAACTTCCTCTGGAAAGCAAGCACATGGATTCATAGCTATCATAGGCTAACTCTGTGCTTCTGGGGTTACTTTAACAATGGTACCTATTGTAAGGAAATGGCACCGGGGGAAATTTTCTCCCAGCCCTTCACACAGTTTTTTGGGTCCACCCCACCAGTTTTTGAAGGGTTGAAATCTCTGAGTGCTAATGATATCATACAGTGGCTGGTGTTGCTGGTATGCCTGTTCTGTTTGGCATTCAGAGATAAGGGGAAATTGGCCTGGGTAAGCACCTTAATAAGTACCCCAGAGAATAAGAATGCAGCCCAAGAGTCCGCTCCTGCCCCACCGCCTGCCTCAGAGATAAACCACCCGGTTTGGGTGGGGGCTCTGATTAAGGAGATGCAAGAAAAGATGAGCCAGATGCTGAGGGAGTACATCTCCCCAGCTAGTGGGAAATCCTTCCCCTGCCCTGACAAAAGAGAGCCTGATGGTGCAGCAATGAAACCCACAGAGATTACAACTGCTCAGGTCCCAGCTGAACCACAGGGGCAGTCACAGCCAGCGGCAGTTGCCCCTGTGGAAACAAAGAAATCTAAGGTGAAAACAGCAAACCCAGACAATAAGAAAGGAGGGCCCTCACAACCTGCAGGGGAATCACATGTTCAGATCATCACCGAGTCCCTGTCGTACGAAAGTCTCCGTAACCTGCAAAAAGATATCGTACGGCGGGGGCGTGAGGCTTACACAGCCTGGCTACTTCGGGTCTGGGACCTCATGGGTACTGGTGTGCAATTGGACAGTGGTGAGGCAAGGAATTTGGGACCCTTGACCCAGGACTCAGGTATAAATCAGGTATTTGTAAGGGAGCCAGGACCCCTTTCCCTTTGGGAGCGGCTTTTAATGAGTGTGAGAGAGAGATTTATCCACAAAGAAAGAATGCAGGAGCACCACCATAGAATGCGCTGGAAAACTCTGGAGGAAGGGATCCAACAGCTGAGGGAAGTGGCGGTGCTGGAGGTACTTTTTGGGAGGAGTGGACAGCATGATAATGACCCTGACAAGGTTAAATGCACAGGGCAGATGTTGTGGAATCTGGCAAATCTAGGGCCATCTCAGTACACCACCTTTATTGCAACAATTAATGCTGAGGACAATCGAGAGACAGTGGGGTCTGTTGCCAATAAGCTTAGGAACTATGAAAGTATGATCAATGGCCCGATGCAGGCTCATATCTCTGCCGTGGTTAAAGAACTCAAAGAAGAGATAAGGGGGGTGAGGGAGGAGATGAGGACAAACAGTTCCAATGTGGCACCAGTGCGAGTCACAGGCCCCAGAGTTAGAGCCCAACGACCCCCAGCTCGAGAGAGAGGGTACACCCCAAGAGCTGACCTGTGGTTTTATCTGCGTGACCATGGGGAAGACATGGGAATGTGGGATGGGAAACCCACTTCTGTCCTGGCAGCACGGGTGCGTGAGCTCAAGGAGAGGAACAATCACCAAGGGGGATCTACGAAAATGAAAGTAGCCTCAGCCTCCTATAACCAAGCTGCCAATGCTGTGTTGAATCCCCTTGAAGGAACCTCTAGTATGTATGCTCAGGGAGGGGATAACCAGTGCTAGAGGGGCCCTGCCTCTAGCCAGGTAGAGGAAAGGGATAATCGGATCTATTGGACTGTGTGGATCCGATGGCCTGGCACATCTGACCCACAAAAATACACGGCTTTGGTTGACACTGGTGCCCAATGTACCCTGATGCCATCAGGGTATGTAGGAACAGAACCCATTTCTATTTCTGGGGTGACAGGAGGGTCCCAGCAGCTGACTGTAGTGGAAGCCGAAGTGAGTTTAACTGGGAATGGGTGGCAGAAACACCCCATTGTGACTGGCCCAGAGGCCCCGTGCATCCTCGGCATAGACTATCTCAGAAATGGATATTTCAAAGACCCAAAAGGATATCGTTGGGCTTTTGGAGTAGCTGCTGTAGAGACGGAAGAGATCAAACAACTGAATACCTTGCCTGGTCTCTCAGATGACCCTTCTGCTGTGGGACTGCTAAGAGTTGAAGAACAACAGGTACCAATTGCCACAGCAACAGTGCACCGTCGGCAATACCGCACTGACAGAGACTCTGTGACCCCGATCCATGAGATGATTCGTAAACTGGAGAGCCAAGGGGTGGTCAGTAAGGCTCATTCACCTTTTAACAGCCCCATCTGGCCTGTGCGTAAGCCCAGTGGGGAATGGAGACTGACTGTAGATTATCGTGGTCTGAATGAGGTCACGCCACCACTGAGCGCTGCCTGTGCCAGACATGTTGGAGTTGCAGTATGAGCTGGAGTCCAAGGCAGCAAAGTGGTACGCGACCATTGACATTGCCAATGCCTTCTTCTCCATTCCTGTGGCAGCAGAGTGCAGACCCCAGTTTGCTTTCACCTGGAGGGGTGTGCAGTACACCTGGAATCGGCTGCCCCAGGGGTGGAAGCACAGTCCCACCATCTGCCATGGACTGATCCAGGATGCACTGGAAAAGGGTGAGGCTCCGGACCATCTACAGTACATAGATGACATCATTGTGTGGGGGAACACGGCAATGGAAGTCTTTGAGAAAGGAGAGAAGATCATCCAAATTCTCCTGGAAGCCGGTTTTGCCATCAAGAAGAGCAAAGTCAAGGGACCCGCCCAAGAGATCCAGTTCCTGGGAGTGAAGTGGCAAGATGGACGGCGTCAGATTCCCACTGAGGTCATCAATAAGATCACTGCCATGTCCCCACCAACCAACAAGAAGGAAACACAAGCTTTCCTAGGAGCCATTGGCTTTTGGAGGATGCACATCCCTGAGTACAGTCAGATTGTGAGCCCTCTCTACCTGGTTACCCGCAAGAAGAACGATTTCCACTGGGGCCCTGAACAGCAACACGCCTTTGCCCAGATCAAGCAGGAGATCGCTCATGCGGTAGCCCTTGGCCCAGTCAGGACGGGACCAGAGGTAAAGAACGTGCTCTACTCTGCAGCCGGGAGCCATGGTCTGTCCTGGAGCCTGTGGCAGAAGGTGCCAGGTGAGACTCGAGGCCGGCCACTGGGATTCTGGAGCCGAAGCTACAGAGGGTCTGAAGCCAACTACACTCCCACAGAGAAGGAGATCTTGGCCGCCTACGAAGGAGTTCAAGCTGCCTCAGAGGTGATTGGCACTGAAGCACAACTCCTCCTGGCACCCCGACTACCGGTGCTGGGGTGGATGTTTAAAGGAAAGGTTCCCTCCACCCACCATGCCACCGATGCTACATGGAGCAAATGGATCGCCCTCATCACTCAGCGCGCCCGTATTGGTAACCCGAATCGCCCTGGGATTTTGGAAGTAATCACCAACTGGCCAGAAGCTGAGAACTTCAGTCTCACTGACGAAGAAGAACAAGTAACCCGGGCTGAAGAAGCTCCACCATACAACCAACTGCCAGCAGAAGAAACACGCTACGCTCTTTTCACTGATGGTTCCTGTCGCATCGTAGGGATGAACCGGAAGTGGAAAGCAGCCGTATGGAGCCCCACAAGACAAGTTGCACACGCCACTGAAGGAGAAGGTGGGTCAAGCCAGCTTGCTGAACTCAAAGCTGTTCAATTGGCCCTGGACATTGCTGAAAGAGAGAAGTGGCCGAAGCTCTACCTCTACACTGATTCGTGGATGGTGGCTAATGCTCTGTGGGGCTGGCTGGAAAGGTGGAAAAAAGCCAACTGGCAGCGTAGGGGAAAACCAATCTGGGCTGCTGATGAGTGGAAGGACATTGCCATCAGGGTAGGGAAACTACCTGTGAAAGTCCGTCATGTGGATGCCCATGTCCCCAAGAGTCGGGCTAATGAGGAGCACCGGAACAACGAGCAAGTAGATCAAGCTGCGAGGATAAAGGTATCCAAGGTAGACTTGGATTGGCAACACAAGGGAGAGTTGTTCCTAGCTCGGTGGGCCCATGATGCTTCAGGTCATCAGGGCAGAGATGCCACCTATAAGTGGGCACGAGACCGAGGGGTGGATCTAACCATGAACAGTATTTCACAGGTTATCCACGACTGTGAGACGTGTGCTGCCATCAAGCAGGCCAAGCGGGTGAAGCCCCTCTGGTACGGTGGACGGTGGTCCAAGTACAAGTATGGGGAGGCCTGGCAGATTGATTACATCACTCTGCCCCAAACCCGCCAAGGCAAGCGCTACGTGCTGACCATGGTGGAAGCCACCACTGGGTGGCTGGAGACCTATCCTGTGCCTCATGCCACCGCCCGGAACACCATCCTGGGCCTGGAAAAACAAGTCCTGTGGAGACATGGCACCCCTGAGAGGATTGAGTCGGACAACGGGACTCATTTCAAGAACAGCCTCATAAACACCTGGGCTAAGGAACACGGCATTGAATGGATATATCACATCCCTTATCATGCACCAGCTGCCGGGAAAGTTGAACGGTGCAATGGACTGCTTAAGACCACCCTGAAAGCACTTGGCGGGGGGACCTTCAGAAATTGGGAAGTGAACTTAGCAAAGGCCACCTGGATGGTCAACACCCGAGGGTCTATTAATCGAGCTGGTCCTGCCCACTCTACCCCTTTGCACACAGTGGATGGAGACAAAGTCCCTGTAGTACATATGAGAGGTATCTTAGGAAAGACTGTTTGGGTAAACCCCACATTGGGCAAAGGTGAACCCACCCGTGGGATTGTTTTTGCTCAAGGACCTGGTAACACTTGGTGGGTGATGCAGAAAGATGGGAAAACCAGTTGTGTACCACAGGAAAACCTAATCCTAAGTGAGAACTGAGTGTGAGGGTTCATTCTGTATAGTGGAGTTTATTAATTTAGGTATGATACAGATGGTAATAGAATAAGGGGTGGAACGTTGTCTTGGGTTGTGGAGCTGGGTTTTGTGTATTCTATTTACATCTGTTTTGAGGCCTGATGACCCACCTTGATAGGCCATTGTTACCTTCCCCAGCCTGTGCGGTGCATTTGCATTTCTATACATCTCATGCCCTGGCGGTGGGGGGTGGGGGGGAGGGGGGGGTGGCCGGGGGTTGGCGGTTCGGCCCTGCTGCAGGAGTGGTTCGGCCCTGCTGCAGGAGTGGTTCGGCCCTGCTGCAGGAGCGGGGTGCGCGGCGCTTCCTTCGTGGCGGTGTGGGAAGAGCTTCTTCGTCTCCTGTGCTGGCCATCCTGTCTCCCTCCTGGCCGTTCCTGAACCGGTTTCTTCGCAGAATCATCTCTGCTCCAACAGGATCACGTCTGCCACTCCAGAAGTGTTTGGACTGTTTACGTTCGGACTGTTATCAACATCCTGAATCACAGGGTCAGATTGAAACTCTGACTTTGTCAGGGTTTTCTTCTAAAATTATTGTTTATTTGTTTATTTGTTTGGTTGGTTGGGTGGTTTTGTTTCCTATCATATTTGTATTGTTAATACCTCCTAGTAAAGAACTGTTATTCCTATTCCCAACATTTTTGCCTGAGAGCCCTTGATTGCAAAATTATAATTCGTCGGGGTGCGAGGGGTTGGTATTCTCCATCCTAGGGGAACCTCAGTTTCCCTGGCAGATACCTGTCTTTCCAAATCAGGACACTCGGCAAAACGCAGCTTCTCGTTCTTGACAGCTCTGCTAGGCAGAAGCACAGGAAAGCCGGCAGAGCTGCTCCTCTAGCTGCTCTACGCAGAGGCAACTGTAAATCAGCTAGACAGTGATCCTGTTGTGGAAAAGGCAGGAAAGTGGCTGCAAAAGCCTTTTGGCTTGCTGGAAGCAGCAGCAAGCACGCGGGCTTCTCTGCACGCTGCAAACACAAAACAGAAGCACCTACACGGCGAGAGGAGACTGCCTGACACCTGCTGCACTCAGTACAGCTCTGGGCTGCTGCCAGGAAAGGTATTTCAAGGAACTAGCCACGGGGACTCTGCACTGTGCTGGGACAGTTTCTACAAGGTGACCAGAAGCTGTTCGCCAGCACCCGCTTGCAGCGACCGAGTTCGGCTTTCCACGTTCTTCCCCGGCTCTCTTTCGCTTCTCCGCACAAGCTGCGGCTGTACCGAAGACGCCGCTGGCTGTGCTTCCGCGAAGCGCTGCTTTCTCGGCAAAACGCAGCTTCTCGTTCTTGACAGCTCTGCTTTGCAGAAGCACAGGAAAGCCGGCAGAGCTGCTCCTCTAGCTGCTCTACGCAGAGGCAACTGTAAATCAGCTAGACAGTGATCCTGTTGTGGAAAAGGCAGGAAAGTGGCTGCAAAAGCCTTTTGGCTTGCTGGAAGCAGCAGCAAGCACGCGGGCTTCTCTGCACGCTGCAAACACAAAACAGAAGCACCTACACGGCGAGAGGAGACTGCCTGACACCTGCTGCACTCAGTACAGCTCTGGGCTGCTGCCAGGAAAGGTATTTCAAGGAACTAGCCACGGGGACTCTGCACTGTGCTGGGACAGTTTCTACAAGGTGACCAGAAGCTGTTCGCCAGCACCCGCTTGCAGCGACCGAGTTCGGCTTTCCACGTTCTTCCCCGGCTCTCTTTCGCTTCTCCGCACAAGCTGCGGCTGTACCGAAGACGCCGCTGGCTGTGCTTCCGCGAAGCGCTGCTTTCTCGGCAAAACGCAGCTTCTCGTTCTTGACAGCTCTGCTATGCAGAAGCACAGGAAAGCCGGCAGAGCTGCTCCTCTAGCTGCTCTACGCAGAGGCAACTGTAAATCAGCTAGACAGTGATCCTGTTGTGGAAAAGGCAGGAAAGTGGCTGCAAAAGCGTTTTGGCTTGCTGGAAGCAGCAGCAAGCACGCGGGCTTCTCTGCACGCTGCAAACACAAAACAGAAGCACCTACACGGCGAGAGGAGACTGCCTGACACCTGCTGCACTCAGTACAGCTCTGGGCTGCTGCCAGGAAAGGTATTTCAAGGAACTAGCCACGGGGACCCTGCACTGTGCTGGGAGAGTTTCTACAAGGTGACCAGAAGCTGTTCGCCAGCACCCGCTTGCAGCGACCGAGTTCGGCTTTCCACGTTCTTCCCCGGCTCTCTTTCGCTTCTCCGCACAAGCTGCGGCTGTACCGAAGACGCCGCTGGCTGTGCTTCCGCGAAGCGCTGCTTTCTCGGCAAAACGCAGCTTCTCGTTCTTGACAGCTCTGCTATGCAGAAGCACAGGAAAGCCGGCAGAGCTGCTCCTCTAGCTGCTCTACGCAGAGGCAACTGTAAATCAGCTAGACAGTGATCCTGTTGTGGAAAAGGCAGGAAAGTGGCTGCAAAAGCCTTTTGGCTTGCTGGAAGCAGCAGCAAGCACGCGGGCTTCTCTGCACGCTCCAAACACAAAACAGAAGCACCTACACGGCGAGAGGAGACGGCCTGACACCTGCTGCACTCAGTACAGCTCTGGGCTGCTTCCAGGAAAGGTATTTCAAGGAACTAGCCACGGGGACTCTGCACTGTGCTGGGACAGTTTCTACAAGGTGACCAGAAGCTGTTCGCCAGCACTCGCTTGCAGCGACCGAGTTCGGCTTTCCACGTTCTTCCCCGGCTCTCTTTCGCTTCTCCGCACAAGCTGCGGCTGTACCGAAGACGCCGCTGGCTGTGCTTCCGCGAAGCGCTGCTTTCTCGGCAAAACGCAGCTTCTCGTTCTTGACAGCTCTGCTATGCAGAAGCACAGGAAAGCCGGCAGAGCTGCTCCTCTAGCTGCTCTACGCAGAGGCAACTGTAAATCAGCTAGACAGTGACCCTGTTGTGGAAAAGGCAGGAAAGTGGCTGCAAAAGCGTTTTGGCTTGCTGGAAGCAGCAGCAAGCACGCGGGCTTCTCTGCACGCTGCAAACACAAAACAGAAGCACCTACACGGCGAGAGGAGACGGCCTGACACCTGCTGCACTCAGTACAGCTCTGGGCTGCTGCCAGGAAAGGTATTTCAAGGAACTAGCCACGGGGACTCTGCACTGTGCTGGGACAGTTTCTACAAGGTGACCAGAAGCTGTTCGCCAGCACCCGCTTGCAGCGACCGAGTTCGGCTTTCCACGTTCTTCCCCGGCTCTCTTTCGCTTCTCCGCACAAGCTGCGGCTGTACCGAAGACGCCGCTGGCTGTGCTTCCGCGAAGCGCTGCTTTCTCGGCAAAACGCAGCTTCTCGTTCTTGACAGCTCTGCTATGCAGAAGCACAGGAAAGCCGGCAGAGCTGCTCCTCTAGCTGCTCTACGCAGAGGCAACTGTAAATCAGCTAGACAGTGATCCTGTTGTGGAAAAGGCAGGAAAGTGGCTGCAAAAGCCTTTTGGCTTGCTGGAAGCAGCAGCAAGCACGCGGGCTTCTCTGCACGCTGCAAACACAAAACAGAAGCACCTACACGGCGAGAGGAGACTGCCTGACACCTGCTGCACTCAGTACAGCTCTGGGCTGCTGCCAGGAAAGGTATTTCAAGGAACTAGCCACGGGGACTCTGCACTGTGCTGGGAGAGTCCTCATTTGTACAGAATTTTAGTGGAATTTTAGTAGGCATAAGCCCAGTGTCTGGCAGACAGCATTAGGCACGAACGGTGGTCCATTTCCTTGGGAAACCAAAGTCTCCATCTTACGTGCCTGATGTCAGTTTGTAGGAGGCCTTTGGCACTACAAGGGCAGACAAACTTCCAACTGGTGGTAGATTCCGTGTGGGAGATATCCTCATTTGTGAGGAATTTCAGCAGGCATAACCCCAGTGGCAGGAAGACTGCATTAGACACAAACGGTGACCCTTTTCCATGGGAAACCGAAGTCTCTACCCCACGTTCCTGATGTTAGTTTGTAAGAGGCGTTTGGAAGTACAAGGGCAGAAAAACTTCCATCTCGTGGTAGATTGCACCTGGGAGATATCCTCATTTTTATGGAATTTTAGTGGTATTAAAGTAGGCAGAAATCCAGCGGCAGGCAGACTGCTTTACACACGAACGCTGGCCCATATCCATGGGAAACCAAAGTCTCCACTCCTGGCTCCTCATGTCAGTTTGTGGAAGGCCTTTGGAAATACAAGGGCAGAAAAACTTATATCTGGCGATAGACTGCACGCGGGAGATGTCTTCATTTGTATGGAATTTCAGTGGAATTTTCGTAGGTAGAAGCCCAATGGCCGACAGACATTATTAGACATGAACGGTGGCCCATTTCCATGAGAAACCAAAGTCTCCACCCCAGGTTCCTGATGTCAGTTTTTAGGAGGCCTTTGGCACTAGAAGGGTAAACAAATTTCGAACTGGTGGTGGATTCCATCTGGGAGATATCCTCATTTGTGAGGAATTTCAGCAGGCATAACCCCAGTGGCAGGCAGAGAGGATTAGACACGAACAGTGGCCCTTTTCCATGGGAAACCAAAATCTCCACCCCACGTTGCTTCTGTCACTTTGTAGGAGGCGTTTTCCAATATAAGGGCAGAGAAACTTCCATCTGGTTGTAGATTGCACCTGGGAGATATCCTCATTTCTATGGAGTTTTAGTGGAATTTTAGTAGGAAGAAGCACAGTGGCAGGCAGACAGCATTAGACACGAACAATGGCCCATTTCTATGGGAAACCAAAGTCTCCACCCCACTTTCCTGATGTCCGTTTCTAGGAGGCCTTTGACACTACAAAGGTAGACAAACTTCCGTCTGGTGGTTGATTGCATCGGGGAGATATCCTCATTTGTATGGAATTTCAGCAGGTAAAAGCCCAGTGGCAGGCAGATAGCATTAGACATGAACGGTGGCCCTTTTCCCATGGGCTGCCAAAGTCTCCAAGCCACGTTCCTGATGTCAGGTTTTAAGAGGCCTTTGGCAGTACAAGGGCAAACAAACTTCCGTCTGGTGGCTGATTGCATCGGGGAGATATCCTCATTTGTATGGAATTTCAGCAGGTAAAAGCCCAGTGGCAGGCAGACAGCATTAGACACGAATGGTGGCCCTTTTCCATGGGAAAACAAAGTCTCCAACCCAGGCTCGTGATGTCAGTTTGTAGGAGGCCTTTGGCATAAAAAGGGCAGACAAACTTCCATCTGGTGGGAAATTGCATTTGGGAGATATCCTCATTTGTAGGGAATTTTGGTAGGCTTCTGCCCACTGGCAGGCAGACAGCATTAGACACGAACAGTGGCCCCTTTCCATGGAAAAACAAATTATCCATCCTATGTTCCTGATGTCAGTTTTTAGGAGGCTTTTGGCACTGCAAGGGCTGACAAACTTCCACCTGGTGGTAGATTGCACCTGGGAGATATCCTCATTTTTATGGAATTTTAGTGGTATTTTAGTACTCAGAAGCCCAATGGCAGACAGACAGCATTAAACATGAATGGTGGGCCTTTTCTATAGGAAACCAAAGTCTCCAGGCGAGGTTCCGAATGTCAGTTTGAAGGAGGCCTTTGGCACTGCAAGAGCAGACAAATTTCCATCTGGTGGCATATTGCGTCTGGGAGATATGCTCATTTGTATGTAATTTAAGTAGTCATAAGTCAGTGGCAAGGAGACAGCATTAAACACCAAGGGTGGCCCTTTTCCATGGGAAACCAAAGCGTCCTCTCCAGATTCCTGATGTCAGTTTGTAGGAGGCCGTTGCATTACAAGGGCAGACAAACTTTCAACTGGTGGTAGACTCCATCTGGGAGATATCCTCATTTTTATGGAATTTTACTAAGCATAAGCCCAGTGGCAGGCACATAGCATTAGACAAAAAGGGTGGCCCATTTCCATGGGAAAACAAAGTCTCCACCGCACGTTCCTGATGTCAATTTTTAGGAGGCCTTTGGCACTTCAAGGGCAGACAAACTTCCACCTGGTGGTAGATTGCACCTGGGACTTATCAGCATTTGTATGGAACTGCAGCAGTCATAGCCACAGTGACAGGCAGACAGCATTAGACACGAACAGTGGCCCTTTTCCATGGGAAACCAAATCTCCACCCCATGTTGCTGATGTCACTTTTTAGGAGACGTTTTCCAATATAAGGGCAGAGAAACTTCCATCTGGTTGTAGATTGCACCAGGGAGATATCCTCATTTTTAAGGAGATTTAGTGGAATTTTTGTAGGAAGAAACCCAGTGGCAGGCAGACAGCATTAGACACGAATAATGGCCCATTTGATGGGAAACCAAAATCTCCACCCCACGTTCCTGATGTCAGTTTCTAGGAGGCTATTGTCACTACAAGGGCAGACAAACTTCCGTCTGGTGGCACATTGCATCGTTGAGATATCCTCATTTTTATGGAATTTCATCAGGTAGAAGCCCATTGGCAGGTAGACAGCATTAGAGAGGAACGGTGGCCCTTTTCCATGGGAAAACAAAGTCTCCAACCCAGGCTCCTGATGTCAGTTTTTAGTAGGCCTTTGGCATTAAAAGGGCAGACAAACTTCCATCTGGTGGGAAATTTTGTTTAGGGAGATATCCTCATTTGTATGTAATTTCAGTAGTCATAAGCCCAGTGGCAAGGAGACAGCATTAAACACCAAGGTGCCCCTTTTCCATGGGAAACCAAAGCGTCCTCTCCAGAATCCTGATGTCAGTGTGTAGGAGGCCATTGGCATTACAAGGGCAGACAAACTTTCATCTGGTGGTAGACTCTATCTGGAAGATATCCTCATTTGTATGGGATTTTACAAGGCATAATCCCAGTGGCAGGCAGACACCGTTAGACACGAAAGGTGGCCCATTTCCATGGGAAACCCAAATCTCCGCGCTCATTGCTGATGTCACTTTGTAGGAGGCCTTTTCCAACATACAGGCAGAAAAACTTCCATCTGGTGGTAGATTGCACCTGGGAGTTATCCTCATTTCTATGGAATTTTATTGGAATTTTATTACGAAGATCCCCAGTGGCAGGCAGACAGCATTAGACACGAACGGTGGCCCATTTTTATGGGAAACCAAAGTCTCCACCCCACATTCCTGATGTCCGTTACTAGGAGGCCTTTGGCACCACAAGGGCAGACAAACTTCCACCTGGTGGTAGATTGCTCCTGGGAGATATCCTCATTTGTATGGACCTTCAGCAGTCATAACCACAGTGCCAGGCAGACCGCATTAGACAGGAACGGTGGTCCTTTTCCTAGGGAAGCCAAAGTCTCCACACCACGTTCCCGATGTCAGGTTTTAGTAGGCCATTGACAGTACAAGGGCAGAGAAACTTCCGTCTGGTGGTTGATTGCATCGGGAAGATATCCTCATTTGTATGGAATTTCAGCAGATAGAAGCCCAGTGGCAGGCAGACAGCATTAGACACGAACGGTGGCCCTTTTCCATGGGAAAACAAAGTCTCCAACCCAGGCTCCTGATGTCAGTTTGTAGGAGGCCTTTGGCACTACAAGGGCAGACAAACTTCCATCTCGTGGTGGATCGCACCTCGTAGATGTCCTTATTTGTATGGAATTTTAGTGGTATTTTAGTACTCAGAAGCCCAGTTGCAGACAGGGAGAATTAAACACGAACGGTGGGCCTTTTCCATAGGAAACCAAAGTCTCCAGGCCAGGTTCCAAATGTCAGTATAAAGGAGGCCTTTGGCACTGCAAGAGCAGACAAACTAACATCTGGTGGTAGATTGCACCTGGGAGATATCCTCATTTGTATAGAATTTTAGTGGAATTATAGTACTCAGAATCCCAGTTGCAGACCGACCGCTTTAAAAATGAACGGTGGACCTTTTCCGTAGGAAACCAATGTCTCCAGGCCAGGTTCCGAATGTCAGTTTGAAGGAGGCCTTTGGCACTGCTAGAGCTGACAAACTTCCATCTGGTGGCATATTGCATCTGGGAGATATCCTCATTTGTATGGAACTTCAGCAGTCATAACCACAGTGCCAGGCAGACAGCATTAGACAGGAACGGTGGTCCTTTTCCATGGAAAGACAAATTATCCATCCTATGTTCCTGATGTCAGTTTGAAGGAGGTCTTTGGCAATACAAGGGCAGAGAAACTTCCATCTGGTGTTTGATTGCACCCGGGAGATATTCGCATTTGCATGGAATTTTAGTGGAATTTTAGTTGGCAGAATCCCAGCGGCAGGCAGAAAACATTAGACATGAATAGTGGCCCATTTCCATGGGAAACCAAAGTCTCCACCCCAGGTTCCTGATGTCATTTTCTAGGAGGCCTCTGGCACTACAAGACGAGACAAACTTCCAACTGGTGGCATATTGCATCTGGGAGATATTCTCATTTGTATGTAATTTTAGTAGCCATAAGCCCAGTGGCAGGCAGACAGCATTAGACAGGAACCGTGGCCCTTTTCCATGGGAAACCAAAGTCTCTGCCCCAGCTTCTTGATGTCATTTTGTAGGAAGCCTTTTGCTCTACAGGGGGAGACAAACTTCCATTTGGTGTTAGATTGCACGTGAGAGACATCTTCAATGGTATGGAATTTTATTGTAATTTTAATAGGCAGAATCCTAGTGGCAGGCAAACATCATTAGACATGAACGCTGTCGCATTTCCTTGGGAAACCAAAGTCTCCACTCCAGGTTCCTGATGTCAGTATGTAGGAGGCCTCTGGCACTACAAGGGCACACAAAGTTCCGTCTGGTGGTTGATTGCATTGAGGAGATATCCTCATTTGTATGGAATTTCAACAGGCAGAAGATCAGTGGCAGGCAGACAGCATAGGACACGAACGGTGGACCTTTTTCATGGGAAACCGATGTCTCCACCCCAGGTTCCTGATGTCAGTTTTTAGGAGGCCTTTGGCACTACAAGGGCAAACAAACTTCGAACTGGTTGTAGATTCCATCTGGGAGATAGCCTCATTTGTGAGGAATTTCAGCAGGCGTAACCCAGTGGCAGGCAGACAGCATTAGACAGGAACGGTACCCCTTTTCCATTGGAAACAAAGTCTCCATCCCACGTTCCTGATGTCAGTTTGTAGGAGGCATTTGGCACTATAAGGGCAGACTAATTTCCGACTGGTTGTAGATTCCATCTGGGAGATATCCTCATTTGTATGGAATTTCACTAGGCATAAGCCCAGTGGCAGGCACATTGCATTAGACACAAACGGTGGTCCTTTCCCATGGGAAACCAAAGTCTCCACCCCTGGTTCCTGATGTCAGTTTTTTAGGAGGCCTTTGCCACTACAAGGGCAGACAATCTTCCATCTGGTGGTAAATTGCATCTGGGAGATATCCTCACTTGTATGGAATTTTAGGAGGCATACGCCCAGTGGCAGGCACACAGCATTAGGCATGAACAGTGGCTCTTTTTCATGGGAAACCAAATTATCCATCCTACGTTTCAGATGTCATTTTATAGGAGACCTTTGGCAATACAAGGGCAGAGAAACTTCAAACCGGGGGTAGATTGCACCTGCGAGATATTCTCATTTGTATAGAATTTTAGAGGAATTTTAGTACGCAGAATCCCAGTGGCAGGCAGACAGAATTAGACATGAATAGTGGCCCTTTTCCAGGGGAAACCAAAGTCTCCAGGCCAGGTTCCTGATGTCTGTTTTTAGGAGGCCTTTTGCACTACAAGAACAGACAAACTTCCAACTGGTGGCATATTGAATCTGGGAGATATCCTCATTTGTATGTAATTTCTGTAGCCACAACCCAGTGGCGGGCAGACAGCATTAGACACGAACGGTGGCCCTTTTCCATGGGAAACCAAAGTCTCCACTCCAGGCTCCTCATGTCAATTTGTAGGAGGCCTTTGGCTCTACAGGGGCAGACAAACTTCCGTCAGGTGGTTGATTACATCGGAGAGATTTCCAAATTTTTTTTGGAATTTCAGCAGGCAGAAGCTCATTGGCAGGCAGACAGCATTAGACATGAACGCTGGTCCTTTTCCATGGGAAATCAAAGTCTCCACCCATGGTTCCTGATGTCAGTTTTTTAGGAGGGCTTTGGTACAACAAGGGCAGAGAATCTTCCATCTGGTTGTAGATTGCACCTGGGATATATCCTTATTTCTATGGAATTTTAGTGGAATATTAATAGGAAGAAACCAAGTGGCAGGCAGACAGCATTAGACACGAACGGTGGCCCATTTCCATGGGAAACCAAAGTCTCCACCCCACGTTCCTGATGTCCGTTTCTAGGAGGCCGTTGGCAATACAAGGGCAGACAAACTTCCACCTGGTGGTAGATTGCACCTGGGAGATATCCTCATTTGTATGGAACTTCAGCAGTCATCACCACAGTGCCAGGCAGACAGCATTAGATACGAACAGTGGTCCTTTTCCATTGGAAACCAAAGTCTCCACGCCTGGTTCCTGATGTCAGTTTTTTAGGGGGCTTTTGCCACTACAAGGGCAGACAAACTTCCACCTCGTGGTAAATTGCATCTGCGAGATATCCTCATTTCTATTGAGTTTTTGCAGGCATACGCCCAGTGGCAGGCACACAGCATTAGGCATGAACAGTGACCTTTTTCCATGGGAAACCAAATTATCCATCCTATGTTTCAGATGTCAGTTTATAGGAGCCCTTTTGCACTACAAGGGCAGAGAAACTTCAAACTGGGGGAGGATTGCACCTGCTAAATATTCCCATTTGTATAGAATTTTAGAGGAATTTTAGTACGCAGAATCCCAGCTGCAGGCACACAGAATTAGACATGAATAGTGGCCGTTTTCCAGGGGAAAACAAAGTCTCCAGGCCAGCTTCCTGATGTCAGTTTTTAGGAGGCCTTTTGCACTACAAGAACAGACAAACTTCCAACTGGTGGCATATTGCGTCTTGGAGATATCCTCATTTGTATGGAATTTTAGTGGAATTAAAGTAGGCAGAAGCCCAGTGGCAAGTAGACAGCATTAAACACCAACGGTGGCCCATTTCCATGGGAAACCAAAGTCTCCACACCACGTGCCTTATGTCCGTTTATAGGAGGACTTTTGCACTACAAGAGCAGACAAACTTCCAACTGGTGGTAGACTCCATCTGGGAGATATATTCATTTGTGAGGAATTTCAGCAGGCGTAACAACAGGGGCAGGCAGACAGCATTAGACACGAACTGTGGCCCTTTTCCATGGGAAACCAAAGTCTCCACCCCACGTTCCTGATGTCAGTTTGTAAGAGGTGTTTGGAACTACAAGGGCAGAAAAACTTCCATCTGGTGGTAGATTGCACCTGGGAGATATCCTCATTTCCATGGAATATTAGTGGAATTTTAGTAGGAAGAAGCCCAGTGGCAGGCACATAGGATTAGACACAAACGGTGGCCCATTTCCATGCGAAAAGAAAGTCTTCACCCCACTTTCCTGCTGTCAGTTTTTAGGAGGCCTTTGGCACTACAAGGGCAGAGAAACATCCATCTGGTTTAGATTGCACCTGGGAGACATCCTCATTTGTATGGTATTTTAGTGGAATTTTAATAGGCAGAAGCCTAGTTGCAGGCACACATCATTAGACACGAACGCTGGCCCATTTCCAAGGGAACGCAAAGTTTCAACTCCAGGTTCCTGATGTCAGTTTGTAGGAGGCCTTTGGCACTACAAGGGGAGACAAAGTTCCGTCTTGTGGTTGATTGAATCGAGGAGATACCCTCATTTGTATGGAATTTCAGTAGGCAGAATCAAAGTGGCATGCAGACAGCATTAGACACGAACAATGGACCTTTTCCATGGGAAACCAAAGTCTCCACCTCACGTTCCTGATGTCAGTTTGTAGGAGGCCTTTGGAACTACAAGGGCAGGCAAACTTCAAACTGGTGGTAGATTGCACCTGGGAGATATCCTCATTTGTATAGAATTTTAGTGGAATTTTAGTAGGCAGAAGCCCAGTGTCTGGCAGACAGCATTAGACACGAACGGTGGTCCATTTTATTGGGAAACCAAAGTCTCCATGTCACATGCCTGATATCAGTTTGTAGGAGGGCTTTGGCACTACAAGGGCAGACAAAATTCCATCTGCTGATAGATTCCACCTGGAGATATCCTCTGTTGTATGGAATTTCAGCAGGCATATGACCAGTTGCAGGCAGACAGCATTAGACACGAACGGTGACCCTTTTCCATGGGAACCTATGTGTCCACCCTAGGTTTAAGATGTCAATTTATACGAGGCTTTTGGCACTACAAAGGCAGAGAAACTTTCATCTGGTGGTAGATTGAACCAGGGAGATATCCTCATATGTATGGAATTTTAGTGAAATTTTAGTAGGAAGAAGCCCAGTGCCAGGCAGACAGCATTAGACACGAACGGTGGCTTTTTCATGGGAAACCAAAGTCTCCACCCCACATTCCTGATGATAATTTATACGAGGCTTTTGGCACTATAAGGGTAGAAAAACTTCCAACTGGTGGTAGATTGCACGTGATAGATATCCTCATTTGCATGGAATTTTAGTGGAATTTTAGTAGGCAGAATCCAAATGATCGGCAGAGAGCATAAAACACAAACGGTGCCTCTTTTTTATGGGACACGAAGGTCTCTACCCCAGTCTTCTGATGTCAGTTGGTAGGAGGCCTTTGGCACTACAAGGTTAGAAAAACTTCCAACTGGTGGTAGATTGCACCTGGGAGATATCCTCATTTGTATGCAATTTTTGCAGCCATAAGCCATGTGACAGGCAGACAGCATTAGACAGGAACGGTGGACCTTTTCCTTGTAAAACCAAAGTCTCCACCCCACGTTCCTGATGTCAGTTTGCAGGAGGCCTTTGGACTACAAGGTCTACAAAATTCCATCTCGTTGTATATTCCATCATGGAGATATCCTTATTTGTATGGAATTTTATTGGAATTTTAGTATGCAGAAACCGAGTGGCCAGCAGACAGCATCAGAGAAGAACGGTGGCCCTTTTCCATGGAAACCAAAGTTTCCACTCCAGGTTCCTGATGTCAGTTTGTAGGAGGCCTTTGGCACTACAAGGGCAGACAAAGTTCCGTCTTGTGGTTGATTGAATCGAGGAGATACGCTCATTTGTATGGAATTTCAGCAGGCAGAAGCCCAGTGGCAGGCAGACAGCATTAGACACGAACAATGGACCTTTTCCATGGGAAACCAAAGTCTCCATCTCACGTTCCTGATGTCAGTTTGTAGGAGGCCTTAGGACCTACAAGGGCAGAGAAACTTCCATCTGGTGGTAGATTGCACCTGGGAGATATCCTCATTTGAATAGAATTTTAGTGGAATTTTAGTAGGCATAACCCCAGTGGCAGGCAGGCAGCATTAGACACGAACGGTGGTCCATTTCCATGGGAAAACAATGTCTCCACCCCTTGTTCCTGATGTCAGTTTTTAGGAGTCCTTTGGCACTACAAGGGCAGACAAACTTCCAACTGGTGGTAGATTCCGTGTGGGAGATATCCTCATTTGTGAGGAACTTCAGCAGTCATAAGCACAGTGCCAGGCAGACAGCATTAGACAGGAACGGTGGCCCTTTTCCATGGAAAAACAAATTATCCATACTATGTTCCTGATGTCAGTTTGAAGGAGGCTTTTGGCACTACAAGGGCAGACACACTTCCATCTGGTGGTTGATTGCACCGGGGAGATATCCTCATTTGTGAGGAATTTCAACAGGCATAACCCCAGTGACAGGTACACAGCATTAGACACAAAGAGTGGCCCTTTTCCATGGGAAACCAAAATCTCCACCCCATGTTGCAAATGTCACTTTGTAGGAGGCGTTTTCCAATATAAGGGCAGAGAAACTTCCATCTGGTTGTAGATTGCACCTGGGAGATATCCTCATTTCTATGGAATTTTAGTGGAATGTTAGTAGGCAGAATCCCAGCGGAAGGCAGAGAGAATTAGACAGGAACAGTGGCCCGTTTCCTAGGGAAACCAAAGTCTCCATCCCACATTCCTGATGTCAGGTTGTCGGAGGACTTTGGCATTAAACGGGCAGACAAACTTCCATCTGGTGGGAAATTGCATTTGGGAGATATCCTCATTTGTAGGGAATTTTAGTAGGCATATGCCCACTGGCAGGCAGACAGCATTAAACACCAAGGGTGGCCCTTTTCCATGGGAAACCAAAGCGTCCTTTCCAGATTCCTGATGTCAATTTGTAGGAGGCCGTTGGCATTACAAGGGCAGACAAACTTTCAACTGGTGGTAGACTCCATCTGGGAGATATCCTCATTTGTATGGGATTTTACTAGGCATAAGCCCAGTGGCAGGCACATAGCATTATACACAAACGGTGGCCCATTTCCATGGGAAACCAAAGTCTCCACCTCACGTTCCTGATGTCAGTTTGTTAGAAGCCTTTGGCTCTAAATGGGCACACAAACTTCCATCTGGTGGTAGATTGCACCTGGGAGACATCCTCATTTGTATGGAATTTTAGTGGAATTTTAATAGGCAGAAGCCTAGTGGCAGGCACACATCATTAGACACGAACGCTGGCCCATTTCCATGGGAGAAGAAAGTCTCCAACCCACGTTCCTGATTTCAGTTTTTAGGAGGCGTTTGGAACTGCAAGGGCAGACAAACTTCCATCTGGTGGGAAATTGCATTTGGGAGATATCCTCATATGTATGGAACTTTGGTAGGCTTATGCCCACTGGCAGGCAGAAAGCATTAGATACGAACGGTGGCCTATTTCCATGGAAAAACAAAGTCTCCAACCCACGTTCCTGATGTCGGTTTTTAGGAGGCCTCTGGCACTACAAGTGGAGACAAACTTCCAACTGCTGGCATATTGCATCTGGGAGATATCTTCATTTGTGAGGAATTTCAGCAGGCATAACCCCAGTGACAGGCAGACAGCATTAGACACGTACAATGGACCTTTTCCATGGGAAACCAAAACCTCCACCCGACGTTGCTGATGTCACTTTGTAGGAGGCGTTTTCCAATATAAGGGCAGAGAAACTTCCATCTGGTGGTAGATTGCACCTGGGAGATATCCTCATTTCTATGGAATTTTAGTGGAATTTTAGTAGGAAGAAGCCCAGTGGCAGGCACATAGCATTAGACACAAACGGTGGCCCATTTCCATGGGAGAAGAAGTCTCCAACCCACGTTCCTGATTTCAGTTTTTAGGAGGTGTTTGGAACTACAAGGGCAGACAAACTTCCATCTGGTTATAGATTGCACCTGGGAGATATCCTCATTTGTGTAGAATTTTAGTGGAATTTTAGTAGGCATAAGCCCAGTGGCTGGCAGGCAGCATTAGCCGCAATCGGTGGCCCATTACCTTGGGAAACCAAAGTCTCCACCCCACGTTCCTGATGTCAGTTTTTACGAGGCCTTTGGCACAAGGAGGGCAAACAAACGTCCACCTGGTGGTACATTGCACCTGGGAGATATCCTCATTTGTATTGAACTTCAGCAGTCATAACCACAGTGCCAGGCAGACAGCATTACACAGGAACGGTGGTCCTTTTCAATGGGAAACCAAAGTCTCCGCCCCAAGTTCCTGATGTCAATTTGTAGGAAGCCTTTGGCTCTACAGGGGCAGACAAACTTCCATCTGTTGGTAGATTGCACATGGGAGACATCCTCATTTGTATGGAATTTTAGTGGAATTTTAATAGGCAGAAGCCTCGTGGCAGGCACACATCATTAGACACGAACGCTGGCCCATTTCCATGGGAAACCAAAGTTTCCAATCCAGGATCCTGATGTCAGTTTGAAGGAGGCGTTTGGCACTAGAAGGGCAGACAAAGTTCCGTCTGGTGGTTGATTGCATCGAGGAGATATACTCATTTGTATGGAATTTCAGCAGGCAGAAGCCCAGTGGCAGGCAGACAGCATTAGACACGAACAATGGACCTTTTCCATGGGAAACCAAAGTCTCCACCTCACGTTCCTGATGTCAGTTTGTAGGAGGCCTTTGGAACTACAAGGGCAGACAAACTTCCATCTGGTGGTAGATTGCACCTGGGAGATATCCTCATTTGTATAGAATTTTGGTAGGCATATGCCCACTGGCAGGCAGACAGCATTAGACACGAACGGTGGCCTCTTTCCATGGAAAAACAAAGTCTCCACCCCACGTTCCTGATGTCAGTTTTTAGGAGACCTCTGGCACTACAGGAGGAGACAAACTTCCAACTGCTGGCATATTGCATCTGGGAGATATCCTCATTTGTGAGGTATTTCAGCAGGCATAACACCAGTGACAGGCAGACAGCATTAGACACGAACGGTGCCCCTTTTCCATGGGAAACCAAAGTCTCCACCCCACGTTCCTGACGTCAGTTTTTAGGAGGCATTTGGCACTACAGAGGCAGACAAACTTCCATGTGGTGGTAGATTGCACCTGGGAGACATCCTCACTTGTATGGAATTTTAGTGGGATTTTAATGGGCAGAAGCCTAGTGGCAGACGCAAGTCATTAGACACGAACGCTGGCCCATTTCCATGGGAAACCAAAGTCTCCACTCCAGGTTCCTGATGTCAGTTTGTAGGAGGCCTTTGGCACTACAAGAGCAGACAAAGTTCCATCTGGTGGTTGATTGCATCGAGGAGATATCCTCCTTTGTATGGAATTTCAGCAGGCAGAAGCCCAGTGGCAGGCAGACAGCATTAGACACGAACAATGGACCTTTTCCATGGGAAACCAAAGTCTCCACCCTAGGTTCCTGATGGCAGTTTGTAGGAGGCCTTTGGAAATACAAGGGCAGAGAAACTTCCATCTGGTGTTAGGTTGTAGCTGGGAGATATACTCATTTTTATGGAATTTTAGTGGAATTTTAGTAGGCAGAATCCCAGCAGCATGTAGACAGAATTAGACATGAATAGTGGCCCATTTCCATAGGAAACCAAAGTCTCCAACCCATGATCCTGATGTCATTTTCTAGGAGGCCTCTGGCACTACAAGAGGGGACAAACTTCCAATTGGTGGCATATTGCATCTGGGAGATATCCTCATTTGTATGTAATTTTAGTAGCCATAAGCCCAGTGGCAGGCAGACAGCATTAGACACGAACGGTGGCCCTTTTCCATAGGAAACCAAAGTCTCCACCCCAGGTTCCTGATATCAATTTGTAGGAAGCCTTTGGCACTACAGGGCAGACAAACTTCCATGTGGTAGTAGATTGCACCTGGGAGACATCCTCATTTGTATGGAATTTTAGTGGGATTTTAATAGGCAGAAGCCTAGTGGCATGCACAAGTCATTAGGTACGAACGCTGGCCCATTTCCATGGGAAACCAAAGTCTCCACTCCAGGGTCCTGGTGTGAGTTTGTAGGAGGCCTTTGGCACTACAAGAGCAGACAAAGTTCCATCTGATGGTTGATTGCATCGAGGAGATATCCTCATTTGTATTGAATTTCAGCAGGCAGAAGCCCAGTGGCAGGCAGACAGCATTAGACACAAACAATGGACCTTTTCCATGGGAAACCAAAGTCTCCACCCCAGCTTCTTGATGTCAGTTTGTAGGAGGCCTTTGGCACTACGGGGACAGACAAACTTCCACCCGGTGGTAGATTACACCTGGGAGATATCCTCATTTTTATGGAACTTCAGCAGTCATAAACACAGTGCCAGGCAAAGAGCATTAGACAGGAACGGTGGTCCTTTTCCATGGGAAACCAAAGTCTCCACCATAGGTTCCTGATGGCAGTTTGTAGGAGGCCTTTGGCACTACAAGGGCAGAGAATCTTCCATCTGGTGTTAGGTTGTAGCTGGGAGATATACTCATTTGTATGGAATTTTAGTGGAATTTTAGTAGGCAGAATCCCAGCAGCAGGTAGATAGAATTAGACATGAATAGTGGCTCATTTCCATGGGAAACCAAAGTCTCCATCCCCCGTTCCTGATGTCAGTCTGTAAGAGGCGATTGGAACTACAAGGGCAGAAAAAATTCCATCTGGTGGTAGATTGGACCTGGGAGATATCGCCATTTGTATGGAATTTTAGTGGTATTTTAGTAGGCAGAAGTCCAGCGGCAGGCAGACAGCATTACACACGAACGCTGCCCAATATCCATGGTAAACCAAAGTCTCCAACCCAGGCTCCTCATGTCAGTTTGTAGGAGGCCTTTGGCATTAAAAGGGCAGACAAACTTCCATCTGGTGGGAAATTCCATTTGGGAGATATCCTCATATGTATGGAACTTTAGTAGGCATATGCCCACTGGCAGGAAGACAGCATTAGACAAGAATGGTGGCCCTTTTCCATGGAAAGACAAATTATCCATCCTATGTTCCTGATGTCAATTTGAAGGAGGCCTTTGGCAATACAAGGGCAGAAAAACTTCCATCTGGTGGTTGATTGCATCGGGGAGATACGCTCATTTGTATGGGATTTCAGAAGGCAGAAGCCAAGTGGCACGCAGACAGCATTGGACACGAACAGTGGCCCTTTTCCATGGGAAACCAAAATCTCCACCCCACGTTGCTGATGTCTCATTGTAGGAGGCGTTTTCCAATATAAGGGCAGAGAAACTTCCATCTGGTTGTAGATTGCACCTGGGAGATATCCTCATTTCTATGGAATTTTAGTGGAATTTTAGTAGGAAGAAACCCAGTGGCAGGCAGACAGCATTAGACACGAACAATGGCGCATTCCTATGGGAAACCACAGTCTCCACCCCACGTTCCTGATGTCCGTTTCTAAGAGGCCTGTGGCACTACAAGGGCAGACAAACTTCCGCCTGGTGGCATATTGCATCTGGGAGATATCCTCATGTGTATGTGGTTTCAGTAGTCATAAACGCAGTGGCAAGGAGACAGCATTAAACACAAAGGGTGGCCCTTTTCCAATAGAAACCAAAGCGTTCTCTCCAGATTCCTGATGTCAGTTTGTAGGAGGCCGTTGGCATTACAAAGGCAGACAAACTTTCAACTGGTAGTAGACTCCATCTGGGAGATATCCTCATTTGTATGGAATTTTACTAGGCATAAGCCCAGTGGCAGGCACATAGCATTACACATAAACGGTGGCCCATTTCCATGGGAAAACAAAGTCTCCACCCCACGGTCCTGATGTCAGTTTTTAGGAGGCCTTTGGCACTACGAGGGCAGACAAACGTCCACGTGGTTGTAGATTGCACCTGGGAGATATCCTCATTTATATAGAATTTTAGTGGAATTTTAGTAGGCATAAGCCCAGTGGCTGGCAGACGGCATTAGACACAAACGGTGGCCCATTTCCTTGGGAAACCAAAGTCTCCACCCCACGTTCCTGATGTCAGTTTTTAGGAGGCCCTTGGCACTACGAGGGCAGACAAACGTCCACGTGGTTGTAGATTGCACCTGGGAGATATCCTCATTTGTATGGAACTTCAGCAGTCATAACCACAGTGGCAGGCAGACAGCATTAGAAACGAACGGTGGTCCTTTTCCATGGGAAACCAAAGTCTCCGCCCTAGGTTCCTGATGTCAATTTGTAGGAAGCCTTTGGCTCACCATGGGCAGACAAACTTCCATCTGGTGGTAGATTGCACCTGGGAAATATCCTCATTTGTATGGAACTTCAGCAGTCATAACCTCAGTGCCAGGCAGACAGCATTAGACAGGAACGGTGGTCCTTTTCCATGGGAAACCAAAGTCTCCACCCTAGGTTCCTGATGGCAGTTTGTAGGAGGCCTTTGGAAACACAAGGGCAGAGAAACTTCCATCTGGTGGTAGATTGCACCTGGGAGATATCCTCATTTGTATAGAATTTTAGTGGAATTTTAGTAGGCATAAGCCCAGTGGCAGGCAGACAGCATTAGACACGAACAATGGACCTTTTCCATGGGAAACCAAAGTCTCCACCTCACGTTCCTGATGTCAGTTTGTAGGAGGGCTTTGGAACTACAAGGGCAGACAAACTTCCATCTGGTGGTAGATTGCACCTGGGAGATATCCTCATTTGTGAGGAATTTCAGAAGGCATAACCCCAGTGGCAGGCAGATAGCATTAGACACGAACGGTGCCCTTTTCCATGGGAAACCAAAGTCTCCATCCCACGTTCCTGATGTCAGTCATTAAGAGGCGAATGGAACTACAAGGGCAGAAAAATTTCCATCTGGTGGTAGATTGGACCTGGGAGATATCGCCATTTGTATGGAATTTTAGTGGTATTTTAGTAGGCAGAATTCCAGCGGCAGGCAGACAGCATTACACACGAACGCTGGCCAATATCCATGGGAAACCAAAGTCTCCAACCCAGGCTCCTCATGTCAGTTTGTAGGAGGCCTTTGGCATTAAAAGGGCAGACAAACTTCCATCTGGTGGTTGATTGCATCGGCGAGATATGCTCATTTGTATGGGATTTCAGAAGGCACAAGCCAAGTGGCACGCAGACAGCATTGGACACGAACAGTGGCCCATTTCCATGGGAAACCAAAATCTCCACCCCACGTTGCTGATGTCTCATTGTAGGAGGCGTTTTCCAATATAAGGGCAGAAAAACTTCCATCTGGTTGTAGATTGCACCTGGGAGATATCCTCATTTCTATGGAATTTTAGTGGAATTTTAGTAGGAAGAAACCCAGTGGCAGGCAGACAGCATTAGACACGAACAATGGCCCATTCTATGGGAAACCAAAGCCTCCACTCCGGGTACCGGGTGTCATTTTGTAGGAGGCCTTTGGCACTACAAGGGCAGACAAAGTTCCGTCTTGTGTTTGATTGAATCGAGGAGATACCCTCATTTGTATGGAATTTCAGCAGGCAGAAGCCCAGTGGCAGGCAGACAGCATTAGACACGAACAATGGACCTTTTCCATGGGAAACCAAAGTCTCCACCTCATGTTCCTGATGTCAGTTTGTAGGAGGCCTTTGGAAATACAAGGGCAGGCAAACTTCCATCTGGTGGTAGATTGCACCTGGGAGATAACCTCATTTCTATAGAATTTTAGTGGAATTTTAGTAGGCATAAGGCCAGTGGCTGCCAGACAGCATTAGACAGGAACGGTGGGCATTTCTTTGGGAAACAAAAGTCTCCACCCCCCGTTCGGGATGTCAGTTTTTAGGTGGCCTTTGGCACTACGGGGGCAGAAAAACTTCCACCCAGTGGTAGATTACACCTGGGAGATATCCTCATTTGTATGGAACTTCAGCAGTCATCACCACAGTGCCAGGCAGACAGCATTAGACAGGAACGGTGGTCATTTTCCTTGGGAAAGCAAAGTCTCCACCCCAGGTTCCTGATGGCAGTTTGTAGGAGGCCTTTGGAAACACAAGGGCAGAGAATCTTCCATCTGGTGTTAGATTGCACCTGGGAGATATACTCATTTGTATGGAATTTTAGTGGAATATTAGTAGACAGAATCCCAGCTGCAGGTAGACAGAATTAGACATGAATAGTGGCTCATTTCCATGGGAAACCAAAGTCTCCACCCCAGGTTCCTCATGTCATTTTCTAGGAGGCCTCTGGCACTACAGGAGGAGACAAAGTTCCAATTGGTGGCATATTGCATCTAGGAGATATCCTCATTTGTATGTAATTTTAATAGCCATAAGCCCAGTGGCAGGCAGGCAGTATTAGACGCGAACGGTGGCCCTTTTCCATGGGAAACCAAAGTCTCCGCCTCAGGTTCTTGATGTCAATTTGTAGGAAGCCTTTGGCTCTTCAGGGGCAGACAAACTTCCATCTGGTGGTAGATTGCACCTGGGAGACATCCTCATTTGTATAGAATTTTAGTGGAATTTTAGTCGGCGTAAGCCCAGTGAATCGCAGACAGCATTAGACACGAACTGTGGTCCATTTCCTTGGGAAACCAAAGTCTCCATCTCACGTGCCTGATGTCAGTTTGTAGGAGGCCTTTGGCACTACAAGGGCAGATAAACTTCCAACTGGTGGTAGATTCCGTGCGGGAGATATCCTCATTTGTGAGGAATTTCAGCAGGCATAACCCCAGTGGCAGGCAGACAGCATTAGACACAAACGGTGGTCCTTTTCCATGGGAAACCGAAGTCTCTACCCCACGTTCCTGATAGTAGTTTGCAAGAGGCCTTTGGAAGTACAACGGCAGAAAAACTTCCATCTGGTGGTAGATTGCACCTGGGAGATATCCTCATTTTTATGGAATTTCAGTGGTATTAAAGTAGGCAGAAATCCAGTGGCAGGCAGACTGCTTTACACATGAACGCTGGCCCATATCCATGGGAAACCAAAGTCTCCACTCCAGGCTCCTCATGTCAGTTTATAGAAGGCCTTTGGAAATACAAGGGCAGAAAAACTTATATCTGGCGGTAGACTGCACCCGGGAGATGTCTTCATTTGTATGGAATTTCAGTGGAATTTTCGTAGGTAGAAGCCCAATGGCCGACAGACATTATTAGACACGAACGGTGGCCCATTTCCATGAGAAACCAAAGTCTCCACCCCAGGTTCCTGATGTCAGTTTTTAGGAGGCCTTTGGCACTAGAAGGGCAAACAAACTTCCAACTGGTGGGAGATTCCATCTGGGAAATATCCTCATTTGTGAGGAATTTCAGTAGGCATAACTCCAGTGGCAGGCAGACAGCATTAGACACGAACAGTGGCCCTTTTCCATGGGAAACCAAAATCTCCACCCCATGTTGCTGATGTCACTTTGTAGGAGGCGTTTTCCAATATAAGGGCAGAGAAACTTCCATCTGGTTGCAGATTGCACCTGGGGGATATCCTCATTTCTATGGAGTTTTAGTGGAATTTTAGTAGGAAGAAGCACAGTGGCAGGCAGACAGCATTAGACACGAACAATGGCCCATTTTTATGGGAAACCAAAGTCTCCACCCCACGTTCCTGATGTCCGTTTCTAGGAGGCCTTTGACACTACAAAGGTAGACAAACTTCCGTCTGGTGGTTGATTGCATCGGGGAGATATCCTCATTTGTATGGAACTTCAGCAGGTAGAAGCCCAGTGGCAGGCAGACAGCATTAGACATGAACGGTGGCCCTTTTCCCATGGGCAGCCAAAGTCTCCAAGCCACGTTCCTGATGTCAGGTTTTAGGAGGCCTTTGGCAGTACAAGGGCAAACAAACTTCCGTCTGGTGGCTGATTGCATCGGGGAGATATCCTCATTTGTATGGAATTTCAGCAGGTAAAAGCCCAGTGGCAGGCAGACAGCATTAGACACGAACGGTGGCCCTTTTCCATGGGAAAACAAAGTCTCCAACCCAGGCTCGTGATGTCAGTTTGTAGGAGGCCTTTGGCATAAAAAGGGCAGACAAACTTCCATCTGGTGGGAAATTGCATTTGGGAGATATCCTCATTTGTAGGGAATTTTGGTAGGCTTCTGCCCACTGGCAGGCAGACAGCATTAGACACGAACGGTGGCCCCTTTCCATGGAAAAACAAATTATCCATCCTATGTTCCTGATGTCAGTTTTTAGGAGGCTTTTGGCACTGCAAGGGCTGACAAACTTCCACCTGGTGGTAGATTGCACCTGGGAGATATCCTCATTTTTATGGAATTTTAGTGGTATTTTAGTACTCAGAAGCCCAATGGCAGACAGACAGCATTAAACATGAATGGTGGGCCTTTTCTATAGGAAACCAAAGTCTCCAGGTGAGGTTCCGAATGTCAGTTTGAAGGAGGCCTTTGGCACTGCAAGAGCAGACAAATTTCCATCTGGTGGCATATTGCGTCTGGGAGATATCCTCATTTGTATGTAATTTCAGTAGTCATAAGTCAGTGGCAAGGAGACAGCATTAAACACCAAGGGTGTTCCTTTTCCATGGGAAACCAAAGCGTCCTCTCCAGGTTCCTGATGTCAGTTTGTAGGAGGCCGTTGCATTACAAGGGCAGACAAACTTTCAACTGGTGGTAGACTCCATCTGGGAGATATCCTCATTTTTATGGAATTTTACTAGGCATACGCCCAGTGGCAGGCACATAGCATTAGACAAAAAGGGTGGCCCATTTCCATGGGAAAACAAAGTCTCCACCGCACGTTCCTGATGTCAATTTTTAGGAGGCCTTTGGCACTTCAAGGGCAGACAAACTTCCACCTGGTGGTAGATTGCACCTGGGACTTATCAGCATTTGTATGGAACTGCAGCAGTCATAACCACAGTGCCAGGCAGACAGCACTAGACACGAACGGTGGCCCTTTTCCATGGGAAACCAAAGTCTACGCCCCAGGTTCCTGATGTTAATTTGTAGGAAGCCTTTAACACTACAAGGGCAGACAAACTTCCATCTGGTGGTAGATTGCACCTGGGAGGTATCCTCATTTGTATGGAATTTTAGTGGAATTTTAGTAGGCATAAGCCCAGTATCTGGCAGACAGCATTACACACGAACAGTGGCCCTTTTCCATGGGAAACCAAAATCTCCACCCCATGTTGCTGATGTCACTTTGTAGGAGACGTTTTCCAATATAAGGGCAGAGAAACTTCCATCTGGTTGTAGATTGCACCTGGGAGATATCCTCATTTTTATGGAGTTTTAGTGGAATTTTAGTAGGAAGAAACCCCGTGGCAGGCAGACAGCATTAGACAAGAAAAATGGCCCATTTGATGGAAAACCAAAGTCTCCACCCCTCGTTCCTGATGTCCGTTTCTAGGAGGCCTTTGGCACTACAAGGGCAGACAAACTTCCGTCTGGTGGTTGATTGCATCGTTGAGATATCCTCATTTTTATGGAATTTCATCAGGTAGAAGCCCAGTGGCAGGCAGACAGCATTAGAGAGGAACGGTGGCCCTTTTCCATGGGAAAACAAAGTCTCCAACCAGGCTCCTGATGTCAGTTTTTAGCAGGCCTTTGGCATTAAAAGGGCAGACAAACTTCCATCTGGTGGGAAATTTTGTTAGGGAGATATCCTCATTTGTATGTAATTTCAGTAGTCATAAGCCCAGTGGCAAGGAGACAGCATTAAACAACAAGGGTGCCCCATTTCCATGGGAAACCAAAGCCTCCTTTCCAGAATCCTGATGTCAGTTTGTAGGAGGCCTTTGGCATTACAAGGGCAGACAAACTTTCATCTGGTGGTAGACTCCATCTGGGAGATATCCTCATTTGTACGGGATTTTACTAGGCATAATCCCAGTGGCAGTCACATAGCATTAGACACAAACGGTGGCCCATTTCCATGGGAAAACAAAGTCTCCACCCCACGTTCCTGATGTCAATTTATAGAAGGCGTTTGGAACTACAAGGGCAGAAAAACTTCCATCTGGTGGTAGATTGCACCTGGGAGATATCCTCATTTCTCTGGAATTTTATTGGAATTTTATTACGAAGATCCCCAGTGGCAGGCAGACAGCTTTAGACACGAACGGTGGCCCATTTTTATGGGAAACCAAAGTCTCCACCCCACGTTCCTGATGTCCGTTACTAGGAGGCCTTCGGCAGTACAAGGGTAGACAAACTTCCACCTGGTGGTAGATTGCTCCTGGGAGATATCCTCATTTGTATGGACCTTCAGCAGTCATAACCACAGTGCCAGGCAGACAGCATTAGACAGGAACGGTGGTCCTTTTCCTAGGGAAACCAAAGTCTCCACACCACGTTCCCGATGTCAGGTTTTAGTAGGCCATTGACAGTACAAGGGCAGAAAAACTTCCGTCTGGTGGTTGATTGCATCGGGAAGATATCCACATTTGTATGGAATTTCAGCAGATAGAAGCCCAGTGGCAGGCAGACAGCATTAGACACGAACGGTGGCCCTTTTCCATGGGAAAACAAAGTCTCCAACCCAGGCTCCTGATGTCAGTTTGTAGGAGGCCTTTGGCACTACAAGGGCAGACAAACCTCCATCTGGTGGTGGATCGCACCTCGTAGATGTCCTTATTTGTATGGAATTTTAGTGGTATTTTAGTACTCAGAAGCCCAGTTGCAGACAGAGAGCATTAAACATGAACGGTGGGCCTTTTCCATAGGAAACCAAAGTCTCCACGCCAGGTTCCGAATGTCAGTATAAAGGAGGCCTTTGGCACTGCAAGAGCAGACAAACTTCCATCTGGTGGCATATTGCATCTGGGAGATATCCTCATTTGTATGGAACTTCAGCAGTCAAAACCACAGTGCCAGGCAGACAGCATTAGACAGGAACGGTGGTCCTTTTCCATGGGAAACCAAAGTCTCCACCCTAGGTTTCTGATGGCAGTTTGTAGGAGGCCTTTGGAAATATAAGGGCAGAGAAACTTCCATCTGGTGTTAGTCTGCACCTGGGAGATATTCGCATTTGTATGGAATTTTAGAGGAATTTTAGTAGGCAGAATCCCAGCGGCAGGCAGACAGAATTAGACATGAATAGTGGCCCATTTCCATGGGAAACCAAAGTCTCCACCCCAGGTTCCTGATGTCATTTTCTAGGAGGCCTCTGGCACTACAAGACGAGACAAACTTCCAACTGGTGGCATATTGCATCTGGGAGATATCCTCATTTGTATGTAATTTTAGTAGGCATAAGCCCAGTGGCAGGCAGACAGCATTAGACAGGAACCGTGGCCCTTTGCCATGGGAAACACAAGTCTCCACCCCAGCTTCTTGATGTCAATTTGTAGGAAGCCTTTTGCTCTACAGGGGGAGACAAACTTCCATTTGGTGGTAGATTGCACGTGAGAGACATCTTCAATGGTATAGAATTTTATTGGAATTTTAATAGGCAGAAGCCTTGTGGCAGGCAAATATCATTAGACACGAACGCTGTCCCATATCCATGGGAAACCAAAGTCTCCACTCCAGGTTCCTGATGTCAGTTTGTAGGAGGCGTTTGGCACTACAAGGGCAGACAAAGTTCCGTCTGGTGGTTGATTGCATTGAGGAGATATCCTCATTTGTATGGAATTTCAGCAGGCAGAAGATCAGTGGCAGGCAGACAGCATAGGACACGAACGGTGGACCTTTTTCATGGGAAACCGAAGTCTCCACCCAACGTTCCTGATGTCAGTTTTTAGTAGGCCTTTGGCACTACAAGGGCAAACAAACTTCGAACTGGTGGTAGATTCCATCTGGGAGATATCCTCATTTGTGAGGAATTTCAGCAGGCGTAACCCAGTGGCAGGCAGACAGCATTAGACACGAACGGCTGCCCTTTTCCATGGAAAAACCAATTATGCATCCTATGTTCCTGATGTCAGTTTTTAGGAGGCCATTGGCGCTACACTGGCAGACAAATTTCCATCTGGCGGTAGATTGCACCTCGGAGATGTCCTCATTTGTACGGAATTTTAGTGGTATTTTAGTACTCAGAAGCCCAGTGGCAGACAGACAGCATTAAACATAAACGGTGGGCCTTTTCCATAGGAAACCGAAGTCTCCAGGCCAGGTTCCGAATGTCAGTTTGAAGGAGGCCTTTGGCACTGCAAGAGCAGACAAACTTCCATCTGGTGGCATATTGCATCTGGGAGATATCCTCATTTGTATGTAATTTTAGTAGCCATAATCCCAGTGGCAAGCAGACAGCATTAGACACGAACGGTGGCCCTTTTCCATGGGAAACCAAAGTCTCAACCCCAGGTTCCTGATGTCAGTTTGAAGGAGGCCTTTGGCAGTACAAAGGCAGACCACGTTCCGTCTGGTGGTTGATTGCATCGTGGAGATATCCTCATTTCTATGGAATTTCAACAGGCAGAAGCTCAGTGGCAGGCAGACAGCATTAGACACGAACAGTGGAACTTTTCCATTGGAAACCAAAGTCTCCACCTCACGTTCCTGATGTCAGTTTGTAGGAGGCCTTTGGAACTACAAGGGCAGACAAACTTCCGTCAGGTGGTAGATTGCACCTGGGAGATATCCTCATTTGTAGAGAATTTTATTGGAATTCTAGTAGGCATAAGCCAGGTGGCTGGCAGAGAGCATTAGACACAAACGGTGGCCCATTTCCTTGGGAAACCAAAGTCTCCATCTCACGTTCCTGATGTCAGTTTGTAGGAGGCCTTTGGTACTACAAGGGCAGACATACTTCTATCTTGTGGTTGATTGCATCGCAGAGATATCCTCATTTTTATGGAACTTCAGCAGTCATAACCACTGTACCAGGCAGACAGCATTAGACAGGAACAGTGGTCTTTTTCCATGGGAAACCAAAGTCTCCACACTACGTTCCCGATATCAGGTTTTAGGAGGTCTTTTGCAGTACATGGGAAGACAAACTTCCGTCTGTTGGTTTATTTCATCGGGGAGATATCCTCATTTGTATGGAATTTCAGCAGGCAGAAGCCCAGTGGCAGGCAGAGAGCATTAGACACAAACGGTGGCCCTTTTCCATGGGAAACCGAAGTCTCCAACCCAGGCTTCTGATGTCGGTTTTCAGGAGGCCTTTGGCATTAAAAGTGTAGACAAACATCCATCTGGTGGGAAATTGCATTTGGGAGATATCCTCATACGTATGGAATTTTAGTAGGCATATACCCACTGGCAGGCAGCAGCATTAGACATGAACAATGGGCCTTTTCCATGGAAAAACAAATTATCCATCCTCACGTTCCTGATGTCATGTTTTAGGAGGCCTTTGGCACTACAAGAGCAGACAAACTTCCACGTGGTGGTAGATTGCACCTGAGAGATATTCTCATTTGTAAAGAATTTTAGACGAATTTTAGTACGCAGATTCCAAGCGGCAGGCAGACAGAATTAGACATGAATAGTGGCCCTTTTCCAGGGGAAATGAAAGTCTGCAGGCCAGGTTCCTGATGTCAGTTTTTAGGAGGCCTTTTGCACTACAAGAACAGACAAACTTCCAACTGGTGGCATATTGCATCTTGGAGATATCCTCATTTGTATGTAATTTCTGTAGCCATAAGCCCAGTGGCCGGCAGACAGCATTAGACACGAACGGTGGCCCTTTTCCATGGGAAACCGAATTCTCCACTCCAGGCTCCTGATGTCTATTTGTAGGAGGCCTTTGGCACTACAGGGGCAGACAAACTTCCGTCAGGTGGTTGATTGCATCGGAGAGATTTCCCAATTTCTTTGGAATTTCAGCAGGCAGAAGCCCAGTGGCAGGCAGACAGCATTAGACATGAACGCTGGCCCTTTTCCATGGGAAAACAAAGTCTCCACCCCTGATTCCTGATGTCAGTTTTTTAGGAGGGCTTTGGTACTACAAGGGCAGAGAATCTTCTATCTGGTTGTAGATTGCACCTGGGAGATATCCTCATTTCTATGGAATTTTAGTGGAATTTTAATAGGAAGAAGCCCAGTGGCAAGCAGACAGCATTACACACGAACGGTGGCCCATTTGTATGGGAAACAAAAGGGGCCACTCCCGGTTCCTGATGTCAGTTTTTAGGAGGCCTTTGCCACTACAAGGGCAGGCAAACTTCCATCTGGTGGTAAATTGCATCTGCGAGATATGCTCATTTGTATGGAGATTTAGCAGGCATATGCCCAGTGGCAGGCACACAGCATTAGGCATGAACAGTGCCCTATTCCACGGGAAACCAAATTATACATCCCACGTTGTGGAGAGAATGTGAATTGGAAGGGACAGACTGCGTTTGCGGAAGACGAATCGGGTTGTAACGCGAAGCAGGGCCAGGCACATCCCCCTCCAGAGATAACCTTTATCTCAAGGTCACAGACCCCTCTCTCTTTCCTTGCATACCAGTACTTTTCCACTACCCTTAAGAAACTAGTAAGACCCCCTATGACGTAGCGAAACCCAGAAGGTACTTAAACCCTGTGTTTTAGATAATAAACGCTTTTGACCAAACACATCACATTGGTGTTAACTGAGTCATTTGCCCGAACCCCACGCTCGCAGCTCGTGGTGGTCGTGTCTTCAATTAAACCCAGGCCACCAAGGCGATGGCTGAATAAGCCGCAACACTACGTTTAAGAAGAGAGTTTATAGGAGCCCTTTGGCACTACAAGGGCAGAGAAACTTCAAACCGGGAGTAGATTGCACCTGCGAGATATTCTCAATTTTATAGAATTTTAGAGGAATTTCAGTCCGCCGAATCCCACCGGCAGGCACACAGAATTAGACATGAATAGCGGCCTTTTCCAGGGGAAACCAAAGTCTCCAGGCCAGGTTCCTGATGTCAGCTTTTAGGAGGCCTTTTGCACTACAAGAACAGACAAACTTCCGACTGGTGGCATATTGCATCTTGGAGATATCCTCATTTGTATGGAATTATAGTGGAATTAAAGTAGGCAGAAGCCCAGTGGCAAGTAGACAGCATTAAACACCAACGGTGGCCCATTTCCATGGGAAACCAAAGTCTCCACCCCACGTTCATGATGTCCGTTTCTAGGAGGCCTTTGGAACTACAAGAGCAGACAAACTTCCAACTGGTGGCATATTGCATCTGGGAGATATCCTCATTTGTATGTAATTTCTGTAGCCATAAGCCCAGTGGCCGGCAGACAGCATTAGACACGAACGGTGGCCCTTTTCCATGGGAAACCGAATTCTCCACTCCAGGCTCCTGATGTCAATTTGTAGGAGGCCTTTGGCACTACAGGGGCAGACAAACTTCCATCAGCTGGTTGATTGCATCGGAGAGATTTCCAAATATCTTTGGAATTTCAGCAGGCAGAAGCCCAGTGGCAGGCAGACAGCATTAGACATGAACGCTGGCCCTTTTCCATGGGAAAACAAAGTCTCCACCCCTGGTTCCTGATGTCAGTTTTTTAGGAGGGCTTTGGTACTACAAGGGCAGAGAATCTTCCATCTGGTTGTGGATTGCACCTAGGAGATATCCTCATTTCTATGGAATTTTAGTGGAATTTTAATAGGAAGAAGCCCAGTGGCAAGCAGACAGCATTACACACGAACGGTGGCCCATTTTCATGGGAAACCAAAGTCGCCACTCCCGGTTCCTGATGTCAGTTTTTAGGAGGTTTTTGCCACTACAAGGGCAGGCAAACTTCCATCTCGTGGTAAATTGCATCTGCGAGATATCCTCATTTGTATGGAATTTTAGCAGGCATACGCCCAGTGGCAGGCACACAGCATTTGGCATGAACAGTGGCCCTTTTCCATGGGAAACCAAATTATCCATCCTATGTTTCAGATGTCAGTTTATAGGAGCCCTTTGGCACTACAATGGCAGAGAAACTTCAAACTGGGGATGGATTGCACCTGCGAAATATTCCCATTTGTATAGAATTTTAGAGGAATTTTAGTACGCAGAATCCCAGCTGCAGGCACACAGAATTAGACATAAATAGTGGCCCTTTTCCAGGGGAAACCAAAGTCTCCACCCCACGTTCCTCATGTCAGTTTTTACGAGGACTTTGGCACTATAAGGGCAGACATACTTCCAACTGGTGGTAGATTCCATCAGGGAGATATCCTCATTTGTGAGGAATTTCAGCAGGCATAACCCCAGTGGCAGGCAGACACCATTAGACACGAACGGTGGCCCTTTTCCATGGGAAACAAAAATCTTCACCCGTGGTTCCTGATGTCAGGTTTTAGGAGGCCTTTGGCACTACAAGGTAAGACAAACTTCCAACTGGTGGTAGATTGCACCATGGAGATGTCCTCATTTGTATGGAATTTTAGTGGAATTTTAGTACTCAGAAGCCCAGTTGCAGACCGACAGCATTAAATACGAACGGTGGGCCTTTTCCATAGGAAACCAAAGTTCCAAGCCAGGTTCCAGATATCACTTTGAACGAGGCCTTTGGCACTGCAAGAGCAGACAAACTTCCATCTGGTGGCATATTGCATCTGGGAGATATCCTCATTTGTATGTAATTTCAGTAGTCATAAGCCCAGTGGCAAAGAGACAGCATTAAACACCAAGGGTGGCCCTATTCCATGGGAAACCAAAGCGTCCTCTCCAGATTCCTGATGTCAGTTTGTAGGAGGCCGTTGGCATTACAAGGGCAGACAAACTTTCAAGTGGTGGTAGATTCCATCTGGGAGATATCCTCATTTGTATGGAATTTTACTAGGGATAAGCCCAGTGGCAGGCGCATAGCATTAGACACAAACGGTGGCCCTTTTCCATGGGAAAGCAAAGTCTCCACCCCACGTTCCTGATGTCAGTTTTTAGGAGGCCTTTGGCACTACAAGGGCAAACAAACTTCCATCTGGTGGTAGATTGCACCTGGGAGATATCCTCATTTTTATGGAACTTCAGCACTCATAATCTCAAAGCCAGGCAGACAGCATTAGAAACGAACGATGGACCTTCTCCATGGGAAACCAAAGTCTTCACCCCATGTTCCTGATGTCAGTTTTTTGGAGGCCTTTGGCACTACGAGGGCAGACAAACTTCCACCTGGTGGTAGATTGCACCTGGGAGATATCCTCATTTGTATGGAACTTCAGCAGTCATCACCACAGTGCCAGGCAGACAGCATTAGATACGAACGGTGGTCCTTTTCCATGGGAAACCAAAGTCTCCACGCCTGGTTCCTGATGTCAGTTTTTTAGGGGGCTTTTGCCACTACAAGGGCAGACAAACTTCCATCTCGTGGTAAATTGCATCTGCGAGATATCCTCATTTGTATGGAATTTTAGCAGGCATACGCCCAGTGGCAGGCACACAGCATTAGGCATGAACAGTGGCCCTTTTCCATGGGAAACCAAATTATCCATCCTATGTTTCAGATGTCAGTTTATAGGAGCCCTTTGGCACTACAAGGGCAGAGAAACTTCAAACTGGGGGAGGATTGCACCTGCGAAATATTCCCATTTGTATTAAATTTTAGAGGAATTTTAGTACGCAGAATCCCAGCTGCAGGCACACAGAATTAGACATGAATAGTGGCCATTTTCCAGGGGAAAACAAAGTCTCCAGGCCAGGTTCCTGATGCCAGTTTTTAGGAGGCCTTTTGCACTATAAGAACAGAAAAACTTCCAACTGGTGGCATATTGCGTCTTGGAGATATCCTCATTTGTATGGAATTTTAGTGGAATTAAAGTAGGCAGAAGCCCAGTGGCAAGTAGACAGCATTAAACACCAACGGTGGCCCATTTCCATGGGAAACCAAAGTCTCCACACCACGTGCCTTATGTCCGTTTATAGGAGGACTTTTGCACTAGAAGAGCAGACAAATTTCCAACTGCTGGCTTATTGCATCGGGGAGATATCCTCAATTGCATGTAATTTCAGTAGCCATAAGCCCAGTGGCAGGCAGACAGCATTAGACACGAACGGTGGCCCTTTTCCATGGGAAACCAAAGTCTCCATTCCAGGCTCCTGATGTCAATTTGTAGGATGCCTTTGGCACTACAGGGGCAGAGGAACTTCTGTCAGGTGGTTGATTACATCAGAGAGATTTCCAAATTTTTTGGGAATTCCAGCACGCAGAAGCCCAGTGGCAGGCAGACAGCATTAGACACGAACGGTGGCTCTTTTCCATGGGAAAACATAGACTCCACCCCTGGTTCCTGATGTCAGTTTTTTAGGAAGGCTTTGGTACTACAAGGGCAGAGAATCTTCCATCTGGTTGTAGATTGCACCTGGGAGATATCCTTATTTCTAAGGAATTTTAGTGGAATTTTAGTAGGAAGAAGCCCAGTGGCAGGCAGAGAGCATTAGACACGAACGGCCGCCCATTTCTATGGGAAAGCAAAGTCTCCACCCCATGTTCTGGATGTCCGTTTCTCGGAGGACTTTGGAACTACACGGCCAGACAAACTTCCTCCGGGTGGTAGATTGCACCGAGGAGATATCCTCATCTGTATGGAACTTCAGCAGTCATAACCACAGTTCCGGGCAAAGAGCATTAGACAGGAACGGTGGTCCTTTTCCATGGGAAACCAAAGTCTCCACCATAGGTTCCTGATGGCAGTTTGTAGGAGGCCTTTGGCACTACAAGGGCAGAGAATCTTCCATCTGGTGTTAGGTTGTAGCTGGGAGATATACTCATTTGTATGGAATTTTAGTGGAATTTTAGTAGGCAGAATCCCAGCAGCAGGTAGATAGAATTAGACATGAATAGTGGCTCATTTCCATGGGAAACCAAAGTCTCCAGTCCAGGTTCCTGATGTCAGTTTATAGGAGGCCCTTTGCAATTTGAGGGCCGACAAAGTTCCGTCTGGTGGTAGATTGCATCGGGGAGATATCCTCATTTGTATGGAATTTCAGAAGGCAGAAGCCCAGTGGCAGGCAGACAGCATTAGACACGAAGGGTTGCCCATTTCCATGAGAAACCAAAGTCTCCACCCCACGTTCCTGATGTCAGTTTTTAGGAGGACTTTGGCACTAGAAGGGCCGGCAAAATTTTAACTGGTGGCAGATTCCATCTGGGAGATATCCTCATTTGTGAGGAATTTCAGCAGGTATAACCCCAGTGGCAGGCAGACAGCAGTAGACACGGACGGTGGCCCTTTTCCATGGGAAACCAAAATCTCCACCCCACGTTGCTGATGTCACTTTGTAGGAGGCGTTATCCAATATAAGGGCAGAGAAACTTCCATCTGGTTGTAGATTGCACCTGGGAGATACCTTCATTTCTATGGAAATTTAGTGGAATTTTAGTAGGAAGAAGGCCAGTGGCAGGCAGACAGCATTAGACATGAGCGGTGGCCCATTTCTATGGGAAACCAAAGTCTCCACCCCGACGTCCTGATGTCAGTTTTAAGGAGGCCTTTGGGACTACAAGGGCGGAGAAGCTTCCACCTGGTGGTAGATTGCACCTGGGAGATATCCTCATTTGTATGGAACTTCAGCTGTCATAACCACAATGCCAGGCAGACAGCATTAGATACGAATGGTGTTCCTTTTCCATGGGAGACCAAAGTCTCCAAACCACGTTCCCGATGTCAGATTTTAGGAGGCCTTTGCCACTACAAGGGCAGGCAAACTTTCATCTGGTGGTAAATGGCATCTGCGAGATATCCTCATTTGCATGGAATTTTAGCAGGCATACGCCCAGTGGCAGGCACACAGCATTAGGCATGAACAGTTGCCTTTTTCCATGGAAAACCAAATCATCCATCCTACGTTTCAGATGTCAGTTTATAGGAGCCCTTTGGCACTACAAGGGCAGAAAACTTCAAACCGGGGGCAGATTGCACCTGCGAGATATTCTCATTTGTATAGAATTTTAGAGCAATTTTAGTACGCAGAATCCCAGCAGCAGGCACACAGAATTAGACATGAATAGTGGCCCTTTTCCAGGGGAAAACAAAGTCTCCAGATCAGGTTCCTGATGTCAGTTTTTATGAGGCCTTTTGCACTACAAGAACAGACAAACTTCCAACTGGTGGCATATTGCATCTTGGAGATATCCTCATTTGTATGGAATTTTAGTGGAATTAAAGTGACAGAAGCCCAGTGGCATGTCGACAGCATTAAACACCAACGGTGGCCCATTTCCATGGGAAACCAAAATCTCCACCCCACGTTCCTGATGTCCGTTTCTAGGAGGCCTTTGGCACTACAAGAGCAGACAAACTTGCAACTGGTGGCATATTGCATCTGGGTGATATCCTCATTTGTATGTAATTTCAGTAGCCATAAGCCCAGTGGCAGGCAGACAGCATTAGACACGAACGCTGACCCTTTTCCATGGGAAACCAAAGTCTCCACTCCAGGCTCCTGATGTCAATTTGTAGGAGGCATTTGGCATTACAGAGGCAGAAAAACTTCCGTCAGGAGGTAGATTGCATCGGAGAGATTTCCAAATTTCTTTGGAATTTCAGCAGGCAGAAGCCCACTGGCAGGCAGATAGCATTAGACACGATCGCTGGCCCATTTCCATGGGAAAACAAAGTCTGCACCCCTGGTTTCTGATGTCAGTTTTTTAGGAGAGCTTTGGTACTACAAGGGCAGAGATTCTTTTATCTGGTTGTAGATTGCACTTGGAAGATATCCTTATTTCTATGGAATTTTAGTGGAATTTTAGTAGGAAGAAACCCAGTGGCAGGCAGACAGCATTAGGAACGAACGGTGGCCCATTTCCATGGGAAACCAAAGTCTCCACTCCAGGGTCCTGATGTCAGTGTTTAAGAGGCCTTTGGCATTACAAGGGCAGACAAACTTCCGTCAGGTGGTTGATTGCATCGGAGAGATTTCCAAATATCTTTGGAATTTCAGCAGGCAGAAGCCCAGTGGCAGGCAGACAGCATTAGACTCGAACGGTGGCCAATTTCCTTGGGAAAACAAAGTCTACACCCCACGTTCCTGATGTCAGTTTTTAGGAGGACTTTGGCAGTATAAGGGCAGACATACTTCCATCTGGTGGAAGATTCCATCAGGGAGATATCCTCATTTGTGAGGAATTTCAGCAGGCATAACCCCAGTTGCAGGCAGACACCATTAGACACGAACGGTGGCCCTTTTCCATGGGAAACAAAAATCTCCACCCCTGGTTCCTGATGTCAGTTTTTTAGGAGGCCTTTGCCACTACAAGGGCAGACAAACTTCCATCTGATGGTCAATTCCATGTGGGAGATATCCTCATTTGTATGGAACTTTACTAGGCATAAGCCCAGCGGCAGGCACATAGCATTAGGCACAAACGGTGCCCCTTTTCCATGGGAAACCAAAGTCCAATCCACGTTCCTGATGTCAGTATTTAGGAGGCCTTTGGCACTACAAGGGCAGACAAACTTCCAACTGGTGGTAGATTCCATTTGGGAGATATCCTCATTTGTATGGAATTTCAGCAGGCATAACCCCAGTGGGAGGCAGACATCGTTAGACACGAACGGTGGCCCTTTTCCATGGGAATTCAAAATCTCCACCCCACGTTGCTGATGTCACTTTGTAGGAAGTGTTTTCCAATATAAGGGCAGAGAAACTTCCATCTGGTTGTAGATTGCACCTGGGAGATATCCTCATTTTTTTGGAATTTTAGTGGAATTTTAGTAGGAAGTAGGCCAGTGGCAGGCAGACAGCATTAGACACGAACGGTGGCCCATTTCTATGGGAAACCAAGGTCTCCAGCCCGCGTTTCTGATGTTCCTTTTTAGGAGGCCTTTGGCACTACAAGGGCAGACAAACTTCCACCTGGTTGTAGATTGCACCTGGGAGATAACCTCATTTGTATGGAACTTCAGCAGTCATAACCACAGTGCCAGGCAGACAGCATTAGACACGAACGGTAGTCCTTTTCCATGGGAAACCAAAGTCTCCACACCACGTTCCCGATGTCAGATTTTAGTAGGCCTTTGCCACTACAAGGTCAGGCAAACTTCCATCTTGTGGTAAATTGCATCTGCGAGATATTCTCATTTGTATGGAATTTTAGCAGGCATAACCCTGCTTTGGTGTCCCATGGAAAAGAGCCACCGTTCGTGTCTAATGCTCTCTATTTGCCGCTGGGATCCTGCCCACAAGAATTCCACTTAAATTCCATGCAAATGAGGTTATCTCGCTGTTGCATTCTCCCACGATATGGAGTTTTGTTTGCCCTTGTAATGCCAAAGGCCTCCTACAAATTGACATCAGGAATGTGAGGTGGAGACTTTGGTTTCCCATGGAAAATGGCCACTGTTTCTTTCTAATGCTGTCTGCCTGCCACTGGGCTTCTGCCTGCTAAAATTGCATACAAATGAGGATATCTCCCAGATGCACTCTACCACCAGGTGGAAGTTTTTCTAGCCTTGTAGTGCCAAAAGCTTCCCAGAAACTGACATCAGGAGACTGGGGTAGAGACCTTCGTGTCTGATGGAAAAGGGACACCATTTGTGTTTTATGCTCTCTGCCGATCATTGGGATTCTGCCTACTAAAATTCCACTAAAATTCCATGCAAATGAAGATATCTCTCACGTGCAATCTACCACCAGTTGGAAGTTTGTCTGCCCTTATCGTGCCAAAAGCCTCGTATAAATTTACATCAGGAATGTGGGGTGGAGACTTTGGTTTCCCATGGAAAAGGGCCACCGTTCCTGTTTAATGCTGTCTGCCTGCAACTGGGCTTCTTCCTACTAAAATTCCACTAAAATTCCATACAAATGAGGATACCTCCCTGGTTCAATCTACCACCAGATGAAAGTTCCTCTGCCCTTGTAGTGCCAAAAGCCTCATATAAAATGACATTTTAAACGTAGGGTGGACACTTAGGTTTCCCATGGAAAAGGGCCACCGTTCGTGTCTAATGCTGTCTGCCTGCAACTGGGCATATGCCTGCTGAAATTCCATACAACAGAGGATATCTCCCAGGTGGAATCTACCAGCAGATGCAATTTTGTCTGCCCTTGTAGTGCCAAAGGCCTCGTAGTAACTGATATAAAGATCGTGAGGTGGAGACGTTGATTTCCCATGGAAAAGGGCCACCGTTCGTGTCTAATGCTCGCTATCTGCCGCTGGGATTCTGCCCACAAGAATTCCACTTAAATTCCATGCAAATGAGGATATCTCGCAGTTGCATTCTCCCAAGAGATGGAAGTTTGTGTGCCCTTGTAGTTCCAAAGGCCTCCTATAAACTGACATAAGGAACGTGAGGTGGAGACTTTGGTGTCCCATTGAAAAGGGTCACCGTTAGTGTCTAATGCAGTCTGCCTGGAACTAGGCTCATGCCTGCTGAAATTCCACAAAAATGAGGATATCTCCCAGATGGAATCTACCACCAGATGGAAGTTTATCTTCCTTTGTAGTGCCAAAGGCATCCTACAAACTGACATCAGGAACGTGAGATGGAGACTTTGGTTTCCCATGGAAAAGGGCCACCGTTCTTGTCTAATGCTATCTGGCGACTTTTCGGATTCTGCCGACTAAAATTCCACTAAAATTCCATTCAAATGAGGATATCTCCCTGGTGCAATCTACCACCAGATGAATTTTCCTTTGCCTTTGTAGTGCCTAAGGCCTCTTACAAACTGACATCAGGAACGTGAGGTGGAGACTTTGGTTTCCCATGGAAAAATGCCACCGTTTTTGTCTAATGCTGTCTGCCGGCCACTGGGCTTATGCCGTCTTAAATTCCATACAAATGGGGATATCTCCCAGATAGAATCCACCACGACTTGGATGTTTGTCTGCCCTTGCAGTGTTAAGGCCTCCAACACACAGACATCAGGAACCTGGAGTGAAGACATTGGTTTCCCATGGAAAGGGGCCACTGCTCGTGTCTAATGCAGTCTACCTGCCACTGTGGTTCTGCCTTCTAAAATTGCATAGAAATGAGGATATCTCCCAGGAACAATCTACTACCAGATGGAAGTTTGACTTCCCGTGTAATTCCAAAGGCCTCCTACAAATTTTCATCAGGAACGTGAGGTGGAGACTTTGGTTTCCCATGGAAAAGGGCCACCGTTCAAATCTAATGCTGTCTGCCTGCCACTGGGCTTATGGCAGCTAAAATTGCATACAAATGAGGATGTCTCCCAGATGCAATCTACCACCAGTTGGAAATTTTCCTGGCCTTGTAGTGCCAAAGGCCTCCAACAAACGGACATCAGGAATGTGGGGTGGAGACTTTTATTTCCCAAGGAAATGGGCCACCGTTCTTGTCTGATGCTGTTTGCTGGCTACTCGGCTTCTGCATACTAAAATTCCAGTAAAATTCCATACAAAGAAGGATATCTCCCTGATGGAATATACAACGAGATGGAAGTATGTAGCCCTTGTAGTGACAAAGGCCTCCTGCAAATTGACATCAGTAACGTGGGGTGGAGATTTTGGTTTTCTATGGAAAAGGGCCACCGTTCCTGTCTAATGCTGTCTGTCTGCCACTGGGCTTATGCCTGCTGAAATTCCAGAGAAATGAGGATATCTCCCAGATGGAATCTACCACCAGTTGGAAGTTTATCTGCCCTTGTAGTTCCAAAGGCCTCCTACAAACTGACACCAGGAACCTGGAGTGGAGACTTTGGTTTCCCATGGAAATGGGCCAGCGTTCGTGTCTAATGATGTGTTCCTGCCACTAGGCTTCTGCCTATTAAAATCCCACTAAAATTCCTTACAAATGAGGATGTCTCCCAGGTGCAATCTACCACCAGATGGAAGTTTGTCTCCCCCTGCAGAGCCAAAGGCTTCCTACAAATTGACATCAGGAACCTGGGGAGGAGACTTTGGTTTCCCATGGAAATGGGCCACCGTAGGTGTTTAATGCTGTCTACTTGCCACTGGGCTTCTGCCTACTGTGATTGCACTAGAATTCCATACAAATGAGGATATCTCCAAGATGCAATATGCCACCAGTCGGAAGGTTGTCTGTTCTTGTAGTGCAAAAGGCCTCCTAAAAACAGACATCAGGAACCTGGCCTGGAGGCTTTGGTTTCCCCTGGAAAAGGCCACTATTCATGTATAATTCTGTGTGCCTGCAGCTGGGATTCTGCGTACTAAAATTCCTCTAAAATTCTATAAAATTGAGAATATCTTGCAGGTGCAATCTACTCCCGGTTTGAAGTTTCTCTGCCCTTGTAGTGCCAAAGGGCTCCTATAAACTCACTTCTTAAACGTGGGATGTATAATTTGGTTTCCCGTGGAATAGGGCACTGTTCATGCCTAATGCTGTGTGCCTGCCACTGGGCATATGCCTGCTAAAATTCCATACAAATGAGGATATCTCGCAGATGCAATTTACCACCAGATGGAAGTTTGCCTGCCCTTGTAGTGGCAAAAACCTCCTAAAAACTGACATCAGGAACCGGGAGTGGCGACTTTGGTTTCCCATGAAAATGGGCCACCGTTCGTGTGTAATGCTGTCTGCTTGCCACTGGGCTTCTTCCTATTAAAATTCCACTAAAATTCCATAGAAATGAGGATATCTCCTAGGTGCAATCCACAACCAGATGGAAGATTCTCTGCCCTTGTAGTACCAAAGCCCTCCTAAAAAACTGACATCAGGAACCAGGGGTGGAGACTTTGTTTTCCCATGGAAAAGGGCCAGCGTTCATGTCTAATGCTGTCTGCCTGCCACTGGGCTTCTGCCTGCTGAAATTCCAAAGATATTTGGAAATCTCTCCGATGCAATCAACCAGCTGATGGAAGTTTGTCTGCCCCTGTAGTGCCAAAGGCCTCCTACAAATTGACATCAGGAGCCTGGAGTGGAGAATTCGGTTTCCCATGGAAAAGGGCCACCGTTCGTGTCTAATGCTGTCTGCCGGCCACTGGGCTTATGGCTACAGAAATTACATACAAATGAGGATATCTCCCAGATGCAATATGCCACCAGTTGGAAGTTTGTCTGCTCTTGTAGTTCCAAAGGCCTCCTAGAAACGGACATCATGAACGTGGGGTGGAGACTTTGGTTTCCCATGGAAATGGGCCACCGTTGGTGTTTAATGCTGTCTACTTGCCACTGGGCTTCTGCCTACTTTAATTCCACTATAATTCCATACAAATGAGGATATCTCCAAGATGCAATATGCCACCAGTCGGAAGTTTGTCTGTTCTTGTAGTGCAAAAGGCCTCCTAAAAGCTGACATCAGGAACCTGGCCTGGAGACTTTGGTTTCCCCTGGAAAAGGCCGCTATTCATGTCTAATTCTGTGTGCCTGCCGGTGGGATTCGGCGGACTGAAATTCCTCTAAAATTCTATAAAATTGAGAATATCTCGCAGGTGCAATCTACTCCCGGTTTGAAGTTTCTCTGCCCTTGTAGTGCCAAAGGGCTCCTATAAACTCTCTTCTTAAACGTAGTGTTGCGGCTTATTCAGCCATCGCCTTGGTGGCCTGGGTTTAATTGAAGACACGACCACCACGAGCTGCGAGCGTGGGGTTCGGGCAAATGACTCAGTTAACACCAATGTGATGTGTTTGGTCAAAAGCGTTTATTATCTAAAACACAGGGTTTAAGTACCTTCTGGGTTTCGCTACGTCATAGGGGGTCTTACTAGTTTCTTAAGGGTAGTGGAAAAGTACTGGTATGCAAGGAAAGAGAGAGGGGTCTGTGACCTTGAGATAAAGGTTATCTCTGGAGGGGGATGTGCCTGGCCCTGCTTCGCGTTACAACCCGATTCGTCTTCCGCAAACGCAGTCTGTCCCTTCCAATTCACATTCTCTCCACAACGTGGGATGTATAATTTGGTTTCCCGTGGAATAGGGCACTGTTCATGCCTAATGCTGTGTGCCTGCCACTGGGCATATGCCTGCTAAATCTCCATACAAATGAGCATATCTCGCAGATGCAATTTACCACCAGATGGAAGTTTGCCTGCCCTTGTAGTGGCAAAGGCCTCCTAAAAACTGACATCAGGAACCGGGAGTGGCCCCTTTTGTTTCCCATACAAATGGGCCACCGTTCGTGTGTAATGCTGTCTGCTTGCCACTGGGCTTCTTCCTATTAAAATTCCACTAAAATTCCATAGAAATGAGGATATCTCCCAGGTGCAATCTACAACCAGATAGAAGATTCTCTGCCCTTGTAGTACCAAAGCCCTCCTAAAAAACTGACATCAGGAATCAGGGGTGGAGACTTTGTTTTCCCATGGAAAAGGGCCAGCGTTCATGTCTAATGCTGTCTGCCTGCCACTGGGCTTCTGCCTGCTGAAATTCCAAAGAAATTGGGAAATCTCTCCGATGCAATCAACCACCTGACGGAAGTTTGTCTGCCCCTGTAGTGCCAAAGGCCTCCTACAAATAGACATCAGGAGCCTGGAGTGGAGAATTCGGTTTCCCATGGAAAAGGGCCACCGTTCGTGTCTAATGCTGTCTGCCGGCCACTGGGCTTATGGCTACAGAAATTACATACAAATGAGGATATCTCCAAGATGCAATATGCCACCAGTTGGAAGTTTGTCTGTTCTTGTAGTGCAAAAGGCCTCCTAAAAACTGACATCAGGAACCTGGCCTGCAGACTTTCATTTCCCCTGGAAAAGGGCCACTATTCATGTCTAATTCTGTCTGCCTGCCGCTTGGAATCTGCGTACTAAAATTCGTCTAAAATTCTTTACAAATGAGAATATCTCTCAGGTGCAATCTACCACCACGTGGAAGTTTGTCTGCTCTTGTAGTGCCAAAGGCCTCCTAAAACATGACATCAGGAACGTGAGGATGGATAATTTGTTTTTCCATGGAAAAGGCCCATTGTTCATGTCTAATGCTGCTGCCTGCCAGTGGGTATATGCCTACTAAAATTCCATACGTATGAGGATATCTCCCAAATGCAATTTCCCACCAGATGGATGTTTGTCTACACTTTTAATGCCAAAGGCCTCCTGAAAACCGACATCAGAAGCCTGGGTTGGAGACTTCGGTTTCCCATGGAAAAGGGCCACCGTTTGTGTCTAATGCTCTCTGCCTGCCACTGGGCTTCTGCCTGCTGAAATTCCATACAAATGAGGATATCTCCCCGATGAAATAAACCAACAGACGGAAGTTTGTCTTCCCATGTACTGCAAAAGACCTCCTAAAACCTGATATCGGGAACGTAGTGTGGAGACTTTGGTTTCCCATGGAAAAAGACCACTGTTCCTGTCTAATGCTGTCTGCCTGGTACAGTGGTTATGACTGCTGAAGTTCCATAAAAATGAGGATATCTCTGCGATGCAATCAACCACAAGATAGAAGTATGTCTGCCCTTGTAGTACCAAAGGCCTCCTACAAACTGACATCAGGAACGTGAGATGGAGACTTTGGTTTCCCAAGGAAATGGGCCACCGTTTGTGTCTAATGCTCTCTGCCAGCCACTTGGCTTATGCCTACTAGAATTCCAATAAAATTCTCTACAAATGAGGATATCTCCCAGGTGCAATCTACCACCTGACGGAAGTTTGTCTGCCCTTGTAGTTCCAAAGGCCTCCTACAAACTGACATCAGGAACGTGAGGTAGAGACTTTGGTTTCCAATGGAAAAGTTCCACTGTTCGTGTCTAATGCTGTCTGCCTGCCACTGAGCTTCTGCCTGTTGAAATTCCATAGAAATGAGGATATCTCCACGACGCAATCAACCACCAGACGGAACGTGGTCTGCTTTTGTACTGCCAAAGGCCTCCTTCAAACTGACATCAGGAACCTGGGGTTGAGACTTTGGTTTCCCATGGAAAAGGGCCACCGTTCGTGTCTAATGCTGTCTGCTTGCCACTGGGTTACGCCTGCTGAAATTCCTCACAAATGAGGATATCTCCCAGATGGAATCTACCACCAGTTCGAAGTTTGTTTGCCCTTGTAGTGCCAAAGGCCTCCTAAAAACTGACATCAGGAACGTGGGGTGGAGACTTCGGTTTCCCATGAAAAAGGTCCACCGTTCGTGTCCTACGCTGTCTGCCTGCCACTGATCTTCTGCCTGCTGAAATTCCATACAAATGAGGATATCTCCTCAATGCAATCAACCACCAGACGGAACTTTGTCTGCCCTTGTAGTGCCAAAGGCCTCCTACAAACTGACATCAGGAACCTGGAGGGGAGACTTTGGTTTCCCATGGAAATGGGACAGCGTTCGTGTCTAATGATGTTTGCCTGCCACAAGGCTTCTGCCTATTAAAATTCCAATAAAATTCTATACCATTGAAGATGTCTCTCACGTGCAATCTACCACCAAATGGAAGTTTGTCTCCCCCTGTAGAGCAAAAGGCTTCCTACAAATTGACATCAAGAAGCTGGGGTGGAGACTTTGGTTTCCCATGGCAAAGGGCCACGGTTCCTGTCTAATGCTGTCTGCCTGCCACTGGGCTTATGCCTACTAAAATTACATACAAATGAGGATATCTCCCAGATGCAATATGCCACCAGTTGGAAGTTTGTCTCGTCTTGTAGTGCCAGAGGCCTCCTAGAAAATGACATCAGGAACCTGGGGTGGAGACTTTGGTTTCCCATGGAAATGGGCCAGCGTTCGTGCCTAATGACTTGTGCATGCCACTAGGCTTCTGCCTATTAAAATCCCACTAAAATTCCATACAAATGAGGATGTCTCCCAGGTGCAATCAACCACCAGATGGAAGTTTGTCTGCCCCTGTAGAGCCAAAGGCTTCCTACAAATTGACATCAGTAACCTGGGGCGGACACTTTGGTTTCCCATGGAAAAGGGCCACGGTTCCTGTCTAATGCTGTCTGCCTGCCACTGGGCTTATGCCTACTAAAATTACATACAAATGAGGATATCTCCCAGATGCAATATGCCACCAGTTGGAAGTTTGTCTCGTCTTGTAGTGCCAGAGGCCTCCTAGAAAATGACATCAGGAACCTGGGGTGGAGACTTTGGTTTCCCATGGAAATGGGCCACTATTCATGTCTAATTCTGTCTGCCTGCCGCTGGGATTCTGCCTACTAAAATTCCACTAAAATTCCATACAAATGCGAATATCTCCCAGGTGCAAACTAACACCAGATGGAAGTTTCTCTGCCCTTATGTTTCCAAAGGCCTCCTACAAACTGCCATCAGAAACCTAGGGTGGAGACTTTGGTTTCCCATGGAAAAGGACCACCGTTCGTGTCTAATGCTGTCTGCCTGGCACTGTGGTTATGACTGCTGAAGTTCCATACAAATGAGGATATCTCCCAGATGCAATATGCCACCAGATGGAAGTTTGTCTGCTCTTGCAGTGCCAAAGGCCTCCTTTATACTGACATTCGGAACCTGGCGTGGAGACTTTGGTTTCCTATGGAAAAGGCCCACCGTTCATGTTTAATGCTCTCTGTCTGCAACTGGGCTTCTGAGTACTAAAATACCACTAAAATTCCATACAAATAAGGACATCTACGAGGTGCGATCCACCACTAGATGGCGGTATGTCTGCCCTTGTAGTGCCAAAGGCCTCCTACAAACTGACATCAGGAGCCTGGGTTGGAGACTTTGTTTTCCCATGGAAAAGGGCCACCGTTCGTGTCTAATGCTGTCTGCCTGCCACTGGGCTTCTATCTGCTGAAATTCCATACAAATGTGGATATCTTCCCGATGCAATCAACCACCAGACGGAAGTTTTTCTGCCCTTGTACTGTCAATGGCCTACTAAAACCTGACATCGGGAACGTGGTGTGGAGACTTTGGTTTCCCTAGGAAAAGGACCACCGTTCCTGTCTAATGCTGTCTGCCTGGCACTGTGGTTATGACTGCTGAAGGTCCATACAAATGAGGATATCTCCCAGGAGCAATCTACCACCAGGTGGAAGTTTGTCTACCCTTGTACTGCCGAAGGCCTCCTAGTAACGGATATCAGGAACGTGGGGTGGAGACTTTGGTTTCCCATAAAAATGGGCCACCGTTCGTGTCTAAAGCTGTCTGCCTGCCACTGGGGATCTTCGTAATAAAATTCCAATAAAATTCCAGAGAAATGAGGATATCTCCCAGGTGCAATCTACCACCAGATGGAAGTTTTTCTGCCCTTGTAGTTCCAAACGCCTTCTACAAATTGACATCAGGAACGTGGGGTGGAGACTTTGTTTTCCCATGGAAATGGGCCACCGTTTGTGTCTAATGCTATGTGACTGCCACTGGGATTATGCCTAGTAAAATCCCGTACAAATGAGTATATCTCCCAGATAGAGTCTACCACCAGATGAAAGTTTGTCTGCCCTTGTAATGCCAAAGGCCTCCTACAAACTGACATCAGGATTCTGGAAAGGAGGCTTTGGTTTCCCATGGAAAAGGGGCACCCTTGTTGTTTAATGCTGTCTCCTTGCCACTGGGCTTATGACCACTGAAATTACATACAAATGAGGATATCTCCCTAACAAAATTTCCCACCAGATGGAAGTTTGTCTGCCCTTTTAATGCCAAAGGCCTACTAAAAACTGACATCAGGAGCCTGGTTGGAGACTTTGTTTTCCCATGGAAAAGGGCCACCGTTCCTCTCTAATGCTGTCTGCCTGCCACTGGGCTTCTACCTGATGAAATTCCATAAAAATGAGGATATCTCAACGATGCAATCAACCACCAGACGGAAGTTTGTCTGCCCTTGTAGTGCCAAAGGCCTCCTAGAAACGGACATCAGGAACGAGGGGTGGAGACTTTGGTTTTCCATCAAATGGGCCATTTTTCTTGTCTAATGCTGTCTGCCTGCCACGGGGTTTCTTCCTACTAAAATTCCACTAAAACTCCATAAAAATGAGGATATCTCCCAGGTGCAATCTACAACCAGATGGAAGTTTCTCTGCCCTTATATTGGAAAACGTCTCCTACAAAGTGACATCAGCAACATGGGGTGGAGATTTTGGTTTCCCATGGAAAAGGGCCACTGTTCGTGTGTAATGCTGTCTGCCAGATACTGGGCTTATGCCTACTAAAATTCCACTAAAATTCCATACAAATGAGGATACCTCCCAGGTGCAATCTACCACCAGATGGAAGTTTGTCTGCCCTTGTAGTGTTAAAGGCTTCCTACAAATTAACATCAGGAACCTGGGGCGTAGACTTTGGTTTCCCATGGAAAAGGGCCACCGTTCGTGTCTAATGCTGTCTGCCTGGCACTGTGGTTATGACTGCTGCAGTTCCATACAAATGCTGATAAGTCCCAGGTGCAATCTACCACCAGGTGGAAGTTTGTCTGCCCTTGAAGTGCCAAAGGCCTCCTAAAAATTGACATCAGGAACGTGCGGTGGAGACTTTGTTTTCCCATGGAAATGGGCCACCCTTTTTGTCTAATGCTATGTGCCTGCCACTGGGCGTATGCCTAGTAAAATTCCATAAAAATGAGGATATCTCCCAGATGGAGTCTACCACCAGTTGAAAGTTTGTCTGCCCTTGTAATGCAACGGCCTCCTACAAATTGACATCAGGAACCTGGAGAGGACGCTTTGGTTTCCCATGGAAAAGGGCCACCCTTGGTGTTTAAGGCTGTCTCCTTGCCACTGACTTATGACTACTGAAATTACATAAAAATGAGGATATCTCCCAGACGCAATATGCCACCAGATGGAAATTTGTCTGCTCTTGCAGTGCCAAAGGCCTCCTTCAAACTGACATTCGGAACCTCACCTGGAGACTTTGGTTTCCTATAGAAAAGGCCCACCATTCATGTTTAATGCTGTCTGTCTGCCATTGGGCTTCTGAGTACTAAAATACCACTAAAATTCCATAAAAATGAGGATATCTCCCAGGTGCAATCTACCACCAGGTGGAAGTTTGTCAGCCCTTGCAGTGCCAAAAGCCTCCTAAAAACTGACATCAGGAACATAGGATGGATAATTTGTCTTTCCATGGAAAAGGGCCACCGTTCTTGTCTAATGCTGTCTTCCTGCCAGTGGGCAGAAGCCTACCAAAATTCCCTAGAAATGAGGATATCTCCCAAATGCAATTTCCCACCAGATGGAAGTTTGTCTGCCCTTTTAATGCCAAAGGCCTCCTACAAAGTGACATGAGGAGCCTGGGTTGGAGACTTTGGTTTCCCATGGATATTGGGCAGCGTTCGTGTGTAATGCTGTCTGCCTGCCGCTGGACTTCTGCCTACTAAAATACCACTAAAATTCCATACAAATGGCGATATCTCCCAGGTCCAATCTACCACCAGATGGAATTTTTTCTGCCCTTGTAGTTCCAATCGCCTCTTACAGACTGACATCAGGAACGGGGGATGGAGACTTTGGTTTCCCATGGAAATGAGCCACTATTCATGTCTAATTCTATCTACCTGCTGCTGGGATTCTGCCTACTAAAATTCCACTAAAATTCCATACAAATGAGTATATCTCCCAGCTACAACCTAACACCAGATGGAAGTTTCTCTGCCCTTGTAGTGCCAAAGGCCTCCTACAAACTGCCATCAGGAACCTATGGTGGAGACTTTGGTTTCCCATGGAAAAGGACCACCGTTCCTGTCTAATGCTCTTTGCCTGGCACTGTGTTTATGACTGCTGAAGTTCCATAAAAATGATGATATCTCCCAGGTGTAATCTACCACCGGGTGGAAGTTTGTCTGCCCCCGTAGTGCCAAAGGCCTCCTACAAATTGACATCAAGAAGCTGGGGTGGAGACTTTGGTTTCCCATGGAAAAGGTCCATTGTTTGTGTCTAATGCTGTCTGCCTGCCACTGGGCTTCTGCCTGCTGAAATTCCATACAAATGAGGATATCTCCTCGATGCAATCAACCACCAGATGGAACTTTGTCTGCTCTTGTAGTGCCAAAGGCCTCCTACAAACTCACACCAGGACCCTGGAGTGGAGACTTTGGTTTCCCATGGAAATGGGCCAGCGTTCGTGCCTAATGACTTGTGCATGCCACTAGGCTTCTGCCTATTAAAATCCCACTAAAATTCCATACAAATGAGGATGTCTCCCAGGTGCAATCAACCACCAGATGGAAGTTTGTCTGCCCCTGTAGAGCCAAAGGCTTCCTACAAATTGACATCAGTAACCTGGGGCGGACACTTTGGTTTCCCATGGAAAAGGGCCACCGTTCGTGTCTAATGCTGTCTGCCTGCCACTGGGCTTATGGCTACTAAAATTACATACAAATGAGGATATCTCCCAGATGCAATATGCCACCAGTTGGAAGTTTGCCTCCTCTTGTAGTGCCAGAGGCCTCCTAGAAAATTACATCAGGAACCTGGGGTGGAGACTTTGGTTTCCCATGGAAATGGGCCACTATTCATGTCTAATTCTGTCTGCCTGCCGCTGGGATTCTGCCTACTAAAATTCCACTTAAATTCCATACAAATGAGAATATCTCCCAGGTGCAATCAAACACCAGATGGAAGTTTCTCTGCCCTTGTGTTTCCAAAGGTCTCCTACAAACTGCCCTCGGGAACCTAGGGTGGAGACTTTGGTTTCCCTAGGAAAAGGACCACTGTTCCTGTCTAATGCTGTCTGCCTGGCACTGTGGTTATGACTGCTGAAGTTCCATAAAAATGAGGATATCTCCCAGGTGCAATCTACCACCAGGTGGAAGTTTGTCTGCCCTCGTAGTGCCAAATGCCTCCTAAAAACTGACAGCAGGAACGTGGGGTGGAGACTGTGGTTTCCCATAGAAATGGGCCACCGTTTGTGTCTAATGCTGTCTGACAGCCACTAGGCTTATGCCTACTAAATTCCACTAAAATTCTATAGAAATGAGGATATCTGCCAGGTATAATCTACAACCAGATGGAAGTTTCTCTGCCCTTGTAGTGCCAAAGGCCTCCTAAAAACTGAAATCAGGAACGTGGGGTGGAGACATTGGTTTCCCATGGAAAAGGGGCACCGTTCGTTTCTAATGCTGTCTGCCTGCCACTGGGGTTATGCCTGCAGAAATTCCTCACAAATGAGGATATCTCCCACATGGAATCTACCACCAGTTGGAAGTTTGTCTGCGCTTGTAGTACCAAAGGCCTCGTCCAAACTGATATCAGGCATGTGGGATGGAGACTTTGGTTTCCCCGGGAAATGGGCCACCGTTCGTGTCTAATGCTGTCTGCCTGGCACTGTGGTTATGCCTACTAAAATTCCACTAAAATTCTATTCAAATGAGCATATCTCCCAGGTGCAATCTACCACCAGATGGAAGTTCATCTGCCCTTGTAGGTCCAAAGGCCTCCTACAAACTGACATCAGGAACGTGAGGTGGAGACTTTGGTTTCCCATGGAAAAGGTCCATTGTTCGTGTCTAATGATGTGTGCCTGCCACTAGGCTTCTGCCTATTAAAATCCCACTAAATTTCCATGCAAATGAGGATGTCTCCCGGGTGCAATCTACCACAAGATGGAAGTTCCTCTGCCCCTGTAGAGCCAAAGGCTTCCTACAAATTGACATCAGGAACCTGGGGCGGACACTTTGGTTTCCCATGGAAAAGGGCCACCGTTCGTGTCTAATGTTGTCTGCCTGCCACTGGGCTTATGGGTACATACAAATGAGGATGTCTCCCAGGTGCAATCTACCACCAGATGGAAGTTTGTCTGCCCCTGTAGAGCCAAAGGCTTCCTACAAACTGACATCAGGAACGTGCGGTGGAGACTTTGGTTTCCCATGGAAATGGGCCACGGTTTGTGTCTAATGCTATGTGCCTGCCACTGGGCTTATGCCTAGTAAAATCCCATACAAATGAGGATATCTCCCAGATGGAGTCTACCACCAGTTGAAAGTTTGTCTGCCCTTCTAATGCCAACGGCCTCATACAAACTGACATAAGGAATCTGGAGAGGACGCATTGGTTTCCCATGGAAAAGGGCCACCTTTGTTGTTCAATGCTGTCTGCCTGCCAGTGGACATATGCCGACTAAAATTCCCTACAAATGAGGATATCTCCCAAATGCAATTTCCCACCAGATGGAAGTTTGTCTGCCCTTTTAATGCCAAAGGCCTCCTACAAACTGACATCAGGAGCCTGGGTTGGAGAGTTTGTTTTCCCATGGAAAAGGGCCACCGTACGTGTCTAAGTCTCTCTGCCTGCCACTGGGCTTCTACCTGCTGAAATTCCATACAAATGAGGATATCTCCCCGATGTAATCAGCCACCAGACGGAAGTTTGTTTGCCCTTGTACTGCCAAAGGCCTCCTAAAACCTGACATCAGGAACGTGGCCTGGAGATTTTTGGCTGCCCATGGGAAAAGGGCCACCGTTCATGTCTAATGGTATCTGCCTGCCACTGGGCTTCTACCTGCTGAAATTCCATACAAATGAGGATATCTCCACGATGCAATCAACCACCAGACGGAAGTTTGTCTGCCCTTGTCGTTCCAAAGGCCTTCCAGAAACGGACATCAGGAACGTGGGGTGGAGACTTTGGTTTCCCATAGAAATGGGCCATTGTTCGTGTTTAATGCTGTCTGCCTGCCACTGGGCTTCTTCCTACTAAAATTGCACTAAAATTCAATAGAAATGAGGATATCTATCAGGTGTAATCTACCACCAGATGGAAGTTTCTCTGCCCTTATATTGGAAAACGCCTCCTACAAAGTGACATTTGCAACATGGGCTGGAGGTTTTGGTTTCCCACGGAAAAGGGCCACTGTTCGTGTCTAATGCTGTCTGCCTGTCACTGGGGTTATGCCTGCTGAAATTCCTCACAAATGAGGATATATCCCAGATACAATATGCCACCAGTTGGAACTTTGTCTGCCCTTTTAGTGCCAAAGGCCTCTTACAAACTGACATCAGGACCGTGGGGAGGAGACTTTGGTTTCCCATGGAAATGGGCCAGCGTTCGTGTCTAATGCTGTGTGCCTGCCACTAGGCTTCTGCCTATTAAAATCCCACTAAAATTCCATACAAATGAGGATGTCTCCCAGGTGCAATCTACTACCACATGGAAGTTTGTCTGCCCTGTAGTGCCAAAGGCTTCCTACAAATTGATATCAGGAACCTGGGGCGGAGACTTTGGTTTCCCATTGAAAAGGGCCACCGTTAGTGTCTAATGTTGTCTGCCAGCCACTGGGCTTATGGCTACTAAAATTACATACAAATGAGGATATCTCCCAGATGCAATATGCCACCAGTTGGAAGTTTGTCTCGTCTTGTTGTGCCAGAGGCCTCCTAGAAAATGACATCAGGAACCTGGGGTGGAGACTTTGGTTTCCCATGGAAATGCGCCACTATTCATGTCTAATTCTGTCTGCCTGCCGCTGGGATTCTGCCTACTAAAATTCCACTCAAATTCCATACAAATGAGGATATCTCCCAGGTGTAATCTACCACCAGGTGGAAGTTTGTCTGCCCTCATAGTGCCAAAGGCCTCCTAAGAACTGACATCAGGAACGTGGGGTGGAGACTTTGGTTTCCCAAGGAAATGGGCCACCGTTTGTGTCTAATGCTGTCTGCCAGCCACTGGGCTTATGCCTACTAAAATTCCACTAAAATTCTATATAAATGAGGATATCTCTCAGGTGCAATCTACAACCAGATGGAAGTTTCTCTGCCCTTGTAGTGCCAAAGCCCTCCTAAAAACTGACATCAGGATCGTGGGGTGGAGACTCTACTTTTCCCATGGAAAAGGACCACCGTTTGTGTCTAATGCTATGTGCCTGCCACTGGGCTTCTTCCTACTAAAATTCCACTAAAATTCCATGGAAATTAGGATATCTCCCAGGTGCAATCTACCACCAGATGGAAGTTTTTCTGCCCTTGTAGTTCCAAAGGCCTCCTAGAAACGGACATCATGAACGTGGGGTGGAGACTTTGGTTTCCCATGGGAAAGGGGCACCGTTCGTGTCTAATGCTGTCTGCCTGCCACTGGGCTTCTGCCTGCTGAAATTCCATACAAATGAGGATATCTCCTCGATGCAATCAACCATCAGATGGAACTTTGTCTGCCTTTTTAGTGCCAAAGGCCTCTTACAAACTGACATCAGGACCGTGGGGTGGAGACATTGGTTTCCCATGGAAATGGGCCAGCGTTCGTGTCTAATGCTGTGTGCCTGCCACTAGGCTTCTGCCTATTAAAATCCCACTAAAATTCCATACAAATGAGGATGTCTCCAAGGTGCAATCTACTACCACATGGAAGTTTGTCTGCCCTGTAGTGCCAAAGGCTTCCTACAAATTGATATCAGGAACCTGGGGCGGAGACTTTGGTTTCCCATTGAAAAGGGCCACCGTTAGTGTCTAATGCTGTCTGCCTGCCACTGGGCTTATGGCTACTAAAATTACATACAAATGAGGATATCTCCCAGATGCAATATGCCACCAGTTGGAAGTTTGTCTCGTCTAGTAGTGCCAGAGGCCTCCTAGAAAATGACATCAGGAACCTGGGGTGGAGACTTTGGTTTCCCATGGAAATGGGCCACTATTCATGTCTAATTCTGTCTGCCTGCCGCTGGGCTTATGCCTACTAAAATTCCACTACAATTCCATACAAATGAGAATATCTGCCAGGTGCAATCAAACACCAGATGGACCTTTCTCTGCCCTTGTGTTTCCAAAGGCCTCCTACAAACTGCCAGCAGGAACCTAGGGTGGAGACTTTGGTTTCCCATGGAAAAGGACCACCGTTCCTGTCTAATGCTGTCTGCCTGGCACTGAGGTTATGACTGCTGAAGTTCCATACAAATGAGGATATTTCCCAGGTGCAATCTACCACCAGATGGAAGTTTGTCTGCCTTCGTAGTGCCAAAGGCCTCCTCCAAACTGACACCAGGAACCTGGAGTGGAGACTTTGGTTTCCCATGGAAATGGGCCAGCGTTCGTGTCTAATGATGTGTTCCTGCCACTAGGCTTCTGCCTACTAAAATTCCTCTAAAATTCCATACAAATGAGGATATCTCCCAGGTGCAATCTACCACCAGGTGGAAGTTTGTCTGCCCTCGTAGTGCCAAATGCCTCCTAAAAACTGACAGCAGGAACGTGGGGTGGAGACTGTGGTTTCCCATAGAAATGGGCCACGGTTTGTGTCCAATGCTGTCTGCCAGCCACTGGGCTTATGCCTACTAAAATTCCACTAAAGTTCTATACAAATGAGGATATCTCCCAGGTGCAATCTACAACCACGTGGACGTTTGTCTGCCCTCGTAGTGCCAAAGGCCTCCTAAAAACTGACATCAGGACCGTGGGGTGGAGACTATCTTTTCCCATGGAAATGGGCCACCGTTTGTGTCTAATGCTATGTGCCTGCCACTGGGCTTATGCCTAGTAAAAACCCATACAAATGATGATATCTCCCAGTTGGAGTCTACCACCAGTTGAAAGTTTTTTCTGCCCTTGTAATGCCAACGGCCTCCTACAAACTGACATCAGGAATCTGGAGAGGACGCTTTGGTTTCCCATGGAAAAGGGCCACCCTTGGTGTTTAATGCTGTCTTCCTGCCCGTGGGCATATACCTACTAAAATTCCCTACAAATGAGGATATCTCCCAAATGCAATTTCCCACCAGATGGAAGTTTGTCTGCCCTTTTAATGCCAAAGGCCTCCGACAACCTGACATCAGGAATGTGGGATGGAGACTTTGGTTTCCTTAGGAAACGGGCCACTGTTCCTGTCTAATTCTCTCTGCCTTCCACTGGGATTCTGCCTACTAAAATTCCACTAAAATTCTATAGAAATGAGGATATCTCCCAGGTGCAATCTACAACCAGATGGAAGTTTCTCCTCCCTTATATTGGAAAACGCCTCCTACAAAGTGACATTTGCAACATGGGGTGGAGATTTTGGTTTCCCATGGAAAAGGGCCACTGTTTGTGTCTAATGCTGTCTGCCTGCCAGGGGGCATATGCCTACTAAAATTCCATACAAATGAGGATATCTCCCAAACGCAATTTCCCACCAGATGGAAGTTTGTCTACCCTTTTAATGCCAAAGACCTCCTAAAAACTGACATCAGGAGCCTGGGTTGGAGACTTTGGTTTCCCATGGTAATGGGCCACCGTTCGTGTCTAATGCTGTTTGCCTGCCACTGGGGTTCTGCCTGCTGAAATTCCTCACAAATGAGGATATCTCCCTGATGCAATCAGCCACCAGACGGAAGTTTGTCTGCCCTTGTAGTGCCAAAGGCCTCTTACAAACTGACATCAGGAACAGGGAATGGAGACTTGGGTTTCCCATGGAAAAGGTACACTCTTCGTGTCTAATGCTGTCTGCCTGCCACTGGGCTTCTGTCTGCTGAAATTCCATACAAATGAGGATATCTCCTCGATGCAATCAACCACCAGAGGGAACTTTGTCTGCCCTTGTAGTGCCAAAGTTATCCTACAAACTGACATCAGGAACCTGGAGTGGAGAGTTTGGTTTCCCATGGAAATGGGCCAGCGTTCGTGTCTAATTATATGTGCCTGCCACTAGGCTTCTGCCTATTAATTTTCCACTTAAATTCCATACAAATGAGGATGTCTTCCTGGTGCAATCTACCACCAGATAGAAGTTTGACTGCCCTTGTAATGACAACGGCCTTTTACAAACTGACATCTGGAATCTGGAGAGGACTGTTGCAGTGCGTGCCTGCTCTGGCCTGGCTCAGTGTCTAGCCTGGCCTACCCGGCAGCTCTCGGCACGCCCCAACCAGTCACTTTATGGGGGTTCGTGTCTTGTCACTGGATAACGCTGTCAAGGCCGGATTGAAGAAAGAAGGGACTCTCTCTTGAATTTTCTAGGGAACAGAGGCTTTATTCGGGGGCGGGGGGAAGGGGGTCAGGATGATCCCCCCAGCCACCCCAGGCTGGTGCCTCTGGAGAGAGAGACCCTGAGCCTGGGGTGGTGGGCGGTTTAATACTACAATTCTGGGGTGGATTCTAAGTTACAGTTACTAATAAAACAGTCTAAATACATCATGCTAAATTAAGTCATTTAGGTTCTAACAAATCTAGCACAAGTTTTGGGATGGGCCGAGAACAGTTTTGCAAAATGAATGGCTAGCTCTACTGTACTTCAAAGATAAGAATTAAATGATGGACACGAGGATAATTATGCATGACAAAGGAGGTAAGGCAGGGGAGAACTAATAAAAGAAAGATTCTAAGCAGGGGCAAAGCTGTCCTAGAAACTCTTATTGGAACTACAAAAAGTTACATATTAAAACAAGCAATACATCTTAAGACAAAAGGGCTTTCTTGAATTTTGCAGACTATTCTAAACCTAACAATAAAACTCTTCATGCTGAATTTTCAGCTAAGGCCTGCACATATTATTTTTGCAGAGTCATACTTCCCCCTTTTTTTTTTTTTTTTTTTTTTTTTTTTGTTACTGATCTGGTGTTTAAACTTCTGAGCTATTTTCACTGCTGGTAACTTTGTCTAGCGGAAATTCGTTGGCTGGCTCTACTGAATGCACTGAATGCACAGAGGGGGTGGAAGTGGAAAAAACTGCACGCATGATCAAACTTTTTACTAAACTAAAAGCAAAGGCCACAACTAATATAATGAACAACACTAACAGTCCTGTTTTGATCCATGAGCTGGCAACTTTAGAAAGTCCGACACCTGAAAAGATGTTGTCAAACCAGTCTCCTATTTCTTCTTTGATGGAACTGACCATCCCTCGTAGCTGGTGGACAGATTTTCTGACGTCTTCTGCTTTAGATGATAGGTTGAAGCAGCAGAGTCCTTCGAACTCCTCGCACGAATGTTGATTCAACAAAAGCAAGTAATCAATGGCAGCTCTATTTTGGAGCGTTGCCCGTCTAGTTATCTGTTCATCTGATAAGAGGTCACTTATAGCACGAGATGTTAAATTTGCTTGTTTAGCTACCCAACATTCTAATTGGCCTAATTCTCCCACAGACTTTGCAATTGAAACCCAAGGTAAAAAAACTGACAGGGCTGCTGCTTTTGCCCTGGACCAATGGATAATTTCTGAATTGCAATCCGAATTAAGACTTGTCAAGTCTCTCTTCTGAACTTTTAGAGAGGAATTTTTCTTGTGCCAATTGAGAATTTGAGTCATGTTAGGGGTAAAAAGGCTCAGCTTACTCAGAGTGCAAGGACCTCCAATGAGACGAGCTGGGATCCCAGTAAAGGCTCTGTCACTACAAACAAGGAAAAAACCTTTGGGAAGGGAAAGGGAATTGCTAGCAGAAAAAGTAAGGACATGAACAATTTTTGCACACCAGTTTGTTGCCATATAAGAAATTTCAGCTTGTCTCAAATTGTAAAACGACTTTTCTTGCTCTTTGGGTGGGGTATACATAAATTGAACACAAAAAGGAGCTTTGGAGGACCCAAGGAGTTCTAATTCTTGGGGCTCCAGGTGGGGGCGGCCGAGAGACTGAGACCATTGTTTCCAAAAAGCAAGGGGATTTTTAACAACAGTAGAAGGGGGCTCATTTATTTCTTGAAACTCTTTAACTGCGCTAGGTTTCTGATTAAAACTTTGACGCTACCGGAGGAGTGGTTGAGGATACTCTTCTTCTTTTGCAGGGATCCCTACTAAGCAGGCAGACATGGGATTTTGGGCTGAGGCTGAGGCTAGACAAATGTGATCTTGGCCTAGACTCTGTGCAAGGGTTTTCCACACATTGGTTTTTGGCTGTGGGACAATCCAGAAGAAAGCCAGGGTTGGCAAACTGAGCAGCATCACAAATGCAAACACTCTCAAACTACGAATTTCCATGCTGACCACCAGGCCTGTAGTTCTGTAACTTAAAAGAAAAGAATTTAGTTAAACAAACACTGAAAACACTCAGCAAGAGGAAGCAGCTCTTCTGCTTCTTCCTCTTGCCAAAACATCCAGGAAGGAATACTAACTGGACAAGAAGGCTCTGTGTCTGAACCTTCCTGTTCTTCATCTTTTTTTCTCTTTCTCCAGGAGGCGACAGCTGCCTGGGGCACTTTTGCTTCTGATGTTTTGGGGACATAGGGTCTCACACATCGGGAGGGAATCTACCGCAAGCCGGTGGGAGTGGAGACACAGGCGTACCCGCGCCTCCAGGTGACTAAATCATGAGGACTCTGTATCCTCAAAGTTTCTGGATCTTTGACAAGGACCTTTGGCCTTTCATGGGGTTCTAACAGAGAGCTCCCTCGAAAGTGCCTTGTCACCGGCGGGTTCATGGTCTCAAAGGAACAGTTAAGAAAATTCAAAGTGAACAGAGCACGGGCCAATCTCACAGATGGTGGTTCAATTTTGAGGATTGGTTGCTGCTGACTGAGGACTCTTTTAAGGTTAAGATGAGTCCTCTCCACAATTGCTTGGCCTGTGGGAGAGTGGGGAATCCCTGTTTTGTGTTTTACTTCTCATTGCTGTAAAAAGTTGCTGAATTCTTTAGATGTGTATGCTGGAGCATTATCTGTTTTCAAGGACTTTGGGATGCTTAATACAGCGAAAGCCTGGATAAAATGCTTGATAGCATCTCCAGCTTTCTCTCCTGTGTGGGCAGATGCAAAAACAGCTCCTGAGAACGTGTCGACAGAGACATGCACGAACTTTTGCTTTCCGAAAGGGGCAAAGTGCGTGACGTCTGATTGCCACACTTCACAGCTGGACAAACCTCGGGGATTGACACCTGTGGGCAGAGATGAGATTGCACATTTGTTACATTGTGAACAGTTGTTTACAATTGCTTTGGCTTGGTCACGAGTTAAATTAAACTGCCTGACCAGTCCAGGTGCATTTTGGTGATGGAGTTGGTGACTGATTCTTGCTTGCTCAAAGTGATTTGGCAGAGGAGCTATCTCCACGGTGGTGGCAAGAGCATCAGCTCTCTTGTTTCCCTCTGCAATGAATCCTGGGAGTTCTGTGTGTGACCTGGTGTGCATCACAAAAAAGGGGTGTTCTCAGAGAGAAATAAGTTTCACGAGCTTAGAAAGCAACTGAAAAAGTGTGATGTTAGAGACTTCTTGCAGCACAGACTGTTCTGCTCTAGAAACTATCCCTGCTACATAACTGGAATCTGTCACTAAATTAAAGGGTTCAGAAAATTTTTCAAATGCTCTGACAACTGCAGCCAATTCAGCAACCTGAGGTGAGCCTTCCACCTCTGCAACATCAGATTCCCACGGATGTGAATCGGGATCTCGCCAAGTCATTACCGACTTGTGAGATTTACCCGACGCGTCTGTGAACACTGTCAGTGCATTAAGTGGTTTTCTGCTTTGCATAGTTTTCAGCTCTAAATGAAATTGGACATCAGCACTGAACATTTTAAACCTAAACCTATTCTAAACCTAACAATAAAACTCTTCATGCTGAATTTTCAGCTAAGGCCTGCACATATTATTTTTGCAGAGTCATAGAGGACGCTTTGGTTTCCCATGGAAAAGGGCCACCCTTGGTGTTAAATGCGGGCTGCTTGCCAATGGGCTTATGACTACTGAAATTCCATACAAATGAGAATATCTCCCAGGTGCAATCTAACACCAGATGGAAATTTCTCTGCCCTTGTGGTTCCAAAGGCCTCCTACAAATTTCCATCAGGAACCTAGTGTGGAGACTTTGGTTTCCCATGGAAAAGGACCACCGTTCCTGTCTAATGCTGTCTGCCTGGCACTGTGGTTATGAGTGCTGAAGTTCCATACAAATGAGGATATCTCCCAGGTGTAATCTACCACCGGGTCGAAGTTTGTCTGCCCTCGTAGTGCCAAAACCCTCCTAAAAACTGACATCAGGAACGTGGGGTGGAGACTTTGTTTTCCCATGGAAATGGGCCACCGTTTGTGTCTAATGCTATGTGCCTGCCACTGGGCTTATGCCTAGTAAAATCCCATACAATGAGGATATCTCCCAGATGGAGTCTACGACCAGATGAAAGTTTGTCTGCCCTTGTTATGCCAACGGCCTCCTACAAACTGACATCAGGAATCTGGAGAGGACGCTTTGGTTTCCCATGGAAAAGGGCCACCCTTGGTGTTTAATGCTGTCTCCTTGCCACTGGGCTTATGACTACTGAAATTACATACAAATGAGGATATCTCCCAGATGCAATATGCCACCAGATGGAAGTTTGTCTGCCCTTGTAGTGCCAAAGGCCTCCAAAAAACTGACATCAGGAACATAGGATGGATAATTTTTTTTTCCATTGAAAAGGGCCACCGTTCGTGTCTAATGCTGTCTGCCTGCCAGCGGGCATAAGCCTACTAAAATTACCTACAAATGAGGATATCTCCCAAATGCAATTTCCCAGATGGAAGATTCTCTGTCCTTTTAATGCCAAAGGCCTCCTACAAACTGATATCAGGGGCATGGGTTGGAGACTTTGTTTTCCCATGGAAAAGGGCCACCGTTCGTGTCTAATGCTGTCTGCCTGCCACTGGGCTTCTACCTGCTGAAATTCCATACAAATGAGGATATCTCCCCAATGCAATCAGCCACCAGACGGAAGTTTCTTTGCCCTTGTACTGCCAAAGGCCTCCTTAAACCTGACATCAGGAACGTGGCTTGGAGACTTTGGCTGCCCATGGGAAAAGGGCCACCGTTCATGTCTAATGCTGTCTGCCTGCCACTGGGCTTCTACCTGCTGAAATTCCATACAAATGAGGATTTCTCCCCGATTGAATCAACCACCAGACGGAAGTTTGTCTACCTTTGTAGTGCCAAAGCCTTCCTAGAAACGGACATCAGGAACGTGGGGTGGAGACTTTGGTTTCCTATAGAAATGGGCCACCGTTCGTGTGTAATGCTGTCTGCCTGCCACTGGGCTTCTTCCTACTAAAATTCCACTAAAATTCCATAGAAACGAGGATATCTTCCAGGTGCAATCTACAACCAGATGGAAGTTTCTCTGCCTGTATGTTGGAAAAGGCCTCCTACAAAGTGACATCAGCAATGAGCGCGGAGATTTGGGTTTCCCATGGAAATGGGCCACCGTTCGTGTCTAATGGTGTCTGCCTGCCACTGGGGTTATGCCTGCTAAAATTCCTCACAAATGAGGATATCTCCCAGATGGAATCCACCACCAGTTCGAAGTTTGTTTGCCCTTGTAGTGCCAAAGGCCTCCTAAAAACTGACATCAGGAACCTGGGGTGGTGTCTTTGGTTTCTGATGGAAATGGGCCACCGTTCGTGTCTAATGATTTCTGCCGGCCATTGGGCTTCTGCCTACGAAAATTCCACTGAAATTCCAGGCAAATGAAGACATCTCCCGGGTGCAGTCTATCGCCAGATATAAGTTTGTCTGCTCTTATAGTGCCAAATGCTTCCTGCAAACTGACATCAGGAATCTGGGGTGGAGACTTTGGTTTCCCCTGGAAAAGGGCCACCGTTCGCGTCTAATGATGTGTGCCTGCCACTAGGCTTCTGCCTATTAAAATTCCACTAAAATTACATACATATGCGGATGTCTCTCAGCTGTAATCTACCACCAGATGGAAGTTTGTCTGCCCCTGTAGAGCCAAAGGCTTCCTACAAATTGACATCAGGATCCTGGGGCGGAGATTTTGGTTTCCCAAGGAAAAGGGCTACCGTTCGTGTCTAATGCTGTCTGCCTGCCACTGGGATTATGGCTACTAAAATTACATACAAATGAGGATATCTCCCAGATGGAACCTACCAGCAGTTGGAAGTTTGTCTACTCTTGTAGTGCCAGAGGCCTCCTAGGAAATGACATCAGGAACGTGGGGTGGAGAATTTGGTTTCCCATGGAAAAGGACCACCGTTCCTGTCTAATGCTGTCTGCCTGGCACTGTGATTATGACTGCGAAGTTCCATACAAATGAGGATATCTCCCAGGTGCAATCTACCACCAAATGGAAGTTTGTCTGCCCTTGTAGTGCCAAAGTCCTTCTAAAAACTGACATCAGGAACGTGCCGTAGAGACTTTGGTTTCCCATGGAAAAGGTCCACCGTTTGTGTCTAATGCTATGTGCCTGCCACTGGGATTATGCCTAGGAAAATTCCATACAAATGAGGATATCTCCCAGATGGAATCTACCACCAGTTGAAAGTTTGTCTGCCCTTGTAATGCCAACGGCCTCCTACAAACTGACATCAGGAATCTGGAGAGGACGCTTTGGTTTCCCATGGAAAGGGGCCACCGTTGGTAATTAATGCTGTCTCCTGGCCACTGGGCTTATGACTACTGAAATTACATAAAAATGAGGATATCTCCCAGACGCAATATGCCACCAGATGGAAGTTTGTCTGCTCTTGTTGTGCCAAAGGCCTCCTACAAACTGATATCAGGAATGTGGAGTTGAGTCCCCTCCATAGCCCTCAATATCCCCTCTGGAGCCCCCAATGTCTCCTCCATAGCCCCAAATGTCCCCTCCATAGCCTTCTATGTCTCGTATGGAGCCCCCAATATCACCTCCATAGCCCCCAATGTACCACCATAGACCTCAATGTCCCCTATGGAGCCCCAATGTCCCATACGGAGCCGCCAATATCCCCTCCATAGCCCCCAATGTCCCCTCCAAAGCCCTCGATGTCTTTTATGGAGTCCCCAATGTCCCCTATGGCGCCCCCAATGTCCCCTACATAGGCCACAATGTTCACACCATAGCCCTCAATGTCCCTTATGGAGCCCGCAATGTCCCTTATGGAGCCCCCAATGTCCCCTCCATAGCTCGCAATGTCCCCTATGGAGCCGTCAATGTCCCCTCTGGAGCCCGCAATGTCCCCTAAAGAGCCCCTAATGTCCCCTATGCAACCCCCAATGTCCCATCTGGAGCCCCCAATGTCCACTCCATAGCCAACAATGTCCAATATGGAGTTCCCAAAGTCCCCTATGGAGCCCCCAATGTCCCCTCCAAAGCCCCCAATGTCCCCTCTGGAGCCCCCAATGTCCTCTCCATAGCCCACAATGTCCAATATGGAGTTCCCAAAGTCCACTATGGAGCCCCCAATGTCCTCTCCAAAGCCACCAATGTCCCCTCTGGAGCCCCGAATGTCCACTCCAGAGCCCACAATGTCCAATATGGAGTTCCCAAAGTCCCCAATGGAGCCCCCAATGTCCCCTTCACAGCCCTCAGTGTCCCCACCATAGCCCACAATGACCCCTCCCGAGCCCTCAGTGTTCCCTCCATAGCCCCCAATGTCCCTTCAGGTGACCCCAATGTCCCCTCCATAGCCCTCAGTGCCCCCTCCAAAGCCCCCAATGTCCCCTCCATGCCCCTAATGGCCCATCCAAACCCACAATGGCCCCTCCATAGTCGCCAATGTACCCTCTAGAGCCCCCAATGTACCTTCCATAGCCCTCAATGTCCTCTCTGGAGCCCTCAATGTCCCCTCTGTAGCCCCCAGGGTCACATCCATAGCTTCCAATGTCCCCCCTGCAGCCCCCCCATGACCCCTCCATAGTCCTCAATGTCCCCTCCATAGCCCCCAATGTCCTCTATGGAGCCCCCAATGTCCCCTCTGGAACCCAAAATGTCCCCTCCATAGCCCTCAATTTCCCCTCAGCAGCCCCCAATGTCCACTCCGTAGCCCACAATGTCCCCTCTGGAGCACTCAGTGTTTCCTATGGAGCCCCCAATGTCCCCTCCATAGCCATCAATATCTCCTATGGAGCCTCCAATGCCCCCTCTTGAGTCCCCAATGTCCACTCTGGAGCCGCCAATGTCCCCTCCATAGCCCTCAATGTCTCCTATGGAACTCCTAATGTCCCCTCCATAGCCCCCAATGTCCCCTCTGGAGCCTCCCATGCCCCCTCCATAGCCCCCAATGTCCCCTCCCTAGCCCCCAATGTCCCCTCGTGAGTCCCCAATGTCCCCTCTGGAGCCTTCAATGTCCCATCTGGAGCCCTCATTGTACCCTACGGAGCCCTCAATGTCCACTCTGGAGCCCCCAATATCCCCTCTTGAGCACCCAATGTCCCCTCCATAGCCCTCAATATCCCCTCTGTAGCCCCCTGTGTCACCTCCATAGCTCTCAATGTCCCCTATGGAGCCCCCAATGTTCCCTCTGGAGCCCTCAATGTCCCCTCTAGAGCCTGCAATTTCCACTATGGAGCCCCCAATGTCCCCTCCTGAGCACCCAAGGTCCCCTTAATAGCCCTCAATGTCCCCTCTGGAGCCCCCAATGTCCACTATGGAGCCCCCAATGTCCCCTCCATAGCCCCCTATGTCTTCTCCCTAGCCCTCAATGTCCCCTCTGGATCCCCCAATGTCCTCTCCGTAGCCCCCAATGTCCCCTACATAGCCCTCAATGTCGCCTCCATCGCCCTAAATGTCCCCTACTGAGCCCCCAATATCCCCTCCATTGCTCTCAATGGCCCCTCTGGAGCCTTCAATGTCCCCTCCATAGCCTTCAATGTCCCCTATGGATCCCAAATATCCCCTCTTGAGCCCCCAATGTCGCCTCCATAGCCGTCAACATCCCCTCTGGTGCCCTCAAGATCCCCTCCATAGCCTTCAATGTCCCCTATGGAGCCCTCAATGTCCCCTCTGGTTCCCCAAATGTCCCATCCGTAGCCCCCAATGTCCCCTCATGGCCTCCAAATTACCCTTCATAGCCCTCAATGTCCCCTCTGGAGCCCTCAATGTCCCCTCCATAGCCCTCAATGTCCCCTCCACAGCCCCCAGTGCCCCCTCTTGAGCCCCTAATGTCCCCTCCATAGCCCTCAATGTCTCCTCTGGAGCCCTCAATGTCCCCTCCATAGACCTCGATGTCCCCTATGGAGGCTCGAATGTCCCCTTTGTAGGCCCCAAAGTACCTTCCATAGCCCTCAATGTCCCCTCCATAGCCCTCAATGTCCCTTAAGGAGCCCCCAATGTCCCCTCCATAGCCATCAATATCCCCTCTGGAGCCCTCAATGTCCCCTGCAAAGCCCTCAATATCCCCTATGGCGCCTCCAATGTCCCCACTGTAGCCCCCAGTGTCACCTCCATAGCCCTTAATGTCTCCTACAGAGCCCCAAATGTCCCGTCTGTAGCTCTCAATGTCCCTTCTGGAGCCCCCAATGTCCCCTATGGAGCCACCAATGTCCCGTCTCTAGCCCCCAATGTCCCCTCACGAGCACCCAATGTCCCCTCCATACCCCTCAATGTCCCCTCTGTAGCCCCCAGTGTCACCTCCTTAGCCCCCAATGACCACTCCATAGCCTGCAGTGTCCCCTCCATAGCCCCTAATGTCCCCTCAGGAGCCCCCAATGTCCCCTCCATAGCCCCCAATGTCTCCTCCATAGCCCTCAATGTCCCCTCCATAGGCCTCAATGTCCCCTATGGAGCCCCCAATGTCCCCTCCATAGCCCCCAATGTCCCCTCTAGAGCCCTCAATGTCCCCTATGGTGCCCCCAATGTCCCCTCCATAGCCCTCAATGTCCCGTCTGCAGCCCTCAATGTCCCCTATGGAGCCCCCAATGTCCCCTCCATAGATCCCAATGTTGCCTCTGGAGCCCCCAATGTCCCCTCCATAGCCCCCAATATCCCCTCCATAGCGCCCAATGGCCTCTCTGGAGCCCTCAATGTCCCCTCCATAGCCCTCAATGTCCCCTCTGGAGCCCTCAATGTCCCCTCCATGGCCTTCAATGTCCCCTATGGAGCCATCAATGTCCCCTCTGGATCCCCCAATGTCCCCCCCGTAGCCCCCAATGTCCCCTCATGGCCCCCAAAGTACCCTCCATAGCCCCCAGTGTCCCCTCTTGAGCCCCCAATGTCCCCTCTGGAGCCCTCAATGTCCCCTCCATAGACCTCAATGTCCCTTATGGAGGCCCGAATGTCCCCTTTGTAGCCCCCAAAGTACCTTCCAGAGCCCTCAATGTCCCCTCCATAGCCCTCAATGTCCCCTAAGGAGCCCCCAATGTCCCCTATGTAGCGCCCAATGTCCCCTTTGTAGCCCCCAACGTACCCTCCATAGCCCCCAATGTCCCCGCTGGAGCCCCCAATGTCCCCTCCATAGCCATCAATGTCCCCTCTGGAGCCCTCAATGTCCCCTCTGTAACCCCCAGTGTCACCTCCATAGCCCTTAATGTCCCCTATAGAGCCCCAAATATCCCATCTGTAGCCCTCAATGTCCTCTCTGGAGCCCTCAATGTCCCCTATGGAGCCCCCAATGTCCCCTCTCTAGCCCCCAATGTCCCCTCACGAGCACCCAATGTCCCCTCCATAGCCCTCAATGACCCCTCTGTAGCCCCCAGTGTCACCTCCTTAGCCCCCAATGACCACTCCATAGCCTGCAGTGTCCCCTCCATAGCCCCTAATGTCCCCTCAGGAGCCCCCAATGTCCCCTCCATAGCCCCCAATGTCTCCTCCAAAACCCTCAGTGTCCCCTCCATAGCCCTCAATGTGCCCTATGGAGCCCCCAATGTCCCCTTTGTAGTCCCCAAAGTACCCTCCATAGCCCTCAATGTCCCGTATGGAGCCCTCAATGTCCCCTATGGAGCCCCCAATGTCCCCTCCATAGCTCCCTATGTCCTCTCCCTAGCCCTCAATGTCCCCTCTGGAGGCGCTAGTGTGATTCCATAGCCCTCAATGTCCCCTCTGGAGCCCTCAATGTCCCCTCTGTAACCCCCAGTGTCAACTCCATAGTCCCCAATGTGTCCTCCATAGCCCTCAATGTCCCGTATGGACGCCTCAATGTCCCCTATGGAGGTTCCAATGTCCCCTCCATAGACCCCAGTGTCCCCTCCAGAGCCCTTAGTGTCCCCTCCATAACCCCCAATGTCCCCTCTGGAGCCCCCAATGTCCCCTCCATAGACCCCAATAACCCCTCCATAGCCCTCAATGTCCCCCCCATAGCCCCCAGTGTCCCCTCTGGAGCCCCCAATGTCCGCTCCATAGCCCACCATGTCCCCTCCATAGCCCTCAATGTCCCCTATGGAGCCTCCAATGTCCCCTCTGTAGCCTCCAATGTCCATTCCATAGCCCTCAATGTCCCCTCTGGAGCCCCCAATGTCCCCTCTGGAGCCCCCAATGTCCCCTCCATAGCCCCCAATGTCCCCTATGGAGCCCCCAATGTCTTTTCCAAAGTCCTCAATGTCCCCTATGGAGCCCCCAATGTCCCCTCTGGAGCCCCCCATGTCCCCTCCATAGCCCCCAATGTCCCCTCCCTAGTCCTCAATGTCCCCTATGGAGCCCCCAATGTCCCCTCGTGTGTCCCCAATGTCCCCTCCCTAGTCCTCAATGTCCCCTATGGAGCCCCCAATGTCCCCTCGTGTGTCCCCAATGTCCCCTCTGGAGCCCTCAATGTCCCCTCTAGAGCCCGCAATTTCCACTATGGAGCCCCCAATGTCCCCTCCTGAGCACCCAAGGTCCCCTTAATAGTCCTCAATGTCCCCTCTGGAGACCTATATGTCCCCTATGGAGCCCCCAATGTCCCTTCTTGAGAACCCAATGTCCCCTCAGGATCCCCCAATGTCCCCTCCACAGCCCTCAATGTCCGCTCCGTAGTTCTCAATGACCTCTTCAAAGCCCTCAGTGTCCTCTCCAAAGCCCCCAACATCCCCTCTGGAGCCCCCAATGTCCCCTCCGTAGCCCACAATGTCCCCTCCATAGCCCTCAATGTCCCCTCTGGAGCCCCCAATGTCCACTATGGAGCCCCCAATGTCCCCTCCATAGCCCCCTATGTCTTCTCCCTAGCCCTCAATGTCCCCTCTGGATCCCCCAATGTCCTCTCCGTAGCCCCCAATGTCCCCTACATAGCCCTCAATGTCGCCTCCATCGCCCTAAATGTCCCCTACTGAGCCCCCAATATCCCCTCCATTGCTCTCAATGGCCCCTCTGGAGCCCTCAATGTCCCCTCCATAGCCCTCAATGTCCCCTCTGGAGCCCTCAATGTCCCCTCCATGGCCTTCAATGTCCCCTATGGAGCCATCAATGTCCCCTCTGGATCCCCCAATGTCCCCCCCGTAGCCCCCAATGTCCCCTCATGGCCCCCAAAGTACCCTCCATAGCCCCCAGTGTCCCCTCTGGAGCCCTCAATGTCCCCTCTGTAGCCCCCAGTGTCACCTCCATAGCCCTTAATGTCCCCTATAGAGCCCCAAATATCCCATCTGTAGCCCTCAATGTCCTCTCTGGAGCCCTCAATGTCTCCTATGGAGCCCCAAATGTCCCCTCTCTAGCCCCCAATGTCCCCTCACGAGCACCCAATGTCCCCTCCATAGCCCTCAATGACCCCTCTGTAGCCCCCAGTGTCACCTCCTTAGCCCCCAATGACCACTCCATAGCCTGCAGTGTCCCCTCCATAGCCCCTAATGTCCCCTCAGGAGCCCCCAATGTCCCCTCCATAGCCCCCAATGTCTCCTCCATAGCCCTCAGTGTCCCCTCCATAGCCCTCAATGTGCCCTATGGAGCCCCCAATGTCCCCTTTGTAGCCCCCAAAGTACCCTCCATAGCCCTCAATGTCCCGTATGGAGCCCTCAATGTCCCCTATGGAGCCCCCAATGTCCCCTCCATAGCTCCCTATGTCCTCTCCCTAGCCCTCAATGTCCCCTCTGGAGGCGCTAGTGTGATTCCATAGCCCTCAATGTCCCCTCTGGAGCCCTCAATGTCCCCTCTGTAACCCCCAGTGTCAACTCCATAGTCCCCAATGTGTCCTCCATAGCCCTCAATGTCCCGTATGGACGCCTCAATGTCCCCTATGGAGGTTCCAATGTCCCCTCCATAGACCCCAGTGTCCCCTCCAGAGCCCTTAGTGTCCCCTCCATAACCCCCAATGTCCCCTCTGGAGCCCCCAATGTCCCCTCCATAGACCCCAATAACCCCTCCATAGCCCTCAATGTCCCCCCCATAGCCCCCAGTGTCCCCTCTGGAGCCCCCAATGTCCGCTCCATAGCCCACCATGTCCCCTCCATAGCCCTCAATGTCCCCTATGGAGCCTCCAATGTCCCCTCTGTAGCCTCCAATGTCCATTCCATAGCCCTCAATGTTCCCTCTGGAGCCCTCAATGTCCCCTCTAGAGCCCGCAATTTCCACTATGGAGCCCCCAATGTCCCCTCCTGAGCACCCAATGTCCCCTCCCTAGTCCTCAATGTCCCCTATGGAGCCCCCAATGTCCCCTCTGGAGCCCCCCATGTCCCCTCCATAGCCCCCAATGTCCCCTCCCTAGTCCTCAATGTCCCCTATGGAGCCCCCAATGTCCCCTCGTGTGTCCCCAATGTCCCCTCTGGAGCCTTCAATGTCCCATCTGGAGCCCTCATTGTACCCTACGGAGCCCTCAATGTCCACTCTGGAGCCCCCAATATCCCCTCTTGAGCACCCAATGTCCCCTCCATAGCCCTCAATATCCCCTCTGTAGCCCCCTGTGTCACCTCCATAGCTCTCAATGTCCCCTATGGAGCCCCCGATGTTCCCTCTGGAGCCCTCAATGTCCCCTCTAGAGCCCGCAATTTCCACTATGGAGCCCCCAATGTCCCCTCCTGAGCACCCAAGGTCCCCTTAATAGCCCTCAATGTCCCCTCTGGAGACCTATATGTCCCCTATGGAGCCCCCAATGTCCCTTCTTGAGAACCCAATGTCCCCTCAGGATCCCCCAATGTCCCCTCCACAGCCCTCAATGTCCGCTCCATAGTTCTCAATGACCTCTTCAAAGCCCTCAGTGTCCTCTCCAAAGCCCCCAACATCTCCTCTGGAGCCCCCAATGTCCCCTCCGTAACCCACAATGTCCCCTCCATAGCCCTCAATGTCCCCTCTGGAGCCCCTAATGTCCACTATGGAGCCCCCAATGTCCCCTCCATAGCCCCCTATGTCTTCTCCCTAGCCCTCAATGTCCCCTCTGGATCCCCCAATGTCCTCTCCGTAGCCCCCAATGTCCCCTACATAGCCCTCAATGTCGCCTCCATCGCCCTAAATGTCCCCTACTGAGCCCCCAATATCCCCTCCATTGCTCTCAATGGCCCCTCTGGAGCCTTCAATGTCCCCTCCATAGCCTTCAATGTCCCCTATGGATCCCAAATATCCCCTCTTGAGCCTTCAATGTCCCCTCCATAGCCTTCAATGTCCCCTATGGATCCCAAATGTCCCCTCCGTAGCCCCCAATGTCCCCTCATGGCCTCCAAATTACCCTTCATAGCCCTCAATGTCCCCTCTGGAGCCCTCAATGTCCCCTCCATAGCCCTCAATGTCTCCTCTGGAGCCCTCAATGTCCCCTCCATAGACCTCGATGTCCCCTATGGAGGCTCGAATGTCCCCTTTGTAGGCCCCAAAGTACCTTCCATAGCCCTCAATGTCCCCTCCATAGCCCTCAATGTCCCTTAAGGAGCCCCCAATGTCCCCTCCATAGCCATCAATATCCCCTCTGGAGCCCTCAATGTCCCCTGCAAAGCCCTCAATATCCCCTATGGAGCCTCCAATGTCCCCACTGTAGCCCCCAGTGTCACCTCCATAGCCCTTAATGTCCCCTACAGAGCCCCAAATGTCCCGTCTGTAGCTCTCAATGTCCCTTCTGGAGCCCCCAATGTCCCCTATGGAGCCACCAATGTCCCGTCTCTAGCCACCAATGTCCCCTCACGAGCACCCAATGTCCCCTCCATACCCCTCAATGTCCCCTCTGTAGCCCCCAGTGTCACCTTCTTAGCCCCCAATGACCACTCCATAGCCTGCAGTGTCCCCTCCATAGCCCCTAATGTCCCCTCAGGAGCCCCCAATGTCCCCTCCATAGCCCCCAATGTCTCCTCCATAGCCCTCAATGTCCCCTCCATAGGCCTCAATGTCCCCTATGGAGCCCCCAATGTCCCCTCCATAGCCCCCAATGTCCCCTCTAGAGCCCTCAATGTCCCCTATGGTGCCCCCAATGTCCCCTCCATAGCCCTCAATCACCCGTCTGCAGCCCTCAATGCCCTCTATGGAGCCCCCAATATCCCCTCCATAGATCCCAATGTTGCCTCTGGAGCCCCCAATGTCCCCTCCATAGCCCCCAATATCCCCTCCATAGCGCCCAATGGCCTCTCTGGAGCCCTCAATGTCCCCTCCATAGCCCTCAATGTCCCCTCTGGAGCCCTCAATGTCCCCTCCATGGCCTTCAATGTCCCCTATGGAGCCATCAATGTCCCCTCTGGATCCCCCAATGTCCCCTCTGGAGCCCTCAATGTCCCCTCCATAGACCTCAATGTCCCTTATGGAGGCCCGAATGTCCCCTTTGTAGCCCCCAAAGTACCTTCCAGAGACCTCAATGTCCCCTCCATAGCCCTCAATGTCCCCTAAGGAGCCCCCAATGTCCCCTATGTAGCGCCCAATGCCCCCTTTGTAGCCCCCAACGTACCCTCCATAGCCCCCAATGTCCCCTCATGGCCCCCAAAGTACCCTCCATAGCCCCCAGTGTCCCCTCTTGAGCCCCCAATGTCCCCTCTGGAGCCCTCAATGTCCCCTCCATAGACCTCAATGTCCCTTATGGAGGCCCGAATGTCCCCTTTGTAGCCCCCAAAGTACCTTCCAGAGCCCTCAATGTCGCCTCCATAGCCCTCAATGTCCCCTAAGGAGCCCCCAATGTCCCCTATGTAGCTCCCAATGTCCCCTTTGTAGCCCCCAACGTACCCTCCATAGCCCCCAATGTCCCCGCTGGAGCCCCCAATGTCCCCTCCATAGCCATCAATGTCCCCTCTGGAGCCCTCAATGTCCCCTCTGTAGCCCCCAGTGTCACCTCCATAGCCCTTAATGTCCCCTATAGAGCCCCAAATATCCCATCTGTAGCCCTCAATGTCCTCTCTGGAGCCCTCAATGTCTCCTATGGAGCCCCAAATGTCCCCTCTCTAGCCCCCAATGTCCTCTCACGAGCACCCAATGTCCCCTCCATAGCCCTCAATGACCCCTCTGTAGCCCCCAGTGTCACCTCCTTAGCCCCCAATGACCACTCCATAGCCTGCAGTGTCCCCTCCATAGCCCCTAATGTCCCCTCAGGAGCCCCCAATGTCCCCTCCATAGCCCCCAATGTCTCCTCCAAAACCCTCAGTGTCCCCTCCGTAGCCCTCAATGTGCCCTATGGAGCCCCCAATGTCCCCTTTGTAGCCCCCAAAGTACCCTCCATAGCCCTCAATGTCCTGTATGGAGCCCTCAATGTCCCCTATGGAGCCCCCAATGTCCCCTCCATAGCTCCCTATGTCCTCTCCCTAGCCCTCAATGTCCCCTCTGGAGGCGCTAGTGTGATTCCATAGCCCTCAATGTCCCCTCTGGAGCCCTCAATGTCCCCTCTGTAACCCCCAGTGTCAACTCCATAGTCCCCAATGTGTCCTCCATAGCCCTCAATGTCCCGTATGGACGCCTCAATGTCCCCTATGGAGGTTCCAATGTCCCCTCCATAGACCCCAGTGTCCCCTCCAGAGCCCTTAGTGTCCCCTCCATAACCCCCAATGTCCCCTCTGGAGCCCCCAATGTCCCCTCCATAGACCCCAATAACCCCTCCATAGCCCTCAATGTCCCCCCCATAGCCCCCAGTGTCCCCTCTGGAGCCCCCAATGTCCGCTCCATAGCCCACCATGTCCCCTCCATAGCCCTCAATGTCCCCTATGGAGCCTCCAATGTCCCCTCTGTAGCCTCCAATGTCCATTCCATAGCCCTCAATGTTCCCTCTGGAGCCCTCAATGTCCCCTCTAGAGCCCGCAATTTCCACTATGGAGTCCCCAATGTCCCCTCCTGAGCACCCAATGTCCCCTCCCTAGTCCTCAATGTCCCCTATGGAGCCCCCAATGTCCCCTCTGGAGCCCCCCATGTCCCCTCCATAGCCCCCAATGTCCCCTCCCTAGTCCTCAATGTCCCCTATGGAGCCCCCAATGTCCCCTATGGAGCCTCCAATGTCCCCTCTGTAGCCTCCAATGTCCCCTCCGTGGCCCACAATGTCCCCTCCATAGCCCTCAATGTCTCCTCTGGAGCCCCCAATGTCCACTATGGAGCCCCCAATGTCCCCTCCATAGCCCCCTATGTCTTCTCCCTAGCCCTCAATGTCCCCTCTGGATCCCCCAATGTCCTCTCCGTAGCCCCCAATGTCCCCTACATAGCCCTCAATGTCGCCTCCATCGCCCTAAATGTCCCCTACTGAGCCCCCAATATCCCCTCCATTGCTCTCAATGGCCCCTCTGGAGCCTTCAATGTCCCCTCCATAGCCTTCAATGTCCTCTATGGATCCCAAATATCCCCTCTTGAGCCCCCAATGTCCCCTCCATAGCCGTCAACATCCCCTCTGGTGCCCTCAATATCCCCTCCATAGCCTTCAATGTCCCCTATGGAGCCCTCAATGTCCCCTCTGGTTCCCCAAATGTCCCCTCCGTAGCCCCCAATGTCCCCTCATGGCCTCCAAATTACCCTTCATAGCCCTCAATGTCCCCTCTGGAGCCCTCAATGTCCCCTCCATAGCCCTCAATGTCTCCTCTGGAGCCCTCAATGTCCCCTCCATAGACCTCGATGTCCCCTATGGAGGCTCGAATGTCCCCTTTGTAGGCCCCAAAGTACCTTCCATAGCCCTCAATGTCCCCTCCATAGCCCTCAATGTCCCTTAAGGAGCCCCCAATGTCCCCTCCATAGCCATCAATATCCCCTCTGGAGCCCTCAATGTCCCCTGCAAAGCCCTCAATATCCCCTATGGAGCCTCCAATGTCCCCACTGTAGCCCCCAGTGTCACCTCCATAGCCCTTAATGTCCCCTACAGAGCCCCAAATGTCCCGTCTGTAGCTCTCAATGTCCCTTCTGGAGCCCCCAATGTCCCCTATGGAGCCACCAATGTCCCGTCTCTAGCCACCAATGTCCCCTCACGAGCACCCAATGTCCCCTCCATACCCCTCAATGTCCCCTCTGTAGCCCCCAGTGTCACCTTCTTAGCCCCCAATGACCACTCCATAGCCTGCAGTGTCCCCTCCATAGCCCCTAATGTCCCCTCAGGAGCCCCCAATGTCCCCTCCATAGCCCCCAATGTCTCCTCCATAGCCCTCAATGTCCCCTCCATAGGCCTCAATGTCCCCTATGGAGCCCCCAATGTCCCCTCCATAGCCCCCAATGTCCCCTCTAGAGCCCTCAATGTCCCCTATGGTGCCCCCAATGTCCCCTCCATAGCCCTCAATCACCCGTCTGCAGCCCTCAATGCCCTCTATGGAGCCCCCAATGTCCCCTCCATAGATCCCAATGTTGCCTCTGGAGCCCCCAATGTCCCCTCCATAGCCCCCAATATCCCCTCCATAGCGCCCAATGGCCTCTCTGGAGCCCTCAATGTCCCCTCCATAGCCCTCAATGTCCCCTCTGGAGCCCTCAATGTCCCCTCCATGGCCTTCAATGTCCCCTATGGAGCCATCAATGTCCCCTCTGGATCCCCCAATGTCCCCTCTGGAGCCCTCAATGTCCCCTCCATAGACCTCAATGTCCCTTATGGAGGCCCGAATGTCCCCTTTGTAGCCCCCAAAGTACCTTCCAGAGACCTCAATGTCCCCTCCATAGCCCTCAATGTCCCCTAAGGAGCCCCCAATGTCCCCTATGTAGCGCCCAATGCCCCCTTTGTAGCCCCCAACGTACCCTCCATAGCCCCCAATGTCCCCTCATGGCCCCCAAAGTACCCTCCATAGCCCCCAGTGTCCCCTCTTGAGCCCCCAATGTCCCCTCTGGAGCCCTCAATGTCCCCTCCATAGACCTCAATGTCCCTTATGGAGGCCCGAATGTCCCCTTTGTAGCCCCCAAAGTACCTTCCAGAGCCCTCAATGTCGCCTCCATAGCCCTCAATGTCCCCTAAGGAGCCCCCAATGTCCCCTATGTAGCTCCCAATGTCCCCTTTGTAGCCCCCAACGTACCCTCCATAGCCCCCAATGTCCCCGCTGGAGCCCCCAATGTCCCCTCCATAGCCATCAATGTCCCCTCTGGAGCCCTCAATGTCCCCTCTGTAGCCCCCAGTGTCACCTCCATAGCCCTTAATGTCCCCTATAGAGCCCCAAATATCCCATCTGTAGCCCTCAATGTCCTCTCTGGAGCCCTCAATGTCCCCTATGGAGCCCCAAATGTCCCCTCTCTAGCCCCCAATGTCCCCTCACGAGCACCCAATGTCCCCTCCATAGCCCTCAATGACCCCTCTGTAGCCCCCAGTGTCACCTCCTTAGCCCCCAATGACCACTCCATAGCCTGCAGTGTCCCCTCCATAGCCCCTAATGTCCCCTCAGGAGCCCCCAATGTCCCCTCCATAGCCCCCAATGTCTCCTCCAAAACCCTCAGTGTCCCCTCCATAGCCCTCAATGTGCCCTATGGAGCCCCCAATGTCCCCTTTGTAGCCCCCAAAGTACCCTCCATAGCCCTCAATGTCCCGTATGGAGCCCTCAATGTCCCCTATGGAGCCCCCAATGTCCCCTCCATAGCTCCCTATGTCCTCTCCCTAGCCCTCAATGTCCCCTCTGGAGGCGCTAGTGTGATTCCATAGCCCTCAATGTCCCCTCTGGAGCCCTCAATGTCCCCTCTGTAACCCCCAGTGTCAACTCCATAGTCCCCAATGTGTCCTCCATAGCCCTCAATGTCCCGTATGGACGCCTCAATGTCCCCTATGGAGGTTCCAATGTCCCCTCCATAGACCCCAGTGTCCCCTCCAGAGCCCTTAGTGTCCCCTCCATAACCCCCAATGTCCCCTCTGGAGCCCCCAATGTCCCCTCCATAGACCCCAATAACCCCTCCATAGCCCTCAATGTCCCCCCCATAGCCCCCAGTGTCCCCTCTGGAGCCCCCAATGTCCGCTCCATAGCCCACCATGTCCCCTCCATAGCCCTCAATGTCCCCTATGGAGCCTCCAATGTCCCCTCTGTAGCCTCCAATGTCCATTCCATAGCCCTCAATGTTCCCTCTGGAGCCCTCAATGTCCCCTCTAGAGCCCGCAATTTCCACTATGGAGCCCCCAATGTCCCCTCCTGAGCACCCAATGTCCCCTCCCTAGTCCTCAATGTCCCCTATGGAGCCCCCAATGTCCCCTCTGGAGCCCCCCATGTCCCCTCCATAGCCCCCAATGTCCCCTCCCTAGTCCTCAATGTCCCCTATGGAGCCCCCAATGTCCCCTCGTGTGTCCCCAATGTCCCCTATGGAGCCTCCAATGTCCCCTCTGTAGCTTCCAATGTCCCCTCCGTAGCCCACAATGTCCCCTCCATAGCCCTCAATGTCTCCTCTGGAGCCCCCAATGTCCACTATGGAGCCCCCAATGTCCCCTCCATAGCCCCCTATGTCTTCTCCCTAGCCCTCAATGTCCCCTCTGGATCCCCCAATGTCCTCTCCGTAGCCCCCAATGTCCCCTACATAGCCCTCAATGTCGCCTCCATCGCCCTAAATGTCCCCTACTGAGCCCCCAATATCCCCTCCATTGCTCTCAATGGCCCCTCTGGAGCCTTCAATGTCCCCTCCATAGCCTTCAATGTCCCCTATGGATCCCAAATATCCCCTCTTGAGCCCCCAATGTCCCCTCCATAGCCGTCAACATCCCCTCTGGTGCCCTCAATATCCCCTCCATAGCCTTCAATGTCCCCTATGGAGCCCTCAATGTCCCCTCTGGTTCCCCAAATGTCCCCTCCGTAGCCCCCAATATCCCCTCATGGCCTCCAAATTACCCTTCATAGCCCTCAATGTCCCCTCTGGAGCCCTCAATGTCCCCTCCATAGCCCTCAATGTCTCCTCTGGAGCCCTCAATGTCCCCTCCATAGACCTCGATGTCCCCTATGGAGGCTCGAATGTCCCCTTTGTAGGCCCCAAAGTACCTTCCATAGCCCTCAATGTCCCCTCCATAGCCCTCAATGTCCCTTAAGGAGCCCCCAATGTCCCCTCCATAGCCATCAATATCCCCTCTGGAGCCCTCAATGTCCCCTGCAAAGCCCTCAATATCCCCTATGGAGCCTCCAATGTCCCCACTGTAGCCCCCAGTGTCACCTCCATAGCCCTTAATGTCCCCTACAGAGCCCCAAATGTCCCGTCTGTAGCTCTCAATGTCCCTTCTGGAGCCCCCAATGTCCCCTATGGAGCCACCAATGTCCCGTCTCTAGCCACCAATGTCCCCTCACGAGCACCCAATGTCCCCTCCATACCCCTCAATGTCCCCTCTGTAGCCCCCAGTGTCACCTTCTTAGCCCCCAATGACCACTCCATAGCCTGCAGTGTCCCCTCCATAGCCCCTAATGTCCCCTCAGGAGCCCCCAATGTCCCCTCCATAGCCCCCAATGTCTCCTCCATAGCCCTCAATGTCCCCTCCATAGGCCTCAATGTCCCCTATGGAGCCCCCAATGTCCCCTCCATAGCCCCCAATGTCCCCTCTAGAGCCCTCAATGTCCCCTATGGTGCCCCCAATGTCCCCTCCATAGCCCTCAATCACCCGTCTGCAGCCCTCAATGCCCTCTATGGAGCCCCCAATGTCCCCTCCATAGATCCCAATGTTGCCTCTGGAGCCCCCAATGTCCCCTCCATAGCCCCCAATATCCCCTCCATAGCGCCCAATGGCCTCTCTGGAGCCCTCAATGTCCCCTCCATAGCCCTCAATGTCCCCTCTGGAGCCCTCAATGTCCCCTCCATGGCCTTCAATGTCCCCTATGGAGCCATCAATGTCCCCTCTGGATCCCCCAATGTCCCCTCTGGAGCCCTCAATGTCCCCTCCATAGACCTCAATGTCCCTTATGGAGGCCCGAATGTCCCCTTTGTAGCCCCCAAAGTACCTTCCAGAGACCTCAATGTCCCCTCCATAGCCCTCAATGTCCCCTAAGGAGCCCCCAATGTCCCCTATGTAGCGCCCAATGCCCCCTTTGTAGCCCCCAACGTACCCTCCATAGCCCCCAATGTCCCCTCATGGCCCCCAAAGTACCCTCCATAGCCCCCAGTGTCCCCTCTTGAGCCCCCAATGTCCCCTCTGGAGCCCTCAATGTCCCCTCCATAGACCTCAATGTCCCTTATGGAGGCCCGAATGTCCCCTTTGTAGCCCCCAAAGTACCTTCCAGAGCCCTCAATGTCGCCTCCATAGCCCTCAATGTCCCCTAAGGAGCCCCCAATGTCCCCTATGTAGCTCCCAATGTCCCCTTTGTAGCCCCCAACGTACCCTCCATAGCCCCCAATGTCCCCGCTGGAGCCCCCAATGTCCCCTCCATAGCCATCAATGTCCCCTCTGGAGCCCTCAATGTCCCCTCTGTAGCCCCCAGTGTCACCTCCATAGCCCTTAATGTCCCCTATAGAGCCCCAAATATCCCATCTGTAGCCCTCAATGTCCTCTCTGGAGCCCTCAATGTCCCCTATGGAGCCCCAAATGTCCCCTCTCTAGCCCCCAATGTCCCCTCACGAGCACCCAATGTCCCCTCCATAGCCCTCAATGACCCCTCTGTAGCCCCCAGTGTCACCTCCTTAGCCCCCAATGACCACTCCATAGCCTGCAGTGTCCCCTCCATAGCCCCTAATGTCCCCTCAGGAGCCCCCAATGTCCCCTCCATAGCCCCCAATGTCTCCTCCAAAACCCTCAGTGTCCCCTCCATAGCCCTCAATGTGCCCTATGGAGCCCCCAATGTCCCCTTTGTAGCCCCCAAAGTACCCTCCATAGCCCTCAATGTCCCGTATGGAGCCCTCAATGTCCCCTATGGAGCCCCCAATGTCCCCTCCATAGCTCCCTATGTCCTCTCCCTAGCCCTCAATGTCCCCTCTGGAGGCGCTAGTGTGATTCCATAGCCCTCAATGTCCCCTCTGGAGCCCTCAATGTCCCCTCTGTAACCCCCAGTGTCAACTCCATAGTCCCCAATGTGTCCTCCATAGCCCTCAATGTCCCGTATGGACGCCTCAATGTCCCCTATGGAGGTTCCAATGTCCCCTCCATAGACCCCAGTGTCCCCTCCAGAGCCCTTAGTGTCCCCTCCATAACCCCCAATGTCCCCTCTGGAGCCCCCAATGTCCCCTCCATAGACCCCAATAACCCCTCCATAGCCCTCAATGTCCCCCCCATAGCCCCCAGTGTCCCCTCTGGAGCCCCCAATGTCCGCTCCATAGCCCACCATGTCCCCTCCATAGCCCTCAATGTCCCCTATGGAGCCTCCAATGTCCCCTCTGTAGCCTCCAATGTCCATTCCATAGCCCTCAATGTTCCCTCTGGAGCCCTCAATGTCCCCTCTAGAGCCCGCAATTTCCACTATGGAGCCCCCAATGTCCCCTCCTGAGCACCCAATGTCCCCTCCCTAGTCCTCAATGTCCCCTATGGAGCCCCCAATGTCCCCTCTGGAGCCCCCCATGTCCCCTCCATAGCCCCCAATGTCCCCTCCCTAGTCCTCAATGTCCCCTATGGAGCCCCCAATGTCCCCTCGTGTGTCCCCAATGTCCCCTCTGGAGCCTTCAATGTCCCATCTGGAGCCCTCATTGTACCCTACGGAGCCCTCAATGTCCACTCTGGAGCCCCCAATATCCCCTCTTGAGCACCCAATGTCCCCTCCATAGCCCTCAATATCCCCTCTGTAGCCCCCTGTGTCACCTCCATAGCTCTCAATGTCCCCTATGGAGCCCCCAATGTTCCCTCTGGAGCCCTCAATGTCCCCTCTAGAGCCCGCAATTTCCACTATGGAGCCCCCAATGTCCCCTCCTGAGCACCCAAGGTCCCCTTAATAGTCCTCAATGTCCCCTCTGGAGACCTATATGTCCCCTATGGAGCCCCCAATGTCCCTTCTTGAGAACCCAATGTCCCCTCAGGATCCCCCAATGTCCCCTCCACAGCCCTCAATGTCCGCTCCATAGTTCTCAATGACCTCTTCAAAGCCCTCAGTGTCCTCTCCAAAGCCCCCAACATCCCCTCTGGAGCCCCCAATGTCCCCTCCGTAGCCCACAATGTCCCCTCCATAGCCCTCAATGTCTCCTCTGGAGCCCCCAATGTCCACTATGAAGCCCCCAATGTCCCCTCCATAGCCCCCTATGTCTTCTCCCTAGCCCTCAATGTCCCCTCTGGATCCCCCAATGTCCTCTCCGTAGCCCCCAATGTCCCCTACATAGCCCTCAATGTCGCCTCCATCGCCCTAAATGTCCCCTACTGAGCCCCCAATATCCCCTCCATTGCTCTCAATGGCCCCTCTGGAGCCTTCAATGTCCCCTCCATAGCCTTCAATGTCCCCTATGGATCCCAAATATCCCCTCTTGAGCTTCCAATGTCCCCTCCATAGCCGTCAACATCCCCTCTGGTGCCCTCAATATCCCCTCCATAGCCTTCAATGTCCCCTATGGAGCCCTCAATGTCCCCTCTGGTTCCCCAAATGTCCCCTCCGTAGCCCCCAATGTCCCCTCATGGCCTCCAAATTACCCTTCATAGCCCTCAATGTCCCCTCTGGAGCCCTCAATGTCCCCTCCATAGCCCTCAATGTCTCCTCTGGAGCCCTCAATGTCCCCTCCATAGACCTCGATGTCCCCTATGGAGGCTCGAATGTCCCCTTTGTAGGCCCCAAAGTACCTTCCATAGCCCTCAATGTCCCCTCCATAGCCCTCAATATCCCTTAAGGAGCCCCCAATGTCCCCTCCATAGCCATCAATATCCCCTCTGGAGCCCTCAATGTCCCCTGCAAAGCCCTCAATATCCCCTATGGAGCCTCCAATGTCCCCACTGTAGCCCCCAGTGTCACCTCCATAGCCCTTAATGTCCCCTACAGAGCCCCAAATGTCCCGTCTGTAGCTCTCAATGTCCCTTCTGGAGCCCCCAATGTCCCCTATGGAGCCACCAATGTCCCGTCTCTAGCCACCAATGTCCCCTCACGAGCACCCAATGTCCCCTCCATACCCCTCAATGTCCCCTCTGTAGCCCCCAGTGTCACCTCCTTAGCCCCCAATGACCACTCCATAGCCTGCAGTGTCCCGTCCATAGCCCCTAATGTCCCCTCAGGAGCCCCCAATGTCCCCTCCATAGCCCCCAATGTCTCCTCCATAGCCCTCAATGTCCCCTCCATAGGCCTCAATGTCCCCTATGGAGCCCCCAATGTCCCCTCCATAGCCCCCAATGTCCCCTCTAGAGCCCTCAATGTCCCCTATGGTGCCCCCAATGTCCCCTCCATAGCCCTCAATCACCCGTCTGCAGCCCTCAATGCCCTCTATGGAGCCCCCAATGTCCCCTCCATAGATCCCAATGTTGCCTCTGGAGCCCCCAATGTCCCCTCCATAGCCCCCAATATCCCCTCCATAGCGCCCAATGGCCTCTCTGGAGCCCTCAATGTCCCCTCCATAGCCCTCAATGTCCCCTCTGGAGCCCTCAATGTCTCTTCCATGGCCTTCAATGTCCCCTATGGAGCCATCAATGTCCCCTCTGGATCCCCCAATGTCCCCTCTGGAGCCCTCAATGTCCCCTCCATAGACCTCAATGTCCCTTATGGAGGCCCGAATGTCCCCTTTGTAGCCCCCAAAGTACCTTCCAGAGACCTCAATGTCCCCTCCATAGCCCTCAATGTCCCCTAAGGAGCCCCCAATGTCCCCTATGTAGCGCCCAATGTCCCCTTTGTAGCCCCCAACGTACCCTCCATAGCCCCCAATGTCCCCTCATGGCCCCCAAAGTACCCTCCATAGCCCCCAGTGTCCCCTCTTGAGCCCCCAATGTCCCCTCTGGAGCCCTCAATGTCCCCTCCATAGACCTCAATGTCCCTTATGGAGGCCCGAATGTCCCCTTTGTAGCCCCCAAAGTACCTTCCAGAGCCCTCAATGTCGCCTCCATAGCCCTCAATGTCCCCTAAGGAGCCCCCAATGTCCCCTATGTAGCTCCCAATGTCCCCTTTGTAGCCCCCAACGTACCCTCCATAGCCCCCAATGTCCCCGCTGGAGCCCCCAATGTCCCCTCCATAGCCATCAATGTCCCCTCTGGAGCCCTCAATGTCCCCTCTGTAGCCCCCAGTGTCACCTCCATAGCCCTTAATGTCCCCTATAGAGCCCCAAATATCCCATCTGTAGCCCTCAATGTCCTCTCTGGAGCCCTCAATGTCCCCTATGGAGCCCCAAATGTCCCCTCTCTAGCCCCCAATGTCCCCTCACGAGCACCCAATGTCCCCTCCATAGCCCTCAATGACCCCTCTGTAGCCCCCAGTGTCACCTCCTTAGCCCCCAATGACCACTCCATAGCCTGCAGTGTCCCCTCCATAGCCCCTAATGTCCCCTCAGGAGCCCCCAATGTCCCCTCCATAGCCCCCAATGTCTCCTCCAAAACCCTCAGTGTCCCCTCCATAGCCCTCAATGTGCCCTATGGAGCCCCCAATGTCCCCTTTGTAGCCCCCAAAGTACCCTCCATAGCCCTCAATGTCCCGTATGGAGCCCTCAATGTCCCCTATGGAGCCCCCAATGTCCCCTCCATAGCTCCCTATGTCCTCTCCCTAGCCCTCAATGTCCCCTCTGGAGGCACTAGTGTGATTCCATAGCCCTCAATGTCCCCTCTGGAGCCCTCAATGTCCCCTCTGTAACCCCCAGTGTCAACTCCATAGTCCCCAATGTGTCCTCCATAGCCCTCAATGTCCCGTATGGACGCCTCAATGTCCCCTATGGAGGTTCCAATGTCCCCTCCATAGACCCCAGTGTCCCCTCCAGAGCCCTTAGTGTCCCCTCCATAACCCCCAATGTCCCCTCTGGAGCCCCCAATGTCCCCTCCATAGACCCCAATAACCCCTCCATAGCCCTCAATGTCCCCCCCATAGCCCCCAGTGTCCCCTCTGGAGCCCCCAATGTCCGCTCCATAGCCCACCATGTCCCCTCCATAGCCCTCAATGTCCCCTATGGAGCCTCCAATGTCCCCTCTGTAGCCTCCAATGTCCATTCCATAGCCCTCAATGTCCCCTCTGGAGCCCCCAATGTCCCCTCCATAGCCCCCAATGTCCCCTATGGAGCTCCCAATGTCTTTTCCAAAGTCCTCAATGTCCCCTATGGAGCCCCCAATGTCCCCTCCATAGCCCTCAATGTCCCCTCTGGAGCCCCCAATGTCTCCTAAGGAGCCCCCAATGTCCCCTCCATAGCCCTCTATGTCCCCTCTGGAGCCCCCGTTGTCCCTAATGGAGCCCCCAGTGTCCCCTATGGAGCCCCCAATGTCCCCTCCATAGCCCCCAATGTCCCCTCTAAAGCCATCAGCTTAGATGCAGACTTTGAACTTCATGTACTAACGTGCTGTGCAAATGATACTAAGAGCTGGAATTCTCAGTTATTCCTGTGCTTTTTCCAGGTCCATATCTAACCCTTGAGACTGACTTTTTTCCCTGGAAACAAATCATCTGTCATTGCAGCAAAACTGCAACTTGAACATTTGGCCAAAATGACCTTGTTCTGTGTATTTCCCAGCGACATGTGTTGGGGTACACACTGAACTGTTTTGATTCCCAGAGTGTGTGTAAGAACAACTCTAAAAACCGAGCCAAAAGTCCCTGGCTAAAAGCTTTGTCTTATGCATTTTTCATGCTCACCTATCTCTTATACAGGGAAGCATTTTAGGGTTCGGAGTAAAACTTGGTTTTCTTTTCTGTGTTGGTTTTTTGTTTCTATGAGCACCTTAATAGTTTCTGGTTTTGAGACCAAGCAATTACTTCACCAGGCAGATCTGCTTTCAGATCTGCTAGAGCAAACCCAAGTGTGTCCCTTTTCATAAATTTAGGAAACTTTGAAGTTTTAGCTTTTTAGGAAACCTTTGAAGCTTCTTCTCTGGAGGAAAATGTTACTTTAGTATGAGGTACAGCTGTCTTGGAGGCTCAGTTCCTCAGCAGTGCCACTGGCTACAGATGTTTCAGCTGAGGGGTCTCGACAGGGCCCTTCAACAAAGCAATGTCATTGTAGAGTACGTAAATCCATGGCAGCGTGGGTGTGGTAACTACCACGTCTTTCTCTTTCAGGCCATGAAGCCATCCAACCACGCCACCATCCAGAGCAGTGTGAGAGCTGTTGGAGTCGTCCCTGGCATTCCCGAGCCTTGCTGTGGGCCTGACAAGATGTCTTCTCTTAGTATCTTATTCTTTGATGAAAACAAAAACGTGGTGCTGAAGGTGTACCCCAACATGACAGTGGAGTCCTGTGCATGCAAGTAATGCCTTGGGAGGCCTTTTGGCAATGCTGGGGTGATTTGGCAATAAGCCTGGGTGCTGAGTGCTGCCACTCCCCTGCTCGTTGGGGAGGGGAAGTGGGCAGGAGTCTCATTGTACCTACTTTGTGTTTGCACTGCCAATGCATTTCCTTTGGACAAAAAAAAAAGGAAATGTAAAGAAATGCAATCAATGAGAATGGGAACAGAACGGATTCCAAGTAGCCATTCCAAGGAAAGTGAATACAAACTTAATTTGTCTGTGGTTTTGACCGAAACACAAGGCCAGGAATGGGACCTGACCGTACCTGTTGGAAGCGAGAGGTGAAAGAAGAGTCTGGAGATTTTTGAGACTGCGCAAAGGACATAGTGATCTATTTTTGTACAAGATTTTGGAAGCAGCACAAGCTGGTAATTCCTATCTCTGTTCTAATGGTGACTAATGGCGGGGGAACACTAGAAATGCAATAGTCTTCATTTTAAAACAAAGTTTCTTGCCTTAGGTTTTAGAGTAGTACAGCAAGGTGGCAAAACAAATCTGACATCCTAAAAGCTATAGATGACCCTACCTGACCATGCATCTCCTTGGTACAAGGTTACTCACCTTGTGTGCGAGTTCCACTGACATGTACTCTGTAATTCAGCTCTTTGGAGCCTGGCAGCCCTGGGCAGAAGAGCTGCAAACAGGACTACTGAGTGCATCACTGACTTGTGCTATGGAAACTCAGCCGGCCAGGGGTATGAAAATATCACGCTCAGTGCAGTGCCCGAATGACTTGTTCTCCACGTGTTCTAGAACATACTTGCAAATAATCTGCGGGTTGTCTCCCTGCAAGGACACTGTAACCAGATTGTGGAGTGGCCTCTTCCCCAGGTACCAAGCAACAGGACGAGAGGTCATAGCCTCAAGCTGCACCGGGGGAGGTTCAGGCTGGACATTAGGAAGAATTTTTTCATGGAAAGGATGGTCAGGCAGTGGTAAGGGCTGCCCAGGGAAGTGGTGGAGTCACCCTCAGTGGAGCTGTTCAGGAAAGGACTGGATGGGGCGCTCGGTGCACTGGTTTAGCTGGCAAAGTGGTGATCTGTTCTTCCGTGCTCTGGGGGCCCTGAACTCATCAGCAGCAGTGTCACTCCCGGGGCAGGGCTGGTCCCAAAGATAGACACCCGCAGCCGAGGAGAGGCTTATGAGTTTGCAGGATGGGTTGTTTAGTGGCTCCTTTTTCCTTGTGACACCAGCATTTTTAAATGATTTCTGGTGAAAGGTTTATCTGTGTACAGACTGTCAATTTAAAAAAATGAAAATCAACCCCAAAAGAAAAGTTATTTTGTAGACGGAAAGAAACTCTTACAGATGCTTTTCATTTATTTTATATCCATGGCCCTCCTAATGTATCCTTCTTTATCTCAGCACCCTTTAAACCATGCAGTTTTCTCTGTCAGGGCAAAGATGGACTGCCAGGACTGTAGGGGAGATCCAGAGGACAGGTGCACCCACTGTGTGAAAGGGACGTCGTACTGCTGATTGATAAGCTTCTCTGATCTGTATTGTTTTCCTTCAGTAATACAGACGCTCTGCTTGGAACTCTGGAGAAATGTAAAATAAAATTACTTCAAAATGAAAATGCACGTTCTCCTGTGTGGCATTCAGATGTTTGCAGGAACATGAATGATTTTGTTTGTTTGTTTGTGTTTGATAATATGGTTGAGAGATAGATAATTTCGGGGAGAATGATAGAGGATATCATAATATCATTTTAGGACACTTCAGGCATTTATGGTACAAATACCCTCTAATGTCAGAAGGTTAAAAGCACTAACACCAACATGGCACCTCCTTAATTTTTAGCAGCAAAACTTGATCTTAAAACTTTGTTTTTCTGCTCCTACTAACTTAATAAAGGAGTTTATCAGCTTTTGCTGCCCTTCACTGATACTCAAGGTCCTTAAAATTGGCTCTACTGTTCTAAAATAAATACAGATTTTAGACCTCCCTCATTCTCCCCAGACTAGAAACATGTGAATTGATTTTTGATCTTCTTTCTTTGGGTTTCTGTGGCTTTTTAAGCTGCATGGAGAAGGTGTCTTTGGATATGGCACCCAGGGAATGGTGCTGGGAAGGGCAGGATGGGAAGGAACTGCCCAGAAATCCAGAAGCAGCAGTGGACTGGGAGCTGATCCTGCCTCAGTCACACCCTTCTGGACAGTCTGTGTAATGCTAATATTCCTTTTTTCCTTCCTGAACATGGAGTCGGAGAAGAACAGAAGTCATTGCCTTGATGGAAAGGGGAACCCTAGGGAAAAACTGCTGCTCGTGTCCGCAGGGAGCAGAGGGAAGAGCCCGAGAGAATCTTGGCTGGCTGAGGGGCACTTGTGTCCCCTGTGGAACAGAGCCCTGCATCTCCTCAGACCTGCTGGTTTGCAGGACAGTTGGGACACCTTTTGCTGCCGCTTTGGCTCTTAAGAACTGGAGATCCGTGCATTTCTGGATGGTTTCCATAGGCTCTCCTGTTTTGTAGGAGCTGCACGGTGAGGTAGGAATTTTGAGGGAGGCCCTGGCAAAGCTGCCAGCGGCGAGGAACGTGGAGCATCCGGGGGGTTTCTCCCACCTGACTTCATCCTGGAGCGTGCTGGGTGTCCTGCTGGATGTTTAAACTGGGTTTGGGGCGTTCTCCTGCAGGCCCAGCTCCAACTGCTGCCCCTGGGGCCAGGCCTTGCTGTGTCCCGGCACTAAAGCCGGCAGCTGGCTGTGCTTTTCCAGCCCTTGAATGCCATGGGCAATCCCAGATTCCCAGAGCTCCCCGGCGCACAGCCTGGCCTCGCTCCCTGGGAGTTGCGCTTCAGTCTGCTTGAGCCAAGGATGTCCTGCCCAGGTTTGGAACTGTATTCCTGGTTTTTTTTCCTCTTCAGGTAGTTGGCAAAAAAGGAGAGAGCCAAGGAAGCCAGGCCAGTGGAAGGCCTTGTCCCAGTCCAAGGTTCCCACTTTTGTCTCCGACTCCTGGAGAATTGCTTGGCCATGACCAGAGGCTGTCAGTTGGATTTCCCGCCTTTTCCAAATAAATCGTTGCTTTCAGCTGGAGTGTGTTCCTGGTGTCATCCTCCTCCTCCTCCTCCTCCTCCATGGATTTGTAAATAAAGTTCCTGACGTTTGCCAAGTTGAATTTTGTTATTCCAGCAATTGTGGTGGCTCTTTTGTTCTATTGAAACTTCCCAGCTCTGCTAAGAGCTTCAGATGTCAGATACAAGTACGCCTGGAGTTTCTTTGCAATGTTACTCCCACAGAATACAGATGATTGTTGGATAGGAGTTACTTGAGATGTTTAGTTCTCACTTCCCTTTAAAATCTGAGCAGAGGAAGAAGATTTTATGTCAGCATTCCACGAACTTCCACCATGAAACTGCTAACTGTTTCCAAAGTTTTCAGTGTTAGAAATGCCTGAGCTTGTCTTCCAGGCAGGATGAGATTTAGATATTTTTCCTTCCTTTCCTTTGATGTTTTTCCTCTTTTTGATTTTAGTAAGGGAGTATTTATTGCAAATGCCAGTTTTCCATCCTAGTTGGAGTTTTGCCTCATCGTAGGGCACATTTCAAGGACATTTACCAAATTCCTGTTGGTAAATCCCAATTGTTCAGCACCAGCCAACTTGCGAAGTGTTTATTTACCATAATTCATCTCTCTGTAAAGTTATATGTACTGCATTTTTAACTATCCCATTAAAATCCCATTAATACTTAAATCCTAAATGGCCTAATTGCTGTTCCTTGGACACAATGGGGTGGGTCTTTCCTGGCTTGGCACATTTGGATGTTCATCCAAAGTAAGCTTTCCCTGCCCCTGCAGAATCCAGATATTCCCGGAGCTGTGTTAGGCAGTGGCACGAGGGGAGAGCTGCATTTATTTAATTTTGTCTTTTATTCTAGGTATTGTTTGTTTTATTTTTTTATTTATTGCTTTTTGATTTGGGGTTTTTTTAATGCTATATTTTGATTTTATTGTGTTTTATTGCTTCATGTTATTTTATTTCTTGTTCTGTATTTTTTAAATGTTTTTATAATTTATTCCCCCAAATTTTGTTTTTATTTTAGTTTTTTGTTTTGTTTTTTTTTTTTAATTCCTTTTGTACTTTCTTGTTTTTTATTTCTTTAAATTTTTTTTATATTATTTGGTTTTTTATTTGCTTTTAGTTTTTTATTGTTTTTCTTTTCTATCTTATTTTTCTTTTTATAGTTTTACTAAAAAAATTTAATTGTGAAATTTTATACTAAAATTTTACTTTCAAATTAATTTTTAAATTTTAATTTTATTTCTCTTTTTTGTTATATATTTTTATTTTATTTTTTTCATGATTCCTTTGTTCCTTTACTTTTTTTCCCCATTACTCCTTTATGCCCGGAGTGTCTGGAAGTTTGGCTGTTGGCAAGAAAGGAGCTGAAGAACGACACCCATGGCCACTGGACGTCTGGATCGGGTTGAGAGTGCAGTCAGCAAAACCTCTGCGTTTTCTGCTCCATTAAAAATCCTGAACGCGGGCGGTGCCATGTTTTTCTTTGGAACCCCCAACAACAGGTCTCATTCTACCCATGTACAGCATCACCAGCAGTAACTTGGTGTCGAGGTGTATTTCAGAGACAGCAATAAAAACAAGTAGGCATTTTATGTTGTAACTCTCAGAACCTCATGGTTTACTAACAGAGAAATCCAAACCAAAGCAAACAAAAACACCACAAAACAAACCCCCCGAAAAACAGCCCACCTCCCGAAAAAACCACAAAAAGAGAAAATATGCCAATATTATTTTAATAAAAATGAAATCTTTACCCTTGGAAAACCAGGCTAATTTAATTGTAATTAATTGTCCTTCTGCTGTGTTAGGTTAATGAATTCATATTTAAAAAATTGGTTAAAACATGAACACGAATTTTAAAAAAAATACAGAAATAGAACAATATAAATAATAAAAATAGAAATATAAAACAAAAAATATCAATAATATAAAGACAATATATCATATTACATGTTGCATATATTATATGAGATATAATATAGATAGGAATATAAAAGATAAGTTATAAATAGCAATATAAAAATAAAAAAAAGATTAAAAATTTGGAAATATAACTTAAAGACTTTTTTGATTTCAATTTCATTGGTGACAGGGTTCTCGTAGTTGTGGCTGGGAGACTGTTGTGGCATTTAATTTAGAGAATGTTTGGAAGGGGATTTTTGGACGCCTTTTTGGCCTCCGCTCTCTGCCTGTCCCCGACCCAGGGCTGAGCTCGGGTGCAGTGCTGCCACCGTGTGGACAAAGCGCGGTACTGCAGCGCTCCCGCGCCCGTCCCCAACGCGTGTGACAGCCCCTGGCTGAGCTTAAGGGCAGTGCTGCCACCGTGTGGACAGAGCGCGGTACTGGAGCACTCTCCCGAGCCCAGCCCGATGCGCGTGGCAGCCCCGGACTGTGAGCTTGCCGGCACTGCTTGACGTTTCCAAGATGGCGGCAAAAAGGGCGGGAAAAAAGCAAGGACCCTGGTGGCATCTAGCCAGCTGCCTGCGCAAAAACACGACCACGGCGCCGGCCGAGAGTGATTTTTCTGGGGTGTTTCCAGGTGCGCGGGTACAAGCTGGAGGCTCGACAGTGCCCCCGAGGGGTTCCGACAGTCGATTTAGTCAGGCACTTCTGTGTGGAGCCGGGGGGACCATAAGGGTGCCACAAAAAAGATGGCGGATCGACCAGAACTGGCTTCAGCCACAACCAAGATGGCGGCGAGTGGAAAAAAGGGCGGGAAAAATCAAAGACCCCGAAGGCGTCTAACTGACTGCCTGTGCGCAACCCCGACCAGACTGCTTCACAGATTAAATTCTCCATGGCGTTTCCAGGTGTGTGGGCAGGGTCTGTGGGCTCAGCTATGCCGCGGCCTGGTTCAAGCAGTAGATTTAGTCAGGCGTCTCTGTTTGAAGCCGGAGGGGGCCTTAAGAGTGCCACAAAAAAGATGGCGTCTCAACCGGAAGTGGCTTCAGACACAACCAAGATGGCGGCGAGTGAGGGCGGAAGTCATGTGACATCCCTCTCAAGATGGCTGCTCGGCTATTGTAATATTTTAAAATATTAATCGCATAACTTTATATTAATAGAGATTTTTGTAGGATCTTTTATGTGTTTAGTGAAAGGATTTTAAAGAGTATTAGTTTTGTTTAGTTTTGTTTTTTTAATATAAAAAAAAGACGCCGCTCTTGACAGCGTATCCATGGTAACTTTGGGGCTTCTCCAGCCTGCATCTCGATGGTAACTGTTATAAATGGGCCAGGAGACCAGCTCCTTTGAAAAGGCCTTTATTAGGAAATCAGCTCTGGGTAGGGGGCCCGGGGGCTGCGCACGCCGCCGCTGCTCCCAGTAGACACCACGGAGGAGGAGGTGCAGGTCGAATCTGCTGCTGCTGGTGCTGCTGCAGAGTCGGGATTCCGTCCTCACGGGGGTTCCAATAGAATCGCGTTGGCTCGTGTGGTCCAGGGGTGTTACCTTTCTCCAGTTCTTTTCAAGCCATGGCGACAAAGTAACAAAAGAATGCCTGCCGCCTGCAGGTAGCTAGACATGTGCCTCGCACAGTTTTGTCTTTCTTAGGTCCAGTTTCTGTGTCGGCTCGCTGTCCCAGGGGTTTTTCTAGCTCTAACTGGACTTTCGGCCGCAGCTAGGCACCATGGGAGGTGATCTCCATATTGGGCGGAGCCCACAGCTCGACGGCCGAGGCAGGCAGGGAGCAGCAAGAAGCGGCGGGGGGGGCGGAGCGGCAAAGCGGCGTGCGCGGTTTCGTCGGGAGAGGGGAGAGCCGAGGATTTAGGGAGAAAGGGTACAGAACTTGGACATAACGAACAGAAATTCAGGGTACAGATTCAACATGAACGGTTTGAAACAAGCAAGTAACAGTGCAACTTTAATTTTACAGCAAAACAATGTAACAGTACAACTCGGGAGTGCATAGCCTGGGGCTAATTTCTTTCAATCCCCCCTCTATTTCTTTGATCGGGCTTTAGCCCGCATCAATTGGTCATGTCTGACTCAAGGGAATAATCTGTTTTAATTCTTGGTATTGGTCATAAATTCTTTTTGCTGTGCTCATTTCTTCTTGGGGTTCTAATCTAATTGTATTTGTAGGTTTCTGAATCTTTACTTTAGGGATTTGGAGACTAGCTGGAACAGTAGTGGCTACCGTTCGAATTAGACAGGGAAGTATGCAGGGGAGAAGTAAGAGACTGACAAAGGCACTTATTGCAATGAACACTACTTTTTCCCACCAGATCCCTTCAAAGGACCAGAAGTTGTCCCACCAGTCTATATTAATTAAGGGCTTCCGTTCTTGGGTACTTACATATGCAATTTTTTGTATTATTTTGGAAATATTTTTTATTACGTTACTTTCATAATTGACTGCTAGTTTGATTTGATGAACTACTGCTCTTGTCTGTGCCAATTGGTTACTGATATGATCAAGGGCAAGGGCTGTTTTGTTTGATAATTTGATAATTTTATTCAACATGTAAATTGGAGTTCGGCACCTCCATGATCTATCTTGTGTCCAAGTTGCTGGCCTATATGTTTTTACTATTCCTTTTGGTGTCTGTATTTTACTTTTCCATGTTTGTGTGCTGCCCCTCCTCCCCTTTTGGTATTTTCTTTTTATCAGGTCTGCTACTCCCTCTGTATTTCTTAACTTTTTAAAACAGAACTACTCTCTGATAGGGCACTCCCCAGTCAGGCACTGCTTAAATGTGGCAGCTTTTTTGTAATCCAATATTGTTTTTTCTCTTTTTGACAGGTGGATAATTGGATCATGTCAAAACATGTGGGATTCACATGGGTGTGAACTCTCATAAGGGATTGTAGATTCTCCCCATCACAAACTGAATGACAGCATTCGGAGTAAGCCCCATCTGTTATCAATAGGACTACTATCAGTCCCTCCAAGAGTCCAGTATGAACCATTCTATTTGTGGATCCTTTGGTCTCACCTGGCCTTGCCTCTTGGGTCAGGGGGTTCTTTCTCCTCATCATATCAGTAGGACTACTATTAGTCCCTCCAAGAGTCCAGTATGAACCTGCCCCCATCTTGCTCTGAGGGTTCTCTTTGGTCTCACCTGGTCTTGCCTCTTGGGTCGGGGAGTTTTTAGGCTGGATTTGTGGAGTTCTCCCTTGCTTATTCCCACTTTCCACCTTTTTCTTAGTTTTAGTTAGCTCCCTTTGGGTGTGCCCTATGAGAGATTTAATTTTTAAATTAAGAATTACTGTTACTTATTACTTTTACATTAACACATTATGACTCATTATAACAAGTTATAACATCAGATTTAACCATTATTTTACACTTTTATATTAACACCTTTTTAACCTCTTATAACAATGTGGATTTTTAACAATGGTAACGGACAGCTTGTAATAACTGTTATTGTCCCTTATTGGCTTTAACTGGTTTTTGGTTGTTTCCTGAGAGTTACTTTAAGGGTGTCTGGATCTCGAGTGGCAGTCCACTCAGAGGGAACTCTTGTTGGGGTTGCAGGGTCAGAGGGATCTGACCTCTTGTTGCGGTCAGAGGGATCACTCGGGGGTGGTAATGGTCCTTTCACTCTAGTGATGTGGGTCCAGCCCTTTTCCTGGGTTCGCACTGCAGTATGAGTAGTGAGCAGAACTTGGAACGGGCCTTCGAATTTAGGGGTTAGTGGGGTGGTATTCCAGGACTTAATTAAAACCCAGTCTCCTGGTTTTATTTGATACATGTCAGTGTCCAAGGGAGAGGTTTGAGGAAGATACCCTCTTCTTTTAAGATCAGCCAATGTCTTTCCAATTGTTTTTACATATTCTTGGGTAGCGGCCTCTCCTTCTAAATAATCCCCAGTGCTATAGGGGGTCAGTAAGAAGGGGAGTCCAAACATCATCTCATATGGTGAAGCCCCTATGTCAGATCTAGGTCAGACCCGGATTTGCAGAAGGGCCAGGGGCAGACACTTGAGCCAATTCATTCCTGTTTCGGTTATCAATTTAGTTAATACATTTTTGAGGGTTTTATTCATCCTCTCAACTCTCCCTGAACTTTGGGGATGCCAGGGTGTATGCAACCACCACCCGATTCCTAAGGCTTTATTGACATCATGTAGAATTTTGGCTACAAAATGAGGACCTCGGTCTGAACTAGCACCATTCACTAGCCCATACCGGGGGATGATGTGTTCTAATAATACCTTTATTACCACTTGTGCCGTCTCCTCTCCAGCAGGAAAGGCTTCTACCCAATGGGCCAAACAATCAACCATAACAAGTAGATACCTGCAACCCTGTACTGAAGGCACCTCGGCAAAACTCACCTGTACATTTTGAAAGGGTCCCAATGCCATCCGTCTTCCTCCTGGGGCACTCCCCCCACATCGCTTTCTGATTTACCTTTTGGCATATAAGGCATCCTTCAGTTACTGCTTTGGCTAGACCATACACCCCAATACATAAATATTCTCTTAAAAAAATGATCACATAACCCTTGGGTGCCCCAGTGGGTCAGGCTCTATATTTCTATTAGCATTTTTTCAAGCTAGGGCTTTATTTAAAAACTTTCATCCATCTGGGGTTAACCATTCCCCTTGCTTCCCTTGGTACAACCCTAACTTCTTTATTTCTCTCAACTCATGTTCATCACGTATTGGTTCTCTTCTTTTGTCAGCTGGCAGGATGTTGGATGCAGTCCACTTGGGGAGACTCGTGGGGGATTTTTCTGGGTTTTGTCCACAGTTAGGAGGAGGCGATCCTGGTCTTTTTACACGGGAAACGTCAGTCCACTCTTTTTCTTGGGTCCAAACAGCAGCATGGGTTACTAATTTCTAGCTTTTTCCTGATATCAGGCCAGGATCCAGCAAGGAACTGCACCTTTAACAGCACCTGGTCCTCGGGACTGTCGGGATCCACGTAACCAAAAATCTCCTCCCCTGCTTAACTAGGTGGCTGGGGTCCCATTCCCCCTGGGTCCCATCAAAGGCCAGCCTGGTGCTGCCACCCCGGGGAACAGACCCTCCAATGCCCCTCACCACCAGGGTTCCACAGTCTCCCACATTCTGCCCTTCCCCTTTTCCACCTGGATCCCACCCTGGATCCGCCCGCGGGAGCCCGTCCCCTGCCCAGGGCCCAAACCTGCTCCCCTGTTCCCAGACTCGCATCCCCGCGACATGGACCATGGCCATCTCCTTGGGGCTGAACAAGGCACCCAAAATAGAGTTCATCTCACTCCAGGTGCAAACATTAGGGTTCAGGAACCGATCCACCCAGCCAGCCACCCCCACCAGGTCCCCAACCAGGCCTCCCAGCTCTTTCTTAAAGCCCCCAACTTCTGAAGCTGTCAGAGGTGCATCCCCAGCTGCCCCACTTATCGGGACTTTCCTTAGGGGGAAGAGCTTTGTTCTTGACCTGGTGCCACAATAGGGTCCTTTTGGGGTTTCTATATTATTGGCTGGCAAGTCCAGCTCCCAGTTGTTTGGGGGTGCAGGGACAGTAGATGGTGAGGGGGTGTGGCCTCGGCCAGTGCTAGGAGAGGTCGAGGATAGAGCTGAAGAGTAGAAGGGGTTAGTACTCAAGACAGTCGGGTTAGACTGAGGTGGTAGAGAGGGTGGAGCTGTAGGGGTTAATCCGGTTGGGGAGCAAGCTGAAGAAGGAATAGGGATCATGGTTTGGAGAGATGGGGAGGGGTTCGCAGGTAAAGCTGGAGGGTTAGCAGGGACAGTTTGGGGCATCCCAGGGTAAACAGGAGGAGGGGGCAAATAATCAAGAGGGTCCCAATGGTGACTGCTTTCCTCCTTTTTCTCTTTTTCATTTTTCCTCTTTCCCTCTTGTAGCTTACAAATTTTAACTGTTTCACTTTCAGTTCTGTGTCTCTGCCAGCAGGCAGCATAAAGGATCTGCTCAGTATCTGAGTCCCCTCGGGATTTCAGATACTGGTTTAATTGCGAGCACATCCAGGGGTCCTTAGTTCCACACCACGGCCATTTTCCAGGTAAATTCAAAGTGGGCCAAACCTCAATACAATAATGAATCATTTTAACCTTGCTCAAATTTTTAGTGGCCTCATCAGTATCCCATAGTTCCAACATTTGTCCTAATGGACTATCTGGGGGAATGTTCTTTATCTTCCCCTTTTCCTCCTCAGGTGGTTTTTGCTTATTTATATATCCTCCCATTCTCACTAGGTAATCTTCACTCACTCTACGAACACTCGTCAGTGGCCCCAGTGGCACCACTCCTGCCAGTGCTCAGAGTGCTCTGTCGGTAGCCTGATATCTCGCCCTTAGGGATTCAGCCACTACCCCAGCCAGCACCCCTTTCTCACTCACTCCACGAACACCGGTTAGTGGCCCCAGTTACCCGCCCTTAGGGTCTGGCCACTCCTGCCAGTGCTCAGAGTGCCCTGTCGGTAGTCTGATATCTCGCCCTTAGAGATTCAGTCACTACCCCAGCCAGCACCCCTTTCTCACTCACTCCACGAACACCCGTTAGTGGCCCCAGTTACCCGCCCTTAGGGTCTGGCCACTCCTGCCAGTGCTCAGAGTGCCCTGTCGATAGTCTGATATCTCGCCCTTAGAGATTCAGTCACTATCCCAGCCAGCACCCCTCTTCCTCTCCTGTATATCTATCGAGTTTCCATAAGTGGCCGGTCAACCTGGGCCCAGAGTTCCAGTCACCACCTACAGCCAGGACCCGGACATACAGTGTGCGACTCACTCACTCTCCCTATCGTTAAATCCCTCGCACCTTGGGACTTCCCTAACTTTCATTCATCCTACACCCAGGCGGTATACTCAAAAAACCCCCGGCCCTGTAGGCTCTCCGCACCTGGAACGCATACCTCTCACTTCTAGGTACCCCCAACCAGTGCGCCCACTCCTGTACCCCGGTAGTTACCCCAGCCGGTGTCCCAAGCCAGTAGTGGTTGCAGTTACCCGCCCTCAGGGTCTGGCCACCACTTCTGCCAGTGCTCAGAGTGCCCTGTCGGTAGCCTGATATCTCGCCCTTAGAGATTCAGTCACTACCCCAGCCAGCACCCCTCTTCGCCTGGACACCCCGGGCCGTAACTCGGCCAGTACCCTCTCTCACTCCCCACACCCTGTCAGCTACCCCAGCCAGTATCCCAACCCGTGGACACCCCGGGCCGTAACCTCAGCCAGTGTGGTGCGTGCTACACCCACGGCTCCAGGCTTTCCGCACGCTTGGATCAGCCTGGGCAGCCTGCCTCCGTAGATTCTAGAATGGGGCGGGCCTATCCTACAATCACACACCCTGTGACGTGCCACCCACTCTCTAAATTACCTCCACACGCCCGGAGGGGGGCACTATGCCCCTGGAGACGCCTCTTTCACTCCGTTCTCCTTTCGCTTCCCTCCGTTTCCGGCCAGTTCCCTCGCGGGAGACTGAAAACGCGGTACTGGGAGGTCCACACTCGCTCCAAAGATCCGAACTACCGGTCTTTGTCTCACACACACACCATTCGCTCGTCTCCACTCCCGCCACCGGCTATACTTTACCGGTGCTCCTCCGTGCTGTCCAATCCCAGGCTGTCTTCCTTGGTCCGGTGTGACCAGCTGTCCTGGAGATCCAAAGGGCGGTCGGCCGTCCCGTCCTCGGTCCTCTTCAGGCGTGGTCACGTCCCGGCGAGCCCCCAATTTGTTATAAATTGGCCAGGAGACCAGCTCCTTTGAAAAAGCCTTTATTAGGAAATCAGCTCTGGGTAGGGGGCCCGGGGGCTGCGCACGCCGCCGCTGCTCCCAGTAGACACCACGGAGGAGGAGGTGCAGTCGAATCTGCTGCTGCTGGTGCTGCTGCAGAGTCGGGATTCCGTCCTCACGGGGGTTCCAATAGAATCGCGTTGGCTCGTGTGGTCCAGGGGTGTTACCTTTCTCCAGTTCTTTTCAAGCCATGGCGACAAAGTAACAAAAGAATGCCTGCCGCCTGCAGGTAGCTAGACATGTGCCTCGCACAGTTTTGTCTTTCTTAGGTCCAGTTTCTGTGTCGGCTCGCTGTCCCAGGGGTTTTTCTAGCTCTAACTGGACTTTCGGCCGCAGCTAGGCACCATGGGAGGTGATCTCCATATTGGGCGGAGCCCACAGCTCGACGGCCGAGGCAGGCAGGGAGCAGCAAGAAGCGGCGGGGGGGGCGGAGCGGCAAAGCGGCGTGCGCGGTTTCGTCGGGAGAGGGGAGAGCCGAGGATTTAGGGAGAAAGGGTACAGAACTTGGACATAACGAACAGAAATTCAGGGTACAGATTCAACATGAACGGTTTGAAACAAGCAAGTAACAGTGCAACTTTAATTTTACAGCAAAACAATGTAACAGTACAACTCGGGAGTGCATAGCCTGGGGCTAATTTCTTTCAGTAACTTCCGGGACGCTCTGGCCAGCATCTCTATGCTAAATTCCGGGACGCTCTGGCCTGCGTCTCTATTGTATTTTTGCGGGCCGCTCTGGCCCGCGTCTCTATGGTAAGCTCCGGGCCGCTCTATCCTTCGTGTCTATGGTAATTTCTGTGCTTCTCTGTCCCGCGTCTCCATGATAACTTCCGGGCCGCTGCGTCTCTCGTTTCCATGGTAACACCCCGGGCCGCTTTGAACCACGTGTCTCTGTGAAGTTCTGGTCGCGTGTCGGGGCTACAGTGGGGACATTGGAGGCTCCATAGGGGATATTGAGGGCTTTGCAGGGGACATTGAGGGCTCCAGAGGGGATATTGATGGCTATGGAGGGGACATTGGGGGCTCCTTAAGGGACATTGAGGGCTATGGAGGGGACATTGTGGGCTATGGAAGGTACTTTGGGGCCTACAAAGGGGACATTCGAGCCTCCATAGGGGACATCGAGGTCTATGGAGGGGACATTGAGGGCTCCAGAGGAGACATTGAGGGCTATGGAGGGAACATTAGGGGCTCAAGAGGGGACACTGGGGGCTGTGGAGGGGACATTGAGGGCTATGGAGGGGACATTGAGGGCTCCAGAGGGGACATTGAGGGCTATGAAGGGTAATTTGGAGGCCATGAGGGGACATTGGGGGCTACGGAGGGGACATTTGGGGAACCAGAGGGGACATTGAGGGCTCCATAGGGGACATTGAAGGCTATGGAGGGGATCTTGAGGGCACCAGAGGGGATGTTGACGGCTATGGAGGGGACATTGGGGGCTCAAGAGGGGATATTTGGGATCCATAGGGGACATTGAAGGCTATGGAGGGGACATTGAAGGCTCCAGAGGGGCCATTGAGAGCAATGGAGGGGATATTGGGGGCTCAGTAGGGGACATTTAGGGCGATGGAGGCGACATTGAGGGCTCCAGAGGGAACATTGGGGGCTCCATAGGGGACATTGAGAGCTATGGAGGTGACACAGGGGGCTACAGAGGGGATATTGAGGGCTATGGAGGGGACATTGGGTGCTCAAGAGGGGATATTGGGGGCTCCAGAGTGGACATTGAGGGCTCCGTAGGGTACAATGAGGGCTCCAGATGGGACATTGAAGGCTCCAGAGGGGACATTGGGGACTCATGAGGGGACATTGGGGGCTCCATAGGGGACATTGAGGACTAGGGAGGGGACATTGGGGGCTATGGAGGGGACATGGGGGGCTCCAGAGGGGACATTGGGGGATATGGAGGAGACATTGGGTGCTCAGGAGGGGACATTGGGGGCTCCACAGTGGAAATTGCGGGCTCTAGAGGGGACATTGAGGGCTCCAGAGGGAACATTGGGGGCTCCATAGGGGACATTGAGAGCTATGGAGGTGACACAGGGGGCTACAGAGGGGATATTGAGGGCTATGGAGAGGACATTGGGTGCTCAAGAGGGGATATTGGGGGCTCCAGAGTGGACATTGAGGGCTCCGTAGGGTACAATGAGGGCTCCAGATGGGACATTGAAGGCTCCAGAGGGGACATTGGGGACTCACGAGGGGACATTGAGGGCTCCATAGGGGACATTGAGGGCTAGGGAGAGGACATTGGGGGCTATGGAGGGGACATGGGGGGCTCCAGAGGGGACATTGGGGGCTATGGAGGGGACATTAGGAGTTCCATAGGAGACATAGAGGGCTATGGAGGGGACATTGAGGGCTATGGAGGGGACATGGGGGGCTCCAGAGGGGACATTGGGGGCTATGGAGAGGACATTAGGGGCTCCATAGGGGACATTGGGGGCTATGGAGGGGACATTGACAACTCCAGAGGCGATACTGAGGGCAATGGAGGGTACATTGGGGGCTCCATAGGGGACATTGGGGGCTCAAGAGGGGACATTGAGGGCTATGGAGGGGACATTGAGGGCTCCAGAGGAGACATTGGGCGCTATGGAGGGGACATTGGGGGCTATGGAGGGGACATTGGGGGATCCATAGGGGACACTGGGCGCTACAGAGGGAACATTAAGGGCTCCAGAGGGGACATTGCGGGCTATGGAGGGGACTTTGAGGGCTCCAGAGGGGACATTGAGGGCTCCAGAGGGGACATTGAGGGCTCCAGAGGGGACATTGGGGGCTATGGAGGGGGCATTGGGGGCTCCATAGGGGACATTGAGGGCTATGAAGGTGACACTGGGTACTAGAGAGTGAATATTGAGGGCTATGGAGGGGACACTGGGGGCTCCAGAGGGGACATTGGGGACTCAAGAGGGGGCATTGGGGGCTCCATAGGAGATATTGATGGCTATGGAGGGGACATTGGGGGCTCCATAGGAAACATTGAGTGCTCCAGAGGGGACATTGTGGGCTACGGAGTGGACATTGGGGGCTGCCGAGGGGAAATTGAGGGCTATGGAGGGGACATTTTGGGTTCCAGAGGGGACATTGGGGGCTCCATAGAAGACATTGGGGGCTATGGAGGGGACATTGAGGACTATGGAGGGGTCATGGGGGGGCTGCAGAGGGGACATTGGAAGCTATGGATGTGACCCTGGGGGCTACAGAGGGGACATTGAGGGCTCCAGAGAGGACATTGAGGGCTATGGAAGGGACATTGGGGGCTCTAGAGGGTACATTGGCGACTATGGAGGGGCCATTGGGGGTTTGGATGGGCCATTAGAGGCATGGAGGGGACATTGGGGGCTTTGGAGGGGGCACTGAGGGCTATGGAGGGGACATTGGGGTCACCTGAAGGGACATTGGGGGCTATGGAGGGAACACTGAGGGCTAGGGAGGGGTCATTGTGGGCTATGGTGGGGACACTGAGGGCTGTGAAGGGGACATTGGGGGCTCCATTGGGGACTTTGGGAACTCCATATTGGACATTGTGGGCTATGGAGTGGACATTGGGGGCTCCAGAGGGGACATTGGGGGCTTTGGAGAGGACATTGGGGGCTCCATAGGGGACTTTGGGAACTCCATATTGGACATTGTGGGCTATGGAGAGGACATTGGGGGCTCCAGAGGGGTCATTGGGGGCTTTGGAGGGGACATTGGGGGCTCCATAGGGGACTTTGGGAACTCCATATTGGACATTGTTGGCTATGGAGTGGACATTGGGGGCTCCAGATGGGACATTGGGGGTTGCATGGGGGACATTAGGGGCTCTTTAGGGGACATTGCGGGCTCCAGAGGGGAAATTGACGGCTCCATAGGGGACATTGCGAGCTATGGAGGGGACATTGGGGGCTCCATAAGGGACATTGGGGGCTCCATAGGGGACATTGAGGGCTATGGGTGAGATATTGTGGGCTATGGAGGGGAGATTGGGGGCTATGGAGAGGACATTGCGGGCTCCATAAGGGACATTGAGGGCTATGGTGTGAACATTGTGGCCTATGTAGGGGACATTGGGGGCGCCATAGGGGACATTGGGGACTCCATAAAAGACATCGAGGGCTTTGGAGGGGACATTGGGGGCTATGGAGGGGATATTGGCGGCTCTGTATGGGACATTGGGGCTCCATAGGGGACATTGAGGTCTATGGTGGTACATTGGGGGCTATGGAGGTGATATTGGGGGCTCCATACGAGACATGGAAGGCTATGGAGGGGACATTTGGGGCTATGGAGGAGACATTGGGGGCTCCAGAGGGGATATTGAGGGCTATGGAGGGGACTCAACTCCACATTCCTGATATCAGTTTGTAGGAGGTCTTTGGCACAACAAGAGCAGACAAACTTCCATCTGGTGGCATATTGCGTCTGGGAGATATCCTCATTTTTATGTAATTTCAGTAGTCATAAGCCCAGTGGCCAGGAGACAGCATTAATTACCAACGGTGGCCCCTTTCCATGGGAAACCAAAGCGTCCTCTCCAGATTCCTGATGTCAGTTTGTAGGAGGCTGTTGGCATTACAAGGGCAGACAAACTTTCAACTGGTGGTAGATTCCATCTGGGAGATATCCTCATTTGTATGGAATTTTCCTAGGCATAAGCCCAGTGGCAGGCACATAGCATTAGACACAAACGGTGGACATTTTCCATGGGAAACGAAAGTCTCTACGGCACGTTCCTGATGTCAGTTTTTAGAAGGCCTTTGGCACTACAAGGGCAGACAAACTTCCATCTGGTGGGAAATTGCATTTGGGAGATATCCTCATTTGTATGGAATTTTAGAAGGCATATGCCCAGTGGCAGACAGACAGCATTAAACACGAACGGTGGGCCTTTTCCATAGGAAACAAAGTCTCTCGGCCAGGTACCGGATATCAGTTTGACGGAGGCCTTTGGCACTGCAAGAGAAGAAAAACTTCAATCTGGTGGCATATTGCATCTGGGAGATATCCTCATTTGTATGGAACTTCAGCAGTCATAACCACAGAACCAGGAAGACAGCATTAGACACGAACGGTGGTCCTTTTCCATGGGAAACCAAAGTCTCCACACCACGTTCCCAATGTCAGGTTTTAGGAGGCCGTTGGCAGTACAAGCGCAGACAAACTTCCGTCAGGTGGTTGATTGCATCGGGGAGATATCCTCATTTGTATGGAATTTCAGCAGGTAGAAGCCCAGTGGCAGGCAGACAGCATTAGACACGAACGGTGACCCTTTTCCATGGGAAAACAAAGTCTCCACCCCAGGCTCCTGAAGTGAGTTTGTCAGAGGCCTTTGGCATTAAAAGGGCAGACAAACTTCCATCTGGTGGGAAATTGCATTTGGGAGATATCCTCATTTGTAGGGAATTTTAGTAGGCATATGCCCACTGGCAGGCAGACAGCATTAGACACGAAAGGTGGCCCTTTTCCATGGAAAAACAAATTATCCATCCTATGTTCCTGATGTTAGTTTTTAGGAGGCCTTTGGCACTACAAGGGCAGACAAACTTCCATCTGGCGGTAGATTGCACCTCGGAGATATTCCCTATTTTTATTGTATTTTAGTGGTATTTTAGTGCTCAGAAGCCCAGTGGTAGACAGACAGCATTAAACATGAACGGTGGGCCTTTTCTATAGGAAACCAAAGTCTCCAGGTGAGGTTCCGAATGTCAGTTTGAAGGAGGCCTTTGGCACTGCAAGAGCAGACAAACTTCCATCTGGTGGCATATTGCGTCTGGGAGATATCCTCATTTGTATGTAATTTCAGTAGTCATAAGCCCAGTGCCAAGGAGACAGCATTAAACACCAAGGGTGGCCCTTTTCCATGGGAAACCAAAGCGTCCTCGCCTGATTCCTAATGTCAGTTTGTCGGAGGCCGTTGTCATTACAAGGGCAGACACACTTTCAACTGGTGGTAAACTCCATCTGGGAGATATCCTCATTTGTATGGGATTTTACTAGGCATAAGCCCAGTGGCAGGCACATAGCATTAGACACAAAGGGTGGCCCAATTCCATGGGAAACCAAAGTCTCCACCCCATGTTCCTGCTGTCAGTTTTTAGGAGGCATTTGGCACAACAAGGGCAGACAAACTTCCATCTGGTGGTAGATTGCACCTGGGAGATACCCTCATTTGTATGGAACTTCAGCAGTCATAACCACAGTGCCAGGCAGACAGCATTTGACAGGAACAGTGGTCCTTTTCCATGGGAAACCTAAGTCTCCACCCCAGGTTCCTGATGTCAGTTTGTAGGAGGCCTTTGGAAACACAAGGGCAGAGAAACTTTAATCTGGTGTTAGATTGCAACTGGGAGATATTCTCATATGTATGGAATTAAATGGAATTTTAGCAGGCAGAATCCCAGCGGCAGGCAGACAGAATTAGACAGGAATAGTGGCCCATTTCCGTAGGAAACCAAAGTCTCCAACCTAGGTTCCTAATGTCAGTTTTTAGGAGGCCTTTGGCATAAAAAGGGTAGACAAATTTCCATCTGGTGGTAGACTGCACCTGGGAGATATCCTCATGTGTATAGAATTTTGGTGGAATTTTAGTAGTCATAAACCCAGTAGCTGGCCGACAGCATTAGACACGAACGGAGGCCCATTTCCTTGGGAAACCAAAGTCTCCATCCCACGTTCCCGATGTAAGTTTTTAGGAGGCCTTTGTCATTAAAAGGGTAGACAAACTTCAATCTGGTGGGAAATTGCATTTGGGAGATATCCTTATTTGTAAGGAATTTTAGTAGGCATATGCCCAGTGGCAGGCAGACAGCATTAGACTCGAACAGTGGCCCTTTTCCATGGAAAAGCAAATTATCCATCCTATGTTGCTGATGTCAGTTTGAAGGAGGCCTTTGGCACTACAAGGGCAGACAAACTTCCACCTTGTGGTAGATTGCACCTGGGAGATATCCTCATTTGTATGGAACTTTGCAGTCATAACCACAGTGCCAGGCAGACAATATTAGACAGGAACGGTGGTCCTTTTCCATGGGAAACCAAAGTCTCCACCCCAGGTTCCTGAAGTAGGTTTGTAGGAAGCCATTGGAACCACAAGGGCAGAGAAACTTATATCTGGTGTTAGATTGCACCTGGGAAGACAAATTTCCCTCTAGTGGTGTATTGCATCGGGGAGATATCCTCATTTGTATGGAATTTTACTAGGCATAAGCCCAGTGCCAGGCAGACAGCATTAGACACAAACGGTGGCCCATTTCCATGGGAAACCAAAGTCTCTTACCCAAGATCCTGATGTCAGGTTTTAAAAGGCCTTTGGCATTAAAAGGGTAGACAAACTTCCATCTGGTGGAAAATTGCATTTGGGAGATATCCTCATTTCTATGGAATTTTAGAAGTCATATGCCCACTGGCAGGCAGACAGCATTAGACACGAATGGTGGCCTTTTTCCATGGGAAAAACAAATTATCCATACTATGTTCCTGATGTCAATTTTTAGGAGGCCTTTGGCACTACAAGGGCAGACAAACTTCCATCTCGCGGTAGATTGCACCTCGGAGATGTCCTCATTTGTATGGAATTTTAGTGGAATTTTAGTACTCAGAAGCCCAGTGGCAGATAGACTGCATTAAACACGAACGGTGGGCCTTTTCCATAGGAAACCAAAGCCTCCGTGCCAGGTTCCGGATATCAGTTTGAAGGAGGCCTTTGGCACTGCAAGAGCAGACAAACTTCCGCCTGGTGGCATATTGCATCTGGGAGATATCCTCATTTGTATGTAATTTCAGTAGTCATAAGCCCAGTGGCAAGGAGACAGCATTAAACACCAAGGGTGGCCCCTTCCCATGGGAAACCAAAGCGTCCTCTCCAGCTTCCTGATGTCAGTTTGTAGGAGGCCGTTGGCACTACAAGGGCAGACAAACTTTCAACTGGTGCTAGATTCCATCTGGGAGATATCCTCATTTGCATGGAATTTTACTAGGCATAAGCCCAGTGGCAGGCAGATAGCATTAGACACAAAAGGTGGCCCTATTCCATGGGAAACAAAAGTCTCCACCCCACGTTCCTGATGTCATTTTTTAGGAGGCCTTTGGCACTACGAGAGCAGACAAACTTCCACCTGGTGGTAGATTGCACCTGGGAGATATCCTCATTTGTATGGAACTTCAGCACTCATAACCACAATGCCAAGCAGACAGCATTAGATACGAACGGCAGCCCTTTTCCATGGGAAAACAAAGTCTCCACCCCTGGTTCCTGATGTCAATTTTTTAGGAGGCCTTTGCCACTACAAGAGCAGACAAACTTCCATCTGGTGCTAAATTGCATCTGTGAGATATCCTCATTTGTATGGAATTTTAGCGGGCATACGCCCAGTGGCAGGCACACAGCATTAGGCATGATTAGTGGCTTTTTTCCATGGTAAACCAAATTATCCATCCTACGTTTCAGATGTCAGTTTATAGGAGCCCTTTGGCACTACAAGGGCAGAGAAAATTCAACCCGGGGGTTGATTGCACCTGCGAGATATTCTCATTTGTATAGAATTTTAGAGGGATTTTAGTACGCAGAATCCCAGCAAACGACAGACAGAATTAGACATGAATAGTGGCCGTTTTCCAGGGGAAACCAAAGTCTCCAGGCCAGGTTCCTGATGTCAGTTTTTAGGAGGCCTTTTGCACTACAAGAGCAGACAAACTTCCAACTGGTGGCATATTGCATCTTGGAGATATCCTCCTTTGTATGGAATTTTAGTGGAATTAAAGTAAGCAGAAGCCCAGTGGCAAGTAGACAGCATTAAACATCAACGGTGGCCCATTTCCATGGGAAACCAAAGTCTCCACCCCACGTTCCTGATGTCCGTTTCTAGGAGGACTTTGTCACGACAAAAGCAGACAAACTTCCAACTGGTGGCATATTGCATCAGCGAGATATCCTCATTTCTATGTAATTTCAGTAGCCATAAGCCCAGTGGCAGGCAGACAGCATTAGACATGAGCGGTGGCCCATTTCTATGGGAAAACAAAGTCTCCACCCCGACGTCCTGATGTCAGTTTAAAGGAGGCCTTTGGGACTACAAGGGCGGAGAAGCTTCCACCTGGTGGTAGATTGCACCTGGGAGATATCCTCATTTGTATGGAACTTCAGCTGTCATAACCACAGTGCCAGGCAGACAGCATTAGACACGAACGGTGGCTCTTTTCCATGGGAAAACAAAGTCTCCACCCCTGGTTCCTGATGTCAGTTTTTTAGGAGGGCTTTGGTACAACAAGAGCAGACAAACTTCCATCTGGTTGTAGATTGCACCTGGGAGATATCCCTATTTGTATGGATTTTTAGTGCAATTTCAGTAGTCATAAGCCCAGTTGTAAGGAGACAGCATTAAACACCAAGGGTGGCCCTTTTCCCTGGGAAACCAAAGCGTGCTCTCCAGATTCCTGATGTCAATTTGTAGGAGGCCGTTGGCATTAAAAGGGCAGACAAACTTTCAACTGGTGGTAGACTCCATCTGGGAGATATCCTCATTTGTATGGAATTTTACTCGGCATAAGCCAAGTAGCAGGCACATAGCATTAGACAGAAACGATGACCCATTTCCATGAGAAACCAAAGTCTCCACCGCACGTTCCTCATGTCAGTTTTTAGGAGGCCTTTGGCACTACGAGGGCAGACCAACTTCCACCTTGTGGTAGATTCCACCTGGGAGATATCCTCATTTTTATGGAATTTTAGAGGAATTTTTATTGGACGAAGCGCAGTGGCAGGCAGACAGCATTAGACACGAACGATGGCTCATTTGCTTGGGAAACCAAAGTCTCCACCCCACGTTCCTGATGTCCGTTTCTCGGAGGCCTTTGGCACTACAAGGGCAGAGAAACTTCCACCTGGTGGTAGATTGCACCTGCGAGATATCCTTATTTTTATGAAACTTCAGCAGTCATAACAACAGTTCCAGACAGATAGCATTAGACATGTTCACTGGCCCATATCCATGGGAAACCAAAGTCTCCACACCACGTTCCCAATGTCAGGTTTTAGGAGGCCTTTGGTAGTACAAGGGCAGACAAACTTCCGTCTGGTGGTTGATTGCATCTGGGATATATCCTCATTTGTGAGGAATTTCAGCAGGCATAACCCCAGTGACAGGCAGACAGCCTTAGACACGAACAGTGGCCCTTTTCCGTGGGAAACCAAAACCTCCAGCCCATGTTGCAAATGTCACTTTGTAGGAGGCGTTTTCCAATATAAGGGCAGAGAAACTTCCATCTGGTGGTAGATTACACCTGATAGATATCCTCATTTCTATTGAATTTTAGTGCAATTTTAGTAGGAAGAAGCCCAGTGACAGGCAAACAGCATAAAGCACGAACAATGGCCCATTTCTATGGGAAACCAAAGTCTCCACCCCACGTTCCTGATGCCCGTTTCTAGGAGGCCTTTGACACTACAAAGGTAGACAAACTTCCGTCTGGTGGTTGATTGCATCGTGGAGATATCCTCATTTGTATGGAATTTCAGCAGGTAGAAGCCCAGTGGCAGGCAGATACCATTAGACATGAACGGTGGCCCTTTTCCCATGGGCAGCCAAAAATCTCCAGGCCACGTTCCTGATGTCAGGTTTTAGGAGGCCTTTGGCAGTACAAGGGCAAACAAACTTCCGTCTGGTGGCTGATTACATCGGGGAGATATCCTCATTTGTATGGAATTTCAGCAGGTAGAAGCCCAGTGGCAGGCAGAGAGACTTAGACACGTACGGTGGCCCTTTTCCATGGGAAAACAAACTCTCCAACCCAGGCTCCTGATGTCAGTTTGTAGGAGGCCTTTGGCATTAAAAGGGCAGACAAACTTCCATCTGGTGGGAAATTGCATTTGGGAGATATCCTCATTTGTAGGGAATTTTAGTCGGCATATGTCCACTGGCAGGCAGACAGCATTGAACAACAAAGGTGGCCCTTTTCCATGGGAAACCAATGCGTCCTCTCCAGATTCCTTATGTCAGTTTGTATGAGGCCGTTGGCATTAGAAGGGCAGACAAACTTTCAACTGGTGGTAGACTCCATCTGGGAGATATCCTCATTTGTATGGGATTTTACTAGGCATAAGCCCAGTGGCAGGCACATAGCATTAGACACAAACCGTGGCCCATTTCCATGGGAAACCAAAGTCTCCACCGCACGTTCCTGATGTCAGTTTGTAGGAAGCCTTTGGCTCTACAGGGGCAGACAAACTTCCATCTGGTGGTAGATTGCACCTGGGAGACATCCTCATTTGTATGTACCCATAAGCCCAGTGGCAGGCAGACAACATTAGACACGAACGGTGGCCCTTTTCCATGGGAAACCAAAGTGTCCGCCCCAGGTTCCTGATGTCAATTTGTAGGAAGCCTTTGGCTCTACAGGGGCAGAGGAACTTCCATCTTGTGGTAGATTGCACCCGGGAGACATCCTCATTTGCATGGAAATTTAGTGGGATTTTAATAGGCAGAAGCCTAGTGGCAGGCACACATCATTAGACACGAACAATGGACCTTTTCCATGGGAAACCAAAGTCTCCACCTCACGTTGCTGATGTCAGTTTGTAGGAGGCCTTTGGACCTACAAGGGCAGACGAACTTCCATCTGGTGGTAGATTGCACCTGGGAGATATGCTCATTTGAATAGAATTTTAGTGGAATTTTAGTAGGCATAACCACAGTGCCAGGCAGACAGCATTAGACACGAACGGTGGCCCATTTCCCGGGGAAACCAAAGTCTCCATCCCACATGCCTGATATCAGTTTGGACGAGGCCTTTGGTACTACAAGCGCAGACAAACTTCCAACTGGTGGTAGATTCCATGTGGGAGATATCCTCATTTGTGAGGAATTTCTGCAGGCATAACCCCAGTGGCAGGCAGACAGCATTAGAAACGAACGGTGCCCCTTTTCCATGGGAAACCAATGTCTCCACCCCACGTTCCTGATGTCAGTTTTTAGGAGACCTTTGGCACTACAAGGGCAGAGAAACTTCCATCTGGTTGTAGATTGTACCTGGCAGATATCCTCATTTCTATAGAATTTTAGTGGAATTTTAGTAGGCATAAGCCTAGTGGCTGCCAGACAGCATTAGACACAAACGGTGGCCCATTTCTATGGGAAACCACAGTCTCCACCCCACGTTCCTGATGTCACTTTTTAGGAGGCATTTGGCACTACGAGGGCAGACAAACTTCCACCTGGTGGTAGATTGCACCTGGGAGATATCCTCATTTTTATGGAACTTCAGCAGTCATAACCACAGTGGCAGGCAGACAGCATTAGACAGGAACAGTGGTCCTTTTCCTAGGGAAACCAAAGTCTCCACCCTAGGTTCCCGAGGGCAGTTTGTAGGAGACCTTTGGAAACACAAGGGCAGAGAAACTTCCATCTGGTGTTTGATTGCACCTGGGAGATATTCTCATTTGTATGGAATTTAAGTGGAATTTTAGTAGGCAGAATCCCAGCGGCAGGCAGACAGAATTAGACATGAATAGTGGCCCATTTCCATGGGAAACCAAAGTCTCCACCCCAGGTTCCTGATGTCATTTTCTAGGAGGCCTCTGGCACTACAAGAGGAGGCAAACTTCCAACTGGTGGCATATTGCATCTGGGAGATATCCTCATTTGTATGTAATTTTAGTAGCCATAAGCCCAGTGGCAGGCAGACAGCATTAGACACGAACGGTGGCCCTTTTCCATGGGAAACCAAAGTGTCCGCCCCAGGTTACTGATGTCAATTTGTAGGAAGCCTTTTGCTCTACAGGGGCAGACAAACTTCTATCTGGTGGTAGATTGCACCTGGGAGACATCCTCATTTGTAAGGAATTTTAGTGGTATTTTAATAGGCAGAAGCCTAGTGGCAGGAACACATCATTAGACACGAACGCTGGCCCATTTCCATGGGAAACCAAAGTCTCCACTCCAGGTTCCTGGTGTCAGTTTGGAGGAGGCCTTTGGCACTACGAAGGCAGACAAACTTCCATCTGGTGGTAGATTGCACCTGGGAAATATCCTCATTTGTATGGAACTTCAGCAGTCATAACCTCAGTGCCAGGCAGACAGCATTAGACAGGAACGGTGGTCCTTTTCCATGGGAAACCAAAGTCTCCACCCTAGGTTCCTGATGGCAGTTTGTAGGAGGCCTTTGGAAACACAAGGGCAGAGAAACTTCCATCTGGTGTTTGATTGCACCTGGCAGATATTCTCATTTGTATGGAATTGTAGTGGAATTTTAGTAGGCATAAGCCCAGCGGCAGGCAGACAGAATTAGACATGAATAGTGGCCCATTTCCATGGGAAACCAAAGTCTCCACCCCAGGTTCCTGATGTCATTTTCTAGGAGGCCTCTGACACTACAAGAGGAGACAAACTTCCAACTGGTGGCATATTGCATCTGGGAGATATCCTCATTTGTATGTAATTTTAGTAGCCATAAGCCCAGTGGCAGGCAGACAGCATTAGACACGAACGGTGGCCCTTTTCCATGGGAAACCAAAGTCTCCACCCCAGGTTCCTGATATCAATTTGTAGGAAGCCTTTGGCACTACAGGGCAGACAAACTTCCATGTGGTAGTAGATTGCACCTGGGAGACATCCTCATTTGTATGGAATTTTAGTGGGATTTTAATAGGCAGAAGCCTAGTGGCATGCACAAGTCATTAGGCACGAACGCTGGCCCATTTCCATGGGAAACCAAAGTCTCCACTCCAGGGTCCTGGTGTGAGTTTGTAGGAGGCCTTTGGCACTACAAGAGCAGACAAAGTTCCATCTGGTGGTAGATTACACCTGGGAGATATCCTCATTTTTATGGAACTTCAGCAGTCATAAACACAGTGCCAGGCAAAGCGCATTAGACAGGAACGGTGGTCCTTTTCCATGGGAAACCAAAGTCTCCACCATAGGTTCCTGATGGCAGTTTGTACGAGGCCTTTGGCACTACAAGGGCAGAGAAACTTCCATCTGGTGTTAGGTTGTAGCTGGGAGATATACTCATTTGTATGGAATTTTAGTGGAATTTTAGTAGGCAGAATCCCAGCAGCAGGTAGATAGAATTAGACATGAATAGTGGCTCATTTCCATGGGAAACCAAAGTCTCCATCCCCCGTTCCTGATGTCAGTCTGTAAGAGGCGATTGGAACTACAAGGGCAGAAAAAATTCCATCTGGTGGTAGAATGGACCTGGGAGATATCGCCATTTGTATGGAATTTTAGTGGTATTTTAGTAGGCAGAAGTCCAGCGGCAGGCAGACAGCATTACACACGAACGCTGCCCAATATCCATGGGAAACCAAAGTCTCCAACCCAGGCTCCTCATGTCAGTTTGTAGGAGGCCTTTGGCATTAAAAGGGCAGACAAACTTCCATCTGGTGGGAAATTCCATTTGGGAGATATCCTCATATGTATGGAACTTTAGTAGGCATATGCCCACTGGCAGGCAGACAGCATTAGACAAGAACGGTGGCCCTTTTCCATGGAAAGACAAATTATCCATCCTATGTTCCTGATGTTAGTTTGAAGGAGGCCTTTGGCAATACAAGGACAGAAAAACTTCCATCTGGTGGTTGATTGCATCGGGGAGATATGCTCATTTGTATGGGATTTCAGAAGGCAGAAGCCAAGTGGCACGCAGACAGCATTGGACACGAACAGTGGCCCTTTTCCATGGGAAACCAAAATCTCCACCCCACGTTGCTGATGTCTCATTGTAGGAGGCGTTTTCCAATTTAAGGGCAGAGAAACTTCCATCTGGTTGTAGATTGCACCTGGGAGATATCCTCATTTCTATGGAATTTTAGTGGAATTTTAGTAGGAAGAAACCCAGTGGCAGGCAGACAGCATTAGACACGAACAATGGCCCATTCCTATGGGAAACCACAGTCTCCACCCCACGTTCCTGATGTCCGTTTCTAAGAGGCCTGTGGCACTACAAGGGCAGACAAACTTCCGCCTGGTGGCATATTGCATCTGGGAGATATCCTCATGTGTATGTAGTTTCAGTAGTCATAAACCCAGTGGCAAGGAGACAGCATTAAACACAAAGGGTGGCCCTTTTCCAATAGAAACCAAAGCGTTCTCTCCAGATTCCTGATGTCAGTTTGTAGGAGGCCGTTGGCATTACAAAGGCAGACAAACTTTCAACTGGTGGTAGACTCCATCTGGGAGATATCCTCATTTGTATGGAATTTTACTAGGCATAAGCCCAGTGGCAGGCACATAGCATTACACATAAACGGTGGCCCATTTCCATGGGAAAACAAAGTCTCCACCCCACGGTCCTGATGTCAGTTTTTAGGAGGCCTTTGGCACTACGAGGGCAGACAAACGTCCACGTGGTTGTAGATTGCACCTGGGAGATATCCTCATTTATATAGAATTTTAGTGGAATTTTAGTAGGCATAAGCCCAGTGGCTGGCAGACGGCATTAGACACAAACGGTGGCCCATTTCCTTGGGAAACCAAAGTCTCCACCCCACGTTCCTGATGTCAGTTTTTAGGAGGCCTTTGGCACTACGAGGGCAGACAAACGTCCACGTGGTTGTAGATTGCACCTGGGAGATATCCTCATTTGTATGGAACTTCAGCAGTCATAACCACAGTGGCAGGCAGACAGCATTAGAAACGAACGGTGGTCCTTTTCCATGGGAAACCAAAGTCTCCGCCCTAGGTTCCTGATGTCAATTTGTAGGAAGCCTTTGGCTCACCATGGGCAGACAAACTTCCATCTGGTGGTAGATTGCACCTGGGAGATATTCTCATTTGTATGGAATTTTAGAGGAATTTTAGTAGGCAGAATCCCAGCGGCAGGCAGGCAGAATTAGACATGAATAGTGGCCCATTTCCATGGGAAACCAAAGTCTCCACCCCAGGTTCCTGATGTCATTTTTTAGGCGGCCTCTGGCACTACAAGAGGAGACTAACTTCCAACTGCTGGCATATTGCATCTGGGAGATATCCTCATTTCTATGTAATTTTAGTAGCCATAAGCCCAGTAGCAGGCAGACAGCATAAGATACGAACGGTGGCCCTTTTCCATGGGAAACCAAAGTCTCCGCCCCAGGTTCCTGATGTCAATTTGTAGGAAGCCTTTGGCTCTACAGGGGCAGACAAACTTCTATCTGGTGGTAGATTGCACCTGGGAGACATCCTCATTTGTAAGGAATTTTAGTGGTATTTTAATAGGCAGAAGCCTAGTGGCAGGAACACATCATTAGACACGAACGCTGGCCCATTTCCATGGGAAACCAAAGTCTCCACTCCAGGTTCCTGGTGTCAGTTTGGAGGAGGCCTTTGGCACTATGAAGGCAGACAAACTTCCATCTGGTGGTAGATTGCACCTGGGAAATATCCTCATTTGTATGGAACTTCAGCAGTCATAACCTCAGTGCCAGGCAAACAGCATTAGACAGGAACGGTGGTCCTTTTCCATGGGAAACCAAAGTCTCCACCCTAGGTTCCTGATGGCAGTTTGTAGGAGGCCTTTGGAAACACAAGGGCAGAGAAAGGTCCATCTGGTGTTTGATTGCACCTGGCAGATATTCTCATTTGTATGGAATTGTAGTGGAATTTTAGTAGGCATAAGCCCAGCGGCAGGCAGACAGAATTAGACATGAATAGTGGCCCATTTCCATGGGAAACCAAAGTCTCCACCCCAGGTTCCTGATGTCATTTTCTAGGAGGCCTCTGGCACTACAAGAGGAGACAAACTTCCAACTGGTGGCATATTGCATCTGGGAGATATTCTCATTTGTATGTAATTTTAGTAGCCATAAGCCCAGTGGCAGGCAGACAGCATTAGACACGAACGGTGGCCCTTTTCCATGGGAAACCAAAGTCTCCACCCCAGGTTCCTGATATCAATTTGTAGGAAGCCTTTGGCACTACAGGGCAGACAAACTTCCATGTGGTAGTAGATTGCACCTGGGAGACATCCTCATTTGTATGGAATTTTAGCGGGATTTTAATAGGCAGAATCCTAGTGGCAGGCACACAGCATTAGACACGAACGCTGGCCCATTTCCATGGGAAACCAAAGTCTCCACCCCACGGTCCTGATGTCAGTTTGTAAGAGGCCTTTGGCACTAAAAGGGCAGACAAAGTTCCATCTGATGGTTGATTGCATCGAGGAGATATCCTCATTTGTATGGAATTTCAGCAGACAGAAGCCCAGTGGCAGGCAGACAGCATTAGACACGAACGGTGCCCCTTTCCCATGGGAAACCAAAGTCTCCACCCCACGTTCCTGATGTCAGTTTGTAAGAGGCGTTTGGAGCTACAAGGGCAGAAAAACTTCCATCTGGTGGTAGATTGCACCTGGGAGATATCCTATTTTCCATGGAATTTTAGTGGAATTTTAGTAGGAAGAAGCCCAGTGGCAGGCACATAGCATTAGACACAAACGGTGGCCCATTTCCATGGGAAAAGTAGAGTCTCCACCTCACGTTCCTGATGTCAGTTTTTAGGAGGGCTTTGGCACTACAAGGGCAGAGAAACTTCCATCTGGTTGTAGATTGCACCTGAGAGATATCCTCATTTATATAGAATTTTAGTGGAATTTTAGTAGGCATAAGCCCAGTGGCTGGCAGACAGCATTAGACACAAACGGTGGCCCATTTCCTTGGGAAACCAAAGTCTCCACCCCACGTTCCTGATGTCAGTTCTTAGGAGGCCTTTGGCACTATGAGGGCAGACAAACTTCCACCTGGTGGTAGATTACACCTGGGAGATATCCTCATTTGTATGGAATTTGAGTGGAATTTTAGTAGGCAGAATCCCAGCGGCAGGCAGACAGAATTAGGCATGAATAGTGGCCCATTTCCATGGGAAACCAAAGTCTCCACCCCAGGTTCCTGATGTCATTTTTTAGGAGGCCTCTGGCACTACAAGAGGGGACAAACTTCCAACTGGTGGCATATTGCATCTGGGATATATCCTCATTTGTGAGGAATTTCAGCAGGCATAACCCCAGTGACAGGCAGACAGCCTTAGACACGAACAGTGGCCCTTTTCCGTGGGAAACCAAAACCTCCAGCCCATGTTGCAAATGTCACTTTGTAGGAGGCGTTTTCCAATATAAGGGCAGAGAAACTTCCATCTGGTGGTAGATTACACCTGATAGATATCCTCATTTCTATTGAATTTTAGTGCAATTTTAGTAGGAAGAAGCCCAGTGGCAGGCAGACAGCATTAAACACGAACAATGGCCCATTTCTATGGGAAACCAAAGTCTCCACCCCACGTTCCTGATGTCCGTTTCTAGAAGGCCTTTGGAACGACAAGGGCAGACAAACTTCCGTCTGGTGGTTGATTGCATCGTGGAGATATCCTCATTTGTATGGAATTTCAGCAGGTAGAAGCCCAGTGGCAGGCAGATACCATTAGACATGAACGGTGGCCCTTTTCCCATGGGCAGCCAAAAATCTCCAGGCCACGTTCCTGATGTCAGGTTTTAGGAGGCCTTTGGCAGTACGAGGGCAAACAAACTTCCGTCTGGTGGCTGATTACATCGGGGAGATATCCTCATTTGTATGGAATTTCAGCAGGTAGAAGCCCAGTGGCAGGCAGAGAGACTTAGACACGTACGGTGGCCCTTTTCCATGGGAAAACAAACTCTCCAACCCAGGCTCCTGATGTCAGTTTGTAGGAGGCCTTTGGCATTAAAAGGGCAGACAAACTTCCATCTGGTGGGAAATTGCATTTGGGAGATATCCTCATTTGTAGGGAATTTTAGTCGGCATATGTCCACTGGCAGGCAGACAGCATTGAACAACAAAGGTGGCCCTTTTCCATGGGAAACCAATGCGTCCTCTCCAGATTCCTTATGTCAGTTTGTATGAGGCCGTTGGCATTAGAAGGGCAGACAAACTTTCAACTGGTGGTAGACTCCATCTGGGAGATATTCTCATTTGTATGGGATTTTACTAGGCATAAGCCCAGTGGCAGGCACATAGCATTAGACACAAACCGTGGCCCATTTCCATGGGAAACCAAAGTCTCCACCGCACGTTCCTGATGTCAGTTTGTAGGAAGCCTTTGGCTCTACAGGGGCAGACAAACTTCCATCTGGTGGTAGATTGCACCTGGGAGACATCCTCATTTGTATGTACCCATAAGCCCAGTGGCAGGCAGACAACATTAGACACGAACGGTGGCCCTTTTCCATGGGAAACCAAAGTGTCCGCCCCAGGTTCCTGATGTCAATTTGTAGGAAGCCTTTGGCTCTACAGGGGCAGAGGAACTTCCATCTTGTGGTAGATTGCACCCGGGAGACATCCTCATTTGCATGGAAATTTAGTGGGATTTTAATAGGCAGAAGCCTAGTCCAGGCACACATCATTAGACACGAACAATGGACCTTTTCCATGGGAAACCAAAGTCTCCACCTCACGTTGCTGATGTCAGTTTGTAGGAGGCCTTTGGACCTACAAGGGCAGATGAACTTCCATCTGGTGGTAGATTGCACCTGGGAGATATGCTCATTTGAATAGAATTTTAGTGGAATTTTAGTAGGCATAACCACAGTGCCAGGCAGACAGCATTAGACACGAACGGTGGCCCATTTCCCGGGGAAACCAAAGTCTCCATCCCACATGCCTGATATCAGTTTGGACGAGGCCTTTGGTACTACAAGCGCAGACAAACTTCCAACTGGTGGTAGATTCCATGTGGGAGATATCCTCATTTGTGAGGAATTACTGCAGGCATAACCCCAGTGGCAGGCAGACAGCATTAGAAACGAACGGTGCCCCTTTTCCATGGGAAACCAATGTCTCCACCCCACGTTCCTGATGTCAGTTTTTAGGAGACCTTTGGCACTACAAGGGCAGAGAAACTTCCATCTGGTTGTAGATTGTACCTGGCAGATATCCTCATTTCTATAGAATTTTAGTGGAATTTTAGTAGGCATAAGCCTAGTGGCTGTCAGACAGCATTAGACACAAACGGTGGCCCATTTCTATGGGAAACCACAGTCTCCACCCCACGTTCCTGATGTCAGTTTTTAGGAGGCATTTGGCACTACGAGGGCAGACAAACTTCCACCTGGTGGTAGATTGCACCTGGGAGATATCCTCATTTTTATGGAACTTCAGCAGTCATAACCACAGTGCCAGGCAGACAGCATTAGACAGGAACAGTGGTCCTTTTCCTAGGGAAACCAAAGTCTCCACCCTAGGTTCCCGAGGGCAGTTTGTAGGAGACCTTTGGAAACACAAGGGCAGAGAAACTTCCATCTGGTGTTTGATTGCACCTGGGAGATATTCTCATTTGTATGGAATTTAAGTGGAATTTTAGTAGGCAGAATCCCAGCGGCAGGCAGACAGAATTAGACATGAATAGTGGCCCATTTCCATGGGAAACCAAAGTCTCCACCCCAGGTTCCTGATGTCATTTTCTAGGAGGCCTCTGGCACTACAAGAGGAGGCAAACTTCCAACTGGTGGCATATTGCATCTGGGAGATATCCTCATTTGTATGTAATTTTAGTAGCCATAAGCCCAGTGGCAGGCAGACAGCATTAGACACGAACGGTGGCCCTTTTCCATGGGAAACCAAAGTGTCCGCCCCAGGTTACTGATGTCAATTTGTAGGAAGCCTTTTGCTCTACAGGGGCAGACAAACTTCTATCTGGTGGTAGATTGCACCTGGGAGACATCCTCATTTGTAAGGAATTTTAGTGGTATTTTAATAGGCAGAAGCCTAGTGGCAGGAACACATCATTAGACACGAACGCTGGCCCATTTCCATGGGAAACCAAAGTCTCCACTCCAGGTTCCTGGTGTCAGTTTGGAGGAGGCCTTTGGCACTACGAAGGCAGACAAACTTCCATCTGGTGGTAGATTGCACCTGGGAAATATCCTCATTTGTATGGAACTTCAGCAGTCATAACCTCAGTGCCAGGCAGACAGCATTAGACAGGAACGGTGGTCCTTTTCCATGGGAAACCAAAGTCTCCACCCTAGGTTCCTGATGGCAGTTTGTAGGAGGCCTTTGGAAACACAAGGGCAGAGAAACTTCCATCTGGTGTTTGATTGCACCTGGCAGATATTCTCATTTGTATGGAATTGTAGTGGAATTTTAGTAGCCATAAGCCCAGCGGCAGGCAGACAGAATTAGACATGAATAGTGGCCCATTTCCATGGGAAACCAAAGTCTCCACCCCAGGTTCCTGATGTCATTTTCTAGGAGGCCTCTGACACTACAAGAGGAGACAAACTTCCAACTGGTGGCATATTGCATCTGGGAGATATCCTCATTTGTATGTAATTTTAGTAGCCATAAGCCCAGTGGCAGGCAGACAGCATTAGACACGAACGGTGGCCCTTTTCCATGGGAAACCAAAGTCTCCACCCCAGGTTCCTGATGTCAATTTGTAGGAAGCCTTTGGCACTACAGGGCAGACAAACTTCCATGTGGTAGTAGATTGCACCTGGGAGACATCCTCATTTGTATGGAATTTTAGTGGGATTTTAATAGGCAGAAGCCTAGTGGCATGCACAAGTCATTAGGCACGAACGCTGGCCCATTTCCATGGGAAACCAAAGTCTCCACTCCAGGGTCCTGGTGTGAGTTTGTAGGAGGCCTTTGGCACTACAAGAGCAGACAAAGTTCCATCTGGTGGTTGATTGCATCGAGGAGATATCCTCATTTGTATGGAATTTCAGCAGGCAGAAGCCCAGTGGCAGGCAGACAGCATTAGACACAAACAATGGACCTTTTCCATGGGAAACCAAAGTCTCCACCCCAGCTTCTTGATGTCAGTTTGTAGGAGGCCTTTGGCACTACGGGGGCAGACAAACTTCCACCCGGTGGTAGATTACACCTGGGAGATATCCTCATTTTTATGGAACTTCAGCAGTCATAAACACAGTGCCAGGCAAAGAGCATTAGACAGGAACGGTGGTCCTTTTCCATGGGAAACCAAAGTCTCCACCATAGGTTCCTGATGGCAGTTTGTAGGAGGCCTTTGGCACTACAAGGGCAGAGAAACTTCCATCTGGTGTTAGGTTGTAGCTGGGAGATATACTCATTTGTATGGAATTTTAGTGGAATTTTAGTAGGCAGAATCCCAGCAGCAGGTAGATAGAATTAGACATGAATAGTGGCTCATTTCCATGGGAAACCAAAGTCTCCATCCCCCGTTCCTGATGTCAGTCTGTAAGAGGCGATTGGAACTACAAGGGCAGAAAAAATTCCATCTGGTGGTAGATTGGACCTGGGAGATATCGCCATTTGTATGGAATTTTAGTGGTATTTTAGTAGGCAGAAGTCCAGCGGCAGGCAGACAGCATTACACACGAACGCTGCCCAATATCCATGGGAAACCAAAGTCTCCAACCCAGGCTCCTCATGTCAGTTTGTAGGAGGCCTTTGGCATTAAAAGGGCAGACAAACTTCCATCTGGTGGGAAATTCCAATTGGGAGATATCCTCATATGTATGCAACTTTAGTAGGCATATGCCCACTGGCAGGCAGACAGCATTAGACAAGAACGGTGGCCCTTTTCCATGGAAAGACAAATTATCCATCCTATGTTCCTGATGTCAGTTTGAAGGAGGCCTTTGGCAATACAAGGGCAGAAAAACTTCCATCTGGTGGTTGATTGCATCGGGGAGATATGCTCATTTGTATGGGATTTCAGAAGGCAGAAGCCAAGTGGCACGCAGACAGCATTGGACACGAACAGTGGCCCTTTTCCATGGGAAACCAAAATCTCCACCCCACGTTGCTGATGTCTCATTGTAGGAGGCGTTTTCCAATTTAAGGGCAGAGAAACTTCCATCTGGTTGTAGATTGCACCTGGGAGATATCCTCATTTCTATGGAATTTTAGTGGAATTTTAGTAGGAAGAAACCCAGTGGCAGGCAGACAGCATTAGACACGAACAATGGCCCATTCCTATGGGAAACCACAGTCTCCACCCCACGTTCCTGATGTCCGTTTCTAAGAGGCCTGTGGCACTACAAGGGCAGACAAACTTCCGCCTGGTGGCATATTGCATCTGGGAGATATCCTCATGTGTATGTAGTTTCAGTAGTCATAAACCCAGTGGCAAGGAGACAGCATTAAACACAAAGGGTGGCCCTTTTCCAATAGAAACCAAAGCGTTCTCTCCAGATTCCTGATGTCAGTTTGTAGGAGGCCGTTGGCATTACAAAGGCAGACAAACTTTCAACTGGTGGTAGACTCCATCTGGGAGATATCCTCATTTGTATAGAATTTTACTAGGCATAAGCCCAGTGGCAGGCACATAGCATTACACATAAACGGTGGCCCATTTCAATGGGAAAACAAAGTCTCCACCCCACGGTCCTGATGTCAGTTTTTAGGAGGCCTTTGGCACTACGAGGGCAGACAAACGTCCACGTGGTTGTAGATTGCACCTGGGAGATATCCTCATTTATATAGAATTTTAGTGGAATTTTAGTAGGCATAAGCCCAGTGGCTGGCAGACGGCATTAGACATAAACGGTGGCCCATTTCCTTGGGAAACCAAAGTCTCCACCCCACGTTCCTGATGTCAGTTTTTAGGAGGCCTTTGGCACTACGAGGGCAGACAAACGTCCACGTGGTTGTAGATTGCACCTGGGAGATATCCTCATTTGTATGGAACTTCAGCAGTCATAACCACAGTGGCAGGCAGACAGCATTAGAAACGAACGGTGGTCCTTTTCCATGGGAAACCAAAGTCTCCGCCCTAGGTTCCTGATGTCAATTTGTAGGAAGCCTTTGGCTCACCATGGGCAGACAAACTTCCATCTGGTGTTTGATTGCACCTGGGAGATATTCTCATTTGTATGGAATTTTAGAGGAATTTTAGTAGGCAGAATCCCAGCGGCAGGCAGGCAGAATTAGACATGAATAGTGGCCCATTTCCATGGGAAACCAAAGTCTCCACCCCAGGTTCCTGATGTCATTTTTTAGGCGGCCTCTGGCACTACAAGAGGAGACTAACTTCCAACTGCTGGCATATTGCATCTGGAAGATATCCTCATTTGTATGTAATTTTAGTAGCCATAAGCCCAGTAGCAGGCAGACAGCATAAGATACGAACGGTGGCCCTTTTCCATGGGAAACCAAAGTCTCCGCCCCAGGTTCCTGATGTCAATTTGTAGGAAGCCTTTGGCTCTACAGGGGCAGACAAACTTCTATCTGGTGGTAGATTGCACCTGGGAGACATCCTCATTTGTAAGGAATTTTAGTGGTATTTTAATAGGCAGAAGCCTAGTGGCAGGAACACATCATTAGACACGAACGCTGGCCCATTTCCATGGGAAACCAAAGTCTCCACTCCAGGTTCCTGGTGTCAGTTTGGAGGAGGCCTTTGGCACTACGAAGGCAGACAAACTTCCATCTGGTGGTAGATTGCACCTGGGAAATATCCTCATTTGTATGGAACTTCAGCAGTCATAACCTCAGTGCCAGGCAAACAGCATTAGACAGGAACGGTGGTCCTTTTCCATGGGAAACCAAAGTCTCCACCCTAGGTTCCTGATGGCAGTTTGTAGGAGGCCTTTGGAAACACAAGGGCAGAGAAAGGTCCATCTGGTGTTTGATTGCACCTGGTAGATATTCTCATTTGTATGGAATTGTAGTGGAATTTTAGTAGGCATAAGCCCAGCGGCAGGCAGACAGAATTAGACATGAATAGTGGCCCATTTCCATGGGAAACCAAAGTCTCCACCCCAGGTTCCTGATGTCATTTTCTAGGAGGCCTCTGGCACTACAAGAGGAGACAAACTTCCAACTGGTGGCATATTGCATCTGGGAGATATTCTCATTTGTATGTAATTTTAGTAGCCATAAGCCCAGTGGCAGGCAGACAGCATTAGACACGAACGGTGGCCCTTTTCCATGGGAAACCAAAGTCTCCACCCCAGGTTCCTGATATCAATTTGTAGGAAGCCTTTGGCACTACAGGGCAGACAAACTTCCATGTGGTAGTAGATTGCACCTGGGAGACATCCTCATTTGTATGGAATTTTAGTGGGATTTTAATAGGCAGAATCCTAGTGGCAGGCACACAGCATTAGACACGAACGCTGGCCCATTTCCATGGGAAACCAAAGTCTCCACCCCACGGTCCTGATGTCAGTTTGTAAGAGGCCTTTGGCACTAAAAGGGCAGACAAAGTTCCATCTGATGGTTGATTGCATCGAGGAGATATCCTCATTTGTATGGAATTTCAGCAGACAGAAGCCCAGTGGCAGGCAGACAGCATTAGACACGAACGGTGCCCCTTTCCCATGGGAAACCAAAGTCTCCACCCCACGTTCCTGATGTCAGTTTGTAAGAGGCGTTTGGAGCTACAAGGGCAGAAAAACTTCCATCTGGTGGTAGATTGCACCAGGGAGATATCCAAATTTCCATGGAATTTTAGTGGAATTTTAGTAGGAAGAAGCCCAGTGGCAGGCACATAGCATTAGACACAAACGGTGGCCCATTTCCATGGGAAAAGTAGAGTCTCCACCCCACGTTCCTGATGTCAGTTTTTAGGAGGGCTTTGGCACTACAAGGGCAGAGAAACTTCCATCTGGTTGTAGATTGCACCTGAAAGATATCCTCATTTATATAGAATTTTAGTGGAATTTTAGTAGGCATAAGCCCAGTGGCTGGCAGACAGCATTAGACACAAACGGTGGCCCATTTCCTTGGGAAAGCAAAGTCTCCACCCCACGTTCCTGATGTCAGTTCTTAGGAGGCCTTTGGCACTATGAGGGCAGACAAACTTCCACCTGGTGGTAGATTACACCTGGGAGATATCCTCATTTATATGGAATTTGAGTGGAATTTTAGTAGGCAGAATCCCAGCGGCAGGCAGACAGAATTAGACATGAATAGTGGCCCATTTCCATGGGAACCCAAAGTCTCCACCCCAGGGTTCCTGATGTCATTTTTTAGGAGGCCTCTGGCACTACAAGAGGGGACAAACTTCCAACTGGTGGCATATTGCATCTGGGATATATCCTCATTTGTGAGGAATTTCAGCAGGCATAACCCCAGTGACAGGCAGACAGCCTTAGACACGAACAGTGGCCCTTTTCCGTGGGAAACCAAAACCTCCAGCCCATGTTGCAAATGTCACTTTGTAGGAGGCGTTTTCCAATATAAGGGCAGAGAAACTTCCATCTGGTGGTAGATTACACCTGATAGATATCCTCATTTCTATTGAATTTTAGTGCAATTTTAGTAGGAAGAAGCCCAGTGGCAGGCAGACAGCATTAAACACGAACAATGGCCCATTTCTATGGGAAACCAAAGTCTCCACCCCACGTTCCTGATGTCCGTTTCTAGAAGGCCTTTGGAACGACAAGGGCAGACAAACTTCCGTCTGGTGGTTGATTGCATCGTGGAGATATCCTCATTTGTATGGAATTTCAGCAGGTAGAAGCCCAGTGGCAGGCAGATACCATTAGACATGAACGGTGGCCCTTTTCCCATGGGCAGCCAAAAATCTCCAGGCCACGTTCCTGATGTCAGGTTTTAGGAGGCCTTTGGCAGTACAAGGGCAAACAAACTTCCGTCTGGTGGCTGATTACATCGGGGAGATATCCTCATTTGTATGGAATTTCAGCAGGTAGAAGCCCAGTGGCAGGCAGAGAGACTTAGACACGTACGGTGGCCCTTTTCCATGGGAAAACAAACTCTCCAACCCAGGCTCCTGTAGTCAGTTTGTAGGAGGCCTTTGGCATTAAAAGGGCAGACAAACTTCCACCCGGTGGTAGATTACACCTGGGAGATATCCTCATTTTTATGGAACTTCAGCAGTCATAAACACAGTGCCAGGCAAAGAGCATTAGACAGGAACGGTGGTCCTTTTCCATGGGAAACCAAAGTCTCCACCATAGGTTCCTGATGGCAGTTTGTAGGAGGCCTTTGGCACTACACGGGCAGAGAAACTTCCATCTGGTGTTAGGTTGTAGCTGGGAGATATACTCATTTGTATGGAATTTTAGTGGAATTTTAGTAGGCAGAATCCCAGCAGCAGGTAGATAGAATTAGACATGAATAGTGGCTCATTTCCATGGGAAACCAAAGTCTCCATCCCCCGTTCCTGATGTCAGTCTGTAAGAGGCGATTGGAACTACAAGGGCAGAAAAAATTCCAACTGGTGGTAGATTGGACCTGGGAGATATCGCCATTTGTATGGAATTTTAGTGGTATTTTAGTAGGCAGAAGTCCAGCGGCAGGCAGACAGCATTACACACGAACGCTGCCCAATATCCATGGGAAACCAAAGTCTCCAACCCAGGCTCCTCATGTCAGTTTGTAGGAGGCCTTTGGCATTAAAAGGGCAGACAAACTTCCATCTGGTGGGAAATTCCATTTGGGAGATATCCTCATATGTATGGAACTTTAGTAGGCATATGCCCACTGGCAGGCAGACAGCATTAGACAAGAATGGTGGCCCTTTTCCATGGAAAGACAAATTATCCATCCTATGTTCCTGATGTCAGTTTGAAGGAGGCCTTTGGCAATACAAGGGCAGAAAAACTTCCATCTGGTGGTTGATTGCATCGGGGAGATATGCTCATTTGTATGGGATTTCAGAAGGCAGAAGCCAAGTGGCACGCAGACAGCATTGGACACGAACAGTGGCCCTTTTCCATGGGAAACCAAAATCTCCACCCCACGTTGCTGATGTCTCATTGTAGGAGGCGTTTTCCAATTTAAGGGCAGAGAAACTTCCATCTGGTTGTAGATTGCACCTGGGAGATATCCTCATTTCTATGGAATTTTAGTGGAATTTTAGTAGGAAGAAACCCAGTGGCAGGCAGACAGCATTAGACACGAACAATGGCCCATTCCTATGGGAAACCACAGTCTCCACCCCACGTTCCTGATGTCCGTTTCTAAGAGGCCTGTGGCACTACAAGGGCAGACAAACTTCCGCCTGGTGGCATATTGCATCTGGGAGATATCCTCATGTGTATGTGGTTTCAGTAGTCATAAACCCAGTGGCAAGGAGACAGCATTAAACACAAAGGGTGGCCCTTTTCCAATAGAAACCAAAGCGTTCTCTCCAGATTCCTGATGTCAGTTTGTAGGAGGCCGTTGGCATTACAAAGGCAGACAAACTTTCAACTGGTGGTAGACTCCATCTGGGAGATATCCTCATTTGTATGGAATTTTACTAGGCATAAGCCCAGTGGCAGGCACATAGCATTACACATAAACGGTGGCCCATTTCCATGGGAAACCAAAGTCTCCTCCCCAGGTTCCTGATGTCAATTTGTAGGAAGCCTTTGGCTCTACAGGGGCAGACAAACTTCTATCTGGTGGTAGATTGCACCTGAGAGACATCCTAATTTGCATGGAAATTTAGTGGGATTTTAATAGGCAGAAGCCTAGTGGCAGGCACACATCATTAGACACGAACAATGGACCTTTTCCATGGGAAACCAAAGTCTCCACCTCACGTTGCTGATGTCAGTTTGTAGGAGGCCTTTGGACCTACAAGGGCAGACGAACTTCCATCTGGTGGTAGATTGCACCTGGGAGATATGCTCATTTGAATAGAATTTTAGTGGAATTTTAGTAGGCATAACCACAGTGCCAGGCAGACAGCATTAGACACGAACGGTGGCCCATTTCCCGGGGAAACCAAAGTCTCCATCCCACATGCCTGATATCAGTTTGGACGAGGCCTTTGGTACTACAAGCGCAGACAAACTTCCAACTGGTGGTAGATTCCATGTGGGAGATATCCTCATTTGTGAGGAATTACTGCAGGCATAACCCCAGTGGCAGGCAGACAGCATTAGAAACGAACGGTGCCCCTTTTCCATGGGAAACCAATGTCTCCACCCCACGTTCCTGATGTCAGTTTGTAGGAGGCCTTTGGCACTACAAGGGCAGACAAAGTTCCGTCTGGTGGTTGATTGCATTGAGGAGATATCCTCATTTGTATGGAATTTCAGCAGGCAGAAGATCAGTGGCAGGCAGACAGCATAGGACACGAACGGTGGACCTTTTTCATGGGAAACCGAAGTCTCCACCCCACGTTCCTGATGTCAGTTTTAAGGAGGCCTTTGGCACTACAAGGGCAAACAAACTTCGAACTGGTGCTAGATTCCATCTGGGAGATATCCTCATTTGTGAGGAATTTCAGCAGGCGTCACCCAGTGGCAGGCAGACAGCATTAGACACGAACGGTTGCCCTTTTCCATGGAAAAACCAATTATGCATCCTATGGTTCTGATCTCAGTTTTTAGGAGGCCATTGGCGGTACACTAGCAGGCAAATTTCCATCTGGCGGTAGATTGCTCCTTGGAGATGTCCTCATTTGTACGGAATTTTAGTGGTATTTTAGTACTCAGAAGCCCAGTGGCAGACAGACAGCATTAAACATAAACGGTGGGCCTTTTCCATAGGAAACCGAAGTCTCCAGGCCAGGTTCCGAATGTCAGTTTGAAGGAGGCCTTTGGCACTGCAAGAGCAGACAAACTTCCATCTGGTGGCATATTGCATCTGGGAGATATCCTCATTTGTATGTAATTTTAGTAGCCATAATCCCAGTGGCAAGCAGACAGCATTAGACACGAACGGTGGCCCTTTTCCATGGGAAACCAAAGTCTCAACCCCAGGTTCCTGATGTCAGTTTGAAGGAGGCCTTTGGCAGTACAAAGGCAGACCACGTTCCGTCTGGTGGTTGATTGCATCGAGGAGATATCCTCATTTCTATGGAATTTCAACTGGCAGAAGCCCAGTGGCAAGTAGACAGCATTAAACACCAACGGTGGCCCATTTCCATGGGAAACCAAAGTCTCCTCCCCAGGTTCCTGATGTCAATTTGTAGGAAGCCTTTGGCTCTACAGGGGGAGACAAACTTCCATCTGGTGGTAGATTGCACCTGGGAGACATCCTCATTTGTAAGGAATTTTAGTGGGATTTTAATAGGCAGAAGCCTAGTGGCAGGAACACATCATTAGACACGAACGCTGGCCCATTTCCATGGGAAACCAAAGTCTCCACTCCAGGTTCCTGGTGTCAGTTTGTAGGAGGCCTTTGGAACTACAAGGGCAGATAAACTTCCAACTGGTGGTAGATTCCATCTGGGAGATATCCTCATTTTTCTGGAATTTCAGCAGGCATAAGCCCAGTGGCAGACAGACAGCATTAGACAGGAACGGTGGCCCTTTTCCATAGAAAACCAAAGTCTCCACCTCACGTTCCTGATGTCAGTTTGTAGGAGGCCTTTGGAACTACAAGGGCAGACAAACTTCCGTCAGGTGGTAGATTGCACCTGGGAGATATCCTCATTTGTAGAGAATTTTATTGGAATTCTAGTAGGCATAAGCCAAGTGGCTGGCAGAGAGCATTAGACACAAACGGTGGCCCATTTCCTTGGGAAACCAAAGTCTCCATCTCACGTTCCTGATGTCAGTTTGTAGGAGGCCTTTGGTACTACAAGGGCAGACATACTTCTATCTTGTGGTTGATTGCATCGCAGAGATATCCTCATTTTTATGGAACTTCAGCAGTCATAACCACTGTACCAGGCAGACAGCATTAGACAGGAACAGTGGTCTTTTTCCATGGGAAACCAAAGTCTCCACACTACGTTCCCGATATCAGGTTTTAGGAGGTCTTTTGCAGTACATGGGAAGACAAACTTCCGTCTGTTGGTTTATTTCATCGGGGAGATATCCTCATTTGTATGGAATTTCAGCAGGCAGAAGCCCAGTGGCAGGCAGAGAGCATTAGACACAAACGGTGGCCCTTTTCCATGGGAAACCGAAGTCTCCAACCCAGGCTTCTGATGTCGGTTTTCAAGAGGCCTTTGGCATTAAAAGTGTAGACAAACATCCATCTGGTGGGAAATTGCATTTGGGAGATATCCTCATACGTATGGAATTTTAGTAGGCATATACCCACTGGCAGGCAGCAGCATTAGACATGAACAATGGGCCTTTTCCATGGAAAAACAAATTATCCATCCTCACGTTCCTGATGTCATGTTTTAGGAGGCCTTTGGCACTACAAGAGCAGACAAACTTCCACGTGGTGGTAGATTGCACCTGAGAGATATTCTCATTTGTAAAGAATTTTAGACGAATTTTAGTACGCAGATTCCAAGCGGCAGGCAGACAGAATTAGACATGAATAGTGGCCCTTTTCCAGGGGAAATGAAAGTCTGCAGGCCAGGTTCCTGATGTCAGTTTTTAGGAGGCCTTTTGCACTACAAGAACAGACAAACTTCCAACTGGTGGCATATTGCATCTTGGAGATATCCTCATTTGTATGTAATTTCTGTAGCCATAAGCCCAGTGGCCGGCAGACAGCATTAGACACGAACGGTGGCCCTTTTCCATGGGAAACCGAATTCTCCACTCCAGGCTCCTGATGTCTATTTGTAGGAGGCCTTTGGCACTACAGGGGCAGACAAACTTCCGTCAGGTGGTTGATTGCATCGGAGAGATTTCCCAATTTCTTTGGAATTTCAGCAGGCAGAAGCCCAGTGGCAGGCAGACAGCATTAGACATGAACGCTGGCCCTTTTCCATGGGAAAACAAAGTCTCCACCCCTGGTTCCTGATGTCAGTTTTTTAGGAGGGCTTTGGTACTACAAGGGCAGAGAATCTTCTATCTGGTTGTAGATTGCACCTGGGAGATATCCTCATTTCTATGGAATTTTAGTGGAATTTTAATAGGAAGAAGCCCAGTGGCAAGCAGACAGCATTACACACGAACGGTGGCCCATTTGTATGGGAAACCAAAGTGGCCACTCCCGGTTCCTGATGTCAGTTTTTAGGAGGCCTTTGCCACTACAAGGGCAGGCAAACTTCCATCTGGTGGTAAATTGCATCTGCGAGATATGCTCATTTGTATGGAGATTTAGCAGGCATATGCCCAGTGGCAGGCACACAGCATTAGGCATGAACAGTGCCCTATTCCACGGGAAACCAAATTATACATCCTACGTTTTGGAGAGAATTTGAATTGGAAGGGACAGACTGCGTTTGCGGAAGACGAATCGGGTTGTAACGCGAAGCAGGGCCAGGCACATCCCTCTCCAGAGATAACCTTTATCTCAAGGTCACAGACCCCTCTCTCTTTCCTTGCATACCAGTACTTTTCCACTACCCTTAAGAAACTAGTAAGACCCCCTATGACGTAGCGAAACCCAGAAGGTACTTAAACCCTGTGTTTTAGATAATAAACGCTTTTGACCAAACACATCACATTGGTGTTAACTGAGTCATTTGCCCGAACCCCACGCTCGCAGCTCGTGGTGGTCGTGTCTTCAATTAAACCCAGGCCACCAAGGCGATGGCTGAATAAGCCGCAACACTACGTTTAAGAAGAGAGTTTATAGGAGCCCTTTGGCACTACAAGGGCAGAGAAACTTCAAACCGGGAGTAGATTGCACCTGCAAGATATTCTCAATTTTATAGAATTTTAGAGGAATTTCAGTCCGCCGAATCCCACCGGCAGGCACACAGAATTAGACATGAATAGCGGCCTTTTCCAGGGGAAACCAAAGTCTCCAGGCCAGGTTCCTGATGTCAGCTTTTAGGAGGCCTTTTGCACTACAAGAACAGACAAACTTCCGACTGGTGGCATATTGCATCTTGGAGATATCCTCATTTGTATGGAATTATAGTGGAATTAAAGTAGGCAGAAGCCCAGTGGCAAGTAGAGAGCATTAAACACCAACGGTGGCCCATTTCCATGGGAAACCAAAGTCTCCACCCCACGTTCCTGATGTCCGTTTCTAGGATGCCTTTGGCACTACAAGAGCAGACAAACTTCCAAGTGGTGGCATATTGCATCTGGGAGATATCCTCATTTGTATGTAATTTCTGTAGCCATAAGCCCAGTGGCCGGCAGACAGCATTAGACACGAACGGTGGCCCTTTTCCATGGGAAACCGAATTCTCCACTCCAGGCTCCTGATGTCAATTTGTAGGAGGCCTTTGGCACTACAGGGGCAGACAAACTTCCATCAGCTGGTTGATTGCATCGGAGAAATTTCCAAATATCTTTGGAATTTCAGCAGCCAGAAGCCCAGTGGCAGGCAGACAGCATTAGACATGAACGCTGGCCCTTTTCCATGGGAAAACAAAGTCTCCACCCCTGGTTCCTGATGTCAGTTTTTTAGGAGGGCTTTGGTACTACAAGGGCAAAGAATCTTCCATCTGGTTGTGGATTGCACCTAGGAGATATCCTCATTTCTATGGAATTTTAGTGGAATTTTAATAGGAAGAAGCCCAGTGGCAAGCAGACAGCATTACACACGAACGGTGGCCCATTTTCATGGGAAACCTAAGTCGCCACTCCCGGTTCCTGATGTCAGTTTTTAGGAGGTTTTTGCCACTACAAGGGCAGGCAAACTTCCATCTGGTGGTAAATTGCATCTGCGAGATATCCTCATTTGTATGGAATTTTAGCAGGCATACGCCCAGTGGCAGGCACACAGCATTTGGCATGAACAGTGGCCCTTTTCCATGGGAAACCAAATTATCCATCCTATGTTTCAGATGTCAGTTTATAGGAGCCCTTTGGCACTACAATGGCAGAGAAACTTCAAACTGGGGGAGGATTGCACCTGCGAAATATTCCCATTTGTATAGAATTTTAGAGGAATTTTAGTACGCAGAATCCCAGCTGCAGGCACACAGAATTAGACATGAATAGTGGCCCTTTTCCAGGGGAAACCAAAGTCTCCACCCCACGTTCCTCATGTCAGTTTTTACGAGGACTTTGGCACTATAAGGGCAGACATACTTCCAACTGGTGGTAGATTCCATCAGGGAGATATCCTCATTTGTGAGGAATTTCAGCAGGCATAACCCCAGTGGCAGGCAGACACCATTAGACACGAACGGTGGCCCTTTTCCATGGGAAACAAAAATCTTCACCCGTGGTTCCTGATGTCAGGTTTTAGGAGGCCTTTGCCACTACAAGGGCAGACAAACTTCCATCTGATGGAAAATTCCATCTGGGAGATATCCTCATTTGTATGGAATTTTACTAGGCATAAGCCCAGTGGCAGGCACAGAGCATTAGACAAAAACGGTGCCCCTTTTCCATGGAAACCAAAGTCTCCACCTCACGTTCCTGATGTCAGTTTTTAGGAGGCCTTTGGCACTACAAGGGCAGACAAACTTCCAACTGGTGGTAGATTGCACCATGGAGATGTTCTCATTTGTATGGAATTTTAGTGGAATTTTAGTACTCAGAAGCCCAGTTGCAGACCGACAGCATTAAATACGAACGGTGGGCCTTTTCCATAGGAAACCAAAGTTCCAGGCCAGGTTCCAGATATCACTTTGAACGAGGCCTTTGGCACTGCAAGAGCAGACAAACTTCCATCTGGTGGCATATTGCATCTGGGAGATATCCTCATTTGTATGTAATTTCAGTAGTCATAAGCCCAGTGGCAAAGAGACAGCATTAAACACCAAGGGTGGCCCTATTCCATGGGAAACCAAAGCGTCCTCTCCAGATTCCTGATGTCAGTTTGTAGGAGGCCGTTGGCATTACAAGGGCAGACAAACTTTCAAGTGGTGGTAGATTCCATCTGGGAGATATCCTCATTTGTATGGAATTTCACTAGTCATCACCACAGTGCCAGGCAGACAGCATTAGATACGAACGGTGGTCCTTTTCCATGGGAAACCAAAGTCTCCACGCCTGGTTCCTGATGTCAGTTTTTTAGGGGGCTTTTGCCACTACAAGGGCAGACAAACTTCCATCTCGTGGTAAATTGCATCTGCGAGATATCCTCATTTGTATGGAATTTTAGCAGGCATACGCCCAGTGGCAGGCACACAGCATTAGGCATGAACAGTGGCCCTTTTCCATGGGAAACCAAATTATCCATCCTATGTTTCAGATGTCAGTTTATAGGAGCCCTTTGGCACTACAAGGGCAGAGAAACTTTAAACTGGGGGAGGATTGCACATGCGAAATATTCCCATTTGTATTAAATTTTAGAGGAATTTTAGTACGCAGAATCCCAGCTGCAGGCACACAGAATTAGACATGAATAGTGGCCGTTTTCCAGGGGAAAACAAAGTCTCCAGGCCAGGTTCCTGATGCCAGTTTTTAGGAGGCCTTTTGCACTACAAGAACAGAAAAACTTCCAACTGGTGGCATATTGCGTCTTGGAGATATCCTCATTTGTATGGAATTTTAGTGGAATTAAAGTAGGCAGAAGCCCAGTGGCAAGTAGACAGCATTAAACACCAACGGTGGCCCATTTCCATGGGAAACCAAAGTCTCCACACCACGTGCCTTATGTCCGTTTATAGGAGGACTTTTGCACTACAAGAGCAGACAAATTTCCAACTGCTGGCTTATTGCATCGGGGAGATATCCTCAATTGCATGTAATTTCAGTAGCCATAAGCCCAGAGGCAGGCAGACAGCATTAGACACGAACGCTGGCCCTTTTCCATGGGAAACCAAAGTCTCCACTCCAGGCTCCTGATGTCAATTTGTAGGATGCCTTTGGCACTACAGGGGCAGAGGAACTTCCGTCAGGTGGTTGATTACATCAGAGAGATTTCCAAATTTTTTGGGAATTCCAGCACGCAGAAGCCCAGTGGCAGGCAGACAGCATTAGACACGAATGGTGGCTCTTTTCCATGGGAAAACATAAACTCCACCCCTGGTTCCTGATGTCAGTTTTTTAGGAAGGCTTTGGTACTACAAGGGCAGAGAATCTTCCATCTGGTTGTAGATTGCACCTGGGAGATATCCTTATTTCTAAGGAATTTTAGTGGAATTTTTGTAGGAAGAAGCCCAGTGGCAGGCAGAGAGCATTAGACACGAACGGCCGCCCATTTCTATGGGAAAGCAAAGTCTCCACCCCATGTTCTGGATGTCCGTTTCTCGGAGGACTTTGGAACTACACGGCCAGACAAACTTCCTCCAGGTGGTAGATTGCACCGAGGAGATATCCTCATCTGTATGGAACTTGAGCAGTCATAACCACATTTCCGGGCAGAAAGCATTAGACACGAACACTGGCCCATTTCCATGGGAAACCAAAGTCTCCAGTCCAGGTTCCTGATGTCAGTTTATAGGAGGCCCTTTGCACTTTGAGGGCCGACAAAGTTCCGTCTGGTGGTAGATTGCATCGGGGAGATATCCTCATTTGTATGGAATTTCAGAAGGCAGAAGCCCAGTGGCAGGCAGACAGCATTAGATACGAAGGGTGGCCCATTTCCTTGGGAAACCAAAGTGTCCACCCCACGTTCCTGATGTCAGTTTTTAGGAGGACTTTGGCACTAGAAGGGCCGACAAACTTTTAACTGGTGGCAGATTCCATCTGGGAGATATCCTCATTTGTGAGGAATTTCAGCAGGTATAACCCCAGTGGCAGGCAGACAGCAGTAGACACGGACGGTGGCCCTTTTCCATGGGAAACCATAATCTCCACCCCACGTTGCTGATGTCACTTTGTAGGAGGCGTTATCCAATATAAGGGCAGAGAAACTTCCATCTGGTTGTAGATTGCACCTGGGAGATATCTTCATTTATATGGAAATTTAGTGGAATTTTAGTAGGAAGAAGGCCAGTGGCAGGCAGACAGCATTACACATGAGCGGTGGCCCATTTCTATGGGAAACCAAAGTCTCCACCCCGACGTCCTGATGTCAGTTTAAAGGAGGCCTTTGGGACTACAAGGGCAGAGAAGCTTCCACCTGGTGGTAGATTGCACCTGGGATATATCCTCATTTGTATGGAACTTCAGCTGTCATAACCACAATGCCAGGCAGACAGCATTGGAAACGAACGGTGGTCCTTTTCCATGGGAAACCAAAGTCTCCAAACCACGTTCCCGATGTCAGATTTTAGGAGGCCTTTGCCCCTACAAGGGCAGGAAAACTTTCATCTGGTGGTAAATGGCATCTGCGAGATATCCTCATTTGCATAGAATTTTAGCAGGCATACGCCCAGTGGCAGGCACACAGAATTAGGCATGAACAGTGGCCTTTTTCCATGGGAAACCAAATCATCCATCCTACGTTTCAGATGTCAGTTTATAGGAGCCCTTTGGCACTAGAAAGGCAGAAAACTTCAAACCGGGGGCAGATTGCGCCTGCGAGATATTCTCATTTGTATAGAATTTTAGAGCAATTTTAGTACGCAGAATCCCAGCAGCAGGCACACAGAATTAGACATGAATAGTGGCCCTTTTCCAGGGGAAAACAAAGTCTCCAGATCAGGTTCCTGATGTCAGTTTTTATGAGGCCTTTTGCACTACAAGAACAGACAAACTTCCAACTGGTGGCATATTGCATCTTGGAGATATCCTCATTTGTATGGAATTTTAGTGGAATTAAAGTGACAGAAGCCCAGTGGCATGTCGACAGCATTAAACACCAACGGTGGCCCATTTCCATGGGAAACCAAAATCTCCACCCCACGTTCCTGATGTCCGTTTCTAGGATGCCTTTGGCACTACAAGAGCAGACAAACTTGCAACTGGTGGCATATTGCATCTGGGTGATATCCTCATTTGTATGTAATTTCAGTAGCCATAAGCCCAGTGGCCGGCAGACAGCATTAGACACGAACGGCGGCCCTTTTCCATGGGAAACCGAATTCTCCACTCCAGGCTCCTGATGTCAATTTGTAGGAGGCCTTTGGCATTACAGAGGCAGAAAAACTTCCGTCAGGAGGTAGATTGCATCGGAGAGATTTCCAAATTTCTTTGGAATTTCAGCAGGCAGAAGCCCAGTGGCAGGCAGATAGCATTAGACACGATCGCTGGCCCATTTCCATGGGAAAACAAAGTCTCCACCCCTGGTTTCTGATGTCAGTTTTTTAGGAGAGCTTTGGTACTACAAGGGCAGAGATTCTTTTATCTGGTTGTAGATTGCACTTGGAAGATATCCTTACTTCTATGGAATTTTAGTGGAATTTTAGTAGGAAGAAACCCAGTGGCAGGCAGACAGCATTAGGAACGAACGGTGGCCCATTTCCATGGGAAACCAAAGTCTCCACTCCAGGGTCCTGATGTCAGTGTTTAAGAGGCCTTTGGCATTACAAGGGCAGACAAACTTCCGTCTGGTGGTTGATTGCATCGGAGAGATTTCCAAATATCTTTGGAATTTCAGCAGGCAGAAGCCCAGTGGCAGGCAGACAGCATTAGACTCGAACGGTGGCCAATTTCCTTGGGAAAACAAAGTCTACAGCCCACGTTCCTGATGTCAGTTTTTAGGAGGACTTTGGCACTATAAGGGCAGACATACTTCCATCTGGTGGAAGATTCCATCAGGGAGATATCCTCATTTGTGAGGAATTTCAGCAGGCATAACCCCAGTTGCAGGCAGACACCATTAGACACGAACGGTGGCCCTTTTCCATGGGAAACAAAAATCTCCACCCCTGGTTCCTGATGTCAGTTTTTTAGGAGGCCTTTGCCACTACAAGGGCAGACAAACTTCCATCTGATGGTCAATTCCATGTGGGAGATATCCTCATTTGTATGGAACTTTACTAGGCATAAGCCCAGCGGCAGGCACATAGCATTAGGCACAAACGGTGCCCCTTTTCCATGGGAAACCAAAGTCCAATCCACGTTCCTGATGTCAGTATTTAGGAGGCCTTTGGCACTACAAGGGCAGACAAACTTCCAACTGGTGGTCGATTCCATCTGGGAGATATCCTCATTTGTATGGAATTTCAGCAGGCATAACCCCAGTGGGAGGCAGACATCGTTAGACACGAACGGTGGCCCTTTTCCATGGGAATTCAAAATCTCCACCCCACGTTGCTGATGTCACTTTGTAAGAGGTGTTTTCCAATATAAGGGCAGAAAAACTTCCATCTGGTTGTAGATTGCACCTGGGAGATATCCTCATTTTTTTGGAATTTTAGTGGAATTTTAGTAGGAAGAAGCCCAGTGGCAGGCAGACAGCATTAGACACGAACGGTGGCCCATTTCTATGGGAAACCAAAGTCTCCAGCCCGCGTTTCTGATGTTCCTTTTTAGGAGGCCTTTGGCACTACAAGGGCAGACAAACTTCCACCTGGTTGTAGATTGCACCTGGGAGATAACCTCATTTGTATGGAACTTCAGCAGTCATTACCACAGTGCCAGGCAGACAGCATTAGACACGAACGGTAGTCCTTTTCCATGGGAAACCAAAGTCTCCACACCACGTTCCCGATGTCAGATTTTAGTAGGCCTTTGCCACTACAAGGTCAGGCAAACTTCCATCTTGTGGTAAATTGCATCTGCGAGATATTCTCATTTGTATGGAATTTTAGCAGGCATAACCCTGCTTTGGTGTCCCATGGAAAAGAGCCACCGTTCGTGTCTAATGCTCTCTATTTGCCGCTGGGATCCTGCCCACAAGAATTCCACTTAAATTCCATGCAAATGAGGATATCTCGCTGTTGCATTCTCCCACGAGATGGAGTTTTGTTTGCCCTTGTAATGCCAAAGGCCTCCTACAAATTGACATCAGGAATGTGAGATGGAGACTTTGGTTTCCCATGGAAAATGGCCACTGTTTCTGTCTAATGCTGTCTGCCTGCCACTGGGCTTCTGCCTGCTAAAATTGCATACAAATGAGGATATCTCCCAGATGCACTCTACCACCAGGTGGAAGTTTTTCTAGCCTTGTAGTGCCAAAAGCTTCCCAGAAACTGACATCAGGAGACTGGGGTAGAGACCTTCGTGTCTGATGGAAAAGGGACACCGTTTGTGTTTTATGCTCTCTGCCGATCATTGGGATTCTGCCTACTAAAATTCCACTAAAATTCCATGCAAATGAAGATATCTCTCACGTGCAATCTACCACCAGTTGGAAGATTGTCTGCCCTTATCGTGCCAAAAGCCTCGTATAAATTTACATCAGGAATGTGGGGTGGAGACTTTGGTTTTCCATGGAAAAGGGCCGTTCCTGTCTAATGCTGTCTGCCTGCAACTGGGCTTCTTCCTACTAAAATTCCACTAAAATTCCATACAAATGAGGATACCTCCCTGGTTCAATCTACCACCAGATGAAAGTTCCTCTGCCCTTGTAGTGCCAAAAGCCTTGCATAAAATGACATTTTAAACGTAGGGTGGACACTTAGGTTTCCCATGGAAAAGGGCCACCGTTCGTGTCTAATGCTGTCTGCCTGCAACTGGGCATATGCCTGCTGAAATTCCATACAACAGAGGATATCTCCCAGGTGGAATCTACCAGCAGATGGAATTTTGTCTTCCCTTGTAGTGCCAAAGGCCTCGTAGTAACTGATATAAAGATCGTGAGGTGGAGACGTTGATTTCCCATGGAAAAGGGCCACCGTTCGTGTCTAATGCTCGCTATCTGCCGCTGGGATTCTGCCCACAAGAATTCCACTTAAATTCCATGCAAATGAGGATATCTCGCAGTTGCATTCTCCCAAGAGATGGAAGTTTGTGTGCCCTTGTAGTTCCAAAGGCCTCCTATAAACTGACATAAGGAACGTGAGGTGGAGACTTTGGTGTCCCATTGAAAAGGGTCACCGTTAGTGTCTAATGCAGTCTGCCTGGAACTAGGCTCATGCCTGCTGAAATTCCACAACCATGAGGATATCTCCCAGATGGAATCTACCACCAGATGGAAGTTTATCTGCCTTTGTAGTGCCAAAGGCATCCTACAAACTGACATCAGGAACGTGAGATGGAGACTTTGGTTTCCCATGGAAAAGGGCCACCGTTCTTGTCTAATGCTATCTGGCGACTTTTCGGATTCTGCCGACTAAAATTCCACTAAAATTCCATTCAAATGAGGATATCTCCCTGGTGCAATCTACCACCAGATGAATTTTCCTTTGCCTTTGTAGTGCCTAAGGCCTCTTACAAACTGACATCAGGAACGTGAGGTGGAGACTTTGGTTTCCCATGGAAAAATGCCACCGTTTTTGTCTAATGCTGTCTGCCGGCCACTGGGCTTATGCCGTCTTAAATTCCATACAAATGGGGATATCTCCCAGATAGAATCCACCACGACTTGGATGTTTGTCTGCCCTTGCAGTGTTAAGGCCTCCAACACACAGACATCAGGAACCTGGAGTGAAGACATTGGTTTCCCATGGAAAGGGGCCACCGTTCCTGTCTAATGCTGTCTGCCTGGCACTGTGGTTATGACTGCTGAAGTTCCATACAAATGAGGATATCTCCCAGATGCAATATGCCACCAGATGGAAGTTTGTCTGCTCTTGCAGTGCCAAAGGCCTCCTTTATACTGACATTCGGAACCTGGCGTGGAGACTTTGGTTTCCTATGGAAAAGGCCCACCGTTCATGTTTAATGCTCTCTGTCTGCAACTGGGCTTCTGAGTACTAAAATACCACTAAAATTCCATACAAATAAGGACATCTACGAGGTGCGATCCACCACGAGATGGAGGTTTGTCTGCCCTTGTAGTGCCAAAGGCCTCCTACAAACTGACATCAGGAACCTGGAGTGAAGACATTGGTTTCCCATGGAAAAGGGCCACCGTTCGTGTCTAATGCTGTCTGCCGGCCACTGGGCTTATGGCTACAGAAATTACATACAAATGAGGATATCTCCAAGATGCAATATGCCACCAGTTGGAAGTTTGTCTGTTCTTGTAGTGCAAAAGGCCTCCTAAAAACTGACATCAGGAACCTGGCCTGCAGACTTTCATTTCCCCTGGAAAAGGGCCACTATTCATGTCTAATTCTGTCTGCCTGCCGCTTGAAATCTGCGTACTAAAATTCGTCTAAAATTCTTTACAAATGAGAATATCTCTCAGGTGCAATCTACCACCACGTGGAAGTTTGTCTGCTCTTGTAGTGCCAAAGGCCTCCTAAAACATGACATCAGGAACGTGAGGATGGATAATTTGTTTTTCCATGGAAAAGGCCCATTGTTCATGTCTAATGCTGCTGCCTGCCAGTGGGTATATGCCTACTAAAATTCCATACGTATGAGGATATCTCCCAAATGCAATTTCGCACCAGATGGATGTTTGTCTACACTTTTAATGCCAAAGGCCTCCTGAAAACCGACATCAGAAGCCTGGGTTGGAGACTTCGGTTTCCCATGGAAAAGGGCCACCGTTCGTGTCTAATGCTCTCTGCCTGCCACTGGGCTTCTGCCTGCTGAAATTCCATACAAATGAGGATATCTCCCCGATGAAATAAACCAACAGACGGAAGTTTGTCTTCCCATGTACTGCAAAAGACCTCCTAAAACCTGATATCGGGAACGTAGTGTGGAGACTTTGGTTTCCCATGGAAAAAGACCACTGTTCCTGTCTAATGCTGTCTGCCTGGTACAGTGGTTATGACTGCTGAAGTTCCATAAAAATGAGGATATCTCTGCGATGCAATCAACCACAATATAGAAGTATGTCTGCCCTTGTAGTACCAAAGGCCTCCTACAAACTGACATCAGGAACGTGAGATGGAGACTTTGGTTTCCCAAGGAAATGGGCCACCGTTTGTGTCTAATGCTCTCTGCCAGCCACTTGGCTTATGCCTACTAGAATTCCAATAAAATTCTCTACAAATGAGGATATCTCCCAGGTGCAATCTACCACCTGACGGAAGTTTGTCTGCCCTTGTAGTTCCAAAGGCCTCCTACAAACTGACATCAGGAACGTGAGGTGGAGACTTTGGTTTTCTATGGAAAAGGGCCACCGTTCCTGTCTAATGCTGTCTGTCTGCCACTGGGCTTATGCCTGCTGAAATTCCAGAGAAATGAGGATATCTCCCAGATGGAATCTACCACCAGTTGGAAGTTTATCTGCCCTTGTAGTTCCAAAGGCCTCCTACAAACTGACACCAGGAACCTGGAGTGGAGACTTTGGTTTCCCATGGAAATGGGCCAGCGTTCGTGTCTAATGATGTGTTCCTGCCACTAGGCTTCTGCCTATTAAAATCCCACTAAAATTCCTTACAAAGAGGATGTCTCCCAGGAGCAATCTACCACTAGATGGAAGTTTGTCTCCCCCTGTAGAGCCAAAGGCTTCCTACAAATTGACATCAGGAACCTGGGGAGGAGACTTTGGTTTCCCATGGAAATGGGCCACCGTTGGTGTTTAACGCTGTCTACTTGCCACTGGGCTTCTGCCTACTTTAATTCCACTATAATTCCATACAAATGAGCATATCTCCAAGATGCAATATGCCACCAGTCGGAAGGTTGTCTGTTCTTGTAGTGCAAAAGGCCTCCTAAAAACAGACATCAGGAACCTGGCCTGGAGGCTTTGGTTTCCCCTGGAAAAGGCCACTATTCATGTATAATTCTGTGTGCCTGCCGGTGGGATTTGGCGTACTGAAATTCCTCTAAAATTCTATAAAATTGAGAATATCTTGCAGGTGCAATCTACTCCCGGTTTGAAGTTTCTCTGCCCTTGTAGTGCCAAAGGGCTCCTATAAACTCACTTCTTAAACGTGGGATGTATAATTTGGTTTCCCGTGGAATAGGGCACTGTTCATGCCTAATGCTGTGTGCCTGCCACTGGGCGTATGCCTGCTAAAATTCCATACAAATGAGGATATCTCGCAGATGCAATTTACCACCAGATGGAAGTTTGCCTACCCTTGTAGTGGCAAAAACCTCCTAAAAACTGACATCAGGAACCGGGAGTGGCGACTTTGGTTTCCCATGGAAATGGGCCACCGTTCGTGTGTAATGCTGTCTGCTTGCCACTGGGGTTCTTCCTATTAAAATTCCACTAAAATTCCATAGAAATGAGGATATCTCCTAGGTGCAATCCACAACCAGATGGAAGATTCTCTGCCCTTGTAGTACCAAAGCCCTCCTAAAAAACTGACATCAGGAACCAGGGGTGGAGACTTTGTTTTCCCATGGAAAAGGGCCAGCGTTCATGTCTAATGCTGTCTGCCTGCCACTGGGCTTCTGCCTGCTGAAATTCCAAAGAAATTGGGAAATCTCTCCGATGCAATCAACCACCTGACGGAAGTTTGTCTGCCCCTGTAGTGCCAAAGGCCTCCTACAAATAGACATCAGGAGCCTGGAGTGGAGAATTCGGTTTCCCATGGAAAAGGGCCACCGTTCCTGTCTAATGCTGTTTGCCGGCCACTGGGCTTATGGCTACAGAAATTACATACAAATGAGGATATCTCCAAGATGCAATATGCCACCAGTTGGAAGTTTGTCTGTTCTTGTAGTGCAAAAGGCCTCCTAAAAACTGACATCAGGAACCTGGCCTGCAGACTTTCATTTCCCCTGGAAAAGGGCCACTATTCATGTCTAATTCTGTCTGCCTGCCGCTTGGAATCTGCGTACTAAAATTCGTCTAAAATTCTTTACAAATGAGAATATCTCTCAGGTGCAATCTACCACCACGTGGAAGTTTGTCTGCTCTTGTAGTGCCAAAGGCCTCCTAAAACATGACATCAGGAACGTGAGGATGGATAATTTGTTTTTCCATGGAAAAGGCCCATTGTTCATGTCTAATGCTGCTGCCTGCCAGTGGGTATATGCCTACTAAAATTCCATACGTATGAGGATATCTCCCAAATGCAATTTCGCACCAGATGGATGTTTGTCTACACTTTTAATGCCAAAGGCCTCCTGAAAACCGACATCAGAAGCCTGGGTTGGAGACTTCGGTTTCCCATGGAAAAGGGCCACCGTTCGTGTCTAATGCTCTCTGCCTGCCACTGGGCTTCTGCCTGCTGAAATTCCATACAAATGAGGATATCTCCCCGATGAAATAAACCAACAGACGGAAGTTTGTCTTCCCATGTACTGCAAAAGACCTCCTAAAACCTGATATCGGGAACGTAGTGTGGAGACTTTGGTTTCCCATGGAAAAAGACCACTGTTCCTGTCTAATGCTGTCTGCATGGTACAGTGGTTATGACTGCTGAAGTTCCATAAAAATGAGGATATCTCTGCGATGCAATCAACCACAAGATAGAAGTATGTCTGCCCTTGTAGTACCAAAGGCCTCCTACAAACTGACATCAGGAACGTGAGATGGAGACTTTGGTTTCCCAAGGAAATGGGCCACCGTTTGTGTCTAATGCTCTCTGCCAGCCACTTGGCTTATGCCTACTAGAATTCCAATAAAATTCTCTACAAATGAGGATATCTCCCAGGTGCAATCTACCACCTGACGGAAGTTTGTCTGCCCTTGTAGTTCCAAAGGCCTCCTACAAACTGACATCAGGAACGTGAGGTGGAGACTTTGGTTTTCTATGGAAAAGGGCCACCGTTCCTGTCTAATGCTGTCTGTCTGCCACTGGGCTTATGCCTGCTGAAATTCCAGAGAAATGAGGATATCTCCCAGATGGAATCTACCACCAGTTAGAAGTTTATCTGCCCTTGTAGTTCCAAAGGCCTCCTACAAACTGACACCAGGAACCTGGAGTGGAGACTTTGGTTTCCCATGGAAATGGGCCAGCGTTCGTGTTTAATGATGTGTTCCTGCCACTAGGCTTCTGCCTATTAAAATCCCACTAAAATTCCTTACAAATGAGGATGTCTCCCAGGTGCAATCTACCACTAGATGGAAGTTTGTCTCCCCCTGTAGAGCCAAAGGCTTCCTACAAATTGACATCAGGAACCTGGGGAGGAGACTTTGGTTTCCCATGGAAATGGGCCACCGTTGGTGTTTAATGCTGTCTACTTGCCACTGGGCTTCTGCCTACTGTGATGGCACTAGAATTCCATACAAATGAGGATATCTCCAAGATGCAATATGCCACCAGTCGGAAGGTTGTCTGTTCTTGTAGTACAAAAGGCCTCCTAAAAACAGACATCAGGAACCTGGCCTGGAGGCTTTGGTTTCCCCTGGAAAAGGCCACTATTCATGTATAATTCTGTGTGCCTGCCGGTGGGATTTGGCGTACTGAAATTCCTCTAAAATTCTATAAAATTGAGAATATCTTGCAGGTGCAATCTACTCCCGGTTTGAAGTTTCTCTGCCCTTGTAGTGCCAAAGGGCTCCTATAAACTCCTATAAACTTCTTAAACGTGGGATGTATAATTTGGTTTCCCGTGGAATAGGGCACTGTTCATGCCTAATGCTGTGTGCCTGCCACTGGGCGTATGCCTGCTAAAATTCCATACAAATGAGGATATCTCGCAGATGCAATTTACCACCAGATGGAAGTTTGCCTGCCCTTGTAGTGGCAAAAACCTCCTAAAAACTGACATCAGGAACCGGGAGTGGCGACTTTGGTTTCCCATGGAAATGGGCCACCGTTCGTGTGTAATGCTGTCTGCTTGCCACTGGGGTTCTTCCTATTAAAATTCCACTAAAATTCCATAGAAATGAGGATATCTCCTAGGTGCAATCCACAACCAGATGGAAGATTCTCTGCCCTTGTAGTACCAAAGCCCTCCTAAAAAACTGACATCAGGAACCAGGGGTGGAGACTTTGTTTTCCCATGGAAAAGGGCCAGCGTCCATGTCTAATGCTGTCTGCCTGCCACTGGGCTTCTGCCTGCTGAAATTCCAAAGATATTTGGAAATCTCTCCGATGCAATCAACCAGCTGATGGAAGTTTGTCTGCCCCTGTAGTGCCAAAGGCCTCCTACAAATTGACATCAGGAGCTTGGAGTGGAGAATTCGGTTTCCCATGGAAAAGGGCCACCGTTCGTGTCTAATGCTGTCTGCCGGCCACTGGGCTTATGGCTACAGAAATTACATACAAATGAGGATATCTCCCAGATGCAATATACCACCAGATGGAAGTTTGTCTGCTCTTGCAGTGCCAAAGGCCTCCTTTATACTGACATTCGGAACCTGGCGTGGAGACTTTGGTTTCCTATGGAAAAGGCCCACCGTTCATGTTTAATGCTCTCTGTCTGCAACTGGGCTTCTGAGTACTAAAATACCACTAAAATTCCATACAAATAAGGACATCTACGAGGTGCGATCCACCACGAGATGGAGGTTTGTCTGCCCTTGTAGTGCCAAAGGCCTCCTACAAACTGACATCAGGAGCCTGGGTTGGAGACTTTGTTTTCCCATGGAAAAGGGCCACCGTTCGTGTCTAATGCTGTCTGCCTGCCACTGGGCTTCTATCTGCTGAAATTCCATACAAATGTGGATATCTTCCCGATGCAATCAACCACCAGACGGAAGTTTTTCTGCCCTTGTACTGTCAATGGCCTACTAAAACCTGACATCGGGAACGTGGTGTGGAGACTTTGGTTTCCCGAGGAAAAGGACCACCGTTCCTGTCTAATGCTGTCTGCCTGGCACTGTGGTTATGACTGCTGAAGGTCCATACAAATGAGGATATCTCCCAGGAGCAATCTACCACCAGGTGGAAGTTTGTCTACCCTTGTACTGCCGAAGGCCTCCTAGTAACGAACATCAGGAACGTGGGGTGGAGACTTTGGTTTCCCATAAAAATGGGCCACCGTTCGTGTCTAAAGCTGTCTGCCTGCCACTGGGGATCTTCGTAATAAAATTCCAATAAAATTCCAGAGAAATGAGGATATCTCCCAGGTGCAATCTGCCACCAGATGGAAGTTTTTCTGCCCTTGTAGTTCCAAACGCCTTCTATAAATTGACATCAGGAACGTGGGGTGGAGACTTTGTTTTCCCATGGAAATGGGCCACCGTTTGTGTCTAATGCTATGTGACTGCCACTGGGATTATGCCTAGTAAAATCCCGTACAAATGAGGATATCTCCCAGATGGAGTCTACCACCAGATGAAAGTTTGTCTGCCCTTGTAATGCCAAAGGCCTCCTACAAACTGACATCAGGATTCTGGAAAGGAGGCTTTGGTTTCCCATGGAAATGGGGCACCCTTGTTGTTTAATGCTGTCTCCTTGCCACTGGGCTTATGACTACTGAAATTACATACAAATGAGGATATCTCCCTAACAAAATTTCCCACCAGATGGAAGTTTGTCTGCCCTTTTAATGCCAAAGGCCTACTAAAAACTGACATCAGGAGCCTGGTTGGAGACTTTGTTTTCCCATGGAAAAGGGCCACCGTTCCTCTCTAATGCTGTCTGCCTGCCACTGGGCTTCTACCTGACGAAATTCCATAAAAATGAGGATATCTCAATGATGCAATCAACCACCAGACGGAAGTTTGTCTGCCCTTGTAGTGCCAAAGGCCTCCTAGAAACGGACATCAGGAACGAGGGGTGGAGACTTTGGTTTTCCATCAAATGGGCCATTTTTCTTGTCTAATGCTGTCTGCCTGCCACGGGGTTTCTTCCTACTAAAATTCCACTAAAACTCCATAAAAATGAGGATATCTCCCAGGTGCAATCTACAACCAGATGGAAGTTTCTCTGCCCTTATATTGGAAAACGTCTCCTACAAAGTGACATCAGCAACATGGGGTGGAGATTTTGGTTTCCCATGGAAAAGGGCCACTGTTCGTGTCTAATGCTGTCTGCCAGATACTGGGCTTATGCCTACTAAAATTCCACTAAAATTCCATACAAATGAGGATACCTCCCAGGTGCAATCTACCACCAGATGGAAGTTTGTCTGCCCTTGTAGTGTTAAAGGCTTCCTACAAATTAACATCAGGAACCTGGGGCGTAGACTTTGGTTTCCCATGGAAAAGGGCCACCGTTCGTGTCTAATGCTGTCTGCCTGGCACTGTGGTTATGACTGCTGCAGTTCCATACAAATGCTGATAAGTCCCAGGTGCAATCTACCACCAGGTGGAAGTTTGTCTGCCCTTGAAGTGCCAAAGGCCTCCTAAAAATTGACATCAGGAACGTGCGGTGGAGACTTTGTTTTCCCATGGAAATGGGCCACCCTTTTTGTCTAATGCTATGTGCCTGCCACTGGGCGTATGCCTAGTAAAATTCCATAAAAATGAGGATATCTCCCAGATGGAGTCTACCACCAGTTGAAAGTTTGTCTGCCCTTGTAATGCAACGGCCTCCTACAAACTGACATCAGGAACCTGGAGAGGACGCTTTGGTTTCCCATGGAAAAGGGCCACCCTTGGTGTTTAATGCTGTCTCCTTGCCACTGACTTATGACTACTGAAATTACATACAAATGAGGATATCTCCCAGACGCAATATGCCACCAGATGGAAATTTGTCTGCTCTTGCAGTGCCAAAGGCCTCCTTCAAACTGACATTCGGAACCTCACCTGGAGACTTTGGTTTCCTATAGAAAAGGCCCACCATTCATGTTTAATGCTGTCTGTCTGCCATTGGGCTTCTGAGTACTAAAATACCACTAAAATTCCATAAAAATGAGGATATCTCCCAGGTGCAATCTACCACCAGGTGGAAGTTTGTCAGCCCTTGCAGTGCCAAAAGCCTCCTAAAAACTGACATCAGGAACATAGGATGGATAATTTGTTTTTCCATGGAAAGGGGCCACTGTTCGTGTCTAATGCTGTCTGCCTGCCAGTGGGCAGAAGCCTACCAAAATTCCCTACAAATGAGGATATCTCCCAAATGCAATTTCCCACCAGATGGAAGTTTGTCTGCCCTTTTTATGCCAAAGGCCTCCTACAAACTGACATCAGGAGCCTGGGTTGGAGACTTTGTTTTCCCATGGAAAAGGGCCACCGTTCGTGTCTAATGCTGTCTGCCTGCCACTGGGCTTTTACCTGCTGAAATTCCATACAAATGAGGATATCTCCCCGATGCAATCAGCCACCAGACGGAAGTTTGTTTGCCCTTGTACTGCCAAAGGCCTCCTAAAACCTGACATCAGGAACGTGGCTTGGAGACTTTGGCTGCCCATGGGAAAAGGGCCACCGTTCATGTCTAATGCTGTCTGCCTGCCACTGGGCTTCTACCTGCTGAAGTTCCATACAAATGAGGATATCTCCCCGATGCAACCAACCACCAGACGGAAGTTTGTCTACCTTTGTAGTGTCAAAGGCCTCCTAGAAACGGACATCAGGAACGTGGGGTGGAGACTTTGGTTTCCCATAAAAATGGGCCATTGTTCGTGTCTAATGCTGTCTGCCTGCCACTGTGCTTCTTCCTACTAAAATTCCACTAAAACTCCATAGAAATGAGGATATCTCCCAGGTGCAATCTACCACCAGATGGAAGTTTCTCTGCCCTTATATTGGAAAACGCCTCCTACAAAGTGACATCAGCAACATGGGGTGGAGATTTTGGTTTCCCATGGAAAAGGGCCACTGTTCGTGTCTAATGCTGTCTGCCTGCCACTGGAGTTATGCCTACTGAAATTCCTCACAAATGAGGATATTTCCCAGATGGAATCTCCCACCAGTTGGAAGTTTGTTTGCCCTTCTAGTGCCAAAGGCCTCCTAAAAACTGACATCAGGAACCTGGGGTGGAGACTTTGGTTTCTCATGGAAATGGGCCACCGTTCGTGTCTAATAATGTCTGTCGGCCATTGGGCTTCTACCTACGAAAATTCCACTGAAATTCCATACAAATGAAGACATCTCCCGCGTGCAGTCTACCGCCAGATATAAGTTTTTCTGCCCTTGTATTTCCAAAGGCCTTCTATAAACTGACATGAGGAGCCTGGAGTGGAGACTTTGGTTTCCCATGGATATGGGCCAGCGTTCGTGTGTAAAGCAGTCTGCCTGCTGCTGGATTTCTGCCTACTTTAATACCACTGAAATTCCATAAAAATGAGGATATCTCCCAGGTGCAATCTACCACCAGATGGAAGTTTTTCTGCCCTTGTACTTCCAAAGGCCTCTTACAAACTAATATCAGGAACGTGGGGTAGAGACTTCGGTTTCCCATGGAAAAGGACCACCGTTTGTGTCTAATGCTGTCTGCCTGCCACTGGGGTTATGCCTGCTGAAATTCCTCACAAATGAGGATATCTCCCGCACGGAATCTACCACCAGTTGGAAGTTTATCTGCCCTTGTAGTGCCAAAGGCCTCCTACAAACTGACATCAGGCACGTGAGATGGAGACTTTGGTTTCCCGAGGAAATGGACCACAGTTCGTGTCTAATGCTGTCTGCGAGACACTGGGCTTATGCCGTCTAAAATTCCACTAAAATTCTATACAAATGAGGATGTCTCCCAGGTGCAATCTACCACCAGATGGAAGTTTGTCTGCCCCTGAAGAGCCAAAGGCTTCCTACAAATTGACATCAAGAACCTGAGGCGGAGACTTTGGTTTCCCATGGAAAAGGGCCACCGTTCGCGTCTAATACTGTCTGCCTGCCACTGGGCTTATGGCTATTAAAATTACATACAAATGAGGATATCTCCTAGATGCAATATGCCACCAATTGGAACTTTGTCTCCTCCTGTAGTGCCAGAGGCCTCCTAGAAAATGACATGAGGAACCTGGGGTGGAGACTTTGGTTTCCCATGGAAATGAGCCACTATTCATGTCTAATTCTGTCTACCTGCAGCTGGGATTCTGTCTACTAATATTCCACTAAAATTCCATACAAATGAGTATATCTCCCAGGTGCAATCTAACACCAGATGGAAGATTCTCTGCCCTTGTGTTTCCAAAGGCCTCCTACAAACTGCCATCAGGAACCTGGGGTGGAGACTTTGGTTTCCCATGGAAAAGGACCACCGTTCCTGTCTAATGCTGTCTGCCTGGCACTGTGGTGATGACTGCTGAAGTTCCATACAAATGAGGATATCTCCCAGGTGTAATCTACCACTGGGTAGAAGTTTTTCTGCCCCCGTAGTGCCAAAGGCCTCCTAAAAACTGACATCCCGAACGGGGGGTGGAGACTTTTGTTTCCCAAAGAAATGCCCACCGTTCGTGTCTAATGCTGTCTGGCAGCCACTGGCCTTATGCCTACTAAAATTCCACTAAAATTCTATAGAAATGAGGTTATCTCCCAGGTGCAATCTACCACCAGATGGAAGTTTGCCTGCCCTTGTATTTCCAAAGGCCTCCTACAAACTGACATCAGGAACGTGAGGTGGAGACTTTGGTTTCCCATGGAAAAGGTCCATTGTTCATGTCTAATGCTGTCTGCCTGCCACTGGGCTTCTGCCATCTGAAATTCCATACAAATGAGGATATCTCCTCAATGCAATCAACCACCAGACGGAACTTTGTCTGCCCTTTTAGTGCCAAAGGCCTCCTACAAACTGACATCAGGAACCTGGAGTGGAGACTTTGGTTTCCCATGGAAATGGGACAGCGTTCGTGTCTAATGATGTCTGCCTGCCACAAGGCTTCTGCCTATTAAAATTCCAATAAAATTCTATACCATTGAAGATGTCTCTCACGTGCAATCTACCACCAAATGGAAGTTTGTCTCCCCCTGTAGAGCAAAAGGCTTCCTACAAATTGACATCAAGAAGCTGGGGTGGAGACTTTGGTTTCCCATGGCAAAGGGCCACGGTTCCTGTCTAATGCTGTCTGCCGGCCACTGGGCTTATGCCTACTAAAATTACATACAAATGAGGATATCTCCCAGATGCAATATGCCACCAGTTGGAAGTTTGTCTCGTCTTGTAGTGCCAGAGGCCTCCTAGAAACTGCCATCAGGAACCTGGGGTGGAGACTTTGGTTTCCCATGGAAAAGGACCACCGTTCCTGTCTAATGCTGTCTGCCTGGCACTGTGGTTATGACTGCTGAAGTTCCATACAAATGAGGATATCTCCCAGATGCAATATGCCACCAGATGGAAGTTTGTCTGCTCTTGCAGTGCCAAAGACCTCCTTTATACTGACATTCGGAACCTGGCGTGGAGACTTTGGTTTCCTATGGAAAAGGCCCACCGTTCATGTTTAATGCTCTCTGTCTGCAACTGGGCTTCTGAGTACTAAAATACCACTGAAATTCCATACAAATAAGGACATCTACGAGGTGCGATCCACCACGAGATGGAGGTTTGTCTGCCCTTGTAGTGCCAAAGGCCTCCTACAAACTGACATCAGGAGCCTGGGTTGGAGACTTTGTTTTCCCATGGAAAAGGGCCACCGTTCGTGTCTAATGCTGTCTGCCTGCCACTGGGCTTCTATCTGCTGAAATTCCATACAAATATGGATATCTTCCCGATGCAATCAACCACCAGACGGAAGTTTTTCTGCCCTTGTACTGTCAATGGCCTACTAAAACCTGACATCGGGAACGTGGTGTGGAGACTTTGGTTTCCCGAGGAAAAGGACCACCGTTCCTGTCTAATGCTGTCTGCCTGGCACTGTGGTTATGACTGCTGAAGGTCCATACAAATGAGGATATCTCCCAGGAGCAATCTACCACCAGGTGGAAGTTTGTCTACCCTTGTACTGCCGAAGGCCTCCTAGTAACGGACATCAGGAATGTGGGGTGGAGACTTTGGTTTCCCATAAAAATGGGCCACCGTTCGTGTCTAAAGCTGTCTGCCTGCCACTGGGGATCTTCGTAATAAAATTCCAATAAAATTCCAGAGAAATGAGGATATCTCCCAGGTGCAATCTACCACCAGATGGAAGTTTTTCTGCCCTTGTAGTTCCAAACGCCTTCTATAAATTGACATCAGGAACGTGGGGTGGAGACTTTGTTTTCCCATGGAAATGGGCCACCGTTTGTGTCTAATGCTATGTGACTGCCACTGGGATTATGCCTAGTAAAATCCCGTACAAATGAGGATATCTCCCAGATGGACTCTACCACCAGATGAAAGTTTGTCTGCCCTTGTAATGCCAAAGGCCTCCTACAAACTGACATCAGGATTCTGGAAAGGAGGCTTTGGTTTCCCATGGAAAAGGGGCACCCTTGTTGTTTAATGCTGTCTCCTTGCCACTGGGCTTATGACTACTGAAATTACATACAAATGAGGATATCTCCCTAACAAAATTTCCCACCAGATGGAAGTTTGTCTGCCCTTTTAATGCTAAAGGCCTACTAAAAACTGACATCAGGAGCCTGGTTGGAGACTTTGTTTTCCCATGGAAAAGGGCCACTGTTCGTGTCTAATGCTGTCTGCCAGATACTGGGCTTATGCCTACTAAAATTCCACTAAAATTCCATACAAATGAGGATACCTCCCAGGTGCAATCTACCACCAGATGGAAGTTTGTCTGCCCTTGTAGTGTTAAAGGCTTCCTACAAATTAACATCAGGAACCTGGGGCGTAGACTTTGGTTTCCCATGGAAAAGGGCCACCGTTCGTGTCTAATGCTGTCTGCCTGGCACTGTGGTTATGACTGCTGCAGTTCCATACAAATGCTGATAAGTCCCAGGTGCAATCTACCACCAGGTGGAAGTTTGTCTGCCCTTGAAGTGCCAAAGGCCTCCTAAAAATTGACATCAGGAACGTGCGGTGGAGACTTTGTTTTCCCATGGAAATGGGCCACCCTTTTTGTCTAATGCTATGTGCCTGCCACTGGGCGTATGCCTAGTAAAATTCCATAAAAATGAGGATATCTCCCAGATGGAGTCTACCACCAGTTGAAAGTTTGTCTGCCCTTGTAATGCAACGGCCTCCTACAAACTGACATCAGGAACCTGGAGAGGACGCTTTGGTTTCCCATGGAAAAGGGCCACCCTTGGTGTTTAATGCTGTCTCCTTGCCACTGACTTATGACTACTGAAATTACATACAAATGAGGATATCTCCCAGACGCAATATGCCACCAGATGGAAATTTGTCTGCTCTTGCAGTGCCAAAGGCCTCCTTCAAACTGACATTCGGAACCTCATCTGGAGACTTTGGTTTCCTATAGAAAAGGCCCACCATTCATGTTTAATGCTGTCTGTCTGCCATTGGGCTTCTGAGTACTAAAATACCACTAAAATTCCATAAAAATGAGGATATCTCCCAGGTGCAATCTACCACCAGGTGGAAGTTTGTCAGCCCTTGCAGTGCCAAAAGCCTCCTAAAAACTGACATCAGGAACATAGGATGGATAATTTGTTTTTCCATGGAAAGGGGCCACTGTTCGTGTCTAATGCTGTCTGCCTGCCAGTGGGCAGAAGCCTACCAAAATTCCCTACAAATGAGGCTATCTCCCAAATGCAATTTCCCACCAGATGGAAGTTTGTCTGCCCTTTTTATGCCAAAGGCCTCCTACAAACTGACATCAGGAGCCTGGGTTGGAGACTTTGTTTTCCCATGGAAAAGGGCCACCGTTCGTGTCTAATGCTGTCTGCCTGCCACTGGGCTTTTACCTGCTGAAATTCCATACAAATGAGGATATCTCCCCGATGCAATCAGCCACCAGACGGAAGTTTGTTTGCCCTTGTACTGCCAAAGGCCTCCTAAAACCTGACATCAGGAACGTGGCTTGGAGACTTTGGCTGCCCATGGGAAAAGGGCCACCGTTCATGTCTAATGCTGTCTGCCTGCCACTGGGCTTCTACCTGCTGAAGTTCCATACAAATGAGGATATCTCCCCGATGCAATCAACCACCAGACGGAAGTTTGTCTACCTTTGTAGTGTCAAAGGCCTCCAAGAAACGGACATCAGGAACGTGGGGTGGAGACTTTGGTTTCCCATAAAAATGGGCCATTGTTCGTGTCTAATGCTGTCTGCCTGCCACTGTGCTTCTTCCTACTAAAATTCCACTAAAACTCCATAGAAATGAGGATATCTCCCAGGTGCAATCTACAACCAGATGGAAGTTTCTCTGCCCTTATATTGGAAAACGCCTCCTACAAAGTGACATCAGCAACATGGGGTGGAGATTTTGGTTTCCCATGGAAAAGGGCCACTGTTCGTGTCTAATGCTGTCTGCCTGCCACTGGAGTTATGCCTACTGAAATTCCTCACAAATGAGGATATTTCCCAGATGGAATCTCCCACCAGTTGGAAGTTTGTTTGCCCTTCTAGTGCCAAAGGCCTCCTAAAAACTGACATCAGGAACCTGGGGTGGAGACTTTGGTTTCTCATGGAAATGGGCCACCGTTCGTGTCTAATAATGTCTGTCGGCCATTGGGCTTCTACCTACGAAAATTCCACTGAAATTCCATACAAATGAAGACATCTCCCGCGTGCAGTCTACCGCCAGATATAAGTTTTTCTGCCCTTGTATTTCCAAAGGCCTTCTATAAACTGACATGAGGAGCCTGGAGTGGAGACTTTGGTTTCCCATGGATATGGGCCAGCGTTCGTGTGTAAAGCAGTCTGCCTGCTGCTGGATTTCTGCCTACTTTAATACCACTGAAATTCCATAAAAATGAGGATATCTCCCAGGTGCAATCTACCACGAGATGGAAGTTTTTCTGCCCTTGTACTTCCAAAGGCCTCTTACAAACTAATATCAGGAACGTGGGGTAGAGACTTCGGTTTCCCATGGAAAAGGACCACCGTTTGTGTCTAATGCTGTCTGCCTGCCACTGGGGTTATGCCTGCTGAAATTCCTCACAAATGAGGATATCTCCCGCACGGAATCTACCACCAGTTGGAAGTTTATCTGCTCTTGTAGTGCCAAAGGCCTCCTACAAACTGACATCTGGCACGTGAGATGGAGACTTTGGTTTCCCGAGGAAATGGACCACAGTTCGTGTCTAATGCTGTCTGCGAGACACTGGGCTTATGCCGACTAAAATTCCACTAAATTCTATACAAATGAGGATGTCTCCCAGGTGCAATCTACCACCAGATGGAAGTTTGTCTGCCCCTGAAGAGCCAAAGGCTTCCTACAAATTGACATCAAGAACCTGAGGCGGAGACTTTGGTTTCCCATGGAAAAGGGCCACCGTTCGCGTCTAATACTGTCTGCCTGCCACTGGGCTTATGGCTATTAAAATTACATACAAATGAGGATATCTCCTAGATGCAATATGCCACCAATTGGAACTTTGTCTCCTCTTGTAGTGCCAGAGGCCTCCTAGAAAATGACATGAGGAACCTGGGGTGGAGACTTTGGTTTCCCATGGAAATGAGCCACTATTCATGTCTAATTCTGTCTACCTGCAGCTGGGATTCTGTCTACTAATATTCCACTAAAATTCCATACAAATGAGTATATCTCCCAGGTGCAATCTAACACCAGATGGAAGATTCTCTGCCCTTGTGTTTCCAAAGGCCTCCTACAAACTGCCATCAGGAACCTGGGGTGGAGACTTTGCTTTCCCAAGGAAAAGGACCACCGTTCCTGTCTAATGCTGTCTGCCTGGCACTGTGGTGATGACTGCTGAAGTTCCATACAAATGAGGATATCTCCCAGGTGTAATCTACCACTGGGTGGAAGTTTTTCTGCCCCCGTAGTGCCAAAGGCCACCTAAAAACTGACATCCCGAACGGGGGGTGGAGACTTTTGTTTCCCAAAGAAATGCCCACCGTTCCTGTCTAATGCTGTCTGGCAGCCACTGGCCTTATGCCTACTAAAATTCCACTAAAATTCTATAGAAATGAGGTTATCTCCCAGGTGCAATCTACCACCAGATGGAAGTTTGCCTGCCCTTGTATTTCCAAAGGCCTCCTACAAACTGACATCAGGAACATGAGGTGGAGACTTTGGTTTCCCATGGAAAAGGTCCATTGTTCGTGTCTAATGCTGTCTGCCTGCCACTGGGCTTCTGCCTGCTGAAATTCCATACAAATGTGCGTATCACCTCGATTCAATCAAACACAAGACGGAACTTTGTCTGCCCTTGTAGTGCCAAAGGCCTCCTACAAAATGACACCCGGAACCCGGAGTGGAGGCTTTGGTTTCCCATAGAAATGGGCCATTGTTCGTGTCTAATGCTGTCTGCCTGCCACTGGGTTTCTTCCTACTAACATTCCACTAAAATTCCATAGAAATGAGGATATCTCCCAGGTGCAATCTACAACCAGATGGAAGTTTTTCTGCCCTTATATTGGAAAACGCCTCCTACAATGAGACATCAGCAACGTGGGGTGGAGATTTTGGTTTCCCATGGAAATGGGCCACTGTTCGTGTCCAATGCTGTCTGCGTGCCACTTGGCTTGTGCCTTCTGAAATCCCATACAAATGAGCATATCTCGCCGATGCAATCAACCACCAGATGGAAGTTTGTCTGCCCTTTTAATGCCAAAGGCCTCCTACAAACTGACATGAGGAGCCTGGGTTGGAGACTTTGGTTTCCCATGGATATTGGCCAGCGTTCGTGTGTAATGCTGTCTGCCTGCCGCTGGACTTCTGCCTACTAAAATACCACTAAAATTCCATACAAATGGCGATATCTCCCAGGTCCAATCTACCACCAGATGGAAATTTTTCTGCCCTTGTAGTTCCATTCGCCTCTTAATGACTGACATCAGGAACGTGGGATGGAGACTTTGGTTTCCCATGGAAAAGGGCACCGTTCGTGTCTAATGCTATCTGCCTACCACTGGGGTTTTGCCTTCTGAAATTCCTCACAAATGAGGATATCTCCCAGGTGCAATCTACCACCAGATGGAAGTTTGTCTGCCCTTGTAGTTCCAAAGCCCTCCTACAAACTGACATCAGGTACGTGAGGTGGAGACTTTGGTTTCCCATGGAAAAAGTCCATTGGTCGTATCTAATGCTGTCTGCCTGCCACTGGGCTTATGCCTACTAAAATTCCACTAAAATTCTATACAAATGAGGATATCTCCCAGCTGCAATCTACCACCAGATAGAAGTTTGTCTGCCCTTGTAATTCCAAAAGCCTCCTACAAATTGTCATCAGGAACCTGGGGCGGAGACTTTGGTTTCCCATGGAAAAGGGCCACCGTTCGTGTCTAATGCTGTCTGCCTGCCACTGGGCTTATGGGTACTAAAATTACATACAAATGAGGATATCTCCCAGATGCAATATGCCACCAATTGGAAGTTTGTCCCCTCTTGTAGTGCCAGAGGCCTCCTAGAAAATGACATCAGGATCATGGGTTGGAGACTTTGGTTTCCTATGGAAATGGGCCACTATTCATGTCTAATTCTGTCTACATGCTGCTGGGATTCTGCCTACTAAAATTCCACTAAAATTCCATAAAAATGAGTATATCTCCCAGCTACAACCTAACACCAGATGGAAGTTTCTCTGCCCTTGTATTTCCAAAGGCCTCCTACAAACTGCCATCAGGAACCTAGGGTGGAGACTTTGGTTTCCCATGGAAAAGGTCCATTGTTCGTGTCTAATGCTGTCTGCCTGCCACTGGGCTTCTACCTGCTGAAATTCCATACAAATGAGGATATCTCCTCGATGCAATCAACCACCAGATGGAACTTTGTCTGCTCTTGTAGTGCCAAAGGCCTCCTACAAACTCACATCAGGAACCTGGAGTGGAGACTTTGGTTTCCCATGGAAATGGGCCAGCGTTCGTGTCTAATGACTTGCGTCTGCCACTAGGCTTCTGCCTATTAAAATCCCACTAAAATTCCATACAAATGAGGATGTCTCCCAGGTGCAATCTACCACCAGATGGAAGTTTGTCTGCCTCGGTAGTGCCAAATGCCTCCTAAAAACTGACGTCAGGAACGTGAGGTGGAGACTTTGGTTTCCCATGGAAAAGGGGCACCGTTCGTGTCCAATGCTGTCTGCCTGTCACTGGGCTTATGCCTGCTGAAATACCTCACAAATGAGGATATCTCCCAGATGCAATATGCCAGCAGTTGGAAGTTTGTCTCCTCCTGTAGTGCCAGAGGTCTCCTAAAAACTGACATCAGGAACGTGGGGTGGAGACTTTGTTTTTCCATGGAAAGAGGCCCCGTTCGTGTCTAATGCTGTCTGCCTGCCAGTGGGCATAAACCTACCAAAGTTCCATACATATGAGGATATCTCCCAAATGCAATTTCCCACCAGATGAAAGTTTGTCTGCCCTTTTAATGCCAAAGGCCTCCTACAAACTGACATGAGGAGCCTGGGTTGGAGACTTTGGTTTCCCATGGATATTGGCCAGCGTTCGTGTGTAATGCTGTCTGCCTGCCGCTGGATTTCTGCCTACTAAAATACCACTAAAATTCTATACAAATGAGGATATCTCCCAGGTGCAATCTACCACCAGATGGAAGTTTGTCTGCCCTTGTAGTTCCAAAGGCCTCCTACAAACTGACATCAGGAACGTGAGGTGGAGACTTTGGTTTCCCATGGAAAAGGTCCATTGTTCGTGTCTAATGCTATCTGCCTGCCACTGGGCTTCTGCCTGCTGAAATTCCATACAAATGAGTATATCTCCTCGATGCAATCAACCAGCAGACGGAACTTTGTCTGCCCTTCTAGTGCCAAACGCCTCCTTCAAACTGACATCAGGATCCTGGATTGGAAACTTTGGTTTCCCATGGAAATGGGCCAGCGTTCGTGTCTAATGATGTGTGCCTGCCACGAGGCTTCTGCCTATTAAAATTCCACTAAAATTCCATAAAAATGAGGATGTCTCCCATGTGCAATCTACCACCAGATGGAAGTTTGTCTGCCCCTGTAGAGCCAAAGGCTTCCTACAAATTGACATCAGGAACCTGGGGCGGAGACTTTGGTTTCCTATTGAAAAGGACCACCGTTCCTGTCTAATGCTGTCTGCCTGGCACTGTGGTTATGACTGCTGAAGTTCAATACAAATGAGGATATCTCCCAGGTGCAATCTACCACCAGTTGGACGTTTGTTTGCCCTCCTTGTGCCAAAGGCCTCGTAAAAACTGACATCAGGAACGTGGGGTGGAGACTTTGGTTTCCCAAGGTAATGGGCCACCGTTTGCGGCTAATGCTGCCTGCCAGCCACTGGGCTTATGCCTACTAAAATTCCACTAAAATTCTACACAAATGAGGATATCTCCCAGGTGCAATCTATAACCAGATGGAAGTTTGTCTGCCCTTGTAGTTCCAAACGCCTCCTAAAAAGTGAAATCAAGAACATGGGTTGGAGACTTCTTCTCCCATGGAAATGGGCCACCGTTTGTGTCTAATGCTATGTGCCTGCCACTGGGCTTCTTCCTACTAAAATTCCACTAAAATTCCATAGAAATGAGGATATCTCCCAGGTGCAATCTACCACCAGATGGAAGTTTCTCTGCCCTTATATTGGAAAACGCCTCCTACAAAGTGACGTCAGCAACGTCGGGTGGAGGTTTTGGTTTCCCATGGAAAAGGTCCATTGTTCGTGTCTAATGCTGTCTGCCTGTCACTGGGGTTATGCCTGCTGAAATTCCTCACAAATGAAGATATCTCCCAGATGCAATATGCCAGCAGTTGGAAGTTTGTCTCCACTTGTAGTGCCAGAGGCCTCCTAAAAACCGACATCAGGAACGTGGGTTGGAGACTTTGTTTTTCCATGGAAAGAGGCCACCGTTCGTGTCTAATGCTTTCTGCCTGCCAGTGGGCATAAGCCTACCAAAGTTCCATACATATGAGGATATCTCCCAAATGCAATTTCCCACCAGATGGAAGTTTGTCTGCCCTTGCAGTTCCAAACGCCTCCTAAAAACTGAAATCAGGAACGTGGGTTGGAGACTTTCTTCTCCCATGGAAATGGGCCAGCGTTCGTGTCTAATGATGTGTGCCTGCCACTAGGCTTCTGCCTATTAAAATTCCACTAAAATTCCATACAAATGAGGATGTCTCCCAGGTGCAATCTACCACCAGATGGAAGTTTGTGTGCCCATTTAGGGCCAAAGGCTTCCTACAAACTGATATCAGGAACGTGCGGTGGAGACTTTGGTTTCCCATGGAAATGGGCCACCGTTTGTGTATAATGCTATGTTGCCTGCCACTGGGCTTATGCCTAGTAAAATCCCATACAAATGAGGATATCTCCCAGATGGAGTCTACCACCAGTTGAAAGTTTGTCTGCCCTTGTAATGCCAACGGCCTCCTACAAATTGACATCAGGAATCTGGAAAGGACGCTTTGGTTTCCCATGGAAAAGGGCCACCCTTGGTGTTTAATGCTGTCTGCCTGCCAGTGGGCATATGCCTACTAAAATTCCCTACAAATGAGGATATCCCCCAAATGCAATTTCCCACCAGATGGAAGTTTGTCTGCCCGTTTAATGCCAAAGTCCTCCGACAACCTGACATCAGGAATGTGGGATGGAGACTTTGGTTTCCCTAGGAAACGGGCCACTGTTCCTGTTTAATTCTCTCTGCCTTCCGCTGGGATTCTGCCTACTAACATTCCACTAAAATTCCATAGAAATGAGGATATCTCCCAGGTGCAATCTACAACCAGATGGAAGTTTCTCTGCCCTTATATTGGAAAACGCCTCCTACAAAGTGACATTTGCAACATGGGGTGGAGATTTTGGTTTCCCATGGAAAAGGGCCACTCTTTGTGTCTAATGCTGTCTACCTGTCACTGGGGTTATGCCTGTTGAAATTCCTCACAAATGAGGATATCTCCCCGGTGCAATCAACCACCAGATGGAAGTGTGTCTGCCCTTGTAGTGCCAAAAGCCTCCTTCAAACTGACATCAGGAACATAGTATGGATAATTTGTTTTTCCATGGAAAAGGGCCACCGTTCCTGTCTAATGCTGTCTGCCTGCCACTGTGGTTATGACTGCTGAAGTTCCTCACAAATGAGGATATCTCCCACACGGAATCTACCACCAGTTGGAAGTTTGTCTGCCCTTGTAGTGCCAAAGGACTCCTAAAAACTGACATCAGGAACAAGGGGTGGAGACATTGTTTTCCCATGGAAATGGACCACCGTTCGTGTCTAATGCTGTCTGCCTGCCACTGGGGTTCTGCCTACTAAAATTCCACTAAAATTCTATTCAAATGAGGATATCTCCCAGGTGCAATCTACCACCAGATGGAAGTTTCTCTGCCCTTGTAGGTCCTAAGGCCTCCTACAAACTGACATCAGGAACGTGAGATGGAGACTTTGGTTTCCCATGGAAAAGGTCCATTGTTCGTGTCTAATGCTGTCTGCCAGCCAATGGGTTCCTGCCTGCTGAAATTCCATACAAATGAGGATATCTCCTCGATGCAATCAACCACCAGACGGAACTTTGTCGGCCCTTGTAGTGCCAAAGGCCTCCTACAAACTGACACCAGGAACCTGGAGTGGAAACTTTGGTTTCCATGGAAAAGGGCCACCGTTCTTCTCTGATGCTGTCTGCTGGCCACTCGGCTTCTGCATACTAAAATTCCAATAAAATTCCATACAAATAAGGATATCTCCATGATGGAATATACATCGAGATGATATTTTGTAGACCTTGTAGTCCAAAGGCCTCCTGCAAACTGACATCAGGAGCGTGGGGTGGAGACTTTGGTTTTCCAAGGAAAAGGTCCACCGTTCCTGTCTAATGCTGTCTGCCTGTCACATGGTTTATGGCTGCAAAAATTGCATACAAATGAGGATATCTCCCAGGTGCAATCTACCACCAGTTGGAAGTTTTTCTAACCTTGTAGTGCCAAAGGCCTCCTACCAACTGACATCAGGAGACTGGGGTAGAGACCTTCGTGTCCCATGAATAAGAGGCACCGTTTGTGTTTTATGCTCTCTGCCGATCATTTGGATTCTGCCTACTAAAATTCCACTAAAATTCCATGCAAATGAGGATATCTATCACGTGCAATCTACCACCAGTTGGAAGTTTGTCTACCCTTATAGTGCCAAAAGCCTCGTATAAATTATCATCAGGAATGTGGGGTGGAGACTTTGGTTTGCCATGAAAAAGCCACCGTTCGTGTCTAATGCTGTCTGCCTGGCACTGGGCTTCTTCCTACTAAAATTTCACTAAAATTCCATACAAATGAGGATATCTCCCTGGTTCAATCTACCACCAGATGAAAGTTCCTCTGCCTTTGTAGTGCCAAAAGCCTCGTATAAATTGACATCTTAAACCTAGGGTGGACACATAGGTTCCCATGGAAAAGGGTCACCGTTCGTGTCTAATGCTGTCTGCCTGCAACTGGTCATATGCCTGCTGAAATTCCATACAACAGAGGATATCTCCAGGTGGAATCTATCAGCAGATGGAATTTTGTCTGCCCTTGTAGTGCCAAAGGCCTCCTACAAACTGACATCAGGCATGTGACATGGAGACTTTGGTTTCCCAAGGAAATGGACCACCGTTCGTGTCTAATGCTGTCTGCCAGACACTGGGCTTATGCCTACTAAAATTCCACTAAAATTCTATACAAATGAGGATATCTCTCAGGTGCAATCTACCACCAGTTTGAAGTTTGCCTGCCCTTGTAGTTCCAAAGGCCTCCTACAAACTGACATCAGGAACGTGAGGTGGAGACTTTGGTTTCCCATGGAAAAGTTCCATTGTTCGTGTCTAATGCTGTCTGCCTGCTACTGGGCTTCTGCCTGCTGAAATTCCATACAAATGAGGGTATCTCCTCGATTCAATCAACCACAAGACGGAACTTTGTCTGCCCTTGTAGTGCCAAAGGCCTCCTACAAACTGACATCAGGAACCTGGAGTTGAAACTTTGCGTTCCCTTGGAAATGGGCCAGCGTTCGTGTCTAATGATGTGTGCCTGCAACTAGGCTTCTGCCTATTAAAATTCCACTAAAATACCATACAAATGAGGATGTCTCCCAGGTGCAATCTAAACCAGATGGATGTTTCTCTGCCCTTGTAGTGCCAAAGGCCTCCTAAAAACTGACAGCAGGAAAGTGGGGTGAAGACTTTCTTTTCGCATGGAAATGGGCCACCGTTTGTGTCTAATCCTATGTGCCTGCCACTGGGCTTCTTCCTACTAAAATTCCACTAATATTCCATGGAAATGAGGATATCTCCCAGGTGCAATCTACCACCAGATGGAAGTTTTTCTGCCCTTGTAGTTCCAAACACCTCTTACAAACTGACATCAGGAACGTGGGGTGGAGACTTTGGTTTCCCATGGAAAAGGGCCACAGTTCGTGTCTAATGCTGTCTGCCTGCCCCTGTTGTTACGCCTGCTGAAATTCCTCACAAATGAATATATCTCCCAGATGGAGTCTACCACCAGTTGGAAGTTTGTCTGCTCTTGTAGTGCAAAAGTCCTCCTATAAACGGACATAAGGCACGTGGTGTGGAGACTTTGGTTTCCCATGGAAATGGGCCACCGTTGGTGTTTAATGCTGTCTACTTGCCACTGGGCTTCTGCCTACTTTAATTCCACTAAAATTCCATACAAATGAGGATATCTCCAAGACGCAATATGCCACCAGTTGGAAGTTTGTCTGTTCTTGTAGTGCAAAAGGCCTCTTAAAAACTGACATCGGGAAGCTGGCCTGGAGACTTTGTTTTCCCCTGGAAAACGGCCACTATTCATGTCTAATTCTGTGTGCCTGCAGCTGGGATTCTGCGTACTAAAATTCCTCTAAAATTCTATACAAATGGGAATATTTCGCAGGTGCAATCCTCCCCCAGTTTGAAGTTTCTCTGCCCTTGTAGTGCAAAAGGGCTCCTATAAACTGACATCTGAAACATAGGATGGATAATTTGGTTTCCCATGGAAAAAGGTCACTGTTCATGCCTAATGCTGTGTGCCTGCCACTGGGCGTATGCCTGCAAAAACTCAATACAAATGAGGATATCTCGCAGATGCAATTTACCACGAGGTGGAAGTTTGTCTGCCCTTGTAGTGGCAAAAGCCCCCTAAAAAACTGACATCAGGAACCAGGCGTGGAGACTTTGGTTTCCAATGGAAAAGGACCACCGTTCGTATCTAATGCTGTCTGCCTGGCACTGTGGTGATGACTGCTGAAGTCAATACAAATGAGGATATCTCCCAGGTGCAATCTACCACCAGGTGGAACTTTGTCTGCCCTTGTAGTGCCAAAGGCCTCCAAAAAACGGACATCAGGAATGTGGGGTGAAGACTTTGGTTTCCCATGGAAAAGGTCCACCGTTTGTTTCTAATGCTGTCTGCCTGGCACTGTGGTGATGACTGCTGAAGTTCCATAAAAATGAGGATATCTCCCAGGTGCAATCTACCACCAGGTGGAAGTTTTTCTGCCCTTGTATTGCCAACGGCCTCCTAGAAACGGACATCAGGAACGTGGGGTGGAGACTTTGGTTTCCCATGGAAATGGGCCACCGTTCGTGTCTAATGCTGTCTGCCTGCCACTTGGTTTCTTCCTATTAATATTCCACTAAAATTCCATAGAAATAAGGATATATCCCAGGTGCAATCTACAACCAGATGGAAGATTCTCTGCCCTTGTTGTACCAAAGCCCTCCTAAAAAACTGACATCAGGAACCGTGGGTGGAGACTTTGATTTCCCATGGAAAAGGACCAGCGTTCATGTCTAATGCTGTCTGCCTGCCAATGAGCTTCTGCCTGCTGAAATTCCAAAAAAAATTTGGAAATCTCTCCGATGTAATCAACCACCTGACGGAAGTTTGTCTGCCCCTGTAGAGCCAAAGGCCTCCTACAAATTGACATGAGGAGCCTGGAGTGGAGACTTTGGTTTCCCATGGAAAAGGGCCAGCGTTCGTGTCTAATGCTGTCTGCCCGCCACTGGGTTGTGGCTACAGAAATTACATACAAATGAGGATATCTCCCAGATTCAATATGCCACCAGTTGGAAGTTTGTCTGTTCTTGTAGTGCAAAAGGCCTCCTAAAAACAGACATCAGGAACCTGGCCTGGAGACTTTGGTTTCCCCTGGAAAAGGGCCACTATTCATGTCTAATTCTGTCTGCCTGCCACTGGGATTCTGCGTACTAAAATTCCTCTAAAATTCTATACAAATGAGAATATCTCGCAGGTGCAATCTACCCCCGGTTTGAAGTTTCTCTGCCCTTGTATTGCCAAAGGTCTCCTATAAAATGACATCTGAAACGTAGGATGGATAATTTGGTTTCCCATGAAAAAGAGCCACTGTTCATGCCTAATGCTGTGTGCCTGCCACTGGGCGTATGCCTCCTAAAATTCCATACAAGTGAGGATATCTCCCAGATGCAATTTACCACCAGATGGAAGATTGTCTGCCCTTGTAGTGGCAAAGGCCTCCTAAAAAACTGACATCAGGAACCAGGGGTGGAGACTTTGGTTTCCCATGGGAAAGGACCACCGTTTGTGTCTAATGCAATGTGCCTGCCACTGGGCTTATGCCTAGTGAAATTCCATACAAATGAGGATATCTCCCAGATGGAATCTACAACCAGTCGGAAATTAGTCTGCCCTTATAGTGCCAAATGCCTCCTACAAACTGACATCAGGAACGTGGGATGGAGACTTTGTTTCCAATGGAAAAGGGGTACCGTTCCTGTCTAATGCTGTCTGCCTGCCACTGGGTTACGCCTGCTGAAATTCGTCACAAATGAGGCTATCTCCCAGATGGAATCTACCACCAGTTCGAAGTTTGTTTGCCCTTGTAGTGCCAAAGGCCTCCTAAAAACTGACATCAGGAACCTGGGGTGGAGACATCAGTTTCCCATGAAAAAGGTCCACCGTTCGTGTCCTATGCTGTCTGCCTGCCACTGATCTTCTGCCTGCTGAAATTCCATACAAATGAGGATATCTCCTCAATGCAATCAACCACCAGACGGAACTTTGTCTGCCCCTGTAGTGCCAAAGGCCTCCTACATACTGACATCAGGAACCTGGAGTGGAGACTTTGGTTTCCCATGGAAATGCGACAGCGTTCGTGTCTAATGATGTTTGCCTGCCACTAGGATTCTGCCTATTAAAATTACAATAAAATTCCATACCATTGAAGATGTCTCTCACGTGCAATCTAACACCAAATGGAAGTTTGTCTGCCCCTGTAGAGCAAAAGGCTTCCTACAAAATGACATCAAGAAGCTGGGGCAGAGACTTTGGTTTCCCATGGCAAAGGGCCACGGTTCCTGTCTAATGCTGTCTGCCTGCCACTGGGCTTATGGCTACTAAAATTACATACAAATGAGGATATCTCCCAGATGCAATATGCCACCAGTTGGAAGTTTGTCTCGTCTTGTAGTGCCAGAGGCCTCCTAGAAAATGACATCAGGAACGTGGGGTGGAGACTTTGGTTTCCCATAAAAATGGGCCACCGTTCGTGTCTAAAGCTGTCTGCCTGCCACTGGGGATCTTCGTAATAAAATTCCAATAAAATTCCAGAGAAATGAGGATATCTCCCAGGTGCAATCTACCACCAGATGGAAGTTTTTCTGCCCTTGTAGTTCCAAACGCCTTCTATAAATTGACATCAGGAACGTGGGGTGGAGACTTTGTTTTCCCATGGAAATGGGCCACCGTTTGTGTCTAATGCTATGTGACTGCCACTGGGATTATGCCTAGTAAAATCCCGTACAAATGAGGATATCTCCCAGATGGAGTCTACCACCAGATGAAAGTTTGTCTGCCCTTGTAATGCCAAAGGCCTCCTACAAACTGACATCAGGATTCTGGAAAGGAGGCTTTGGTTTCCCATGGAAATGGGGCACCCTTGTTGTTTAATGCTGTCTCCTTGCCACTGGGCTTATGACTACTGAAATTACATACAAATGAGGATATCTCCCTAACAAAATTTCCCACCAGATGGAAGTTTGTCTGCCCTTTTAATGCCAAAGGCCTACTAAAAACTGACATCAGGAGCCTGGTTGGAGACTTTGTTTTCCCATGGAAAAGGGCCACCGTTCCTCTCTAATGCTGTCTGCCTGCCACTGGGCTTCTACCTGATGAAATTCCATAAAAATGAGGATATCTCAACGATGCAATCAACCACCAGACGGAAGTTTGTCTGCCCTTGTAGTGCCAAAGGCCTCCTAGAAACGGACATCAGGAACGAGGGGTGGAGACTTTGGTTTTCCATCAAATGGGCCATTTTTCTTGTCTAATGTTGTCTGCCTGCCACGGGGTTTCTTCCTACTAAAATTCCACTAAAACTCCATAAAAATGAGGATATCTCCCAGGTGCAATCTACAACCAGATGGAAGTTTCTCTGCCCTTATATTGGAAAACGTCTCCTACAAAGTGACATCAGCAACATGGGGTGGAGATTTTGGTTTCCCATGGAAAAGGGCCACTGTTCGTGTCTAATGCTGTCTGCCAGATACTGGGCTTATGCCTACTAAAATTCCACTAAAATTCCATACAAATGAGGATACCTCCCAGGTGCAATCTACCACCAGATGGAAGTTTGTCTGCCCTTGTAGTGTTAAAGGCTTCCTACAAATTAACATCAGGAACCTGGGGCGTAGACTTTGGTTTCCCATGGAAAAGGGCCACCGTTCGTGTCTAATGCTGTCTGCCTGGCACTGTGGTTATGACTGCTGCAGTTCCATACAAATGCTGATAAGTCCCAGGTGCAATCTACCACCAGGTGGAAGTTTGTCTGCCCTTGAAGTGCCAAAGGCCTCCTAAAAATTGACATCAGGAACGTGCGGTGGAGACTTTGTTTTCCCATGGAAATGGGCCACCCTTTTTGTCTAATGCTATGTGCCTGCCACTGGGCGTATGCCTAGTAAAATTCCATAAAAATGAGGATATCTCCCAGATGGAGTCTACCACCAGTTGAAAGTTTGTCTGCCCTTGTAATGCAACGGCCTCCTACAAACTGACATCAGGAACCTGGAGAGGACGCTTTGGTTTCCCATGGAAAAGGGCCACCCTTGGTGTTTAATGCTGTCTCCTTGCCACTGACTTATGACTACTGAAATTACATACAAATGAGGATATCTCCCAGACGCAATATGCCACCAGATGGAAATTTGTCTGCTCTTGCAGTGCCAAAGGCCTCCTTCAAACTGACATTCGGAACCTCACCTGGAGACTTTGGTTTCCTATAGAAAAGGCCCACCATTCATGTTTAATGCTGTCTGTCTGCCATTGGGCTTCTGAGTACTAAAATACCACTAAAATTCCATAAAAATGAGGATATCTCCCAGGTGCAATCTACCACCAGGTGGAAGTTTGTCAGCCCTTGCAGTGCCAAAAGCCTCCTAAAAACTGACATCAGGAACATAGGATGGATAATTTGTTTTTCCATGGAAAGGGGCCACTGTTCGTGTCTAATGCTGTCTGCCTGCCAGTGGGCAGAAGCCTACCAAAATTCCCTACAAATGAGGCTATCTCCCAAATGCAATTTCCCACCAGATGGAAGTTTGTCTGCCCTTTTTATGCCAAAGGCCTCCTACAAACTGACATCAGGAGCCTGGGTTGGAGACTTTGTTTTCCCATGGAAAAGGGCCACCGTTCGTGTCTAATGCTGTCTGCCTGCCACTGGGCTTTTACCTGCTGAAATTCCATACAAATGAGGATATCTCCCCGATGCAATCAGCCACCAGACGGAAGTTTGTTTGCCCTTGTACTGCCAAAGGCCTCCTAAAACCTGACATCAGGAACGTGGCTTGGAGACTTTGGCTGCCCATGGGAAAAGGGCCACCGTTCATGTCTAATGCTGTCTGCCTGCCACTGGGCTTCTACCTGCTGAAGTTCCATACAAATGAGGATATCTCCCCGATGCAATCAACCACCAGACGGAAGTTTGTCTACCTTTGCAGTGTCAAAGGCCTCCTAGAAACGGACATCAGGAACATGGGGTGGAGACTTTGGTTTCCCATAAAAATGGGCCATTGTTCGTGTCTAATGCTGTCTGCCTGCCACTGTGCTTCTTCCTACTAAAATTCCACTAAAACTCCATAGAAATGAGGATATCTCCCAGGTGCAATCTACAACCAGATGGAAGTTTCTCTGCCCTTATATTGGAAAACGCCTCCTACAAAGTGACATCAGCAACATGGGGTGGAGATTTTGGTTTCCCATGGAAAAGGGCCACTGTTCGTGTCTAATGCTGTCTGCCTGCCACTGGAGTTATGCCTACTGAAATTCCTCACAAATGAGGATATTTCCCAGATGGAATCTCCCACCTGTTGGAAGTTTGTTTGCCCTTCTAGTGCCAAAGGCCTCCTAAAAACTGACATCAGGAACCTGGGGTGGAGACTTTGGTTTCTCATGGAAATGGGCCACCGTTCGTGTCTAATAATGTCTGTCGGCCATTGGGCTTCTACCTACGAAAATTCCACTGAAATTCCATACAAATGAAGACATCTCCCGCGTGCAGTCTACCGCCAGATATAAGTTTTTCTGCCCTTGTATTTCCAAAGGCCTTCTATAAACTGACATGAGGAGCCTGGAGTGGAGACTTTGGTTTCCCATGGATATGGGCCAGCGTTCGTGTGTAAAGCAGTCTGCCTGCTGCTGGATTTCTGCCTACTTTAATACCACTGAAATTCCATAAAAATGAGGATATCTCCCAGGTGCAATCTACCACCAGATGGAAGTTTTTCTGCCCTTGTACTTCCAAAGGCCTCTTACAAACTAATATCAGGAACGTGGGGTAGAGACTTCGGTTTCCCATGGAAAAGGACCACCGTTTGTGTCTAATGCTGTCTGCCTGCCACTGGGGTTATGCCTGCTGAAATTCCTCACAAATGAGGATATCTCCCGCACGGAATCTACCACCAGTTGGAAGTTTATCTGCCCTTGTAGTGCCAAAGGCCTCCTACAAACTGACATCAGGCACGTGAGATGGAGACTTTGGTTTCCCGAGGAAATGGACCACAGTTCGTGTCTAATGCTGTCTGCGAGACACTGGGCTTATGCCGACTAAAATTCCACTAAAATTCTATACAAATGAGGATGTCTCCCAGGTGCAATCTACCACCAGATGGAAGTTTGTCTGCCCCTGAAGAGCCAAAGGCTTCCTACAAATTGACATCAAGAACCTGAGGCGGAGACTTTGGTTTCCCATGGAAAAGGGCCACCGTTCGCGTCTAATACTGTCTGCCTGCCACTGGGCTTATGGCTATTAAAATTACATACAAATGAGGATATCTCCTAGATGCAATATGCCACCAATTGGAACTTTGTCTCCTCCTGTAGTGCCAGAGGCCTCCTAGAAAATGACATGAGGAACCTGGGGTGGAGACTTTGGTTTCCCATGGAAATGAGCCACTATTCATGTCTAATTCTGTCTACCTGCAGCTGGGATTCTGTCTACTAATATTCCACTAAAATTCCATACAAATGAGTATATCTCCCAGGTGCAATCTAACACCAGATGGAAGATTCTCTGCCCTTGTGTTTCCAAAGGCCTCCTACAAACTGCCATCAGGAACCTGGGGTGGAGACTTTGCTTTCCCAAGGAAAAGGACCACCGTTCCTGTCTAATGCTGTCTGCCTGGCACTGTGGTGATGACTGCTGAAGTTCCATACAAATGAGGATATCTCCCAGGTGTAATCTACCACTGGGTGGAAGTTTTTCTGCCCCCGTAGTGCCAAAGGCCACCTAAAAACTGACATCCCGAACGGGGGGTGGAGACTTTTGTTTCCCAAAGAAATGCCCACCGTTCCTGTCTAATGCTGTCTGGCAGCCACTGGCCTTATGCCTACTAAAATTCCACTAAAATTCTATAGAAATGAGGTTATCTCCCAGGTGCAATCTACCACCAGATGGAAGTTTGCCTGCCCTTGTATTTCCAAAGGCCTCCTACAAACTGACATCAGGAACATGAGGTGGAGACTTTGGTTTCCCATGGAAAAGGTCCATTGTTCGTGTCTAATGCTGTCTGCCTGCCACTGGGCTTCTGCCTGCTGAAATTCCATACAAATGAGCGTATCTCTTCGATTCAATCAAACACAAGACGGAACTTTGTCTGCCCGTGTAGTGCCAAAGGCCTCCTACAAAATGACACCCGGAACCCGGAGTGGAGGCTTTGGTTTCCCATAGAAATGGGCCATTGTTCGTGTCTAATGCTGTCTGCCTGCCACTGGGTTTCTTCCTACTAACATTCCACTAAAATTCCATAGAAATGAGGATATCTCCCAGGTGCAATCTACAACCAGATGGAAGTTTTTCTGCCCTTATATTGGAAAACGCCTCCTACAATGAGACATCAGCAACGTGGGGTGGAGATTTTGGTTTCCCATGGAAATGGGCCACTGTTGGTGTCCAATGCTGTCTGCGTGCCACTTGGCTTGTGCCTTCTGAAATCCCATACAAATGAGCATATCTCGCCGATGCAATCAACCACCAGATGGAAGTTTGTCTGCCCTTTTAATGCCAAAGGCCTCCTACAAACTGACATGAGGAGCCTGGGTTGGAGACTTTGGTTTCCCATGGATATTGGCCAGCGTTCGTGTGTAATGCTGTCTGCCTGCCGCTGGACTTCTGCCTACTAAAATACCACTAAAATTCCATACAAATGGCGATATCTCCCAGGTCCAATCTACCACCAGATGGAAATTTTTCTGCCCTTGTAGTTCCATTCGCCTCTTAATGACTGACATCAGGAACGTGGGATGGAGACTTTGGTTTCCCATGGAAAAGGGCACCGTTCTTGTCTAATGCTATCTGCCTGCCACTGGGGTTATGCCTTCTGAAATTCCTCACAAATGAGGATATCTCCCAGGTGCAATCTACCACCAGATGGAAGTTTGTCTGCCCTTGTAGTTCCAAAGCCCTCCTACAAACTGACATCAGGTACGTGAGGTGGAGACTTTGGTTTCCCATGGAAAAGGTCCATTGTTCGTGTCTAATGCTGTCTGCCTGCCACAGGGCTTATGCCTACTAAAATTCCACTAAAATTCTATACAAATGAGGATATCTCCCAGGTGCAATCTACCACCAGATAGAAGTTTGTCTGCCCTTGTAATTCCAAAGGCCTCCTACAAATTGTCATCAGGAACCTGGGGCGGAGACTTTGGTTTCCCATGGAAAAGGGCCACCGTTCGTGTCTAATGCTGTCTGCCTGCCACTGGGCTTATGGGTACTAAAATTACATACAAATGAGGATATCTCCCAGATGCAATATGCCACCAATTGGAAGTTTGTCCCCTCTTGTAGTGCCAGAGGCCTCCTAGAAAATGACATCAGGATCATGGGTTGGAGACTTTGGTTTCCTATGGAAATGGGCCACTATTCATGTCTAATTCTGTCTACATGCTGCTGGGATTCTGCCTACTAAAATTCCACTAAAATTCCATAAAAATGAGTATATCTCCCAGCTACAACCTAACACCAGATGGAAGTTTCTCTGCCCTTGTATTTCCAAAGGCCTCCTACAAACTGCCATCAGGAACCTAGGGTGGAGACTTTGGTTTCCCATGGAAAAGGTCCATTGTTCGTGTCTAATGCTGTCTGCCTGCCACTGGGCTTCTGCCTGCTGAAATTCCATACAAATGAGGATATCTCCTCGATGCAATCAACCACCAGATGGAACTTTGTCTGCTCTTGTAGTGCCAAAGGCCTCCTACAAACTCACATCAGGAACCTGGAGTGGAGACTTTGGTTTCCCATGGAAATGGGCCAGCGTTCGTGTCTAATGACTTGTGTCTGCCACTAAGCTTCTGCCTATTAAAATCCCACTAAAATTCCATACAAATGAGGATGTCTCCCAGGTGCAATCTACCACCACATGGAAGTTTGTCTGCCTCTGTAGTGCCAAATGCCTCCTAAAAACTGACGTCAGGAACGTGGGGTGGAGACTTTGGTTTCCCATGGAAAAGGGGCACCGTTCGTGTCTAATGCTGTCTGCCTGTCACTGGTGTTATGCCTGCTGAAATACCTCACAAATGAGGATATCTCCCAGATGCAATATGCCAGCAGTTGGAATTTGTCTCCTCCTGTAGTGCCAGAGGTCTCCTAAAAACTGACATCAGGAACGTGGGGTGGAGACTTTGTTTTTCCATGGAAAGAGGCCCCGTTCGTGTCTAATTCTGTCTGCCTGCCAGTGGGCATATGCCTACCAAAGTTCCATACATATGAGGATATCTCCCAAATGCAATTTCCCACCAGATGAAAGTTTGTCTGCCCTTTTAATGCCAAAGGCCTCCTACAAACTGACATGAGGAGCCTGGGTTGGAGACTTTGGTTTCCCATGGATATTGGCCAGCGTTCGTGTGTAATGCTGTCTGCCTGCCGCTGGACTTCTGCCTACTAAAATACCACTAAAATTCTATACAAATGAGGATATCTCCCAGGTGCAATCTACCACCAGATGGAAGTTTGTCTGCCCTTGTAGTTCCAAAGGCCTCCTACAAACTGACATCAGGAACGTGAGGTGGAGACTTTGGTTTCCCATGGAAAAGGTCCATTGTTCGTGTCTAATGCTATCTGCCTGCCACTGGGCTTCTGCCTGCTGAAATTCCATACAAATGAGTATATCTCCTCGATGCAATCAACCAGCAGACGGAACTTTGTCTGCCCTTCTAGTGCCGAACGCCTCCTTCAAACTGACATCAGGATCCTGGATTGGAAACTTTGGTTTCCCATGGAAATGGGCCAGCGTTCGTGTCTAATGATGTGTGCCTGCCACGAGGCTTCTGCCTATTAAAATTCCACTAAAATTCCATAAAAATGAGGATGTCTCCCATGTGCAATCTACCACCAGATGGAAGTTTGTCTGCCCCTGTAGAGCCAAAGGCTTCCTACAAATTGACATCAGGAACCTGGGGCGGAGACTTTGGTTTCCCATTGAAAAGGACCACCGTTCCTGTCTAATGCTGTCTGCCTGGCACTGTGGTTATGACTGCTGAAGTTCAATACAAATGAGGATATCTCCCAGGTGCAATCTACCACCAGTTGGACGTTTGTTTGCCCTCCTTGTGCCATAGGCCTCGTAAAAACTGACATCAGGAACGTGGGATGGAGACTTTGGTTTCCCAAGGTAATGGGCCACCGTTTGCGGCTAATGCTGCCTGCCAGCCACTGGGCTTATGCCTACTAAAATTCCACTAAAATTCTACACAAATGAGGATATCTCCCAGGTGCAATCTATAACCAGATGGAAGTTTGTCTGCCTTTGTAGTTCCAAACGCCTCCTAAAAACTGAAATCAGGAACATGGGTTGGAGACTTCTTCTCCCATGGAAATGGGCCACCGTTTGTGTCTAATGCTATGTGCCTGCCACTGGGCTTCTTCCTACTAAAATTCCACTAAAATTCCATAGAAATGAGGATATCTCCCAGGTGCAATCTACCACCAGATGGAAGTTTCTCTGCCCTTATATTGGAAAACGCCTCCTACAAAGTGACGTCAGCAACGTCGGGTGGAGGTTTTGGTTTCCCATGGAAAAGGTCCATTGTTCGTGTCTAATGCTGTCTGCCTGTCACTGGGGTTATGCCTGCTGAAATTCCTCACAAATGAAGATATCTCCCAGATGCAATATGCCAGCAGTTGGAAGTTTGTCTCCACTTGTAGTGCCAGAGGCCTCCTAAAAACCGACATCAGGAACGTGGGTTGGAGACTTTGTTTTTCCATGGAAAGAGGCCACCGTTCGTGTCTAATGCTTTCTGCCTGCCAGTGGGCATAAGCCTACCAAAGTTCCATACATATGAGGATATCTCCCAAATGCAATTTCCCACCAGATGGAAGTTTGTCTGCCCTTGCAGTTCCAAACGCCTCCTAAAAACTGAAATCAGGAACGTGGGTTGGAGACTTTCTTCTCCCATGGAAATGGGCCAGCGTTCGTGTCTAATGATGTGTGCCTGCCACTAGGCTTCTGCCTATTAAAATTCCACTAAAATTCCATACAAATGAGGATGTCTCCCAGGTGCAATCTACCACCAGATGGAAGTTTGTGTGCCCATTTAGAGCCAAAGGCTTCTAACAAACTGACATCAGGAACGTGCGGTGGAGACTTTGGTTTCCCATGGAAATGGGCCACCGTTTGTGTATAATGCTATGTTGCCTGCCACTGGGCTTATGCCTAGTAAAATCCCATACAAATGAGGATATCTCCCAGATGGAGTCTACCACCAGTTGAAAGTTTGTCTGCCCTTGTAATGCCAACGGCCTCCTACAAATTGACATCAGGAATCTGGAAAGGACGCTTTGGTTTCCCATGGAAATGGGCCACCCTTGGTGTTTAATGCTGTCTGCCTGCCAGTGGGCATATGCCTACTAAAATTCCCTACAAATGAAGATATCTCCCAAATGCAATTTCCCACCAGATGGAAGTTTGTCTGCCCGTTTAATGCCAAAGTCCTCCGACAACCTGACATCAGGAATGTGGGATGGAGACTTTGGTTTCCCTAGGAAACGGGCCACTGTTCCTGTCTAATTCTCTCTGCCTTCCGCTGGGATTCTGCCTACTAACATTCCACTAAAATTCCATAGAAATGAGGATATCTCCCAGGTGCAATCTACAACCAGATGGAAGTTTCTCTGCCCTTATATTGGAAAACGCCTCCTACAAAGTGACATTTGCAACATGGGGTGGAGATTTTGGTTTCCCATGGAAAAGGGCCACTCTTTGTGTCTAATGCTGTCTACCTGTCACTGGGGTTATGCCTGTTGAAATTCCTCACAAATGAGGATATCTCCCCGGTGCAATCAACCACCAGATGGAAGTGTGTCTGCCCTTGTAGTGCCAAAAGCCTCCTTCAAACTGACATCAGGAACATAGTATGGATAATTTGTTTTTCCATGGAAAAGGGCCACCGTTCCTGTCTAATGCTGTCTGCCTGCCACTGTGGTTATGACTGCTGAAGTTCCTCACAAATGAGGATATCTCCCACACGGAATCTACCACCAGTTGGAAGTTTGTCTGCCCTTGTAGTGCCAAAGGACTCCTAAAAACTGACATCAGGAACAAGGGGTGGAGACATTGTTTTCCCATGGAAATGGACCACCGTTCGTGTCTAATGCTGTCTGCCTGCCACTGGGGTTCTGCCTACTAAAATTCCACTAAAATTCTATTCAAATGAGGATATCTCCCAGGTGCAATCTACCACCAGATGGAAGTTTCTCTGCCCTTGTAGGTCCTAAGGCCTCCTACAAACTGACATCAGGAACGTGAGATGGAGACTTTGGTTTCCCATGGAAAAGGTCCATTGTTCGTGTCTAATGCTGTCTGCCTGCCAATGGGTTCCTGCCTGCTGAAATTCCATACAAATGAGGATATCTCCTCGATGCAATCAACCACCAGACGGAACTTTGTCGGCCCTTGTAGTGCCAAAGCCCTCCTACAAACTGACACCAGGAACCTGGAGTGGAAACTTTGGTTTCCATGGAAAAGGGCCACCGTTCTTCTCTGATGCTGTCTGCTGGCCACTCGGCTTCTGCATACTAAAATTCCAATAAAATTCCATACAAATAAGGATATCTCCATGATGGAATATACATCGAGATGGAATTTTGTAGACCTTGTAGTCCAAAGGCCTCCTGCAAACTGACATCAGGAGCGTGGGGTGGAGACTTTGGTTTTCCAAGGAAAAGGTCCACCGTTCCTGTCTAATGCTGTCTGCCTGTCACATGGTTTATGGCTGCAAAAATTGCATACAAATGAGGATATCTCCCAGGTGCAATCTACCACCAGTTGGAAGTTTTTCTAACCTTGTAGTGCCAAAGGCCTCCTACCAACTGACATCAGGAGACTGGGGTAGAGACCTTCGTGTCCCATGAATAAGAGGCACCGTTTGTGTTTTATGCTCTCTGCCGATCATTTGGATTCTGCCTACTAAAATTCCACTAAAATTCCATGCAAATGAGGATATCTATCACGTGCAATCTACCACCAGTTGGAAGTTTGTCTACCCTTATAGTGCCAAAAGCCTCGTATAAATTATCATCAGGAATGTGGGGTGGAGACTTTGGTTTGCCATGAAAAAGCCACCGTTCGTGTCTAATGCTGTCTGCCTGGCACTGGGCTTCTTCCTACTAAAATTTCACTAAAATTCCATACAAATGAGGATATCTCCCTGGTTCAATCTACCACCAGATGAAAGTTCCTCTGCCTTTGTAGTGCCAAAAGCCTCGTATAAATTGACATCTTAAACCTAGGGTGGACACATAGGTTCCCATGGAAAAGGGTCACCGTTCGTGTCTAATGCTGTCTGCCTGCAACTGGGCATATGCCTGCTGAAATTCCATACAACAGAGGATATCTCCAGGTGGAATCTATCAGCAGATGGAATTTTGTCTGCCCTTGTAGTGCCAAAGGCCTCCTACAAACTGACATCAGGCATGTGACATGGAGACTTTGGTTTCCCAAGGAAATGGACCACCGTTCGTGTCTAATGCTGTCTGCCAGACACTGGGCTTATGCCTACTAAAATTCCACTAAAATTCTATACAAATGAGGATATCTCTCAGGTGCAATCTACCACCAGTTTGAAGTTTGCCTGCCCTTGTAGTTCCAAAGGCCTCCTACAAACTGACATCAGGAACGTGAGGTGGAGACTTTGGTTTCCCATGGAAAAGTTCCATTGTTCGTGTCTAATGCTGTCTGCCTGCTACTGGGCTTCTGCCTGCTGAAATTCCATACAAATGAGGGTATCTCCTCGATTCAATCAACCACAAGACGGAACTTTGTCTGCCCTTGTAGTGCCAAAGGCCTCCTACAAACTGACATCAGGAACCTGGAGTTGAAACTTTGCGTTCCCTTGGAAATGGGCCAGCGTTCGTGTCTAATGATGTGTGCCTGCAACTAGGCTTCTGCCTATTAAAATTCCACTAAAATACCATACAAATGAGGATGTCTCCCAGGTGCAATCTAAACCAGATGGATGTTTCTCTGCCCTTGTAGTGCCAAAGGCCTCCTAAAAACTGACAGCAGGAAAGTGGGGTGAAGACTTTCTTTTCGCATGGAAATGGGCCACCGTTTGTGTCTAATCCTATGTGCCTGCCACTGGGCTTCTTCCTACTAAAATTCCACTAATATTCCATGGAAATGAGGATATCTCCCAGGTGCAATCTACCACCAGATGGAAGTTTTTCTGCCCTTGTAGTTCCAAACACCTCTTACAAACTGACATCAGGAACGTGGGGTGGAGACTTTGGTTTCCCATGGAAAAGGGCCACAGTTCGTGTCTAATGCTGTCTGCCTGCCCCTGTTGTTACGCCTGCTGAAATTCCTCACAAATGAATATATCTCCCAGATGGAGTCTACCACCAGTTGGAAGTTTGTCTGCTCTTGTAGTGCAAAAGTCCTCCTATAAACGGACATAAGGCACGTGGTGTGGAGACTTTGGTTTCCCATGGAAATGGGCCACCGTTGGTGTTTAATGCTGTCTACTTGCCACTGGGCTTCTGCCTACTTTAATTCCACTAAAATTCCATTCAAATGAGGATATCTCCAAGACGCAATATGCCACCAGTTGGAAGTTTGTCTGTTCTTGTAGTGCAAAAGGCCTCTTAAAAACTGACATCGGGAAGCTGGCCTGGAGACTTTGTTTTCCCCTGGAAAACGGCCACTATTCTTGTCTAATTCTGTGTGCCTGCAGCTGGGATTCTGCGTACTAAAATTCCTCTAAAATTCTATACAAATGGGAATATTTCGCAGGTGCAATCCTCCCCCAGTTTGAAGTTTCTCTGCCCTTGTAGTGCAAAAGGGCTCCTATAAACTGACATCTGAAACATAGGATGGTTAATTTGGTTTCCCATGGAAAAAGGTTCATGCCTAATGCCTAATGCTGTGTGCCTGCCACTGGGCGTATGCCTGCAAAAACTCAATACAAATGAGGATATCTCGCAGATGCAATTTACCACGAGGTGGAAGTTTGTCTGCCCTTGTAGTGGCAAAAGCCCCCTAAAAAACTGACATCAGGAACCAGGTGTGGAGACTTTGGTTTCCAATGGAAAAGGACCACCGTTCGTATCTAATGCTGTCTGCCTGGCACTGTGGTGATGACTGCTGAAGTCAATACAAATGAGGATATCTCCCAGGTGCAATCTACCACCAGGTGGAACTTTGTCTGCCCTTGTAGTGCCAAAGGCCTCCAAAAAACGGACATCAGGAATGTGGGGTGAAGACTTTGGTTTCCCATGGAAAAGGTCCACCGTTTGTTTCTAATGCTGTCTGCCTGGCTTTGAGATTATGAGTGCTGAAGTTCCATAAAAATGAGGATATCTCCCAGGTGCAATCTACCACCAGGTGGAAGTTTTTCTGCCCTTGTATTGCCAACGGCCTCCTAGAAACGGACATCAGGAACGTGGGGTGGAGACTTTGGTTTCCCATGGAAATGGGCCACCGTTCGTGTCTAATGCTGTCTGCCTGCCACTTGGTTTCTTCCTATTAATATTCCACTAAAATTCCATAGAAATAAGGATATATCCCAGGTGCAATCTACAACCAGATGGAAGATTCTCTGCCCTTGTTGTACCAAAGCCCTCCTAAAAAACTGACATCAGGAACCATGGGTGGAGACTTTGATTTCCCATGGAAAAGGACCAGCGTTCATGTCTAATGCTGTCTGCCTGCCAATGAGCTTCTGCCTGCTGAAATTCCAAAAAAAATTTGGAAATCTCTCCGATGTAATCAACCACCTGACGGAAGTTTGTCTGCCCCTGTAGAGCCAAAGGCCTCCTACAAATTGACATGAGGAGCCTGGAGTGGAGACTTTGGTTTCCCATGGAAAAGGGCCAGCGTTCGTGTCTAATGCTGTCTGCCCGCCACTGGGTTGTGGCTACAGAAATTACATACAAATGAGGATATCTCCCAGATTCAATATGCCACCAGTTGGAAGTTTGTCTGTTCTTGTAGTGCAAAAGGCCTCCTAAAAACAGACATCAGGAACCTGGCCTGGAGACTTTGGTTTCCCCTGGAAAAGGGCCACTATTCATGTCTAATTCTGTCTGCCTGCCACTGGGATTCTGCGTACTAAAATTCCTCTAAAATTCTATACAAATGAGAATATCTCGCAGGTGCAATCTACCCCCGGTTTGAAGTTTCTCTGCCCTTGTATTGCCAAAGGTCTCCTATAAAATGACATCTGAAACGTAGGATGGATAATTTGGTTTCCCATGAAAAAGAGCCACTGTTCATGCCTAATGCTGTGTGCCTGCCACTGGGCGTATTCCTCCTAAAATTCCATACAAGTGAGGATATCTCCCAGATGCAATTTACCACCAGATGGAAGATTGTCTGCCCTTGTAGTGGCAAAGGCCTCCTAAAAAACTGACATCAGGAACCAGGGGTGGAGACTTTGGTTTCCCATGGGAAAGGACCACCGTTTGTGTCTAATGCAATGTGCCTGCCACTGGGCTTATGCCTAGTGAAATTCCATACAAATGAGGATATCTCCCAGATTCAATCTACAACCAGTCGGAAATTAGTCTGCCCTTATAGTGCCAAATGCCTCCTACAAACTGACATCAGGAACGTGGGATGGAGACTTTCTTTCCAATGGAAAAGGGGGTACCGTTCCTGTCTAATGCTGTCTGCCTGCTACTGGGTTACGCCTGCTGAAATTCCTCACAAATGAGGCTATCTCCCAGATGGAATCTACCACCAGTTCGAAGTTTGTTTGCCCTTGTAGTGCCAAAGGCCTCCTAAAAACTGACATCAGGAACCTGGGGTGGAGACATCGGTTTCCCATGAAAAAGGTCCACCGTTCGTGTCCTATGCTGTCTGCCTGCCACTGATCTTCTGCCTGCTGAAATTCCATACAAATGAGGATATCTCCTCAATGCAATCAACCACCAGACGGAACTTTGTCTGCCCCTGTAGTGCCAAAGGCCTCCTACATACTGACATCAGGAACCTGGAGTGGAGACTTTGGTTTCCCATGGAAATGCGACAGCGTTCGTGTCTAATGATGTTTGCCTGCCACTAGGATTCTGCCTATTAAAATTACAATAAAATTCCATACCATTGAAGATGTCTCTCACGTGCAATCTAACACCAAATGGAAGTTTGTCTGCCCCTGTAGAGCAAAAGGCTTCCTACAAAATGACATCAAGAAGCTGGGGCAGAGACTTTGGTTTCCCATGGAAAAGGGCCACGGTTCCTGTCTAATGCTGTCTGCCTGCCACTGGGCTTATGGCTACCAAAATTACATACAAATGAGGATATCTCCCAGATGCAATATGCCACCAGTTGGAAGTTTGTCTCGTCTTGTAGTGCCAGAGGCCTCCTAGAAAATGACATCAGGAACGTGGGGTGGAGACTTTGGTTTCCCATAAAAATGGGCCACCGTTCGTGTCTAAAGCTGTCTGCCTGCCACTGGGGATCTTCGTAATAAAATTCCAATAAAATTCCAGAGAAATGAGGATATCTCCCAGGTGCAATCTACCACCAGATGGAAGTTTTTCTGCCCTTGTAGTTCCAAACGCCTTCTATAAATTGACATCAGGAACGTGGGGTGGAGACTTTGTTTTCCCATGGAAATGGGCCACCGTTTGTGTCTAATGCTATGTGACTGCCACTGGGATTATGCCTAGTAAAATCCCGTACAAATGAGGATATCTCCCAGATGGAGTCTACCACCAGATGAAAGTTTGTCTGCCCTTGTAATGCCAAGGGCCTCCTACAAACTGACATCAGGATTCTGGAAAGGAGGCTTTGGTTTCCCATGGAAATGGGGCACCCTTGTTGTTTAATGCTGTCTCCTTGCCACTGGGCTTATGACTACTGAAATTACATACAAATGAGGATATCTCCCTAACAAAATTTCCCACCAGATGGAAGTTTGTCTGCCCTTTTAATGCCAAAGGCCTACTAAAAACTGACATCAGGAGCCTGGTTGGAGACTTTGTTTTCCCATGGAAAAGGGCCACCGTTCCTCTCTAATGCTGTCTGCCTGCCACTGGGCTTCTACCTGATGAAATTCCATAAAAATGAGGATATCTCAACGATGCAATCAACCACCAGACGGAAGTTTGTCTGCCCTTGTAGTGCCAAAGGCCTCCTAGAAACGGACATCAGGAACGAGGGGTGGAGACTTTGGTTTTCCATCAAATGGGCCATTTTTCTTGTCTAATGTTGTCTGCCTGCCACGGGGTTTCTTCCTACTAAAATTCCACTAAAACTCCATAAAAATGAGGATATCTCCCAGGTGCAATCTACAACCAGATGGAAGTTTCTCTGCCCTTATATTGGAAAACGTCTCCTACAAAGTGACATCAGCAACATGGGGTGGAGATTTTGGTTTCCCATGGAAAAGGGCCACTGTTCGTGTCTAATGCTGTCTGCCAGATACTGGGCTTATGCCTACTAAAATTCCACTAAAATTCCATACAAATGAGGATACCTCCCAGGTGCAATCTACCACCAGATGGAAGTTTGTCTGCCCTTGTAGTGTTAAAGGCTTCCTACAAATTAACATCAGGAACCTGGGGCGTAGACTTTGGTTTCCCATGGAAAAGGGCCACCGTTCGTGTCTAATGCTGTCTGCCTGGCACTGTGGTTATGACTGCTGCAGTTCCATACAAATGCTGATAAGTCCCAGGTGCAATCTACCACCAGGTGGAAGTTTGTCTGCCCTTGAAGTGCCAAAGGCCTCCTAAAAATTGACATCAGGAACGTGCGGTGGAGACTTTGTTTTCCCATGGAAATGGGCCACCCTTTTTGTCTAATGCTATGTGCCTGCCACTGGGCGTATGCCTAGTAAAATTCCATAAAAATGAGGATATCTCCCAGATGGAGTCTACCACCAGTTGAAAGTTTGTCTGCCCTTGTAATGCAACGGCCTCCTACAAACTGACATCAGGAACCTGGAGAGGACGCTTTGGTTTCCCATGGAAAAGGGCCACCCTTGGTGTTTAATGCTGTCTCCTTGCCACTGACTTATGACTACTGAAATTACATACAAATGAGGATATCTCCCAGACGCAATATGCCACCAGATGGAAATTTGTCTGCTCTTGCAGTGCCAAAGGCCTCCTTCAAACTGACATTCGGAACCTCACCTGGAGACTTTGGTTTCCTATAGAAAAGGCCCACCATTCATGTTTAATGCTGTCTGTCTGCCATTGGGCTTCTGAGTACTAAAATACCACTAAAATTCCATAAAAATGAGGATATCTCCCAGGTGCAATCTACCACCAGGTGGAAGTTTGTCAGCCCTTGCAGTGCCAAAAGCCTCCTAAAAACTGACATCAGGAACATAGGATGGATAATTTGTTTTTCCATGGAAAGGGGCCACTGTTCGTGTCTAATGCTGTCTGCCTGCCAGTGGGCAGAAGCCTACCAAAATTCCCTACAAATGAGGCTATCTCCCAAATGCAATTTCCCACCAGATGGAAGTTTGTCTGCCCTTTTTATGCCAAAGGCCTCCTACAAACTGACATCAGGAGCCTGGGTTGGAGACTTTGTTTTCCCATGGAAAAGGGCCACCGTTCGTGTCTAATGCTGTCTGCCTGCCACTGGGCTTTTACCTGCTGAAATTCCATACAAATGAGGATATCTCCCCGATGCAATCAGCCACCAGACGGAAGTTTGTTTGCCCTTGTACTGCCAAAGGCCTCCTAAAACCTGACATCAGGAACGTGGCTTGGAGACTTTGGCTGCCCATGGGAAAAGGGCCACCGTTCATGTCTAATGCTGTCTGCCTGCCACTGGGCTTCTACCTGCTGAAGTTCCATACAAATGAGGATATCTCCCCGATGCAATCAACCACCAGACGGAAGTTTGTCTACCTTTGCAGTGTCAAAGGCCTCCTAGAAACGGACATCAGGAACATGGGGTGGAGACTTTGGTTTCCCATAAAAATGGGCCATTGTTCGTGTCTAATGCTGTCTGCCTGCCACTGTGCTTCTTCCTACTAAAATTCCACTAAAACTCCATAGAAATGAGGATATCTCCCAGGTGCAATCTACAACCAGATGGAAGTTTCTCTGCCCTTATATTGGAAAACGCCTCCTACAAAGTGACATCAGCAACATGGGGTGGAGATTTTGGTTTCCCATGGAAAAGGGCCACTGTTCGTGTCTAATGCTGTCTGCCTGCCACTGGAGTTATGCCTACTGAAATTCCTCACAAATGAGGATATTTCCCAGATGGAATCTCCCACCAGTTGGAAGTTTGTTTGCCCTTCTAGTGCCAAAGGCCTCCTAAAAACTGACATCAGGAACCTGGGGTGGAGACTTTGGTTTCTCATGGAAATGGGCCACTGTTCGTGTCTAATAATGTCTGTCGGCCATTGGGCTTCTACCTACGAAAATTCCACTGAAATTCCATACAAATGAAGACATCTCCCGCGTGCAGTCTACCGCCAGATATAAGTTTTTCTGCCCTTGTATTTCCAAAGGCCTTCTATAAACTGACATGAGGAGCCTGGAGTGGAGACTTTGGTTTCCCATGGATATGTGCCAGCGTTCGTGTGTAAAGCAGTCTGCCTGCTGCTGGATTTCTGCCTACTTTAATACCACTGAAATTCCATAAAAATGAGGATATCTCCCAGGTGCAATCTACCACCAGATGGAAGTTTTTCTGCCCTTGTACTTCCAAAGGCCTCTTACAAACTAATATCAGGAACGTGGGGTAGAGACTTTGGTTTCCCATGGAAAAGGACCACCGTTTGTGTCTAATGCTGTCTGCCTGCCACTGGGGTTATGCCTGCTGAAATTCATCACAAATGAGGATATCTCCCACACGGAATCTACCACCAGTTGGAAGTTTATCTGCCCTTGTAGTGCCAAAGGCCTCCTACAAACTGACATCAGGCACGTGAGATGGAGACTTTGGTTTCCCGAGGAAATGGACCACAGTTCGTGTCTAATGCTGTCTGCGAGACACTGGGCTTATGCCGACTAAAATTCCACTAAAATTCTATACAAATGAGGATGTCTCCCAGGTGCAATCTACCACCAGATGGAAGTTTGTCTGCCCCTGAAGAGCCAAAGGCTTCCTACAAATTGACATCAAGAACCTGAGGCGGAGACTTTGGTTTCCCATGGAAAAGGGCCACCGTTCGCGGCTAATACTGCCTGCCTGCCACTGGGCTTATGGCAATTAAAATTACATACAAATGAGGATATCTCCTAGATGCAATATGCCACCAATTGGAACTTTGTCTCCTCCTGTAGTGCCAGAGGCCTCCTAGAAAATGACATGAGGAACCTGGGGGGAGACTTTGGTTTCCCATGGAAATGAGCCTCTATTCATGTCTAATTCTGTCTACCTGCAGCTGGGATTCTGTCTACTAATATTCCACTAAAATTCCATACAAATGAGTATATCTCCCAGGTGCAATCTAACACCAGATGGAAGATTCTCTGCCCTTGTGTTTCCAAAGGCCTCCTACAAACTGCCATCAGGAACCTGGGGTGGAGACTTTGCTTTCCCAAGGAAAAGGACCACCGTTCCTGTCTAATGCTGTCTGCCTGGCACTGTGGTGATGACTGCTGAAGTTCCATACAAATGAGGAAATCTCCCAGGTGTAATCTACCACTGGGTGGAAGTTTTTCTGCCCCCGTAGTGCCAAAGGCCACCTAAAAACTGACATCCCGAACGGGGGGTGGAGACTTTTGTTTCCCAAAGAAATGCCCACCGTTCCTGTCTAATGCTGTCTGGCAGCCACTGGCCTTATGCCTACTAAAATTCCACTAAAATTCTATAGAAATGAGGTTATCTCCCAGGTGCAATCTACCACCAGATGGAAGTTTGCCTGCCCTTGTATTTCCAAAGGCCTCCTACAAACTGACATCAGGAACATGAGGTGGAGACTTTGGTTTCCCATGGAAAAGGTCCATTGTTCGTGTCTAATGCTGTCTGCCTGCCACTGGGCTTCTGCCTGCTGAAATTCCATACAAATGAGGGTATCTCCTCGATTCAATCAACCACAAGACGGAACTTTGTCTGCCCTTGTAGTGCCAAAGGCCTCCTACAAAATGACACCCGGAACCCGGAGTGGAGGCTTTGGTTTCCCATAGAAATGGGCCATTGTTCGTGTCTAATGCTGTCTGCCTGCCACTGGGTTTCTTCCTACTAACATTCCACTAAATTTCCATATAAATGAAGATATCTCCCAGGTGCAATCTACAACCAGATGGAAGTTTCTCTGCCCTTATATTGGATAACGCCTCCTACAAAGTGACATCAGCAACGTGGGGTGGAGATTATGGTTTCCCATGGAAAAGGGCCACCGTCCGTGTCTACTGCTGTCTGCCTGCCACTGGGGTTATACCTGCTGAAATTCCATACAAATGAGTATATCTCCTCGATGCAATCAACCACCAGACGGAACTTTGTCTGCCCTTCTAGTGCCAAACGCCTCCTTCAAACTGACATCAGGATCCTGGATTGGAAACTTTGGTTTCCCATGGAAATGGGCCAGCGTTCGTGTCTAATGATGTGTGCCTGCCACGAGGCTTCTGCCTATTAAAATTCCACTAAAATTCCATACAAATGAGGATGTCTCCCATGTGCAATCTACCACCAGATGGAAGTTTGTCTGCCCCTGTAGAGCCAAAGGCTTCCTACAAATTGACATCAGGAACCTGGGGCGGAGACTTTGGTTTCCCATTGAAAAGGACCACCGTTCCTGTCTAATGCTGTCTGCCTGGCACTGTGGTTATGACTGCTGAAGTTCAATACAAATGAGGATATCTCCCAGGTGCAATCTACCACCAGTTGGACGTTTGTTTGCCCTCCTTGTGCCAAAGGCCTCGTAAAAACTGACATCAGGAACGTGGGGTGGAGACTTTGGTTTCCCAAGGTAATGGGCCACCGTTTGCGGCTAATGCTGCCTGCCAGCCACTGGGCTTATGCCTACTAAAATTCCACTAAAATTCTACACAAATGAGGATATCTCCCAGGTGCAATCTATAACCAGATTGAAGTTTGTCTGCCCTTGTAGTTCCAAATACCTCCTAAAAACTGAAATCAGGAACGTGGGTTGGAGACTTCTTCTCCCATGGAAATGGGCCACCGTTTGTGTCTAATGCTATGTGCCTGCCACTGGGCTTCTTCCTACTAAAATTCCACTAAAATTCCATAGAAATGAGGATATCTCCCAGGTGCAATCTACCACCAGATGGAAGTTTCTCTGCCCTTGTATTGGAAAACGCCTCCTACAAAGTGACATCAGCAACGTCGGGTGGAGGTTTTGGTTTCCCATGGAAAAGGTCCATTGTTCGTGTCTAATGCTGTCTGCCTGTCACTGGGGTTATGCCTGCTGAAATTCCTCACAAATGAAGATATCTCCCAGATGCAATATGCCAGCAGTTGGAAGTTTGTCTCCACTTGTAGTGCCAGAGGCCTCCTAAAAACCGACATCAGGAACGTGGGTTGGAGACTTTGTTTTTCCATGGAAAGAGGCCACCGTTCGTGTCTAATGCTTTCTGCCTGCCAGTGGGCATAAGCCTACCAAAGTTCCATACATATGAGGATATCTCCCAAATGCAATTTCCCACCAGATGGAAGTTTGTCTGCCCTTGCAGTTCCAAACGCCTCCTAAAAACTGAAATCAGGAACGTGGGTTGGAGACTTTCTTCTCCCATGGAAATGGGCCAGCGTTCGTGTCTAATGATGTGTGCCTGCCACTAGGCTTCTGCCTATTAAAATTCCACTAAAATTCCATACAAATGAGGATGTCTCCCAGGTGCAATCTACCACCAGATGGAAGTTTGTGTGCCCATTTAGAGCCAAAGGCTTCTAACAAACTGACATCAGGAACGTGCGGTGGAGACTTTGGTTTCCCATGGAAATGGGCCACCGTTTGTGTATGATGCTATGTGCCTGCCACTGGGCTTATGCCTAGTAAAATCCCATACAAATGAGGATATCTCCCAGATGGAGTCTACCACCAGTTGAAAGTTTGTCTGCCCTTGTAATGCCAACGGCCTCCTACAAATTGACATCAGGAATCTGGAAAGGACGCTTTGGTTTCCCATGGAAAAGGGCCACCCTTGGTGTTTAATGCTGTCTGCCTGCCAGTGGGCATATGCCTACTAAAATTCCCTACAAATGAGGATATCTCCCAAATGCAATTTCCCACCAGATGGAAGTTTGTCTGCCCGTTTAATGCCAAAGTCCTCCGACAACCTGACATCAGGAATGTGGGATGGAGACTTTGGTTTCCCTAGGAAACGGGCCACTGTTCCTGTCTAATTCTCTCTGCCTTCCGCTGGGATTCTGCCTACTAACATTCCACTAAAATTCCATAGAAATGAGGATATCTCCCAGGTGCAATCTACAACCAGATGGAAGTTTCTCTGCCCTTATATTGGAAAACGCCTCCTACAAAGTGACATTTGCAACATGGGCTGGAGATTTTGGTTTCCCATGGAAAAGGGCCACTCTTTGTGTCTAATGCTGTCTACCTGTCACTGGGGTTATGCCTGTTGAAATTCCTCACAAATGAGGATATCTCCCCGGTGCAATCAACCACCAGATGGAAGTGTGCATGCCCTTGTAGTGCCAAAAGCCTCCTTCAAACTGACATCAGGAACATAGTATGGATAATTTGTTTTTCCATGGAAAAGGGCCACCGTTCCTGTCTAATGCTGTCTGCCTGCCACTGTGGTTATGACTGCTGAAGTTCCTCACAAATGAGGATATCTCCCACACGGAATCTACCACCAGTTGGAAGTTTGTCTGCCCTTGTAGTGCCAAAGGACTCCTAAAAACTGACATCAGGAACAAGGGGTGGAGACATTGTTTTCCCATGGAAATGGACCACCGTTCGTGTCTAATGCTGTCTGCCTGCCACTGGGGTTCTGCCTACTAAAATTCCACTAAAATTCTATTCAAATGAGGATATCTCCCAGGTGCAATCTACCACCAGATGGAAGTTTCTCTGCCCTTGTAGGTCCTAAGGCCTCCTACAAACTGACATCAGGAACGTGAGATGGAGACTTTGGTTTCCCATGGAAAAGGTCCATTGTTCGTGTCTAATGCTGTCTGCCTGCCAATGGGTTCCTGCCTGCTGAAATTCCATACAAATGAGGATATCTCCTCGATGCAATCAACCACCAGACGGAACTTTGTCGGCCCTTGTAGTGCCAAAGGCCTCCTACAAACTGACACCAGGAACCTGGAGTGGAAACTTTGGTTTCCATGGAAAAGGGCCACCGTTCTTCTCTGATGCTGTCTGCTGGCCACTCGGCTTCTGCATACTAAAATTCCAATAAAATTCCATACAAATAAGGATATCTCCATGATGGAATATACATCGAGATGGAATTTTGTAGACCTTGTAGTCCAAAGGCCTCCTGCAAACTGACATCAGGAGCGTGGGGTGGAGACTTTGGTTTTCCAAGGAAAAGGTCCACCGTTCCTGTCTAATGCTGTCTGCCTGTCACATGGTTTATGGCTGCAAAAATTGCATACAAATGAGGATATCTCCCAGGTGCAATCTACCACCAGTTGGAAGTTTTTCTAACCTTGTAGTGCCAAAGGCCTCCTACCAACTGACATCAGGAGACTGGGGTAGAGACCTTCGTGTCCCATGAATAAGAGGCACCGTTTGTGTTTTATGCTCTCTGCCGATCATTTGGATTCTGCCTACTAAAATTCCATGCAAATGAGGATATCTATCACGTGCAATCTACCACCAGTTGGAAGTTTGTCTACCCTTATAGTGCCAAAAGCCTCGTATAAATTATCATCAGGAATGTGGGGTGGAGACTTTGGTTTGCCATGAAAAAGCCACCGTTCGTGTCTAATGCTGTCTGCCTGGCACTGGGCTTCTTCCTACTAAAATTTCACTAAAATTCCATACAAATGAGGATATCTCCCTGGTTCAATCTACCACCAGATGAAAGTTCCTCTGCCTTTGTAGTGCCAAAAGCCTCGTATAAATTGACATCTTAAACCTAGGGTGGACACATAGGTTCCCATGGAAAAGGGTCACCGTTCGTGTCTAATGCTGTCTGCCTGCAACTGGTCATATGCCTGCTGAAATTCCATACAACAGAGGATATCTCCAGGTGGAATCTATCAGCAGATGGAATTTTGTCTGCCCTTGTAGTGCCAAAGGCCTCCTAAAAACTGACAGCAGGAAAGTGGGGTGAAGACTTTCTTTTCGCATGGAAATGGGCCACCGTTTGTGTCTAATCCTATGTGCCTGCCACTGGGCTTCTTCCTACTAAAATTCCACTAATATTCCATGGAAATGAGGATATCTCCCAGGTGCAATCTACCACCAGATGGAAGTTTTTCTGCCCTTGTAGTTCCAAACACCTCTTACAAACTGACATCAGGAACGTGGGGTGGAGACTTTGGTTTCCCATGGAAAAGGGCCACAGTTCGTGTCTAATGCTGTCTGCCTGCCCCTGTTGTTACGCCTGCTGAAATTCCTCACAAATGAATATATCTCCCAGATGGAGTCTACCACCAGTTGGAAGTTTGCCTGCTCTTGTAGTGCAAAAGTCCTCCTATAAACGGACATAAGGCACGTGGTGTGGAGACTTTGGTTTCCCATGGAAATGGGCCACCGTTGGTGTTTAATGCTGTCTACTTGCCACTGGGCTTCTGCCTACTTTAATTCCACTAAAATTCCATTCAAATGAGGATATCTCCAAGACGCAATATGCCACCAGTTGGAAGTTTGTCTGTTCTTGTAGTGCAAAAGGCCTCTTAAAAACTGACATCAGGAAGCTGGCCTGGAGACTTTGTTTTCCCCTGGAAAACGGCCACTATTCATGTCTAATTCTGTTTGCCTGCAGCTGGGATTCTGCGTACTAAAATTCCTCTAAAATTCTATACAAATGGGAATATTTCGCAGGTGCAATCCTCCCCCAGTTTGAAGTTTCTCTGCCCTTGTAGTGCAAAAGGGCTCCTATAAACTGACATCTGAAACATAGGATGGATAATTTGGTTTCCCATGGAAAAAGGTCACTGTTCATGCCTAATGCTATGTGCCTGCCACTGGGCGTATGCCTGCAAAAACTCAATACAAATGAGGATATCTCGCAGATGCAATTTACCACGAGGTGGAAGTTTGTCTGCCCTTGTAGTGGCAAAAGCCCCCTAAAAAACTGACATCAGGAACCAGGCGTGGAGACTTTGGTTTCCAATGGAAAAGGACCACCGTTCGTATCTAATGCTGTCTGCCTGGCACTGTGGTGATGACTGCTGAAGTCAATACAAATGAGGATATCTCCCAGGTGCAATCTACCACCAGGTGGAACTTTGTCTGCCCTTGTAGTGCCAAAGGCCTCCAAAAAACGGACATCAGGAATGTGGGGTGAAGACTTTGGTTTCCCATGGAAAAGGTCCACCGTTTGTTTCTAATGCTGTCTGCCTGGCTTTGAGATTATGAGTGCTGAAGTTCCATAAAAATGAGGATATCTCCCAGGTGCAATCTACCACCAGGTGGAAGTTTTTCTGCCCTTGTATTGCCAACGGCCTCCTAGAAACGGACATCAGGAACGTGGGGTGGAGACTTTGGTTTCCCATGGAAATGGGCCACCGTTCGTGTCTAATGCTGTCTGCCTGCCACTTGGTTTCTTCCTATTAATATTCCACTAAAATTCCATAGAAATAAGGATATATCCCAGGTGCAATCTACAACCAGATGGAAGATTCTCTGCCCTTGTTGTACCAAAGCCCTCCTAAAAAACTGACATCAGGAACCATGGGTGGAGACTTTGATTTCCCATGGAAAAGGACCAGCGTTCATGTCTAATGCTGTCTGCCTGCCAATGAGCTTCTGCCTGCTGAAATTCCAAAAAAAATTTGGAAATCTCTCCGATGTAATCAACCACCTGACGGAAGTTTGTCTGCCCCTGTAGTGCCAAAGGCCTCCTACAAATTGACATGAGGAGCCTGGAGTGGAGACTTTGGTTTCCCATGGAAAAGGGCCAGCGTTCGTGTCTAATGCTGTCTGCCCGCCACTGGGTTGTGGCTACAGAAATTACATACAAATGAGGATATCTCCCAGATTCAATATGCCACCAGTTGGAAGTTTGTCTGTTCTTGTAGTGCAAAAGGCCTCCTAAAAACAGACATCAGGAACCTGGCCTGGAGACTTTGGTTTCCCCTGGAAAAGGGCCACTATTCATGTCTAATTCTGTCTGCCTGCCACTGGGATTCTGCGTACTAAAATTCCTCTAAAATTCTATACAAATGAGAATATCTCGCAGGTGCAATCTACCCCCGGTTTGAAGTTTCTCTGCCCTTGTATTGCCAAAGGTCTCCTATAAAATGACATCTGAAACGTAGGATGGATAATTTGGTTTCCCATGAAAAAGAGCCACTGTTCATGCCTAATGCTGTGTGCCTGCCACTGGGCGTATGCCTCCTAAAATTCCATACAAGTGAGGATATCTCCCAGATGCAATTTACCACCAGATGGAAGATTGTCTGCCCTTGTAGTGGCAAAGGCCTCCTAAAAAACTGACATCAGGAACCAGGGGTGGAGACTTTGGTTTCCCATGGGAAAGGACCACCGTTTGTGTCTAATGCAATGTGCCTGCCACTGGGCTTATGCCTAGTGAAATTCCATACAAATGAGGATATCTCCCAGATTCAATCTACAACCAGTCGGAAATTAGTCTGCCCTTATAGTGCCAAATGCCTCCTACAAACTGACATCAGGAACGTGGGATGGAGACTTTCTTTCCAATGGAAAAGGGGTACCGTTCCTGTCTAATGCTGTCTGCCTGCTACTGGGTTACGCCTGCTGAAATTCCTCACAAATGAGGCTATCTCCCAGATGGAATCTACCACCAGTTCGAAGTTTGTTTGCCCTTGTAGTGCCAAAGGCCTCCTAAAAACTGACATCAGGAACCTGGGGTGGAGACATCGGTTTCCCATGAAAAAGGTCCACCGTTCGTGTCCTATGCTGTCTGCCTGCCACTGATCTTCTGCCTGCTGAAATTCCATACAAATGAGGATATCTCCTCAATGCAATCAACCACCAGACGGAACTTTGTCTGCCCCTGTAGTGCCAAAGGCCTCCTACATACTGACATCAGGAACCTGGAGTGGAGACTTTGGTTTCCCATGGAAATGCAACAGCGTTCGTGTCTAATGATGTTTGCCTGCCACTAGGATTCTGCCTATTAAAATTACAATAAAATTCCATACCATTGAAGATGTCTCTCACGTGCAATCTAACACCAAATGGAAGTTTGTCTGCCCCTGTAGAGCAAAAGGCTTCCTACAAAATGACATCAAGAAGCTGGGGCAGAGACTTTGGTTTCCCATGGCAAAGGGCCACGGTTCCTGTCTAATGCTGTCTGCCTGCCACTGGGCTTATGGCTACTAAAATTACATACAAATGAGGATATCTCCCAGATGCAATATGCCACCAGTTGGAAGTTTGTCTCGTCTTGTAGTGCCAGAGGCCTCCTAGAAAATGACATCAGGAACCTGGGGTGGAGACTTTGGTTTCCCATGGAAATGAGCCACTATTCATGTCTAATTTTTTCTGCCTGCCGCTGGGATTGTGCCTACTAAAATTCCACTAAAATTCCATGCAAATGCGAATATCTCCCGGGTGCAATCAAACACCAGATGGAAGTTTCTCTGCCCTTGTATTGCCAAAGACCTCCTTCAAACTGACATCAGGAACATAGGATGGATAATTTGTCTTTCCATGGAAAAGGACCACCGTTCCTGTCTAATGCTGTCTGCCTGGCACTGTGGTTATGACTGCTGAAGTTCCATACAAATGAGGATATCTCCCAGATGCAATATGCCACCAGATGGAAGTTTGTCTGCTCTGGCAGTGCCAAAGGCCTCCTTCAAACTGACATTCGGAACCTGGCCTGGAGACATTGGTTTCCTACGGAAAAGGTCCACCGTTCATTTTTAATGCGGTCGGTCTGCAACTGGGATTCTGAGTACTATAATTCCACTAAAATTCTATACAAATGAGGATATCTCCCAGGTGCAATCTACCACCAGATGTTAGTTTGTCTGCTCTTGCAGTGCCAAAGGCCTCCTTTATACTGACATTCGGAACCTGGCGTGGAGACTTTGGTTTCCTATGGAAAAGGCCCACCGTTCGTGTTTAATTCTCTCTGTCTGCAACTGGGCTTCTGAGTACTAAAATACCACTAAAATTCCATACAAATAAGGACATCTACGAGGTGCGATCCACCACTAGATGGAAGTTTGTCTGCCCTTGTAGTGCCAAAGGCCTCCTACAAACTGACATCAGGAGCCTGGGTTGGAGACTTTGTTTTCCCATGGAAAAGGGCCACCCTTCCTCTCTAATGCTGTCTACCTGCCAATGGGCTTCTACCTGATGAAATTCCATAAAAATGAGGATATCTCAACGATGCAATCAACCACCAGACGGAAGTTTGTCTGCCCTTGTAGTGACAATAGCCCCTTAGAAACGGACATCAGGAACGTGGGGTGGAGATTTTGGTTTCCCATCAAATGGCCATTATTCAAGTCTAATGCTGTCTGCCGGCCACTGGGTTTCTTCCTACTAAAATTCCACTAAATTTCCTTAAAATGAGGATATCTCCCACGTGCAATCTACAACCAGATGGAAGTTTCTCTGCCCGTATATTGGAAAACGTCTCCTACAAAGTTGCATCAGCAACATGGGGTGGAGATTTTGGTTTCCCATGGAAAAGGGCCACTGTTCGTGTCTAATGCTGTCTGCCTGCCACTGGAGTAATGCCTACTTAAATTCCTCACAAATGAGGACATCTCCCAGATGGAATCTACCACCAGGTGGAAGTTTGTCTGCCCTCGTAGTGCCAAAGGCCTCCTAAAAATTGACATCAGGAACGTGGGGTGGAGACTTTGCTTTCCCAAGGGAATGGGCCACCGTTTGTGTCTAATGCTGTCTGCTAGCCACTGGGCTTATGCCTGTTAAATTCCACTAAAATTCTATACAAATGAGGATATCTCCCAGGTGTAATCTAAACTAGATGGATGTTTCTCTGCCCTTGTAGTGCCAAAGACCTCCTACAAACTGCCATGAGGAACCTAGGGTGGAGACGTTGGTTTCCCATGTAAAAGGGCCACTGTTCGTGTCTAATGCTGTCTGCCTGTCACTGTGGCTATGACTGCTGCAGTTCCATACAAATGCTGATAAGTCCCAGGTGCAATCTACCACCAGGTGGAAGTTTGTCTGCCCTTGAAGTGCCAAAGGCCTCCTAAAAATTGACATCAGGAACGTGCGGTGGAGACTTTGTTTTCCCATGGAAATGGGCCACCCTTTTTGTCTAATGCTATGTGCCTGCTACTGGGCTTATGCCTAGTAAAATTCCATAAAAATGAGGATATCTCCCAGATGGAGTCTACCACCAGCTGAAAGTTTGTCTGCCCTTGTAATGCAACGGCCTCCTACAAACTGACATCAGGAATCTGGAGAGGACGCTTTGGTTTCCCATGGAAAAGGGCCACCCTTGGTGTTTAATGCTGTCTCCTTGCCACTGACTTATGACTACTGAAATTACATACAAATGAGGATATCTCCCAGACGCAATACGCCACCAGATGGAAATTTGTCTGCTCTTGCAGTGCCAAAGGCCTCCTTCAAACTGACATTCGGAACCTCACCTGGAGACTTTGGTTTCCTATAGAAAAGGCCCACCATTCATGTTTAATGCTGTCTGTCTGCCATTGGGCTTCTGAGTACTAAAATACCACTAAAATTCCATAAAAATGAGGATATCTCCCAGGTGCAATCTACCACCAGGTGGAAGTTTGTCAGCCCTTGCAGTGCCAAAAGCCTCCTACAAACTGACATCAGGAGCCTGGGTTGGAGACTTTGTTTTCCCATGGAAAAGGGCCACCGTTCGTGTCTAATGCTATCTGCCTGCCAGTGGGCTTTTACCTGCTGAAATTCCATACAAATGAGGATATCTCCCCGATGCAATCAACCACCAGACGGTAGTTTGTCTACCTTTGTAGTGTCAAAGGCCTCCTAGAAACGGACATCAGGAACGTGGGGTGGAGACTTTGGTTTCCCATAGAAATGGGCCATTGTTCGTGTCTAATGCTGTCTGCCTGCCACTGTGCTTCTTCCTACTAAAATTCCACTAAAACTCCATAGAAATGAGGATATCTCCCAGGTGCAATCTACCACCAGATGGAAGTTTCTCTGCCCTTATATTGGAAAACGCCTCCTACAAAGTGACAGAAGCAATGTGGGGTGGAGATTTTGGTTTCCCATGGAAAAGGGCCACTGTTCGTGTCTAATCCTCTCTGCCTGCCACTGGGGTTATGCCTACTGAAATTCCTCACAAATGAGGATATCTCCCAGATGGAATCCACCACCAGTTCGAAATCTGTTTACCCTTCTAGTGCCAAAGGTCTCCTAAAAACTGACGTCAGGAACCTGTTGTGGAGACTTTGGTTTCTCATGGAAATGGGCCACCGTTCATGTCTAATAATGTCTGTCGGCCATTGGGCTTCTACCTACGAAAATTCCACTGAAATTCCATACAAATGAAGATATCTCCAGGGTGCAGTCTATCGCCAGATATAAGTTTTTCTGCCCTTGTATTTCCAAAGGCCTTCTACAAACTGACATGAGGAGCCAGGAGTGGAGACTTTGGTTTCCCATGGATATGGGCCAGCGTTCGTGTGTAAAGCAGTCTGCCTGCCGCTGGATTTCTGCCTACTTTAATACCACTAAAATTCCATAAAAATGAGGATATCTCCCAGGTGCAATCTACCACGAGATGGAAGTTTTTCTGCCCTTGTACTTCCAAACGCCTCTTACAAACTAACATCAGGAACGTGGGGTAGAGACTTCGGTTTCCCATGGAAAAGGGTCACCGTTTGTGTCTAATGCAGTCTTCCTGCCACTGGGGTTATGCCTGCTGAAATTCCTCACAAATGAGGATATCTCCCACACGGAATCTACCACCAGTTGGAAGTTTGTCTGCCCTTGTAGTGCCAAAGGCCTCCTACAAACTGATATCAGGCACGTAAGATGGAGACTTTGGTTTCCCAAGGAAATGGACCACCGTTCGTGCCTAATGCTGTCTGCCAGACACTGGGCTTATGCCTACTAAAATTCCACTAAAATTCTATACAAATGAGGACTCTCCCAGCACAGTGCAGAGTCCCCGTGGCTAGTTCCTTGAAATACCTTTCCTGGCAGCAGCCCAGAGCTGTACTGAGTGCAGCAGGTGTCAGGCAGTCTCCTCTCGCCGTGTAGGTGCTTCTGTTTTGTGTTTGCAGCGTGCAGAGAAGCCCGCGTGCTTGCTGCTGCTTCCAGCAAGCCAAAAGGCTTTTGCAGCCACTTTCCTGCCTTTTCCACAACAGGATCACTGTCTAGCTGATTTACAGTTGCCTCTGCGTAGAGCAGCCAGAGGAGCAGCTCTGCCGGCTTTCCTGTGCTTCTGCATAGCAGAGCTGTCAAGAACGAGAAGCTGCGTTTTGCCGAGAAAGCAGCGCTTCGCGGAAGCACAGCCAGCGGCGTCTTCGGTACAGCCGCAGCTTGTGCGGAGAAGCGAAAGAGAGCCGGGGAAGAACGTGGAAAGCCGAACTCGGTCGCTGCAAGCGGGTGCTGGCGAACAGCTTCTGGTCACCTTGTAGAAACTGTCCCAGCACAGTGCAGAATCCCCGTGGCTAGTTCCTTGAAATACCTTTCCTGGCAGCAGCCCAGAGCTGTACTGAGTGCAGCAGGTGTCAGGCAGTCTCCTCTCGCCGTGTAGGTGCTTCTGTTTTGTGTTTGCAGCGTGCAGAGAAGCCCGCGTGCTTGCTGCTGCTTCCAGCAAGCCAAAACGCTTTTGCAGCCACTTTCCTGCCTTTTCCACAACAGGATCACTGTCTAGCTGATTTACAGTTGCCTCTGCGTAGAGCAGCTAGAGGAGCAGCTCTGCCGGCTTTCCTGTGCTTCTGCATAGCAGAGCTGTCAAGAACGAGAAGCTGCGTTTTGCCGAGAAAGCAGCGCTTCGCGGATGCACAGCCAGCGGCGTCTTCGGTACAGCCGCAGCTTGTGCGGAGAAGCGAAAGAGAGCCGGGGAAGAACGTGGAAAGCCGAACTCGGTCGCTGCAAGCGGGTGCTGGCGAACAGCTTCTGGTCACCTTGTAGAAACTGTCCCAGCACAGTGCAGAGTCCCCGTGGCTAGTTCCTTGAAATACCTTTCCTGGCAGCAGCCCAGAGCTGTACTGAGTGCAGCAGGTGTCAGGCAGTCTCCTCTCGCCGTGTAGGTGCTTCTGTTTTGTGTTTGCAGCGTGCAGAGAAGCCCTCGTTCTTGCTGCTGCTTCCAGCAAGCCAAAACGCTTTTGCAGCCACTTTCCTGCCTTTTCCACAACAGGATCACTGTCTAGCTGATTTACAGTTGCCTCTGCGTAGAGCAGCTAGAGGAGCAGCTCTGCCGGCTTTCCTGTGCTTCTGCATAGCAGAGCTGTCAAGAACGAGAAGCTGCGTTTTGCCGAGAAAGCAGCGCTTCGCGGAAGCACAGCCAGCGGCGTCTTCGGTACAGCCGCAGCTTGTGCGGAGAAGCGAAAGAGAGCCGGGGAAGAACGTGGAAAGCCGAACTCGGTCGCTGCAAGCGGGTGCTGGCGAACAGCTTCTGGTCACCTTGTAGAAACTGTCCCAGCACAGTGCAGAGTCCCCGTGGCTAGTTCCTTGAAATACCTTTCCTGGCAGCAGCCCAGAGCTGTACTGAGTGCAGCAGGTGTCAGGCAGTCTCCTCTCGCCGTGTAGGTGCTTCTGTTTTGTGTTTGCAGCGTGCAGAGAAGCCCGCGTGCTTGCTGCTGCTTCCAGCAAGCCAAAAGGCTTTTGCAGCCACTTTCCTGCCTTTTCCACAACAGGATCACTGTCTAGCTGATTTACAGTTGCCTCTGCGTAGAGCAGCTAGAGGAGCAGCTCTGCCGGCTTTCCTGTGCTTCTGCATAGCAGAGCTGTCAAGAACGAGAAGCTGCGTTTTGCCGAGAAAGCAGCGCTTCGCGGAAGCACAGCCAGCGGCGTCTTCGGTACAGCCGCAGCTTGTGCGGAGAAGCGAAAGAGAGCCGGGGAAGAACGTGGAAAGCCGAACTCGGTCGCTGCAAGCGGGTGCTGGCGAACAGCTTCTGGTCACCTTGTAGAAACTGTCCCAGCACAGTGCAGAGTCCCCGTGGCTAGTTCCTTGAAATACCTTTCCTGGCAGCAGCCCAGAGCTGTACTGAGTGCAGCAGGTGTCAGACAGTCTCCTCTCGCCGTGTAGGTGCTTCTGTTTTGTGTTTGCAGCGTGCAGAGAAGCCCGCGTGCTTGCTGCTGCTTCCAGCAAGCCAAAACGCTTTTGCAGCCACTTTCCTGCCTTTTCCACAACAGGATCACTGTCTAGCTGATTTACAATTGCCTCTGCGTAGAGCAGCTAGAGGAGCAGCTCTGCCGGCTTTCCTGTGCTTCTGCATAGCAGAGTTTTCAAGAAAATTATTTCAGGGGACTAGCCACGGGGACTCTGCACTGTGCTGGGAGAGTTTCTACAAGGTGACCAGAAGCTGTTCGCCAGCACCCGCTTGCAGCGACCGAGTTCGACTTTCCACGTTCTTCCCCGGCTCTCTTTCGCTTCTCCGCACAAGCTGCGGCTGTACCGAAGACGCCGCTGGCTGTGCTTCCGCGAAGCGCTGCTTTCTCGGCAAAACGCAGCTTCTCGTTCTTGACAGCTCTGCTATGCAGAAGCACAGGAAAGCCGGCAGAGCTGCTCCTCTAGCTGCTCTACGCAGAGGCAACTGTAAATCAGCTAGACAGTGATCCTGTTGTGGAAAAGGCAAGAAAGTGGCTGCAAAAGCGTTTTGGCTTGCTGGAAGCAGCAGCAAGAACGAGGGCTTCTCTGCACGCTGCAAACACAAAACAGAAGCACCTACACGGCGAGAGGAGACTGCCTGACACCTGCTGCACTCAGTACAGCTCTGGGCTGCTGCCAGGAAAGGTATTTCAAGGAACTAGCCACGGGGACTCTGCACTGTGCTGGGACAGTTTCTACAAGGTGACCAGAAGCTGTTCGCCAGCACCCGCTTGCAGCGACCGAGTTCGGCTTTCCACGTTCTTCCCCGGCTCTCTTTCGCTTCTCCGCACAAGCTGCGGCTGTACCGAAGACGCCGCTGGCTGTGCTTCCGCGAAGCGCTGCTTTCTCGGCAAAACGCAGCTTCTCGTTCTTGACAGCTCTGCTATGCAGAAGCACAGGAAAGCCGGCAGAGCTGCTCCTCTAGCTGCTCTACGCAGAGGCAACTGTAAATCAGCTAGACAGTGATCCTGTTGTGGAAAAGGCAGGAAAGTGGCTGCAAAAGCGTTTTGGCTTGCTGGAAGCAGCAGCAAGCACGCGGGCTTCTCTGCACGCTGCAAACACAAAACAGAAGCACCTACACGGCGAGAGGAGACTGCCTGACACCTGCTGCACTCAGTACAGCTCTGGGCTGCTGCCAGGAAAGGTATTTCAAGGAACTAGCCACGGGGACTCTGCACTGTGCTGGGACAGTTTCTACAAGGTGACCAGAAGCTGTTCGCCAGCACCCGCTTGCAGCGACCGAGTTCGGCTTTCCACGTTCTTCCCCGGCTCTCTTTCGCTTCTCCGCACAAGCTGCGGCTGTACCGAAGACGCCGCTGGCTGTGCTTCCGCGAAGCGCTGCTTTCTCGGCAAAACGCAGCTTCTCGTTCTTGACAGCTCTGCTATGCAGAAGCACAGGAAAGCCGGCAGAGCTGCTCCTCTGGCTGCTCTACGAAGAGGCAACTGTATTCAGCTAGACAGTGATCCTGTTGTGGAAAAGGCAGGAAAGTGGCTGCAAAAGCGTTTTGGCTTGCTGGAAGCAGCAGCAAGCACGCGGGCTTCTCTGCACGCTGCAAACACAAAACAGAAGCACCTACACGGCGAGAGGAGACGGCCTGACACCTGCTGCACTCAGTACAGCTCTGGGCTGCTGCCAGGAAAGGTATTTCAAGGAACTAGCCACGGGGACTCTGCACTGTGCTGGGAGAGTCCTCATTTGTACAGAATTTTAGTGGAATTTTAGTAGGCATAAGCCCAGTGTCTCGCAGACAGCATTAGGCACGAACGGTGGTCCATTTCCTCGGGAAACCAAAGTCTCCATCTTACGTGCCTGATGTCAGTTTGTAGGAGGCCTTTGGCACTACAAGGGCAGACAAACTTCCAACTGGTGGTAGATTCCGTGTGGGAGATATCCTCATTTGTGAGGAATTTCAGCAGGCATAACCCCAGTGGCAGGAAGACTGCATTAGACACAAACGGTGACCCTTTTCCATGGGAAACCGAAGTCTCTACCCCACGTTCCTGATGTTAGTTTGTAAGAGGCGTTTGGAAGGTCAAGGGCAGAAAAACTTCCATCTCGTGGTAGATTGCACCTGGGAGATATCCTCATTTTTATGGAATTTTAGTGGTATTAAAGTAGGCAGAAATCCAGCGGCAGGCAGACTGCTTTACACACGAACGCTGGCCCATATCCATGGGAAACCAAAGTCTCCACTCCTGGCTCCTCATGTCAGTTTGTGGAAGGCCTTTGGAAATACAAGGGCAGAAAAACTTATATCTGGCGATAGACTGCACCCGGGAGATGTCTTCATTTGTATGGAATTTCAGTGGAATTTTCGTAGGTAGAAGCCCAATGGCCGACAGACATTATTAGACATGAACGGTGGCCCATTTCCATGAGAAACCAAAGTCTCCACCCCAGGTTCCTGATGTCAGTTTTTAGGAGGTCTTTGGCACTAGAAGGGTAAACAAATTTCGAACTGGTGGTGGATTCCATCTGGGAGATATCCTCATTTGTGAGGAATTTCAGCAGGCATAACCCCAGTGGCAGGCAGAGAGGATTAGGCACGAACAGTGGCCCTTTTCCATGGGAAACCAAAATCTCCACCCCACGTTGCTTCTGTCACTTTGTAGGAGGCGTTTTCCAATATAAGGGCAGAGAAACTTCCATCTGGTGGTAGATTGCACCTGGGAGATATCCTCATTTCTATGGAGTTTTAGTGGAATTTTAGTAGGAAGAAGCACAGTGGCAGGCAGACAGCATTAGACACGAACAATGGCCCATTTCTATGGGAAACCAAAGTCTCCACCCCACGTTCCTGATGTCCGTTTCTAGGAGGCCTTTGACACTACAAAGGTAGACAAACTACCGTCTGGTGGTTGATTGCATCGGGGAGATATCCTCATTTGTATGGAATTTCAGCAGGTAAAAGCCCAGTGGCAGGCAGATAGCATTAGACATGAACTGTGGCCCTTTTCCCATGGGCAGCCAAAGTCTCCAAGCCACGTTCCTGATGTCAGGTTTTAAGAGGCCTTTGGCAGTACAAGGGCAAACAAACTTCCGTCTGGTGGCTGATTGCATCGGGGAGATATCCTCATTTGTATGGAATTTCAGCAGGTAAAAGCCCAGTGGCAGGCAGACAGCATTAGACACGAACGGTGGCCCTTTTCCATGGGAAAACAAAGTCTCCAACCCAGGCTCCTGATGTCAGTTTGTAGGAGGCCTTTGGCATAAAAAGGGCAGACAAACTTCCATCTGGTGGGAAATTGCATTTGGGAGATATCCTCATTTGTAGGGAATTTTGGTAGGCTTCTGCCCACTGGCAGGCAGACAGCATTAGACACGAACAGTGGCCCCTTTCCATGGAAAAACAAATTATCCATCCTATGTTCCTGATGTCAGTTTTTAGGAGGCTTTTGGCACTGCAAGGGCTGACAAACTTCCACCTGGTGGTAGATTGCACCTGGGAGATATCCTCATTTTTATGGAATTTTAGTGGTATTTTAGTACTCAGAAGCCCAATGGCAGACAGACAGCATTAAACATGAATGGTGGGCCTTTTCTATAGGAAACCAAAGTCTCCAGGTGAGGTTCCGAATGTCAGTTTGAAGGAGGCCTTTGGCACTGCAAGAGCAGACAAATTTCCATCTGGTGGCATATTGCGTCTGGGAGATATCCTCATTTGTAGGTAATTTCAGTAGTCATAAGTCAGTGGCAAGGAGACAGCATTAAACACCAAGGGTGGCCCTTTTCCATGGGAAACCAAAGCGTTCTCTCCAGATTCCTGATGTCAGTTTGTAGGAGGCCGTTGCATTACAAGGGCAGACAAACTTTCAACTGGTGGTAGACTCCATCTGGGAGATATCCTCATTTTTATGGAATTTTACTAGGCATAAGCCCAGTGGCAGGCACATAGCATTAGACAAAAAGGGTGGCCCATTTCCATGGGAAAACAAAGTCTCCACCGCACGTTCCTGATGTCAATTTTTAGGAGGCCTTTGGCACTTCAAGGGCAGACAAACTTCCACCTGGTGGTAGATTGCACCTGGGACTTATCAGCATTTGTATGGAACTGCAGCAGTCATAGCCACAGTGACAGGCAGACAGCATTAGACAGGAACGGTGGTCCTTTTACATGGGAAACCAACGTCTCCACCCTAGGTTCCTGATGGCAGTTTGTAGGAGGTCTTTGGCACTACAAGGGCAGAGAAACATCCATCTAGTTTAGATTACACTTGGGAGATATCCTCATTTGTATAGAATTTTAGTGGAATTTAACAGGCATAAGCCCAGTGGCTAGCAGACAGCATTAGACACAAATGGTGGCCCATTCCCTTGGGAAAGCAAAGTCTCCACCCCACGTTCCTGATGTCAGTTTTTAGGAGGCCTTTGGCACTACGAGGGCAGACAAACTTCCAACTGGTGGTAGATTCCATCTGGGAGATGTCCTCATTTGTGAGGAATTTAAGTAGGCATTACTCCAGTGGCAGGCAGACAGCATTAGACACGAACAGTGGCCCTTTTCCATGGGAAACCAAATCTCCACCCCATGTTGCTGATGTCACTTTGTAGGAGACGTTTTCCAATAAAAGGGCAGAGAAACTTCCATCTGGTTGTAGATTGCACCAGGGAGATATCCTCATTTTTAAGGAGATTTAATGGAATTTTAGTAGGAAGAAACCCAGTGGCAGGCAGACAGCATTAGACACGAATAATGGCCCATTTGATGGGAAACCAAAATCTCCACCCCACGTTCCTGATGTCAGTTTCTAGGAGGCTATTGTCACTACAAGGGCAGACAAACTTCCGTCTGGTGGCATATTGCATCGTTGAGATATCCTCATTTTTATGGAATTTCATCAGGTAGAAGCCCATTGGCAGGTAGACAGCATTAGAGAGGAACGGTGGCCCTTTTCCATGGGAAAACAAAGTCTCCAACCCAGGCTCCTGATGTCAGTTTTTAGTAGGCCTTTGGCATTAAAAGGGCAGACAAACTTCCATCTGGTGGGAAATTTTGTTTAGGGAGATATCCTCATTTGTATGTAATTTCAGTAGTCATAAGCCCAGTGGCAAGGAGGCAGCATTAAACACCAAGGTGCCCCTTTTCCATGGGAAACCAAAGCGTCCTGTCCAGAATCCTGATGTCAGTGTGTAGGAGGCCATTGGCATTACAAGGGCAGACAAACTTTCATCTGGTGGTAGACTCTATCTGGAAGATATCCTCATTTGTATGGGATTTTACAAGGCATAATCCCAGTGGCAGGCAGACACCATTAGACACGAAAGGTGGCCCATTTCCATGGGAAACCCAAATCTCCGCGCTCATTGCTGATGTCACTTTGTAGGAGGCCTTTTCCAACATACAGGCAGAAAAACTTCCATCTGGTGGTAGATTGCACCTGGGAGTTATCCTCATTTGTATGGAATTTTATTGGAATTTTATTACGAAGATCCCCAGTGGCAGGCAGACAGCATTAGACACGAACGGTGGCCCATTTTCATGGGAAACCAAAGTCTCCACCCCACATTCCTGATGTCCGTTACTAGGAGGCCTTTGGCACCACAAGGGCAGACAAACTTCCACCTGGTGGTAGATTGGTCCTGGGAGATATCCTCATTTGTATGGACCTTCAGCAGTCATAACCACAGTGCCAGGCAGACCGCATTAGACAGGTGGAAAAGGAACAGTGGTCCTTTTCCTAGGGAAACCAAAGTCTCCACACCACGTTCCCGATGTCAGGTTTTAGTAGGCCATTGACAGTACAAGGGCAGAGAAACTTCCGTCTGGTGGTTGATTGCATCGGGAAGATATCCTCATTTGTATGGAATTTCAGCAGATAGAAGCCCAGTGGCAGGCAGACAGCATTAGACACGAACGGTGGCCCTTTTCCATGGGAAAACAAAGTCTCCAACCCAGGCTCCTGATGTCAGTTTGTAGGAGGCCTTTGGCACTACAAGGGCAGACAAACTTCCATCTAGTGGTGGATCGCACCTCGTAGATGTCCTTATTTGTATGGAATTTTAGTGGTATTTTAGTACTCAGAAGCCCAGTTGCAGACAGAGAGAATTAAACACGAACGGTGGACCTTTTCCGTAGGAAACCAATGTCTCCAGGCCAGGTTCCGAATGTCAGTTTGAAGGAGGCCTTTGGCACTGCTAGAGCAGACAAACTTCCATCTGGTGGCATATTGCATCTGGGAGATATCCTCATTTGTATGGAACTTCAGCAGTCATAACCACAGTGCCAGGCAGACAGCATTAGACAGGAACGGTGGTCCTTTTCCATGGAAAGACAAATTATCCATCCTATGTTCCTGATGTCAGTTTGTAGGAGGTCTTTGGCAATACAAGGGCAGAGAAACTTCCATCTGGTGTTTGATTGCACCCGGGAGATATTCGCATTTGCATGGAATTTTAGTGGAATTTTAGTAGGCAGAATCCCAGCGGCAGGCAGAAAAAATTAGACATGAATAGTGGCCCATTTCCATGGGAAACCAAAGTCTCCACCCCAGGATCCTGATGTCATTTTCTAGGAGGCCTCTGGCACTACAAGACGAGACAAACTTCCTACTGGTGGCATATTGCATCTGGGAGATATCCTCATTTGTATGTAATTTTAGTAGCCATAAGCCCAGTGGAAGGCAGACAGCATTAGACAGGAACCGTGGCCCTTTTCCATGGGAAACCAAAGTCTCTGCCCCAGCTTCTTGATGTCATTTTGTAGGAAGCCTTTTGCTCTACAGGGGCAGACAAACTTCCATTTGGTGTTAGATTGCACGTGAGAGACATCTTCAATGGTATGGAATTTTATTGTAATTTTAATAGGCAGAATCCTAGTGGCAGGCAAACATCATTAGACATGAACGCTGTCACATTTCCTTGGGAAACCAAAGTCTCCACTCCAGGTTCCTGATGTCAGTATGTAGGAGGCCTTTGGCACTACAAGGGCAGACAAAGTTCCGTCTGGTGGTTGATTGCATTGAGGAGATATCCTCATTTGTATGGAATTTCAGCAGGCAGAAGATCAGTGGCAGGCAGACAGCATAGGACACGAACGGTGGACCTTTTTCATGGGAAACCGATGTCTCCACCCCAGGTTCCTGATGTCAGTTTTTAGGAGGCCTTTGGCACTACAAGGGCAAACAAACTTCGAACTGGTGGTAGATTCCATCTGGGAGATAGCCTCATTTGTGAGGAATTTCAGCAGGCGTAACCCAGTGGCAGGCAGACAGCATTAGACAGGAACGGTACCCCTTTTCCATTGGAAACAAAGTCTCCATCCCACGTTCCTGATGTCAGTTTGTAGGAGGCATTTGGCACTATAAGGGCAGACTAATTTCCGACTGGTTGTAGATTCCATCTGGGAGATATCCTCATTTGTATAGAATTTCACTAGGCATAAGCCCAGTGGCAGGCACATTGCATTAGACACAAACGGTGGTCCTTTCCCATGGGAAACCAAAGTCTCCACCCCTGGTTCCTGATGTCAGTTTTTTAGGAGGCCTTTGCCACTTCAAGGGCAGACAATCTTCCATCTGGTGGTAAATTGCATCTGGGAGATATCCTCACTTGTATGGAATTTTAGGAGGCATACGCCCAGTGGCAGGCACACAGCATTAGGCATGAACAGTGGCTCTTTTTCATGGGAAACCAAATTATCCATCCTACGTTTCAGATGTCATTTTATAGGAGACCTTTGGCAATACAAGGGCAGAGAAACTTCAAACCGGGGGTAGATTGCACCTGCGAGATATTCTCATTTGTATAGAATTTTAGAGGAATTTTAGTACGCAGAATCCCAGTGGCAGGCAGACAGAATTAGACATGAATAGTGGCCCTTTTCCAGGGGAAACCAAAGTCTCCAGGCCAGGTTCCTGATGTCTGTTTTTAGGAGGCCTTTTGCACTACAAGAACAGACAAACTTCCAACTGGTGGCATATTGAATCTGGGAGATATCCTCATTTGTATGTAATTTCTGTAGCCACAACCCAGTGGCGGGCAGACAGCATTAGACACGAACGCTGGCCCTTTTCCATGGGAAACCAAAGTCTCCACTCCAGGCTCCTCATGTCAATTTGTAGGAGGCCTTTGGCTCTACAGGGGCAGACAAACTTCCGTCAGGTGGTTGATTACATCGGAGAGATTTCCAAATTTTTTTTGGAATTTCAGCAGGCAGAAGCTCATTAGCAGGCAGACAGCATTAGACATGAACGCTGGTCCTTTTCCATGGGAAATCAAAGTCTCCACCCATGGTTCCTGATGTCAGTTTTTTAGGAGGGCTTTGGTACAACAAGGGCAGAGAATCTTCCATCTGGTTGTAGATTGCACCTGGGATATATCCTTATTTCTATGGAATTTTAGTGGAATATTAATAGGAAGAAACCAAGTGGCAGGCAGACAGCATTAGACATGAACGGTGGCCCATTTCCATGGGAAACCAAAGTCTCCACCCCACGTTCCTGATGTCCGTTTCTAGGAGGCCGTTGGCAATACAAGGGCAGACAAACTTCCACCTGGTGGTAGATTGCACCTGGGAGATATCCTCATTTGTATGGAACTTCAGCAGTCATCACCACAGTGCCAGGCAGACAGCATTAGATACGAACGGTGGTCCTTTTCCATTGGAAACCAAAGTCTCCACGCCTGGTTCCTGATGTCAGTTTTTTAGGGGGCTTTTGCCACTACAAGGGCAGACAAACTTCCACCTCGTGGTAAATTGCATCTGCGAGATATCCTCATTTGTATTGAGTTTTTGCAGGCATACGCCCAGTGGCAGGCACACAGCATTAGGCATGAACAGTGACCTTTTTCCATGGGAAACCAAATTATCCATCCTATGTTTCAGATGTCAGTTTATAGGAGCCCTTTTGCACTACAAGGGCAGAGAAACTTCAAACTGGGGGAGGATTGCACCTGCGAAATATTCCCATTTGTACAGAATTTTAGAGGAATTTTAGTACGCAGAATCCCAACTGCAGGCACACAGAATTAGACATGAATAGTGGCCGTTTTCCAGGGGAAAACAAAGTCTCCAGGCCAGCTTCCTGATGTCAGTTTTTAGGAGGCCTTTTGCACTACAAGAACAGACAAACTTCCAACTGGTGGCATATTGCGTCTTGGAGATATCCTCATTTGTATGGAATTTTAGTGGAATTAAAGTAGGCAGAAGCCCAGTGGCAAGTAGACAGCATTAAACACCAAGGGTGGCCCATTTCCATGGGAAACCAAAGTCTCCACACCACGTGCCTTATGTCCGTTTATAGGAGGACTTTTGCACTACAAGAGCAGACAAACTTCCAACTGGTGGTAGACTCCATCTGGGAGATATATTCATTTGTGAGGAATTTCAGCAGGCGTAACAACAGGGGCAGGCAGACAGCATTAGACACGAACTGTGGCCCTTTTCCATGGGAAACCAAAGTCTCCACCCCACGTTCCTGATGTCAGTTTGTAAGAGGTGTTTGGAACTACAAGGGCAGAAAAACTTCCATCTGGTGGTAGATTGCACCTGGGAGATATCCTCATTTCCATGGAATATTAGTGGAATTTTAGTAGGAAGAAGCCCAGTGGCAGGCACATAGGATTAGACACAAACGATGGCCCATTTCCATGCGAAAAGAAAGTCTTCACCCCACTTTCCTGCTGTCAGTTTTTAGGAGGCCTTTGGCACTACAAGGGCAGAGAAACATCCATCTGGTTTAGATTGCACCTGGGAGACATCCTCATTTGTATGGTATTTTAGTGGAATTTTAATAGGCAGAAGCCTAGTTGCAGGCACACATCATTAGACACGAACGCTGGCCCATTTCCAAGGGAACGCAAAGTTTCAACTCCAGGTTCCTGATGTCAGTTTGTAGGAGGCCTTTGGCACTACAAGGGCAGACAAAGTTCCGTCTTGTGGTTGATTGAATCGAGGAGATACCCTCATTTGTATGGAATTTCAGTAGGCAGAAGCCAAGTGGCAGGCAGACAGCATTAGACACGAACAATGGACCTTTTCCATGGGAAACCAAAGTCTCCACCTCACGTTCCTGATGTCAGTTTGTAGGAGGTCTTTGGAACTACAAGGGCAGGCAAACTTCAAACTGGTGGTAGATTGCACCTGGGAGATATCCTCATTTGTATAGAATTTTAGTGGAATTTTAGTAGGCAGAAGCCCAGTGTCTGGCAGACAGCATTAGACACGAACGGTGGTCCATTTCCTTGGGAAACCAAAATCTCCATGTCACATGCCTGATATCAGTTTGTAGGAGGCCTTTGGCACTACAAGGGCAGACAAAATTCCATCTGCTGATAGATTCCACCTGGAGATATCCTCTGTTGTATGGAATTTCAGCAGGCATATGACCAGTTGCAGGCAGACAGCATTAGACACGAACGGTGACTCTTTTCCATGGTAACCTATGTGTCCACCCTAGGTTTAAGACGTCAATTTATACGAGGCTTTTGGCACTACAAAGGCAGAGAAACTTTCATCTGGTGGTAGATTGAACCAGGGAGATATCCTCATATGTATGGAATTTTAGTGAAATTTTAGTAGGAAGAAGCCCAGTGCCAGGGCAGACAGCATTAGACACGAACGGTGGCTTTTTCATGGGAAACCAAAGTCTCCACCCCACATTCCTGATGATAATTTATACGAGGCTTTTGGCACTATAAGGGTAGAAAAACTTCCAACTGGTGGTAGATTGCACGTGATAGATATCCTCATTTGCATGGAATTTTAGTGGAATTTTAGTAGGCAGAATCCAAATGATCGGCAGAGAGCATAAAACACAAACGGTGCCTCTTTTTCATGGGACACGAAGGTCTCTACCCCAGTCTTCTGATGTCAGTTGGTAGGAGGCCTTTGGCACTACAAGGTTAGAAAAACTTCCAACTGGTGGTAGATTGCACCTGGGAGATATCCTCATTTGTATGCAATTTTTGCAGCCATAAGCCATGTGACAGGCAGACAGCATTAGACAGGAACGGTGGTCCATTTCCTTGGGAAACCAAAGTCTCCATGTCACATGCCTGATATCAGTTTGTAGGAGGCCTTTGGCACTACAAGGGCAGACAAAATTCCATCTGCTGATAGATTCCACCTGGAGATATCCTCTGTTGTATGGAATTTCAGCAGGCATATGACCAGTTGCAGGCAGACAGCATTAGACACGAACGGTGACCCTTTTCCATGGGAACCTATGTGTCCACCCTCGGTTTAAGACGTCAATTTATACGAGGCTTTTGGCACTACAAAGGCAGAGAAACTTTCATCTGGTGGTAGATTGAACCAGGGAGATATCCTCATATGTATGGAATTTTAGTGAAATTTTAGTAGGAAGAAGCCCAGTGCCAGGCAGACAGCATTAGACACGAACGGTGGCTTTTTCATGGGAAACCAAAGTCTCCACCCCACATTCCTGATGATAATTTATACGAGGGTTTTGGCACTATAAGGGTAGAAAAACTTCCAACTGGTGGTAGATTGCACGTGATAGATATCCTCATTTGCATGGAATTTTAGTGGAATTTTAGTAGGCAGAATCCAAATGATCGGCAGAGAGCATAAAACACAAACGGTGCCTCTTTTTCATGGGACACGAAGGTCTCTACCCCAGTCTTCTGATGTCAGTTGGTAGGAGGCCTTTGCCACTACAAGGTTAGAAAAACTTCCAACTGGTGGTAGATTGCACCTGGGAGATATCCTCATTTGTATGCAATTTTTGCAGCCATAAGCCATGTGACAGGCAGACAGCATTAGACAGGAACGGTGGACCTTTTCCTTGTAAAACCAAAGTCTCCACCCCACGTTCCTGATGTCAGTTTGCAGGAGGCCTTTGGACTACAAGGTCTACAAAATTCCATCTCGTTGTATATTCCATCATGGAGATATCCTTATTTGTATGGAATTTTATTGGAATTTTAGTATGCAGAAACCTAGTGGCCAGAAGACAGCATCAGAGAAGAACGGTGGCCCTTTTCCATGGAAACCAAAGTTTCCACTCCAGGTTCCTGATGTCAGTTTGTAGGAGGCCTTTGGCACTACAAGGGCAGACAAAGTTCCGTCTTGTGGTTGATTGAATCGAGGAGATACCCTCATTTGTATGGAATTTCAGCAGGCAGAAGCCCAGTGGCAGGCAGACAGCATTAGACACGAACAATGGACCTTTGCCATGGGAAACCAAAGTCTCCATCTCACGTTCCTGATGTCAGTTTGTAGGAGGCCTTAGGACCTACAAGGGCAGAGAAACTTCCATCTGGTGGTAGATTGCACCTGGGAGATATCCTCATTTGAATAGAATTTTAGTGGAATTTTAGTAGGCAGAACCCCAGTGCCAGGCAGACAGCATTAGACACGAACGGTGGTCCATTTCCATGGGAAAACAATGTCTCCACCCCTTGTTCCTGATGTCAGTTTTTAGGAGTCCTTTGGCACTACAAGGGCAGACAAACTTCCAACTGGTGGTAGATTCCGTGTGGGAGATATCCTCATTTGTGAGGAACTTCAGCAGTCATAACCACAGTGGCAGGCAGACAGCATTAGACAGGAACGGTGGCCCTTTTCCATGGAAAAACAAATTATCCATACTATGTTCCTGATGTCAGTTTGAAGGAGGCTTTTGGCACTACAAGGGCAGACACACTTCCATCTGGTGGTTGATTGCACCGGGGAGATATCCTCATTTGTGAGGAATTTCAACAGGCATAACCCCAGTGACAGGTAGACAGCATTAGACACAAAGAGTGGCCCTTTTCCATGGGAAACCAAAATCTCCAGCCCATGTTGCAAATGTCACTTTGTAGGAGGCGTTTTCCAATATAAGGGCAGAGAAACTTCCATCTGGTTGTAGATTGCACCTGGGAGATATCCTCATTTCTATGGAATTTTAGTGGAATGTTAGTAGGCAGAATCCCAGCGGAAGGCAGAGAGAATTAGACAGGAACAGTGGCCCGTTTCCTAGGGAAACCAAAGTCTCCATCCCACATTCCTGATGTCAGGTTGTCGGAGGACTTTGGCATTAAACGGGCAGACAAACTTCCATCTGGTGGGAAATTGCATTTGGGAGATATCCTCATTTGTAGGGAATTTTAGTAGGCATATGCCCACTGGCAGGCAGACAGCATTAAACACCAAGGGTGGCCCTTTTCCATGGGAAACCAAAGCGTCCTTTCCAGATTCCTGATGTCAATTTGTAGGAGGCCGTTGGCATTACAAGGGCAGACAAACTTTCAACTGGTGGTAGACTCCATCTGGGAGATATCCTCATTTGTATGGGATTTTACTAGGCATAAGCCCAGTGGCAGGCACATAGCATCATACACAAACGGTGGCCCATTTCCATGGGAAACCAAAGTCTCCACCTCACGTTCCTGATGTCAGTTTGTTAGAAGCCTTTGGCTCTAAATGGGCACACAAACTTCCATCTGGTGGTAGATTGCACCTGGGAGACATCCTCATTTGTATGGAATTTTAGTGGAATTTTAATAGGCAGAAGCCTAGTGGCAGGCACACATCATTAGACACGAACGCTGGCCCATTTCCATGGGAGAAGAAAGTCTCCAACCCACGTTCCTGATTTCAGTTTTTAGGAGGCGTTTGGAACTGCAAGGGCAGACAAACTTCCATCTGGTGGGAAATTACATTTGGGAGATATCCTCATATGTATGGAACTTTGGTAGGCTTATGCCCACTGGCAGGCAGACAGCATTAGACACGAACGGTGGCCTCTTTCCATGGAAAAACAAAGTCTCCAACCCACGTTCCTGATGTCGGTTTTTAGGAGGCCTCTGGCACTACAAGCGGAGACAAACTTCCAACTGCTGGCATATTGCATCTGGGAGATATCTTCATTTGTGAGGAATTTCAGCAGGCATAACCCCAGTGACAGGCAGACAGCATTAGACACGAACAATGGACCTTTTCCATGGGAAACCAAAACCTCCACCCGACGTTGCTGATGTCACTTTGTAGGAGGCGTTTTCCAATATAAGGGCAGAGAAACTTCCATCTGGTGGTAGATTGCACCTGGGAGATATCCTCATTTCTATGGAATTTTAGTGGAATTTTAGTAGGAAGAAGCCCAGTGGCAGGCACATAGCATTAGACACAAACGGTGGCCCATTTCCATGGGAGAAGAAGTCTCCAACCCACGTTCCTGATTTCAGTTTTTAGGAGGCGTTTGGAACTACAAGGGCAGACAAACTTCCATCTGGTTATAGATTGCACCTGGGAGATATCCTCATTTGTGTAGAATTTTAGTGGAATTTTAGTAGGCATAAGCCCAGTGGCTGGCAGGCAGCATTAGCCGCAAACGGTGGCCCATTACCTTGGGAAACCAAAGTCTCCACCCCACGTTCCTGATGTCAGTTTTTACGAGGCCTTTGGCACAAGGAGGGCAAACAAACGTCCACCTGGTGGTAGATTGCACCTGGGAGATATCCTCATTTGTATTGAACTTCAGCAGTCATAGCCACAGTGCCAGGCAGACAGCATTAGACAGGAACGGTGGTCCTTTTCAATGGGAAACCAAAGTCTCCGCCCCAGGTTCCTGATGTCAATTTGTAGGAAGCCTTTGGCTCTACAGGGGCAGACAAACTTCCATCTGGTGGTAGATTGCACATGGGAGACATCCTCATTTGTATGGAATTTTAGTGGAATTTTAATAGGCAGAAGCCTCGTGGCAGGCACACATCATTAGACACGAACCCTGGCCCATTTCCATGGGAAACCAAAGTTTCCAATCCAGGATCCTGATGTCAGTTTGAACGAGGCGTTTGGCACTAGAAGGGCAGACAAACTTCCGTCTGGTGGTTGATTGCATCGAGGAGATATACTCATTTGTATGGAATTTCAGCAGGCAGAAGCCCAGTGGCAGGCAGACAGCATTAGACACGAACAATGGACCTTTTCCATGGGAAACCAAAGTCTCCACCTCACGTTCCTAATGTCAGTTTGTAGGAGGCCTTTGGAACTACAAGGGCAGACAAACTTCCATCTGGTGGTAGATTGCACCTGGGAGATATCCTCATTTGTATGGAATTTTAGTGGAATTTTAGTAGGCAGAAGTCCAGCGGCAGGCAGACAGCATTACACACGAACGCTGGCCAATATCCATGGGAAACAAAAGTCTCCAACCCAGGCTCCTCATGTCAGTTTGTAGGAGGCCTTTGGCATTAAAAGGGCAGACAAACTTTCATCTGGTGGGAAATTGCATTTGGGAGATATCCTCATATGTATGGAACTTTGGTAGGCATATGCCCACTGGCAGGCAGACAGCATTAGACACGAACGGTGGCCTCTTTCCATGGAAAAACAAAGTCTCCACCCCACGTTCCTGATGTCAGTTTTTAGGAGACCTCTGGCACTACAGGAGGAGACAAACTTCCAACTGCTGGCATATTGCATCTGGGAGATATCCTCATTTGTGAGGTATTTCAGCAGGCATAACACCAGTGACAGGCAGACAGCATTAGACACGAACGGTGCCCCTTTTCCATGGGAAACCAAAGTCTCCACCCCACGTTCCTGACGTCAGTTTTTAGGAGGCATTTGGCACTACAGAGGCAGACAAACTTCCATGTGGTGGTAGATTGCACCTGGGAGACATCCTCACTTGTATGGAATTTTAGTGGGATTTTAATAGGCAGAAGCCTAGTGGCAGACGCAAGTCATTAGACACGAACGCTGGCCCATTTCCATGGGAAACCAAAGTCTCCACTCCAGGTTCCTGATGTCAGTTTGTAGGAGGCCTTTGGCACTACAAGAGCAGACAAAGTTCCATCTGGTGGTTGATTGCATCGAGGAGATATCCTCATTTGTATGGAATTTCAGCAGGCAGAAGCCCAGTGGCAGGCAGACAGCATTAGACACGAACAATGGACCTTTTCCATGGGAAACCAAAGTCTCCACCCTAGGTTCCTGATGGCAGTTTGTAGGAGGCCTTTGGAAATACAAGGGCAGAGAAACTTCCATCTGGTGTTAGGTTGTAGCTGGGAGATATACTCATTTATATGGAGTTTTAGTGGAATTTTAGTAGGCAGAATCCCAGCAGCATGTAGACAGAATTAGACATGAATAGTGGCCCATTTCCATGGGAAACCAAAGTCTCCGCCCCAGGTTCCTGATGACAATTTGTAGGAGGCCTTTGGAATTACAAGGGCAGACAAACTTCTATCTGGTGGTAGATTGCACCTGGGAGATATCCTCATTTGTATAGAATTTTAGTGGAATTTTAGTTGGCATAAGCCCAGTGGCAGGCAGACAGCATTAGACACGAACAATGGACCTTTTCCATGGGAAACCAAAGTCTCCACCTCACGTTCCTGATGTCAGTTTGTAGGACGGCTTTGGAACTACAAGGGCAGACAAACTTCCATCTGGTGGTAGATTGCACCTGGGAGATATCCTCATTTGTGAGGAATTTCAGAAGTCATAACCCCAGTGGCAGGCAGATAGCATTAGACACGAACGGTGCACTTTTCCATGGGAAACCAAAGTCTCCATCCCACGTTCCTGATGTCAGTCATTAAGAGGCGAATGGAACTACAAGGGCAGAAAAATTTCCATCTGGTGGTAGATTGGACCTGGGAGATATCGCCATTTGTATGGAATTTTAGTGGTATTTTAGTAGGCAGAAGTCCAGCGGCAGGCAGACAGCATTACACACGAACGCTGGCCAATATCCATGGGAAACCAAAGTCTCCAACCCAGGCTCCTCATGTCAGTTTGTAGGAGGCCTTTGGCATTAAAAGGGCAGACAAACTTCCATCTGGTGGTTGATTGCATCGGCGAGATATGCTCATTTGTATGGGATTTCAGAAGGCACAAGCCAAGTGGCACGCAGACAGCATTGGACACGAACAGTGGCCCATTTCCATGGGAAACCAAAATCTCCACCCCACGTTGCTGATGTCTCATTGTAGGAGGCGTTTTCCAATATAAGGGCAGAAAAACTTCCATCTGGTTGTAGATTGCACCTGGGAGATATCCTCATTTCTATGGAATTTTAGTGGAATTTTAGTAGGAAGAAACCCCGTGGCAGGCAGACAGCATTAGACACGAACATTGGCCCATTCTATGGGAAACCAAAGCCTCCACTCCGGGTTCCGGGTGTCATTTTGTAGGAGGCCTTTGGCACTACAAGGGCAGACAAAGTTCCGTCTTGTGTTTGATTGAATCGAGGAGATACCCTCATTTGTATGGAATTTCAGCAGGCAGAAGCCCAGTGGCAGGCAGACAGCATTAGACACGAACAATGGACCTTTTCCATGGGAAACCAAAGTCTCCACCTCATGTTCCTGATGTCAGTTTGTAGGAGGCCTTTGGAAATACAAGGGCAGGAAAACTTCCATCTGGTGGTAGATTGCACCTGGGAGATAACCTCATTTCTATAGAATTTTAGTGGAATTTTAGTAGGCATAAGGCCAGTGGCTGCCAGACAGCATTAGACAGGAACGGTGGGCATTTCTTTGGGAAACAAAAGTCTCCACCCCCCGTTCGGGATGTCAGTTTTTAGGTGGCCTTTGGCACTACGGGGGCAGAAAAACTTCCAACCAGTGGTAGATTACACCTGGGAGATATCCTCATTTGTATGGAACTGCAGCAGTCATAACCACAGTGCCAGGCAGACAGCATTAGACACGAACGGTGGCCCTTTTCCATGGGAAACCAAAGTCTACGCCCCAGGTTCCTGATGTTAATTTGTAGGAAGCCTTTAACACTACAAGGTCAGACAAACTTCCATCTGGTGGTAGATTGCACCTGGGAGGTATCCTCATTTGTATGGAATTTTAGTGGAATTTTAGTAGGCATAAGCCCAGTATCTGGCAGACAGCATTACACACGAACAGTGGCCCTTTTCCATGGGAAACCAAAATCTCCACCCCATGTTGCTGATGTCACTTTGTAGGAGACGTTTTCCAATATAAGGGCAGAGAAACTTCCATCTGGTTGTAGATTGCACCTGGGAGATATCCTCATTTTTATGGAGTTTTAGTGGAATTTTAGTAGGAAGAAACCCCGTGGCAGGCAGACAGCATTAGACAAGAAAAATGGCCCATTTGATGGAAAACCAAAGTCTCCACCCCTCGTTCCTGATGTCCGTTTCTAGGAGGCCTTTGGCACTACAAGGGCAGACAAACTTCCGTCTGGTGGTTGATTGCATCGTTGAGATATCCTCATTTTTATGGAATTTCATCAGGTAGAAGCCCAGTGGCAGGCAGACAGCATTAGAGAGGAACGGTGGCCCTTTTCCATGGGAAAACAAAGTCTCCAACCAGGCTCCTGATGTCAGTTTTTAGTAGGCCTTTGGCATTAAAAGGGCAGACAAACTTCCATCTGGTGGGAAATTTTGTTAGGGAGATATCCTCATTTGTATGTAATTTCAGTAGTCATAAGCCCAGTGGCAAGGAGACAGCATTAAACAACAAGGGTGCCCCATTTCCATGGGAAACCAAAGCCTCCTTTCCAGAATCCTGATGTCAGTTTGTAGGAGGCCTTTGGCACTACAAGGGCAGACAAACCTCTATCTGGTGGTGGATCGCACCTCGTAGATGTCCTTATTTGTATGGAATTTTAGTGGTATTTTAGTACTCAGAAGCCCAGTTGCAGACAGAGAGCATTAAACATGAACGGTGGGCCTTTTCCATAGGAAACCAAAGTCTCCACGCCAGGTTCCGAATGTCAGTATAAAGGAGGCCTTTGGCACTGCAAGAGCAGACAAACTTCCATCTGGTGGCATATTGCATCTGGGAGATATCCTCATTTTTATGGAACTTCAGCAGTCAAAACCACAGTGCCAGGCAGACAGCATTAGACAGGAACGGTGGTCCTTTTCCATGGGAAACCAAAGTCTCCACCCTAGGTTTCTGATGGCAGTTTGTAGGAGGCCTTTGGAAACATAAGGGCAGAGAAACTTCCATCTGGTGTTAGTTTGCACCTGGGAGATATTCGCATTTGTATGGAATTTTAGAGGAATTTTAGTAGGCAGAATCCCAGCGGCAGGCAGACAGAATTAGACATGAATAGTGGCCCATTTCCATGGGAAACCAAAGTCTCCACCCCAGGTTCCTGATGTCATTTTCTAGGAGGCCTCTGGCACTACAAGACGAGACAAACTTCCAACTGGTGGCATATTGCATCTGGGAGATATCCTCATTTGTATGTAATTTTAGTAGGCATAAGCCCAGTGGCAGGCAGACAGCATTAGACAGGAACCGTGGCCCTTTGCCATGGGAAACCAAAGTCTCCACCCCAGCTTCTTGATGTCAATTTGTAGGAAGCCTTTTGCTCTACAGGGGGAGACAAACTTCCATTTGGTGGTAGATTGCACGTGAGAGACATCTTCAATGGTATAGAATTTTATTGGAATTTTAATAGGCAGAAGCCTTGTGGCAGGCAAATATCATTAGACACGAACGCTGTCCCATATCCATGGGAAATCAAAGTCTCCACTCCAGGTTCCTGATGTTAGTTTGTAGGAGGCCTTTGGCACTACAAGGGCAGACAAAGTTCCGTCTGGTGGTTGATTGCAGTGAGGAGATATCCTCATTTGTATGGAATTTCAGCAGGCAGAAGATCAGTAGCAGGCAGACAGCATAGGACACGAACGGTGGACCTTTTTCATGGGAAACCGAAGTCTCCACCCAACGTTCCTGATGTCAGTTTTTAGGAGGCCTTTGGCACTACAAGGGCAAACAAATTTCGAACTGGTGGTAGATTCCATCTGGGAGATATCCTCATTTGTGAGGAATTTCAGCAGGCGTAACCCAGTGGCAGGCAGACAGCATTAGACACGAACGGTTGCCCTTTTCCATGGAAAAACCAATTATGCATCCTATGTTCCTGATGTCAGTTTTTAGGAGGCCATTGGCGCTACACTGGCAGACAAATTTCCATCTGGCGGTAGATTGCACCTCGGAGATGTCCTCATTTGTACGGAATTTTAGTGGTATTTTAGTACTCAGAAGCCCAGTGGCAGACAGACAGCATTAAACATAAACGGTGGGCCTTTTCCATAGGAAACCGAAGTCTCCAGGCCAGGTTCCGAATGTCAGTTTGAAGGAGGCCTTTGGCACTGCAAGAGCAGACAAACTTCCATCTGGTGGCAAATTGCATCTGGGAGATATCCTCATTTGTATGTAATTTTAGCAGCCATAATCCCAGTGGCAAGCAGACAGCATTAGACACGAACGGTGGCCCTTTTCCATGGGAAACCAAAGTCTCAACCCCAGGTTCCTGATGTCAGTTTGAAGGAGGCCTTTGGCAGTACAAAGGCAGACCACGTTCCGTCTGGTGGTTGATTGCATCGTGGAGATATCCTCATTTCTATGGAATTTCAACAGGCAGAAGCTCAGTGGCAGGCAGACAGCATTAGACACGAACAGTGGAACTTTTCCATTGGAAACCAAAGTCTCCACCTCACGTTCCTGATGTCAGTTTGTAGGAGGCCTTTGGAACTACAAGGGCAGACAAACTTCCGTCAGGTGGTAGATTGCACCTGGGAGATATCCTCATTTGTAGAGAATTTTATTGGAATTCTAGTAGGCATAAGCCAAGTGGCTGGCAGAGAGCATTAGACAGAAACGGTGGCCCATTTCCTTGGGAAACCAAAGTCTCCATCTCACGTTCCTGATGTCAGTTTGTAGGAGGCCTTTGGTACTACAAGGGCAGACATACTTCTAGCTTGTGGTTGATTGCATCGCAGAGATATCCTCATTTTTATGGAACTTCAGCAGTCATAACCACTGTACCAGGCAGACAGCATTAGACAGGAACAGTGGTCTTTTTCCATGGGAAACCAAAGTCTCCACACTACGTTCCCGATATCAGGTTTTAGGAGGTATTTTGCAGTACATGGGAAGACAAACTTCCGTCTGTTGGTTTATTTCATCGGGGAGATATCCTCATTTGTATGGAATTTCAGCAGGCAGAAGCCCAGTGGCAGGCAGAGACCATTAGACACAAACGGTGGCCCTTTTCCATGGGAAACCGAAGTCTCCAACCCAGGCTTCTGATGTCGGTTTTCAGGAGGCCTTTGGCATTAAAAGTGTAGACAAACATCCATCTGGTGGGAAATTGCATTTGGGAGATATCCTCATACGTATGGAATTTTAGTAGGCATATACCCACTGGCAGGCAGCAGCATTAGACATGAACAATGGGCCTTTTCCATGGAAAAACAAATTATCCATCCTCACGTTCCTGATGTCATGTTTTAGGAGGCCTTTGGCACTACAAGAGCAGACAAACTTCCACGTGGTGGTAGATTGCACCTGAGAGATATTCTCATTTGTAAAGAATTTTAGACGAATTTTAGTACGCAGATTCCAAGCGGCAGGCAGACAGAATTAGACATGAATAGTGGCCCTTTTCCAGGGGAAATGAAAGTCTGCAGGCCAGGTTCCTGATGTCAGTTTTTAGGAGGCCTTTTGCACTACAAGAACAGACAAACTTCCAACTGGTGGCATATTGCATCTTGGAGATATCCTCATTTGTATGTAATTTCTGTAGCCATAAGCCCAGTGGCCGGCAGACAGCATTAGACACGAACGCTGGCCCTTTTCCATGGGAAACCGAATTCTCCACTCCAGGCTCCTGATGTCTATTTGTAGGAGGCCTTTGGCACTACAGGGGCAGACAAACTTCCGTCAGGTGGTTGATTGCATCGGAGAGATTTCCCAATTTCTTTGGAATTTCAGCAGGCAGAAGCCCAGTGGCAGGCAGACAGCATTAGACATGAACGCTGGCCCTTTTCCATGGGAAAACAAAGTCTCCACCCCTGATTCCTGATGTCAGTTTTTTAGGAGGGCTTTGGTACTACAAGGGCAGAGAATCTTCTATCTGGTTGTAGATTGCACCTGGGAGATATCCTCATTTCTATGGAATTTTAGTGGAATTTTAATAGGAAGAAGCCCAGTGGCAAGCAGACAGCATTACACACGAACGGTGGCCCATTTGTATGGGAAACAAAAGGGGCCACTCCCGGTTCCTGATGTCAGTTTTTAGGAGGCCTTTGCCACTACAAGGGCAGGCAAACTTCCATCTGGTGGTAAATTGCATCTGCGAGATATGCTCATTTGTATGGAGATTTAGCAGGCATATGCCCAGTGGCAGGCACACAGCATTAGGCATGAACAGTGCCCTATTCCACGGGAAACCAAATTATACATCCCACGTTGTGGAGAGAATGTGAATTGGAAGGGACAGACTGCGTTTGCGGAAGACGAATCGGGTTGTAACGCGAAGCAGGGCCAGGCACATCCCCCTCCAGAGATAACCTTTATCTCAAGGTCACAGACCCCTCTCTCTTTCCTTGCATACCAGTACTTTTCCACTACCCTTAAGAAACTAGTAAGACCCCCTATGACGTAGCGAAACCCAGAAGGTACTTAAACCCTGTGTTTTAGATAATAAATGCTTTTGACCAAACACATCACATTGGTGTTAACTGAGTCATTTGCCCGAACCCCACGCTCGCAGCTCGTGGTGGTCGTGTCTTCAATTAAACCCAGGCCACCAAGGCGATGGCTGAATAAGCCGCAACACTACGTTTAAGAAGAGAGTTTATAGGAGCCCTTTGGCACTACAAGGGCAGAGAAACTTCAAACCGGGAGTAGATTGCACCTGCGAGATATTCTCAATTCTATAGAATTTTAGAGGAATTTCAGTCCGCCGAATCCCACCGGCAGGCACACAGAATTAGACATGAATAGCGGCCTTTTCCAGGGGAAACCAAAGTCTCCAGGCCAGGTTCCTGATGTCAGCTTTTAGGAGGCCTTTTGCACTACAAGAACAGACAAACTTCCGACTGGTGGCATATTGCATCTTGGAGATATCCTCATTTGTATGGAATTATAGTGGAATTAAAGTAGGCAGAAGCCCAGTGGCAAGTAGACAGCATTAAACACCAACGGTGGCCCATTTCCATGGGAAACCAAAGTCTTCACCCCACGTTCATGATGTCCGTTTCTAGGAGGCCTTCGGCAGTACAAGGGTAGACAAACTTCCACCTGGTGGTAGACTGCTCCTGGGAGATATCCTCATTTGTATGGACCTTCAGCAGTCATAACCACAGTGCCAGGCAGACAGCATTAGACAGGAACGGTGGTCCTTTTCCTAGGGAAACCAAAGTCTCCACACCACGTTCCCGATGTCAGGTTTTAGTAGGCCATTGACAGTACAAGGGCAGAAAAACTTCCGTCTGGTGGTTGATTGCATCGGGAAGATATCCACATTTGTATGGAATTTCAGCAGATAGAAGCCCAGTGGCAGGCAGACAGCATTAGACAGGAACGGTGGCCCTTTTCCATGGGAAAACAAAGTCTCCAACCCAGGCTCCTGATGTCAGTTTGTAGGAGGCCTTTGGCACTACAAGGGCAGACAAACCTCCATCTCGTGGTGGATCGCACCTCGTAGATGTCCTTATTTGTATGGAATTTTAGTGGTATTTTAGTACTCAGAAGCCCAGTTGCAGACAGAGAGCATTAAACATGAACGGTGGGCCTTTTCCATAGGAAACCAAAGTCTCCACGCCAGGTTCCGAATGTCAGTATAAAGGAGGCCTTTGGCACTGCAAGAGCAGACAAACTTCCATCTGGTGGCATATTGCATCTGGGAGATATCCTCATTTGTATGGAACTTCAGCAGTCAAAACCACAGTGCCAGGCAGACAGCATTAGACAGGAACGGTGGTCCTTTTCCATGGGAAACCAAAGTCTCCACCCTAGGTTTCTGATGGCAGTTTGTAGGAGGCCTTCGGCAGTACAAGGGTAGACAAACTTCCAACTGGTGGCATATTGCATCTGGGAGATATCCTCATTTGTATGTAATTTCTGTAGCCATAAGCCCAGTGGCCGGCAGACAGCATTAGACACGAACGGTGGCCCTTTTCCATGGGAAACCACATTCTCCACTCCAGGCTCCTGATGTCAATTTGTAGGAGGCCTTTGGCACTACAGGGGCAGACAAACTTCCATCAGCTGGTTGATTGCATCAGAGAGATTTCCAAATATCTTTGGAATTTCAGCAGGCAGAAGCCCAGTGGCAGGCAGACAGCATTAGACATGAACGCTGGCCCTTTTCCATGGGAAAACAAAGTCTCCACCCCTGGTTCCTGATGTCAGTTTTTTAGGAGGGCTTTGGTACTACAAGGGCAGAGAATCTTCCATCTGGTTGTGGATTGCACCTAGGAGATATCCTCATTTCTATGGAATTTTAGTGGAATTTTAATAGGAAGAAGCCCAGTGGCAAGGAGACAGCATTACACACGAACGGTGGCCCATTTTCATGGGAAACCAAAGTCGCCACTCCCGGTTCCTGATGTCAGTTTTTAGGAGGTTTTTGCCACTACAAGGGCAGGCAAACTTCCATCTCGTGGTAAATTGCATCTGCGAGATATCCTCATTTGTATGGAATTTTAGCAGGCATACGCCCAGTGGCAGGCACACAGCATTTGGCATGAACAGTGGCCCTTTTCCATGGGAAACCAAATTATCCATCCTATGTTTCAGATGTCAGTTTATAGGAGCCCTTTGACACTACAATGGCAGAGAAACTTCAAACTGGGGGAGGATTGCACCTGCGAAATATTCCCATTTGTATAGAATTTTAGAGGAATTTTAGTACGCAGAATCCCAGCTGCAGGCACACAGAATTAGACATGAATAGTGGCCCTTTTCCAGGGGAAACCAAAGTCTCCACCCCACGTTCCTCATGTCAGTTTTTACGAGGACTTTGGCACTATAAGGGCAGACATACTTCCAACTGGTGGTAGATTCCATCAGGGAGATATCCTCATTTGTGAGGAATTTCAGCAGGCATAACCCCAGTGGCAGGCAGACACCATTAGACATGAACGGTGGCCCTTTTCCATGGGAAACAAAAATCTTCACCCGTGGTTCCTGATGTCAGGTTTTAGGAGGCCTTTGCCACTACAAGGGCAGACAAACTTCCATCTGATGGAAAATTCCATCTGGGAGATATCCTCATTTGTATGGAATTTTACTAGGCATAAGCCCAGTGGCAGGCACAGAGCATTAGACAAAAACGGTGCCCCTTTTCCATGGAAACCAAAGTCTCCACCTCACGTTCCTTATGTCAGTTTTTAGGAGGCCTTTGGCACTACAAGGGCAGACAAACTTCCAACTGGTGGTAGATTGCACCATGGAGATGTCCTCATTTGTATGGAATTTTAGTGGAATTTTAGTACTCAGAAGCCCAGTTGCAGACCGACAGCATTAAATACGAACGGTGGGCCTTTTCCATAGGAAACCAAAGTTCCAGGCCAGGTTCCAGATATCACTTTGAACGAGGCTTTTGGCACTGCAAGAGCAGACAAACTTCCATCTGGTGGCATATTGCATCTGGGAGATATCCTCATTTGTATGTAATTTCAGTAGTCATAAGCCCAGTGGCAAAGAGACAGCATTAAACACCAAGGGTGGCCCTATTCCATGGGAAACCAAAGCGTCCTCTCCAGATTCCTGATGTCAGTTTGTAGGAGGCCGTTGGCATTACAAGGGCAGACAAACTTTCAAGTGGTGGTAGATTCCATCTGGGAGATATCCTCATTTGTATGGAATTTTACTAGGCATAAGCCCAGTGGCAGGCGCATAGCATTAGACACAAACGGTGGCCCATTTCCATGGGAAAGCAAAGTCTCCACCCCACGTTCCTGATGTCAGTTTTTAGGAGGCCTTTGGCACTACAAGGGCAAACAAACTTCCATCTGGTGGTAGATTGCACCTGGGAGATATCCTCATTTGTATGGAACTTCAGCACTCATAATCTCAAAGCCAGGCAGACAGCATTAGAAACGAACGATGGACCTTCTCCATGGGAAACCAAAGTCTTCACCCCACGTTCCTGATGTCAGTTTTTTGGAGGCCTTTGGCACTACGAGGGCAGACAAACTTCCACCTGGTGGTAGATTGCACCTGGGAGATATCCTCATTTGTATGGAACTTCAGCAGTCATCACCACAGTGCCAGGCAGACAGCATTAGATACGAACGGTGGTCCTTTTCCATGGGAAACCAAAGTCTCCACGCCTGGTTCCTGATGTCAGTTTTTTAGGGGGCTTTTGCCACTACAAGGGCAGACAAACTTCCATCTCGTGGTAAATTGCATCTGCGAGATATCCTCATTTGTATGGAATTTTAGCAGGCATACGCCCAGTGGCAGGCACACAGCATTAGGCATGAACAGTGGCCCTTTTCCATGGGAAACCAAATTATCCATCCTATGTTTCAGATGTCAGTTTATAGGAGCCCTTTGGCACTACAAGGGCAGAGAAACTTTAAACTGGGGGAGGATTGCACCTGCGAAATATTCCCATTTGTATTAAATTTTAGAGGAATTTTAGTACGCAGAATCCCAGCTGCAGGCACACAGAATTAGACATGAATAGTGGCCATTTTCCAGGGGAAAACAAAGTCTCCAGGCCAGGTTCCTGATGCCAGTTTTTAGGAGGCCTTTTGCACTACAAGAACAGAAAAACTTCCAACTGGTGGCATATTGCGTCTTGGAGATATCCTCATTTGTATGGAATTTTAGTGGAATTAAAGTAGGCAGAAGCCCAGTGGCAAGTAGACAGCATTAAACACCAACGGTGGCCCATTTCCATGGGAAAGCAAAGTCTCCACACCACGTGACTTATGTCCGTTTATAGGAGGACTTTTGCAATACAAGAGCAGACAAATTTCCAACTGCTGGCTTATTGCATCGGGGAGATATCCTCAATTGCATGTAATTTCAGTAGCCATAAGCCCAGTGGCAGGCAGACAGCATTAGACACGAACGCTGGCCCTTTTCCATGGGAAACCAAAGTCTCCACTCCAGGCTCCTGATGTCAATTTGTAGGATGCCTTTGGCACTACAGGGGCAGAGGAACTTCCGTCAGGTGGTTGATTACATCAGAGAGATTTCCAAATTTTTTGGGAATTCCAGCACGCAGAAGCCCAGTGGCAGGCAGACAGCATTAGACACGAACGGTGGCTCTTTTCCATGGGAAAACATAGACTCCACCCCTGGTTCCTGATGTCAGTTTTTTAGGAAGGCTTTGGTACTACAAGGGCAGAGAATCTTCCATCTGGTTGTAGATTGCACCTGGGAGATATCCTTATTTCTAAGGAATTTTAGTGGAATTTTAGTAGGAAGAAGCCCAGTGGCAGGCAGAGAGCATTAGACACGAACGGCCGCCCATTTCTATGGGAAAGCAAAGTCTCCACCCCATGTTCTGGATGTCCGTTTCTCGGAGGACTTTGGAACTACACGGCCAGACAAACTTCCTCCGGGTGGTAGATTGCACCGAGGAGATATCCTCATCTGTATGGAACTTCAGCAGTCATAACCACAGTTCCGGGCAAAGAGCATTAGACAGGAACGGTGGTCCTTTTCCATGGGAAACCAAAGTCTCCACCCTAGGTTCCTGATGGCAGTTTGTAGGAGGCCTTTGGCACTACAAGGGCAGAGAATCTTCCATCTGGTGTTAGGTTGTAGCTGGGAGATATACTCATTTGTATGGAATTTTAGTGGAATTTTAGTAGGCAGAATCCCAGCAGCAGGTAGATAGAATTAGACATGAATAGTGGCTCATTTCCATGGGAAACCAAAGTCTCCAGTCCAGGTTCCTGATGTCAGTTTATAGGAGGCCCTTTGCAATTTGAGGGCCGACAAAGTTCCGTCTGGTGGTAGATTGCATCGGGGAGATATCCTCATTTGTATGGAATTTCAGAAGGCAGAAGCCCAGTGGCAGGCAGACAGCATTAGACACGAAGGGTGGCCCATTTCCTTGGGAAACCAAAGTCTCCACCCCACGTTCCTGATGTCAGTTTTTAGGAGGACTTTGGCACTAGAAGGGCCGGCAAAATTTTAACTGGTGGCAGATTCCATCTGGGAGATATCCTCATTTGTGAGGAATTTCAGCAGGTATAACCCCAGTGGCAGGCAGACAGCAGTAGACACGGACGGTGGCCCTTTTCTATGGGAAACCAAAATCTCCACCCCACGTTGCTGATGTCACTTTGTAGGAGGCGTTATCCAATATAAGGGCAGAGAAACTTCCATCTGGTCGTAGATTGCACCTGGGAGATACCTTCATTTCTATGGAAATTTAGTGGAATTTTAGTAGGAAGAAGGCCAGTGGCAGGCAGACAGCATTAGACATGAGCGGTGGCCCATTTCTATGGGAAACCAAAGTCTCCACCCCGACGTCCTGATGTCAGTTTAAAGGAGGCCTTTGGGACTACAAGGGCAGAGAAGCTTCCACCTGGTGGTAGATTGCACCTGGGAGATATCCTCATTTGTATGGAACTTCAGCTGTCATAACCACAATGCCAGGCAGACAGCATTAGAAACGAACGGTGGTCCTTTTCCATGGGAAACCAAAGTCTCCAAAGCACGTTCCCGATGTCAGATTTTAGGAGGCCTTTGCCACTACAAGGACAGGCAAACTTTCATCTGGTGGTAAATGGCATCTGCGAGATATCCTCATTTGCATGGAATTTTAGCAGGCATACGCCCAGTGGCAGGCACACAGCTTTAGGCATGAACAGTGGCCTTTTTCCATGGAAAACCAAATCATCCATCCTACGTTTCAGATGTCAGTTTATAGGAGCCCTTTGGCACTACAAGGGCAAACAAACTTCCATCTGGTGGTAGATTGCACCTGGGAGATATCCTCATTTGTATGGAACTTCAGCACTCATAATCTCAAAGCCAGGCAGACAGCATTAGAAACGAACGATGGACCTTCTCCATGGGAAACCAAAGTCTTCACCCCACGTTCCTGATGTCAGTTTTTTGGAGGCCTTTGGCACTACGAGGGCAGACAAACTTCCACCTGGTGGTAGATTGCACCTGGGAGATATCCTCATTTGTATGGAACTTCAGCAGTCATCACCACAGTGCCAGGCAGACAGCATTAGATACGAACGGTGGTCCTTTTCCATGGGAAACCAAAGTCTCCACGCCTGGTTCCTGATGTCAGTTTTTTAGGGGGCTTTTGCCACTACAAGGGCAGACAAACTTCCATCTCGTGGTAAATTGCATCTGCGAGATATCCTCATTTGTATGGAATTTTAGCAGGCATACGCCCAGTGGCAGGCACACAGCATTAGGCATGAACAGTGGCCCTTTTCCATGGGAAACCAAATTATCCATCCTATGTTTCAGATGTCAGTTTATAGGAGCCCTTTGGCACTACAAGGGCAGAGAAACTTTAAACTGGGGGAGGATTGCACCTGCGAAATATTCCCATTTGTATTAAATTTTAGAGGAATTTTAGTACGCAGAATCCCAGCTGCAGGCACACAGAATTAGACATGAATAGTGGCCATTTTCCAGGGGAAAACAAAGTCTCCAGGCCAGGTTCCTGATGCCAGTTTTTAGGAGGCCTTTTGCACTACAAGAACAGAAAAACTTCCAACTGGTGGCATATTGCGTCTTGGAGATATCCTCATTTGTATGGAATTTTAGTGGAATTAAAGTAGGCAGAAGCCCAGTGGCAAGTAGACAGCATTAAACACCAACGGTGGCCCATTTCCATGGGAAAGCAAAGTCTCCACACCACGTGACTTATGTCCGTTTATAGGAGGACTTTTGCAATACAAGAGCAGACAAATTTCCAACTGCTGGCTTATTGCATCGGGGAGATATCCTCAATTGCATGTAATTTCAGTAGCCATAAGCCCAGTGGCAGGCAGACAGCATTAGACACGAACGCTGGCCCTTTTCCATGGGAAACCAAAGTCTCCACTCCAGGCTCCTGATGTCAATTTGTAGGATGCCTTTGGCACTACAGGGGCAGAGGAACTTCCGTCAGGTGGTTGATTACATCAGAGAGATTTCCAAATTTTTTGGGAATTCCAGCACGCAGAAGCCCAGTGGCAGGCAGACAGCATTAGACACGAACGGTGGCTCTTTTCCATGGGAAAACATAGACTCCACCCCTGGTTCCTGATGTCAGTTTTTTAGGAAGGCTTTGGTACTACAAGGGCAGAGAATCTTCCATCTGGTTGTAGATTGCACCTGGGAGATATCCTTATTTCTAAGGAATTTTAGTGGAATTTTAGTAGGAAGAAGCCCAGTGGCAGGCAGAGAGCATTAGACACGAACGGCCGCCCATTTCTATGGGAAAGCAAAGTCTCCACCCCATGTTCTGGATGTCCGTTTCTCGGAGGACTTTGGAACTACACGGCCAGACAAACTTCCTCCGGGTGGTAGATTGCACCGAGGAGATATCCTCATCTGTATGGAACTTCAGCAGTCATAACCACAGTTCCGGGCAAAGAGCATTAGACAGGAACGGTGGTCCTTTTCCATGGGAAACCAAAGTCTCCACCCTAGGTTCCTGATGGCAGTTTGTAGGAGGCCTTTGGCACTACAAGGGCAGAGAATCTTCCATCTGGTGTTAGGTTGTAGCTGGGAGATATACTCATTTGTATGGAATTTTAGTGGAATTTTAGTAGGCAGAATCCCAGCAGCAGGTAGATAGAATTAGACATGAATAGTGGCTCATTTCCATGGGAAACCAAAGTCTCCAGTCCAGGTTCCTGATGTCAGTTTATAGGAGGCCCTTTGCAATTTGAGGGCCGACAAAGTTCCGTCTGGTGGTAGATTGCATCGGGGAGATATCCTCATTTGTATGGAATTTCAGAAGGCAGAAGCCCAGTGGCAGGCAGACAGCATTAGACACGAAGGGTGGCCCATTTCCTTGGGAAACCAAAGTCTCCACCCCACGTTCCTGATGTCAGTTTTTAGGAGGACTTTGGCACTAGAAGGGCCGGCAAAATTTTAACTGGTGGCAGATTCCATCTGGGAGATATCCTCATTTGTGAGGAATTTCAGCAGGTATAACCCCAGTGGCAGGCAGACAGCAGTAGACACGGACGGTGGCCCTTTTCTATGGGAAACCAAAATCTCCACCCCACGTTGCTGATGTCACTTTGTAGGAGGCGTTATCCAATATAAGGGCAGAGAAACTTCCATCTGGTCGTAGATTGCACCTGGGAGATACCTTCATTTCTATGGAAATTTAGTGGAATTTTAGTAGGAAGAAGGCCAGTGGCAGGCAGACAGCATTAGACATGAGCGGTGGCCCATTTCTATGGGAAACCAAAGTCTCCACCCCGACGTCCTGATGTCAGTTTAAAGGAGGCCTTTGGGACTACAAGGGCAGAGAAGCTTCCACCTGGTGGTAGATTGCACCTGGGAGATATCCTCATTTGTATGGAACTTCAGCTGTCATAACCACAATGCCAGGCAGACAGCATTAGAAACGAACGGTGGTCCTTTTCCATGGGAAACCAAAGTCTCCAAAGCACGTTCCCGATGTCAGATTTTAGGAGGCCTTTGCCACTACAAGGACAGGCAAACTTTCATCTGGTGGTAAATGGCATCTGCGAGATATCCTCATTTGCATGGAATTTTAGCAGGCATACGCCCAGTGGCAGGCACACAGCTTTAGGCATGAACAGTGGCCTTTTTCCATGGAAAACCAAATCATCCATCCTACGTTTCAGATGTCAGTTTATAGGAGCCCTTTGGCACTACAAGGGCAGAAAACTTCAAACCGGGGGCAGATTGCACCTGCGAGATATTCTCATTTGTATAGAATTTTAGAGCAATTTTAGTACGCAGAATCCCAGCAGCAGGCACACAGAATTAGACATGAATAGTGGCCCTTTTCCAGGGGAAAACAAAGTCTCCAGATCAGGTTCCTGATGTCAGTTTTTATGAGGCCTTTTGCACTACAAGAACAGACAAACTTCCAACTGGTGGCATATTGCATCTTGGAGATATCCTCATTTGTATGGAATTTTAGTGGAATTAAAGTGACAGAAGCCCAGTGGCAAGTAGACAGCATTAAACACCAACGGTGGCCCATTTCCATGGGAAACCAAAATCTCCACCCCACGTTCCTGATGTCCGTTTCTAGGATGCCTTTGGCACTACAAGAGCAGACAAACTTGCAACTGGTGGCATATTGCATCTGGGAGATATATTCATTTGTATGTAATTTCAGTAGCCATAAGCCCAGTGGCAGGCAGACAGCATTAGACACGAACGCTGACCCTTTTCCATGGGAAACCAAAGTCTCCACTCCAGGCTCCTGATGTCAATTTGTAGGAGGCATTTGGCATTACAGAGGCAGAAAAACTTCCGTCAGGAGGTAGATTGCATCGGAGAGATTTCCAAATTTCTTTGGAATTTCAGCAGGCAGAAGCCCAGTGGCAGGCAGATAGCATTAGACACGATCGCTGGCCCATTTCCATGGGAAAACAAAGTCTGCACCCCTGGTTTCTGATGTCAGTTTTTTAGGAGAGCTTTGGTACTACAAGGGCAGAGATTCTTTTATCTGGTTGTAGATTGCACTTGGAAGATATCCTTATTTCTATGGAATTTTAGTGGAATTTTAGTAGGAAGAAACCCAGTGGCAAGCAGACAGCATTAGGAACGAACGGTGGCCCATTTCCATGGGAAACCAAAGTCTCCACTCCAGGTTCCTGATGTCAGTGTTTAAGAGGCCTTTGGCATTACAAGGGCAGACAAACTTCCGTCAGGTGGTTGATTGCATCGGAGAGATTTCCAAATATCTTTGGAATTTCAGCAGGCAGAAGCCCAGTGGCAGGCAGACAGCATTAGACTCGAACGGTGGCCAATTTCCTTGGGAAAACAAAGTCTACACCCCACGTTCCTGATGTCAGTTTTTAGGAGGACTTTGGCACTATAAGGGCAGACATACTTCCATCTGGTGGAAGATTCCATCAGGGAGATATCCTCATTTGTGAGGAATTTCAGCAGGCATAACCCCAGTTGCAGGCAGACACCATTAGACACGAACGGTGGCCCTTTTCCATGGGAAACAAAAATCTCCACCCCTGGTTCCTGATGTCAGTTTTTTAGGAGGCCTTTGCCACTACAAGGGCAGACAAACTTCCATCTGATGGTCAATTCCATGTGGGAGATATCCTCATTTGTATGGAACTTTACTAGGCATAAGCCCAGCGGCAGGCACATAGCATTAGGCACAAACGGTGCCCCTTTTCCATGGGAAACCAAAGTCCAATCCACGTTCCTGATGTCAGTATTTAGGAGGCCTTTGGCACTACAAGGGCAGACAAACTTCCAACTGGTGGTAGATTCCATCTGGGAGATATCCTCATTTGTATGGAATTTCAGCAGGCATAACCCCAGTGGGAGGCAGAATTCGTTAGACACGAACGGTGGCCCTTTTCCATGGGAATTCAAAATCTCCACCCCACGTTGCTGATGTCACTTTGTAGGAAGTGTTTTCCAATATAAGGGCAGAGAAACTTCCATCTGGTTGTAGATTGCACCTGGGAGATATCCTCATTTTTTTGGAATTTTAGTGGAATTTTAGTAGGAAGTAGGCCAGTGGCAGGCAGACAGCATTAGACACGAACGGTGGCCCATTTCTATGGGAAACCAAGGTCTCCAGCCCACGTTTCTGATGTTCCTTTTTAGGAGGCCTTTGGCACTACAAGGGCAGACAAACTTCCACCTGGTTGTAGATTGCACCTGGGAGATAACCTCATTTGTATGGAACTTCAGCAGTCATAACCACAGTGCCAGGCAGACAGCATTACACACGAACGGTAGTCCTTTTCCATGGGAAACCAAAGTCTCCACACCACGTTCCCGATGTCAGATTTTAGTAGGCCTTTGCCACTACAAGGTCAGGCAAACTTCCATCTTGTGGTAAATTGCATCTGCGAGATATTCTCATTTGTATGGAATTTTAGCAGGCATAACCCTGCTTTGGTGTCCCATGGAAAAGAGCCACCGTTCGTGTCTAATGCTCTCTATTTGCCGCTGGGATCCTGCCCACAAGAATTCCACTTAAATTCCATGCAAATGAGGTTATCTCGCTGTTGCATTCTCCCACGAGATGGAGTTTTGTTTGCCCTTGTAATGCCAAAGGCCTCCTACAAATTGACATCAGGAATGTGAGGTGGAGACTTTGGTTTCCCATGGAAAATGGCCACTGTTTCTTTCTAATGCTGTCTGCCTGCCACTGGGCTTCTGCCTGCTAAAATTGCATACAAATGAGGATATCTCCCAGATGCACTCTACCACCAGGTGGAAGTTTTTCTAGCCTTGTAGTGCCAAAAGCTTCCCAGAAACTGACATCAGGAGACTGGGGTAGAGACCTTCGTGTCTGATGGAAAAGGGACACCGTTTGTGTTTTATGCTCTCTGCCGATCATTGGGATTCTGCCTACTAAAATTCCACTAAAATTCCATGCAAATGAAGATATCTCTCACGTGCAATCTACCACCAGTTGGAAGTTTGTCTGCCCTTATCGTGCCAAAAGCCTCGTATAAATTTACATCAGGAATGTGGGGTGGAGACTTTGGTTTTCCATGGAAAAGGGCCACCGTTCCTGTCTAATGCTGTCTGCCTGCAACTGGGCTTCTTCCTACTAAAATTCCACTAAAATTCCATACAAATGAGGATACCTCCCTGGTTCAATCTACCACCAGATGAAAGTTCCTCTGCCCTTGTAGTGCCAAAAGCCTCATATAAAATGACATTTTAAACGTAGGGTGGACACTTAGGTTTCCCATGGAAAAGGGCCACCGTTCGTGTCTAATGCTGTCTGCCTGCAACTGGGCATATGCCTGCTGAAATTCCATACAACAGAGGATATCTCCCAGGTGGAATCTACCAGCAGATGGAATTTTGTCTGCCCTTGTAGTGCCAAAGGCCTCGTAGTAACTGATATAAAGATCGTGAGGTGGAGACGTTGATTTCCCATGGAAAAGGGCCACCGTTCGTGTCTAATGCTCGCTATCTGCCGCTGGGATTCTGCCCACAAGAATTCCACTTAAATTCCATGCAAATGAGGATATCTCGCAGTTGCATTCTCCCAAGAGATGGAAGTTTGTGTGCCCTTGTAGTTCCAAAGGCCTCCTATAAACTGACATAAGGAACGTGAGGTGGAGACTTTGGTGTCCCATTGAAAAGGGTCACCGTTAGTGTGTAATGCAGTCTGCCTGGAACTAGGCTCATGCCTGCTGAAATTCCACAAAAATGAGGATATCTCCCAGATGGAATCTACCACCAGATGGAAGTTTATCTGCCTTTGTAGTGCCAAAGGCATCCTACAAACTGACATCAGGAACGTGAGATGGAGACTTTGGTTTCCCATGGAAAAGGGCCACCGTTCTTGTCTAATGCTATCTGGCGACTTTTCGGATTCTGCCGACTAAAATTCCACTAAAATTCCATTCAAATGAGGATATCTCCCTGGTGCAATCTACCACCAGATGAATTTTCCTTTGCCTTTGTAGTGCCTAAGGCCTCTTACAAACTGACATCAGGAACGTGAGGTGGAGACTTTGGTTTCCCATGGAAAAATGCCACCGTTTTTGTCTAATGCTGTCTCCCGGCCACTGGGCTTATGCCGTCTTAAATTCCATACAAATGGGGATATCTCCCAGATAGAATCCACCACGACTTGGATGTTTGTCTGCCCTTGCAGTTTTAAGGCCTCCAACACACAGACATCAGGAACCTGGAGTGAAGACATTGGTTTCCCATGGAAAGGGGCCACTGCTCGTGTCTAATGCAGTCTACCTGCCACTGTGGTTCTGCCTTCTAAAATTGCATAGAAATGAGGATATCTCCCAGGAACAATCTACTACCAGATGGAAGTTTGTCTTCCCGTGTAATTCCAAAGGCCTCCTACAAATTTTCATCAGGAACGTGAGGTGGAGACTTTGGTTTCCCATGGAAAAGGGCCACCGTTCAAATCTAATGCTGTCTGCCTGCCACTGGGCTTATGGCAGCTAAAATTGCATACAAATGAGGATGTCTCCCAGATGCAATCTACCACCAGTTGGAAATTTTCCTGGCCTTGTAGTGCCAAAGGCCTCCAACAAACGGACATCAGGAATGTGGGGTGGAGACTTTTATTTCCCAAGGAAATGGGCCACCGTTCTTGTCTGATGCTGTTTGCTGGCTACTCGGCTTCTGCATACTAAAATTCCAGTAAAATTCCATACAAAGAAGGATATCTCCCTGATGGAATATACAACGAGATGGAAGTATGTAGCCCTTGTAGTGACAAAGGCCTCCTGCAAATTGACATCAGTAACGTGGGGTGGAGATTTTGGTTTTCTATGGAAAAGGGCCACCGTTCCTGTCTAATGCTGTCTGTCTGCCACTGGGCTTATGCCTGCTGAAATTCCAGAGAAATGAGGATATCTCCCAGATGGAATCTACCACCAGTTGGAAGTTTATCTGCCCTTGTAGTTCCAAAGGCCTCCTACAAACTGACACCAGGAACCTGGAGTGGAGACTTTGGTTTCCCATGGAAATGGGCCAGCGTTCGTGTCTAATGATGTGTTCCTGCCACTAGGCTTCTGCCTATTAAAATCCCACTAAAATTCCTTACAAATGAGGATGTCTCCCAGGTGCAATCTACCACCAGATGGAAGTTTGTCTCCCCCTGCAGAGCCAAAGGCTTCCTACAAATGGACATCAGGAACCTGGGGAGGAGACTTTGGTTTCCCATGGAAATGGGCCACCGTAGGTGTTTAATGCTGTCTACTTGCCACTGGGCTTCTGCCTACTGTGATTGCACTAGAATTCCATACAAATGAGGATATCTCCAAGATGCAATATGCCACCAGTCGGAAGGTTGTCTGTTCTTGTAGTGCAAAAGGCCTCCTAAAAACAGACATCAGGAACCTGGCCTGGAGGCTTTGGTTTCCCCTGGAAAAGGCCACTATTCATGTATAATTCTGTGTGCCTGCCGGTGGGATTTGGCGTACTGAAATTCCTCTAAAATTCTATAAAATTGAGAATATCTTGCAGGTGCAATCTACTCCCGGTTTGAAGTTTCTCTGCCCTTGTAGTGCCAAAGGGCTCCTATAAACTCACTTCTTAAACGTGGGATGTATAATTTGGTTTCCCGTGGAATAGGGCACTGTTCATGCCTAATGCTGTGTGCCTGCCACTGGGCGTATGCCTGCTAAAATTCCATACAAATGAGGATATCTCGCAGATGCAATTTACCACCAGATGGAAGTTTGCCTGCCCTTGTAGTGGCAAAAACCTCCTAAAAACTGACATCAGGAACCGGGAGTGGCGACTTTGGTTTCCCATGAAAATGGGCCACCGTTCGTGTGTAATGCTGTCTGCTTGCCACTGGGCTTCTTCCTATTAAAATTCCACTAAAATTCCATAGAAATGAGGATATCTCCTAGGTGCAATCCACAACCAGATGGAAGATTCTCTGCCCTTGTAGTACCAAAGCCCTCCTAAAAAACTGACATCAAGAACCAGGGGTGGAGACTTTGTTTTCCCATGGAAAAGGGCCAGCGTTCATGTCTAATGCTGTCTGCCTGCCACTGGGCTTCTGCCTGCTGAAATTCCAAAGATATTTGGAAATCTCTCTGATGCAATCAACCAGCTGATGGAAGTTTGTCTGCCCCTGTAGTGCCAAAGGCCTCCTACAAATTGACATCAGGAGCCTGGAGTGGAGAATTTGGTTTCCCATGGAAAAGGGCCACCGTTCGTGTCTAATGCTGTCTGCCGGCCACTGGGCTTATGGCTACAGAAATTACATACAAATGAGGATATCTCCCAGATGCAATATGCCACCAGTTGGAAGTTTGTCTGCTCTTGTAGTTCCAAAGGCCTCCTAGAAACGGACATCATGAACGTGGGGTGGAGACTTTGGTTTCCCATGGAAATGGGCCACCGTTGGTGTTTAATGCTGTCTACTTGCCACTGGGCTTCTGCCTACTTTAATTCCACTATAATTCCATACAAATGAGGATATCTCCAAGATGCAATATGCCACCAGTCGGAAGTTTGTCTGTTCTTGTAGTGCAAAAGGCCTCCTAAAAGCTGACATCAGGAACCTGGCCTGGAGACTTTGGTTTCCCCTGGAAAAGGCCGCTATTCATGTCTAATTCTGTGTGCCTGCCGGTGGGATTCGGCGGACTGAAATTCCTCTAAAATTCTATAGAATTGAGAATATCTCGCAGGTGCAATCTACTCCCGGTTTGAAGTTTCTCTGCCCTTGTAGTGCCAAAGGGCTCCTATAAACTCTCTTCTTAAACGTAGTGTTGCGGCTTATTCAGCCATCGCCTTGGTGGCCTGGGTTTAATTGAAGACACGACCACCACGAGCTGCGAGCGTGGGGTTCGGGCAAATGACTCAGTTAACACCAATGTGATGTGTTTGGTCAAAAGCGTTTATTATCTAAAACACAGGGTTTAAGTACCTTCTGGGTTTCGCTACGTCATAGGGGGTCTTACTAGTTTCTTAAGGGTAGTGGAAAAGTACTGGTATGCAAGGAAAGAGAGAGGGGTCTGTGACCTTGAGATAAAGGTTATCTCTGGAGGGGGATGTGCCTGGCCCTGCTTCGCGTTACAACCCGATTCGTCTTCCGCAAACGCAGTCTGTCCCTTCCAATTCACATTCTCTCCACAACGTGGGATGTATAATTTGGTTTCCCGTGGAATAGGGCACTGTTCATGCCTAATGCTGTGTGCCTGCCACTGGGCATATGCCTGCTAAATCTCCATACAAATGAGCATATCTCGCAGATGCAATTTACCACCAGATGGAAGTTTGCCTGCCCTTGTAGTGGCAAAGGCCTCCTAAAAACTGACATCAGGAACCGGGAGTGGCCCCTTTTGTTTCCCATACAAATGGGCCACCGTTCGTGTGTAATGCTCTCTGCTTGCCACTGGGCTTCTTCCTATTAAAATTCCACTAAAATTCCATAGAAATGAGGATATCTCCCAGGTGCAATCTACAACCAGATAGAAGATTCTCTGCCCTTGTAGTACCAAAGCCCTCCTAAAAAACTGACATCAGGAATCAGGGGTGGAGACTTTGTTTTCCCATGGAAAAGGGCCAGCGTTCATGTCTAATGCTGTCTGCCTGCCACTGGGCTTCTGCCTGCTGAAATTCCAAAGAAATTGGGAAATCTCTCCGATGCAATCAACCACCTGACGGAAGTTTGTCTGCCCCTGTAGTGCCAAAGGCCTCCTACAAATAGACATCAGGAGCCTGGAGTGGAGAATTCGGTTTCCCATGGAAAAGGGCCACCGTTCGTGTCTAATGCTGTCTGCCGGCCACTGGGCTTATGGCTACAGAAATTACATACAAATGAGGATATCTCCAAGATGCAATATGCCACCAGTTGGAAGTTTGTCTGTTCTTGTAGTGCAAAAGGCCTCCTAAAAACTGACATCAGGAACCTGGCCTGCAGACTTTCATTTCCCCTGGAAAAGGGCCACTATTCATGTCTAATTCTGTCTGCCTGCCGCTTGGAATCTGCGTACTAAAATTCGTCTAAAATTCTTTACAAATGAGAATATCTCTCAGGTGCAATCTACCACCACGTGGAAGTTTGTCTACTCTTGTAGTGCCAAAGGCCTCCTAAAACATGACATCAGGAACGTGAGGATGGATAATTTGTTTTTCCATGGAAAAGGCCCACTGTTTATGTCTAATGCTGCTGCCTGCCAGTGGGTATATGCCTACTAAAATTCCATACGTATGAGGATATCTCCCAAATGCAATTTCCCACCAGATGGATGTTTGTCTACACTTTTAATGCCAAAGGCCTCCTGAAAACCGACATCAGAAGCCTGGGTTGGAGACTTCGGTTTCCCATGGAAAAGGGCCACCGTTTGTGTCTAATGCTCTCTGCCTGCCACTGGGCTTCTGCCTGCTGAAATTCCATACAAATGAGGATATCTCCCCGATGAAATAAACCAACAGACGGAAGTTTGTCTTCCCATGTACTGCAAAAGACCTCCTAAAACCTGATATCGGGAACGTAGTGTGGAGACTTTGGTTTCCCATGGAAAAAGACCACTGTTCCTGTCTAATGCTGTCTGCCTGGTACAGTGGTTATGACTGCTGAAGTTCCATAAAAATGAGGATATCTCTGCGATGCAATCAACCACAAGATAGAAGTATGTCTGCCCTTGTAGTACCAAAGGCCTCCTACAAACTGACATCAGGAACGTGAGATGGAGACTTTGGTTTCCCAAGGAAATGGGCCACCGTTTGTGTCTAATGCTCTCTGCCAGCCACTTGGCTTATGCCTACTAGAATTCCAATAAAATTCTCTACAAATGAGGATATCTCCCAGGTGCAATCTACCACCTGACGGAAGTTTGTCTGCCCTTGTAGTTCCAAAGGCCTCCTACAAACTGACATCAGGAACGTGAGGTAGAGACTTTGGTTTCCAATGGAAAAGTTCCACTGTTCGTGTCTAATGCTGTCTGCCTGCCACTGAGCTTCTGCCTGTTGAAATTCCATAGAAATGAGGATATCTCCACGATGCAATCAACCACCAGACGGAACGTGGTCTGCCTTTGTACTGCCAAAGGCCTCCTTCAAACTCACATCAGGAACCTGGGGTTGAGACTTTGGTTTCCCATGGAAAAGGGCCACCGTTCGTGTCTAATGCTGTCTGCTTGCCACTGGGTTACGCCTGCTGAAATTCCTCACAAATGAGGATATCTCCCAGATGGAATCTACCACCAGTTCGAAGTTTGTTTGCCCTTGTAGTGCCAAAGGCCTCCTAAAAACTGACATCAGGAACGTGGGGTGGAGACTTCGGTTTCCCATGAAAAAGGTCCACCGTTTGTGTCCTATGCTGTCTGCCTGCCACTGATCTTCTGCCTGCTGAAATTCCATACAAATGAGGATATCTCCTCAATGCAATCAACCACCAGACGGAACTTTGTCTGCCCTTGTAGTGCCAAAGGCCTCTTACAAACTGACATCAGGACCGTGGGGTGGAGACTTTGGTTTCCCATGGAAATGGGACAGCGTTCGTGTCTAATGATGTTTGCCTGCCACAAGGCTTCTGCCTATTAAAATTCCAATAAAATTCTATACCATTGAAGATGTCTCTCACGTGCAATCTACCACCAAATGGAAGTTTGTCTCCCCCTGTAGAGCAAAAGGCCTCCTACAAATTGACATCAAGAAGCTGGGGTGGAGACTTTGGTTTCCCATGGCAAAGGGCCACGGTTCCTGTCTAATGCTGTCTGCCTGCCACTGGGCTTATGCCTACTAAAATTACATACAAATGAGGATATCTCCCAGATGCAATATGCCACCAGTTGGAAGTTTGTCTCGTCTTGTAGTGCCAGAGGCCTCCTAGAAAATGACATCAGGAACCTGGGGTGGAGACTTTGGTTTCCCATGGAAATGGGCCACTATTCATGTCTAATTCTGTCTGCCTGCCGCTGGGATTCTGCCTACTAAAATTCCACTAAAATTCCATACAAATGCGAATATCTCCCAGGTGCAAACTAACACCAGATGGAAGTTTCTCTGCCCTTATGTTTCCAAAGGCCTCCTACAAACTGCCATCAGAAACCTAGGGTGGAGACTTTGGTTTCCCATGGAAAAGGACCACCGTTCCTGTCTAATGCTGTCTGCCTGGCACTGTGGTTATGACTGCTGAAGTTCCATAAAAATGAGGATATCTCCCAGATGCAATATGCCACCAGATGGAAGTTTGTCTGCTCTTGCAGTGCCAAAGGCCTCCTTTATACTGACATTCGGAACCTGGCGTGGAGACTTTGGTTTCCTATGGAAAAGGCCCACCGTTCATGTTTAATGCTCTCTGTCTGCAACTGGGCTTCTGAGTACTAAAATACCACTAAAATTCCATACAAATAAGGACATCTACGAGGTGCGATCCACCACTAGATGGCGGTATGTCTGCCCTTGTAGTGCCAAAAGCCTCCTACAAACTGACATCAGGAGCCTGGGTTGGAGACTTTGTTTTCCCATGGAAAAGGGCCACCGTTCGTGTCTAATGCTGTCTGCCTGCCACTGGGCTTCTATCTGCTGAAATTCCATACAAATGTGGATATCTTCCCGATGCAATCAACCACCAGACGGAAGTTTTTCTGCCCTTGTACTGTCAATGGCCTACTAAAACCTGACATCGGGAACGTGGTGTGGAGACTTTGGTTTCCCTAGGAAAAGGACCACCGTTCCTGTCTAATGCTGTCTGCCTGGCACTGTGGTTATGACTGCTGAAGGTCCATACAAATGAGGATATCTCCCAGGAGCAATCTACCACCAGGTGGAAGTTTGTCTACCCTTGTACTGCCGAAGGCCTCCTAGTAACGGACATCAGGAACGTGGGGTGGAGACTTTGGTTTCCCATAAAAATGGGCCACCGTTCGTGTCTAAAGCTGTCTGCCTGCCACTGGGGATCTTCGTAATAAAATTCCAATAAAATTCCAGAGAAATGAGGATATCTCCCAGGTGCAATCTACCACCAGATGGAAGTTTTTCTGCCCTTGTAGTTCCAAACGCCTTCTACAAATTGACATCAGGAACGTGGGGTGGAGACTTTGTTTTCCCATGGAAATGGGCCACCGTGTGTGTTTAATGCTATGTGACTGCCACTGGGATTATGCCTAGTAAAATCCCGTACAAATGAGGATATCTCCCAGATAGAGTCTACCACCAGATGAAAGTTTGTCTGCCCTTGTAATGCCAAAGGCCTCCTACAAACTGACATCAGGATTCTGGAAAGGAGGCTTTGGTTTCCCATGGAAAAGGGGCACCCTTTTTGTTTAATGCTGTCTCCTTGCCACTGGGCTTATGACTACTGAAATTACAAACAAATGAGGATATCTCCCTAACAAAATTTCCCACCAGATGGAAGTTTGTCTGCCCTTTTAATGCCAAAGGCCTACTAAAAACTGACATCAGGAGCCTGGTTGGAGACTTTGTTTTCCCATGGAAAAGGGCCACCGTTCCTCTCTAATGCTGTCTGCCTGCCACTGGGCTTCTACCTGATGAAATTCCATAAAAATGAGGATATCTCAACGATGCAATCAACCACCAGACGGAAGTTTGTCTGCCCTTGTAGTGCCAAAGGCCTCCTAGAAACGGACATCAGGAACGAGGGGTGGAGACTTTGGTTTTCCATCAAATGGGCCATTTTTCTTGTCTAATGCTGTCTGCCTGCCACGGGGTTTCTTCCTACTAAAATTCCACTAAAACTCCATAAAAATGAGGATATCTCCCAGGTTCAATCTACAACCAGATGGAAGTTTCTCTGCCCTTATATTGGAAAACGTCTCCTACAAAGTGACAACAGCAACATGGGGTGCAGATTTTGGTTTCCCATGGAAAAGGGCCACTGTTCGTGTGTAATGCTGTCTGCCAGATACTGGGCTTATGCCTACTAAAATTCCACTAAAATTCCATACAAATGAGGATACCTCCCAGGTGCAATCTACCACCAGATGGAAGTTTGTCTGCCCTTGTAGTGTTAAAGGCTTCCTACAAATTAACATCAGGAACCTGGGGCGTAGACTTTGGTTTCCCATGGAAAAGGGCCACCGTTCGTGTCTAATGCTGTCTGCCTGGCACTGTGGTTATGACTGCTGCAGTTCCATACAAATGCTGATAAGTCCCAGGTGCAATCTACCACCAGGTGGAAGTTTGTCTGCCCTTGAAGTGCCAAAGGCCTCCTAAAAATTGACATCAGGAACGTGCGGTGGAGACTTTGTTTTCCCATGGAAATGGGCCACCCTTTTTGTCTAATGCTATGTGCCTGCCACTGGGCGTATGCCTAGTAAAATTCCATAAAAATGAGGATATCTCCCAGATGGAGTCTACCACCAGTTGAAAGTTTGTCTGCCCTTGTAATGCAACGGCCTCCTACAAATTGACATCAGGAACCTGGAGAGGACGCTTTGGTTTCCCATGGAAAAGGGCCACCCTTGGTGTTTAATGCTGTCTCCTTGCCACTGACTTATGACTACTGAAATTACATAAAAATGAGGATATCTCCCAGACGCAATATGCCACCAGATGGAAATTTGTCTGCTCTTGCAGTGCCAAAGGCCTCCTTCAAACTGACATTCGGAACCTCATCTGGAGACTTTGGTTTCCTATAGAAAAGGCCCACCATTCATGTTTAATGCTGTCTGTCTGCCATTGGGCTTCTGAGTACTAAAATACCACTAAAATTCCATAAAAATGAGGATATCTCCCAGGTGCAATCTACCACCAGGTGGAAGTTTGTCAGCCCTTGCAGTGCCAAAAGCCTCCTAAAAACTGACATCAGGAACATAGGATGGATAATTTGTCTTTCCATGGAAAAGGGCCACCGTTCTTGTCTAATGCTGTCTGCCTGCCAGTGGGCAGAAGCCTACCAAAATTCCCTAGAAATGAGGATATCTCCCAAATGCAATTTCCCACCAGATGGAAGTTTGTCTGCCCTTTTAATGCCAAAGGCCTCCTACAAACTGACATGAGGAGCCTGGGTTGGAGACTTTGGTTTCCCATGGATATTGGGCAGCGTTCGTGTGTAATGCTGTCTGCCTGCCGCTGGACTTCTGCCTACTAAAATACCACTAAAATTCCATACAAATGGCGATATCTCCCAGGTCCAATCTACCACCAGATGGAATTTTTTCTGCCCTTGTATTCCAATCGCCTCTTACAGACTGACATCAGGAACGGGGGATGGAGACTTTGGTTTCCCATGGAAATGAGCCACTATTCATGTCTAATTCTATCTACCTGCTGCAGGGATTCTGCCTACTAAAATTCCACTAAAATTCCATACAAATGAGTATATCTCCCAGCTACAACCTAACACCAGATGGAAGTTTCTCTGCCCTTGTAGTGCCAAAGGCCTCCTACAAACTGCCATCAGGAACCTATGGTGGAGACTTTGGTTTCCCATGGAAAAGGACCACCGTTCCTGTCTAATGCTCTTTGCCTGGCACTGTGTTTATGACTGCTGAAGTTCCATAAAAATGATGATATCTCCCAGGTGTAATCTACCACCGGGTGGAAGTTTGTCTGCCCCCGTAGTGCCAAAGGCCTCCTACAAATTGACATCAAGAAGCTGGGGTGGAGACTTTGGTTTCCCATGGAAAAGGTCCATTGTTTGTGTCTAATGCTGTCTGCCTGCCACTGGGCTTCTGCCTGCTGAAATTCCATACAAATGAGGATATCTCCTCGATGCAATCAACCACCAGATGGAACTTTGTCTGCTCTTGTAGTGCCAAAGGCCTCCTACAAACTCACACCAGGACCCTGGAGTGGAGACTTTGGTTTCCCATGGAAATGGGCCAGCGTTCGTGCCTAATGACTTGTGCATGCCACTAGGCTTCTGCCTATTAAAATCCCACTAAAATTCCATACAAATGAGGATGTCTCCCAGGTGCAATCTACCACCAGATGGAAGTTTGTCTGCCCCTGTAGAGCCAAAGGCTTCCTACAAATTGACATCAGTAACCTGGGGCGGACACTTTGGTTTCCCATGGAAAAGGGCCACCGTTCGTGTCTAATGCTGTCTGCCTGCCACTGGGCTTATGCCTACTAAAATTACATACAAATGAGGATATCTCCCAGATGCAATATGCCACCAGTTGGAAGTTTGCCTCCTCTTGTAGTGCCAGAGGCCTCCTAGAAAATGACATCAGGAACCTGGGGTGGAGACTTTGGTTTCCCATGGAAATGGGCCACTATTCATGTCTAATTCTGTCTGCCTGCCGCTGGGATTCTGCCTACTAAAATTCCACTACAATTCCATACAAATGAGAATATCTGCCAGGTGCAATCAAACACCAGATGGAAGTTTCTCTGCCCTTGTGTTTCCAAAGGTCTCCTACAAACTGCCCTCGGGAACCTAGGGTGGAGACTTTGGTTTCCCTAGGAAAAGGACCACTGTTCCTGTCTAATGCTGTCTGCCTGGCACTGTGGTTATGACTGCTGAAGTTCCATAAAAATGAGGAAATCTCCCAGGTGCAATCTACCACCAGGTGGAAGTTTGTCTGCCCTTGTAGTGCCAAATGCCTCCTAAAAACTGACAGCAGGAACGTGGGGTGGAGACTGTGGTTTCCCATAGAAATGGGCCACCGTTTGTGTCTAATGCTGTCTGACAGCCACTAGGCTTATGCCTACTAAAATTCCACTAAAATTCTATAGAAATGAGGATATCTCCCAGGTACAATCTACAACCAGATGGAAGTTTCTCTGCCCTTGTAGTGCCAAAGGCCTCCTAAAAACTGACATCAGGAACGTGGGGTGGAGACATTGGTTTCCCATGGAAAAGGGGCACCGTTCGTTTCTAATGCTGTCTGCCTGCCACTGGGGTTATGCCTGCAGAAATTCCTCACAAATGAGGATATCTCCCACATGGAATCTACCACCAGTTGGAAGTTTGTCTGCGCTTGTAGTACCAAAGGCCTCGTCCAAACTGATATCAGGCATGTGGGATGGAGACTTTGGTTTCCCCGGGAAATGGGCCACCGTTCGTGTCTAATGCTGTCTGCCTGGCACTGTGGTTATGCCTACTAAAATTCCACTAAAATTCTATTCAAATGAGCATATCTCCCAGGTGCAATCTACCACCAGATGGAAGTTCGTCTGCCCGTGTAGGTCCAAAGGCCTCCTACAAACTGACATCAGCAACGTGAGGTGGAGACTTTGGTTTCCCATGGAAAAGGTCCATTGTTCGTGTCTAATGATGTGTGCCTGCCACTAGGCTTCTGCCTATTAAAATCCCACTAAATTTCGATGCAAATGAGGATGTCTCCCGGGTGCAATCTACCACAAGATGGAAGTTCCTCTGCCCCTGTAGAGCCAAAGGCTTCCTACAAATTGACATCAGGAACCTGGGGCGGACACTTTGGTTTCCCATGGAAAAGGGCCACCGTTCGTGTCTAATGTTGTCTGCCTGCCACTGGGCTTATGGGTACATACAAATGAGGATGTCTCCCAGGTGCAATCTACCACCAGATGGAAGTTTGTCTGCCCCTCTAGAGCCAAAGGCTTCCTACAAACTGACATCAGGAACGTGCGGTGGAGACTTTGGTTTCCCATGGAAATGGGCCACGGTTTGTGTCTAATGCTATGTGCCTGCCACTGGGCTTATGCCTAGTAAAATCCCATACAAATGAGGATATCTCCCAGATGGAGTCTACCACCAGTTGAAAGTTTGTCTGCCCTTCTAATGCCAACGGCCTCATACAAACTGACATCAGGAATCTGGAGAGGACGCATTGGTTTCCCATGGAAAAGGGCCACCTTTGTTGTTCAATGCTGTCTGCCTGCCAGTGGACATATGCCGACTAAAATTCCCTACAAATGAGGATATCTCCCAAATGCAATTTCCCACCAGATGGAAGTTTGTCTGCCCTTTTAATGCCAAAGGCCTCCTACAAACTGACATCAGGAGCCTGGGTTGGAGAGTTTGTTTTCCCATGGAAAAGGGCCACCGTACGTGTCTAAGTCTCTCTGCCTGCCACTGGGCTTCTACCTGCTGAAATTCCATACAAATGAGGATATCTCCCCGATGTAATCAGCCACCAGACGGAAGTTTGTTTGCCCTTGGACTGCCAAAGGCCTCCTAAAACCTGACATCAGGAACGTGGCCTGGAGATTTTTGGCTGCCCATGGGAAAAGGGCCACCGTTCATGTCTAATGGTATCTGCCTGCCACTGGGCTTCTACCTGCTGAAATTCCATACAAATGAGGATATCTCCACGATGCAATCAACCACCAGACGGAAGTTTGTCTACCTTTGTAGTGTCAAAGGCCTCCTAGAAACGGACATCAGGAACGTGGGGTGGAGACTTTGGTTTCCCATAGAAATGGGCCATTGTTCGTGTTTAATGCTGTCTGCCTGCCACTGGGCTTCTTCCTACTAAAATTGCACTAAAATTCAATAGAAATGAGGATATCTCCCAGATGCAATATGCCACCAGTTGGAAGTTTGTCCCCTCTTGTAGTGCCAGAGGCCTCCTAAAAAATGACATCAGGAACCTGGGGTGGAGACTTTGGTTTCCCATGGGAATGGGCCACTATTCATGTCTAATTCTATCTACCTGCTGCTGGGATTCTGCCTACTAAAATTCCACTAAAATTCCATACAAATGAGTATATCTCCCAGCTACAACCTAACACCAGATGGAAGTTTCTCTGCCCTTGTAGTGCCAAAGGCCTCCTACAAACTGCCATCAGGAACCTATGGTGGAGACTTTGGTTTCCCATGGAAAAGGACCACCGTTCCTGTCTAATGCTCTTTGCCTGGCACTGTGTTTATGACTGCTGAAGTTCCATAAAAATGAGGATATCTCCCAGGTGTAATCTACCACCGGGTGGAAGTTTGTCTGCCCCCGTAGTGCCAAAGGCCTCCTACAAACTGACATCAAGAAGCTGGGGTGGAGACTTTGGTTTCCCATGGAAAAGGTCCATTGTTTGTGTCTAATGCTGTCTGCCTGCCACTGGGCTTCTGCCTGCTGAAATTCCATACAAATGAGGATATCTCCTCGATGCAATCAACCACCAGATGGAACTTTGTCTGCTCTTGTAGTGCCAAAGGCCTCCTACAAACTCACACCAGGACCCTGGAGTGGAGACTTTGGTTTCCCATGGAAATGGGCCAGCGTTCGTGCCTAATGACTTGTGCATGCCACTAGGCTTCTGCCTATTAAAATCCCACTAAAATTCCATACAAATGAGGATGTCTCCCAGGTGCAATCTACTACCACATGGAAGTTTGTCTGCCCTGTAGTGCCAAAGACTTCCTACAAATTGATATCAGGAACCTGGGGTGGAGACTTTGGTTTCCCATGGAAAAGGGCCACCGTTAGTGTCTAATGCTGTCTGCCTGCCACTGGGCTTATGGCTACTAAAATTACATACAAATGAGGATATCTCCCAGATGCAATATGCCACCAGTTGGAAGTTTGTCTCCTCTTGTAGTGCCAGAGGCCTCCTAGAAAATGACATCAGGAACCTGGGGTGGAGACTTTGGTTACCCATGGAAATGGGCCACTATTCATGTCTAATTCTGTCTGCCTGCCGCTGGGCTTATGCCTACTAAAATTCCACTACAATTCCATACAAATGAGAATATCTGCCAGGTGCAATCAAACACCAGATGGACCTTTCTCTGCCCTTGTGTTTCCAAAGGCCTCCTACAAACTGCCATCAGGAACCTAGGGTGGAGACTTTGGTTTCCCATGGAAAAGGACCACCGTTCCTGTCTAATGCTGTCTGCCTGGCACTGAGGTTATGACTGCAGAAGTTCCATACAAATGAGGATATTTCCCAGGTGCAATCTACCACCAGATGGAAGTTTGTCTGCCTTCGTAGTGCCAAAGGCCTCCTCCAAACTGACACCAGGAACCTGGAGTGGAGACTTTGGTTTCCCATGGAAATGGGCCAGCGTTCGTGTCTAATGATGTGTTCCTGCCACTAGGCTTCTGCCTATTAAAATACCACTAAAATTCCTTACAAATGAGGATGTCTCCCAGGTGCAATCTACCACCAGATAGAAGGTTGTCTGCCCCTGTAGAGCCAAAGGCTTCCTACAAATTGACATCAGGAACCTGGGGCGGAGACTTTGGTTTCCCATGGAAAAGGGCCACCGTTCGTATCTTATGCTGTCTGCCTGCTACTGGGCTTATGGCTACTAAAATTACATACAAATGAGGATATCTCCCAGATGCAATATGCCAGCAGTTGGAAGTTAGTCTCCTCTTGTAGTGCCAGAGGCCGCCTAAAAAATGACATCAGGAACCTGGGGTGGAGACTTTGGTTTCCCATGGAAATGGGCCACTATTCATGTCTAATTCTGCCTGCCTGCCGCTGGGATTCTGCCTACTAAAATTCCTCTAAAATTCCATACAAATGAGAATATCCGCCAGGTGCAATCAAACACCAGATGGAAGTTTGTCTGCCCATGGTGAGCCAAAGGCTTCCTACAAATTGACATCAGGAACCTAGGGCGGAGACTTTGGTTTCCCATGGAAAAGGACCACCGTTCGTTTCTAATGCTGTCTGCCTGGCACTGTGGTTTTGACTGCTGAAGTTCCATACAAATGAGGATATCTCCCAGGTGCAATCTACAACCACGTGGACGTTTGTCTCCCCTCGTAGTGCCAAAGGCCTCCTAAAAACTGACATCAGGAACGTGGGGTGGAGACTTTGGTTTCCCAAGGAAGTGGGCCACCGTTTGTGTCTAATGCCGTCTGCCAGCCACTGGGCTTATGCCTACTAAAATTCCACTAAAATTCTATATAAATTAGGATATCTCCCAGGTGCAATCTACAACCACGTGGACGTTTGTCTGCCCTCGTAGTGCCAAAGGCCTCCTAAAAACTGACATCAGGACCGTGGGGTGGAGACTTTGTTTTCCCATGGAAATGGGCCACCGTTTATGTGTAATGCTATGTGCCTGCCACTGGGCTTATGCCTAGTAAAATTCTATACAAATGAGGATATCTCCCAGATGGAGTCTACCACCAGTTGAAAGTTTGTCTGCCTTTGTAATGCCAACGGCCTCCTACAAACTGACATCAGGAATCTGGAGAGAACGCTTTGGTTTCTATTGGAAAAGGGCCACCCTTTGTGTTTAATGCTGTCTCCTTGCCACTGGGTTTATGACTACTGAAACTACATACACATGAGGATATCTCCCAGATGCAATATGCCACCAGGCGGAAATTTGTTTGCCCTTGTACTGCCAAAGGCCTCCTAAAACCTGACATCAGGAACGTGGCCTGGAGATTTTTGGCTGCCCATGGGAAAAGGGCCACCGTTCATGTCTAATGGTATCTGCCTGCCACTGGGCTTCTACCTGCTGAAATTCCATACAAATGAGGATATCTCCACGATGCAATCAACCACCAGACGGAAGTTTGTCTGCCCTTGTCGTTCCAAAGGCCTTCTAGAAACGGACATCAGGAACGTGGAGTGGAGACTTTGGTTTCCCATAGAAATGGGCCATTGTTCGTGTTTAATGCTGTCTGCCTGCCACTGGGCTTCTTCCTACTAAAATTGCACTAAAATTCAATAGAAATGAGGATATCTATCAGGTGTAATCTACCACCAGATGGAAGTTTCTCTGCCCTTATATTGGAAAACGCCTCCTACAAAGTGACATTTGCAACATGGGCTGGAGGTTTTGGTTTCCCACGGAAAAGGGCCACTGTTCGTGTCTAAGGCTGTCTGCCTGTCACTGGGGTTATGCCTGCTGAAATTCCTCACAAATGAGGATATATCCCAGATGAAATATGCCACCAGTTGGAAGTTTGTCCCCTCTTGTAGTGCCAGAGGCCTCCTAAAAAATGACATCAGGAACCTGGGGTGGAGACTTTGGTTTCCCATGGAAATGGGCCACTATTCATGTCTAATTCTGTCTGCCTGCCGCTGGGATTCTGCCTACTAAAATTCCACTCAAATTCCATACAAATGAGGATATCTCCCAGGTGTAATCTACCACCAGGTGGAAGTTTGTCTGCCCTCATAGTGCCAAAGGCCTCCTAAGAACTGACATCAGGAACGTGGGGTGGAGACTTTGGTTTCCCAAGGAAATGGGCCACCGTTTGTGTCTAATGCTGTCTGCCAGCCACTGGGCTTATGCCTACTAAAATTCCACTAAAATTCTATAGAAATGAGGATATCTCTCAGGTGCAATCTACAACCAGATGGAAGTTTCTCTGCCCTTGTAGTGCCAAAGCCCTCCTAAAAACTGACATCAGGAACGTGGGGTGGAGACTCTACTTTTCCCATGGAAATGGGCCACCGTTTGTGTCTAATGCTATGTGCCTGCCACTGGGCTTCTTCCTACTAAAATTCCACTAAAATTCCATGGAAATTAGGATATCTCCCAGGTGCAATCTACCACCAGATGGAAGTTTTTCTGCCCTTGTAGCTCCAAACGCCTCTTACAAACTGACATCAGGAACGTGGGGTGGAGACTTTGGTTTCCCATGGGAAAGGGGCACCGTTCGTGTCTAATGCTGTCTGCCTGCCACTGGGCTTCTGTCTGCTGAAATTCCATACAAATGAGGATATCTCCTCGATGCAATCAACCATCAGATGGAACTTTGTCTGCCCTTTTAGTGCCAAAGGCCTCTTACAAACTGACATCAGGACCGTGGGGTGGAGACTTTCGTTTCCCATGGAAATGGGCCAGCGTTCGTGTCTAATGCTGTGTGCCTGCCACTAGGATTCTGCTTATTAAAATCCCACTAAAATTCCATACAAATGAGGATGTCTCCCAGGTGCAATCTACAACCACGTGGATGTTTGTCTGCCCTCGTAGTGCCAAAGGCCTCCTAAAAACTGACATCAGGACCGTGGGGTGGAGACTTTGTTTTCCCATGGAAATGGGCCACCGTTTATGTGTAATGCTATGTGCCTGCCACTGGGCTTATGCCTAGTAAAATTCTATACAAATGAGGATATCTCCCAGATGGAGTCTACCACCAGTTGAAAGTTTGTCTGCCTTTGTAATGCCAACGGCCTCCTACAAACTGACATCAGGAATCTGGAGAGAACGCTTTGGTTTCTATTGGAAAAGGGCCACCCTTTGTGTTTAATGCTGTCTCCTTGCCACTGGGTTTATGACTACTGAAACTACATACACATGAGGATATCTCCCAGATGCAATATGCCACCAGGCGGAAGTTTGTCTGCCCTTGTAGTGCCACAGGCCTCTTAGAAACGGACATCAGGAACGTGGGGTGGAGACTGTGGTTTCCCATAGGAATGGGCCATTGTTCGTGTCTAATGCTGTCTGCCTGCCACTGGGTTTCTTCCTACTAAAATTCCACTAAAATTCCATAGAAATGAGGATATCTCCCAGGTGCAATCTACAACCAGATGGAAGTTTCTCTGCCCTTAAATTGGAAAACGCCTCCTACAATGAGACATCAGCAACGTGGGGTGGAGATTTTGGTTTCCCATGGAAAAGGGCCACTGTTCGTGTCCAATGCTGTCTGCGTGCCACTTGGCTTCTGCCTTCTGAAATCCCATACAAATGAGCATATTTCCCCGATGCAATCAACCACCAGATGGAAGTTTTTCTGCCCTTGTATTGCCAAAGGCCTCCTTCAAACTGACATCAGGAACATAGGATGGATAATTTGTCTTTCCATGGAAAAGGGCCACCGTTCTTGTCTAATGCTGTCTGCGTGCCAGTGGGCATATGCCTACTAAAGTTCCATACATATGAGGATATCTCCCAAATGGAATTTCCCACCAGATGGAAGTTTGTCTGCCCTTTTAATGCCAAAGGCCTCCTACAAACTGACATGAGGAGCCTGGGTTGGAGACTTTGGTTTCCCATGGATATTGGGCAGCGTTCGTGTGTAATGCTGTCTGCCTGCCGCTGGACTTCTGCCTACTAAAATACCACTAAAATTCTATACAAATGGCGATATCTCCCAGGTCCAATCTACCACCAGATGGAATTTTTTTGCCCTTGTAGTTCCAATCGCCTCTTACAGACTGACATCAGGAACGGGGGATGGAGACTTTGGTTTCCCATGGAAATGAGCCACTATTCATGTCTAATTCTATCTACCTGCTGCTGGGATTCTGCCTACTAAAATTCCACTAAAATTCCATACAAATGAGTATATCTCCCAGCTACAACCTAACACCAGATGGAAGTTTCTCTGCCCCCGTAGTGCCAAAGGCCTCCTACAAACTGCCATCAGGAACCTATGGTGGAGACTTTGGTTTCCCATGGAAAAGGACCACCGTTCCTGTCTAATGCTCTTTGCCTGGCACTGTGTTTATGACTGCTGAAGTTCCATAAAAATGAGGATATCTCCCAGGTGTAATCTACCACCGGGTGGAAGTTTGTCTGCCCCCGTAGTGCCAAAGGCCTCCTACAAACTGACATCAAGAAGCTGGGGTGGAGACTTTGGTTTCCCATGGAAAAGGTCCATTGTTTGTGTCTAATGCTGTCTGCCTGCCACTGGGCTTCTGCCTGCTGAAATTCCATACAAATGAGGATATCTCCTCGATGCAATCAACCACCAGATGGAACTTTGTCTGCTCTTGTAGTGCCAAAGGCCTCCTACAAACTCACACCAGGACCCTGGAGTGGAGACTTTGGTTTCCCATGGAAATGGGCCAGCGTTCGTGCCTAATGACTTGTGCATGCCACTAGGCTTCTGCCTATTAAAATCCCACTAAAATTCCATATAAATGAGGATGTCTCCCAGGTGCAATCTACAACCAGATGGAAGTTTGTCTGCCCCTGTAGAGCCAAAGGCTTCCTACAAATTGACATCAGTAACCTGGGGCGGACACTTTGGTTTCCCATGGAAAAGGGCCACCGTTCATGTCTAATGCTGTCTGCCTGCCACTGGGCTTATGGCTACTAAAATTACATACAAATGAGGATATCTCCCAGATGCAATATGCCACCAGTTGGAAGTTTGCCTCCTCTTGTAGTGCCAGAGGCCTCCTAGAAAATGACATCAGGAACCTGGGGTGGAGACTTTGGTTTCCCATGGAAATGGGCCACTATTCATGTCTAATTCTGTCTGCCTGCCGCTGGGATTCTGCCTACTAAAATTCCTCTAAAATTCCATACAAATGAGAATATCTCCCAGGTGCAATCAAACACCAGATGGAAGTTTCTCTGCCCTTGTGTTTCCAAAGGTCTCCTACAAACTGCCCTCGGGAACCTAGGGTGGAGACTTTGGTTTCCCTAGGAAAAGGACCACTGTTCCTGTCTAATGCTGTCTGCCTGGCACTGTGGTTATGACTGCTGAAGTTCCATAAAAATGAGGATATCTCCCAGGTGCAATCTACCACCAGGTGGAAGTTTGTCTGCCCTCGTAGTGCCAAATGCCTCCTAAAAACTGACATCAGGAACGTGGGGTGGAGACTGTGGTTTCCCATAGAAATGGGCCACCGTTTGTGTCTAATGCTGTCTGACAGCCACTAGGCTTATGCCTACTAAAATTCCACTAAAATTCTATAGAAATGAGGATATCTGCCAGGTACAATCTACAACCAGATGGAAGTTTCTCTGCCCTTGTAGTGCCAAAGGCCTCCTAAAAACTGACATCAGGAACGTGGGGTGGAGACATTGGTTTCCCATGGAAAAGGGCCACTGTTCGTTTCTAATGCTGTCTGCCTGCCACTGGGCTTCTACCTGCTGAAATTCCATACAAATGAGGATATCTCCCCGATGTAATCAGCCACCAGACGGAAGTTTGTTTGCCCTTGGACTGCCAAAGGCCTCCTAAAACCTGACATCAGGAACGTGGCCTGGAGATTTTTGGCTGCCCATGGGAAAAGGGCCACCGTTCATGTCTAATGGTATCTGCCTGCCACTGGGCTTCTACCTGCTGAAATTCCATACAAATGAGGATATCTCCACGATGCAATCAACCACCAGATGGAAGTTTGTCTGCCCTTGTCGTTCCAAAGGCCTTCTAGAAACGGACATCAGGAACGTGGGGTGGAGACTTTGGTTTCCCATAGAAATGGGCCATTGTTCGTGTTTAATGCTGTCTGCCTGCCACTGGGCTTCTTCCTACTAAAATTGCACTAAAATTCAATAGAAATGAGGATATCTATCAGGTGTAATCTACCACCAGATGGAAGTTTCTCTGCCCTTATATTGGAAAACGCCTCCTACAAAGTGACATTTGCAACATGGGCTGGAGGTTTTGGTTTCCCACGGAAAAGGGCCACTGTTCGTGTCTAAGGCTGTCTGCCTGTCACTGGAGTTATGCCTGCTGAAATTCCTCACAAATGAGGATATATCCCAGATGCAATATGCCACCAGTTGGAAGTTTGTCCCATCTTGTAGTGCCAGAGGCCTCCTAAAAAATGACATCAGGAACCTGGGGTGGAGACTTTGGTTTCCCATGGGAATGGGCCACTATTCATGTCTAATTCTGTCTGCCTGCCGCTGGGATTCTGCCTACTAAAATTCCACTCAAATTCCATACAAATGAGGATATCTCCCAGGTGTAATCTACCACCAGGTGGAAGTTTGTCTGCCCTCATAGTGCCAAAGGCCTCCTAAGAACTGACATCAGGAACGTGGGGTGGAGACTTTGGTTTCCCAAGGAAATGGGCCACCGTTTGTGTCTAATGCTGTCTGCCAGCCACTGGGCTTATGCCTACTAAAATTCCACTAAAATTCTATAGAAATGAGGATATCTCTCAGGTGCAATCTACAACCAGATGGAAGTTTCTCTGCCCTTGTAGTGCCAAAGCCCTCCTAAAAACTGACATCAGGAACGTGGGGTGGAGACTCTACTTTTCCCATGGAAATGGGCCACCGTTTGTGTCTAATGCTATGTGCCTGCCACTGGGCTTCTTCCTACTAAAATTCCACTAAAATTCCATGGAAATTAGGATATCTCCCAGGTGCAATCAAACACCAGATGGAAGTTTCTCTGCCCTTGTGTTTCCAAAGGCCTCCTACAAACTGCCATCAGGAACCTAGGGTGGAGACTTTGGTTTCCCATGGAAAAGGACCACCGTTCCTGTCTAATGCTGTCTGCCTGGCACTGAGGTTATGACTGCTGAAATTCCATACAAATGAGGATATTTCCCAGGTGCAATCTACCACCAGATGGAAGTTTGTCTGCCTTCGTAGTGCCAAAGGCCTCCTCCAAACTGACACCAGGAACCTGGAGTGGAGACTTTGGTTTCCCATGGAAATGGGCCAGCGTTCGTGTCTAATGATGTGTTCCTGCCACTAGGCTTCTGCCTATTAAAATACCACTAAAATTCCTTACAAATGAGGATGTCTCCCAGGTGCAATCTACCACCAGATAGAAGTTTGTCTGCCCCTGTAGAGCCAAAGGCTTCCTACAAATTGACATCAGGAACCTGGGGTGGAGACTTTGGTTTCCCATGGAAAAGGGCCACCGTTCGTATCTTATGCTGTTTGCCTGCTACTGGGCTTATGGCTACTAAAATTACATACAAATGAGGATATCTCCCAGATGCAATATGCCAGCAGTTGGAAGTTAGTCTCCTCTTGTAGTGCCAGAGGCCGCCTAAAAAATGACATCAGGAACCTGGGGTGGAGACTTTGGTTTCCCATGGAAATGGGCCACTATTCATGTCTAATTCTGCCTGCCTGCCGCTGGGATTCTGCCTACTAAAATTCCTCTAAAATTCCATACAAATGAGAATATCTCCCAGGTGTAATCTACCACCAGGTGGAAGTTTGTCTGCCCTCATAGTGCCAAAGGCCTCCTAAGAACTGACATCAGGAACGTGGGGTGGAGACTTTGGTTTCCCAAGGAAATGGGCCACCGTTTGTGTCTAATGCTGTCTGCCAGCCACTGGGCTTATGCCTACTAAAATTCCACTAAAATTCTATATAAATGAGGATATCTGTCAGGTGCAATCTACAACCAGATGGAAGTTTCTCTGCCCTTGTAGTGCCAAAGCCCTCCTAAAAACTGACATCAGGAACGTGGGGTGGAGACTCTACTTTTCCCATGGAAATGGGCCACCGTTTGTGTCTAATGCTATGTGCCTGCCACTGGGCTTCTTCCTACTAAAATTCCACTAAAATTCCATGGAAATTAGGATATCTCCCAGGTGCAATCAACCACCAGATGGAAGTTTTTCTGCCCTTGTAGCTCCAAACGCCTCTTACAAACTGACATCAGGAACGTGGGGTGGAGACTTTGGTTTCCCATGGGAAAGGGGCACCGTTCGTGTCTAATGCTGTCTGCCTGCCACTGGGCTTCTGTCTGCTGAAATTCCATACAAATGAGGATATCTCCTCGATGCAATCAACCATCAGATGGAACTTTGTCTGCCCTTTTAGTGCCAAAGGCCTCTTACAAACTGACATCAGGACCGTGGGGTGGAGACTTTGGTTTCCCATGGAAATGGGCCAGCGTTCGTGTCTAATGCTGTGTGCCTGCCACTAGGATTCTGCCTATTAAAATCCCACTAAAATTCCATACAAATGAGGATGTCTCCCAGGTGCAATCTACTACCACATGGAAGTTTGTCTGCCCTGTAGTGCCAAAGACTTCCTACAAATTGATATCAGGAACCTGGGGTGGAGACTTTGGTTTCCCATGGAAAAGGGCCACCGTTAGTGTCTAATGCTGTCTGCCTGCCACTGGGCTTATGGCTACTAAAATTACATACAAATGAGGATATCTCCCAGATGCAATATGCCACCAGTTGGAAGTTTGTCTCCTCTTGTAGTGCCAGAGGCCTCCTAGAAAATGACATCAGGAACCTGGGGTGGAGATTTTGGTTTCCCATGGAAATGGGCCACTATTCATGTCTAATTCTGTCTGCCTGCCGCTGGGCTTATGCCTACTAAAATTCCACTACAATTCCATACAAATGAGAATATCTGCCAGGTGCAATCAAACACCAGATGGAAGTTTCTCTGCCCTTGTGTTTCCAAAGGCCTCCTACAAACTGCCATCAGGAACCTAGGGTGGAGACTTTGGTTTCCCATGGAAAAGGACCACCGTTCCTGTCTAATGCTGTCTGCCTGGCACTGAGGTTATGACTGCTGAAGTTCCATACAAATGAGGATATTTCCCAGGTGCAATCTACCACCAGATGGAAGTTTGTCTGCCTTCGTAGTGCCAAAGGCCTCCTCCAAACTGACACCAGGAACCTGGAGTGGAGACTTTGGTTTCCCATGGAAATGGGCCAGCGTTCGTGTCTAATGATGTGTTCCTGCCACTAGGCTTCTGCCTATTAAAATACCACTAAAATTCCTTACAAATGAGGATGTCTCCCAGGTGCAATCTACCACCAGATAGAAGTTTGTCTGCCCCTGTAGAGCCAAAGGCTTCCTACAAATTGACATCAGGAACCTGGGGTGGAGACTTTGGTTTCCCATGGAAAAGGGCCACCGTTCGTATCTTATGCTGTTTGCCTGCTACTGGGCTTATGGCTACTAAAATTACATACAAATGAGGATATCTCCCAGATGCAATATGCCAGCAGTTGGAAGTTAGTCTCCTCTTGTAGTGCCAGAGGCCGCCTAAAAAATGACATCAGGAACCTGGGGTGGAGACTTTGGTTTCCCATGGAAATGGGCCACTATTCATGTCTAATTCTGCCTGCCTGCCGCTGGGATTCTGCCTACTAAAATTCCTCTAAAATTCCATACAAATGAGAATATCTCCCAGGTGTAATCTACCACCAGGCGGAAGTTTGTCTGCCCTCATAGTGCCAAAGGCCTCCTAAGAACTGACATCAGGAACGTGGGGTGGAGACTTTGGTTTCCCAAGGAAATGGGCCACCGTTTGTGTCTAATGCTGTCTGCCAGCCACTGGGCTTATGCCTACTAAAATTCCACTAAAATTCTATATAAATGAGGATATCTGTCAGGTGCAATCTACAACCAGATGGAAGTTTCTCTGCCCTTGTAGTGCCAAAGCCCTCCTAAAAACTGACATCAGGAACGTGGGGTGGAGACTCTACTTTTCCCATGGAAATGGGCCACCGTTTGTGTCTAATGCTATGTGCCTGCCACTGGGCTTCTTCCTACTAAAATTCCACTAAAATTCCATGGAAATTAGGATATCTCCCAGGTGCAATCAACCACCAGATGGAAGTTTTTCTGCCCTTGTAGCTCCAAACGCCTCTTACAAACTGACATCAGGAACGTGGGGTGGAGACTTTGGTTTCCCATGGGAAAGGGGCACCGTTCGTGTCTAATGCTGTCTGCCTGCCACTGGGCTTCTGTCTGCTGAAATTCCATACAAATGAGGATATCTCCTCGATGCAATCAACCATCAGATGGAACTTTGTCTGCCCTTTTAGTGCCAAAGGCCTCTTACAAACTGACATCAAGACCGTGGGGTGGAGACTTTGGTTTCCCATGGAAATGGGCCAGCGTTCGTGTCTAATGCTGTGTGCCTGCCACTAGGATTCTGCCTATTAAAATCCCACTAAAATTCCATACAAATGAGGATGTCTCCCAGGTGCAATCTACTACCACATGGAAGTTTGTCTGCCCTGTAGTGCCAAAGGCTTCCTACAAATTGATATCAGGAACCTGGGGTGGAGACTTTGGTTTCCCATGGAAAAGGGCCACCGTTAGTGTCTAATGCTGTCTGCCTGCCACTGGGCTTATGGCTACTAAAATTACATACAAATGAGGATATCTCCCAGATGCAATATGCCACCAGTTGGAAGTTTGTCTCCTCTTGTAGTGCCAGAGGCCTCCTAGAAAATGACATCAGGAACCTGGGGTGGAGATTTTGGTTTCCCATGGAAATGGGCCACTATTCATGTCTAATTCTGTCTGCCTGCCGCTGGGCTTATGCCTACTAAAATTCCACTACAATTCCATACAAATGAGAATATCTGCCAGGTGCAATCAAACACCAGATGGAAGTTTCTCTGCCCTTGTGTTTCCAAAGGCCTCCTACAAACTGCCATCAGGAACCTAGGGTGGAGACTTTGGTTTCCCATGGAAAAGGACCACCGTTCCTGTCTAATGCTGTCTGCCTGGCACTGAGGTTATGACTGCTGAAGTTCCATACAAATGAGGATATTTCCCAGGTGCAATCTACCACCAGATGGAAGTTTGTCTGCCTTCGTAGTGCCAAAGGCCTCCTCCAAACTGACACCAGGAACCTGGAGTGGAGACTTTGGTTTCCCATGGAAATGGGCCAGCGTTCGTGTCTAATGATGTGTTCCTGCCACTAGGCTTCTGCCTATTAAAATACCACTAAAATTCCTTACAAATGAGGATGTCTCCCAGGTGCAATCTACCACCAGATAGAAGTTTGTCTGCCCCTGTAGAGCCAAAGGCTTCCTACAAATTGACATCAGGAACCTGGGGCGGAGACTTTGGTTTCCCATGGAAAAGGGCCACCGTTCGTATCTTATGCTGTCTGCCTGCTACTGGGCTTATGGCTACTAAAATTACATACAAATGAGGATATCTCCCAGATGCAATATGCCAGCAGTTGGAAGTTAGTCTCCTCTTGTAGTGCCAGAGGCCGCCTAGAAAATGACATCAGGAACCTGGGGTGGAGACTTTGGTTTCCCATGGAAATGGGCCACTATTCATGTCTAATTCTGCCTGCCTGCCGCTGGGATTCTGCCTACTAAAATTCCACTTAAATTCCATACAAATGAGAATATCTCCCAGGTGCAATCTACCACCAGATGGAAGTCTGTCTGCCCATGGTGAGCCAAAGGCTTCCTACAAATTGACATCAGGAACCTAGGGCGGAGACTTTGGTTTCCCATGGAAAAGGACCACCGTTCGTTTCTAATGCTGTCTGCCTGCCACTGTGGTTATGACTGCTGAAGTTCCATACAAATGAGGATATCTCCCAGGAACAATCTACAACCACGTGGACGTTTGTCTGCCCTCGTAGTGCCAAAGGTCTCCTAAAAACTGACATCAGGAACGTGGGGTGGAGACTTTGGTTTCCCAAGGAAATGGGCCACCGTTTGTGTCTAATGCCGTCTGCCAGCCACTGGGCTTATGCCTACTAAAATTCCACTAAAATTCTATATAAATGAGGATATCTCCCAGGTGCAATCTACAACCACGTGGACGTTTGTCTGCCCTCGTAGTGCCAAAGGCCTCCTAAAAACTGACATCAGGACCGTGGGGTGGAGACTTTGTTTTCCCATGGAAATGGGCCACCGTTTATGTGTAATGCTATGTGCCTGCCACTGGGCTTATGCCTAGTAAAATTCTATACAAATGAGGATATCTCCCAGATGGAGTCTACCACCAGTTGAAAGTTTGTCTGCCTTTGTAATGCCAACGGCCTCCTACAAACTGACATCAGGAATCTGGAGAGAACGCTTTGGTTTCTATTGGAAAAGGGCCACCCTTTGTGTTTAATGCTGTCTCCTTGCCACTGGGTTTATGACTACTGAAACTACATACACATGAGGATATCTCCCAGATGCAATATGCCACCAGGCGGAAGTTTGTCTGCCCTTGTAGTGCCACAGGCCTCTTAGAAACGGACATCAGGAACGTGGGGTGGAGACTGTGGTTTCCCATAGGAATGGGCCATTGTTCGTGTCTAATGCTGTCTGCCTGCCACTGGGTTTCTTCCTACTAAAATTCCACTAAAATTCCATAGAAATGAGGATATCTCCCAGGTGCAATCTACAACCAGATGGAAGTTTCTCTGCCCTTAAATTGGAAAACGCCTCCTACAATGAGACATCAGCAACGTGGGGTGGAGATTTTGGTTTCCCATGGAAAAGGGCCACTGTTCGTGTCCAATGCTGTCTGCGTGCCACTTGGCTTCTGCCTTCTGAAATCCCATACAAACGAGCATATCTCCCCGATGCAATCAACCACCAGATGGAAGTTTTTCTGCCCTTGTATTGCCAAAGGCCTCCTTCAAACTGACATCAGGAACATAGGATGGATAATTTGTCTTTCCATGGAAAAGGGCCACCGTTCTTGTCTAATGCTGTCTGCCTGCCAGTGGGCATATGCCTACTAAATTTCCATACATATGAGGATATCTCCCAAATGGAATTTCCCACCAGATGGAAGTTTGTCTGCCCTTTTAATGCCAAAGGCCTCCTACAAACTGACATGAGGAGCCAGGGTTGGAGACTTTGGTTTCCCATGGATATTGGGCAGCGTTCGTGTGTAATGCTGTCTGCCTGCCGCTGGACTTCTGCCTACTAAAATACCACTAAAATTCCATACAAATGGCGATATCTCCCAGGTCCAATCTACCACCAGATGGAATTTTTTCTGCCCTTGTAGTTCCAATCGCCTCTTACAGACTGACATCAGGAACGGGGGATGGAGACTTTGGTTTCCCATGGAAATGAGCCACTATTCATGTCTAATTCTATCTACCTGCTGCTGGGATTCTGCCTACTAAAATTCCACTAAAATTCCATACAATGAGTATATCTCCCAGCTACAACCTAACACCAGATGGAAGTTTCTCTGCCCTTGTAGTGCCAAAGGCCTCCTACAAACTGCCATCAGGAACCTATGGTGGAGACTTTGGTTTCCCATGGAAAAGGACCACCGTTCCTGTCTAATGCTCTTTGCCTGGCACTGTGTTTATGACTGCTGAAGTTCCATAAAAATGAGGATATCTCCCAGGTGTAATCTACCACCGGGTGGAAGTTTGTCTGCCCCCGTAGTGCCAAAGGCCTCCTACAAACTGACATCAAGAAGTGGGGTGGAGACTTTGGTTTCCCATGGAAAAGGTCCATTGTTTGTGTCTAATGCTGTCTGCCTGCCACTGGGCTTCTGCCTGCTGAAATTCCATACAAATGAGGATATCTCCTCGATGCAATCAACCACCAGATGGAACTTTGTCTGCTCTTGTAGTGCCAAAGGCCTCCTACAAACTCACACCAGGACCCTGGAGTGGAGACTTTGGTTTCCCATGGAAATGGGCCAGCGTTCGTGCCTAATGACTTGTGCATGCCACTAGGCTTCTGCCTATTAAAATCCCACTAAAATTCCATACAAATGAGGATGTCTCCCACGTGCAATCTACTACCACATGGAAGTTTGTCTGCCCTGTAGTGCCAAAGGCTTCCTACAAATTGATATCAGGAACCTGGGGTGGAGACTTTGGTTTCCCATGGAAAAGGGCCACCGTTCGTGTCTAATGCTGTCTGCCTGCCACTGGGCTTATGGCTACTAAAATTACATACAAATGAGGATATCTCCCAGATGCAATATGCCACCAGTTGGAAGTTTGTCTCCTCTTGTAGTGTCAGAGGCCTCCTAGAAAATGACATCAGGAACCTGGGGTGGAGACTTTGGTTTCCCATGGAAATGGGCCACTATTCATGTCTAATTCTGTCTGCCTGCCGCTGGGCTTATGCCTACTAAAATTCCACTACAATTCCATACAAATGAGAATATCTGCCAGGTGCAATCAAACACCAGATGGAAGTTTCTCTGCCCTTGTGTTTCCAAAGGCCTCCTACAAACTGCTATCAGGAACCTAGGGTGGCGACTTTGGTTTCCCATGGAAAAGGACCACCGTTCCTGTCTAATGCTGTCTGCCTGGCACTGAGGTTATGACTGCTGAAGTTCCATACAAATGAGGATATTTCCCAGGTGCAATCTACCACCAGATGGAAGTTTGTCTGCCTTCGTAGTGCCAAAGGCCTCCTCCAAACTGACACCAGGAACCTGGAGTGGAGACTTTGGTTTCCCATGGAAATGGGCCAGCGTTCGTGTCTAATAATGTGTTCCTGCCACTAGGCTTCTGCCTATTAAAATACCACTAAAATTCCTTACAAATGAGGATGTCTCCCAGGTGCAATCTACCACCAGATAGAAGTTGGTCTGCCCCTGTAGAGCCAAAGGCTTCCTACAAATTGACATCAGTAACCTGGGGCGGACACTTTGGTTTCCCATGGAAAAGGGCCACCGTTCGTGTCTAATGCTGTCTGCCTGCCACTGGGCTTATGGCTACTAAAATTACATACAAATGAGGATATCTCCCAGATGCAATATGCCACCAGTTGGAAGTTTGCCTCCTCTTGTAGTGCCAGAGGCCTCCTAGAAAATGACATCAGGAACCTGGGGTGGAGACTTTGGTTTCCCATGGAAATGGGCCACTATTCATGTCTAATTCTGTCTGCCTGCCGCTGGGATTCTGCCTACTAAAATTCCACTTAAATTCCATACAAATGAGAATATCTCCCAGGTGCAATCAAACACCAGATGGAAGTTTCTCTGCCCTTGTGTTTCCAAAGGTCTCCTACAAACTGCCCTCGGGAACCTAGGGTGGAGACTTTGGTTTCCCTAGGAAAAGGACCACTGTTCCTGTCTAATGCTGTCTGCCTGGCACTGTGGTTATGACTGCTGAAGTTCCATAAAAATGAGGATATCTCCCAGGTGCAATCTACCACCAGGTGGAAGTTTGTCTGCCCTCGTAGTGCCAAATGCCTCCTAAAAACTGACAGCAGGAACGTGGGGTGGAGACTGTGGTTTCCCATAGAAATGGGCCACCGTTTGTGTCTAATGCTGTCTGACAGCCACTAGGCTTATGCCTACTAAAATTCCACTAAAATTCTATAGAAATGAGGATATCTCCCAGGTACAATCTACAACCAGATGGAAGTTTCTCTGCCCTTGTAGTGCCAAAGGCCTCCTAAAAACTGACATCAGGAACGTGGGGTGGAGACATTGGTTTCCCATGGAAAAGGGGCACCGTTCGTTTCTAATGCTGTCTGCCTGCCACTGGGGTTATGCCTGCAGAAATTCCTCACAAATGAGGATATCTCCCACATGGAATCTACCACCAGTTGGAAGTTTGTCTGCGCTTGTAGTACCAAAGGCCTCGTCCAAACTGATATCAGGCATGTGGGATGGAGACTTTGGTTTCCCCGGGAAATGGGCCACCGTTCGTGTCTAATGCTGTCTGCCTGGCACTGTGGTTATGCCTACTAAAATTCCACTAAAATTCTATTCAAATGAGCATATCTCCCGGGTGCAATCTACCACAAGATGGAAGTTCCTCTGCCCCTGTAGAGCCAAAGGCTTCCTACAAATTGACATCAGGAACCTGGGGCGGACACTTTGGTTTCCCATGGAAAAGGGCCACCGTTCGTGTCTAATGTTGTCTGCCTGCCACTGGGCTTATGGGTACATACAAATGAGGATGTCTCCCAGGTGCAATCTACCACCAGATGGAAGTTTGTCTGCCCCTCTAGAGCCAAAGGCTTCCTACAAACTGACATCAGGAACGTGCGGTGGAGACTTTGGTTTCCCATGGAAATGGGCCACGGTTTGTGTCTAATGCTATGTGCCTGCCACTGGGCTTATGCCTAGTAAAATCCCATACAAATGAGGATATCTCCCAGATGGAGTCTACCACCAGTTGAAAGTTTGTCTGCCCTTCTAATGCCAACGGCCTCATACAAACTGACATCAGGAATCTGGAGAGGACGCATTGGTTTCCCATGGAAAAGGGCCACCTTTGTTGTTCAATGCTGTCTGCCTGCCAGTGGACATATGCCGACTAAAATTCCCTACAAATGAGGATATCTCCCAAATGCAATTTCCCACCAGATGGAAGTTTGTCTGCCCTTTTAATGCCAAAGGCCTCCTACAAACTGACATCAGGAGCCTGGGTTGGAGAGTTTGTTTTCCCATGGAAAAGGGCCACCGTACGTGTCTAAGTCTCTCTGCCTGCCACTGGGCTTCTACCTGCTGAAATTCCATACAAATGAGGATATCTCCCCGATGTAATCAGCCACCAGACGGAAGTTTGTTTGCCCTTGTACTGCCAAAGGCCTCCTAAAACCTGACATCAGGAACGTGGCCTGGAGATTTTTGGCTGCCCATGGGAAAAGGGCCACCGTTCATGTCTAATGGTATCTGCCTGCCACTGGGCTTCTACCTGCTGAAATTCCATACAAATGAGGATATCTCCACGATGCAATCAACCACCAGACGGAAGTTTGTCTACTTTTGTAGTGTCAAAGGCCTCCTAGAAACGGGCATCAGGAACGTGGGGTGGAGACTTTGGTTTCCCATAGAAATGGGCCATTGTTCGTGTTTAATGCTGTCTGCCTGTCACTGGGCTTCTTCCTACTAAAATTGCACTAAAATTTAATAGAAATGAGGATATCTATCAGTTGTAATCTACCACCAGATGGAAGTTTCTCTGCCCTTATATTGGAAAACGCCTCCTACAAAGTGACATTTGCAACATGGGCTGGAGGTTTTGGTTTCCCACGGAAAAGGGCCACTGTTCGTGTCTAAGGCTGTCTGCCTGTCACTGGGGTTATGCCTGCTGAAATTCCATACAAATGAGGATATCTCCCCGATGCAATCAACCACCAGACGGAAGTTTGTCTGCCCTTGTACTACCAAAGGCCTCTTAAAACCTGACATTGGGAACGTGGTGTGGAGACTTTGGTTTCCCATGGATATGGGCCAGTGAACATGTCTAATGCTATCTGTCTGGAACTGTTGTTATGACTACTGAAGTTCCATAAAAATAAGGATATCTCGCAGGTGCAATCTACCACCAGGTGGAAGTTTCTCTGCCCTTGTAGTGCCAAAGGCCTCCGAGAAACGGACATCAGGAACGTGGGGTGGAGACTTTGGTTTCCCATAGAAATGAGCCATCGTTCGTGTCTAATGCTGTCTGCCTGCCACTGCGCTTCGTCCAACAAAAATTCCTCTAAAATTCCATAAAAATGAGGATATCTCCCAGGTGGAATCTACCACAAGGTGGAAGTTGGTCTGCCCTCGTAGTGCCAAAGGCCTCCTAAAAACTGACATGAGGAACGTGCGGTGGAGACTTTGGTTTCTCATGGAAATGGGTCATCGTTTCTGTCTAATGCTATGTGCCTGCTACTTGGCTTATGCCTAGTAAAATTCCATACAAATGAGGATATCTCCCAGATGGAGTCTACCACCAGTTGAAAGTTTGTCTGCCCTTTTAATGCCAACGGCCTCCTACAAATTGACATCAGGAATCTGGAGAGGACGCTTTGGTTTCCCAGGGAAAAGGGCCACCCTTGGTGTTTAATGCTGTCTCCTTACCACTGGGCTTATGACTACTGAAATTGCACTAAAATTCCATACAAATATGGATATCTCCCAGGTGCAATCTACAACCAGATGGAAGTTTGTCGGCTCTTGTAGTACCAAAGCCCTCCTAAAAAACTGACATCAGGAACCAGGGGTGGAGACTTTGTTTTCCCATGGAAAAGAGCCACCGTTCGTGTCTAATGCTGTCAGCCTGCCACGGGGCTTATGGCTACTGAAATTACATAGAAATGAGGATATCTCGCTGATGCAATATGCCACCAGTTGGAAGTTTGTCTGCTTTTGTCGTGACAAAGTCCTCCTAGAAACGGACATCAGGAACGTGGGGTGGAGACTTTGGTTTCCCATGGAAATGGGCCACCGTTGATGTTTAATGCTGTCTACTTGCCACTGGGCTTCTGCTTACTTTAATTCCACTAAAATTCCATACAAAGGAGGATATCTCCAAGATGCAATATGCCACCAGTTGGAAGTTTGTCTGCTCTTGTAGTGCAAAAGGCCTCCTAAAAACTGACATCAGGAACCTGGCCTGGAGACTTTGGTTTCCCCTGGAAAACGGCCACTATTCATGTCTAATTCTGTCTGTCGTCCGCTGGGATTCTGCGTACTAAAATCCCTCTAAAATTCTATACAAATGAGAATATCTCGCAGGTGCAATCAACCCCCGGGTTGAATTTTCTCTGCCCTTGTAGTGCCAAAGGGCTCCTATAAACTGACATCTGAAACGTAGGATGGATAATTTGGTTTACCATGGAAAAAAGCCACTAATCATGCCTAATGCTGTGTGCCTGCCACTGGGCGTATGCCCGCTAAAATTCCATACAAATGAGGATATCTCACAGATGCAATTTAGCACCAGATGGAAGTTTGTCTGCTCTTGTAGTGGCAAAGGCCTCCTAAAAAATTGACATCAGGAACCAGGGGTGGAGACTTTGTTTTCCCATGGAAAAGGGCTGCCGTTCGTATCTAATGCTGTCTGCTTGGCATTGTGGTTATGAGTGCTGAAGTTCCATACAAATGAGGATATCTCCCAGGTGCAATCTACCACCAGGTGGAAGTTTGTCTGCTCTCGTAGTGCCAAAGGCCTCCTAAAAAATGACATCAGGAACGTGGGGTGGAGACTTTTGTTTCCCATGGAATAGGGCCACCTTTTGTGTCTAATGCTATCTGCCTGCCACTGGGCTTATGCCTAGTAAAATTCCATGCAAATGAGGATATCTCCCAGATGGAATCTAGCACCAGTTGAAAGTTTGTCTGCCCTTGTAGTGCCAACGGCCTCCTACAAACTGACATCAGGAAGCTGGAGAGGACGCTTTGGTTTCCCATGGGAAGGGGCCACCCTTGGTGTTTAATGCTGTCTCCTTGCCACTGGGCTTATGACTACTGAAATTACATACAAATGAGGATATCTCCCAGATGCAATATGCCACCAGGCGGAAGTTTGTCTGCTCTTGCAGTGCCAAAGGCCTCCTTCAAACTGATATCCGGAACCTGGCACGGAGACTTTGGTTTCCTATGGAAAAGGCCCACCGTTCGTGTTTAATGCAGTCTGTCTGCCACTGGGCTTCTGAGTACTAAAATTCCACTAAAATTCCATACAAATGAGGACATCTCCGAGGTGCAATCTACCGCCAGATGGAAGTTTGTCTGCCCTTGTAGTGCCAAAGGCCTCCTAAAAATTGACATCAGGAACATAGTATGGATAATTTGTTTTTCCCATGGAAAAAGGCCACCGTTCGTGTCTAATGCTGTCTGCCTGCCAGTGGGCATATGACTTCTAAAATTCCATAGAAATGAGGATATCTCCCAAATGCAATTTTCCACCAGATGGAAGTTTGTCTACCCTTTTAATGCCAAAGGCCTTTTAAAAACTGACATCAGGATCTTGGGTAAGAGACTTTGGTTTCCCATGGAAATTGGCCACCGTTTGTGTCTAATGCTGTCTGCCTGGCACTGGGCTTATGCCTAGTAAAATTCCATACAAATGAGGATATCTCCCCGATGCAATACACCACTAGAGGGAAATTTGTCTTCCCAGGTGCAATCTAACACCAGATATAAGTTTCTCTGCCCTTGTGGTTCCAATGGCCTCCTACAAACCTACTTCAGGAACCTGGGGTGGAGACTTTGGTTTCCCATGGAAAAGGACCGCCGTTCCTGTCTAATATTGTCTGCCTGGCACTGTGGTTATGACTGCAAAGTTCCATACAAATGAGGATATCTCCCAGGTGCAATCTACCACAAGGTGGAAGTTTGTCTGCCCTTGTAGTGCCAAAGGCCTCCTTCAAACTGACATCAGCAACATAGGATGGATAATTTGCTTTTCCATGGAAAAGGGCCACTGTTCGAGTCTAATGCTGTCTGCCTGCCACTGGGCATATGCCTACTAAAATTCCTTACAAATTAGGATATCTCCCAAATGCAATTTCCCACCAGATTGAAGTTTGTCTACCCTTTTAATGACAAAGGCCTCCTAAAAACTTACATCGGGAACGTGGGATGGAGACTTTGGTTTCCCAAGGAAATGGGCCTCCGTTCGTGTCTAATGCTGTCGGCCAGCTACTGGGTTTATGACTACTAAAATTCCACCAAAATTCTATACACATGAGGATATCTCCCAGGTGCAGTCTACCACCAGATGGAAATTTGTCTACCCTTTTTATGCCAAAGGCCTCCTAAAAACTGACATTAGGAACCTAGGTTGGAGACTTTGGTTTCCTACGGAAATGGGCCACTATTCCTGTCTAATTCTGTCTGCCTGCCGCTGGGATTCTGCCTGCTAAAATTCCATTTAATTCCATACATATGAGAATATCTCCCAGTTGCAATCTAACACCAGATTAAAGTTTCTATGCCCTTGTGTTTCCAAAGGCCTCCTACAAACTGACATCAGGAACCTGGGGTGGAGACTTAGGTTTCCCATGGAAAAGGACCACTGTTCCTGTCAAATGCTGTCTGCCTGGCACTGTGGTAATGACTGCTGAAGTTCCATACAAATGAGGGTATCTCCCAGGTGCAATCTACCACCAGATGGAAGTTTGTCTGCCCTTGTTGTGCCAAATGCCTCCTAAAAACTGAAAGCAGGAACGTGGGTTGGAGACTTTGGTTTCCCATGGAAATGGGCCACCCTTTGTGTCTAATGCTATGTGCCTGCCACTGGGCTTATGCCTAGTAAAATCCCATACAAATGAGGATATCTCCCAGATGGAGTCTACCACCAGTTGAAAGTGTGTCTGCCCTTGTAATGACAACGGCCTCCGACAAACTGACATTAGGAATCAGGCGAGGACGCTTTGGTTTCCCATGGAAAAGGGCCACCCTTGGTGTTTAATGCTGTCTCCTTGGCACTGGGCTTATGACTACTGAAATTACATACAAATGAGGATATCTCCCAGACGCAATATGCCACCAGATGGAAGTTTGTCTGCTCTTGCAGTGCCAAAGGCCTCCTTCAAACTGACATTCGGAACCTCACCTGGAGACTTTGGTTTCCTATAGAAAAGGCCCACCGTTCATGTTTAATGCTGTCTGTCTACCACTGGGCTTCTGAGCACTAAAATACCACTAAAATACAATAAAAATAGGGAATATCTCCGAGGTGCAATCTACCGCCAGATGGAAATTTGTCTGCCCTTGTAGTGCCAAAGGCCTCCTAAAAACTAACATCAGGAACATAGGATGGATAATTTGTTTTTCCATGGTAAAGGGCCACCTTTCGTGTCGAATGCTGTCTGCCTGCCAGTGGGCATATGCCTACTAAAATTCCCTACAAATGAGGATATCTCCCAAATGCAATTTCCCACCAGATGGAAGTTTGTCTGCCCTTTTAATGCCAAAGGCCTCTGACAAACTCACTTCAGGAGCCTGGGGTGGAGACTTTGTTTTCCCATGGAAAAGGGTCACCGTTCGTGTCTAATGCTGTCTGCCTGCCACTGGGCTTCTACCTGCTGAAATTCCATACAAATGAGGATATCTCCCTGATGCAATCAACCACCTGACGGAAGTTTGTCTGCCCTTGTAGTGCCAAAGGCCTCCTAAAAACTAACATCAGGAACATAGGATGGATAATTTGTTTTTCCATGGTAAAGGGCCACCTTTCGTGTCTAATGCTGTCTTCCTGCCAGTGGGCATATGCCTACTAAAATTCCCTACAAATGAGGATATCTCCCAAATGCAATTTCCCACCAGATGGAAGTTTGTCTACCCTTTTAATGCCAAAGGCCTCTGACAAACTCACTTCAGGAGCCTGGGGTGGAGACTTTGTTTTCCCATGGAAAAGGGTCACCGTTCGTGTCTAATGCTGTCTGCCTGCCACTGGGCTTCTACCTGCTGAAATTCCATACAAATGAGGATATCTCCCCAATGCAATCAACCACCTGACAGAAGTTTGTCTGCGCTTGTACTGCCAACGGCCTCCTAAAACCTGACATCGGGAACGTGGTGTGGAGACTTTGGTTTCCCATGGAAAAGGACCACCGTTCGTGTCTAATGCTGTCTTCCTGGTTCTGTGGTTATGACTGCTGAAGTTCCATACAAATGAGGATATCTCCCAGATGCAATATGCCACCAGATTGAAGTTTTTCTTCTCTTGCAGTGCCAAAGGCCTCCGTCAAACTGATATCCGGTACCTGGCCGAGAGACTTTGTTTCCTATGGAAAAGGCCCACCGTTCGTGTTTAATGCTGTCTGTCTGCCACTGGGCATATGCCTTCTAAAATTCCATACAAATGAGGATATCTCCCAAATGCAATTTCCCACCAGATGGAAGTTTGTCTGCCCTTGTAGTGCCAAAGGCCTTCTAAAAACTGACATCAGGAACGTGCCGTAGAGACTTTGGTTTCCCATGGAAAAGGTCCACCGTTTGTGTCTAATGCTATGTGCCTGCCACTGGGCTTATGCCTAGGAAAATTCCATACAAATGAGGATCTCTCCCAGATGGAATCTACCACCAGTTGAAAGTTTGTCTGCCCTTGTAATGCCAACGGCCTCCTACAAACTGACATCAGGAATCTGGAGAGGACGCTTTGGTTTCCCATGGAAAGGGGCCACCGTTGGTAATTAATGCTGTCTCCTGGCCACTGGGCTTATGACTACTGAAATTACATAAAAATGAGGATATCTCCCAGACGCAATATGCCACCAGATGGAAGTTTGTCTGCTCTTGTTGTGCCAAAGGCCTCCTACAAACTGATATCAGGAATGTGGAGTTGAGTCCCCTCCAAAGCCCTCAATATCCCCACTGGAGCCCCCAATGTCTCCTCCATAGCCCCAAATGTCCCCTCCATAGCCTTCCATGTCTCGTATGGAGCCCCCAATATCACCTCCATAGCCCCCAATGTACCACCATAGACCTCAATGTCCCCTATGGAGCCCCAATGTCCCATACGGAGCCGCCAATATCCCCTCCATAGCCCCCAATGTCCCCTCCAAAGCCCTCGATGTCTTTTATGGAGTCCCCAATGTCCCCTATGGCGCCCCCAATGTTCCCTACATAGGCCACAATGTTCACACCATAGCCCTCAATGTCCCTTATGGAGCCCGCAATGTCCTCTCCATAGCCCCCAATCTCCCCTCCATAGCCCACAATATCTCACCCATAGCCCTCAATGTCCCCTATGGAGCCCCCAATGTCCCTTATGGAGCCCCCAATGTCCCCTCCATAGCTCGCAATGTCCCCTATGGAGCCGTCAATGTCCCCTCTGGAGCCCGCAATGTCCCCTAAAGAGCCCCTAATGTCCCCTATGCAACCCCCAATGTCCCATCTGGAGCCCCCAATGTCCACTCCATAGCCAACAATGTCCAATATGGAGTTCCCAAAGTCCCCTATGGAGCCCCCAATGTCCCCTCCAAAGCCCCCAATGTCCCCTCTGGAGCCCCCAATGTCCTCTCCATAGCCCACAATGTCCAATATGGAGTTCCCAAAGTACCCTATGGAGCCCCCAATGTCCTCTCCAAAGCCCCCAATGTCCCCTCTGGAGCCCCCAATGTCCACTCCATAGCCCACAATGTCCAATATGGAGTTCCCAAAGTCCCCAATGGAGCCCCCAATGTCCCCTTCACAGCCCTCAGTGTCCCCACCATAGCCCACAATGACCCCTCCCTAGCCCTCAGTGTTCCCTCCATAGCCCCCAATGTCCCTTCAGGTGACCCCAATGTCCCCTCCATAGCCCTCAGTGCCCCCTCCAAATCCCCCAATGTCCCCTCCATGCCTCTAATGGCCCATCCAAACCCCCAATGGCCCCTCCATAGTCGCCAATGTACCCTCTAGAGCCCCCAATGTCCCTTCCATAGCCCTCAATGTCCTCTCTGGAGCCCTCAATGTCCCCTCTGTAGCCCCCAGGGTCACATCCATAGCTTCCAATGTCCCCTCTGCAGCCCCCCCATGACCCCTCCATAGTCCTCAATGTCCCCTCCATAGCCCCCAATGTCTTCTATGGAGCCCCCAATGTCCCCTCTGGAACCCAAAATGTCCCCTCCATAGCCCTCAATTTCCCCTCGGCAGCCCCCAATGTCCACTCCGTAGCCCACAATGTCCCCTCTGGAGCACTCAATGTTTCCTATGGAGCCCCCAATGTCCCCTCCATAGCCATCAATATCTCCTATGGAGCCCCCAATGCCCCCTCTTGAGTCCCCAATGTCCCCTCTGGAGCCCCCAGTGTCCCCTCCATAGCCCTCAATATTCACTCTCTAGTACCCAGTGTCACCTTCATAGCCCTCAATGTCCCCTATGGAGCCCCCAATGCCCCCTCCATAGCCCCCAATGTCCCCTCTGGAGCCCTCAATGTCCCCTCTGGAGCCCTCAATGTCCCCTCTGGAGCCCTCAAAGTCCCCTCCATAGCCCCCAATGTCCCCTCTGGAGCCCTTAATGTTCCCTCTGTAGCGCCCAGTGTCCCCTATGGATCCCCCAATGTCCCCTCCATAGCCCCCAATGTCCCCTCCATAGCGCCCAATGTCTCCTCTGGAGCCCTCAATGTCCCCTCCATAGCCCTCAATGTCCCCTCTTGAGCCCCCAATGTCCCCTATGGAGCCCCCAATGTACCCTCCATTGCCCTCAGTATCGCCTCTGGAGTTGTCAATGTCCCCTCCATAGCCCCCAATGTCCCCTATGGAGCCCCTAATGTCCTCTCCATAGCCCCCAATGTCCCCTCTGGAGCCCCCCATGTCCCCTCCATAGCCCTCAATGTCCCCTCCATAGCCCTCTATGTCTCCTATGGAACTCCTAATGTCCCCTCCATAGCCCCCAGTGTCCCCTCTGGAGCCTCCCATGTCCCCTCCATAGCCCCCAATGTCCCCTCCCTAGCCCTCAATGTCCCCTATGGAGCCCCCAATGTCCCCTCGTGAGTCCCCAATGTCCCCTCTGGAGCCTTCAATGTCCCATCTGGAGCCCTCATTGTACCCTACGGAGCCCTCAATGTCCACTCTGGAGCCCCCAATATCCCCTCTTGAGCACCCAATGTCCTCTCCATAGCCCTCAATATCCCCTCTGTAGCCCCCTGTGTCACCTCCATAGCTCTCAATGTCCCCTATGGAGCCCCCAATGTTCCCTCTGGAGCCCTCAATGTCCCCTCTAGAGCCCGCAATTTCCACTATGGAGCCCCCAATGTCCCCTCCTGAGCACCCAAGGTCTCCTCCATAGCCCCCAATGTCCCCTCTGGAGCCCCCCATGTCCCCTCCATAGCCCCCAATGTCCCCTCCCTAGTCCTCAATGTCCCCTTTGGAGCCCCCAATGTCCCTTCATGAGTCCCCAATGTCCCCTCTGGAGCCTTCAATGTCCCATCTGGAGCCCTCATTGTACCCTACGGAGCCCTCAATGTCCACTCTGGAGCCCCCAATATCCCCTCTTGAGCACCCAATGTCCCCTCCATAGCCCTCAATATCCCCTCTGTAGCCCCCTGTGTCACCTCCATAGCTCTCAATGTCCCCTATGGAGCCCCCAATGTTCCCTCTGGAGCCCTCAATGTCGCCTCCATCGCCCTAAATGTCCCCTACTGAGCCCCCAATATCCCCTCCATTGCTCTCAATGGCCCCTCTGGAGCCTTCAATGTCCCCTCCATAGCCTTCAATGTCCCCTATGGATCCCAAATATCCCCTCTTGAGCCCCCAATGTCCCCTCCATAGCCGTCAACATCCCCTCTGGTGCCCTCAATATCCCCTCCATAGCCTTCAATGTCCCCTATGGAGCCCTCAATGTCCCCTCTGGTTCCCCAAATGTCCCCTCCGTAGCCCCCAATGTCCCCTCATGGCCTCCAAATTACCCTTCATAGCCCTCAATGTCCCCTCTGGAGCCCTCAATGTCCCCTCCATAGCCCTCAATGTCCCCTCCACAGCCCCCAGTGTCCCCTCTTGAGCCCCTAATGTTCCCTCCATAGCCCTCAATGTCTCCTCTGGAGCCCTCAATGTCCCCTCCATAGACCTCGATGTCCCCTATGGAGGCTCGAATGTCCCCTTTGTAGGCCCCAAAGTACCTTCCATAGCCCACAATGTCCCCTCCATAGCCCTCAATGTCCCTTAAGGAGCCCCCAATGTCCCCTCCATAGCCATCAATATCCCCTCTGGAGCCCTCAATGTCCCCTGCAAAGCCCTCAATATCCCCTATGGAGCCTCCAATGTCCCCACTGTAGCCCCGACACGCGACCAGAACTTCACAGAGACACGTGGTTCAAAGCGGCCCGGGGTGTTACCATGGAAACGAGAGACGCAGCGGCCCGGAAGTTATCATGGAGACGCGGGACAGAGAAGCACAGAAATTACCATAGACACGAAGGATAGAGCGGCCCGGAGCTTACCATAGAGACGCGGGCCAGAGCGGCCCGCAAAAATACAATAGAGACGCAGGCCAGAGCGTCCCGGAATTTAGCATAGAGATGCTGGCCAGAGCGTCCCGGAAGTTACCATCGAGATGCAGGCTGGAGAAGCCCCAAAGTTACCATGGATACGCTGTCAAGAGCGGCGTCTTTTTTTTATATTAAAAAAACAAAACTAAACAAAACTAATACTCTTTAAAATCCTTTCACTAAACACATAAAAGATCCTACAAAAATCTCTATTAATATAAAGTTATGCGATTAATATTTTAAAATATTACAATAGCCGAGCAGCCATCTTGAGAGGGATGTCACATGACTTCCGCCCTCACTCGCCGCCATCTTGGTTGTGTCTGAAGCCACTTCCGGTTGAGACGCCATCTTTTTTGTGGCACTCTTAAGGCCCCCTCCGGCTTCAAACAGAGACGCCTGACTAAATCTACTGCTTGAACCAGGCCGCGGCATAGCTGAGCCCACAGACCCTGCCCACACACCTGGAAACGCCATGGAGAATTTAATCTGTGAAGCAGTCTGGTCGGGGTTGCGCACAGGCAGTCAGTTAGACGCCTTCGGGGTCTTTGATTTTTCCCGCCCTTTTTTTCCACTCGCCGCCATCTTGGTTGTGGCTGAAGCCAGTTCTGGTCGATCCGCCATCTTTTTTGTGGCACCCTTATGGTCCCCCCGGCTCCACACAGAAGTGCCTGACTAAATCGACTGTCGGAACCCCTCGGGGGCACTGTCGAGCCTCCAGCTCGTACCCGCGCACCTGGAAACACCCCAGAAAAATCACTCTCGGCCGGCGCCGTGGTCGTGTTTTTGCGCAGGCAGCTGGCTAGATGCCACCAGGGTCCTTGCTTTTTTCCCGCCCTTTTTGCCGCCATCTTGGAAACGTCAAGCAGTGCCGGCAAGCTCACAGTCCGGGGCTGCCACGCGCATCGGGCTGGGCTCGGGAGAGTGCTCCAGTACCGCGCTCTGTCCACACGGTGGCAGCACTGCCCTTAAGCTCAGCCAGGGGCTGTCACACGCGTTGGGGACGGGCGCGGGAGCGCTGCAGTACCGCGCTTTGTCCACACGGTGGCAGCACTGCACCCGAGCTCAGCCCTGGGTCGGGGACAGGCAGAGAGCGGAGGCCAAAAAGGCGTCCAAAAATCCCCTTCCAAACATTCTCTAAATTAAATGCCACAACAGTCTCCCAGCCACAACTACGAGAACCCTGTCACCAATGAAATTGAAATCAAAAAAGTCTTTAAGTTATATTTCCAAATTTTTAATCTTTTTTTTATTTTTATATTGCTATTTATAACTTATCTTTTATATTCCTATCTATATTATATCTCATATAATATATGCAACATGTAATATGATATATTGTCTTTATATTATTGATATTTTTTGTTTTATATTTCTATTTTTATTATTTATATTGTTCTATTTCTGTATTTTTTTTAAAATTCGTGTTCATGTTTTAACCAATTTTTTAAATATGAATTCATTAACCTAACACAGCAGAAGGACAATTAATTACAATTAAATTAGCCTGGTTTTCCAAGGGTAAAGATTTCATTTTTATTAAAATAATATTGGCATATTTTCTCTTTTTGTGGTTTTTTCGGGAGGTGGGCTGTTTTTCGGGGGGTTTGTTTTGTGGTGTTTTTGTTTGCTTTGGTTTGGATTTCTCTGTTAGTAAACCATGAGGTTCTGAGAGTTACAACATAAAATGCCTACTCGTTTTTATTGCTGTCTCTGAAATACACCTCGACACCAAGTTACTGCTGGTGATGCTGTACATGGGTAGAATGAGACCTGTTGTTGGGGGTTCCAAAGAAAAACATGGCACCGCCCGCGTTCAGGATTTTTAATGGAGCAGAAAACGCAGAGGTTTTGCTGACTGCACTCTCAACCCGATCCAGACGTCCAGTGGCCATGGGTGTCGTTCTTCAGCTCCTTTCTTGCCAACAGCCAAACTTCCAGACACTCCGGGCATAAAGGAGTAATGGGGAAAAAAAGTAAAGGAACAAAGGAATCATGAAAAAAATAAAATAAAAATATATAACAAAAAAGAGAAATAAAATTAAAATTTAAAAATTAATTTGAAAGTAAAATTTTAGTATAAAATTTCACAATTAAATTTTTTTAGTAAAACTATAAAAAGAAAAATAAGATAGAAAAGAAAAACAATAAAAAACTAAAAGCAAATAAAAAACCAAATAATATAAAAAAAATTTAAAGAAATAAAAAACAAGAAAGTACAAAAGGAATTAAAAAAAAAACAAAACAAAAAACTAAAATAAAAACAAAATTTGGGGGAATAAATTATAAAAACATTTAAAAAATACAGAACAAGAAATAAAATAACATGAAGCAATAAAACACAATAAAATCAAAATATAGCATTAAAAAAACCCCAAATCAAAAAGCAATAAATAAAAAAATAAAACAAACAATACCTAGAATAAAAGACAAAATTAAATAAATGCAGCTCTCCCCTCGTGCCACTGCCTAACACAGCTCCGGGAATTTCTGGATTCTGCAGGGGCAGGGAAAGCTTACTTTGGATGAACATCCAAATGTGCCAAGCCAGGAAAGACCCACCCCATTGTGTCCAAGGAACAGCAATTAGGCCATTTAGGATTTAAGTATTAATGGGATTTTAATGGGATAGTTAAAAATGCAGTACATATAACTTTACAGAGAGATGAATTATGGTAAATAAACACTTCGCAAGTTGGCTGGTGCTGAACAATTGGGATTTACCAACAGGAATTTGGTAAATGTCCTTGAAATGTGCCCTACGATGAGGCAAAACTCCAACTAGGATGGAAAACTGGCATTTGCAATAAATACTCCCTTACTAAAATCAAAAAGAGGAAAAACATCAAAGGAAAGGAAGGAAAAATATCTAAATCTCATCCTGCCTGGAAGACAAGCTCAGGCATTTCTAACACTGAAAACTTTGGAAACAGTTAGCAGTTTCATGGTGGAAGTTCGTGGAATGCTGACATAAAATCTTCTTCCTCTGCTCAGATTTTAAAGGGAAGTGAGAACTAAACATCTCAAGTAACTCCTATCCAACAATCATCTGTATTCTGTGGGAGTAACATTGCAAAGAAACTCCAGGCGTACTTGTATCTGACATCTGAAGCTCTTAGCAGAGCTGGGAAGTTTCAATAGAACAAAAGAGCCACCACAATTGCTGGAATAACAAAATTCAACTTGGCAAACGTCAGGAACTTTATTTACAAATCCATGGAGGAGGAGGAGGAGGAGGAGGATGACACCAGGAACACACTCCAGCTGAAAGCAACGATTTATTTGGAAAAGGCGGGATATCCAACTGACAGCCTCTGGTCATGGCCAAGCAATTCTCCAGGAGTCGGAGACAAAAGTGGGAACCTTGGACTGGGACAAGGCCTTCCACTGGCCTGGCTTCCTTGGCTCTCTCCTTTTTTGCCAACTACCTGAAGAGGAAAAAAAACCAGGAATACAGTTCCAAACCTGGGCAGGACATCCTTGGCTCAAGCAGACTGAAGCGCAACTCCCAGGGAGCGAGGCCAGGCTGTGCGCCGGGGAGCTCTGGGAATCTGGGATTGCCCATGGCATTCAAGGGCTGGAAAAGCACAGCCAGCTGCCGGCTTTAGTGCCGGGACACAGCAAGGCCTGGCCCCAGGGGCAGCAGTTGGAGCTGGGCCTGCAGGAGAACGCCCCAAACCCAGTTTAAACATCCAGCAGGACACCCAGCACGCTCCAGGATGAAGTCAGGTGGGAGAAACCCCCCGGATGCTCCACGTTCCTCGCCGCTGGCAGCTTTGCCAGGGCCTCCGTCAAAATTCCTACCTCACCGTGCAGCTCCTACAAAACAGGAGAGCCTATGGAAACCATCCAGAAATGCACGGATCTCCAGTTCTTAAGAGCCAAAGCGGCAGCAAAAGGTGTCCCAACTGTCCTGCAAACCAGCAGGTCTGAGGAGATGCAGGGCTCTGTTCCACAGGGGACACAAGTGCCCCTCAGCCAGCCAAGATTCTCTCGGGCTCTTCCCTCTGCTCCCTGCGGACACGAGCAGCAGTTTTTCCCTAGGGTTCCCCTTTCCATCAAGGCAATGACTTCTGTTCTTCTCCGACTCCATGTTCAGGAAGGAAAAAAGGAATATTAGCATTACACAGACTGTCCAGAAGGGTGTGACTGAGGCAGGATCAGCTCCCAGTCCACTGCTGCTTCTGGATTTCTGGGCAGTTCCTTCCCATCCTGCCCTTCCCAGCACCATTCCCTGGGTGCCATATCCAAAGACACCTTCTCCATGCAGCTTAAAAAGCCACAGAAACCCAAAGAAAGAAGATCAAAAATCAATTCACATGTTTCTAGTCTGGGGAGAATGAGGGAGGTCTAAAATCTGTATTTATTTTAGAACAGTAGAGCCAATTTTAAGGACCTTGAGTATCAGTGAAGGGCAGCAAAAGCTGATAAACTCCTTTATTAAGTTAGTAGGAGCAGAAAAACAAAGTTTTAAGATCAAGTTTTGCTGCTAAAAATTAAGGAGGTGCCATGTTGGTGTTAGTGCTTTTAACCTTCTGACATTAGAGGGTATTTGTACCATAAATGCCTGAAGTGTCCTAAAATGATATTATGATATCCTCTATCATTCTCCCCGAAATTATCTATCTCTCAACCATATTATCAAACACAAACAAACAAACAAAATCATTCATGTTCCTGCAAACATCTGAATGCCACACAGGAGAACGTGCATTTTCATTTTGAAGTAATTTTATTTTACATTTCTCCAGAGTTCCAAGCAGAGCGTCTGTATTACTGAAGGAAAACAATACAGATCAGAGAAGCTTATCAATCAGCAGTACGACGTCCCTTTCACACAGTGGGTGCACCTGTCCTCTGGATCTCCCCTACAGTCCTGGCAGTCCATCTTTGCCCTGACAGAGAAAACTGCATGGTTTAAAGGGTGCTGAGATAAAGAAGGATACATTAGGAGGGCCATGGATATAAAATAAATGAAAAGCATCTGTAAGAGTTTCTTTCCGTCTACAAAATAACTTTTCTTTTGGGGTTGATTTTCATTTTTTTAAATTGACAGTCTGTACACAGATAAACCTTTCACCAGAAATCATTTAAAAATGCTGGTGTCACAAGGAAAAAGGAGCCACTAAACAACCCATCCTGCAAACTCATAAGCCTCTCCTCGGCTGCGGGTGTCTATCTTTGGGACCAGCCCTGCCCCGGGAGTGACACTGCTGCTGATGAGTTCAGGGCCCCCAGAGCACGGAAGAACAGATCACCACTTTGCCAGCTAAACCAGTGCACCGAGCGCCCCATCCAGTCCTTTCCTGAACAGCTCCACTGAGGGTGACTCCACCACTTCCCTGGGCAGCCCTTACCACTGCCTGACCATCCTTTCCATGAAAAAATTCTTCCTAATGTCCAGCCTGAACCTCCCCCGGTGCAGCTTGAGGCTATGACCTCTCGTCCTGTTGCTTGGTACCTGGGGAAGAGGCCACTCCACAATCTGGTTACAGTGTCCTTGCAGGGAGACAACCCGCAGATTATTTGCAAGTATGTTCTAGAACACGTGGAGAACAAGTCATTCGGGCACTGCACTGAGCGTGATATTTTCATACCCCTGGCCGGCTGAGTTTCCATAGCACAAGTCAGTGATGCACTCAGTAGTCCTGTTTGCAGCTCTTCTGCCCAGGGCTGCCAGGCTCCAAAGAGCTGAATTACAGAGTAGATGTCAGTGGAACTCGCACACAAGGTGAGTAACCTTGTACCAAGGAGATGCATGGTCAGGTAGGGTCATCTATAGCTTTTAGGATGTCAGATTTGTTTTGCCACCTTGCTGTACTACTCTAAAACCTAAGGCAAGAAACTTTGTTTTAAAATGAAGACTATTGCATTTCTAGTGTTCCCCCGCCATTAGTCACCATTAGAACAGAGATAGGAATTACCAGCTTGTGCTGCTTCCAAAATCTTGTACAAAAATAGATCACTATGTCCTTTGCGCAGTCTCAAAAATCTCCAGACTCTTCTTTCACCTCTCGCTTCCAACAGGTACGGTCAGGTCCCATTCCTGGCCTTGTGTTTCGGTCAAAACCACAGACAAATTAAGTTTGTATTCACTTTCCTTGGAATGGCTACTTGGAATCCGTTCTGTTCCCATTCTCATTGATTGCATTTCTTTACATTTCCTTTTTTTTTTTGTCCAAAGGAAATGCATTGGCAGTGCAAACACAAAGTAGGTACAATGAGACTCCTGCCCACTTCCCCTCCCCAACGAGCAGGGGAGTGGCAGCACTCAGCACCCAGGCTTATTGCCAAATCACCCCAGCATTGCCAAAAGGCCTCCCAAGGCATTACTTGCATGCACAGGACTCCACTGTCATGTTGGGGTACACCTTCAGCACCACGTTTTTGTTTTCATCAAAGAATAAGATACTAAGAGAAGACATCTTGTCAGGCCCACAGCAAGGCTCGGGAATGCCAGGGACGACTCCAACAGCTCTCACACTGCTCTGGATGGTGGCGTGGTTGGATGGCTTCATGGCCTGAAAGAGAAAGACGTGGTAGTTACCACACCCACGCTGCCATGGATTTACGTACTCTACAATGACATTGCTTTGTTGAAGGGCCCTGTCGAGACCCCTCAGCTGAAACATCTGTAGCCAGTGGCACTGCTGAGGAACTGAGCCTCCAAGACAGCTGTACCTCATACTAAAGTAACATTTTCCTCCAGAGAAGAAGCTTCAAAGGTTTCCTAAAAAGCTAAAACTTCAAAGTTTCCTAAATTTATGAAAAGGGACACACTTGGGTTTGCTCTAGCAGATCTGAAAGCAGATCTGCCTGGTGAAGTAATTGCTTGGTCTCAAAACCAGAAACTATTAAGGTGCTCATAGAAACAAAAAACCAACACAGAAAAGAAAACCAAGTTTTACTCCGAACCCTAAAATGCTTCCCTGTATAAGAGATAGGTGAGCATGAAAAATGCATAAGACAAAGCTTTTAGCCAGGGACTTTTGGCTCGGTTTTTAGAGTTGTTCTTACACACACTCTGGGAATCAAAACAGTTCAGTGTGTACCCCAACACATGTCGCTGGGAACTACACAGAACAAGGTCATTTTGGCCAAATGTTCAAGTTGCAGTTTTGCTGCAATGACAGATGATTTGTTTCCAGGGAAAAAAGTCAGTCTCAAGGGTTAGATATGGACCTGGAAAAAGCACAGGAATAACTGAGAATTCCAGCTCTTAGTATCATTTGCACAGCACGTTAGTACATGAAGTTCAAAGTCTGCATCTAAGCTGATGGCTTTAGAGGGGACATTGGGGGCTATGGAGGGGACATTGGGGGCTCCATAGGGGACACTGGGGGCTCCATTAGGGACAACGGGGGCTCCAGAGGGGACATAGAGGGCTATGGAGGGGACATTGGGGGCTCCTTAGGAGACATTGGGGGCTCCAGAGGGGACATTGGGGGCTCCATAGGGGACATTGAGGACTTTGGAAAAGACATTGGGAGCTCCATAGGGGACATTGGGGGCTATGGAGGGGACATTGGGGGCTCCAGAGGGGACATTGAGGGCTATGGAATGGACATTGGAGGCTACAGAGGGGACATTGGAGGCTCCATAGGGGACATTGAGGGCTATGGAGGGGACATGGTGGGCTATGGAGCGGACATTGGGGGCTCCAGAGGGGACACTGGGGGCTATGGGGGGGACATTGAGGGCTATGGAGGGGTTATTGGGGTCTATGGAGGGGACATTGGGGGCTCCAGAGGGGACATTGGGGGTTATGGAGGGGACACTAAGGGCTCTGGAGGGGACACTGGGGTCTATGGAGGGGACATTGGAACCTCCATAGGGGACATTGAGGCGTCCATACGGGACATTGAGGGCTATGGAGGACACATTGGGGACTATGGAGTTGACACTGGGGGTTACAGAGGGGACATTGAGGGCTCCAGAGGGGACATTGAGGGCTATGGAATCACACTAGCGGCTCCAGAGGGGACATTGAGGGCTAGGGAGAGGACATAGGGAGCTATGGAGGGGACATTGGGGGCTCCATAGGGGACATTGAGGGCTCCATACGGGACATTGAGGGCTATGGAGGGTACTTTGGGGGCTACAAAGGGGACATTGGGGGCTCCATAGGGCACATTGAGGGCTATGGAGGGGACATTGGGGGCTCCTGAGGGGACATTAGGGGCTATGGAGGGGACACTGCAGGCTATGGAGTGGTCATTGGGGGCTAAGGAGGTGACACTGGGGGCTACAGAGGGGTCATTGAGGGCTATGGAGGGGACATTGGGTGCTCGTGAGGGGACATTGGGGGCTAGAGAGGGGACATTTGGGGCTCCATAGGGGACATTGAGGGCTCCAGAGAGGACATTGAGGGCTACAGATGGGATATTTGGGGCTCTATAGGGGACATTAAGGGCTATGGAGGTGACACTGGGGGCTACAGAGGGGACATTGAGGGCTCCAGAGGGGACATTGATGGCTATGGAGGGGACATTGGGGGCTCCAGCGGGGACATTGGGGGCTATGGAGGGTACGTTGGGGGCTACAAAGGGGACATTGGGCGCTACATAGGGGACATTGGGGGCTCCTTAGGGGATATTGAGGGCTATGGAGGGGACATTGAGGGCTCTGGAAGGTACTTTGGGGGCTACAAAGGGGACATTCGGGCCTCCATAAGGGACATTGAGGTCTATGGAGGGGACATTGAGGGCTCCAGAGGGGACATTGGGGGCTCAAGAGGGGACACTGGGGGCTATGGAGGGTACTTTGGGGGCCATGAGGGGACATTGGGGGCTATGGAGGGTACGTTGGGGGCTACAAAGGGGACATTGGGCGCTACATAGGGGACATTGGGGGCTCCTTAGGGGACATTGAGGGCTATGGAGGAGACATTGAGGTCTCTGGAAGGTACTTTGGGGGCTACAAAGGGGACATTCGGGCCTCCATAAGGGACATTGAGGTCTATGGAGGGGACATTGAGGGCTCCAGAGGGAACATTGGGGGATCCAGAGGGGACATTGATGGCTCCATAGGGGACATTGAAGGCCATGGAGGGGACATTGAGGGCTCCAGAGGGGACATTGAGGGCTATGGAGGGGACATTGAGGGCTCCAGAGAGGCCATTGGGCGCTATGGAGGGGATATTGGGGGCTATGGAGGGGACATTGGGGGCTCCAGAGGCAACATTGGGATCTATGGAGGGGACATTGGGGGCTCCATAGAGGGCATTGAGGGCTGCAGACGGGTCATTGAGGGCTATGGAGGGGACATTGGGGGCACCATAGGGGACATTGAGGGCTCTAGAGGGGACATTGGGGGCTATGGAGGGGACATTGGGGGCTCCATAGGGGACATTGAGGCCTATGGAGGGGACATTGAGGGCTATGGAGGAGACATTGGGGGCTATGGAGGGGACATTGGGGGCTCCTGAGGGGACATTAGGGGCTATGGAGGGGACACTGCAGGCTATGGAGTGGTCATTGGGGGCTAAGGAGGTGACACTGGGGGCTACAGAGGGGACATTGAGGGGTATGGAGGGGACATTGGGTGCTCGTGAGGGGACATTGGGGGCTAGAGACGGGACATTGTCCATAGGGGACATTGGGGGCTCCAGAAGGGACATTGAGAGCTACAGACGGGACATTTGGGGCTCTGTAGGGGACATTAAGGGCTATGGAGGTGACACTGGGGGCTACAGTGGGGACATTGGAGGCTCCATAGGGGATATTGAGGGCTTTGCAGGGGACATTGAGGGCTCCAGAGGGGATATTGATGGCTATGGAGGGGACATTGGGGGCTCCTTAAGGGACATTGAGGGCTATGGAGGGGACATTGAGGGCTATGGAAGGTACTTTGGGGCCTACAAAGGGGACATTCGAGCCTCCATAGGGGACATCGAGGTCTATGGAGGGGACATTGAGGGCTCCAGAGGAGACATTGAGGGCTATGGAGGGGACATTGAGGGCTCCAGAGGGGACATTGAGGGCTATGAAGGGTAATTTGGAGGCCATGAGGGGACATTGGGGGCTACGGAGAGGACATTTGGGGAACCAGAGGGGACATTGAGGGCTCCATAGGGGACATTGAAGGCTATGGAGGGGATATTGAGGGCACCAGAGGGGATGTTGACGGCTATGGAGGGGACATTGGGGGCTCAAGAGGGGATATTTGGGATCCATAGGGGACATTGAAGGCTATGGAGGGGACATTGAAGGCTCCAGAGGGGCCATTGAGAGCAATGGAGGGGATATTGGGGGCTCAGTAGGGGACATTTAGGGCGATGGAGGCGACATTGAGGGCTATGTAGGGGACATGGGGGGCTACGGAGAGGACATTGGGGGATCCAGAGGGGACATTGAGGGCTAGGGAGAAGACATAGGGGGCTATGGAGGGGACATTGGGGGCTCCACAGTGGACATTGGGGGCTCCAGAGGGGACATTGAGGGCTATGGAGGGGACATTGTGGGCTACGGAGGGGACATTGGGGGCTCCAGAGGGGATGTTGGGGGCTTTGGAGAGGACACTGAGGGCTTTGAAGAGGTCATTGAGAACTATGGAGCGGACATTGAGGGCTGTGGAGGGGACATTGGGGGATCCTGAGGGGACATTGGGTTCTCAAGAAGGGACATTGGGGGCTCCATAGGGGACATATAGGTCTCCAGAGGGGACATTGAGGGCTATTAAGGGGACCTTGGGTGCTCAGGAGGGGACATTGGGGGCTCCATAGTGGAAATTGCGGGCTCTAGAGGGGACATTGAGGGCTCCAGAGGGAACATTGGGGGCTCCATAGGGGACATTGAGAGCTATGGAAGTGACACAGGGGGCTACAGAGGGGATATTGAGGGCTATGGAGGGGACATTGGGTGCTCAAGAGGGGATATTGGGGGCTCCAGAGTGGACATTGAGGGCTCCGTAGGGTACAATGAGGGCTCCAGATGGGACATTGAAGGCTCCAGAGGGGACATTGGGGACACACGAGGGGACATTGGGGGCTCCATAGGGGACATTGAGGACTAGGGAGGGGACATTGGGGGCTATGGAGGGGACATGGGGGGCTCCAGAGGGGTCATTGGGGGCTCCATAGGGGACATTGAGGACTAGGGAGGGGACATTGGGTGCTCAGGAGGGGACATTGGGGGCTCCATAGTGGAAATTGCGGGCTCTAGAGGGGACATTGAGGGCTCCAGAGGGAACATTGAGGGCTATGGAATGGACATTGGAGGCTACAGAGGGGACATTGGAGGCTCCATAGGGGACATTGAGGGCTATGGAGGGGACATGGTGGGCTATGGAGCGGACATTGGGGGCTCCAGAGGGGACACTGGGGGCTATGGGGGGGACATTGAGGGCTATGGAGGGGTTATTGGGGTCTATGGCGGGGACATTGGGGGCTCCAGAGGGGACATTGGGGGTTATGGAGGGGACACTAAGGGCTCTGGAGGGGACACTGAGGTCTATGGAGGGGACATTGGAACGTCAATAGGGGACATTGAGGCGTCCATACGGGACATTGAGGGCTATGGAGGACACATTGGGGACTATGGAGTTGACACTGGGGGTTACAGAGGGGACATTGAGGGCTCCAGAGGGGACATTGAGGGCTATGGAATCACACTAGCGCCTCCAGAGGGGACATTGAGGGCTAGGGAGAGGACATAGGAAGCTATGGAGGGTACATTGGGGGCTCCAGAGGGGACATTGAGGGCTCCATACGGGACATTGAGGGCTATGGAGGGTACTTTGGGGGCTACAAAGGGGACATTGGGGGCTCCATAGGGCACATTGAGGGCTATGGAGGGGACACTGAGGGTTTTGGAGGAGACATTGGGGGCTATGGAGGGGACATTGGGGGCTCCTGAGGGGACATTAGGGGCTATGGAGGGGACACTGCAGGCTATGGAGTGGTCATTGGGGGCTAAGGAGGTGACACTGGGGGCTACAGAGGGGTCATTGAGGGCTATGGAGGGGACATTGGGTGCTCGTGAGGGGACATTGGGGGCTAGAGAGGGGACATTTGTGGCTCCATAGGGGACATTGAGGGCTCCAGAGAGGACATTGAGGGCTACAGATGGGATATTTGGGGCTCTATAGGGGACATTAAGGGCTATGGAGGTGACACTGGGGGCTACAGAGGGGACATTGAGGGCTCCAGAGGGGACATTGATGGCTATGGAGGGGACATTGGGGGCTCCAGCGGGGACATTGGGGGCTATGGAGGGTACGTTGGGGGCTACAAAGGGGACATTGGGAGCTACATAGGGGACATTGGGGGCTCCTTAGGGGACATGGAGGGCTATGGAGGCGACATTGAGGGCTCTGGAAGGTACTTTGGGGGCTACAAAGGGGACATTCGGGCCTCCATAAGGGACATTGAGGTCTATGGAGGGGACATTGGGGGCTCCAGAGGGGACACTGGGGGCTATGGGGGGGACATTGAGGGCTATGGAGGGGTTATTGGGGTCTATGGAGGGGACATTGGGGGCTCCAGAGGGGACATTGGGGGTTATGGAGGGGACACTAAGGGCTCTGGAGGGGACACTGGGGTCTATGGAGGGGACATTGGAACCTCCATAGGGGACATTGAGGCGTCCATACGGGACATTGAGGGCTATGGAGGACACATTGGGGACTATGGAGTTGACACTGGGGGTTACAGAGGGGACATTGAGGGCTCCAGAGGGGACATTGAGGGCTATGGAATCACACTAGCGCCTCCAGAGGGGACATTGAGGGCTAGGGAGAGGACATAGGGAGCTATGTAGGGGACATTGGGGGCTCCATAGGGGACATTGAGGGCTCCATACGGGACATTGAGGGCTATGGAGGGTACTTTGGGGGCTACAAAGGGGACATTGGGGGCTCCATAGGGCACATTGAGGGCTATGGAGGGGACACTGAGGGTTTTGGAGGAGACATTGGGGGCTATGGAGGGGACATTGGGGGCTCCTGAGGGGACATTAGGGGCTATGGAGGGGACACTGCAGGCTATGGAGTGGTCATTGGGGGCTAAGGAGGTGACACTGGGGGCTACAGAGGGGTCATTGAGGGCTATGGAGGGGACATTGGGTGCTCGTGAGGGGACATTGGGGGCTAGAGAGGGGACATTGGGGGCTCCATAGGGGACATTGAGGGCTCCAGAGAGGACATTGAGGGCTACAGATGGGATATTTGGGGCTCTATAGGGGACATTAAGGGCTATGGAGGTGACACTGGGGGCTACAGAGGGGACATTGAGGGCTCCAGAGGGGACATTGATGGCTATGGAGGGGACATTGGGGGCTCCAGCGGGGACATTGGGGGCTATGGAGGGTACGTTGGGGGCTACAAAGGGGACATTGGGAGCTACATAGGGGACATTGGGGGCTCCTTAGGGGACATTGAGGGCTATGGAGGGGACATTGAGGTGCCTGGAAGGTACTTTGGGGGCTACAAAGGGGACATTCGGGCCTCCATAAAGGACATTGAGGTCTATGGAGGGGACATTGAGGGCTCCAGAGGGGACATTGGGGGATCCAGAGGGGACATTGATGACTCCATAGGGGACATTGATGACTCCATAGGGGACATTGAAGGCCATGGAGGGGACATTGAGGGCTCCAGAGGGGACATTGAGGGCTATGGAGGGGACATTGAGGGCTCCAGAGAGGCCATTGGGCGCTATGGAGGGGATATTGGGGGCTATGGAGGGGACATTGGGGGCTCCAGAGGCAACATTGGGATCTATGGAGGGGACACTGGGGGCTCCATAGAGGGCATTGAGGGCTGCAGACGGGTCATTGAGGGCTATGGAGGGGACATTGGGGGCACCATAGGGGACATTGAGGGCTCTAGAGGGGACATTGGGGGCTATGGAGGGGACATTGGGGGCTCCATAGGGGACATTGAGGCCTATGGAGGGGACATTGAGGGCTATGGAGGAGACATTGAGGGCTCTGGAAAGTACTTTGGGGGCTACAAAGGGGACATTCGGGCCTCCATAAGGGACATTGAGGTCTATGGAGGGGACATTGAGGGCTCCAGAGGGGACATTGGGGGCTCATGAGGGGACACTGGGGGCTATGGAGGGTACTTTGGGGGCCATGAGGGGACATTGGGAACTATGGAGGGTACGTTGGGGGCTACAAAGGGGACATTGGGCGCTACATAGGGGACATTGGGGGCACCTTAGGGGACATTGAGGGCTATGGAGGGGACATTGAGGTGCCTGGAAGGTACTTTGGGGGCTACAAAGGGGACATTCGGGCCTCCATAAAGGACATTGAGGTCTATGGAGGGGACATTGAGGGCTCCAGAGGGGACATTGGGGGATCCAGAGGGGACATTGATGGCTCCATAGGGGACATTGAAGGCCATGGAGGGGACATTGAGGGCTCCAGAGGGGACATTGAGGGCTATGGAGGGGACATTGAGGGCTCCAGAGAGGCCATTGGGCGCTATGGAGGGGATATTGGGGGCTATGGAGGGGACATTGGGGGCTCCAGAGGCAACATTGGGATCTATGGAGGGGACATTGGGGGCTCCATAGAGGGCATTGAGGGCTGCAGACGGGTCATTGAGGGCTATGGAGGGGACATTGGGGGCACCATAGGGGACATTGAGGGCTCTAGAGGGGACATTGGGGGCTATGGAGGGGACATTGGGGGCTCCATAGGGGACATTGAGGCCTATGGAGGGGACATTGAGGGCTATGGAGGAGACATTGGGGGCTATGGAGGGGACATTGGGGGCTCCTGAGGGGACATTAGGGGCTATGGAGGGGACACTGCAGGCTATGGAGTGGTCATTGGGGGCTAAGGAGGTGACACTGGGGGCTACAGAGGGGACATTGAGGGGTATGGAGGGGACATTGGGTGCTCGTGAGGGGACATTGGGGGCTAGAGACGGGACATTGGTGGCTCCATAGGGGACATTGGGGGCTCCAGAAGGGACATTGAGAGCTACAGACGGGACATTTGGGGCTCTGTAGGGGACATTAAGGGCTATGGAGGTGACACTGGGGGCTACAGTGGGGACATTGGAGGCTCCATAGGGGATATTGAGGGCTTTGCAGGGGACATTGAGGGCTCCAGAGGGGATATTGATGGCTATGGAGGGGACATTGGGGGCTCCTTAAGGGACATTGAGGGCTATGGAGGGGACATTGAGGGCTATGGAAGGTACTTTGGGGCCTACAAAGGGGACATTCGAGCCTCCATAGGGGACATCGAGGTCTATGGAGGGGACATTGAGGGCTCCAGAGGAGACATTGAGGGCTATGGAGGGGACATTGAGGGCTCCAGAGGGGACATTGAGGGCTATGAAGGGTAATTTGGAGGCCATGAGGGGACATTGGGGGCTACGGAGAGGACATTTGGGGAACCAGAGGGGACATTGAGGGCTCCATAGGGGACATTGAAGGCTATGGAGGGGATATTGAGGGCACCAGAGGGGATGTTGACGGCTATGGAGGGGACATTGGGGGCTCAAGAGGGGATATTTGGGATCCATAGGGGACATTGAAGGCTATGGAGGGGACATTGAAGGCTCCAGAGGGGCCATTGAGAGCAATGGAGGGGATATTGGGGGCTCAGTAGGGGACATTTAGGGCGATGGAGGCGACATTGAGGGCTATGTAGGGGACATGGGGGGCTACGGAGAGGACATTGGGGGATCCAGAGGGGACATTGAGGGCTAGGGAGAAGACATAGGGGGCTATGGAGGGGACATTGGGGGCTCCATAGTGGACATTGGGGGCTCCAGAGGGGACATTGAGGGCTATGGAGGGGACATTGTGGGCTACGGAGGGGACATTGGGGGCTCCAGAGGGGATGTTGGGGGCTTTGGAGAGGACACTGAGGGCTTTGAAGAGGTCATTGAGAACTATGGAGCGGACATTGAGGGCTGTGGAGGGGACATTGGGGGATCCTGAGGGGACATTGGGTTCTCAAGAAGGGACATTGGGGGCTCCATAGGGGACATATAGGTCTCCAGAGGGGACATTGAGGGCTATTAAGGGGACCTTGGGTGCTCAGGAGGGGACATTGGGGGCTCCATAGTGGAAATTGCGGGCTCTAGAGGGGACATTGAGGGCTCCAGAGGGAACATTGGGGGCTCCATAGGGGACATTGAGAGCTATGGAAGTGACACAGGGGGCTACAGAGGGGATATTGAGGGCTATGGAGGGGACATTGGGTGCTCAAGAGGGGATATTGGGGGCTCCAGAGTGGACATTGAGGGCTCCGTAGGGTACAATGAGGGCTCCAGATGGGACATTGAAGGCTCCAGAGGGGACATTGGGGACACACGAGGGGACATTGGGGGCTCCATAGGGGACATTGAGGACTAGGGAGGGGACATTGGGGGCTATGGAGGGGACATGGGGGGCTCCAGAGGGGTCATTGGGGGCTCCATAGGGGACATTGAGGACTAGGGAGGGGACATTGGGTGCTCAGGAGGGGACATTGGGGGCTCCATAGTGGAAATTGCGGGCTCTAGAGGGGACATTGAGGGCTCCAGAGGGAACATTGAGGGCTATGGAATGGACATTGGAGGCTACAGAGGGGACATTGGAGGCTCCATAGGGGACATTGAGGGCTATGGAGGGGACATGGTGGGCTATGGAGCGGACATTGGGGGCTCCAGAGGGGACACTGGGGGCTATGGGGGGGACATTGAGGGCTATGGAGGGGTTATTGGGGTCTATGGCGGGGACATTGGGGGCTCCAGAGGGGACATTGGGGGTTATGGAGGGGACACTAAGGGCTCTGGAGGGGACACTGAGGTCTATGGAGGGGACATTGGAACGTCAATAGGGGACATTGAGGCGTCCATACGGGACATTGAGGGCTATGGAGGACACATTGGGGACTATGGAGTTGACACTGGGGGTTACAGAGGGGACATTGAGGGCTCCAGAGGGGACATTGAGGGCTATGGAATCACACTAGCGCCTCCAGAGGGGACATTGAGGGCTAGGGAGAGGACATAGGAAGCTATGGAGGGTACATTGGGGGCTCCAGAGGGGACATTGAGGGCTCCATACGGGACATTGAGGGCTATGGAGGGTACTTTGGGGGCTACAAAGGGGACATTGGGGGCTCCATAGGGCACATTGAGGGCTATGGAGGGGACACTGAGGGTTTTGGAGGAGACATTGGGGGCTATGGAGGGGACATTGGGGGCTCCTGAGGGGACATTAGGGGCTATGGAGGGGACACTGCAGGCTATGGAGTGGTCATTGGGGGCTAAGGAGGTGACACTGGGGGCTACAGAGGGGTCATTGAGGGCTATGGAGGGGACATTGGGTGCTCGTGAGGGGACATTGGGGGCTAGAGAGGGGACATTTGTGGCTCCATAGGGGACATTGAGGGCTCCAGAGAGGACATTGAGGGCTACAGATGGGATATTTGGGGCTCTATAGGGGACATTAAGGGCTATGGAGGTGACACTGGGGGCTACAGAGGGGACATTGAGGGCTCCAGAGGGGACATTGATGGCTATGGAGGGGACATTGGGGGCTCCAGCGGGGACATTGGGGGCTATGGAGGGTACGTTGGGGGCTACAAAGGGGACATTGGGAGCTACATAGGGGACATTGGGGGCTCCTTAGGGGACATGGAGGGCTATGGAGGCGACATTGAGGGCTCTGGAAGGTACTTTGGGGGCTACAAAGGGGACATTCGGGCCTCCATAAGGGACATTGAGGTCTATGGAGGGGACATTGGGGGCTCCAGAGGGGACACTGGGGGCTATGGGGGGGACATTGAGGGCTATGGAGGGGTTATTGGGGTCTATGGAGGGGACATTGGGGGCTCCAGAGGGGACATTGGGGGTTATGGAGGGGACACTAAGGGCTCTGGAGGGGACACTGGGGTCTATGGAGGGGACATTGGAACCTCCATAGGGGACATTGAGGCGTCCATACGGGACATTGAGGGCTATGGAGGACACATTGGGGACTATGGAGTTGACACTGGGGGTTACAGAGGGGACATTGAGGGCTCCAGAGGGGACATTGAGGGCTATGGAATCACACTAGCGCCTCCAGAGGGGACATTGAGGGCTAGGGAGAGGACATAGGGAGCTATGTAGGGGACATTGGGGGCTCCATAGGGGACATTGAGGGCTCCATACGGGACATTGAGGGCTATGGAGGGTACTTTGGGGGCTACAAAGGGGACATTGGGGGCTCCATAGGGCACATTGAGGGCTATGGAGGGGACACTGAGGGTTTTGGAGGAGACATTGGGGGCTATGGAGGGGACATTGGGGGCTCCTGAGGGGACATTAGGGGCTATGGAGGGGACACTGCAGGCTATGGAGTGGTCATTGGGGGCTAAGGAGGTGACACTGGGGGCTACAGAGGGGTCATTGAGGGCTATGGAGGGGACATTGGGTGCTCGTGAGGGGACATTGGGGGCTAGAGAGGGGACATTGGGGGCTCCATAGGGGACATTGAGGGCTCCAGAGAGGACATTGAGGGCTACAGATGGGATATTTGGGGCTCTATAGGGGACATTAAGGGCTATGGAGGTGACACTGGGGGCTACAGAGGGGACATTGAGGGCTCCAGAGGGGACATTGATGGCTATGGAGGGGACATTGGGGGCTCCAGCGGGGACATTGGGGGCTATGGAGGGTACGTTGGGGGCTACAAAGGGGACATTGGGAGCTACATAGGGGACATTGGGGGCTCCTTAGGGGACATTGAGGGCTATGGAGGGGACATTGAGGTGCCTGGAAGGTACTTTGGGGGCTACAAAGGGGACATTCGGGCCTCCATAAAGGACATTGAGGTCTATGGAGGGGACATTGAGGGCTCCAGAGGGGACATTGGGGGATCCAGAGGGGACATTGATGACTCCATAGGGGACATTGATGACTCCATAGGGGACATTGAAGGCCATGGAGGGGACATTGAGGGCTCCAGAGGGGACATTGAGGGCTATGGAGGGGACATTGAGGGCTCCAGAGAGGCCATTGGGCGCTATGGAGGGGATATTGGGGGCTATGGAGGGGACATTGGGGGCTCCAGAGGCAACATTGGGATCTATGGAGGGGACACTGGGGGCTCCATAGAGGGCATTGAGGGCTGCAGACGGGTCATTGAGGGCTATGGAGGGGACATTGGGGGCACCATAGGGGACATTGAGGGCTCTAGAGGGGACATTGGGGGCTATGGAGGGGACATTGGGGGCTCCATAGGGGACATTGAGGCCTATGGAGGGGACATTGAGGGCTATGGAGGAGACATTGAGGGCTCTGGAAAGTACTTTGGGGGCTACAAAGGGGACATTCGGGCCTCCATAAGGGACATTGAGGTCTATGGAGGGGACATTGAGGGCTCCAGAGGGGACATTGGGGGCTCATGAGGGGACACTGGGGGCTATGGAGGGTACTTTGGGGGCCATGAGGGGACATTGGGAACTATGGAGGGTACGTTGGGGGCTACAAAGGGGACATTGGGCGCTACATAGGGGACATTGGGGGCACCTTAGGGGACATTGAGGGCTATGGAGGGGACATTGAGGTGCCTGGAAGGTACTTTGGGGGCTACAAAGGGGACATTCGGGCCTCCATAAAGGACATTGAGGTCTATGGAGGGGACATTGAGGGCTCCAGAGGGGACATTGGGGGATCCAGAGGGGACATTGATGGCTCCATAGGGGACATTGAAGGCCATGGAGGGGACATTGAGGGCTCCAGAGGGGACATTGAGGGCTATGGAGGGGACATTGAGGGCTCCAGAGAGGCCATTGGGCGCTATGGAGGGGATATTGGGGGCTATGGAGGGGACATTGGGGGCTCCAGAGGCAACATTGGGATCTATGGAGGGGACATTGGGGGCTCCATAGAGGGCATTGAGGGCTGCAGACGGGTCATTGAGGGCTATGGAGGGGACATTGGGGGCACCATAGGGGACATTGAGGGCTCTAGAGGGGACATTGGGGGCTATGGAGGGGACATTGGGGGCTCCATAGGGGACATTGAGGCCTATGGAGGGGACATTGAGGGCTATGGAGGAGACATTGGGGGCTATGGAGGGGACATTGGGGGCTCCTGAGGGGACATTAGGGGCTATGGAGGGGACACTGCAGGCTATGGAGTGGTCATTGGGGGCTAAGGAGGTGACACTGGGGGCTACAGAGGGGACATTGAGGGGTATGGAGGGGACATTGGGTGCTCGTGAGGGGACATTGGGGGCTAGAGACGGGACATTGGTGGCTCCATAGGGGACATTGGGGGCTCCAGAAGGGACATTGAGAGCTACAGACGGGACATTTGGGGCTCTGTAGGGGACATTAAGGGCTATGGAGGTGACACTGGGGGCTACAGTGGGGACATTGGAGGCTCCATAGGGGATATTGAGGGCTTTGCAGGGGACATTGAGGGCTCCAGAGGGGATATTGATGGCTATGGAGGGGACATTGGGGGCTCCTTAAGGGACATTGAGGGCTATGGAGGGGACATTGAGGGCTATGGAAGGTACTTTGGGGCCTACAAAGGGGACATTCGAGCCTCCATAGGGGACATCGAGGTCTATGGAGGGGACATTGAGGGCTCCAGAGGAGACATTGAGGGCTATGGAGGGGACATTGAGGGCTCCAGAGGGGACATTGAGGGCTATGAAGGGTAATTTGGAGGCCATGAGGGGACATTGGGGGCTACGGAGAGGACATTTGGGGAACCAGAGGGGACATTGAGGGCTCCATAGGGGACATTGAAGGCTATGGAGGGGATATTGAGGGCACCAGAGGGGATGTTGACGGCTATGGAGGGGACATTGGGGGCTCAAGAGGGGATATTTGGGATCCATAGGGGACATTGAAGGCTATGGAGGGGACATTGAAGGCTCCAGAGGGGCCATTGAGAGCAATGGAGGGGATATTGGGGGCTCAGTAGGGGACATTTAGGGCGATGGAGGCGACATTGAGGGCTATGTAGGGGACATGGGGGGCTACGGAGAGGACATTGGGGGATCCAGAGGGGACATTGAGGGCTAGGGAGAAGACATAGGGGGCTATGGAGGGGACATTGGGGGCTCCATAGTGGACATTGGGGGCTCCAGAGGGGACATTGAGGGCTATGGAGGGGACATTGTGGGCTACGGAGGGGACATTGGGGGCTCCAGAGGGGATGTTGGGGGCTTTGGAGAGGACACTGAGGGCTTTGAAGAGGTCATTGAGAACTATGGAGCGGACATTGAGGGCTGTGGAGGGGACATTGGGGGCTCCATAGGGGACATTGAGAGCTATGGAGGTGACACAGGGGGCTACAGAGGGGATATTGAGGGCTATGGAGGGGACATTGGGTGCTCAAGAGGGGATATTGGGGGCTCCAGAGTGGACATTGAGGGCTCCGTAGGGTACAATGGGGGCTCCAGATGGGACATTGAAGGCTCCAGAGGGGACATTGGGGACACACGAGGGGACATTGGGGGCTCCATAGGGGACATTGAGGACTAGGGAGGGGACATTGGGGGCTATGGAGGGGACATGGGGGGCTCCAGAGGGGACATTGGGGGCTCCATAGGGGACATTGAGGACTAGGGAGGGGACATTGGGTGCTCAGGAGGGGACATTGGGGGCTCCATAGTGGAAATTGCGGGCTCTAGAGGGGACATTGAGGGCTCCAGAGGGAACATTGAGGGCTATGGAATGGACATTGGAGGCTACAGAGGGGACATTGGAGGCTCCATAGGGGACATTGAGGGCTATGGAGCGGACATTGGGGGCTCCAGAGGGGACACTGGGGGCTATGGGGGGGACATTGAGGGCTATGGAGGGGTTATTGGGGTCTATGGAGGGGACATTGGGGGCTCCAGAGGGGACATTGGGGGTTATGGAGGGGACACTAAGGGCTCTGGAGGGGACACTGGGGTCTATGGAGGGGACATTGGAACGTCCATAGGGGACATTGAGGCGTCCATACGGGACATTGAGGGCTATGGAGGACACATTGGGGACTATGGAGTTGACACTGGGGGTTACAGAGGGGACATTGAGGGCTCCAGAGGGGACATTGAGGGCTCCATACGGGACATTGAGGGCTATGGAGGGTACTTTGGGGGCTACAAAGGGGACATTGGGGGCTCCATAGGGCACATTGAGGGCTATGGAGGGGACACTGAGGGTTTTGGAGGAGACATTGGGGGCTATGGAGGGGACATTGGGGGCTCCTGAGGGGACATTAGGGGCTATGGAGGGGACACTGCAGGCTATGGAGTGGTCATTGGGGGCTAAGGAGGTGACACTGGGGGCTACAGAGGGGTCATTGAGGGCTATGGAGGGGACATTGGGTGCTCGTGAGGGGACATTGGGGGCTAGAGAGGGGACATTTGGGGCTCCATAGGGGACATTGAGGGCTCCAGAGAGGACATTGAGGGCTACAGATGGGATATTTGGGGCTCTATAGGGGACATTAAGGGCTATGGAGGTGACACTGGGGGCTACAGAGGGGACATTGAGGGCTCCAGAGGGGACATTGATGGCTATGGAGGGGACATTGGGGGCTCCAGCGGGGACATTGGGGGCTATGGAGGGTACGTTGGGGGCTACAAAGGGGACATTGGGAGCTACATAGGGGACATTGGGGGCTCCTTAGGGGACATGGAGGGCTATGGAGGCGACATTGAGGGCTCTGGAAGGTACTTTGGGGGCTACAAAGGGGACATTCGGGCCTCCATAAGGGACATTGAGGTCTATGGAGGGGACATTGGGGGCTCCAGAGGGGACACTGGGGGCTATGTGGGGGACATTGAGGGCTATGGAGGGGTTATTGGGGTCTATGGAGGGGACATTGGGGGCTCCAGAGGGGACATTGGGGGTTATGGAGGGGACACTAAGGGCTCTGGAGGGGACACTGGGGTCTATGGAGGGGACATTGGAACCTCCATAGGGGACATTGAGGCGTCCATACGGGACATTGAGGGCTATGGAGGACACATTGGGGACTATGGAGTTGACACTGGGGGTTACAGAGGGGACATTGAGGGCTCCAGAGGGGACATTGAGGGCTATGGAATCACACTAGCGCCTCCAGAGGGGACATTGAGGGCTAGGGAGAGGACATAGGGAGCTATGTAGGGGACATTGGGGGCTCCATAGGGGACATTGAGGGCTCCATACGGGACATTGAGGGCTATGGAGGGTACTTTGGGGGCTACAAAGGGGACATTGGGGGCTCCATAGGGCACATTGAGGGCTATGGAGGGGACACTGAGGGTTTTGGAGGAGACATTGGGGGCTATGGAGGGGACATTGGGGGCTCCTGAGGGGACATTAGGGGCTATGGAGGGGACACTGCAGGCTATGGAGTGGTCATTGGGGGCTAAGGAGGTGACACTGGGGGCTACAGAGGGGTCATTGAGGGCTATGGAGGGGACATTGGGTGCTCGTGAGGGGACATTGGGGGCTAGAGAGGGGACATTTGGGGCTCCATAGGGGACATTGAGGGCTCCAGAGAGGACATTGAGGGCTACAGATGGGATATTTGGGGCTCTATAGGGAACATTAAGGGCTATGGAGGTGACACTGGGGGCTACAGAGGGGACATTGAGGGCTCCAGAGGGGACATTGATGGCTATGGAGGGGACATTGGGGGCTCCAGCGGGGACATTGGGGGCTATGGAGGGTACGTTGGGGGCTACAAAGGGGACATTGGGAGCTACATAGGGGACATTGGGGGCTCCTTAGGGGACATTGAGGGCTATGGAGGGGACATTGAGGTGCCTGGAAGGTACTTTGGGGGCTACAAAGGGGACATTCGGGCCTCCATAAAGGACATTGAGGTCTATGGAGGGGACATTGAGGGCTCCAGAGGGGACATTGGGGGATCCAGAGGGGACATTGAGGCCTATGGAGGGGACATTGAGGGCTATGGAGGAGACATTGAGGGCACTGGAAAGTACTTTGGGGGCTACAAAGGGGACATTCGGGCCTCCATAAGGGACATTGAGGTCTATGGAGGGGACATTGAGGGCTCCAGAGGGGACATTGGGGGCTCAAGAGGGGACACTGGGGGCTATGGAGGGTACTTTGGGGGCCATGAGGGGACATTGGGGGCTATGGAGGGTACGTTGGGGGCTACAAAGGGGACATTGGGCGCTACATAGGGGACATTGGGGGCTACTTAGGGGACATTGAGGGCTATGGAGGGGACATTGAGGTGCCTGGAAGGTACTTTGGGGGCTACAAAGGGGACATTCGGGCCTCCATAAAGGACATTGAGGTCTATGGAGGGGACATTGAGGGCTCCAGAGGGGACATTGGGGGATCCAGAGGGGACATTGATGGCTCCATAGGGGACATTGAAGGCCATGGAGGGGACATTGAGGGCTCCAGAGGGGACATTGAGGGCTATGGAGGGGACATTGAGGGCTCCAGAGAGGCCATTGGGCGCTGTGGAGGGGATATTGGGGGCTATGGAGGGGACACTGGGGGCTCCAGAGGCAACATTGGGATCTATGGAGGGGACATTGGGGGCTCCATAGAGGGCATTGAGGGCTGCAGACGGGTCATTGAGGGCTATGGAGGGGACATTGGGGGCACCATAGGGGACATTGAGGGCTCTAGAGGGGACATTGGGGGCACCATAGGGGACATTGAGGGCTCCATAGGGGACATTGAGGCCTATGGAGGGGACATTGAGGGCTATGGAGGAGACATTGGGGGCTATGGAGGGGACACTGGGGGCTCCTGAGGGTACATTAGGGGCTATGGAGGGGACACTGCAGGCTATGGAGTGGTCATTGGGGGCTAAGGAGGTGACACTGGGGGCTGCAGACGGGACATTGAGGGCTATGGAGGGGACATTGGGGGCACCATAGGGGACATTGAGGGCTCTAGAGGGGACATTGGGGGCTATGGAGGGGACATTGGTGGCTCCATAGGGGACATTGGGGGCTCCAGAAGGGACATTGAGAGCTACAGACGGGACATTTGGGGCTCTGTAGGGGACATTAAGGGCTATGGAGGTGACACTGGGGGCTACAGTGGGGACATTGGAGGCTCCATAGGGGATATTGAGGGCTTTGCAGGGGACATTGAGGGCTCCAGAGGGGATATTGATGGCTATGGAGGGGACATTGGGGGCTCCTTAAGGGACATTGAGGGCTATGGAGGGGACATTGAGGGCTATGGAAGGTACTTTGGGGCCTACAAAGGGGACATTCGAGCCTCCATAGGGGACATCGAGGTCTATGGAGGGGACATTGAGGGCTCCAGAGGAGACATTGAGGGCTATGGAGGGGACATTGAGGGCTCCAGAGGGGACATTGAGGGCTATGAAGGGTAATTTGGAGGCCATGAGGGGACATTGGGGGCTACGGAGGGGACATTTGGGGAACCAGAGGGGACATTGAGGGCTCCATAGGGGACATTGAAGGCTATGGAGGGGATATTGAGGGCACCAGAGGGGATGTTGACGGCTATGGAGGGGACATTGGGGGCTCAAGAGGGGATATTTGGGATCCATAGGGGACATTGAAGGCTATGGAGGGGACATTGAAGGCTCCAGAGGGGCCATTGAGAGCAATGGAGGGGATATTGGGGGCTCAGTAGGGGACATTTAGGGCGATGGAGGCGACATTGAGGGCTATGTAGGGGACATTGGGGGCTACGGAGAGGACATTGGGGGATCCAGAGGGGACATTGAGGGCTAGGGAGAAGACATAGGGGGCTATAGAGGGGACATTGGGGGCTCCATAGTGGACATTGGGGGCTCCAGAGGGGACATTGAGGGCTAAGGAGGGGACATTGTGGGCTACGGAGGGGACATTGGGGGCTCCAGAGGGGATGTTGGGGGCTTTAGAGAGGACACTGAGGGCTTTGAAGAGGTCATTGAGAGCTATGGAGCCGACATTGAGGGCTGTGGAGGGGACATTGGGGGATCCTGAGGGGACATTGGGTTCTCAAGAAGGGACATTGGGGGCTCCATAGGGGACATATAGGTCTCCAGAGGGGACATTGAGGGCTATTAAGGGGACCTTGGGTGCTCAGGAGGGGACATTGGGGGCTCCATAGTGGAAATTGCGGGCTCTAGAGGGGACATTGAGGGCTCCAGAGGGAACATTGGGGGCTCCATAGGGGACATTGAGAGCTATGGAGGTGACACAGGGGGCTACAGAGAGGATATTGAGGGCTATGGAGGGGACATTGGGTGCTCAAGAGGGGATATTGGGGGCTCCAGAGTGGACATTGAGGGCTCCGTAGGGTACAATGAGGGCTCCAGATGGGACACTGAAGGCTCCAGAGGGGACATTGGGGACTCACGAGGGGACATTGGGGGCTAGGGAGGGGACATTGGGGGCTATGGAGGGGACATGGGAGGCTCCAGAGGGGACATTGGGGGCTCCAGAGGGGACATTGAGGGCTATGGAATGGACATTGGAGGCTACAGATGGGACATTGGAGGCTCCATAGGGGACATTGAGGGCTATGGAGGGGACATGGTGGGCTATGGAGCGGACATTGGGGGCTCCAGAGGGGACACTGGGGGCTATGGGGGGGACATTGAGGGCTATGGAGGGGTTATTGGGGTCTATGGAGGGGACATTGGGGGCTCCAGCGGGGACATTGGGGGTTATGGAGGGGACACTAAGGGCTCTGGAGGGGACACTGGGGTCTATGGAGGGGACATTGGAACGTCCATAGGGGACATTGAGGCGTCCATACGGGACATTGAGGGCTATGGAGGACACATTGGGGACTATGGAGTTGACACTGGGGGTTACAGAGGGGACATTGAGGGCTCCAGAGGGGACATTGAGGGCTATGGAATCACACTAGCGCCTCCAGAGGGGACATTGAGGGCTAGGGAGAGGACATAGAGAGCTATGGAGGGGACATTGGGGGCTCCATAGGGGACATTGAGGGCTCCATACGGGACATTGAGGGCTATGGAGGGTACTTTGGGGGCTACAAAGGAGACATTGGGGGCTCCATAGGGCACATTGAGGGCTATGGAGGGGACACTGAGGGTTTTGGAGGAGACATTGGGGGCTATGGAGGGGACATTGGGGTCTCCTGAGGGGACATTAGGGGCTATGGAGGGGACACTGCAGGCTATGGAGTGGTCATTGGGGGCTAAGGAGGTGACACTGGGGGCTACAGAGGGGTCATTGAGGGCTATGGAGGGGACATTGAGGGCTCCAGAGAGGCCATTGGGCGCTATGGAGGGGATATTGGGGGCTATGAAGGGGACATTGGGGGCTCCAGAGGCAACATTGGGATCTATGGAGGGGACATTGGGGGCTCCATAGGGGACATTGAGGGCTGCAGACGGGACATTGAGGGCTATGGAGGGGACATTGGGGGCTCCATAGGGGACATTGAGGGCTCTAGAGGGGACATTGGGGGCTATGGAGGGGACATTGGGGGCTCCATAGGGGACATTGAGGCCTATGGAGGGGACATTGAGGGCTATGGAGGAGACATTGGGGGCTATGGAGGGGACATTGGGGGCTCCTGAGGGGACATTAGGGGCTATGGAGGGGACACTGCAGGCTATGGAGTGGTCATTGGGGGCTAAGGAGGTGACACTGGGGGCTACAGAGGGGACATTGAGGGGTATGGAGGGGACATTGGGTGCTCGTGAGGGGACATTGGGGGCTAGAGACGGGACATTGGTGGCTCCATAGGGGACATTGGGGGCTCCAGAAGGGACATTGAGAGCTACAGACGGGACATTTGGGGCTCTGTAGGGGACATTAAGGGCTATGGAGGTGACACTAGGGGCTACAGTGGGGACATTGGAGGCGCCATAGGGGATATTGAGGGCTTTGCAGGGGACATTGAGGGCTCCAGAGGGGATATTGATGGCTATGGAGGGGACATTGGGGGCTCCTTAAGGGACATTGAGGGCTATGGAGGGGACATTGAGGGCTATGGAAGGTACTTTGGGGCCTACAAAGGGGACATTCGAGCCTCCATAGGGGACATCGAGGTCTATGGAGGGGACATTGAGGGCTCCAGAGGAGACATTGAGGGCTATGGAGGGGACATTAGGGGCTCAAGAGGGGGCACTGGGGGCTGTGGAGGGGACATTGAGGGCTATGGAGGGGACATTGAGGGCTCCAGAGGGGACATTGAGGGCTATGAAGGGTAATTTGGAGGCCATGAGGGGACATTGGGGGCTACGGAGGGGACATTTGGGGAACCAGAGGGGACATTGAGGGCTCCATAGGGGACATTGAAGGCTATGGAGGGGATATTGAGGGCACCAGAGGGGATGTTGACGGCTATGGAGGGGACATTGGGGGCTCAAGAGGGGATATTTGGGATCCATAGGGGACATTGAAGGCTATGGAGGGGACATTGAAGGCTCCAGAGGGGCCATTGAGAGCAATGGAGGGGATATTGGGGGCTCAGTAGGGGACATTTAGGGCGATGGAGGCGACATTTAGGGCTATGTAGGGGACATTGGGGGCTACGGAGAGGACATTGGGGGATCCAGAGGGGACATTGAGGGCTAGGGAGAAGACATAGGGGGCTATGGAGGGGACATTGGGGGCTCCATAGTGGACATTGGGGGCTCCAGAGGGGACATTGAGGGCTATGGAGGGGACATTGTGGGCTACAGAGGGGACATTGGGGGCTCCAGAGGGGATGTTGGGGGCTTGGGAGAGGACACTGAGGGCTTTGAAGAGGTCATTGAGAACTATGGAGCGGACATTGAGGGCTGTGGAGGGGACATTGGGGGATCCTGAGGGGACATTGGGTTCTCAAGAAGGGACATTGGGGGCTCCATAGGAGACATATAGGTCTCCAGAGGGGACATTGAGGGCTATTAAGGGGACCTTGGGTGCTCAGGAGGGGACATTGGGGGCTCCATAGTGGAAATTGCGGGCTCTAGAGGGGACATTGAGGGCTCCAGAGGGAACATTGGGGGCTCCATAGGGGACATTGAGAGCTATGGAGGTGACACAGGGGGCTACAGAGAGGATATTGAGGGCTATGGAGGGGACATTGGGTGCTCAAGAGGGGATATTGGGGGCTCCAGAGTGGACATTGAGGGCTCCGTAGGGTACAATGAGGGCTCCAGATGGGACATTGAAGGCTCCAGAGGGGACATTGGGGACTCACGAGGGGACATTGGGGGCTAGGGAGGGGACATTGGGGGCTATGGAGGGGACATGGGAGGCTCCAGAGGGGACATTCGGGGCTATGGAGGGGACATTAGGAGTTCCATAGGAGACATTTAGGGCTATGGAGGGGACATTGGGGGCTCCAGAGTGGACATTGGGGACTCAAGAGGGGGCATTGGGGGCTCCATAGGAGATATTGATGGCTATGGAGGGGACATTGGGGGCTCCATAGGAAACATTGTGTGCTCCAGAGGGGACATTGTGGGCTACGGAGTGGACATTGCGGGCTGCTGAGGGGAAATTGAGGGCTATGGAGGGGACATTTTGGGTTCCAGAGGGGACATTGGGGGCTCCATAGAGGACATTGGGGGCTATGGAGGGGACATTGAGGACTATGGAGGGGTCATGTGGGGGCTGCAGGGGGGACATTGGAAGCTATGGATGTGACCCTGGGGGCTACAGAGGGGACATTGAGGGCTCCAGAGAGGACATTGAGGGCTATGGAAGGGACATTGGGGGCTCTAGAGGGTACATTGGCGACTATGGAGGGGCCATTGTGGGTTTGGATGGGCCATTAGGGGCATGGAGGGGACATTGGGGGCTTTGGAGGGGGCACTGAGGGCTATGGAGGGGACATTGGGGTCACCTGAAGGGACATTGGGGGCTATGGAGGGAACACTGAGGGCTAGGGAGGGGTCATTGTGGGCTATGGTGGGGACACTGAGGGCTGTGAAGGGGACATTGGGGGCTCCATTGGGGACTTTGGGAACTCCATATTGGACATTGTGGGCTATGGAGTGGACATTCGGGGCTCCAGAGGGGACATTGGTGGCTTTGGAGAGGACATTGGGGGCTCCATAGTCGACTTTGGGAACTCCATATTGGACATTGTGGGCTATGGAGAGGACATTGGGGGCTCCAGAGGGGACATTGGGGGCTTTGGAGGGGACATTGGGGGCTCCATAGGGGACTTTGGGAACTCCATATTGGACATTGTTGGCTATGGAGTGGACATTGGGGGCTCCAGATGGGACATTGGGGGTTGCATAGGGGACATTGAGGGCTCTTTAGGGGACATTGCGGGCTCCAGAGGGGACATTGACGGCTCCATAGGGGACATTGCGAGCTATGGAGGGGACATTGGGGGCTCCATAAGGGACATTGGGGGCTCCATAGGGGACATTGAGGGCTATGGGTGAGATATTGTGGGCTATGGAGGGGAGATTGGGGGCTATGGAGAGGACATTGCGGGCTCCATAAGGGACATTGAGGGCTATGGTGTGAACATTGTGGCCTATGTAGGGGACATTGGGGGCGCCATAGGGGACATTGGGGACTCCATAAAAGACATCGAGAGCTTTGGAGGGGACATTGGGGGCTATGGAGGGGATATTGGCGGCTCCGTATGGGACATTGGGGCTCCATAGGGGACATTGAGGTCTATGGTGGTACATTGGGGGCTATCGAGGTGATATTGGGGGCTCCATACGAGACATAGAAGGCTATGGAGGGGACATTTGGGGCTATGGAGGAGACATTGAGGGCTCCAGAGGGGATATTGAGGGCTATGGAGGGGACTCAACTCCACATTCCTGATATCAGTTTGTAGGAGGCCTTTGGCACAACAAGAGCAGACAAACTTCCATCTGGTGGCATATTGCGTCTGGGAGATATCCTCATTTTTATGTAATTTCAGTAGTCATAAGCCCAGTGGCCAGGAGACAGCATTAATTACCAACGGTGGCCCCTTTCCATGGGAAACCAAAGCGTCCTCTCCAGATTCCTGATGTCAGTTTGTAGGAGGCCGTTGGCATTACAAGGGCAGACAAACTTTCAACTGGTGGTAGATTCCATCTGGGAGAGATCCTCATTTGTATGGAATTTTCCTAGGCATAAGCCCAGTGGCAGGCACATAGCATTAGACACAAACGGTGGACCTTTTCCATGGGAAACCAAAGTCTCTACGGCACGTTCCTGATGTCAGTTTTTAGAAGGCCTTTGGCACTACAAGGGCAGACAAACTTCCATTTGGTGGTAGATTGCACCTGGGAGATATCCTCATTTGTATGGAACTTCAGCACTCATAACCACAGTGCCAGGCAGACAGCATTAGACAGGAACGGTGGTCCTTTTCCATGGGAAACCAAAGTCTCCACACTAGGTTCCTGATGGAAATTTGTAGGAGGCCTTTGGAACCACAAGGGCAGAGAAATTTCCATCTGGTGTTAGATTGCACCTGGGAGATATTCTCATTTGTATGGAATTTCAGTAGTCATAAGCCCATTGGCAAGCAGCCCACATTTAACACCAAGGGTGGCCCTTTTCCATGGGAAACCAAAGCGTCCTCTATGACTCTGCAAAAATAATATGTGCAGGCCTTAGCTGAAAATTCAGCATGAAGAGTTTTATTGTTAGGTTTAGAATAGGTTTAGGTTTAAAATGTTCAGTGCTGATGTCCAATTTCATTTAGAGCTGAAAACTATGCAAAGCAGAAAACCACTTAATGCACTGACAGTGTTCACAGACGCGTCGGGTAAATCTCACAAGTCGGTAATGACTTGGCGAGATCCCGATTCACATCCGTGGGAATCTGATGTTGCAGAGGTGGAAGGCTCACCTCAGGTTGCTGAATTGGCTGCAGTTGTCAGAGCATTTGAAAAATTTTCTGAACCCTTTAATTTAGTGACAGATTCCAGTTATGTAGCAGGGATAGTTTCTAGAGCAGAACAGTCTGTGCTGCAAGAAGTCTCTAACATCACACTTTTTCAGTTGCTTTCTAAGCTCGTGAAACTTATTTCTCTCTGAGAACACCCCTTTTTTGTGATGCACACCAGGTCACACACAGAACTCCCAGGATTCATTGCAGAGGGAAACAAGAGAGCTGATGCTCTTGCCACCACCGTGGAGATAGCTCCTCTGCCAAATCACTTTGAGCAAGCAAGAATCAGTCACCAACTCCATCACCAAAATGCACCTGGACTGGTCAGGCAGTTTAATTTAACTCGTGACCAAGCCAAAGCAATTGTAAACAACTGTTCACAATGTAACAAATGTGTAATCTCATCTCTGCCCACAGGTGTCAATCCCCGAGGTTTGTCCAGCTGTGAAGTGTGGCAATCAGACGTCACGCACTTTGCCTCTTTCGGAAAGCAAAAGTTCGTGCATGTCTCTGTCGACACGTTCTCAGGAGCTGTTTTTGCATCTGCCCACACAGGAGAGAAAGCTGGAGATGCTATCAAGCATTTTATCCAGGCTTTCGCTGTATTAAGCATCCCAAAGTCCTTGAAAACAGATAATGCTCCAGCATACACATCTAAAGAATTCAGCAACTTTTTACAGCAATGAGAAGTAAAACACAAAAACAGGGATTCCCCACTCTCCCACAGGCCAAGCAATTGTGGAGAGGACTCATCTTAACCTCAAAAGAGTCCTCAGTCAGCAGCAACCAATCCTCAAAATTGAACCACCATCTGTGAGATTGGCCCGTGCTCTGTTCACTTTGAATTTTCTTAACTGTTCCTTTGAGACCATGAACCCGCCGGTGACAAGGCACTTTCGAGGGAGCTCTCTGTTAGAACCCCATGAAAGGCCAAAGGTCCTTGTCAAAGATCCAGAAACTTTGAGGATACAGAGTCCTCATGATTTAGTCACCTGGAGGCGCGGGTACGCCTGTGTCTCCACTCCCACCGGCTTGCGGTAGATTCCCTCCCGATGTGTGAGACCCTATGTCCCCAAAACATCAGAAGCAAAAGTGCCCCAGGCAGCTGTCGCCTCCTGGAGAAAGAGAAAAAAAGATGAAGAACAGGAAGGTTCAGACACAGAGCCTTCTTGTCCAGTTAGTATTCCTTCCTGGATGTTTTGGCAAGAGGAAGAAGCAGAAGAGCTGCTTCCTCTTGCTGAGTGTTTTCAGTGTTTGTTTAACTAAATTCTTTTCTTTTAAGTTACAGAACTACAGGCCTGGTGGTCAGCATGGAAATTCGTAGTTCGAGAGTGTTTGCATTTGTGATGCTGCTCAGTTTGCCAACCCTGGCTTTCTTCTGGATTGTCCCACAGCCAAAAACCAATGTGTGGAAAACCCTTGCACAGAGTCTAGGCCAAGATCACATTTGTCTAGCCTCAGCCTCAGCCCAAAATCCCATGTCTGCCTGCTTAGTAGGGATCCCTGCAAAAGAAGAAGAGTATCCTCAACCACTCCTCCGGTAGCGTCAAAGTTTTAATCAGAAACCTAGCGCAGTTAAAGAGTTTCAAGAAATAAATGAGCCCCCTTCTACTGTTGTTAAAAATCCCCTTGCTTTTTGGAAACAATGGTCTCAGTCTCTCGGCCGCCCCCACCTGGAGCCCCAAGAATTAGAACTCCTTGGGTCCTCCAAAGCTCCTTTTTGTGTTCAATTTATGTATACCCCACCCAAAGAGCAAGAAAAGTCGTTTTACAATTTGAGACAAGCTGAAATTTCTTATATGGCAACAAACTGGTGTGCAAAAATTGTTCATGTCCTTACTTTTTCTGCTAGCAATTCCCTTTCCCTTCCCAAAGGTTTTTTCCTTGTTTGTAGTGACAGAGCCTTTACTGGGATCCCAGCTCGTCTCATTGGAGGTCCTTGCACTCTGAGTAAGCTGAGCCTTTTTACCCCTAACATGACTCAAATTCTCAATTGGCACAAGAAAAATTCCTCTCTAAAAGTTCAGAAGAGAGACTTGACAAGTCTTAATTCGGATTGCAATTCAGAAATTATCCATTGGTCCAGGGCAAAAGCAGCAGCCCTGTCAGTTTTTTTACCTTGGGTTTCAATTGCAAAGTCTGTGGGAGAATTAGGCCAATTAGAGTGTTGGGTAGCTAAACAAGCAAATTTAACATCTCGTGCTATAAGTGACCTCTTATCAGACGAACAGATAACTAGACGGGCAACGCTCCAAAATAGAGCTGCCATTGATTACTTGCTTTTGTTGAATCAACATTCGTGCGAGGAGTTCGAAGGACTCTGCTGCTTCAACCTATCATCTAAAGCAGAAGACGTCAGAAAATCTGTCCACCAGCTACGAGGGATGGTCAGTTCCATCAAAGAAGAAATAGGAGACTGGTTTGACAACATCTTTTCAGGTGTCGGACTTTCTAAAGTTGCCAGCTCATGGATCAAAACAGGACTGTTAGTGTTGTTCATTGTATTAGTTGTGGCCTTTGCTTTTAGTTTAGTAAAAAGTTTGATCATGCGTGCAGTTTTTTCCACTTCCACCCCCTCTGTGCATTCAGTGCATTCAGTAGAGCCAGCCAACGAATTTCCGCTAGACGAAGTTACCAGCAGTGAAAATAGCTCAGAAGTTTACACACCAGATCAGTAACAAAAAAAAAAAAAAAAAAAAAAAAAAAAAGGGGGAAGTATGACTCTGCAAAAATAATATGTGCAGGCCTTAGCTGAAAATTCAGCATGAAGAGTTTTATTGTTAGGTTTAGAATAGTCTGCAAAATTCAAGAAAGCCCTTTTGTCTTAAGATGTATTGCTTGTTTTAATATGTAACTTTTTGTAGTTCCAATAAGAGTTTCTAGGACAGCTTTGCCCCTGCTTAGAATCTTTCTTTTATTAGTTCTCCCCTGCCTTACCTCCTTTGTCATGCATAATTATCCTCGTGTCCATCATTTAATTCTTATCTTTGAAGTACAGTAGAGCTAGCCATTCATTTTGCAAAACTGTTCTCGGCCCATCCCAAAACTTGTGCTAGATTTGTTAGAACCTAAGTGACTTAATTTAGCATGATGTATTTAGATTGTTTTATTAGTAACTGTAACTTAGAATCCACCCCAGAATTGTAGTATTAAACCGCCCACCACCCCAGGCTCAGGGTCTCTCTCTCCAGAGGCACCAGCCTGGGGTGGCTGGGGGGATCATCCTGACCCCCTTCCCCCCGCCCCCGAATAAAGCCTCTGTTCCCTAGAAAATTCAAGAGAGAGTCCCTTCTTTCTTCAATCCGGCCTTGACAGCGTTATCCAGTGACAAGACACGAACCCCCACAAAGTGACTGGTTGGGGCGTGCCGAGAGCTGCCGGGTAGGCCAGGCTAGACACTGAGCCAGGCCAGAGCAGGCACGCACTGCAACAGTCCTCTCCAGATTCCAGATGTCAGTTTGTAAAAGGCCGTTGTCATTACAAGGGCAGTCAAACTTCTATCTGGTGGTAGATTGCACCTGGAAGACATCCTCATTTGTATGGAATTTAAGTGGAAAATTAATAGGCAGAAGCCTAGTGGCAGGCACATATAATTAGACACGAACGCTGGCCCATTTCCATGGGAAACCAAAGTCTCCACTCCAGGTTCCTGATGTCAGTTTGTAGGAGGACATTGGCACTACAAGGGCAGACAAAGTTCCCTCTGCTGGTTGATTGCATCGAGGAGATATCCTCATTTGTATGGAATTTCAGCAGACAGAAGCCCAGTGGCAGGCAGACAGCATTAGACACGAAGAGTGTACCTTTTCCATGGGAAACCCAAGCCTCCATTCCCTGTTCCTGATGTCAGTTTGTAAGAGGCCTTTGGCACTACAAGGGCAGACAAACTTCCGTCTGGTGGCTGATTGCATCAGGGAGATATCCTCATTTGTGAGGAATTTCAGCAGGCAGAACCCCAGTGGCAGGCAAACAGCATTAGACACGAACGGTGGCCCATTTCCATGGGAAACCAAAGTCTCCAACCCAGGCTCCTGATGTCAGTTTTTAGGAGGTCTTTGGCATTAAAAGGGTAGACAAACTTCCATCTGGTGGGAAATTGCGTTTGGGAGATATCCTCATTTGTATGGAATTTTAGTAGGCATATGCCCCCTGGCAGGCAGACAGCATTAGACACAAACAGTGGCCCTTTTCCATGGGAAACCAAAATCTCCACCCCATGTTGCAAATGTCACTTTGTAGGAGGCGTTTTCCAATATAAGGGAGGAGAAACTTCCATCTGGTTGTAGATTGCACCTGGGAGATATCCTCATTTCTATAGAATTTTAGTGGAATTTTAGTAGGCAGAATCCCAGCGGAAGGCAGAGAGAATTAGACAGGAACAGTGGCCCGTTTCCTAAGGAAACCAAAGTCTCCATCCCACATTCCTGATGTCAGGTTGTCGGAGGCCTTTGGCATTAAAAGGGCAGACAAACTTCCATCTGGTGGGAAATTGCATTTGGGAGATATCCTCATTTGTAGGGAATTTTAGTAGGTATATGCCCACGGGCAGGAAGACAGCATTAAACACCAAGGGTGGCCCTTTTCCATGGGAAACCAAAGCGTCCTCTCCAGATTCCTGATGTCAGTTTGTAGGAGGCCGTTGGCATTACAAGGGCAGAAAAAACTTCCAACTGGTGGTAGACTCCAACTGGGAGATATCATCATTTGTATGGGTTTTTACTAGGCATAAGCCCAGTGGCAGGCACATAGCATTAGACACAAACGGTGGCCCATTTCCATGGGAAAAGATAGTCTCCACCCCACGGTCCTGATGTCAGTTTTTAGGAGGCATTTGGCACTACGAGGGCAGACAAACTTCCACCTGGTGGTAGATTGCACCTGGGAGATATCCTCATTTGTATGGAATTTTAGAGGAATTTTAGTAGGCAGAATCCCAGCGGCAGGCAGGCAGAATTAGACATGAATAGTGGCCCATTTCCATGGGAAACCAAAGTCTCCACCCCAGGTTCCTGATGTCATTTTTTAGGCGGCCTCTGGCACTACAAGAGGAGACTAACTTCCAACTGCTGGCATATTGCATCTGGGAGATATCCTCATTTGTATGTAATTTTAGTAGCCATAAGCCCAGTAGCAGGCAGACAGCATAAGATACGAACGGTGGCCCTTTTCCATGGGAAACCAAAGTCTCCGCCCCAGGTTCCTGATGTCAATTTGTAGGAAGCCTTTGGCTCTACAGGGGCAGACAAACTTCTATCTGGTGGTAGATTGCACCTGGGAGACATCCTCATTTGTAAGGAATTTTAGTGGTATTTTAATAGGCAGAAGCCTAGTGGCAGGAACACATCATTAGACACGAACGCTGGCCCATTTCCATGGGAAACCAAAGTCTCCACTCCAGGTTCCTGGTGTCAGTTTGGAGGAGGCCTTTGGCACTACGAAGGCAGACAAACTTCCATCTGGTGGTAGATTGCACCTGGGAAATATCCTCATTTGTATGGAACTTCAGCAGTCATAACCTCAGTGCCAGGCAGACAGCATTAGACAGGAACGGTGGTCCTTTTCCATGGGAAACCAAAGTCTCCACCCTAGGTTCCTGCTGGCAGTTTGTAGGAGGCCTTTGGAAACACAAGGGCAGAGAAAGGTCCATCTGGTGTTTGATTGCACCTGGCAGATATTCTCATTTGTATGGAATTGTAGTGGAATTTTAGTAGGCATAAGCCCAGCGGCAGGCAGACAGAATTAGACATGAATAGTGGCCCATTTCCATGGGAAACCAAAGTCTCCACCCCAGGTTCCTGATGTCATTTTCTAGGAGGCCTCTGGCACTACAAGAGGAGACAAACTTCCAACTGGTGGCATATTGCATCTGGGAGATATCCTCATTTGTATGTAATTTTAGTAGCCATAAGCCCAGTGGCAGGCAGACAGCATTAGACACTAACGGTGGCCCTTTTCCATGGGAAACCAAAGTCTCCGCCCCAGGTTCCTGATATCAATTTGTAGGAAGCCTTTGGCACTACAGGGCAGACAAACTTCCATGTGGTAGTAGATTGCACCTGGGAGACATCCTCATTTGTATGGAATTTTAGTGGGATTTTAATAGGCAGAAGCCTAGTGGCAGGCACACAGCATTAGACACGAACGCTGGCCCATTTCAATGGGAAACCAAAGTCTCCACCCCACGGTCCTGATGTCAGTTTGTAAGAGGCCTTTGGCACTAAAAGGGCGGACAAAGTTCCATCTGATGGTTGATTGCATCGAGGAGATATCCTCATTTGTATGGAATTTCAGCAGACAGAAGCCCAGTGGCAGGCAGACAGCATTAGACACGAACGGTGCCCCTTTCCCATGGGAAACCAAAGTCTCCACACCACGTTCCTGATGTCAGTTTGTAAGAGGCGTTTGGAGCTACAAGGGCAGAAAAACTTCCATCTGGTGGTAGATTGCACCTGGGAGATATCCTAATTTCCATGGAATTTTAGTGGAATTTTAGTAGGAAGAAGCCCAGTGGCAGGCACATAGCATTAGACACAAACGGTGGCCCATTTCCATGGGAAAAGTAGAGTCTCCACCCCACGTTCCTGATGTCAGTTTTTAGGAGGGCTTTGGCACTACAAGGGCAGAGAAACTTCCATCTGGTTGTAGATTGCACCTGAGAGATATCCTCATTTATATAGAATTTTAGTGGAATTTTAGTAGGCATAAGCCCAGTGGCTCGCAGACAGCATTAGACACAAACGGTGGCCCATTTCCTTGGGAAACCAAAGTCTCCACCCCACGTTCCTGATGTCAGTTCTTAGGAGGCCTTTGGCACTATGAGGGCAGACAAACTTCCACCTGGTGGTAGATTACACGTGGGAGATATCCTCATTTGTATGGAATTTGAGTGGAATTTTAGTAGGCAGAATCCCAGCGGCAGGCAGACAGAATTAGACATGAATAGTGGCGCATTTCCATGGGAAACCAAAGTTTCCACCCCAGGTTCCTGATGTCATTTTCTAGGAGGCCTCTGGCACTACAAGACGAGACAAACTTCCAACTGGTGGCATATTGCATCTGGGAGATATACTCATTTGTATGTAATTTTAGTAGCCATAAGCCCAGTGGCTGGCAGACAGCATTAGACACTAACGGTGGCCCTTTTCAATGGGAAACCAAAGTCTCCGCCCCAGGTTCCTGATATCAATTTGTAGGAAGCCTTTGGCACTACAGGGCAGACAAACTTCCATGTGGTAGTAGATTGCACCTGGGAGACATCCTCATTTGTATGGAATTTGAGTGGGATTTTAATAGGCAGAAGCCTAGTGGCAGGCACACAGCATTAGACACGAACGCTGGCCCATTTCCATGGGAAACCAAAGTCTCCACCCCACGGTCCTGATGTCAGTTTGTAAGAGGCCTTTGGCACTAAAAGGGCAGACAAAGTTCCAACTGGTGGCATATTGCATCTGGGATATATCCTCATTTGTGAGGAATTTCAGCAGGCATAACCCCAGTGACAGGCAGACAGCCTTAGACACGAACAGTGGCCCTTTTCCGTGGGAAACCAAAACCTCCAGCCCATGTTGCAAATGTCACTTTGTAGGAGGCGTTTTCCAATATAAGGGCAGAGAAACTTCCATCTGGTGGTAGATTACACCTGATAGATATCCTCATTTCTATTGAATTTTAGTGCAATTTTAGTAGGAAGAAGCCCAGTGGCTGGCAGACAGCATTAGACACAAACGGTGGCCCATTTCTATGGGAAACCACAGTCTCCACCCCACGTTCCTGCTGTCAGTTTTTAGGAGGCATTTGGCACTACGAGGGCAGACAAACTTCCACCTGGTGGTAGATTGCACCTGGGAGATATCCTCATTTGTATGGAATTTCAGCAGGTAGAAGCCCAGTGGCAGGCAGATACCATTAGACATGAACGGTGGCCCTTTTCCCATGGGCAGCCAAAAATCTCCAGGCCACGTTCCTGATGTCAGGTTTTAGGAGGCCTTTGGCAGTATAAGGGCAAACAAACTTCCGTCTGGTGGCTGATTGCATCGGGGAGATATCCTCATTTGTATGGAATTTCAGCAGGTAAAAGCCCAGTGGCAGGCAGACAGCATTAGACACGAACGGTGGCCCTTTTCCATGGGAAAACAAAGTCTCCAACCCAGGCTCCTGATGTCAGTTTGTAGGAGGCCTTTGGCATAAAAAGGGCAGACAAACTTCCATCTGGTGGGAAATTGCATTTGGGAGATATCCTCATTTGTAGGGAATTTTGGTAGGCTTCTGCCCACTGGCAGGCAGACAGCATTAGACACGAACAGTGGCCCCTTTCCATGGAAAAACAAATTATCCATCCTATGTTCCTGATGTCAGTTTTTAGGAGGCTTTTGGCACTGCAAGGGCTGACAAACTTCCACCTGGTGGTAGATTGCACCTGGGAGATATCCTCATTTTTATGGAATTTTAGTGGTATTTTAGTACTCAGAAGCCCAATGGCAGACAGACAGCATTAAACATGAATGGTGGGCCTTTTCTATAGGAAACCAAAGTCTCCAGGTGAGGTTCCGAATGTCAGTTTGAAGGAGGCCTTTGGCACTGCAAGAGCAGACAAATTTCCATCTGGTGGCATATTGCGTCTGGGAGATATCCTCATTTGTATGTAATTTCAGTAGTCATAAGTCAGTGGCAAGGAGACAGCATTAAACACCAAGGGTGGCCCTTTTCCATGGGAAACCAAAGCGTCCTCTCCAGGTTCCTGATGTCAGTTTGTAGGAGGCCGTTGCATTACAAGGGCAGACAAACTTTCAACTGGTGGTAGACTCCATCTGGGAGATATCCTCATTTTTATGGAATTTTACTAGGCATACGCCCAGTGGCAGGCACATAGCATTAGACAAAAAGGGTGGCCCATTTCCATGGGAAAACAAAGTCTCCACCGCACGTTCCTGATGTCAATTTTTAGGAGGCCTTTGGCACTTCAAGGGCAGACAAACTTCCACCTGGTGGTAGATTGCACCTGGGACTTATCAGCCTTTGTATGGAACTGCAGCAGTCATAACCACAGTGCCAGGCAGACAGCATTAGACACGAACGGTGGCCCTTTTCCATGGGAAACCAAAGTCTACGCCCCAGGTTCCTGATGTTAATTTGTAGGAAGCCTTTAACACTACAAGGGCAGACAAACTTCCATCTGGTGGTAGATTGCACCTGGGAGGTATCCTCATTTGTATGGAATTTTAGTGGAATTTTAGTAGGCATAAGCCCAGTATCTGGCAGACAGCATTACACACGAACAGTGGCCCTTTTCCATGGGAAACCAAAATCTCCACCCCATGTTGCTGATGTCACTTTGTAGGAGACGTTTTCCAATATAAGGGCAGAGAAACTTCCATCTGGTTGTAGATTGCACCTGGGAGATATCCTCATTTTTATGGAGTTTTAGTGGAATTTTAGTAGGAAGAAACCCCGTGGCAGGCAGACAGCATTAGACAAGAAAAATGGCCCATTTGATGGAAAACCAAAGTCTCCACCCCTCGTTCCTGATGTCCGTTTCTAGGAGGCCTTTGGCACTACAAGGGCAGACAAACTTCCGTCTGGTGGTTGATTGCATCGTTGAGATATCCTCATTTTTATGGAATTTCATCAGGTAGAAGCCCAGTGGCAGGCAGACAGCATTAGAGAGGAACGGTGGCCCTTTTCCATGGGAAAACAAAGTCTCCAACCAGGCTCCTGATGTCAGTTTTTAGTAGGCCTTTGGCATTAAAAGGGCAGACAAACTTCCATCTGGTGGGAAATTTTGTTAGGGAGATATCCTCATTTGTATGTTATTTCAGTAGTCATAAGCCCAGTGGCAAGGAGACAGCATTAAACAACAAGGGTGCCCCATTTCCATGGGAAACCAAAGCCTCCTTTCCAGAATCCTGATGTCAGTTTGTAGGAGGTCTTTGGCATTACAAGGGCAGACAAACTTTCATATGGTGGTAGACTCCATCTGGGAGATATCCTCATTTGTACGGGATTTTACTAGGCATAATCCCAGTGGCAGTCACATAGCATTATACACAAACGGTGGCCCATTTCCATGGGAAAACAAAGTCTCCACCCCACGTTCCTGATGTCAATTTATAGAAGGCGTTTGGAACTACAAGGGCAGAAAAACTTCCATCTGGTGGTAGATTGCACCTGGGAGATATCCTCATTTCTCTGGAATTTTATTGGAATTTTATTACGAAGATCCCCAGTGGCAGGCAGACAGCTTTAGACACGAACGGTGGCCCATTTTTATGGGAAACCAAAGTCTCCACCCCACGTTCCTGATATCCGTTACTAGGAGGCCTTCGGCAGTACAAGGGTAGACAAACTTCCACCTGGTGGTAGATTGCTCCTGGGAGATATCCTCATTTGTATGGACCTTCAGCAGTCATAACCACAGTGCCAGGCAGACAGCATTAGACAGGAACGGTGGTCCTTTTCCTAGGGAAACCAAAGTCTCCACACCACGTTCCCGATGTCAGGTTTTAGTAGGCCATTGACAGTACAAGGGCAGAAAAACTTCCGTCTGGTGGTTGATTGCATCGGGAAGATATCCACATTTGTATGGAATTTCAGCAGATAGAAGCCCAGTGGCAGGCAGACGGCATTAGACAGGAACGGTGGCCCTTTTCCATGGGAAACCAAAGTCTCTACCTCACGTTCCTGATGTCAGTTTGTAGGAGGCCTTTGGAACTACAAGGGCAGACAAACTTCCGTCAGGTGGTAGATTGCACCTGGGAGATATCCTCATTTGTAGAGAATTTTATTGGAATTCTAGTAGGCATAAGCCAAGTGGCTGGCAGAGAGCATTAGACACAAACGGTGGCCCATTTCCTTGGGAAACCAAAGTCTCCATCTCACGTTCCTGATGTCAGTTTGTAGGAGGCCTTTGGTACTACAAGGGCAGACATACTTCTATCTTGTGGTTGATTGCATCGCAGAGATATCCTCATTTTTATGGAACTTCAGCAGTCATAACCACTGTACCAGGCAGACAGCATTAGACAGGAACAGTGGTCTTTTTCCATGGGAAACCAAAGTCTCCACACTACGTTCCCGATATCAGGTTTTAGGAGGTCTTTTGCAGTACATGGGAAGACAAACTTCCGTCTGTTGGTTTATTTCATCGGGGAGATATCCTCATTTGTATGGAATTTCAGCAGGCAGAAGCCCAGTGGCAGGCAGAGAGCATTAGACACAAACGGTGGCCCTTTTCCATGGGAAACCGAAGTCTCCAACCCAGGCTTCTGATGTCGGTTTTCAGGAGGCCTTTGGCATTAAAAGTGTAGACAAACATCCATCTGGTGGGAAATTGCATTTGGGAGATATCCTCATACGTATGGAATTTTAGTAGGCATATACCCACTGGCAGGCAGCAGCATTAGACATAAACAATGGGCCTTTTCCATGGAAAAACAAATTATCCATCCTCACGTTCCTGATGTCATGTTTTAGGAGGCCTTTGGCACTACAAGAGCAGACAAACTTCCACGTGGTGGTAGATTGCACCTGAGAGATATTCTCATTTGTAAAGAATTTTAGACGAATTTTAGTACGCAGATTCCAAGCGGCAGGCAGACAGAATTAGACATGAATAGTGGCCCTTTTCCAGGGGAAATGAAAGTCTGCAGGCCAGGTTCCTGATGTCAGTTTTTAGGAGGCCTTTTGCACTACAAGAACAGACAAACTTCCAACTGGTGGCATATTGCATCTTGGAGATATCCTCATTTGTATGGAATTATAGTGGAATTAAAGTAGGCAGAAGCCCAGTGGCAAGTAGACAGCATTAAACACCAACGGTGGCCCATTTCCATGGGAAACCAAAGTCTCCACCCCACGTTCATGATGTCCGTTTCTAGGAGGCCTTTGGAACTACAAGAGCAGACAAACTTCCAACTGGTGGCATATTGCATCTGGGAGATATCCTCATTTGTATGTAATTTCTGTAGCCTTAAGCCCAGTGGCCGGCAGACAGCATTAGACACGAACGGTGGCCCTTTTCCATGGGAAACCGAATTCTCCACTCCAGGCTCCTGATGTCAATTTGTAGGAGGCCTTTGGCACTACAGGGGCAGACAAACTTCCATCAGCTGGTTGATTGCATCAGAGAGATTTCCAAATATCTTTGGAATTTCAGCAGGCAGAAGCCCAGTGGCAGGCAGACAGCATTAGACATGAACGCTGGCCCTTTTCCATGGGAAAACAAAGTCTCCACCCCTGGTTCCTGATGTCAGTTTTTTAGGAGGGCTTTGGTACTACAAGGGCAGAGAATCTTCCATCTGGTTGTGGATTGCACCTAGGAGATATCCTCATTTCTATGGAATTTTAGTGGAATTTTAATAGGAAGAAGCCCAGTGGCAAGCAGACAGCATTACACACGAACGGTGGCCCATTTTCATGGGAAACCAAAGTCGCCACTCCCGGTTCCTGATGTCAGTTTTTAGGAGGATTTGCCGCTACAAGGGCAGGCAAACTTCCATCTGGTGGTAAATTGCATCTGCGAGATATCCTCATTTGTATGGAATTTTAGCAGGCATACGCCCAGTGGCAGGCACACAGCATTAGGCATGAACAGTGCCCTATTCCACGGGAAACCAAATTATACATCCCACGTTTAAGAAGTGAGTTTATAGGAGCCCTTTGGCACTACAAGGGCAGAGAAACTTCAAACCGGGAGTAGATTGCACCTGCAAGATATTCTCAATTTTATAGAATTTTAGAGGAATTTCAGTACGCCAAATCCCACCGGCAGGCACACAGAATTATACATGAATAGTGGCCTTTTCCAGGGGAAACCAAAGCCTCCAGGCCAGGTTCCTGATGTCTGTTTTTAGGAGGCCTTTTGCACTACAAGAACAGACAACCTTCCGACTGGTGGCATATTGCATCTTGGAGATATCCTCATTTGTATGGAATTCTAGTGCAATCACAGTAGGCAGAAGCCCAGTGGCAAGTAGACTGCATTAAACACCTACGGTGGCCCATTTCCATGGGAAACCAAAGTCTCCTCCCCAGGTTCCTGATGTCAATTTGTAGGAAGCCTTTGGCTCTGCAGGGGGAGACAAACTTCCATCTGGTGGTAGATTGCACCTGGGAGACATCCTCATTTGTAAGGAATTTTAGTGGTATTTTAATAGGCAGAAGCCTAGTGGCAGGAACACATCATTAGACACGAACGCTGGCCCATTTCCATGGGAAACCAAAGTCTCCACTCCAGGTTCCTGGTGTCAGTTTGTAGGAGGCCTTTGGAACTACAAGGGCAGATAAACTTCCAACTGGTGGTAGATTCCATCTGGGAGATATCCTCATTTCTCTGGAATTTCAGCAGGCATAAGCCCAGTGGCAGACAGACAGCATTAGACAGGAACGGTGGCCCTTTTCCATAGAAAACCAAAATCTCCACCCCACGTTACTGATGTCAATTTGCAGGAGGCCTTTGTCACTACAAGGGCTACATACTTCCATCTCGTTGTATATTCCATCAGGGAGATATCCTTCTTTGTATGGAATTTTACTGGAATTTTAGTATGCAGAAGCCGAGTAGCCAGCAAACAGCATCAGACAAGAACGGTGGCCCATTTCCTTGGGAAATAAAAGTCTCCACCCCACATTCCTGATGTCCGTTTGTTGGAGGCCTTTGGCACTACAAGGCCAGGAAAATTTCCAACTGGTGGTAGATTGCATCTGGGAGACATCCTCATTTGTATGCAATTTTAGCTGCCATAAGCCCAGTGGCAGGCAGACAGCATTAGATTTGAACGGTGGCCCTTTTCCATGGGAAACCAAAGTCTCCACCTCACGTTCCTGATGAAAATTTGTAGGAGGCCTTTGGAATTACACGGGAAGACAAACTTCCATCTGGTAGTAGATTGTTCCTGGGAGATATCCTCATTTCTATGCAATTTTAGAAGGCAGAACCACAGTGGCAGGTAGACTGCATTAGACACGAGCAGTGGCCCCTTTCCATGGGAAACCAATGTCTTCACTCCAGGTTCCTGATGTCTGTGTGTTGGAGGCCTTAACACTGCAAGGGCAGACAAACATCCAAGTCGTGGTGGATTCTATCTGGGAGATATCCCCATTTGTATGGAATTTAAGACGGCATAAGCCCAGTGGCCGGCAGACAGCATTAGACAAAAACGGTGGCATTTTTCCATGGGAAACCAAAGTCTCCACCTCACGTTCCTGATGTCAGTTTGTAAGAGGCCTTAGGCACTACAAAGGCAAAGGAAAATTCATCTGGTGGTAGATTGCACCAGGGAGATATCCTCATTTGAATGGAATTTTAGTGGAATTTTAGTCGGCAGAATCCGAAAAGTCGCCAGATAGCATTAGACAAGAACGGTGGCCCTTTTCCATGGGAAACCAAAGTCTCCATCTCACGTTCCTGATGTCAGTTTGTAGGATGCCTTTGGCACTACAAAGGAAGATAAACTTCCATCTGGTGGTAGATTCCATCTGGGAGATATCCTCATTTTTGTGGAATTTCAGCAGGCATGAGCCTAGTTCCAGGCAGACTGCATTACACACTAACAGTGACCCTTTTCAATGGGACACCAAAGTCTCCACCTCCCGTTCCTTATGTCAGTTTATAGGAGGCCTTTGGAACTACAAGGGCACACAAACTTCCATCTCTTGGGAGAATGCAACTGCGAGATATCCTCATTTGCATGGAATTTAAGTGGAATTCTTGTGGGCAGAATCCCAGCGGCAGAAAGCGAGCATTAGACACGAACGGTGGCCCTTTTCCATGGGAAATCAACGTCTCCACCTCACGATCTTTATATCAGTTACTACGAGGCCTTTGGCACTACAAGGGCAGACAAAATTCCATCTGCTGGTAGATTCCACCTGGGAGATATCCTCTGTTGTATGGAATTTCAGCAGGCATATGCCCAGTTGCAGGCAGACAGCATTAGACACGAACGGTGCCCTTTTCCATGGGAAACCTAAGTGTCCACCCTACGTTTAAAATGTCATTTTATATGAGGCTTTTGGCACTACAAGGGCAGAGGAACTTTCATCTGGTGGTAGATTGAACCAGGGAGGTATCCTCATTTGTATGGAATTTTAGTGGAATTTTAGTAGGAAGAAGCCCAGTTGCAGGCAGACAGCATTAGACAGGAACGGTGGCCCTTTTCCATGGGAAACCAAAGTCTCCACCCCACATTCCTGATGTAAATTTATACGAGGCTTTTGGCACGATAAGGGCAGACAAACTTCCAACTGGTGGTAGATTGCACGTGAGAGATATCTTCATTTGCATGGAATTTTAGTGGAATTTTAGTAGGCAGAATCCCAATGATCGGCAGAGAGCATAAAACACAAACGGTGTCCCTTTTCCATCAGACACGAAGGTCTCTACCCCAGTCTCCTGATGTCAGTTTCTGGGAAGCTTTTGGCACTACAAGGCTAGAAAAACTTCCACCTGGTGGTAGAGTGCATCTGGGAGATATCCTCATTTGTATGCAATTTTAGCAGGCAGAAGCCCAGTGGCAGGCAGACAGCATTAGAAAGAAACAGTGGCCATTTTCCATGGGAAACCAAAGTCTCCACCTCACATTCCTGATGTCAATTTGTAGGAGGCCTTTGGCATTACAAGGGCAAACAAAACTCCATCTCGTGGGAGAATTCAACAGCGAGATAACCTCATTTGCATGGAATTTAAGTGGAATTCTTGTGGGCAGGATCCCAGCGGCAAATAGAGAGCATTAGACACGAACGGTGGCTCTTTTCCATGGGACACCAAAGCAGGGTTATGCCTGCTAAAATTCCATACAAATGAGAATATCTCGCAGATGCAATTTACCACAAGATGGAAGTTTGCCTGACCTTGTAGTGGCAAAGGCCTACTAAAATCTGACATCGGGAACGTGGTGTGGAGACTTTGGTTTCCCATGGAAAAGGACTACCGTTCGTGTCTAATGCTGTCTGCCTGGCACTGTGCTTATGACTGCTGAAGTTCCATACAAATGAGGTTATCTCCCAGGTGCAATCTACAACCAGGTGGAAGTTTGTCTGCCCTTGTAGTGCCAAAGGCCTCCTAAAAAGGAACATCAGAAACGCGGGCTGGAGACCTTGGTTTCCCATAGAAATGGGCCACCGTTCGTGTCTAATGCTGTCTGCCTGCCACTGGCCTACTTCCTACTAAAATTCCACTAAAATTCCAAAAAAATGAGGATATCTCCCAGGTGCAATCTACAACCAGATGGAAGTTTCTCTGCCCTTATATTGGAAAACACTTCCTACAAAGTGACATCAGCAACGTGGGGTGGAGATTTTGAATTCCCATGGAAAAGGGCCACCGTTCGTGTCTAACGATGTCTGCCTCCCACTGGGGTTATGCCTGCTGAAATTCCATACAAATGAGGATATCTCCCAAATGGAATCTACCACCAGTTGGAAGTTTGTCTGCCCTTGTAGTGCCAAAGGCCTCCTAAATACTGACATCAGGAACGTGGATTGGACTTTGGTTTCCCATGGAAAAGGGGCACCGTTTGTGCCTAATGCTATGTGCCTGCCGCTGGGCTTATGCCTAGTAAAGTTCCATACAAATGAGGATATCTCCCACATGGAATTGACGATCAGATGGAAGTTTGTCTGCCCTTGTAGTGGCAAAGGCCTCCTAAAAAACTGACATCAGGAACCAGGGGTGGAGATTTTTGTTTCCCATGGAAAAGGGCCACCGTTCGTGTCTAATGGTGTCTGCCTGCAACTGGGGTTATGCCTGCTGAAATTCCTCACAAATGAGGATATCTCCCTGATGGAATCTTCCACCAGATGGAAGTATGTCTGCCCTTATAGTGCCAAAGTCCTCCTAAAAACTGACATCAGGAACGTGGGGTGTAGACTTTGTTTTCCCAAGGAAATTGGCCACCGTTCGAGTCTAATGCTGTCTGCCTGCCACTGGGCTTCTGCCTGCTGAAATTCCAAAGATATTTGGAAATCTCTCCGATGCAATCAACCACCTGACGGAAGTTTGTCTGCCCTTGTAATGCCAAAGGCCTCTTAAACACTGACATCAGGAACCTGGAGTGGAGACTTTGGTTTCCCATGGAAATGGGCCACCGTTCGTTCCTAATGCTGTCTGCCTGCCACTGGGTTTCTTCCTACTAAAATTCCACTAAAATTCCATAGAAATAAGGATATCTTCCAAGTGCAATCTAACACCAGATAAAAGAATCTCTGCCCTTGTAGTACCAAAGCTCTCCTAAAAAACTGACATCAGAAACCAGGGGTGCAGACTTTGTTTTCCCATGGAAATGGGCCAGCGATCGTGTCTAATGCTATCTGCCTGCCACTGGGCTTCTGCCTGCTGAAATTCCAAAGAAATTTGGAAATCTCTCCGATGCAATCTACCTCCTGACGGAAGTTTTTCTGCCTCTGTAATGCCAAATGCCTCCTACAAATTGACATCAGGAGCCTGGAGTGGAGACTTTGGTTTCCCATGGAAAAGGGTCAGCGTTCGTGTCTAATGCTGTCTGCCTGCCACTGGGCTTATGGCTACTGAAATTACATACAAATGAGGATATCACCCAGATGCAATATGCCACCAGTTGGAAGTTTGTCTGTTCTTGTAGTGCAAAAGGCCTCATAAAAACTGACATCAGGAACCTGATCTGGAGACTTTGTTTTCCCCTGGAAAAGGGCCACTATTCATGTCTAATTCTGTGTGCCTGCTGCTGGGATTCTGCGTACTAAAATTGCTCTAAAATTCTATACAAATGAGAATATCTCGCAGGTGCAATCTGCCCCCGGTTTGAAGTTTTCTGCCCTTGTAGTGCCAATGGGCTCCTATAAACTGACATCTGAAACGTAGGATGGATGATTTGGTTTTCCATGGAAAAAGGCCACTGTTCATGCCTAATGCTGTGTGCCTGCCACTGGGCGTATGCCTGCTAAAATTCCATGCAAATGAGGATATCTCGCAGATGCCATTTACCACCAGATGAAAGTTTTCCTGCCCTTGTAGTGGCAAAGGCCTCCTAAAATCTGACATCGGGAACGTGGTTTGGAGACTTTGGTTTCCCATGGAAAAGGACCACCGTTCGTATCTAATGCTGTCTGCCTGGCATTGTGGTTATGACAGCTGAAGTTCCATACAAATGAGGATATCTCCCAGGTCCAATCTACCACCAGGTGGAAGCTTCTCTGCCCTTGTAGTCCCAAAGGCCTCCTTTAAACTGACATCAGGACGTCGGGGTGGAGACTTTGGTTTCCCATAGAAATGGGCCACCGCTCATGTCTAATGCTGTCTGCCTGCCACTGGCCTTCTTCCTACTAAAATTCCACTAAATTTCCATAGAAATGAAGGTATCTCCCAGGTGCAATCTACAACCAGATGGAAGTTTCTCTGCCCTTATATTGGATAACGCCTCCTACAAAGTGACATCAGCAACGTGGGGTGGAGATTTTGGTTTCCCATGGAAAAGGGCCACCGTCCGTGTCTACTGCTGTCTGCCTGCCACTGGGGTTATACCTGCTGAAATTCCTCACAAATGAGGATATCTCCCAGATGGAATCTGCCACCAGTTAAAATTTTGCCGGCCCTTCTAGTGCCAAAGTCCTCCTAAAAACTGACATCAGGAACGTGGGGTGGAGACTTTGGTTTCCCAAGGAAATGGGCCACCCTTCGTGTCTAATGCTGTCTGCCTGCCACTGGGCTTCTGCCTTCTGAAATTCCATACAAATGAGGATATCTCCCCGATGCAATCTACCACCAGACGGAACTTTGTCGGCCCTCAAAGTGCAAAGGGCCTCCTATAAACTGACATCAGGAACCTGGACTGGAGACTTTGGTTTCCCATGGAAATGAGCCACTATTCATGTCTAATTCTATCTACCTGCTGCTGGGATTCTGCCTACTAAAATTCCACTAAAATTCCATACAAATGAGTATATCTCCCAGCTACAACCTAACACCAGATGGAAGATTCTCTGCCCTTGTAGTGCCAAAGGCCTCCTACAAACTGCCATCAGGAACCTATGGTGGAGACTTTGGTTTCCCATGGAAAAGGACCACCGTTCCTGTCTAATGCTCTTTGCCCGGAACTGTGGTTATGACTGCTGAAGTTCCATACAGATGAGGATATCTCCTCGGTGCAATCTACCACCCGGAGGAAGTTTGTCTGGCCGTGTAGTTCCAAAGTCCTCCGAGAAACGGAAATCCAGAACATGGGGTGGAGACTTTGCTTTCCCATAGAAATGGGCGGCCGTTCGTGTCTAATGCTCTCTGCCTGCCACTTGGCTTCTTCCTACTAAAATTCCACTAAAATTCCTTAGAAATAAGGATATCTCCCAGGTGCAATCTACAACCAGATGGAAGATTCTCTGCCCTTGTAGTACCAAAGCCTTCCTAAAAAACTGACATCAGGAACCAGGGGTGGAGTCTATGTTTTCCCATGGAAAAGAGCCACCGTTCGTGTCTAATGCTGTCTGCCTGCCACTGGGCTTCTGCGTGCTGGAATTCCCAAAAAATTTGGAAATCTCTCTGATGTAATCAACCACCTCACGGAAGTTCCTCTGCCCCTGTAGTGCCAAAGGCATCCTACAAATTGACATCAGGAGCCTGGAGTGGAGACTTTGGTTTCCCATGGAAAAGGGCCAGCGTTCGTGTCTAATGCTGTCTGCCTGCCACTGGGCTTATGGCTACTGAAATTACATGCAATTGAGGATATCTCCCCGATGCAATAAGCCAGCAGTTGGAAATTTGTCTGCTCTTGTATTGCAAAAGTCCTCCTATAAACGGACATAAGGCACGTGGTGTGGAGACTTTGCTTTCCCATGGAAATGGGCCACCGTTGGTGTTTAATGCTGTCTACTTGCCACTGGGCTTCTGCCTACTTTAATTCCACTAAAATTCCATACAAATGAGGATATCTCCAAGACGCAATATGCCACCAGTTGGAAGTTTTTCTGTTCTTGTAGTGCAAAAGGCCTCCTAAAAACTGGCATCAGGAACCTGGCCTGGAGACTTTGTTTTCCCCTGGAAAAGGGCCACTATTCATGTCTAATTCTGTGTGCCTGCAGCTGGGATTCTGCGTACTAAAATTCCTCTAAAATTTAATACAAATGGGAATATTTCGCAGGTGCAATCCTCCCCCAGTTTAAAGTTTCTCTGCCCTTGTAGTGCCAAAGGGCTCCTATAAACTGACATCTGAAACATAGGATGGATAATTTGGTTTCCCATGGAAAAGGGCCACTGTTCATGCCTAATGCCGTGTGCCTGCCACTGGGCGTATGCCTGCTAAAATTCCATACAAATGAGGATATCTCGCAGATGCAATTTACCACGAGACGGAAGTTTGTCTGCCCTTGTAGTGGCAAAAGCCCCCTAAAAAACTGACATCAGGAACCAGGCGTGGAGACTTTGGTTTCCCATGGAAAAGGACCACCGTTCGTATCTAATGCTGTCTGCCTGGCACTGTGGTGATGACTGCTGAAGTTCCATACAAATGAGGATATCTCCCAGGTGCAATCTACCACCAGGTGGAAGTTTGTCTGCCCTCGTAGTGCCAAAGGCCTCCAAAAAACTGACATCAGGAACGTGGGGTGAAGACTTTGGTTTCCCATGGAGAAGGTCCATCGTTCGTTTCGAATGCTGTCTGCCTGGCTTTGAGATTATGAGTGCTGAAGTTCCATACAAATGAGGATATCTCCCAGGTGCAATCTACCACCAGATGGAAGTTTGTTTGCCCTTGTAGTGCCAAAGGCCTCCTAAAAACTGACATCAGGAACGTGCGGTGGAGACTTTGCTTTCCCATGGAAAAGGGCCACCGTTTGTGTCTAATGCTATGCGCCTGCCACTGGGCTTATGCCTAGTAAAATTCCATACAAATGAGGATATCTCCCAGATGGAATCTACCACCACTTGAAAGTTTGTCTGCCCTTGTAATGCCAACGGCCTCCTACAAACTGACATCAGGAATCTGGAGAGGACGCTTTGGTTTCCCATGGAATAGGGCCACCCTTGGTGTTTAATGCTGTCTCTTTGCCACTGGGCTTATGACTACTGAAATTACATACAAATGAGGATATCTCCCAGATGCAATATGCCACCAGATGGAAGTTTGTCTGCTCTTGCAGTGCCAAAGGCCTCGTTCAAAGTGATATCTGGAACCTGGCCTGGAACTTTGGTTTCCTATGGAAAAGGCCCACCGTTCGTATTTAATGCTGTCGGTCTGCAACTGGGCTTCTGAGTACTAAAATTCCACTAAAATTCCATACAAATGAGGACATCTCCATGGTGCAATCTACCACCAGTTGGAAGTTTGTCTGCCCTTGTAGTGCCAAAGGCCTCCTAAAAACTGACATCAGGAACCACGGGTGAAGATTTTTGTTTCCCATGGAAAAGGGCCACCGTTCGTGTCTAATGGTGTCTGCCTGCCACTGGGGTTATGCCTGCTGAAATTCCTCACAAATGAGGATATCTCCCTGATGGAATCTACCACCAGTTGGAAGTATGTCTGCCCTTATAGTGCCAAAGTCCTCGTAAAAACTGACATGAGGAACGTGGGGTGGAGACTTTGGTTTCCCCTGGAAAAGGGCCACTATTCATGTCTAATTCTGTGTGCCTGCAGCTGGGATTCTGCGTACTAAAATTCCTCTAAAATTCTATACAAATGGGAATATTTCGCAGGTGCAATCCTCCCCCAGTTTGAAGTTTCTCTGCCTTTGTAGTGCCAAAGGGCTCCTATAAACTGACATCTGAAACATAGGATGGATAATTTGGTTTCCCATGGAAAAGGGCCACTGTTCAAGCCAAATGCTGTGTGTGCCTGCCACTGGGCGTATGCCTGCTAAAATTCCATACAAATGAGGATATCTCGCAGATGCAATTTACCACGAGATGGAAGTTTGCCTGCCCTTGTAGTGGCAAAAACCTCCTAAAAACTGACATCAGGAACCGGGAGTGGCGACTTTGGTTTCCCATGAAAATGGGCCACCGTTCGTGTGTAATGCTGTCTGCTTGCCACTGGGCTTCTTCCTATTAAAATTACACTAAAATTCCATAGAAATGAGGATATCTCCTAGGTGCAATCCACAACCAGATGGAAGATTCTCTGCCCTTGTAGTACCAAAGCCCTCCTAAAAAACTGACATCAGGAACCAGGGGTGGAGACTTTGTTTTCCCATGGAAAAGGGCCAGCGTTCATGTCTAATGCTGTCTGCCTGCCACTGGGCTTCTGCCTGCTGAAATTCCAAAGATATTTGGAAATCTCTCTGATGCAATCAACCAGCTGATGGAAGTTTGTCTGCCCCTGTAGTGCCAAAGGCCTCCTACAAATTGACATCAGGAGCCTGGAGTGGAGAATTCGGTTTCCCATGGAAAAGGGCCACCGTTCGTGTCTAATGCTGTCTGCCGGCCACTGGGCTTATGGCTACAGAAATTACATACAAATGAGGATATCTCCCAGATGCAATATGCCACCAGTTGGAAGTTTGTCTGCTCTTGTAGTTCCAAAGGCCTCCTAGAAACGGACATCATGAACGTGGGGTGGAGACTTTGGTTTCCCATGGAAATGGGCCACCGTTGGTGTTTAATGCTGTCTACTTGCCACTGGGCTTCTGCCTACTTTAATTCCACTATAATTCCATACAAATGAGGATATCTCCAAGATGCAATATGCCACCAGTCGGAAGTTTGTCTGTTCTTGTAGTGCAAAAGGCGTCCTAAAAGCTGACATCAGGAACCTGGCCTGGAGACTTTGGTTTCCCCTGGAAAAGGCCGCTATTCATGTCTAATTCTGTGTGCCTGCCGGTGGGATTCGGCGGACTGAAATTCCTCTAAAATTCTATAAAATTGAAAATATCTCGCAGGTGCAATCTACTCCCGGTTTGAAGTTTCTCTGCCCTTGTAGTGCCAAAGGGCTCCTATAAACTCTCTTCTTAAACGTAGTGTTGCGGCTTATTCAGCCATCGCCTTGGTGGCCTGGGTTTAATTGAAGACACGACCACCACGAGCTGCGAGCGTGGGGTTCGGGCAAATGACTCAGTTAACACCAATGTGATGTGTTTGGTCAAAAGCGTTTATTATCTAAAACACAGGGTTTAAGTACCTTCTGGGTTTCGCTACGTCATAGGGGGTCTTACTAGTTTCTTAAGGGTAGTGGAAAAGTACTGGTATGCAAGGAAAGAGAGAGGGGTCTGTGACCTTGAGATAAAGGTTATCTCTGGAGGGGGATGTGCCTGGCCCTGCTTCGCGTTACAACCCGATTCGTCTTCCGCAAACGCAGTCTGTCCCTTCCAATTCACATTCTCTCCACAACGTGGGATGTATAATTTGGTTTCCCGTGGAATAGGGCACTGTTCATGCCTAATGCTGTGTGCCTGCCACTGGGCATATGCCTGCTAAATCTCCATACAAATGAGCATATCTCGCAGATGCAATTTACCACCAGATGGAAGTTTGCCTGCCCTTGTAGTGGCAAAGGCCTCCTAAAAACTGACATCAGGAACCGGGAGTGGCCCCTTTTGTTTCCCATACAAATGGGCCACCGTTCGTGTGTAATGCTGTCTGCTTGCCACTGGGCTTCTTCCTATTAAAATTCCACTAAAATTCCATAGAAATGAGGATATCTCCCAGGTGCAATCTACAACCAGATAGAAGATTCTCTGCCCTTGTAGTACCAAAGCCCTCCTAAAAAACTGACATCAGGAATCAGGGGTGGAGACTTTGTTTTCCCATGGAAAAGGGCCAGCGTTCATGTCTAATGCTGTCTGCCTGCCACTGGGCTTCTGCCTGCTGAAATTCCAAAGAAATTGGGAAATCTCTCCGATGCAATCAACCACCTGACGGAAGTTTGTCTGCCCCTGTAGTGCCAAAGGCCTCCTACAAATAGACATCAGGAGCCTGGAGTGGAGAATTCGGTTTCCCATGGAAAAGGGCCACCGTTCGTGTCTAATGCTGTCTGCCGGCCACTGGGCTTATGGCTACAGAAATTACATACAAATGAGGATATCTCCCAGATGCAATATGCCACCAGTTGGAAGTTTGTCTGTTCTTGTAGTGCAAAAGGCCTCCTAAAAACTGACATCAGGAACCTGGCCTGCAGACTTTCATTTCCCCTGGAAAAGGGCCACTATTCATGTCTAATTCTGTCTGCCTGCCGCTTGGAATCTGCGTACTAAAATTCGTCTAAAATTCTTTACAAATAAGAATATCTCTCAGGTGCAATCTACCACCACGTGGAAGTTTGTCTGCTCTTGTAGTGCCAAAGGCCTCCTAAAACATGACATCAGGAACGTGAGGATGGATAATTTGTTTTTCCATGGAAAAGGCCCATTGTTTATGTCTAATGCTGCTGCCTGCCAGTGGGTATATGCCTACTAAAATTCCATACGTATGAGGATATCTCCCAAATGCAATTTCCCACCAGATGGATGCTTGTCTACACTTTTAATGCCAAAGGCCTCCTGAAAACCGACATCAGAAGCCTGGGTTGGAGACTTCGGTTTCCCATGGAAAAGGGCCACCGTTTGTGTCTAATGCTCTCTGCCTGCCACTGGGCTTCTGCCTGCTGAAATTCCATACAAATGAGGATATCTCCCCGATGAAATAAACCAACAGACGGAAGTTTGTCTTCCCATGTACTGCAAAAGACCTCCTAAAACCTGATATCGGGAACGTAGTGTGGAGACTTTGGTTTCCCATGGAAAAAGACCACTGTTCCTGTCTAATGCTGTCTGCCTGGTACAGTGGTTATGACTGCTGAAGTTCCATAAAAATGAGGATATCTCTGCGATGCAATCAACCACAAGATAGAAGTATGTCTGCCCTTGTAGTTCCAAAGGCCTCCTACAAACTGACATCAGGAACGTGAGATGGAGACTTTGGTTTCCCAAGGAAATGGGCCACCGTTTGTGTCTAATGCTCTCTGCCAGCCACTTGGCTTATGCCTACTAGAATTCCAATAAAATTCTCTACAAATGAGGATATCTCCCAGGTGCAATCTACCACCTGACGGAAGTTTGCCTGCCCTTGTAGTTCCAAAGGCCTCCTACAAACTGACATCAGGAACGTGAGGTGGAGACTTTGGTTTCCAATGAAAAAGTTCCACTGTTCGTGTCTAATGCTGTCTGCCTGCCACTGAGCTTCTGCCTGTTGAAATTCCATAGAAATGAGGATATCTCCACGATGCAATCAACCACCAGACGGAACGTGGTCTGCCTTTGTACTGCCAAAGGCCTCCTTCAAACTGACATCAGGAACCTGGGGTTGAGACTTTGGTTTCCCATGGAAAAGGGCCACCGTTCGTGTCTAATGCTGTCTGCTTGCCACTGGGATTATGGCTACTAAAATTACATACAAATGAGGATATCTCCCAGATGCAATTTGCCACCAGATGGAAGTTTGTCTGCTCTTGCAGTGCCAAAGGCCTCCTTCAAACTGACATTCGGAACCTGGCCTGGAGACTTCGGTTTCCTATGGAAAAGGCCCACCGTTTATGTTTAATGCTGTCTGTCTGCCACTGGGCTTCTGAGTACTAAAATACCACTAAAATTCCGTACAAATGAGGACATCTCCGAGGTGCAATCTACCGCCAGATGGAAATTTGTCTGCCAGTGTAGCGCCAATGGCCTCCTAAAAACTGACATCAGCAACATAGGATGCATAATTGGTTTTTCCATGGAAAAGGGCAACCGTTCGTGTCTAATGCTATCTGCCTGCCACTGGGTTACGCCTGCTGAAATTCCTCACAAATGAGGATATCTCCCAGATGGAATCTACCACCAGTTCGAAGTTTGTTTGCCCTTGTAGTGCCAAAGGCCTCCTAGAAACTGACATCAGGAACGTTGGGTGGAGACTTCGGTTTCCCATGAAAAAGGTCCACCGTTCGTGTCCTATGCTGTCTGCCTGCCACTGATCTTCTGCCTGCTGAAATTCCATACAAATGAGGATATCTCCTCAATGCAATCAACCACCAGACGGAACTTTGTCTGCCCTTGTAGTGCCAAAGGCCTCCTACAAACTGACATCAGGAACCTGGAGTGGAGACTTTGGTTTCCCATGGAAATGGGACAGCGTTCGTGTCTAATGATATTTGCCTGCCACAAGGCTTCTGCCTATTAAAATTCCAATAAAATTCTATACCATTGAAGATGTCTCTCACGTGCAATCTACCACCAAATGGAAGTTTGTCTCCCCCTGTAGAGCAAAAGGCTTCCTACAAATTGACAACAAGAAGCTGGGGTGGAGACTTTGGTTTCCCATGGCAAAGGGCCATGGTTCCTGTCTAATGCTGTCTGCCTGCCACTGGGCTTATGCCTACTAAAATTACATACAAATGAGGATATCTCCCAGATGCAATATGCCACCAGTTGGAAGTTTGTCTCGTCTTGTAGTGCCAGAGGCCTCCTAGAAAATGACATCAGGAACCTGGGGTGGAGACTTTGGTTTCCCATGGAAATGGGCCACTATTCATGTCTAATTCTGTCTGCCTGCCGCTGGGATTCTGCCTACTAAAATTCCTCTAAAATTCCATACAAATGCGAATATCTCCCAGGTGCAAACTAAAACCAGATGGAAGTTTTTCTGCCCTTATGTTTCCAAAGGCCTCCTACAAACTGCCATCAGAAACCTAGGGTGGAGACTTTGGTTTCCCATGGAAAAGGACCACCGTTCCTGTCTAATGCTGTCTGCCTGGCACTGTGGTTATGACTGCTGAAGTTCCATACAAATGAGGGTATCTCCCAGATGCAATATGCCACCAGATGGAAGTTTGTCTGCTCTTGCAGTGCCAAAGGCCTCCTTTATACTGACATTCGGAACCTGGCGTGGAGACTTTGGTTTCCTATGGAAAAGGCCCACCGTTCATGTTTAATGCTCTCTGTCTGCAACTGGGCTTCTGAGTACTAAAATACCACTAAAATTCCATACAAATAAGGACATCTACGAGGTGCGATCCACCACGAGATGGAGGTTTGTCTGCCCTTGTAGTGCCAAAGGCCTCCTACAAACTGACATCAGGAGCCTGGGTTGGAGACTTTGTTTTCCCATGGAAAAGGGCCACCGTTCCTGTCTAATGCTGTCTGCCTGCCACTGGGCTTCTATCTGCTGAAATTCCATACAAATGTGGATATCTTCCCGATGCAATCAACCACCAGACGGAAGTTTTTCTGCCCTTGTACTGTCAATGGCCTACTAAAACCTGACATCGGGAACGTGGTGTGGAGACTTTGGTTTCCCTAGGAAAAGGACCACCGTTCCTGTCTAATGCTGTCTGCCTGGCACTGTGGTTATGACTGCTGAAGGTCCATACAAATGAGGATATCTCCCAGGAGCAATCTACCACCAGGTGGAAGTTTGTCTACCCTTGTACTGCCGAAGGCCTCCTAGTAACGGATATCAGGAACGTGGGGTGGAGACTTTGGTTTCCCATAAAAATGGGCCACCGTTCGTGTCTAAAGTGTCTGCCTGCCACTGGGGATCTTCGTAATAAAATTCCAATAAAATTCCAGAGAAATGAGGATATCTCCCAGGTGCAATCTACCACCAGATGGAAGTTTTTCTGCCCTTGTAGTTCCAAACGCCTTCTATAAATTGACATCAGGAACGTGGGGTGGAGACTTTGTTTTCCCATGGAAATGGGCCACCGTTTGTGTATAATGCTATGTGACTGCCACTGGGATTATGCCTAGTAAAATCCCGTACAAATGAGGATATCTCCCAGATGGAGTCTACCACCATATGAAAGTTTGTCTGCCCTTGTAATGCCAAAGACCTCCTACAAACTGACATCAGGATTCTGGAAAGGAGGCTTTGGTTTCCCATGGAAATGGGGCACCCTTGTTGTTTAATGCTGTCTCCTTGCCACTGGGCTTATGACTACTGAAATAACATACAAATGAGGATATCTCCCTAACAAAATTTCCCACCAGATGGAAGTTTGTCTGCCCTTTTAATGCCAAAGGCCTACTAAAAACTGACATCAGGAGCCTGGTTGGAGACTTTGTTTTCCCATGGAAAAGGGCCACCGTTCCTCTCTAATGCTGTCTGCCTGCCACTGGGCTTCTACCTGATGAAATTCCATAAAAATGAGGATATCTCAACGATGCAATCAACCACCAGACGGAAGTTTGTCTGCCCTTGTAGTGCCAAAGGCCTCCTAGAAACGGACATCAGGAACGAGGGGTGGAGACTTTGGTTTTCCATCAAATGGGCCATTTTTCTTGTCTAATGCTGTCTGCCTGCCACGGGGTTTCTTCCTACTAAAATTCCACTAAAACTCCATAAAAATGAGGATATCTCCCAGGTGCAATCTACAACCAGATGGAAGTTTCTCTGCCCTTATATTGGAAAACGTCTCCTACAAAGTGACATCAGCAACATGGGGTGGAGATTTTGGTTTCCCATGGAAAAGGGCCACTGTTCATGTGTAATGCTGTCTGCCAGATACTGGGCTTATGCCTACTAAAATTCCACTAAAATTCCATACAAATGAGGATACCTCCCAGGTGCAATCTACCACCAGATGGAAGCTTGTCTGCCCTTGTAGTGTTAAAGGCTTCCTACAAATTAACATCAGGAACCTGGGGCGTAGACTTTGGTTTCCCATGGAAAAGGGCCACCGTTCGTGTCTAATGCTGTCTGCCTGGCACTGTGGTTATGACTGCTGCAGTTCCATACAAAGGCTGATAAGTCCCAGGTGCAATCTACCACCAGGTGGAAGTTTGTCTGCCCTTGAAGTGCCAAAGGCCTCCTAAAAATTGACATCAGGAACGTGCGGTGGAGACTTTGTTTTCCCATGGAAATGGGCCACCCTTTTTGTCTAATGCTATGTGCCTGCCACTGGGCGTATGCCTAGTAAAATTCCATAAAAATGAGGATATCTCCCAGATGGAGTCTACCACCAGTTGAAAGTTTGTCTGCCCTTGTAATGCAACGGCCTCCTACAAACTGACATCAGGAACCTGGAGAGGACGCTTTGGTTTCCCATGGAAAAGGGCCACCCTTGGTGTTTAATGCTGTCTCCTTGCCACTGACTTATGACTACTGAAATTACATACAAATGAGGATATCTCCCAGACGCAATATGCCACCAGATGGAAATTTGTCTGCTCTTGCAGTGCCAAAGGCCTCCTTCAAACTGACATTCGGAACCTCACCTGGAGACTTTGGTTTCCTATAGAAAAGGCCCACCATTCATGTTTAATGCTGTCTGTCTGCCATTGGGCTTCTGAGTACTAAAATACCACTAAAATTCCATAAAAATGAGGATATCTCCCAGGTGCAATCTACCACCAGGTGGAAGTTTGTCAGCCCTTGCAGTGCCAAAAGCCTCCTAAAAACTGACATCAGGAACATAGGATGGATAATTTGTTTTTCCATGGAAAGGGGCCACTGTTCGTGTCTAATGCTGTCTGCCTGCCAGTGGGCAGAAGCCTACCAAAATTCCCTACAAATGAGGATATCTCCCAAATGCAATTTCCCACCAGATGGAAGTCTGTTTGCCCTTTTTATGCCAAAGGCCTCCTACAAACTGACATCAGGAGCCTGGGTTGGAGACTTTGTTTTCCCATGGAAAAGGGCCACCGTTCGTGTCTAATGCTATCTGCCTGCCACTGGGCTTTTACCTGCTGAAATTCCATACAAATGAGGATATCTCCCCGATGCAATCAGCCACCAGACGGAAGTTTGTTTGCCCTTGTACTGCCAAAGGCCTCCTAAAACCTGACATCAGGAACGTGGCTTGGAGACTTTGGCTGCCCATGGGAAAAGGGCCACCGTTCATGTCTAATGCTGTCTGCCTGCCACTGGGCTTCTACCTGCTGAAGTTCCATACAAATGAGGATATCTCCCCGATGCAATCAACCACCAGACGGAAGTTTGTCTACCTTTGTAGTGTCAAAGGCCTCCTAGAAACGGACATCAGGAACATGGGGTGGAGACTTTGGTTTCCCATAAAAATGGGCCATTGTTCGTGTCTAATGCTGTCTGCCTGCCACTGTGCTTCTTCCTACTAAAATTCCACTAAAACTCCATAGAAATGAGGATATCTCCCAGGTGCAATCTACAACCAGATGGAAGTTTCTCTGCCCTTATATTGGAAAACGCCTCCTACAAAGTGACAGAAGCAACGTGGGGTGGAGATTTTGGTTTCCCATGGAAAAGGGCCACTGTTCGTGTCTAATGCTGTCTGCCTGCCACTGGGGTTATGCCTGCTGAAATTCCTCACAAATGAGGATATTTCCCAGATGGAATCTCCCACCAGTTGGAAGTTTGTTTGCCCTTCTAGTGCCAAAGGCCTCCTAAAAACTGACATCAGGAACCTGGGGTGGAGACTTTGGTTTCTCATGGAAATGGGCCACCGTTCGTGTCTAATAATGTCTGTCGGCCATTGGGCTTCTACCTACGAAAATTCCACTGAAATTCCATACAAATGAAGACATCTCCCGCGTGCAGTCTACCGCCAGATATAAGTTTTTCTGCCCTTGTATTTCCAAAGGCCTTCTATAAACTGACATGAGGAGCCTGGAGTGGAGACTTTGGTTTCCCATGGATATGGGCCAGCGTTCATGTGTAAAGCAGTCTGCCTGCCGCTGGATTTCTGCCTACTTTAATACCACTGAAATTCCATAAAAATGAGGATATCTCCCAGGTGCAATCTACCACCAGATGGAAGTTTTTCTGCCGTTGTACTTCCAAAGGCCTCTTGCAAACTACTATCAGGAACGTGGGGTAGAGACTTCGGTTTCCCATGGAAAAGGACCACCGTTTGTGTCTAATGCTGTCTGCCTGCCACTGGGGTTATGCCTGCTGAAATTCCTCACAGATGAGGATATCTCCCCCACGGAATCTACCACCAGTTGGAAGTTTATCTGCCCTTGTAGTGCCAAAGGCCTCCTACAAACTGACATCAGGCACGTGATATGGAGACTTTGGTTTGCCAAGGAAATGGACCACAGTTCGTGTCTAATGCTGTCTGCGATTCACTGGGCTTACGCCGACTAAAATTCCACTAAAATTCTATACAAATGAGGATGTCTCCCAGGTGCAATCTACCACCAGATGGAAGTTTGTCTGCCCCTGAAGAGCCAAAGGCTTCCTACAAATTGACATCAAGAACCTGAGGCGGAGACTTTGGTTTCCCATGGAAAAGGGCCACCGTTCGCGTCTAATACTGCCTGCCTGCCACTGGGCTTATGGCTATTAAAATTACATACAAATGAGGATATCTCCTAGATGCAATATGCCACCAATTGGAACTTTGTCTCCTCCTGTAGTGCCAGAGGCCTCCTAGAAAATGACATGAGGAACCTGGGGTGGAGACTTTGGTTTCCCATGGAAATGAGCCACTATTCATGTCTAATTCTGTCTACCTGCAGCTGGGATTCTGTCTACTAATATTCCACTAAAATTCCATACAAATGAGTATATCTCCCAGGTGCAATCTAACACCAGATGGAAGATTCTCTGCCCTTGTGTTTCCAAAGGCCTCCTACAAACTGCCATCAGGAACCTGGGGTGGAGACTTTGCTTTCCCAAGGAAAAGGACCACCGTTCCTGTCTAATGCTGTCTGCCTGGCACTGTGGTGATGACTGCTGAAGTTCCATACAAATGAGGATATCTCCCAGGTGTAATCTACCACTGGGTGGAAGTTTTTCTGCCCCCGTAGTGCCAAAGGCCACCTAAAAACTGACATCCCGAACGGGGGGTGGAGACTTTTGTTTCCCAAAGAAATGCCCACCGTTCGTGTCTAATGCTGTCTGGTAGCCACTGGCCTTATGCCTACTAAAATTCCACTAAAATTCTATAGAAATGAGGTTATCTCCCAGGTGCAATCTACCACCAGATGGAAGTTTGCCTGCCCTTGTATTTCCAAAGGCCTCCTACAAACTGACATCAGGAACATGAGGTGGAGACTTTGGTTTCCCATGGAAAAGGTCCATTGTTCGTGTCTAATGCTGTCTGCCTGCCACTGGGCTTCTGCCTGCTGAAATTCCATACAAATGAGGGTATCTCCTCGATTCAATCAAACACAAGACGGAACTTTGTCTGCCCTTGTAGTGCCAAAGGCCTCCTACAAAATGACACCCGGAACCCGGAGTGGAGGCTTTGGTTTCCCATAGAATGGGCCATTGTTCGTGTCTAATGCTGTCTGCCTGCCACTGGGTTTCTTCCTACTAAAATTCCACTAAAATTTCATAGAAACGAGGATATCTCCCAGGTGCAATCTACAACCAGATGGAAGTTTTTCTGCCCTTATATTGGAAAACGCCTCCTACAATGAGACATCAGCAACGTGGGGTGGAGATTTTGGTTTCCCATGGAAATGGGCCACTGTTCGTGTCCAATGCTGTCTGCGTGCCACTTGGCTTGTGCCTTCTGAAATCCCATACAAATGAGCATATCTCGCCAATGCAATCAACCACCAGATGGAAGTTTGTCTGCCCTTTTAATGCCAAAGGTCTCCTACAAACTGACATGAGGAGCCTGGGTTGGAGACTTTGGTTTCCCATGGATATTGGCCAGCGTTCGTGTGTAATGCTGTCTGCCTGCCGCTGGACTTCTGCCTACTAAAATACCACTAAAATTCCATACAAATGGCGATATCTCCCAGGTCCAATCTACCACCAGATGGAAATTTTTCTGCCCTTGTAGTTCCATTCGCCTCTTAATGACTGACATCAGGAACGTGGGATGGAGACTTTGGTTTCCCATGGAAAAGGGCACCGTTCGTATCTAATGCTATCTGCCTGCCACTGGGGTTATGCCTTCTGAAATTCCTCACAAATCAGGATATCTCCCAGGTGCAATCTACCACCAGATGGAAGTTTGTCTGCCCTTGTAGTTCCAAAGCCCTCCTACAAACTGACATCAGGAACGTGAGGTGGAGACTTTGGTTTCCCATGGAAAAGGTCCATTGTTCGTGTCTAATGCTGTCTGCCTGCCACTGGGCTTATGCCTACTAAAATTCCACTAAAATTCTATACAAATGAGGATATCTCCCAGGTGCAATCTACCACCAGATAGAAGTTTGTCTGCCCTTGTAATTCCAAAGGCCTCCTACAAATTGTCATCAGGAACCTGGGGCGGAGACTTTGGTTTCCTATGGAAAAGGGCCACCGTTCGTGTCTAATGCTGTCTGCCTGCCACTGGGCTTATGGCTACTAAAATTACATACAAATGAGGATATCTCCCAGATGCAATATGCCACCAATTGGAAGTTTGTCCCCTCTTGTAGTGCCAGAGGCCTCCTAGAAAATGACATCAGGATCATGGGTTGGAGACTTTGGTTTCCTATGGAAATGGGCCACTATTCATGTCTAATTCTGTCTACATGCTGCTGGGATTCTGCCTACTAAAATTCCACTAAAATTCCATAAAAATGAGTATATCTCCCAGCTACAACCTAACACCAGATGGAAGTTTCTCTGCCCTTGTATTTCCAAAGGCCTCCTACAAACTGCCATCAGGAACCTAGGGTGGAGACTTTGGTTTCCCATGGAAAAGGTCCATTGTTCGTGTCTAATGCTGTCTGCCTGCCACTGGGCTTCTGCCTGCTGAAATTCCATACAAATGAGGATATCTCCTCGATGCAATCAACCACCAGATGGAACTTTGTCTGCTCTTGTAGTGCCAAAGGCCTCCTACAAACTGACATCAGGAACCTGGAGTGGAGACTTTGGTTTCCCATGGAAATGGGCCAGCGTTCGTGTCTAATGACTTGCGTCTGCCACTAGGCTTCTGCCTATTAAAATCCCACTAAAATTCCATACAATTGAGGATGTCTCCCAGGTGCAATCTACCACCACATGGAAGTTTGTCTGCCTCTGTAGTGCCAAATGCCTCCTAAAAACTGACGTCAGGAACGTGGGGTGGAGACTTTGGTTTCCCATGGAAAAGGGGCACCGTTCGTGTCTAATGCTGTCTGCCTGTCACTGGTGTTATGCCTGCTGAAATACCTCACAAATGAGGATATCTCCCAGATGCAATATGCCAGCAGTTGGAAGTTTGTCTCCTCCTGTAGTGCCAGAGGTCTCCTAAAAACTGACATCAGGAACGTGGCGTGGAGACTTTGTTTTTCCATGGAAAGAGGCCACCGTTCGTGTCTAATGCTGTCTGCCTGCCAGTGGGCATATGCCTACCAAAGTTCCATACATATGAGGATATCTCCCAAATGCAATTTCCCACCAGATGAAAGTTTGTCTGCCCTTTTAATGCCAAAGGCCTCCTACAAACTGACATGAGGAGCCTGGGTTGGAGACTTTGGTTTCCCATGGATATTGGCCAGCGTTCGTGTGTAATGCTGTCTGCCTGCCGCTGGACTTCTGCCTACTAAAATTCCACTAAAATTCTATACAAATGAGGATATCTCCCAGGTGCAATCTACCACCAGATGGAAGTTTGTCTGCCCTTGTAGTTCCAAAGGCCTCCTACAAACTGACATCAGGAACGTGAGGTGGAGACTTTGGTTTCCCATGGAAAAGGTCCATTGTTCGTGTCTAATGCTGTCTGCCTGCCACTGGGCTTCTGCCTGCTGAAATTCCATACAAATGAGTATATCTCCTCGATGCAATCAACCACCAGACGGAACTTTGTCTGCCCTTCTAGTGCCAAACGCCTCCTTCAAACTGACATCAGGATCCTGGATTGGAAACTTTGGTTTCCCATGGAAATGGGCCAGCGTTCGTGTCTAATGATGTGTGCCTGCCACGAGGCTTCTGCCTATTAAAATTCCACTAAAATTCCATACAAATGAGGATGTCTCCCATGTGCAATCTACCACCAGATGGAAGTTTGTCTGCCCCTGTAGAGCCAAAGGCTTCCTACAAATTGACATCAGGAACCTGGGGCGGAGACTTTGGTTTCCCATTGAAAAGGACCACCGTTCCTGTCTAATGCTGTCTGCCTGGCACTGTGGTTATGACTGCTGAAGTTCAATACAAATGAGGATATCTCCCAGGTGCAATCTACCACCAGGTGGACGTTTGTTTGCCCTCCTTGTGCCAAAGGCCTCGTAAAAACTGACATCAGGAACGTGGGGTGGAGACTTTGGTTTCCCAAGGTAATGGGCCACCGTTTGCGGCTAATGCTGCCTGCCAGCCACTGGGCTTATGCCTACTAAAATTCCACTAAAATTCTACACAAATGAGGATATCTCCCAGGTGCAATCTATAACCAGATGGAAGTTTGTCTGCCCTTGTAGTTCCAAACGCCTCCTAAAAACTGAAATCAGGAACGTGGGTTGGAGACTTCTTCTCCCATGGAAATGGGCCACCGTTTGTGTCTAATGCTATGTGCCTGCCACTGGGCTTCTTCCTACTAAAATTCCACTAAAATTCCATAGAAATGAGGATATCTCCCAGGTGCAATCTACCACCAGATGGAAGTTTCTCTGCCCTTATATTGGAAAACGCCTCCTACAAAGTGACATCAGGAACATCGGGTGGAGGTTTTGGTTTCCCATGGAAAAGGTCCATTGTTCGTGTCTAATGCTGTCTGCCTGTCACTGGGGTTATGCCTGCTGAAATTCCTCACAAATGAAGATATCTCCCAGATGCAATATGCCAGCAGTTGGAAGTTTGTCTCCACTTGTAGTGCCAGAGGCCTCCTAAAAACCGACATCAGAAACGTGGGTTGGAGACTTTGTTTTTCCATGGAAAGAGGCCACCGTTCGTGTCTAATGCTGTCTGCCTGCCAGTGGGCATAAGCCTACCAAAGTTCCATACATATGAGGATATCTCCCAAATGCAATTTCCCACCAGATGGAAGTTTGTCTGCCCTTGCAGTTCCAAACGCCTCCTAAAAACTGAAATCAGGAACGTGGGTTGGAGACTTTCTTCTCCCATGGAAATGGGCCAGCGTTCGTGTCTAATGATGTGTGCCTGCCACTAGGCTTCTGCCTATTAAAATTCCACTAAAATTCCATACAAATGAGGATGTCTCCCAGGTGCAATCTACCACCAGATGGAAGTTTGTGTGCCCATTTAGAGCCAAAGGCTTCTAACAAACTGACATCAGGAACGTGAGGTGGAGACTTTGGTTTCCCATGGAAATGGGCCACCGTTTGTGTATAATGCTATGTGCCTGCCACTGGGCTTATGCCTAGTAAAATCCCATACAAATGAGGATATCTCCCAGATGGAGTCTACCACCAGTTGAAAGTTTGTCTGCCCTTGTAATGCCAACGGCCTCCTACAAATTGACATCAGGAATCTGGAAAGGACGCTTTGGTTTCCCATGGAAAAGGGCCACCCTTGGTGTTTAATGCTGTCTGCCTGCCAGTGGGCATATGCCTACTAAAATTCCCTACAAATGAGGATATCTCCCAAATGCAATTTCCCACCAGATGGAAGTTTGTCTGCCCGTTTAATGCCAAAGTCCTCCGACAACCTGACATCAGGAATGTGGGATGGAGACTTTGGTTTCCCTAGGAAACGGGCCACTGTTCCTGTCTAATTCTCTCTGCCTTCCGCTGGGATTCTGCCTACTAACATTCCACTAAAATTCCATAGAAATGAGGATATCTCCCAGCTGCAATCTACAACCAGATGGAAGTTTCTCTGCCCTTATATTGGAAAACTCCTCCTACAAAGTGACATTTGCAACATGGGGTGGAGATTTTGGTTTCCCATGGAAAAGGGCCACTCTTTGTGTCTAATGCTGTCTACCTATCACTGGGGTTATGCCTGTTGAAATTCCTCACAAATGAGGATATCTCCCCGGTGCAATCAACCACCAGATGGAAGTGTGTCTGCCCTTGTAGTGCCAAAAGCCTCCTTCAAACTGACATCAGGAACATAGTATGGATAATTTGTTTTTCCATGGAAAAGGGCCACCGTTCCTGTCTAATGCTGTCTGCCTGGCACTGTGGTTATGACTGCTGAAGTTCCTCACAAATGAGGATATCTCCCACACGGAATCTACCACCAGTTGGAAGTTTGTCTGCCCTTGTAGTGCCAAAGGACTCCTAAAAACTGACATCAGGAACAAGGGGTGGAGACATTGTTTTCCCATGGAAATGGACCACCGTTCCTGTCTAATGCTGTCTGCCTGCCACTGGGGTTATGCCTACTAAAATTCCACTAAAATTCTATTCAAATGAGGATATCTCCCAGGTGCAATCTACCACCAGATGGAAGTTTCTCTGCCCTTGTAGGTCCTAAGGCCTCCTACAAACTGACATCAGGAACGTGAGATGGAGACTTTGGTTTCCCATGGAAAAGGTCCATTGTTCGTGTCTAATGCTGTCTGCCTGCCACTGGGCTTCTGCCTGCTGAAATTCCATACAAATGAGCGTATCTCCTCGATTCAATCAACCACAAGACGGAACTTTGTCTGCCCTTGTAGTGCCAAAGGCCTCCTACAAACTGACATCAGGAACCTGGAGTGGAAACTTTGGTTTCCATGGAAAAGGGCCACCGTTCTTCTCTGATGCTGTCTGCTGGCCACTCGGTTTCTGCATACTAAAATTCCAATAAAATTCCATACAAATAAGGATATCTCCATGATGGAATATACAACGAGATGGAATTTTGTAGACCTTGTAGTCCAAAGGCCTCCTGCAAACTGACATCAGGAACGTGGGGTGGAGACTTTGGTTTTACAAGGAAAAGGTCCACCGTTCCTGTCTAATGCTGTCTGCCTGTCACATGGCTTATGGCTGCAAAAATTGCATACAAATGAGGATATCTCCCAGGTGCAATCTACCACCAGTTGGAAGTTTTTCTAACCTTGTAGTGCCAAAGGCCTCCTACCAACTGACATCAGAAGACTGGGGTAGAGACCTTCGTGTCCCATGAAAAAGAGGCACCGTTTGTGTTTTATGCTCTCTGCCGATCATTTGGATTCTGCCTACTAAAATTCCACTAAAATTCCATGCAAATGAGGATATCTATCACGTGCAATCTACCACCAGTTGGAAGTTTTTCTACCCTTATAGTGCCAAAAGCCTCGTATAAATTATCATCAGGAATGTGGGGTGGAGACTTTGGTTTCCCATGAAAAAGCCACCGTTCGTGTCTAATGCTGTCTGCCTGGCACTGGGCTTCTTCCTACTAAAATTTCACTAAAATTCCATACATATGAGGATATCTCCCTGGTTCAATCTACCACCAGATGAAAGTTTCTCTGCCTTTGTAGTGCCAAAAGCCTCGTATAAATTGACATCTTAAACCTAGGGTGGACACATAGGTTCCCATGGAAAAGGGTCACCGTTCGTGTCTAATGCTGTCTGCCTGCAACTGGTCATATGCCTGCTGAAATGCCATACAACAGAGGATATCTCCAGGTGGAATCTATCAGCAGATGGAATTTTGTCTGCCCTTGTAGTGTTAAAGGCCTCCTACAAACTGATATCGGGCATGTGACATGGAGACTTTGGTTTCCCAAGGAAATGGACCACCGTTCGTGTCTAATGCTGTCTGCCAGACACTGGGCTTCTGCCTACTAAAATTCCACTAAAATTCTATACAAATGAGGATATCTCCCAGGTGCAATCTACCACCAGTTTGAAGTTTGCCTGCCCTTGTAGTTCCAAAGGCCTCCTACAAACTGACATCAGGAACGTGAGGTGGAGACTTTGGTTTCCCATGGAAAAGGTCCATTGTTCGTGTCTAATGCTGTCTGCCTGCCACTTGGCTTCTGCCTACTGAAATTCCATACAAATGAGGGTATCTCCTCGATTCAATCAACCACAAGACGGAACTTTGTCTGCCCTTGTAGTGCCAAAGGCCTCCTACAAACTGACATCAGGAACCTGGAGTTGAAACTTTGCGTTCCCTTGGAAATGGGCCAGCGTTCGTGTCTAATGATGTGTGCCTGCAACTAGGCTTCTGCCTATTAAAATTCCACTAAAATACCATACAAATGAGGATGTCTCCCAGGTGCAATCTAAACCAGATGGATGTTTCTCTGCCCTTGTAGTGCCAAAGGCCTTCGAAAAACTGACAGCAGGAAAGTGGGGTGAAGACTTTCTTTTCGCATGGAAATGGGCCATCGTTTGTGTCTAATCCTATGTGCCTGCCACTGGGCTTCTTCCTACTAAAAATCCACTAATATTCCATGGAAATGAGGATATCTCCCAGGTGCAATCTACCACCAGATGGAAGTTTTTCTGCCCTTGTAGTTCCAAACACCTCTTACAAACTGACATCAGGAACGTGGGGTGGAGACTTTGGTTTCCCATGGAAAAGGGCCACAGTTCGTGTCTAATGCTGTCTGCCTGCCCCTGTTGTTACGCCTGCTGAAATTCCTCACAAATGAATATATCTCCCAGATGGAGTCTACCACCAGTTGGAAGTTTGTCTGCTCTTGTAGTGCAAAAGTCCTCCTATAAACGGACATAAGGCACGTGGTGTGGAGACTTTGGTTTCCCATGGAAATGGGCCACCGTTGATGTTTAATGCTGTCTACTTGCCACTGGGCTTCTGCCTACTTTAATTCCACTAAAATTCCATACAAATGAGGATATCTCCAAGACGCAATATGCCACCAGTTGGAAGTTTGTCTGTTCTTGTAGTGCAAAAGGCCTCCTAAAAACTGACATCAGGAAGCTGGCCTGGAGACTTTGTTTTCCCCTGGAAAATGGCCACTATTCATGTCTAATTCTGTGTGCCTGCAGCTGGGATTCTGCGTACTAAAATTCCTCTAAAATTCTATACAAATGGGAATATTTCGCAGGTGCAATCCTCCCCCAGTTTGAAGTTTCTCTGCCCTTGTAGTGCAAAAGGGCTCCTATAAACTGACATCTGAAACATAGGATGGATAATTTGGTTTCCCATGGAAAAAGGTCACTGTTCATGCCTAATGCTGTGTGCCTGCCACTGGGCGTATGCCTGCAAAAACTCAATACAAATGAGGATATCTCGCAGATGCAATTTACCACGAGGTGGAAGTTTGTCTGCCCTTGTAGTGGCAAAAGCCCCCTAAAAAACTGACATCAGGAACCAGGCGTGGAGACTTTGGTTTCCAATGGAAAAGGACCACCGTTCGTATCTAATGCTGTCTGCCTGGCACTGTGGTGATGACTGCTGAAGTTCCATACAAATGAGGATATCTCCCAGGTGCAATCTACCACCAGGTGGAAGTTTGTCTGCCCTTGTATTGCCAACGGCCTCCTAGAAACGGACATCAGGAACGTGGGGTGGAGACTTTGGTTTCCCATGGAAAAGGGCCACCGTTCGTGTCTAATGCTGTCTGCCTGCCACTTGGTTTCTTCCTATTAATATTCCACTAAAATTCCATAGAAATAAGGATATATCCCAGGTGCAATCTACAACCAGATGGAAGATTCTCTGCCCTTGTTGTACCAAAGCCCTCCTAAAAAACTGACATCAGGAACCATGGGTGGAGACTTTGATTTCCCATGGAAAAGGACCAGCGTTCATGTCTAATGCTGTCTGCCTGCCAATGAGCTTCTGCCTGCTGAAATTCCAAAAAAAATTTGGAAATCTCTCCGATGTAATCAACCACCTGACGGAAGTTTGTCTGCCCCTGTAGAGCCAAAGGCCTCCTACAAATTGACATGAGGAGCCTGGAGTGGAGACTTTGGTTTCCCATGGAAAAGGGCCAGCGTTCGTGTCTAATGCTGTCTGCCCGCCACTGGGTTGTGGCTACAGAAATTACATACAAATGAGGATATCTCCCAGATTCAATATGCCACCAGTTGGAAGTTTGTCTGTTCTTGTAGTGCAAAAGGCCTCCTAAAAACAGACATCAGGAACCTGGCCTGGAGACTTTGGTTTCCCCTGGAAAAGGGCCACTATTCATGTCTAATTCTGTCTGCCTGCCACTGGGATTCTGCGTACTAAAATTCCGCTAAAATTCTATACAAATGAGAATATCTCGCAGGTGCAATCTACCCCCGGTTTGAAGTTTCTCTGCCCTTGTATTGCCAAAGGTCGCCTATAAAATGACATCTGAAACGTAGGATGGATAATTTGGTTTCCCATGAAAAAGAGCCACTGTTCATGCCTAATGCTGTGTGCCTGCCACTGGGCGTATGCCTCCTAAAATTCCATACAAGTGAGGATATCTCCCAGATGCAATTTACCACCAGATGGAAGATTGTCTGCCCTTGTAGTGGCAAAGGCCTCCTCAAAAACTGACATCAGGAACCAGGGGTGGAGACTTTGGTTTCCCATGGGAAAGGACCACTGTTTGTGTCTAATGCAATGTGCCTGCCACTGGGCTTATGCCTAGTGAAATTCCATACAAATGAGGATATCTCCCAGATGGAATCTACAACCAGTCGGAAATTAGTCTGCCCTTATAGTGCCAAATGCCTCCTACAAACTGACATCAGGAACGTGGGATGGAGACTTTGTTTCCAATGGAAAAGGGGTACCGTTCCTGTCTAATGCTGTCTGCCTGCCACTGGGTTACGCCTGCTGAAATTCCTCACAAATGAGGCTATCTCCCAGATGGAATCTACCACCAGTTCGAAGTTTGTTTGCCCTTGTAGTGCCAAAGGCCTCCTAAAAACTGACATCAGGAACCTGGGGTGGAGACATCGGTTTCCCATGAAAAAGGTCCACCGTTCGTGTCCTATGCTGTCTGCCTGCCTCTGATCTTCTGCCTGCTGAAATTCCATACAAATGAGGATATCTCCTCAATGCAATCAACCACCAGACGGAACTTTGTCTGCCCTTGTAGTGCCAAAGGCCTCCTACATACTGACATCAGGAACCTGGAGTGGAGACTTTGGTTTCCCAAGGAAATGCGACAGCGTTCATGTCTAATGATGTTTGCCTGCCACTAGGATTCTGCCTATTAAAATTACAATAAAATTCCATACCATTGAAGATGTCTCTCACGTGCAATCTAACACCAAATGGAAGTTTGTCTGCCCCTGTAGAGCAAAAGGCTTCCTACAAAATGACATCAAGAAGCTGGGGCAGAGACTTTGGTTTCCCATGGAAAAGGGCCACGGTTCCTGTGTAATGCTGTCTGCCTGCCACTGGGCTAACCAGATTGTGGAGTGGCCTCTTCCCCAGGTACCAAGCAACAGGACGAGAGGTCATAGCCTCAAGCTGCACTGGGGGAGGTTCAGGCTGGACATTAGGAAGAATTTTTTCATGGAAAGGATGGTCAGGCAGTGGTAAGGGCTGCCCAGGGAAGTGGTGGAGTCACCCTCAGTGGAGCTGTTCAGGAAAGGACTGGATGGGGCGCTCGGTGCACTGGTTTAGCTGGCAAAGTGGTGATCTGTTCTTCCGTGCTCTGGGGGCCCTGAACTCATCAGCAGCAGTGTCACTCCCGGGGCAGGGCTGGTCCCAAAGATAGACACGCGCAGCCGAGGAGAGGCTTATGAGTTTGCAGGATGGGTTGTTTAGTGGCTCCTTTTTCCTTGTGACACCAGCATTTTTAAATGATTTCTGGTGAAAGGTTTATCTGTGTACAGACTGTCAATTTAAAAAAATGAAAATCAACCCCAAAAGAAAAGTTATTTTGTAGACGGAAAGAAACTCTTACAGATGCTTTTCATTTATTTTATATCCATGGCCCTCCTAATGTATCCTTCTTTATCTCAGCACCCTTTAAACCATGCAGTTTTCTCTGTCAGGGCAAAGATGGACTGCCAGGACTGTAGGGGAGATCCAGAGGACAGGTGCACCCACTGTGTGAAAGGGACGTCGTACTGCTGATTGATAAGCTTCTCTGATCTGTATTGTTTTCCTTCAGTAATACAGACGCTCTGCTTGGAACTCTGGAGAAATGTAAAATAAAATTACTTCAAAATGAAAATGCACGTTCTCCTGTGTGGCATTCAGATGTTTGCAGGAACATGAATGATTTTGTTTGTTTGTTTGTGTTTGATAATATGGTTGAGAGATAGATAATTTCGGGGAGAATGATAGAGGATATCATAATATCATTTTAGGACACTTCAGGCATTTATGGTACAAATACCCTCTAATGTCAGAAGGTTAAAAGCACTAACACCAACATGGCACCTCCTTAATTTTTAGCAGCAAAACTTGATCTTAAAACTTTGTTTTTCTGCTCCTACTAACTTAATAAAGGAGTTTATCAGCTTTTGCTGCCCTTCACTGATACTCAAGGTCCTTAAAATTGGCTCTACTGTTCTAAAATAAATACAGATTTTAGACCTCCCTCATTCTCCCCAGACTAGAAACATGTGAATTGATTTTTGATCTTCTTTCTTTGGGTTTCTGTGGCTTTTTAAGCTGCATGGAGAAGGTGTCTTTGGATATGGCACCCAGGGAATGGTGCTGGGAAGGGCAGGATGGGAAGGAACTGCCCAGAAATCCAGAAGCAGCAGTGGACTGGGAGCTGATCCTGCCTCAGTCACACCCTTCTGGACAGTCTGTGTAATGCTAATATTCCTTTTTTCCTTCCTGAACATGGAGTCGGAGAAGAACAGAAGTCATTGCCTTGATGGAAAGGGGAACCCTAGGGAAAAACTGCTGCTCGTGTCCGCAGGGAGCAGAGGGAAGAGCCCGAGAGAATCTTGGCTGGCTGAGGGGCACTTGTGTCCCCTGTGGAACAGAGCCCTGCATCTCCTCAGACCTGCTGGTTTGCAGGACAGTTGGGACACCTTTTGCTGCCGCTTTGGCTCTTAAGAACTGGAGATCCGTGCATTTCTGGATGGTTTCCATAGGCTCTCCTGTTTTGTAGGAGCTGCACGGTGAGGTAGGAATTTTGAGGGAGGCCCTGGCAAAGCTGCCAGCGGCGAGGAACGTGGAGCATCCGGGGGGTTTCTCCCACCTGACTTCATCCTGGAGCGTGCTGGGTGTCCTGCTGGATGTTTAAACTGGGTTTGGGGCGTTCTCCTGCAGGCCCAGCTCCAACTGCTGCCCCTGGGGCCAGGCCTTGCTGTGTCCCGGCACTAAAGCCGGCAGCTGGCTGTGCTTTTCCAGCCCTTGAATGCCATGGGCAATCCCAGATTCCCAGAGCTCCCCGGCGCACAGCCTGGCCTCGCTCCCTGGGAGTTGCGCTTCAGTCTGCTTGAGCCAAGGATGTCCTGCCCAGGTTTGGAACTGTATTCCTGGTTTTTTTTCCTCTTCAGGTAGTTGGCAAAAAAGGAGAGAGCCAAGGAAGCCAGGCCAGTGGAAGGCCTTGTCCCAGTCCAAGGTTCCCACTTTTGTCTCCGACTCCTGGAGAATTGCTTGGCCATGACCAGAGGCTGTCAGTTGGATTTCCCGCCTTTTCCAAATAAATCGTTGCTTTCAGCTGGAGTGTGTTCCTGGTGTCATCCTCCTCCTCCTCCTCCTCCTCCATGGATTTGTAAATAAAGTTCCTGACGTTTGCCAAGTTGAATTTTGTTATTCCAGCAATTGTGGTGGCTCTTTTCTTCTATTGAAACTTCCCAGCTCTGCTAAGAGCTTCAGATGTCAGATACAAGTACGCCTGGAGTTTCTTTGCAATGTTACTCCCACAGAATACAGATGATTGTTGGATAGGAGTTACTTGAGATGTTTAGTTCTCACTTCCCTTTAAAATCTGAGCAGAGGAAGAAGATTTTATGTCAGCATTCCACGAACTTCCACCATGAAACTGCTAACTGTTTCCAAAGTTTTCAGTGTTAGAAATGCCTGAGCTTGTCTTCCAGGCAGGATGAGATTTAGATATTTTTCCTTCCTTTCCTTTGATGTTTTTCCTCTTTTTGATTTTAGTAAGGGAGTATTTCTTGCAAATGCCAGTTTTCCATCCTAGTTGGAGTTTTGCCTCATCGTAGGGCACATTTCAAGGACATTTACCAAATTCCTGTTGGTAAATCCCAATTGTTCAGCACCAGCCAACTTGCGAAGTGTTTATTTACCATAATTCATCTCTCTGTAAAGTTATATGTACTGCATTTTTAACTATCCCATTAAAATCCCATTAATACTTAAATCCTAAATGGCCTAATTGCTGTTCCTTGGACACAATGGGGTGGGTCTTTCCTGGCTTGGCACATTTGGATGTTCATCCAAAGTAAGCTTTCCCTGCCCCTGCAGAATCCAGATATTCCCGGAGCTGTGTTAGGCAGTGGCACGAGGGGAGAGCTGCATTTATTTAATTTTGTCTTTTATTCTAGGTATTGTTTGTTTTATTTTTTTATTTATTGCTTTTTGATTTGGGGTTTTTTTAATGCTATATTTTGATTTTATTGTGTTTTATTGCTTCATGTTATTTTATTTCTTGTTCTGTATTTTTTAAATGTTTTTATAATTTATTCCCCCAAATTTTGTTTTTATTTTAGTTTTTTGTTTTGTTTTTTTTTTTAATTCCTTTTGTACTTTCTTGTTTTTTATTTCTTTAAATTTTTTTTATATTATTTGGTTTTTTATTTGCTTTTAGTTTTTTATTGTTTTTCTTTTCTATCTTATTTTTCTTTTTATAGTTTTACTAAAAAAATTTAATTGTGAAATTTTATACTAAAATTTTACTTTCAAATTAATTTTTAAATTTTAATTTTATTTCTCTTTTTTGTTATATATTTTTATTTTATTTTTTTCATGATTCCTTTGTTCCTTTACTTTTTTTCCCCATTACTCCTTTATGCCTGGAGTGTCTGGAAGTTTGGCTGTTGGCAAGAAAGGAGCTGAAGAACAACACCCATGGCCACTGGACGTCTGGATCGGGTTGAGAGTGCAGTCAGCAAAACCTCTGCGTTTTCTGCTCCATTAAAAATCCTGAACGCGGGCGGTGCCATGTTTTTCTTTGGAACCCCCAACAACAGGTCTCATTCTACCCATGTACAGCATCACCAGCAGTAACTTGGTGTCGAGGTGTATTTCAGAGACAGCAATAAAAACAAGTAGGCATTTTATGTTGTAACTCTCAGAACCTCATGGTTTACTAACAGAGAAATCCAAACCAAAGCAAACAAAAACACCACAAAACAAACCCCCCGAAAAACAGCCCACCTCCCGAAAAAACCACAAAAAGAGAAAATATGCCAATATTATTTTAATAAAAATGAAATCTTTACCCTTGGAAAACCAGGCTAATTTAATTGTAATTAATTGTCCTTCTGCTGTGTTAGGTTAATGAATTCATATTTAAAAAATTGGTTAAAACATGAACACGAATTTTAAAAAAAATACAGAAATAGAACAATATAAATAATAAAAATAGAAATATAAAACAAAAAATATCAATAATATAAAGACAATATATCATATTACATGTTGCATATATTATATGAGATATAATATAGATAGGAATATAAAAGATAAGTTATAAATAGCAATATAAAAATAAAAAAAAGATTAAAAATTTGGAAATATAACTTAAAGACTTTTTTGATTTCAATTTCATTGGTGACAGGGTTCTCGTAGTTGTGGCTGGGAGACTGTTGTGGCATTTAATTTAGAGAATGTTTGGAAGGGGATTTTTGGACGCCTTTTTGGCCTCCGCTCTCTGCCTGTCCCCGACCCAGGGCTGAGCTCGGGTGCAGTGCTGCCACCGTGTGGACAAAGCGCGGTACTGCAGCGCTCCCGCGCCCGTCCCCAACGCGTGTGACAGCCCCTGGCTGAGCTTAAGGGCAGTGCTGCCACCGTGTGGACAGAGCGCGGTACTGGAGCACTCTCCCGAGCCCAGCCCGATGCGCGTGGCAGCCCCGGACTGTGAGCTTGCCGGCACTGCTTGACGTTTCCAAGATGGCGGCAAAAAGGGCGGGAAAAAAGCAAGGACCCTGGTGGCATCTAGCCAGCTGCCTGCGCAAAAACACGACCACGGCGCCGGCCGAGAGTGATTTTTCTGGGGTGTTTCCAGGTGCGCGGGTACGAGCTGGAGGCTCGACAGTGCCCCCGAGGGGTTCTGACAGTCGATTTAGTCAGGCACTTCTGTGTGGAGCCGGGGGGACCATAAGGGTGCCACAAAAAAGATGGCGGATCGACCAGAACTGGCTTCAGCCACAACCAAGATGGCGGCGAGTGGAAAAAAGGGCGGGAAAAATCAAAGACCCCGAAGGCGTCTAACTGACTGCCTGTGCGCAACCCCGACCAGACTGCTTAACAGATTAAATTCTCCATGGCGTTTCCAGGTGTGTGGGCAGGGTCTGTGGGCTCAGCTATGCCGCGGCCTGGTTCAAGCAGTAGATTTAGTCAGGCGTCTCTGTTTGAAGCCAGAGGGGGCCTTAAGAGTGCCACAAAAAAGATGGCGTCTCAACCGGAAGTGGCTTCAGACACAACCAAGATGGCGGCGAGTGAGGGCGGAAGTCATGTGACATCCCTCTCAAGATGGCTGCTCGGCTATTGTAATATTTTAAAATATTAATCGCATAACTTTATATTAATAGAGATTTTTGTAGGATCTTTTATGTGTTTAGTGAAAGGATTTTAAAGAGTATTAGTTTTGTTTAGTTTTGTTTTTTTAATATAAAAAAAAGACGCCGCTCTTGACAGCGTATCCATGGTAACTTTGGGGCTTCTCCAGCCTGCATCTCGATGGTAACTTCCGGGACGCTCTGGCCAGCATCTCTATGCTAAATTCCGGGACGCTCTGGCCTGCGTCTCTATTGTATTTTTGCGGGCCGCTCTGGCCCGCGTCTCTATGGTAAGCTCCGGGCCGCTCTATCCTTCGTGTCTATGGTAATTTCTGTGCTTCTCTGTCCCGCGTCTCCATGATAACTTCCGGGCCGCTGCGTCTCTCGTTTCCATGGTAACACCCCGGGCCGCTTTGAACCACGTGTCTCTGTGAAGTTCTGGTCGCGTGTCGGGGCTACAGTGGGGACATTGGAGGCTCCATAGGGGATATTGAGGGCTTTGCAGGGGACATTGAGGGCTCCAGAGGGGATATTGATGGCTATGGAGGGGACATTGGGGGCTCCTTAAGGGACATTGAGGGCTATGGAGGGGACATTGTGGGCTATGGAAGGTACTTTGGGGCCTACAAAGGGGACATTCGAGCCTCCATAGGGGACATCGAGGTCTATGGAGGGGACATTGAGGGCTCCAGAGGGGACATTGAGGGCTATGAAGGGTAATTTGGAGGCCATGAGGGGACATTGGGGGCTACGGAGGGGACATTTGGGGAACCAGAGGGGACATTGAGGGCTCCATAGGGGACATTGAAGGCTATGGAGGGGATATTGAGGGCACCAGAGGGGATGTTGACGGCTATGGAGGGGACATTGGGGGCTCAAGAGGGGATATTTGGGATCCATAGGGGACATTGAAGGCTATGGAGGGGACATTGAAGGCTCCAGAGGGGCCATTGAGAGCAATGGAGGGGATATTGGGGGCTCAGTAGGGGACATTTAGGGCGATGGAGGCGACATTGAGGGCTCCAGAGGGAACATTGGGGGCTCCATAGGGGACATTGAGAGCTATGGAGGTGACACAGGGGGCTACAGAGGGGATATTGAGGGCTATGGAGGGGACATTGGGTGCTCCAGAGTGGACATTGAGGGCTCCGTAGGGTACAATGAGGGCTCCAGATGGGACATTGAAGGCTCCAGAGGGGACATTGGGGACTCATGAAGGGACATTGGGGGCTCCAAAGGGGACATTGAGGACTAGGGAGGGGACATTGGGGGCTATGGAGGGGACATGGGGGGCTCCAGAGGGGACATTGGGGGCTATGGAGGAGACCTTGGGTGCTCAGGAGGGGACATTGGGGGCTCCATAGTGGAAATTGCGGGCTCTAGAGGGGACATTGAGGGCTCCAGAGGGAACATTGGGGGCTCCATAGGGGACATTGAGAGCTATGGAGGTGACACAGGGGGCTACAGAGGGGATATTGAGGGCTATGGAGAGGACATTGGGTGCTCAAGAGGGGATATTGGGGGCTCCAGAGTGGACATTGAGGGCTCCGTAGGGTACAATGAGGGCTCCAGATGGGACATTGAAGGCTCCAGAGGGGACATTGGGGACTCACGAGGGGACATTGGGGGCTCCATAGGGGACATTGAGGGCTAGGGAGGGGACATTGGGGGCTATGGAGGGGACATGGGAGGCTCCAGAGGGGACATTGGGGGCTATGGAGGGGACATTAGGAGTTCCATAGGAGACATAGAGGGCTATGGAGGGGACATTGAGGGCTATGGAGGGGACATGGGGGGCTCCAGAGGGGACATTGGGGGCTATGGAGAGGACATTAGGGGCTCCATAGGGGACATTGGGGGCTATGGAGGGGACTTTGAGGGCTCCAGAGGGGACATTGAGGGCTCCAGAGGGGACATTGAGGGCTCCAGAGGGGACATTGGGGGCTATGGAGGGGGCATTGGGGGCTCCATAGGGGACATTGGGGGCTCAAGAGGGGACATTGAGGGCTATGGAGGGGACATTGAGGGCTCCAGAAGAGACATTGGGCGCTATGGAGGGGACATTGGGGGCTATGGAGGGGACATTGGGGGATCCATAGGGGACACTGGGCGCTACAGAGGGAACATTAAGGGCTCCAGAGGGGACATTGGGGGCTATGGAGGGGACTTTGAGGGCTCCAGAGGGGACATTGAGGGCTCCAGAGGGGACATTGAGGGCTCCGGAGGGGACATTGGGGGCTATGGAGGGGGCATTGGGGGCTCCATAGGGGACATTGAGGGCTATGAAGGTGACACTGGGTACTAGAGAGTGAATATTGAGGGCTATGGAGGGGACACTGGGGGCTCCAGAGGGGACATTGGGGACTCAAGAGGGGGCATTGGGGGCTCCATAGGAGATATTGATGGCTATGGAGGGGACATTGGGGGCTCCATAGGAAACATTGAGTGCTCCAGAGGGGACATTGTGGGCTACGGAGTGGACATTGGGGGCTGCCGAGGGGAAATTGAGGGCTATGGAGGGGACATTTTGGGTTCCAGAGGGGACATTGGGGGCTCCATAGAAGACATTGGGGGCTATGGAGGGGACATTGAGGACTATGGAGGGGTCATGGGGGGGCTGCAGAGGGGACATTGGAAGCTATGGATGTGACCCTGGGGGCTACAGAGGGGACATTGAGGGCTCCAGAGAGGACATTGAGGGCTATGGAAGGGACATTGGGGGCTCTAGAGGGTACATTGGCGACTATGGAGGGGCCATTGGGGGTTTGGATGGGCCATTAGAGGCATGGAGGGGACATTGGGGGCTTTGGAGGGGGCACTGAGGGCTATGGAGGGGACATTGGGGTTACCTGAAGGGACATTGGGGGCTATGGAGGGAACACTGAGGGCTAGGGAGGGGTCATTGTGGGCTATGGTGGGGACACTGAGGGCTGTGAAGGGGACATTGGGGGCTCCATTGGGGACTTTGGGAACTCCATATTGGACATTGTGGGCTATGGAGTGGACATTGGGGGCTCCAGAGGGGACATTGGGGGCTTTGGAGAGGACATTGGGGGCTCCATAGTGGACTTTGGGAACTCCATATTGGACATTGTGGGCTATGGAGAGGACATTGGGGGCTCCAGAGGGGACATTGGGGGCTTTGGAGGGGACATTGGGGGCTCCATAGGGGACTTTGGGAACTCCATATTGGACATTGTGGGCTATGGAGTGGACATTGGGGGCTCCAGATGGGACATTGGGGGTTGCATAGGGGACATTAGGGGCTCTTTAGGGGACATTGCGGGCTCCAGAGGGGACATTGACGGCTCCATAGGGGACATTGCGAGCTATGGAGGGGACATTGGGGGCTCCATAAGGGACATTGGGGGCTCCATAGGGGACATTGAGGGCTATGGGTGAGATATTGTGGGCTATGGAGGGGAGATTGGGGGCTATGGAGAGGACATTGCGGGCTCCGTAAGGGACATTGAGGGCTATGGTGTGAACATTGTGGCCTATGTAGGGGACATTGGGGGCGCCATAGGGGACATTGGGGACTCCATAAAAGACATCGAGGGCTTTGGAGGGGACATTGGGGGCTATGGAGGGGATATTGGCGGCTCCGTATGGGACATTGGGCCTCCATATGGGACATTGAGGTCTATGGTGGTACATTGGGGGCTATGGAGGTGATATTGGGGGCTCCATACGAGACATGGAAGGCTATGGAGAGGACATTTGGGGCTATGGAGGAGACATTGGGGGCTCCAGAGGGGATATTGAGGGCTATGGAGGGGACTCAACTCCACATTCCTGATATCAGTTTGTAGGAGGCCTTTGGCACAACAAGAGCAGACAAACTTCCATCTGGTGGCATATTGCGTCTGGGAGATATCCTCATTTTTATGTAATTTCAGTAGTCATAAGCCCAGTGGCCAGGAGACAGCATTAATTACCAACGGTGGCCCCTTTCCATGGGAAACCAAAGCGTCCTCTCCAGATTCCTGATGTCAGTTTGTAGGAGGCCGTTGGCATTACAAGGGCAGACAAACTTTCAACTGGTGGTAGATTCCATCTGGGAGATATCCTCATTTGTATGGAATTTTCCTAGGCATAAGCCCAGTGGCAGGCACATAGCATTAGACACAAACGGTGGACCTTTTCCATGGGAAACCAAAGTCTCTACGGCACGTTCCTGATGTCAGTTTTTAGAAGGCCTTTGGCACTACAAGGGCAGACAAACTTCCATCTGGTGGGAAATTGCATTTGGGAGATATCCTCATTTGTATGGAATTTTAGAAGGCATATGCCCAGTGGCAGACAGACAGCATTAAACACGAACGGTGGGCCTTTTCCATAGGAAACAAAGTCTCTCGGCCAGGTACCGGATATCAGTTTGACGGAGGCCTTTGGCACTGCAAGAGAAGAAAAACTTCAATCTGGTGGCATATTGCATCTGGGAGATATCCTCATTTGTATGGAACTTCAGCAGTCATAACCACAGAACCAGGAAGACAGCATTAGACACGAACGGTGGTCCTTTTCCATGGGAAACCAAAGTCTCCACACCACGTTCCCGATGTCAGGTTTTAGGAGGCCGTTGGCAGTACAAGCGCAGACAAACTTCCGTCAGGTGGTTGATTGCATCGGGGAGATATCCTCATTTGTATGGAATTTCAGCAGGTAGAAGCCCAGTGGCAGGCAGACAGCATTAGACACGAACGGTGACCCTTTTCCATGGGAAAACAAAGTCTCCACCCCAGGCTCCTGAAGTGAGTTTGTCAGAGGCCTTTGGCATTAAAAGGGCAGACAAACTTCCATCTGGTGGGAAATTGCATTTGGGAGATATCCTCATTTGTAGGGAATTTTAGTAGGCATATGCCCACTGGCAGGCAGACAGCATTAGACACGAAAGGTGGCCCTTTACCATGGAAAAACAAATTATCCATCCTATGTTCCTGATGTTAGTTTTTAGGAGGCCTTTGCCACTACAAGGGCAGACAAACTTCCATCTGGCGGTAGATTGCACCTCGGAGATATTCCCTATTTTTATTGTATTTTAGTGGTATTTTAGTGCTCAGAAGCCCAGTGGTAGACAGACAGCATTAAACATGAACGGTGGGCCTTTTCTATAGGAAACCAAAGTCTCCAGGTGAGGTTCCGAATGTCAGTTTGAAGGAGGCCTTTGGCACTGCAAGAGCAGACAAACTTCCATCTGGTGGCATATTGCGTCTGGGAGATATCCTCATTTGTATGTAATTTCAGTAGTCATAAGTCAGTGGCAAGGAGACAGCATTAAACACCAAGGGTGGCCCTTTTCCATGGGAAACCAAAGCGTCCTCGCCTGATTCCTAATGTCAGTTTGTCGGAGGCCGTTGGCATTAGAAGGGCAGACAAACTTTCAACTGGTGTTAGACTCCATCTGGGAGATATCCTCATTTGTATGGGATTTTACTAGGCATAAGCCCAGTGGCAGGCACATAGCATTAGACACAAAGGGTGGCCCATTTCCATGGGAAACCAAAGTCTCCACCCCACGTTCCTGCTGTCAGTTTTTAGGAGGTATTTGGCACAACAAGGGCAGACAAACTTCCATCTGGTGGTAGATTGCACCTGGGAGATACCCTCATTTGTATGGAACTTCAGCAGTCATAACCACAGTGCCAGGCAGACAGCATTTGACAGGAACAGTGGTCCTTTTCCATGGGAAACCTAAGTCTCCACCCCAGGTTCCTGATGTCAGTTTGTAGGAGGCCTTTGGAAACACAAGGGCAGAGAAACTTTAATCTGGTGTTAGATTGCAACTGGGAGATATTCTCATATGTATGGAATTAAATGGAATTTTAGCAGGCAGAATCCCAGCAGCAGGCAGACAGAATTAGACAGGAATAGTGGCCCATTTGCGTTGGAAACCAAAGTCTCCAACCTAGGTTCCTAATGTCAGTTTTTAGGAGGCCTTTGGCATAAAAAGGGTAGACAAATTTCCATCTGGTGGTAGACTGCACCTGGGAGATATCCTCATGTGTATAGAATTTTGGTGGAATTTTAGTAGTCATAAACCCAGTAGCTGGCCGACAGCATTAGACACGAACGGAGGCCCATTTCCTTGGGAAACCAAAGTCTCCATCCCACGTTCCCGATGTAAGTTTTTAAGAGGCCTTTGTCATTAAAAGGGTAGACAAACTTCAATCTGGTGGGAAATTGCATTTGGGAGATATCCTTATTTGTAAGGAATTTTAGTAGGCATATGCCCAGTGGCAGGCAGACAGCATTAGACTCGAACAGTGGCCCTTTTCCATGGAAAAGCAAATTATCCATCCTATGTTGCTGATGTCAGTTTGAAGGAGGCCTTTGGCACTACAAGGGCAGACAAGCTTCCACCTTGTGGTAGATTGCACCTGGGAGATATCCTCATTTGTATGGAACTTTGCAGTCATAACCACAGTGCCAGGCAGACAATATTAGACAGGAACGGTGGTCCTTTTCCATGGGAAACCAAAGTCTCCACCCCAGGTTCCTGAAGTAGGTTTGTAGGAGGCCATTGGAACCACAAGGGCAGAGAAACTTATATCTGGTGTTAGATTGCACCTGGGAAGACAAATTTCCCTCTAGTGGTGTATTGCATCGGGGAGATATCCTCATTTGTATGGAATTTTACTAGGCATAAGCCCAGTGCCAGGCAGACAGCATTAGACACAAACGGTGGCCCATTTCCATGGGAAACCAAAGTCTCTTACCCAAGATCCTGATGTCAGTTTTTAAAAGGCCTTTGGCATTAAAAGGGTAGACAAACTTCCATCTGGTGGAAAATTGCATTTGGGAGATATCCTCATTTCTATGGAATTTTAGAAGTCATATGCCCACTGGCAGGCAGACAGCATTAGACACGAACGGTGGCCTTTTTCCATGGGAAAAACAAATTATCCATACTATGTTCCTGATGTCAATTTTTAGGAGGCCTTTGGCACTACAAGGGCAGACAAACTTCCATCTGGCGGTAGATTGCACCTCGGAGATGTCCTCATTTGTATGGAATTTTAGTGGAATTTTAGTACTCAGAAGCCCAGTGGCAGACAGACTGCATTAAACACGAACGGTGGGCCTTTTCCATAGGAAACCAAAGTCTCCGTGCCAGGTTCCGGATATCAGTTTGAAGGAGGCCTTTGGCACTGCAAGAGCAGACAAACTTCCGCCTGGTGGCATATTGCATCTGGGATATATCCTCATTTGTATGTAATTTCAGTAGTCATAAGCCCAGTGGCAAGGAGACAGCATTAAACACCAAGGGTGGCCCCTTCCCATGGGAAACCAAAGCGTCCTCTCCAGATTCCTGATGTCAGTTTGTAGGAGGCCGTTGGCACTACAAGGGCAGACAAACTTTCAACTGGTGCTAGATTCCATCTGGGAGATATCCTCATTTGCATGGAATTTTACTAGGCATAAGCCCAGTGGCAGGCAGATAGCATTAGACACAAAAGGTGGCCCTATTCCATGGGAAACAAAAGTCTCCACCCCACGTTCCTGATGTCATTTTTTAGGAGGCCTTTGGCACTACGAGAGCAGACAAACTTCCACCTGGTGGTAGATTGCACCTGGGAGATATCCTCATTTGTATGGAACTTCAGCACTCATAACCACAATGCCAAGCAGACAGCATTAGATACGAACGGCAGCCCTTTTCCATGGGAAAACAAAGTCTCCACCCCTGGTTCCTGATGTCAATTTTTTAGGAGGCCTTTGCCACTGCAAGAGCAGACAAACTTCCATCTGGTGCTAAATTGCATCTGTGAGATATCCTCATTTGTATGGAATTTTAGCGGGCATACGCCCAGTGGCAGGCACACAGCATTAGGCATGATTGGTGGCTTTTTTCCATGGTAAACCAAATTATCCATCCTACGTTTCAGATGCCAGTTTATAGGAGCCCTTTGGCACTACAAGGGCAGAGAAAATTCAACCCGGGGGTTGATTGCACCTGCGAGATATTCTCATTTGTATAGAATTTTAGAGGGATTTTAGTACGCAGAATCCCAGCGGACGACAGACAGAATTAGACATGAATAGTGGCCGTTTTCCAGGGGAAACCAAAGTCTCCAGGCCAGGTTCCTGATGTCAGTTTTTAGGAGGCCTTTTGCACTACAAGAGCAGACAAACTTCCAACTGGTGGCATATTGCATCTTGGAGATATCCTCCTTTGTATGGAATTTTAGTGGAATTAAAGTAAGCAGAAGCCCAGTGGCAAGTAGACAGCATTAAACATCAACGGTGGCCCATTTCCATGGGAAACCAAAGTCTCCACCCCACGTTCCTGATGTCCGTTTCTAGGAGGACTTTGTCACGACAAAAGCAGACAAACTTCCAACTGGTGGCATATTGCATCAGCGAGATATCCTCATTTCTATGTAATTTCAGTAGCCATAAGCCCCGTGGCAGGCTGACAGCATTAGACACGAACGGTGGCCCTTTTCCATGGGAAAACAAAGTCTCCACCCCTGGTTCCTGATGTCAGTTTTTTAGGAGGGCATTGGTACTACAAGAGCAGACAAACTTCCATCTGTTTGTAGATTGCACCTGGGAGATATCCCTATTTGTATGGAATTTTAGTGCAATTTCAGTAGTCATAAGCCCAGTGGTAAGGAGACAGCATTAAACACCAAGGGTGGCCCTTTTCCCTGGGAAACCAAAGCGTCCTCTCCAGATTCCTGATGTCAATTTGTAGGAGGCCGTAGGCATTAAAAGGGCAGACAAACTTTCAACTGGTGGTAGACTCCATCTGGGAGATATCCTCATTTGTATGGAATTTTACTAGGCATAAGCCAAGTAGCAGGCACATAGCATTAGACAGAAACGATGACCCATTTCCATGAGAAACCAAAGTCTCCACCGCACGTTCCTCATGTCAGTTTTTAGGAGGCCTTTGGCACTACGAGGGCAGACCAACTTCCACCTTGTGGTAGATTCCACCTGGGAGATATCCTCATTTTTATGGAATTTTAGAGGAATTTTTGTTGGACGAAGCGCAGTGGCAGGCAGACAGCATTAGACACGAACGATGGCTCATTTCTATGGGAAACCAAAGTCTCCACCCCACGTTCCTGATGTCCGTTTCTCGGAGGCCTTTGGCACTACAAGGGCAGAGAAACTTCCACCTGGTGGTAGATTGCACCTGCGAGATATCCTTATTTTTATGGAACTTCAGCAGTCATAACAACAGTTCCAGACAGATAGCATTAGACATGTTCACTGGCCCATATCCATGGGAAACCAAAGTCTCCACACCACGTTCCCAATGTCAGGTTTTAGGAGGCCTTTGGTAGTACAAGGACAGACAAACTTCCGTCTGGTGGTTGATTGCATCGGGGAGATATCTTCATTTGTATGGAATTTCAGCAGGCATAACCCCAGTGACAGGCAGACAGCCTTAGACACGAACAGTGGCCCTTTTCCGTGGGAAACCAAAACCTCCAGCCCATGTTGCAAATGTCACTTTGTAGGAGGCGTTTTCCAATATAAGGGCAGAGAAACTTCCATCTGGTGGTAGATTACACCTGATAGATATCCTCATTTCTATTGAATTTTAGTGCAATTTTAGTAGGAAGAAGCCCAGTGACAGGCAGACAGCATTAAACACGAACAATGGCCCATTTCTATGGGAAACCAAAGTCTCCACCCCACGTTCCTGATGCCCGTTTCTAGGAGGCCTTTGACACTACAAAGGTAGACAAACTTCCGTCTGGTGGTTGATTGCATCGTGGAGATATCCTCATTTGTATGGAATTTCAGCAGGTAGAAGCCCAGTGGCAGGCAGATACCATTAGACATGAACGGTGGCCCTTTTCCCATGGGCAGCCAAAAATCTCCAGGCCACGTTCCTGATGTCAGGTTTTAGGAGGCCTTTGGCAGTACAAGGGCAAACAAACTTCCGTCTGGTGGCTGATTACATCGGGGAGATATCCTCATTTGTATGGAATTTCAGCAGGTAGAAGCCCAGTGGCAGGCAGAGAGACTTAGACACGTACGGTGGCCCTTTTCCATGGGAAAACAAACTCTCCAACCCAGGCTTCTGATGTCAGTTTGTAGGAGGCCTTTGGCATTAAAAGGGCAGACAAACTTCCATCTGGTGGGAAATTGCATTTGGGAGATATCCTCATTTGTAGGGAATTTTAGTCGGCATATGTCCACTGGCAGGCAGACAGCATTGAACAACAAAGGTGGCCCTTTTCCATGGGAAACCAATGCGTCCCCTCCAGATTCCTTATGTCAGTTTGTATGAGGCCGTTGGCATTAGAAGGGCAGACAAACTTTCAACTGGTGGTAGACTCCATCTGGGAGATATCCTCATTTGTATGGGATTTTACTAGGCATAAGCCCAGTGGCAGGCACATAGCATTAGACACAAACCGTGGCCCATTTCCATGGGAAACCAAAGTCTCCACCGCACGTTCCTGATGTCAGTTTGTAGGAAGCCTTTGGCTCTACAGGGGCAGACAAACTTCCATCTGGTGGTAGATTGCACCTGGGAGACATCCTCATTTGTATGTACCCATAAGCCCAGTGGCAGGCAGACAACATTAGACACGAACGGTGGCCCTTTTCCATGGGAAACCAAAGTGTCCGCCCCAGGTTCCTGATGTCAATTTGTAGGAAGCCTTTGGCTCTACAGGGGCAGAGGAACTTCCATCTTGTGGTAGATTGCACCCGGGAGACATCCTCATTTGCATGGAAATTTAGTGGGATTTTAATAGGCAGAAGCCTAGTGGCAGGCACACATCATTAGACACGAACAATGGACCTTTTCCATGGGAAACCAAAGTCTCCACCTCACGTTGCTGATGTCAGTTTGTAGGAGGCCTTTGGACCTACAAGGGCAGACGAACTTCCATCTGGTGGTAGATTGCACCTGGGAGATATGCTCATTTGAATAGAATTTTAGTGGAATTTTAGTAGGCATAACCACAGTGCCAGGCAGACAGCATTAGACACGAACGGTGGCCCATTTCCCGGGGAAACCAAAGTCTCCATCCCACATGCCTGATATCAGTTTGGACGAGGCCTTTGGTACTACAAGCGCAGACAAACTTCCAACTGGTGGTAGATTCCATGTGGGAGATATCCTCATTTGTGAGGAATTTCTGCAGGCATAACCCCAGTGGCAGGCAGACAGCATTAGAAACGAACGGTGCCCCTTTTCCATGGGAAACCAATGTCTCCACCCCACGTTCCTGATGTCAGTTTTTAGGAGACCTTTGGCACTACAAGGGCAGAGAAACTTCCATCTGGTTGTAGATTGTACCTGGCAGATATCCTCATTTCTATAGAATTTTAGTGGAATTTTAGTAGGCATAAGCCTAGTGGCTGTCAGACAGCATTAGACACAAACGGTGGCCCATTTCTATGGGAAACCACAGTCTCCACCCCACGTTCCTGATGTCAGTTTTTAGGAGGCATTTGGCACTACGAGGGCAGACAAACTTCCACCTGGTGGTAGATTGCACCTGGGAGATATCCTCATTTTTATGGAACTTCAGCAGTCATAACCACAGTGCCAGGCAGACAGCATTAGACAGGAACAGTGGTCCTTTTCCTAGGGAAACCAAAGTCTCCACCCTAGGTTCCCGAGGGCAGTTTGTAGGAGACCTTTGGAAACACAAGGGCAGAGAAACTTCCATCTGGTGTTTGATTGCACCTGGGAGATATTCTCATTTGTATGGAATTTAAGTGGAATTTTAGTAGGCAGAATCCCAGCGGCAGGCAGACAGAATTAGACATGAATAGTGGCCCATTTCCATGGGAAACCAAAGTCTCCACCCCAGGTTCCTGATGTCATTTTCTAGGAGGCCTCTGGCACTACAAGAGGAGGCAAACTTCCAACTGGTGGCATATTGCATCTGGGAGATATCCTCATTTGTATGTAATTTTAGTAGCCATAAGCCCAGTGGCAGGCAGACAGCATTAGACACGAACGGTGGCCCTTTTCCATGGGAAACCAAAGTGTCCGCCCCAGGTTACTGATGTCAATTTGTAGGAAGCCTTTGGCTCTACAGGGGCAGACAAACTTCCATCTGGTGGTAGATTGCACCTGGGAGACATCCTCATTTGTAAGGAATTTTAGTGGTATTTTAATAGGCAGAAGCCTAGTGGCAGGAACACATCATTAGACACGAACGCTGGCCCATTTCCATGGGAAACCAAAGTCTCCACTCCAGGTTCCTGGTGTCAGTTTGGAGGAGGCCTTTGGCACTACGAAGGCAGACAAACTTCCATCTGGTGGTAGATTGCACCTGGGAAATATCCTCATTTGTATGGAACTTCAGCAGTCATAACCTCAGTGCCAGGCAGACAGCATTAGACAGGAACGGTGGTCCTTTTCCATGGGAAACCAAAGTCTCCACCCTAGGTTCCTGATGGCAGTTTGTAGGAGGCCTTTGGAAACACAAGGGCAGGGAAACTTCCATCTGGTGTTTGATTGCACCTGGCAGATATTCTCATTTGTATGGAATTGTAGTGGAATTTTAGTAGGCATAAGCCCAGCGGCAGGCAGACAGAATTAGACATGAATAGTGGCCCATTTCCATGGGAAACCAAAGTCTCCACCCCAGGTTCCTGATGTCATTTTCTAGGAGGCCTCTGACACTACAAGAGGAGACAAACTTCCAACTGGTGGCATATTGCATCTGGGAGATATCCTCATTTGTATGTAATTTTAGTAGCCATAAGCCCAGTGGCAGGCAGACAGCATTAGACACGAACGGTGGCCCTTTTCCATGGGAAACCAAAGTCTCCACCCCAGGTTCCTGATATCAATTTGTAGGAAGCCTTTGGCACTACAGTGCAGACAAACTTCCATGTGGTAGTAGATTGCACCTGGGAGACATCCTCATTTGTATGGAATTTTAGTGGGATTTTAATAGGCAGAAGCCTAGTGGCATGCACAAGTCATTAGGCACGAACGCTGACCCATTTCCATGGGAAACCAAAGTCTCCACTCCAGGGTCCTGGTGTGAGTTTGTAGGAGGCCTTTGGCACTACAAGAGCAGACAAAGTTCCATCTGGTGGTTGATTGCATCGAGGAGATATCCTCATTTGTATGGAATTTCAGCAGGCAGAAGCCCAGTGGCAGGCAGACAGCATTAGACACAAACAATGGACCTTTTCCATGGGAAACCAAAGTCTCCACCCCAGCTTCTTGATGTCAGTTACTAGGAGGCCTTTGGCACTACGGGGGCAGACAAACTTCCACCCGGTGGTAGATTACACCTGGGAGATATCCTCATTTTTATGGAACTTCAGCAGTCATAAACACAGTGCCAGGCAAAGAGCATTAGACAGGAACGGTGGTCCTTTTCCATGGGAAACCAAAGTCTCCACCATAGGTTCCTGATGGCAGTTTGTAGGAGGCCTTTGGCACTACAAGGGCAGAGAAACTTCCATCTGGTGTTAGGTTGTAGCTGGGAGATATACTCATTTGTATGGAATTTTAGTGGAATTTTAGTAGGCAGAATCCCAGCAGCAGGTAGATAGAATTAGACATGAATAGTGGCTCATTTCCATGGGAAACCAAAGTCTCCATCCCCCGTTCCTGATGTCAGTCTGTAAGAGGCGATTGGAACTACAAGGGCAGAAAAAATTCCATCTGGTGGTAGATTGGACCTGGGAGATATCGCCATTTGTATAGAATTTTAGTGGTATTTTAGTAGGCAGAAGTCCAGCGGCAGGCAGACAGCATTACACACGAACGCTGCCCAATATCCATGGGAAATCAAAGTCTCCAACCCAGGCTCCTGATGTCAGTTTGTAGGAGGCCTTTGGCATTAAAAGGGCAGACAAACTTCCATCTGGTGGGAAATTCCAATTGGGAGATATCCTCATATGTATGGAACTTTAGTAGGCATATGCCCACTGGCAGGCAGACAGCATTAGACAAGAACGGTGGCCCTTTTCCATGGAAAGACAAATTATCCATCCTATGTTCCTGATGTCAGTTTGAAGGAGGCCTTTGGCAATACAAGGGCAGAAAAACTTCCATCTGGTGGTTGATTGCATCGGGGAGATATGCTCATTTGTATGGGATTTCAGAAGGCAGAAGCCAAGTGGCACGCAGACAGCATTGGACACGAACAGTGGCCCTTTTCCATGGGAAACCAAAATCTCCACCCCACGTTGCTGATGTCTCATTGTAGGAGGCGTTTTCCAATTTAAGGGCAGAGAAACTTCCATCTGGTTGTAGATTGCACCTGGGAGATATCCTCATTTCTATGGAATTTTAGTGGAATTTTAGTAGGAAGAAACCCAGTGGCAGGCAGACAGCATTAGACACGAACAATGGCCCATTCCTATGGGAAACCACAGTCTCCACCCCACGTTCCTGATGTCCGTTTCTAAGAGGCCTGTGGCACTACAAGGGCAGACAAACTTCCGCCTGGTGGCATATTGCATCTGGGAGATATCCTCATGTGTATGTAGTTTCAGTAGTCATAAACCCAGTGGCAAGGAGACAGCATTAAACACAAAGGGTGGCCCTTTTCCAATAGAAACCAAAGCGTTCTCTCCAGATTCCTGATGTCAGTTTGTAGGAGGCCGTTGGCATTACAAAGGCAGACAAACTTTCAACTGGTGGTAGACTCCATCTGGGAGATATCCTCATTTGTATAGAATTTTACTAGGCATAAGCCCAGTGGCAGGCACATAGCATTACACATAAACGGTGGCCCATTTCCATGGGAAAACAAAGTCTCCACCCCACGGTCCTGATGTCAGTTTTTAGGAGGCCTTTGGCACTACGAGGGCAGACAAACGTCCACGTGGTTGTAGATTGCACCTGGGAGATATCCTCATTTATATAGAATTTTAGTGGAATTTTAGTAGGCATAAGCCCAGTGGCTGGCAGACGGCATTAGACACAAACGGTGGCCCATTTCCTTGGGAAACCAAAGTCTCCACCCCACGTTCCTGATGTCAGTTTTTAGGAGGCCTTTGGCACTACGAGGGCAGACAAACGTCCACGTGGTTGTAGATTGCACCTGGGAGATATCCTCATTTGTATGGAACTTCAGCAGTCATAACCACAGTGGCAGGCAGACAGCATTAGAAACGAACGGTGGTCCTTTTCCATGGGAAACCAAAGTCTCCGCCCTAGGTTCCTGATGTCAATTTGTAGGAAGCCTTTGGCTCACCATGGGCAGACAAACTTCCATCTGGTGGTAGATTGCACCTGGGAGATATTCTCATTTGTATGGAATTTTAGAGGAATTTTAGTAGGCAGAATCCCAGCGGCAGGCAGGCAGAATTAGACATGAATAGTGGCCCATTTCCATGGGAAACCAAAGTCTCCACCCCAGGTTCCTGATGTCATTTTTTAGGCGGCCTCTGGCACTACAAGAGGAGACTAACTTCCAACTGCTGGCATATTGCATCTGGGAGATATCCTCATTTGTATGTAATTTTAGTAGCCATAAGCCCAGTAGCAGGCAGACAGCATAAGATACGAACGGTGGCCCTTTTCCATGGGAAACCAAAGTCTCCGCCCCAGGTTCCTGATGTCAATTTGTAGGAAGCCTTTGGCTCTACAGGGGCAGACAAACTTCTATCTGGTGGTAGATTGCACCTGGGAGACATCCTCATTTGTAAGGAATTTTAGTGGTATTTTAATAGGCAGAAGCCTAGTGGCAGGAACACATCATTAGACACGAACGCTGGCCCATTTCCATGGGAAACCAAAGTCTCCACTCCAGGTTCCTGGTGTCAGTTTGGAGGAGGCCTTTGGCACTACGAAGGCAGACAAACTTCCATCTGGTGGTAGATTGCACCTGGGAAATATCCTCATTTGTATGGAACTTCAGCAGTCATAACCTCAGTGCCAGGCAGACAGCATTAGACAGGAACGGTGGTCCTTTTCCATGGGAAAACAAAGTCTCCACCCTAGGTTCCTGCTGGCAGTTTGTAGGAGGCCTTTGGAAACACAAGGGCAGAGAAAGGTCCATCTGGTGTTTGATTGCACCTGGCAGATATTCTCATTTGTATGGAATTGTAGTGGAATTTTAGTAGGCATAAGCCCAGCGGCAGGCAGACAGAATTAGACATGAATAGTGGCCCATTTCCATGGGAAACCAAAGTCTCCACCCCAGGTTCCTGATGTCATTTTCTAGGAGGCCTCTGGCACTACAAGAGGAGACAAACTTCCAACTGGTGGCATATTGCATCTGGGAGATATCCTCATTTGTATGTAATTTTAGTAGCCATAAGCCCAGTGGCAGGCAGACAGCATTAGACACGAACGGTGGCCCTTTTCCATGGGAAACCAAAGTCTCCGCCCCAGGTTCCTGATATCAATTTGTAGGAAGCCTTTGGCACTACAGGGCAGACAAACTTCCATGTGGTAGTAGATTGCACCTGGGAGACATCCTCATTTGTATGGAATTTTAGTGGGATTTTAATAGGCAGAAGCCTAGTGGCAGGCACACAGCATTAGACACGAACGCTGGCCCATTTCCATGGGAAACCAAAGTCTCCACCCCACGGTCCTGATGTCAGTTTGTAAGAGGCCATTGGCACTAAAAGGGCAGACAAAGTTCCATCTGATGGTTGATTGCATCGAGGAGATATCCTCATTTGTATGGAATTTCAGCAGACAGAAGCCCAGTGGCAGGCAGACAGCATTAGACACGAACGGTGCCCCTTTCCCATGGGAAACCAAAGTCTCCACCCCACGTTCCTGATGTCAGTTTGTAAGAGGCGTTTGGAGCTACAAGGGCAGAAAAACTTCCATCTGGTGGTAGATTGCACCTGGGAGATATCCTAATTTCCATGGAATTTTAGTGGAATTTTAGTAGGAAGAAGCCCAGTGGCAGGCACATAGCATTAGACACAAACGGTGGCCCATTTCCATGGGAAAAGTAGAGTCTCCACCCCACGTTCCTGATGTCAGTTTTTAGGAGGGCTTTGGCACTACAAGGGCAGAGAAACTTCCATCTGGTTGTAGATTGCACCTGAGAGATATCCTCATTTATATAGAATTTTAGTGGAATTTTAGTAGGCATAAGCCCAGTGGCTCGCAGACAGCATTAGACACAAACGGTGGCCCATTTCCTTGGGAAACCAAAGTCTCCACCCCACGTTCCTGATGTCAGTTCTTAGGAGGCCTTTGGCACTATGAGGGCAGACAAACTTCCACCTGGTGGTAGATTACACGTGGGAGATATCCTCATTTGTATGGAATTTGAGTGGAATTTTAGTAGGCAGAATCCCAGCGGCAGGCAGACAGAATTAGACATGAATAGTGGCGCATTTCCATGGGAAACCAAAGTTTCCACCCCAGGTTCCTGATGTCATTTTCTAGGAGGCTTCTGGCACTACAAGACGAGACAAACTTCCAACTGGTGGCATATTGCATCTGGGAGATATCCTCATTTGTATGTAATTTTAGTAGCCATAAGCCCAGTGGCTGGCAGACAGCATTAGACACTAACGGTGGCCCTTTTCAATGGGAAACCAAAGTCTCCGCCCCAGGTTCCTGATATCAATTTGTAGGAAGCCTTTGGCACTACAGGGCAGACAAACTTCCATGTGGTAGTAGATTGCACCTGGGAGACATCCTCATTTGTATGGAATTTGAGTGGGATTTTAATAGGCAGAAGCCTAGTGGCAGGCACACAGCATTAGACACGAACGCTGGCCCATTTCCATGGGAAACCAAAGTCTCCACCCCACGGTCCTGATGTCAGTTTGTAAGAGGCCTTTGGCACTAAAAGGGCAGACAAAGTTCCAACTGGTGGCATATTGCATCTGGGATATATCCTCATTTGTGAGGAATTTCAGCAGGCATAACCCCAGTGACAGGCAGACAGCCTTAGACACGAACAGTGGCCCTTTTCCGTGGGAAACCAAAACCTCCAGCCCATGTTGCAAATGTCACTTTGTAGGAGGCGTTTTCCAATATAAGGGCAGAGAAACTTCCATCTCGTGGTAGATTACACCTGATAGATATCCTCATTTCTATTGAATTTTAGTGCAATTTTAGTAGGAAGAAGCCCAGTGGCAGGCAGACAGCATTAAACACGAACAATGGCCCATTTCTATGGAAACCAAAGTCTCCACCCCACGTTCCTGATGTCCGTTTCTAGAAGGCCTTTGGAACGACAAGGGCAGACAAACTTCCGTCTGGTGGTTGATTGCATCGGGGAGATATCCTCATTTGTATGGAATTTCAGCAGGTAGAAGCCCAGTGGCAGGCAGATACCATTAGACATGAACGGTGGCCCTTTTCCCATGGGCAGCCAAAAATCTCCAGGCCACGTTCCTGATGTCAGGTTTTAGGAGGCCTTTGGCAGTACAAGGGCAAACAAACTTCCGTCTGGTGGCTGATTGCATCGGGGAGATATCCTCATTTGTATGGAATTTCAGCAGGTAAAAGCCCAGTGGCAGGCAGACAGCATTAGACACGAACGGTGGCCCTTTTCCATGGGAAAACAAAGTCTCCAGCCCAGGCTCCTGATGTCAGTTTGTAGGAGGCCTTTGGCATAAAAAGGGCAGACAAACTTCCATCTGGTGGGAAATTGCATTTGGGAGATATCCTCATTTGTAGGGAATTTTGGTAGGCTTCTGCCCACTGGCAGGCAGACAGCATTAGACACGAACAGTGGCCCCTTTCCATGGAAAAACAAATTATCCATCCTATGTTCCTGATGTCAGTTTTTAGGAGGCTTTTGGCACTGCAAGGGCTGACAAACTTCCACCTGGTGGTAGATTGCACCTGGGAGATATCCTCATTTTTATGGAATTTTAGTGGTATTTTAGTACTCAGAAGCCCAATGGCAGACAGACAGCATTAAACATGAATGGTGGGCCTTTTCTATAGGAAACCAAAGTCTCCAGGTGAGGTTCCGAATGTCAGTTTGAAGGAGGCCTTTGGCACTGCAAGAGCAGACAAATTTCCATCTGGTGGCATATTGCGTCTGGGAGATATCCTCATTTGTATGTAATTTCAGTAGTCATAAGTCAGTGGCAAGGAGACAGCATTAAACACCAAGGGTGGCCCTTTTCCATGGGAAACCAAAGCGTCCTCTCCAGGTTCCTGATGTCAGTTTGTAGGAGGCCGTTGCATTACAAGGGCAGACAAACTTTCAACTGGTGGTAGACTCCATCTGGGAGATATCCTCATTTTTATGGAATTTTACTAGGCATACGCCCAGTGGCAGGCACATAGCATTAGACAAAAAGGGTGGCCCATTTCCATGGGAAAACAAAGTCTCCACCGCACGTTCCTGATGTCAATTTTTAGGAGGCCTTTGGCACTTCAAGGGCAGACAAACTTCCACCTGGTGGTAGATTGCACCTGGGACTTATCAGCCTTTGTATGGAACTGCAGCAGTCATAACCACAGTGCCAGGCAGACAGCATTAGACACGAACGGTGGCCCTTTTCCATGGGAAACCAAAGTCTACGCCCCAGGTTCCTGATGTTAATTTGTAGGAAGCCTTTAACACTACAAGGGCAGACAAACTTCCATCTGGTGGTAGATTGCACCTGGGAGGTATCCTCATTTGTATGGAATTTTAGTGGAATTTTAGTAGGCATAAGCCCAGTATCTGGCAGACAGCATTACACACGAACAGTGGCCCTTTTCCATGGGAAACCAAAATCTGCACCCCATGTTGCTGATGTCACTTTGTAGGAGACGTTTTCCAATATAAGGGCAGAGAAACTTCCATCTGGTTGTAGATTGCACCTGGGAGATATCCTCATTTTTATGGAGTTTTAGTGGAATTTTAGTAGGAAGAAACCCCGTGGCAGGCAGACAGCATTAGACAAGAAAAATGGCCCATTTGATGGAAAACCAAAGTCTCCACCCCTCGTTCCTGATGTCCGTTTCTAGGAGGCCTTTGGCACTACAAGGGCAGACAAACTTCCGTCTGGTGGTTGATTGCATCGTTGAGATATCCTCATTTTTATGGAATTTCATCAGGTAGAAGCCCAGTGGCAGGCAGACAGCATTAGAGAGGAACGGTGGCCCTTTTCCATGGGAAAACAAAGTCTCCAACCAGGCTCCTGATGTCAGTTTTTAGTAGGCCTTTGGCATTAAAAGGGCAGACAAACTTCCATCTGGTGGGAAATTTTGTTAGGGAGATATCCTCATTTGTATGTAATTTCAGTAGTCATAAGCCCAGTGGCAAGGAGACAGCATTAAACAACAAGGGTGCCCCATTTCCATGGGAAACCAAAGCCTCCTTTCCAGAATCCTGATGTCAGTTTGTAGGAGGTCTTTGGCATTACAAGGGCAGACAAACTTTCATATGGTGGTAGACTCCATCTGGGAGATATCCTCATTTGTACGGGATTTTACTAGGCATAATCCCAGTGGCAGTCACATAGCATTATACACAAACGGTGGCCCATTTCCATGGGAAAACAAAGTCTCCACCCCACGTTCCTGATGTCAATTTATAGAAGGCGTTTGGAACTACAAGGGCAGAAAAACTTCCATCTGGTGGTAGATTGCACCTGGGAGATATCCTCATTTCTCCTGAATTTTATTGGAATTTTATTACGAAGATCCCCAGTGGCAGGCAGACAGCTTTAGACACGAACGGTGGCCCATTTTTATGGGAAACCAAAGTCTCCACCCCACGTTCCTGATATCCGTTACTAGGAGGCCTTCGGCAGTACAAGGGTAGACAAACTTCCACCTGGTGGTAGATTGCTCCTGGGAGATATCCTCATTTGTATGGACCTTCAGCAGTCATAACCACAGTGCCAGGCAGACAGCATTAGACAGGAACGGTGGTCCTTTTCCTAGGGAAACCAAAGTCTCCACACCACGTTCCCGATGTCAGGTTTTAGTAGGCCATTGACAGTACAAGGGCAGAAAAACTTCCGTCTGGTGGTTGATTGCATCGGGAAGATATCCACATTTGTATGGAATTTCAGCAGATAGAAGCCCAGTGGCAGGCAGACAGCATTAGACACGAACGGTGGCCCTTTTCCATGGGAAACCAAAGTCTCTACCTCACGTTCCTGATGTCAGTTTGTAGGAGGCCTTTGGAACTACAAGGGCAGACAAACTTCCGTCAGGTGGTAGATTGCACCTGGGAGATATCCTCATTTGTAGAGAATTTTATTGGAATTCTAGTAGGCATAAGCCAAGTGGCTGGCAGAGAGCATTAGACACAAACGGTGGCCCATTTCCTTGGGAAACCAAAGTCTCCATCTCACGTTCCTGATGTCAGTTTGTAGGAGGCCTTTGGTACTACAAGGGCAGACATACTTCTATCTTGTGGTTGATTGCATCGCAGAGATATCCTCATTTTTATGGAACTTCAGCAGTCATAACCACTGTACCAGGCAGACAGCATTAGACAGGAACAGTGGTCTTTTTCCATGGGAAACCAAAGTCTCCACACTACGTTCCCGATATCAGGTTTTAGGAGGTCTTTTGCAGTACATGGGAAGACAAACTTCCGTCTGTTGGTTTATTTCATCGGGGAGATATCCTCATTTGTATGGAATTTCAGCAGGCAGAAGCCCAGTGGCAGGCAGAGAGCATTAGACACAAACGGTGGCCCTTTTCCATGGGAAACCGAAGTCTCCAACCCAGGCTTCTGATGTCGGTTTTCAGGAGGCCTTTGGCATTAAAAGTGTAGACAAACATCCATCTGGTGGGAAATTGCATTTGGGAGATATCCTCATACGTATGGAATTTTAGTAGGCATATACCCACTGGCAGGCAGCAGCATTAGACATAAACAATGGGCCTTTTCCATGGAAAAACAAATTATCCATCCTCACGTTCCTGATGTCATGTTTTAGGAGGCCTTTGGCACTACAAGAGCAGACAAACTTCCACGTGGTGGTAGATTGCACCTGAGAGATATTCTCATTTGTAAAGAATTTTAGACGAATTTTAGTACGCAGATTCCAAGCAGCAGGCAGACAGAATTAGACATGAATAGTGGCCCTTTTCCAGGGGAAATGAAAGTCTGCAGGCCAGGTTCCTGATGTCAGTTTTTAGGAGGCCTTTTGCACTACAAGAACAAACAAACTTCCAACTGGTGGCATATTCCATCTTGGAGATATCCTCATTTGTATGGAATTATAGTGGAATTAAAGTAGGCAGAAGCCCAGTGGCAAGTAGACAGCATTAAACACCAACGGTGGCCCATTTCCATGGGAAACCAAAGTCTCCACCCCACGTTCATGATGTCCGTTTCTAGGAGGCCTTTGGAACTACAAGAGCAGACAAACTTCCAACTGGTGGCATATTGCATCTGGGAGATATCCTCATTTGTATGTAATTTCTGTAGCCTTAAGCCCAGTGGCCGGCAGACAGCATTAGACACGAACGGTGGCCCTTTTCCATGGGAAACCGAATTCTCCACTCCAGGCTCCTGATGTCAATTTGTAGGAGGCCTTTGGCACTACAGGGGCAGACAAACTTCCATCAGCTGGTTGATTGCATCAGAGAGATTTCCAAATATCTTTGGAATTTCAGCAGGCAGAAGCCCAGTGGCAGGCAGACAGCATTAGACATGAACGCTGGCCCTTTTCCATGGGAAAACAAAGTCTCCACCCCTGCTTCCTGATGTCAGTTTTTTAGGAGGGCTTTGGTACTACAAGGGCAGAGAATCTTCCATCTGGTTGTGGATTGCACCTAGGAGATATCCTCATTTCTATGGAATTTTAGTGGAATTTTAATAGGAAGAAGCCCAGTGGCAAGCAGACAGCATTACACACGAACGGTGGCCCATTTTCATGGGAAACCAAAGTCGCCACTCCCGGTTCCTGATGTCAGTTTTTAGGAGGTTTTTGCCGCTACAAGGGCAGGCAAACTTCCATCTGGTGGTAAATTGCATCTGCGAGATATCCTCATTTGTATGGAATTTTAGCAGGCATACGCCCAGTGGCAGGCACACAGCATTAGGCATGAACAGTGCCCTATTCCACGGGAAACCAAATTATACATCCCACGTTTAAGAAGTGAGTTTATAGGAGCCCTTTGGCACTACAAGGGCAGAGAAACTTCAAACCGGGAGTAGATTGCACCTGCAAGATATTCTCAATTTTATAGAATTTTAGAGGAATTTCAGTACGCCAAATCCCACCGGCAGGCACACAGAATTATACATGAATAGTGGCCTTTTCCAGGGGAAACCAAAGCCTCCAGGCCAGGTTCCTGATGTCTGTTTTTAGGAGGCCTTTTGCACTACAAGAACAGACAACCTTCCGACTGGTGGCATATTGCATCTTGGAGATATCCTCATTTGTATGGAATTCTAGTGCAATCACAGTAGGCAGAAGCCCAGTGGCAAGTAGACAGCATTAAACACCTACGGTGGCCCATTTCCATGGGAAACCAAAGTCTCCTCCCCAGGTTCCTGATGTCAATTTGTAGGAAGCCTTTGGCTCTGCAGGGGGAGACAAACTTCCATCTGGTGGTAGATTGCACCTGGGAGACATCCTCATTTGTAAGGAATTTTAGTGGTATTTTAATAGGCAGAAGCCTAGTGGCAGGAACACATCATTAGACACGAACGCTGGCCCATTTCCATGGGAAACCAAAGTCTCCACTCCAGGTTCCTGGTGTCAGTTTGTAGGAGGCCTTTGGAACTACAAGGGCAGATAAACTTCCAACTGGTGGTAGATTCCATCTGGGAGATATCCTCATTTCTCTGGAATTTCAGCAGGCATAAGCCCAGTGGCAGACAGACAGCATTAGACAGGAACGGTGGCCCTTTTCCATAGAAAACCAAAATCTCCACCCCACGTTACTGATGTCAATTTGCAGGAGGCCTTTGTCACTACAAGGGCTACATACTTCCATCTCGTTGTATATTCCATCAGGGAGATATCCTTCTTTGTATGGAATTTTACTGGAATTTTAGTATGCAGAAGCCGAGTAGCCAGCAAACAGCATCAGACAAGAACGGTGGCCCATTTCCTTGGGAAATAAAAGTCTCCACCCCACATTCCTGATGTCCGTTTGTTGGAGGCCTTTGGCACTACAAGGCCAGGAAAATTTCCAACTGGTGGTAGATTGCATCTGGGAGACATCCTCATTTGTATGCAATTTTAGCTGCCATAAGCCCAGTGGCAGGCAGACAGCATTAGATTTGAACGGTGGCCCTTTTCCATGGGAAACCAAAGTCTCCACCTCACGTTCCTGATGAAAATTTGTAGGAGGCCTTTGGAATTACACGGGAAGACAAACTTCCATCTGGTAGTAGATTGTTCCTGGGAGATATCCTCATTTCTATGCAATTTTAGAAGGCAGAACCACAGTGGCAGGTAGACTGCATTAGACACGAGCAGTGGCCCCTTTCCATGGGAAACCAATGTCTTCACTCCAGGTTCCTGATGTCTGTGTGTTGGAGGCCTTAACACTGCAAGGGCAGACAAACATCCAAGTCGTGGTGGATTCTATCTGGGAGATATCCCCATTTGTATGGAATTTAAGACGGCATAAGCCCAGTGGCCGGCAGACAGCATTAGACAAAAACGGTGGCATTTTTCCATGGGAAACCAAAGTCTCCACCTCACGTTCCTGATGTCAGTTTGTAAGAGGCCTTAGGCACTACAAAGGCAAAGGAAAATTCATCTGGTGGTAGATTGCACCAGGGAGATATCCTCATTTGAATGGAATTTTAGTGGAATTTTAGTCGGCAGAATCCGAAAAGTCGCCAGATAGCATTAGACAAGAACGGTGGCCCTTTTCCATGGGAAACCAAAGTCTCCATCTCACGTTCCTGATGTCAGTTTGTAGGATGCCTTTGGCACTACAAAGGAAGATAAACTTCCATCTGGTGGTAGATTCCATCTGGGAGATATCCTCATTTTTGTGGAATTTCAGCAGGCATGAGCCTAGTTCCAGGCAGACTGCATTACACACTAACGGTGACCCTTTTCAATGGGACACCAAAGTCTCCACCTCACGTTCCTTATGTCAGTTTATAGGAGGCCTTTGGAACTACAAGGGCACACAAACTTCCATCTCTTGGGAGAATGCAACTGCGAGATATCCTCATTTGCATGGAATTTAAGTGGAATTCTTGTGGGCAGAATCCCAGCGGCAGAAAGCGAGCATTAGACACGAACGGTGGCCCTTTTCCATGGGAAATCAACGTCTCCACCTCACGATCTTTATATCAGTTACTACGAGGCCTTTGGCACTACAAGGGCAGACAAAATTCCATCTGCTGGTAGATTCCACCTGGGAGATATCCTCTGTTGTATGGAATTTCAGCAGGCATATGCCCAGTTGCAGGCAGACAGCATTAGACACGAACGGTGCCCTTTTCCATGGGAAACCTAAGTGTCCACCCTACGTTTAAAATGTCATTTTATATGAGGCTTTTGGCACTACAAGGGCAGAGGAACTTTCATCTGGTGGTAGATTGAACCAGGGAGGTATCCTCATTTGTATGGAATTTTAGTGGAATTTTAGTAGGAAGAAGCCCAGTTGCAGGCAGACAGCATTAGACAGGAACGGTGGCCCTTTTCCATGGAAAACCAAAGTCTCCACCCCACATTCCTGATGTAAATTTATACGAGGCTTTTGGCACGATAAGGGCAGACAAACTTCCAACTGGTGGTAGATTGCACGTGAGAGATATCTTCATTTGCATGGAATTTTAGTGGAATTTTAGTAGGCAGAATCCCAATGATCGGCAGAGAGCATAAAACACAAACGGTGTCCCTTTTCCATCAGACACGAAGGTCTCTACCCCAGTCTCCTGATGTCAGTTTCTGGGAAGCTTTTGGCACTACAAGGCTAGAAAAACTTCCACCTGGTGGTAGAGTGCATCTGGGAGATATCCTCATTTGTATGCAATTTTAGCAGGCAGAAGCCCAGTGGCAGGCAGACAGCATTAGAAAGAAACAGTGGCCATTTTCCATGGGAAACCAAAGTCTCCACCTCACATTCCTGATGTCAATTTGTAGGAGGCCTTTGGCATTACAAGGGCAAACAAAACTCCATCTCGTGGGAGAATTCAACAGCGAGATAACCTCATTTGCATGGAATTTAAGTGGAATTCTTGTGGGCAGGATCCCAGCGGCAAATAGAGAGCATTAGACACGAACGGTGGCTCTTTTCCATGGGACACCAAAGCAGGGTTATGCCTGCTAAAATTCCATACAAATGAGAATATCTCGCAGATGCAATTTACCACAAGATGGAAGTTTGCCTGACCTTGTAGTGGCAAAGGCCTACTAAAATCTGACATCGGGAACGTGGTGTGGAGACTTTGGTTTCCCATGGAAAAGGACTACCGTTCGTGTCTAATGCTGTCTGCCTGGCACTGTGGTTATGACTGCTGAAGTTCCATACAAATGAGGTTATCTCCCAGGTGCAATCTACAACCAGGTGGAAGTTTGTCTGCCCTTGTAGTGCCAAAGGCCTCCTAAAAAGGAACATCAGAAACGCGGGCTGGAGACCTTGGTTTCCCATAGAAATGGGCCACCGTTCGTGTCTAATGCTGTCTGCCTGCCACTGGCCTACTTCCTACTAAAATTCCACTAAAATTCCAAAAAAATGAGGATATCTCCCAGGTGCAATCTACAACCAGATGGAAGTTTCTCTGCCCTTATATTGGAAAACACTTCCTACAAAGTGACATCAGCAACGTGGGGTGGAGATTTTGAATTCCCATGGAAAAGGGCCACCGTTCGTGTCTAACGATGTCTGCCTCCCACTGGGGTTATGCCTGCTGAAATTCCATACAAATGAGGATATCTCCCAGATGGAATCTACCACCAGTTGGAAGTTTGTCTGCCCTTGTAGTGCCAAAGGCCTCTTAAATACTGACATCAGGAACGTGGATTGGACTTTGGTTTCCCATGGAAAAGGGGCACCGTTTGTGCCTAATGCTATGTGCCTGCCGCTGGGCTTATGCCTAGTAAAGTTCCATACAAATGAGGATATCTCCCACATGGAATTGACCATCAGATGGAAGTTTGTCTGCCCTTGTAGTGGCAAAGGCCTCGAAAAAAATGACATCAGGAACCAGGGGTGGAGATTTTTGTTTCCCATGGAAAAGGGCCACCGTTCGTGTCTAATGGTGTCTGCCTGCAACTGGGGTTATGCCTGCTGAAATTCCTCACAAATGAGGATATCTCCCTGATGGAATCTTCCACCAGATGGAAGTATGTCTGCCCTTATAGTGCCAAAGTCCTCCTAAAAACTGACATCAGGAACGTGGGCTGTAGACTTTGTTTTCCCAAGGAAATTGGCCACCGTTCGAGTCTAATGCTGTCTGCCTGCCACTGGGCTTCTGCCTGCTGAAATTCCAAAGATATTTGGAAATCTCTCCGATGCAATCAACCACCTGACGGAAGTTTGTCTGCCCTTGTAATGCCAAAGGCCTCTTAAACACTGACATCAGGAACCTGGAGTGGAGATTTTGGTTTCCCATGGAAATGGGCCACCGTTCGTTCCTAATGCTGTCTGCCTGCCACTGGGTTTCTTCCTACTAAAATTCCACTAAAATTCCATAGAAATAAGGATATCTTCCAAGTGCAATCTACAACCAGATAAAAGAATCTCTGCCCTTGTAGTACCAAAGCTCTCCTAAAAAACTGACATCAGAAACCAGGGGTGCAGACTTTGTTTTCCCATGGAAATGGGCCAGCGATCGTGTCTAATGCTATCTGCCTGCCACTGGGCTTCTGCCTCCTGAAATTCCAAAGAAATTTGGAAATCTCTCCGATGCAATCTACCTCCTGATGGAAGTTTTTCTGCCTCTGTAATGCCAAATGCCTCCTACAAATTGACATCAGGAGCCTGGAGTGGAGACTTTGGTTTCCCATGGAAAAGGGTCAGCGTTCGTGTCTAATGCTGTCTGCCTGCCACTGGGCTTATGGCTACTGAAATTACATACAAATGAGGATATCACCCAGATGCAATATGCCACCAGTTGCAAGTTTGTCTGCTCTTGTAGTGCCAAAGGCATCCTAGAAACGGACATCAGGAACGTGGGGTGGAGATTTTGGTTTCCCATGGAAATGGGCCACCGTTGGTGTTTAATGCTGTCGACATGCCACTGGGCTTCTGTCACTTTAATTCCACTAAAATTCCATACAAATGAGGATATCTCCAAGATGCAATATGCCACCAGTTGGAAGTTTGTCTGTTCTTGTAGTGCAAAAGGCCTCATAAAAACTGACATCAGGAACCTGATCTGGAGACTTTGTTTTCCCCTGGAAAAGGGCCACTATTCATGTCTAATTCTGTGTGCCTGCTGCTGGGATTCTGCGTACTAAAATTGCTCTAAAATTCTATACAAATGAGAATATCTCGCAGGTGCAATCTGCCCCCGGTTTGAAGTTTTCTGCCCTTGTAGTGCCAAAGGGCTCCTATAAACTGACATCTGAAACGTAGGATGGATGATTTGGTTTTCCATGGAAAAAGGCCACTGTTCATGCCTAATGCTGTGTGCCTGCCACTGGGCGTATGCCTGCTAAAATTCCATGCAAATGAGGATATCTCGCAGATGCCATTTACCACCAGATGAAAGTTTTCCTGCCCTTGTAGTGGCAAAGGCCTCCTAAAATCTGACATCGGGAACGTGGTTTGGAGACTTTGGTTTCCCATGGAAAAGGACCACCGTTCGTATCTAATGCTGTCTGCCTGGCATTGTGGTTATGACAGCTGAAGTTCCATACAAATGAGGATATCTCCCAGGTGCAATCTACCACCAGGTGGAAGCTTCTCTGCCCTTGTAGTCCCAAAGGCCTCCTTTAAACTGACATCAGGACGTCGGGGTGGAGACTTTGGTTTCCCATAGAAATGGGCCACCGCTCATGTCTAATGCTGTCTGCCTGCCACTGGCCTTCTTCCTACTAAAATTCCACTAAATTTCCATAGAAATGAAGGTATCTCCCAGGTGCAATCTACAACCAGATGGAAGTTTCTCTGTCCTTATATTGGATAACGCCTCCTACAAAGTGACATCAGCAACGTGGGGTGGAGATTTTGGTTTCCCATGGAAAAGGGCCACCGTCCGTGTCTACTGCTGTCTGCCTGCCACTGGGGTTATACCTGCTGAAATTCCTCACAAATGAGGATATCTCCCAGATGGAATCTGCCACCAGTTAAAATTTTGCCGGCCCTTCTAGTGCCAAAGTCCTCCTAAAAACTGACATCAGGAACGTGGGGTGGAGACTTTGGTTTCCCAAGGAAATGGGCCACCCTTCGTGTCTAATGTTGTCTGCCTGCCACTGGGCTTCTGCCTTCTGAAATTCCATACAAATGAGGATATCTCCCCGATGCAATCTACCACCAGACGGAACTTTGTCGGCCCTCAAATTGCAAAGGGCCTCCTATAAACTGACATCAGGAACCTGGACTGGAGACTTTGGTTTCCCATGGAAATGAGCCACTATTCATGTCTAATTCTATCTACCTGCTGCTGGGATTCTGCCTACTAAAATTCCACTAAAATTCCATACAAATGAGTATATCTCCCAGCTACAACCTAACAATAGATGGAAGATTCTCTGCCCTTGTAGTGCCAAAGGCCTCCTACAAACTGCCATCAGGAACCTATGGTGGAGACTTTGGTTTCCCATGGAAAAGGACCACCGTTCCTGTCTAATGCTCTTTGCCCGGAACTGTGGTTATGACTGCTGAAGTTCCATACAGATGAGGATATCTCCTCGGTGCAATCTACCACCCGGAGGAAGTTTGTCTGGCCGTGTAGTTCCAAAGTCCTCCGAGAAACGGAAATCCAGAACATGGGGTGGAGACTTTGCTTTCCCATAGAAATGGGCGGCCGTTCGTGTCTAATGCTCTCTGCCTGCCACTTGGCTTCTTCCTACTAAAATTCCACTAAAATTCCTTAGAAATAAGGATATCTCCCAGGTGCAATCTACAACCAGATGGAAGATTCTCTGCCCTTGTAGTACCAAAGCCTTCCTAAAAAACTGACATCAGGAACCAGGGGTGGAGTCTATGTTTTCCCATGGAAAAGAGCCACCGTTCGTGTCTAATGCTGTCTGCCTGCCACTGGGCTTCTGCGTGCTGGAATTCCCAAAAAATTTGGAAATCTCTCTGATGTAATCAACCACCTGACGGAAGTTCCTCTGCCCCTGTAGTGCCAAAGGCATCCTACAAATTGACATCAGGAGCCTGGAGTGGAGACTTTGGTTTCCCATGGAAAAGGGCCAGCGTTCGTGTCTAATGCTGTCTGCCTGCCACTGGGCTTATGGCTACTGAAATTACATGCAATTGAGGATATCTCCCCGATGCAATAAGCCAGCAGTTGGAAATTTGTCTGCTCTTGTATTGCAAAAGTCCTCCTATAAACGGACATAAGGCACGTGGTGTGGAGACTTTGCTTTCCCATGGAAATGGGCCACCGTTGGTGTTTAATGCTGTCTACTTGCCACTGGGCTTCTGCCTACTTTAATTCCACTAAAATTCCATACAAATGAGGATATCTCCAAGACGCAATATGCCACCAGTTGGAAGTTTTTCTGTTCTTGTAGTGCAAAAGGCCTCCTAAAAACTGGCATCAGGAACCTGGCCTGGAGACTTTGTTTTCCCCTGGAAAATGGCCACTATTCATGTCTAATTCTGTGTGCCTGCAGCTGGGATTCTGCGTACTAAAATTCCTCTAAAATTTAATACAAATGGGAATATTTCGCAGGTGCAATCCTCCCCCAGTTTAAAGTTTCTCTGCCCTTGTAGTGCCAAAGGGCTCCTATAAACTGACATCTGAAACATAGGATGGATAATTTGGTTTCCCATGGAAAAGGGCCACTGTTCATGCCTAATGCTGTGTGCCTGCCACTGGGCGTATGCCTGCTAAAATTCCATACAAATGAGGATATCTCGCAGATGCAATTTACCACGAGACGGAAGTTTGTCTGCCCTTGTAGTGGCAAAAGCCCCCTAAAAAACTGACATCAGGAACCAGGCGTGGAGACTTTGGTTTCCCATGGAAAAGGACCACCGTTCGTATCTAATGCTGTCTGCCTGGCACTGTGGTGATGACTGCTGAAGTTCCATACAAATGAGGATATCTCCCAGGTGCAATCTACCACCAGGTGGAAGTTTGTCTGCCCTCGTAGTGCCAAAGGCCTCCAAAAAACTGACATCAGGAACGTGGGGTGAAGACTTTGGTTTCCCATGGAGAAGGTCCATCGTTCGTTTCGAATGCTGTCTGCCTGGCTTTGAGATTATGAGTGCTGAAGTTCCATACAAATGAGGATATCTCCCAGGTGCAATCTACCACCAGATGGAAGTTTGTTTGCCCTTGTAGTGCCAAAGGCCTCCTAAAAACTGACATCAGGAACGTGCGGTGGAGACTTTGCTTTCCCATGGAAAAGGGCCACCGTTTGTGTCTAATGCTATGCGCCTGCCACTGGGCTTATGCCTAGTAAAATTCCATACAAATGAGGATATCTCCCAGATGGAATCTACCACCACTTGAAAGTTTGTCTGCCCTTGTAATGCCAACGGCCTCCTACAAACTGACATCAGGAATCTGGAGAGGACGCTTTGGTTTCCCATGGAATAGGGCCACCCTTGGTGTTTAATGCTGTCTCTTTGCCACTGGGCTTATGACTACTGAAATTACATACAAATGAGGATATCTCCCAGATGCAATATGCCACCAGATGGAAGTTTGTCTGCTCTTGCAGTGCCAAAGGCCTCGTTCAAAGTGATATCTGGAACCTGGCCTGGAACTTTGGTTTCCTATGGAAAAGGCCCACCGTTCGTATTTAATGCTGTCGGTCTGCAACTGGGCTTCTGAGTACTAAAATTCCACTAAAATTCCATACAAATGAGGACATCTCCATGGTGCAATCTACCACCAGTTGGAAGTTTGTCTGCCCTTGTAGTGCCAAAGGCCTCCTAAAAACTGACATCAGGAACGTGAGGTGGAGACTTTGGTTTCCATGGAAAAGGGGCACCGTTTTTGTCTAAAGCTCTGTGCCTGCCACTGGGCTTATGCCTAGTAAAATTCCATACAAATGAGGATATCTCCCAGATGGAATTTTCCATCAGATGGAAGTTTGTCTGCCCTTGTAGTGGCAAAGGCCTCCTAAAACCTGACATCAGGAACCACGGGTGAAGATTTTTGTTTCCCATGGAAAAGGGCCACCGTTCGTGTCTAATGGTGTCTGCCTGCCACTGGGGTTATGCCTGCTGAAATTCCTCACAAATGAGGATATCTCCCTGATGGAATCTACCACCAGTTGGAAGTATGTCTGCCCTTATAGTGCCAAAGTCCTCGTAAAAACTGACATGAGGAACGTGGGGTGGAGACTTTGGTTTCCCCTGGAAAAGGGCCACTATTCATGTCTAATTCTGTGTGCCTGCAGCTGGGATTCTGCGTACTAAAATTCCTCTAAAATTCTATACAAATGGGAATATTTCGCAGGTGCAATCCTCCCCCAGTTTGAAGTTTCTCTGCCATTGTAGTGCCAAAGGGCTCCTATAAACTGACATCTGAAACATAGGATGGATAATTTGGTTTCCCATGGAAAAGGGCCACTGTTCATGCCAAATGCTGTGTGTGCCTGCCACTGGGCGTATGCCTGCTAAAATTCCATACAAATGAGGATATCTCGCAGATGCAATTTACCACGAGATGGAAGTTTGCCTGCCCTTGTAGTGGGAAAAACCTCCTAAAAACTGACATCAGGAACCGGGAGTGGCGACTTTGGTTTCCCATGAAAATGGGCCACCGTTCGTGTGTAATGCTGTCTGCTTGCCACTGGGCTTCTTCCTATTAAAATTCCACTAAAATTCCATAGAAATGAGGATATCTCCTAGGTGCAATCCACAACCAGATGGAAGATTCTCTGCCCTTGTAGTACCAAAGGCCTCCTAAAAAACTGACATCAGGAAGCAGGGGTGGAGACTTTGTTTTCCCATGGAAAAGGGCCAGCGTTCATGTCTAATGCTGTCTGCCTGCCACTGGGCTTCTGCCTGCTGAAATTCCAAAGATATTTGGAAATCTCTCTGATGCAATCAACCAGCTGATGGAAGTTTGTCTGCCCCTGTAGTGCCAAAGGCCTCCTACAAATTGACATCAGGAGCCTGGAGTGGAGAATTCGGTTTCCCATGGAAAAGGGCCACCGTTCGTGTCTAATGCTGTCTGCCGGCCACTGGGCTTATGGCTACAGAAATTACATACAAATGAGGATATCTCCCAGATGCAATATGCCACCAGTTGGAAGTTTGTCTGCTCTTGTAGTTCCAAAGGCCTCCTAGAAACGGACATCATGAACGTGGGGTGGAGACTTTGGTTTCCCATGGAAATGGGCCACCGTTGGTGTTTAATGCTGTCTACTTGCCACTGGGCTTCTGCCTACTTTAATTCCACTATAATTCCATACAAATGAGGATATCTCCAAGATGCAATATGCCACCAGTCGGAAGTTTGTCTGTTCTTGTAGTGCAAAAGGCCTCCTAAAAGCTGACATCAGGAACCTGGCCTGGAGACTTTGGTTTCCCCTGGAAAAGGCCGCTATTCATGTCTAATTCTGTGTGCCTGCCGGTGGGATTCGGCGGACTGAAATTCCTCTAAAATTCTATAAAATTGAGAATATCTCGCAGGTGCAATCTACTCCCGGTTTGAAGTTTCTCTGCCCTTGTAGTGCCAAAGGGCTCCTATAAACTCTCTTCTTAAACGTAGTGTTGCGGCTTATTCAGCCATCGCCTTGGTGGCCTGGGTTTAATTGAAGACACGACCACCACGAGCTGCGAGCGTGGGGTTCGGGCAAATGACTCAGTTAACACCAATGTGATGTGTTTGGTCAAAAGCGTTTATTATCTAAAACACAGGGTTTAAGTACCTTCTGGGTTTCGCTACGTCATAGGGGGTCTTACTAGTTTCTTAAGGGTAGTGGAAAAGTACTGGTATGCAAGGAAAGAGAGAGGGGTCTGTGACCTTGAGATAAAGGTTATCTCTGGAGGGGGATGTGCCTGGCCCTGCTTCGCGTTACAACCCGATTCGTCTTCCGCAAACGCAGTCTGTCCCTTCCAATTCACATTCTCTCCACAACGTGGGATGTATAATTTGGTTTCCCGTGGAATAGGGCACTGTTCATGCCTAATGCTGTGTGCCTGCCACTGGCCATATGCCTGCTAAATCTCCATACAAATGAGCATATCTCGCAGATGCAATTTACCACCAGATGGAAGTTTGCCTGCCCTTGTAGTGGCAAAGGCCTCCTAAAAACTGACATCAGGAACCGGGAGTGGCCCCTTTTGTTTCCCATACAAATGTGCCACCGTTCGTGTGTAATGCTGTCTGCTTGCCACTGGGCTTCTTCCTATTAAAATTCCACTAAAATTCCATAGAAATGAGGATATCTCCCAGGTGCAATCTACAACCAGATAGAAGATTCTCTGCCCTTGTAGTACCAAAGCCCTCCTAAAAAACTGACATCAGGAATCAGGGGTGGAGACTTTGTTTTCCCATGGAAAAGGGCCAGCGTTCATGTCTAATGCTGTCTGCCTGCCACTGGGCTTCTGCCTGCTGAAATTCCAAAGAAATTGGGAAATCTCTCCGATGCAATCAACCACCTGACGGAAGTTTGTCTGCCCCTGTAGTGCCAAAGGCCTCCTACAAATAGACATCAGGAGCCTGGAGTGGAGAATTCGGTTTCCCATGGAAAAGGGCCACCGTTCGTGTCTAATGCTGTCTGCCGGCTACTGGGCTTATGGCTACAGAAATTACATACAAATGAGGATATCTCCAAGATGCAATATGCCACCAGTTGGAAGTTTGTCTGTTCTTGTAGTGCAAAAGGCCTCCTAAAAACTGACATCAGGAACCTGGCCTGCAGACTTTCATTTCCCCTGGAAAAGGGCCACTATTCATGTCTAATTCTGTCTGCCTGCCGCTTGGAATCTGCGTACTAAAATTCGTCTAAAATTCTTTACAAATGAGAATATCTCCCAGGTGCAATCTACCACCACGTGGAAGTTTGTCTGCTCTTGTAGTGCCAAAGGCCTCCTAAAACATGACATCAGGAACGTGAGGATGGATAATTTGTTTTTCCATGGAAAAGGCCCATTGTTTATGTCTAATGCTGCTGCCTGCCAGTGGGTATATGCCTACTAAAATTCCATACGTATGAGGATATCTCCCAAATGCAATTTCCCACCAGATGGATGCTTGTCTACACTTTTAATGCCAAAGGCCTCCTGAAAACCGACATCAGAAGCCTGGGTTGGAGACTTCGGTTTCCCATGGAAAAGGGCCACCATTTGTGTCTAATGCTCTCTGCCTGCCACTGGGCTTCTGCCTGCTGAAATTCCATACAAATGAGGATATCTCCCCGATGAAATAAACCAACAGACGGAAGTTTGTCTTCCCATGTACTGCAAAAGACCTCCTAAAACCTGATATCGGGAACGTAGTGTGGAGACTTTGGTTTCCCATGGAAAAAGACCACTGTTCCTGTCTAATGCTGTCTGCCTGGTACAGTGGTTATGACTGCTGAAGTTCCATAAAAATGAGGATATCTCTGCGATGCAATCAACCACAAGATAGAAGTATGTCTGCCCTTGTAGTACCAAAGGCCTCCTACAAACTGACATCAGGAACGTGAGATGGAGACTTTGGTTTCCCAAGGAAATGGGCCACCGTTTGTGTCTAATGCTCTCTGCCAGCCACTTGGCTTATGCCTACTAGAATTCCAATAAAATTCTCTACAAATGAGGATATCTCCCAGGTGCAATCTACCACCTGACGGAAGTTTGCCTGCCCTTGTAGTTCCAAAGGCCTCCTACAAACTGACATCAGGAACGTGAGGTGGAGACTTTGGTTTCCAATGAAAAAGTTCCACTGTTCGTGTCTAATGCTGTCTGCCTGCCACTGAGCTTCTGCCTGTTGAAATTCCATAGAAATGAGGATATCTCCACGATGCAATCAACCACCAGACGGAACGTGGTCTGCCTTTGTACTGCCAAAGGCCTCCTTTAAACTGACATCAGGAACCTGGGGTTGAGACTTTGGTTTCCCATGGAAAAGGGCCACCGTTCGTGTCTAATGCTGTCTGCTTGCCACTGGGATTATGGCTACTAAAATTACATACAAATGAGGATATCTCCCAGATGCAATTTGCCACCAGATGGAAGTTTGTCTGCTCTTGCAGTGCCAAAGGCCTCCTTCAAACTGACATTCGGAACCTGGCCTGGAGACTTCGGTTTCCTATGGAAAAGGCCCACCGTTTATGTTTAATGCTGTCTGTCTGCCACTGGGCTTCTGAGTACTAAAATACCACTAAAATTCCGTACAAATGAGGACATCTCCGAGGTGCAATCTACCGCCAGATGGAAATTTGTCTGCCAGTGTAGCGCCAATGGCCTCCTAAAAACTGACATCAGCAACATAGGATGCATAATTGGTTTTTCCATGGAAAAGGGCAACCGTTCGTGTCTAATGCTATCTGCCTGCCACTGGGTTACGCCTGCTGAAATTCCTCACAAATGAGGATATCTCCCAGATGGAATCTACCACCAGTTCGAAGTTTGTTTGCCCTTGTAGTGCCAAAGGCCTCCTAAAAACTGACATCAGGAACGTTGGGTGGAGACTTCGGTTTCCCATGAAAAAGGTCCACCGTTCGTGTCCTATGCTGTCTGCCTGCCACTGATCTTCTGCCTGCTGAAATTCCATACAAATGAGGATATCTCCTCAATGCAATCAACCACCAGACGGAACTTTGTCTGCCCTTGTAGTGCCAAAGGCCTCCTACAAACTGACATCAGGAACCTGGAGTGGAGACTTTGGTTTCCCATGGATATGGGACAGCGTTCGTGTCTAATGATATTTGCCTGCCACAAGGCTTCTGCCTATTAAAATTCCAATAAAATTCTATACCATTGAAGATGTCTCTCACGTGCAATCTACCACCAAATGGAAGTTTGTCTCCCCCTGTAGAGCAAAAGGCTTCCTACAAATTGACATCAAGAAGCTGGGGTGGAGACTTTGGTTTCCCATGGCAAAGGGCCACGGTTCCTGTCTAATGCTGTCTGCCTGCCACTGGGCTTATGCCTACTAAAATTACATACAAATGAGGATATCTCCCAGATGCAATATGCCACCAGTTGGAAGTTTGTCTCGTCTTGTAGTGCCAGAGGCCTCCTAGAAAATGACATCAGGAACCTGGGGTGGAGACTTTGGTTTCCCATGGAAATGGGCCACTATTCATGTCTAATTCTGTCTGCCTGCCGCTGGGATTCTGCCTACTAAAATTCCTCTAAAATACCATACAAATGAGGATATCTCCCAGGTGCAATCTACCACCAGATGGAAGTTTCTCTGCCCTTATGTTTCCAAAGGCCTCCTACAAACTGCCATCAGAAACCTAGGGTGGAGACTTTGGTTTCCCATGGAAAAGGACCACCGTTCCTGTCTAATGCTGTCTGCCTGGCACTGTGGTTATGACTGCTGAAGTTCCATACAAATGAGGATATCTCCCAGATGCAATATGCCACCAGATGGAAGTTTGTCTGCTCTTGCAGTGCCAAAGGCCTCCTTTATACTGACATTCGGAACCTGGCGTGGAGACTTTGGTTTCCTATGGAAAAGGCCCACCGTTCATGTTTAATGCTCTCTGTCTGCAACTGGGCTTCTGAGTACTAAAATACCACTAAAATTCCATACAAATAAGGACATCTACGAGGTGCGATCCACCACGAGATGGAGGTTTGTCTGCCCTTGTAGTGCCAAAGGCCTCCTACAAACTGACATCAGGAGCCTGGGTTGGAGACTTTGTTTTCCCATGGAAAAGGGCCACCGTTCGTGTCTAATGCTGTCTGCCTGCCACTGGGCTTCTATCTGCTGAAATTCCATACAAATGTGGATATCTTCCCGATGCAATCAACCACCAGACGGAAGTTTTTCTGCCCTTGTACTGTCAATGGCCTACTAAAACCTGACATCGGGAACGTGGTGTGGAGACTTTGGTTTCCCTAGGAAAAGGACCACCGTTCCTGTCTAATGCTGTCTGCCTGGCACTGTGGTTATGACTGCTGAAGGTCCATACAAATGAGGATATCTCCCAGGAGCAATCTACCACCAGGTGGAAGTTTGTCTACCCTTGTACTGCCGAAGGCCTCCTAGTAACGGATATCAGGAACGTGGGGTGGAGACTTTGGTTTCCCATAAAAATGGGCCACCGTTCGTGTCTAAAGCTGTCTGCCTGCCACTGGGGATCTTCGTAATAAAATTCCAATAAAATTCCAGAGAAATGAGGATGTCTCCCAGGTGCAATCTACCACCAGATGGAAGTTTTTCTGCCCTTGTAGTTCCAAACGCCTTCTATAAATTGACATCAGGAACGTGGGGTGGAGACTTTGTTTTCCCATGGAAATGGGCCACCGTTTGTGTATAATGCTATGTGACTGCCACTGGGATTATGCCTAGTAAAATCCCGTACAAATGAGGATATCTCCCAGATGGAGTCTACCACCATATGAAAGTTTGTCTGCCCTTGTAATGCCAAAGACCTCCTACAAACTGACATCAGGATTCTGGAAAGGAGGCTTTGGTTTCCCATGGAAATGGGGCACCCTTGTTGTTTAATGCTGTCTCCTTGCCACTGGGCTTATGACTACTGAAATTACATACAAATGAGGATATCTCCCTAACAAAATTTCCCACCAGATGGAAGTTTGTCTGCCCTTTTAATGCCAAAGGCCTACTAAAAACTGACATCAGGAGCCTGGTTGGAGACTTTGTTTTCCCATGGAAAAGGGCCACCGTTCCTCTCTAATGCTGTCTGCCTGCCACTGGGCTTCTACCTGATGAAATTCCATAAAAATGAGGATATCTCAACGATGCAATCAACCACCAGACGGAAGTTTGTCTGCCCTTGTAGTGCCAAAGGCCTCCTAGAAACGGACATCAGGAACGAGGGGTGGAGACTTTGGTTTTCCATCAAATGGGCCATTTTTCTTGTCTAATGCTGTCTGCCTGCCACGGGGTTTCTTCCTACTAAAATTCCACTAAAACTCCATAAAAATGAGGATATCTCCCAGGTGCAATCTACAACCAGATGGAAGTTTCTCTGCCCTTATATTGGAAAACGTCTCCTACAAAGTGACATCAGCAACATGGGGTGGAGATTTTGGTTTCCCATGGAAAAGGGCCACTGTTCGTGTGTAATGCTGTCTGCCAGATACTGGGCTTATGCCTACTAAAATTCCACTAAAATTCCATACAAATGAGGATACCTCCCAGGTGCAATCTACCACCAGATGGAAGTTTGTCTGCCCTTGTAGTGTTAAAGGCTTCCTACAAATTAACATCAGGAACCTGGGGCGTAGACTTTGGTTTCCCATGGAAAAGGGCCACCGTTCGTGTCTAATGCTGTCTGCCTGGCACTGTGGTTATGACTGCTGCAGTTCCATACAAAGGCTGATAAGTCCCAGGTGCAATCTACCACCAGGTGGAAGTTTGTCTGCCCTTGAAGTGCCAAAGGCCTCCTAAAAATTGACATCAGGAACGTGCGGTGGAGACTTTGTTTTCCCATGGAAATGGGCCACCCTTTTTGTCTAATGCTATGTGCCTGCCACTGGGCGTATGCCTAGTAAAATTCCATAAAAATGAGGATATCTCCCAGATGGAGTCTACCACCAGTTGAAAGTTTGTCTGCCCTTGTAATGCAACGGCCTCCTACAAACTGACATCAGGAACCTGGAGAGGACGCTTTGGTTTCCCATGGAAAAGGGCCACCCTTGGTGTTTAATGCTGTCTCCTTGCCACTGACTTATGACTACTGAAATTACATACAAATGAGGATATCTCCCAGACGCAATATGCCACCAGATGGAAATTTGTCTGCTCTTGCAGTGCCAAAGGCCTCCTTCAAACTGACATTCGGAACCTCACCTGGAGACTTTGGTTTCCTATAGAAAAGGCCCACCATTCATGTTTAATGCTGTCTGTCTGCCATTGGGCTTCTGAGTACTAAAATACCACTAAAATTCCATAAAAATGAGGATATCTCCCAGGTGCAATCTACCACCAGGTGGAAGTTTGTCAGCCCTTGCAGTGCCAAAAGCCTCCTAAAAACTGACATCAGGAACATAGGATGGATAATTTGTTTTTCCATGGAAAGGGGCCACTGTTCGTGTCTAATGCTGTCTGCCTGCCAGTGGGCAGAAGCCTACCAAAATTCCCTACAAATGAGGATATCTCCCAAATGCAATTTCCCACCAGATGGAAGTTTGTCTGCCCTTTTTATGCCAAAGGCCTCCTACAAACTGACATCAGGAGCCTGGGTTGGAGACTTTGTTTTCCCATGGAAAAGGGCCACCGTTCGTGTCTAATGCTGTCTGCCTGCCACTGGGCTTTTACCTGCTGAAATTCCATACAAATGAGGATATCTCCCCGATGCAATCAGCCACCAGACGGAAGTTTGTTTGCCCTTGTACTGCCAAAGGCCTCCTAAAACCTGACATCAGGAACGTGGCTTGGAGACTTTGGCTGCCCATGGGAAAAGGGCCACTGTTCATGTCTAATGCTGTCTGCCTGCCACTGGGCTTCTACCTGCTGAAGTTCCATACAAATGAGGATATCTCCCCGATGCAATCAACCACCAGACGGAAGTTTGTCTACCTTTGTAGTGTCAAAGGCCTCCTAGAAACGGACATCAGGAACGTGGGGTGGAGACTTTGGTTTCCCATAAAAATGGGCCATTGTTCGTGTCTAATGCTGTCTGCCTGCCACTGTGCTTCTTCCTACTAAAATTCCACTAAAACTCCATAGAAATGAGGATATCTCCCAGGTGCAATCTACAACCAGATGGAAGTTTCTCTGCCCTTATATTGGAAAACGCCTCCTACAAAGTGACATCAGCAACATGGGGTGGAGATTTTGGTTTCCCATGGAAAAGGGCCACTGTTCGTGTCTAATGCTGTCTGCCTGCCACTGGAGTTATGCCTACTGAAATTCCTCACAAATGAGGATATTTCCCAGATGGAATCTCCCACCAGTTAGAAGTTTGTTTGCCCTTCTAGTGCCAAAGGCCTCCTAAAAACTGACATCAGGAACCTGGGGTGGAGACTTTGGTTTCTCATGGAAATGGGCCACCGTTCCTGTCTAATAATGTCTGTCGGCCATTGGGCTTCTACCTACGAAAATTCCACTGAAATTCCATACAAATGAAGACATCTCCCGGGTGCAGTCTACCGCCAGATATAAGTTTTTCTGCCCTTGTATTTCCAAAGGCCTTCTATAAACTGACATGAGGAGCCTGGAGTGGAGACTTTGGTTTCCTATGGATATGGGCCAGCGTTCATGTGTAAAGCAGTCTGCCTGCCGCTGGATTTCTGCCTACTTTAATACCACTGAAATTCCATAAAAATGAGGATATCTCCCAGGTGCAATCTACCACCAGATGGAAGTTTTTCTGCCGTTGTACTTCCAAAGGCCTCTTGCAAACTACTATCAGGAACGTGGGGTAGAGACTTCGGTTTCCCATGGAAAAGGACCACCGTTTGTGTCTAATGCTGTCTGCCTGCCACTGGGGTTATGCCTGCTGAAATTCCTCACAAATGAGGATATCTCCCCCACGGAATCTACCACCAGTTGGAAGTTTATCTGCCCTTGTAGTGCCAAAGGCCTCCTACAAACTGACATCAGGCACGTGAGATGGAGACTTTGGTTTGCCAAGGAAATGGACCACAGTTCGTGTCTAATGCTGTCTGCGATTCACTGGGCTTACGCCGACTAAAATTCCACTAAAATTCTATACAAATGAGGATGTCTCCCAGGTGCAATCTACCACCAGATGGAAGTTTGTCTGCCCCTGAAGAGCCAAAGGCTTCCTACAAATTGACATCAAGAACCTGAGGCGGAGACTTTGGTTTCCCATGGAAAAGGGCCACCGTTCGCGTCTAATACTGCCTGCCTGCCACTGGGCTTATGGCTATTAAAATTACATACAAATGAGGATATCTCCTAGATGCAATATGCCACCAATTGGAACTTTGTCTCCTCCTGTAGTGCCAGAGGCCTCCTAGAAAATGACATGAGGAACCTGGGGTGGAGACTTTGGTTTCCCATGGAAATGAGCCACTATTCATGTCTAATTCTGTCTACCTGCAGCTGGGATTCTGTCTACTAATATTCCACTAAAATTCCATACAAATGAGTATATCTCCCAGGTGCAATCTAACACCAGATGGAAGATTCTCTGCCCTTGTGTTTCCAAAGGCCTCCTACAAACTGCCATCAGGAACCTGGGGTGGAGACTTTGCTTTCCCAAGGAAAAGGACCACCGTTCCTGTCTAATGCTGTCTGCCTGGCACTGTGGTGATGACTGCTGAAGTTCCATACAAATGAGGATATCTCCCAGGTGCAATCTACCACTGGGTGGAAGTTTTTCTGCCCCCGTAGTGCCAAAGGCCACCTAAAAACTGACATCCCGAACGGGGGGTGGAGACTTTTGTTTCCCAAAGAAATGCCCACCGTTCGTGTCTAATGCTGTCTGGTAGCCACTGGCCTTATGCCTACTAAAATTCCACTAAAATTCTATAGAAATGAGGTTATCTCCCAGGTGCAATCTACCACCAGATGGAAGTTTGCCTGCCCTTGTATTTCCAAAGGCCTCCTACAAACTGACATCAGGAACATGAGGTGGAAACTTTGGTTTCCCATGGAAAAGGTCCATTGTTCGTGTCTAATGCTGTCTGCCTGCCACTGGGCTTCTGCCTGCTGAAATTCCATACAAATGAGGGTATCTCCTCGATTCAATCAAACACAAGACGGAACTTTGTCTGCCCTTGTAGTGCCAAAGGCCTCCTACAAAATGACACCCGGAACCCGGAGTGCAGGCTTTGGTTTCCCATAGAATGGGCCATTGTTCGTGTCTAATGCTGTCTGCCTGCCACTGGGTTTCTTCCTACTAAAATTCCACTAAAATTCCATAGAAATGAGGATATCTCCCAGGTGCAATCTACAACCAGATGGAAGTTTTTCTGCCCTTATATTGGAAAACGCCTCCTACAATGAGACATCAGCAACGTGGGGTGGAGATTTTGGTTTCCCATGGAAATGGGCCACTGTTCGTGTCCAATGCTGTCTGCGTGCCACTTGGCTTGTGCCTTCTGAAATCCCATACAAATGAGCATATTTCGCCAATGCAATCAACCACCAGATGGAAGTTTGTCTGCCCTTTTAATGCCAAAGGTCTCCTACAAACTGACATGAGGAGCCTGGGTTGGAGACTTTGGTTTCCCATGGATATTGGCCAGCGTTCGTGTGTAATGCTGTCTGCCTGCCGCTGGATTTCTGCCTACTAAAATACCACTAAAATTCCATACAAATGGCGATATCTCCCAGGTCCAATCTACCACCAGATGGAAATTTTTCTGCCCTTGTAGTTCCATTCGCCTCTTAATGACTGACATCAGGAACGTGGGATGGAGACTTTGGTTTCCCATGGAAAAGGGCACCGTTCGTGTCTAATGCTATCTGCCTGCAACTGGGGTTATGCCTTCTGAAATTCCTCACAAATGAGGATATCTCCCAGGTGCAATCTACCACCAGATGGAAGTTTGTCTGCCCTTGTAGTTCCAAAGCCCTCCTACAAACTGACATCAGGAACGTGAGGTGGAGACTTTGGTTTCCCATGGAAAAGGTCCATTGTTCGTGTCTAATGCTGTCTGCCTGCCACTGGGCTTATGCCTACTAAAATTCCACTAAAATTCTATACAAATGAGGATATCTCCCAGGTGCAATCTACCACCAGATAGAAGTTTTTCTGCCCTTGTAATTCCAAAGGCCTCCTACAAATTGTCATCAGGAACCTGGGGCGGAGACTTTGGTTTCCTATGGAAAAGGGCCACCGTTCGTGTCTAATGCTGTCTGCCTGCCACTGGGCTTATGGCTACTAAAATTACATACAAATGAGGATATCTCCCAGATGCAATATGCCACCAATTGGAAGTTTGTCCCCTCTTGTAGTGCCAGAGGCCTCCTAGAAAATGACATCAGGATCATGGGTTGGAGACTTTGGTTTCCTATGGAAATGGGCCACTATTCATGTCTAATTCTGTCTACATGCTGCTGGGATTCTGCCTACTAAAATTCCACTAAAATTCCATAAAAATGAGTATATCTCCCAGCTACAACCTAACACCAGATGGAAGTTTCTCTGCCCTTGCATTTCCAAAGGCCTCCTACAAACTGCCATCAGGAACCTAGGGTGGAGACTTTGGTTTCCCATGGAAAAGGTCCATTGTTCGTGTCTAATGCTGTCTGCCTGCCACTGGGCTTCTGCCTGCTGAAATTCCATACAAATGAGGATATCTCCTCGATGCAATCAACCACCAGATGGAACTTTGTCTGCTCTTGTAGTGCCAAAGGCCTCCTACAAACTGACATCAGGAACCTGGAGTGGAGACTTTGGTTTCCCATGGAAATGGGCCAGCGTTCGTGTCTAATGACTTGCGTCTGCCACTAGGCTTCTGCCTATTAAAATCCCACTAAAATTCCATACAATTGAGGATGTCTCCCAGGTGCAATCTACCACCACATGGAAGTTTGTCTGCCTCTGTAGTGCCAAATGCCTCCTAAAAACTGACGTCAGGAACGTGGGGTGGAGACTTTGGTTTCCCATGGAAAAGGGGCACCGTTCGTGTCTAATGCTGTCTGCCTGTCACTGGTGTTATGCCTGCTGAAATACCTCACAAATGAGGATATCTCCCAGATGCAATATGCCAGCAGTTGGAAGTTTGTCTCCTCCTGTAGTGCCAGAGGTCTCCTAAAAACTGACATCAGGAACGTGGCGTGGAGACTTTGTTTTTCCATGGAAAGAGGCCACCGTTCGTGTCTAATGCTGTCTGCCTGCCAGTGGGCATATGCCTACCAAAGTTCCATACATATGAGGATATCTCCCAAATGCAATTTCCCACCAGATGAAAGTTTGTCTGCCCTTTTAATGCCAAAGGCCTCCTACAAACTGACATGAGGAGCCTGGGTTGGAGACTTTGGTTTCCCATGGATATTGGCCAGCGTTCGTGTGTAATGCTGTCTGCCTGCCGCTGGACTTCTGCCTACTAAAATTCCACTAAAATTCTATACAAATGAGGATATCTCCCAGGTGCAATCTACCACCAGATGGAAGTTTGTCTGCCCTTGTAGTTCCAAAGGCCTCCTACAAACTGACATCAGGAACGTGAGGTGGAGACTTTGGTTTCCCATGGAAAAGGTCCATTGTTCGTGTCTAATGCTGTCTGCCTGCCACTGGGCTTCTGCCTGCTGAAATTCCATACAAATGAGTATATCTCCTCGATGCAATCAACCACCAGACGGAACTTTGTCTGCCCTTCTAGTGCCAAACGCCTCCTTCAAACTGACATCAGGATCCTGGATTGGAAACTTTGGTTTCCCATGGAAATGGGCCAGCGTTCGTGTCTAATGATGTGTGCCTGCCACGAGGCTTCTGCCTATTAAAATTCCACTAAAATTCCATACAAATGAGGATGTCTCCCATGTGCAATCTACCACCAGATGGAAGTTTGTCTGCCCCTGTAGAGCCAAAGGCTTCCTACAAATTGACATCAGGAACCTGGGGCGGAGACTTTGGTTTCCCATTGAAAAGGACCACCGTTCCTGTCTAATGCTGTCTGCCTGGCACTGTGGTTATGACTGCTGAAGTTCAATACAAATGAGGATATCTCCCAGGTGCAATCTACCACTAGGTGGACGTTTGTTTGCCCTCCTTGTGCCAAAGGCCTCGTAAAAACTGACATCAGGAACGTGGGGTGGAGACTTTGGTTTCCCAAGGTAATGGGCCACCGTTTGCGGCTAATGCTGCCTGCCAGCCACTGGGCTTATGCCTACTAAAATTCCACTAAAATTCTACACAAATGAGGATATCTCCCAGGTGCAATCTATAACCAGATGGAAGTTTGTCTGCCCTTGTAGTTCCAAACGCCTCCTAAAAACTGAAATCAGGAACGTGGGTTGGAGACTTCTTCTCCCATGGAAATGGGCCACCGTTTGTGTCTAATGCTATGTGCCTGCCACTGGGCTTCTTCCTACTAAAATTCCACTAAAATTCCATAGAAATGAGGATATCTCCCAGGTGCAATCTACCACCAGATGGAAGTTTCTCTGCCCTTATATTGGAAAACGCCTCCTACAAAGTGACATCAGCAACATCGGGTGGAGGTTTTGGTTTCCCATGGAAAAGGTCCATTGTTCGTGTCTAATGCTGTCTGCCTGTCACTGGGGTTATGCCTGCTGAAATTCCTCACAAATGAAGATATCTCCCAGATGCAATATGCCAGCAGTTGGAAGTTTGTCTCCACTTGTAGTGCCAGAGGCCTCCTAAAAACCGACATCAGAAACGTGGGTTGGAGACTTTGTTTTTCCATGGAAAGAGGCCACCGTTCGTGTCTAATGCTGTCTGCCTGCCAGTGGGCATAAGCCTACCAAAGTTCCATACATATGAGGATATCTCCCAAATGCAATTTCCCACCAGATGGAAGTTTGTCTGCCCTTGCAGTTCCAAACGCCTCCTAAAAACTGAAATCAGGAACGTGGGTTGGAGACTTTCTTCTCCCATGGAAATGGGCCAGCGTTCGTGTCTAATGATGTGTGCCTGCCACTAGGCTTCTGCCTATTAAAATTCCACTAAAATTCCATACAAATGAGGATGTCTCCCAGGTGCAATCTACCACCAGATGGAAGTTTGTGTGCCCATTTAGAGCCAAAGGCTTCTAACAAACTGACATCAGGAACGTGAGGTGGAGACTTTGGTTTCCCATGGAAATGGGCCACCGTTTGTGTATAATGCTATGTGCCTGCCACTGGGCTTATGCCTAGTAAAATCCCATACAAATGAGGATATCTCCCAGATGGAGTCTACCACCAGTTGAAAGTTTGTCTGCCCTTGTAATGCCAACGGCCTCCTACAAATTGACATCAGGAATCTGGAAAGGACGCTTTGGTTTCCCATGGAAAAGGGCCACCCTTGGTGTTTAATGCTGTCTGCCTGCCAGTGGGCATATGCCTACTAAAATTCCCTACAAATGAGGATATCTCCCAAATGCAATTTCCCACCAGATGGAAGTTTGTCTGCCCGTTTAATGCCAAAGTCCTCCGACAACCTGACATCAGGAATGTGGGATGGAGACTTTGGTTTCCCTAGGAAACGGGCCACTGTTCCTGTCTAATTCTCTCTGCCTTCCGCTGCGATTCTGCCTACTAACATTCCACTAAAATTCCATAGAAATGAGGATATCTCCCAGCTGCAATCTACAACCAGATGGAAGTTTCTCTGCTCTTATATTGGAAAACGCCTCCTACAAAGTGACATTTGCAACATGGGGTGGAGATTTTGGTTTCCCATGGAAAAGGGCCACTCTTTGTGTCTAATGCTGTGTACCTGTCACTGGGGTTATGCCTGTTGAAATTCCTCACAAATGAGGATATCTCCCCGGTGCAATCAACCACCAGATGGAAGTGTGTCTGCCCTTGTAGTGCCAAAAGCCTCCTTCAAACTGACATCAGGAACATAGTATGGATAATTTGTTTTTCCATGGAAAAGGGCCACCGTTCCTGTCTAATGCTGTCTGCCTGGCACTGTGGTTATGACTGCTGAAGTTCCTCACAAATGAGGATATCTCCCACACGGAGTCTACCACCAGTTGGAAGTTTGTCTGCCCTTGTAGTGCCAAAGGACTCCTAAAAACTGACATCAGGAACAAGGGGTGGAGACATTGTTTTCCCATGGAAATGGACCACCGTTCCTGTCTAATGCTGTCTGCCTGCCACTGGGGTTATGCCTACTAAAATTCCACTAAAATTCTATTCAAATGAGGATATCTCCCAGGAGCAATCTACCACCAGATGGAAGTTTCTCTGCCCTTGTAGGTCCTAAGGCCTCCTACAAACTGACATCAGGAACGTGAGATGGAGACTTTGGTTTCCCATGGAAAAGGTCCATTGTTCGTGTCTAATGCTGTCTGCCTGCCACTGGGCTTCTGCCTGCTGAAATTCCATACAAATGAGCGTATCTCCTCGATTCAATCAACCACAAGACGGAACTTTGTCTGCCCTTGTAGTGCCAAAGGCCTCCTACAAACTGACATCAGGAACCTGGAGTGGAAACTTTGGTTTCCATGGAAAAGGGCCACCGTTCTTCTCTGATGCTGTCTGCTGGCCACTCGGTTTCTGCATACTAAAATTCCAATAAAATTCCATACAAATAAGGATATCTCCATGATGGAATATACAACGAGATGGAATTTTGTAGACCTTGTAGTCCAAAGGCCTCCTGCAAACTGACATCAGGAACGTGGGGTGGAGACTTTGGTTTTACAAGGAAAAGGTCCACCGTTCCTGTCTAATGCTGTCTGCCTGTCACATGGCTTATGGCTGCAAAAATTGCATACAAATGAGGATATCTCCCAGGTGCAATCTACCACCAGTTGGAAGTTTTTCTAACCTTGTAGTGCCAAAGGCCTCCTACCAACTGACATCAGAAGACTGGGGTAGAGACCTTCGTGTCCCATGAAAAAGAGGCACCGTTTGTGTTTTATGCTCTCTGCCGATCATTTGGATTCTGCCTACTAAAATTACACTAAAATTCCATGCAAATGAGGATATCTATCACGTGCAATCTACCACCAGTTGGAAGTTTTTCTACCCTTATAGTGCCAAAAGCCTCGTATAAATTATCATCAGGAATGTGGGGTGGAGACTTTGGTTTCCCATGAAAAAGCCACCGTTCGTGTCTAATGCTGTCTGCCTGGCACTGGGCTTCTTCCTACTAAAATTTCACTAAAATTCCATACATATGAGGATATCTCCCTGGTTCAATCTACCACCAGATGAAAGTTTCTCTGCCTTTGTAGTGCCAAAAGCCTCGTATAAATTGACATCTTAAACCTAGGGTGGACACATAGGTTCCCATGGAAAAGGGTCACCGTTCGTGTCTAATGCTGTCTGCCTGCAACTGGTCATATGCCTGCTGAAATTCCATACAACAGAGGATATCTCCAGGTGGAATCTATCAGCAGATGGAATTTTGTCTGCCCTTGTAGTGTTAAAGGCCTCCTACAAACTGATATCAGGCATGTGACATGGAGACTTTGGTTTCCCAAGGAAATGGACCACCGTTCGTGTCTAATGCTGTCTGCCAGACACTGGGCTTCTGCCTACTAAAATTCCACTAAAATTCTATACAAATGAGGATATCTCCCAGGTGCAATCTACCACTAGTTTGAAGTTTGCCTGCCCTTGTAGTTCCAAAGGCCTCCTACAAACTGACATCAGGAACGTGAGGTGGAGACTTTGGTTTCCCATGGAAAAGGTCCATTGTTCGTGTCTAATGCTGTCTGCCTGCCACTTGGCTTCTGCCTACTGAAATTCCATACAAATGAGGGTATCTCCTCGATTCAATCAACCACAAGACGGAACTTTGTCTGCCCTTGTAGTGCCAAAGGCCTCCTACAAACTGACATCAGGAACCTGGAGTTGAAACTTTGCGTTCCCTTGGAAATGGGCCAGCGTTCGTGTCTAATGATGTGTGCCTGCAACTAGGCTTCTGCCTATTAAAATTCCACTAAAATACCATACAAATGAGGATGTCTCCCAGGTGCAATCTAAACCAGATGGATGTTTCTCTGCCCTTGTAGTGCCAAAGGCCTTCGAAAAACTGACAGCAGGAAATTGGGGTGAAGACTTTCTTTTCGCATGGAAATGGGCCATCGTTTGTGTCTAATCCTATGTGCCTGCCACTGGGCTTCTTCCTACTAAAAATCCACTAATATTCCATGGAAATGAGGATATCTCCCAGGTGCAATCTACCACCAGATGGAAGTTTTTCTGCCCTTGTAGTTCCAAACACCTCTTACAAACTGACATCAGGAACGTGGGGTGGAGACTTTGGTTTCCCATGGAAAAGGGCCACTGTTCGTGTCTAATGCTGTCTGCCTGCCCCTGTTGTTACGCCTGCTGAAATTCCTCACAAATGAATATATCTCCCAGATGGAGTCTACCACCAGTTGGAAGTTTGTCTGCTCTTGTAGTGCAAAAGTCCTCCTATAAACGGACATAAGGCACGTGGTGTGGAGACTTTGGCTTCCCATGGAAATGGGCCACCGTTGGTGTTTAATGCTGTCTACTTGCCACTGGGCTTCTGCCTACTTTAATTCCACTAAAATTCCATACAAATGAGGATATCTCCAACACGCAATATGCCACCAGTTGGAAGTTTGTCTGTTCTTGTAGTGCAAAAGGCCTCCTAAAAACTGACATCAGGAAGCTGGCCTGGAGACTTTGTTTTCCCCTGGAAAACGGCCACTATTCATGTCTAATTCTGTGTGCCTGCAGCTGGGATTCTGCGTACTAAAATTCCTCTAAAATTCTATACAAATGGGAATATTTCGCAGGTGCAATCCTCCCCCAGTTTGAAGTTTCTCTGCCCTTGTAGTGCAAAAGGGCTCCTATAAACTGACATCTGAAACATAGGATGGATAATTTGGTTTCCCATGGAAAAAGGTCACTGTTCATGCCTAATGCTGTGTGCCTGCCACTGGGCGTATGCCTGCAAAAACTCAATACAAATGAGGATATCTCGCAGATGAAATTTACCACGAGGTGGAAGTTTGTCTGCCCTTGTAGTGGCAAAAGCCCCCTAAAAAACTGACATCAGGAACCAGGCGTGGAGACTTTGGTTTCCAATGGAAAAGGACCACCGTTCGTATCTAATGCTGTCTGCCTGGCACTGTGGTGATGACTGCTGAAGTTCCATACAAATGAGGATATCTCCCAGGTGCAATCTACCACCAGGTGGAAGTTTGTCTGCCCTTGTATTGCCAACGGCCTCCTAGAAACGGACATCAGGAACGTGGGGTGGAGACTTTGGTTTCCCATGGAAATGGGCCACCGTTCGTGTCTAATGCTGTCTGCCTGCCACTTGGTTTCTTCCTATTAATATTCCACTAAAATTCCATAGAAATAAGGATATATCCCAGGTGCAATCTACAACCAGATGGAAGATTCTCTGCCCTTGTTGTACCAAAGCCCTCCTAAAAAACTGACATCAGGAACCATGGGTGGAGACTTTGATTTCCCATGGAAAAGGACCAGCGTTCATGTCTAATGCTGTCTGCCTGCCAATGAGCTTCTGCCTGCTGAAATTCCAAAAAAAATTTGGAAATCTCTCCGATGTAATCAACCACCTGACGGAAGTTTGTCTGCCCCTGTAGAGCCAAAGGCCTCCTACAAATTGACATGAGGAGCCTGGAGTGGAGACTTTGGTTTCCCATGGAAAAGGGCCAGCGTTCGTGTCTAATGCTGTCTGCCCGCCACTGGGTTGTGGCTACAGAAATTACATACAAATGAGGATATCTCCCAGATTCAATATGCCACCAGTTGGAAGTTTGTCTGTTCTTGTAGTGCAAAAGGCCTCCTAAAAACAGACATCAGGAACCTGGCCTGGAGACTTTGGTTTCCCCTGGAAAAGGGCCACTATTCATGTCTAATTCTGTCTGCCTGCCACTGGGATTCTGCGTACTAAAATTCCTCTAAAATTCTATACAAATGAGAATATCTCGCAGGTGCAATCTACCCCCGGTTTGAAGTTTCTCTGCCCTTGTATTGCCAAAGGTCGCCTATAAAATGACATCTGAAACGTAGGATGGATAATTTGGTTTCCCATGAAAAAGAGCCACTGTTCATGCCTAATGCTGTGTGCCTGCCACTGGGCGTATGCCTCCTAAAATTCCATACAAGTGAGGATATCTCCCAGATGCAATTTACCACCAGATGGAAGATTGTCTGCCCTTTGTAGTGGCAAAGGCCTCCTCAAAAACTGACATCAGGAACCAGGGGTGGAGACTTTGGTTTCCCATGGGAAAGGACCACCGTTTGTGTCTAATGCAATGTGCCTGCCACTGGGCTTATGCCTAGTGAAATTCCATACAAATGAGGATATCTCCCAGATGGAATCTACAACCAGTCGGAAATTAGTCTGCCCTTATAGTGCCAAATGCCTCCTACAAACTGACATCAGGAACGTGGGATGGAGACTTTGTTTCCAAAGGAAAAGGGGTACCGTTCCTGTCTAATGCTGTCTGCCTGCCACTGGGTTACGCCTGCTGAAATTCCTCACAAATGAGGCTATCTCCCAGATGGAATCTACCACCAGTTCGAAGTTTGTTTGCCCTTGTAGTGCCAAAGGCCTCCTAAAAACTGACATCAGGAACCTGGGGTGGAGACATCGGTTTCCCATGAAAAAGGTCCACCGTTCGTGTCCTATGCTGTCTGCCTGCCACTGATCTTCTGCCTGCTGAAATTCCATACAAATGAGGATATCTCCTCAATGCAATCAACCACCAGACGGAACTTTGTCTGCCCTTGTAGTGCCAAAGGCCTCCTACATACTGACATCAGGAACCTGGAGTGGAGACTTTGGTTTCCCAAGGAAATGCGACAGCGTTCATGTCTAATGATGTTTGCCTGCCACTAGGATTCTGCCTATTAAAATTACAATAAAATTCCATACCATTGAAGATGTCTCTCACGTGCAATCTAACACCAAATGGAAGTTTGTCTGCCCCTGTAGAGCAAAAGGCTTCCTACAAAATGACATCAAGAAGCTGGGGCAGAGACTTTGGTTTCCCATGGAAAAGGGCCACGGTTCCTGTCTAATGCTGTCTGCCTGCCACTGGGCTTATGGCTACTAAAATTACATACAAATGAGGATATCTCCCAGATGCAATATGCCATCAGTTGGAAGTTTGTCTCGTCTTGTAGTGCCAGAGGCCTCCTAGAAAATGACATCAGGAACCTGGGGTGGAGACTTTGGTTTCCCATGGAAATGAGCCACTATTCATGTCTAATTTTTTCTGCCTGCCGCTGGGATTCTGCCTACTAAAATTCCACTAAAATTCCATGCAAATGCGAATATCTCCCGGGTGCAATCAAACACCAGATGGAAGTTTCTCTGCCCTTGTATTGCCAAAGACCTCCTTCAAACTGACATCAGGAACATAGGATGGATAATTTGTCTTTCCATGGAAAAGGACCACCGTTCCTGTCTAATGCTGTCTGCCTGGCACTGTGGTTATGACTGCTGAAGTTCCATACAAATGAGGATATCTCCCAGATGCAATATGCCACCAGATGGAAGTTTGTCTGCTCTAGCAGTGCCAAAGGCCTCCTTCAAACTGACATTCGGAACCTGGCCTGGAGACATTGGTTTCCTACGGAAAAGGTCCACCGTTCATTTTTAATGCGGTCGGTCTGCAACTGGGATTCTGAGTACTATAATTCCACTAAAATTCTATACAAATGAGGATATCTCCCAGGTGCAATCTACCACCAGATGTTAGTTTGTCTGCTCTTGCAGTGCCAAAGGCCTCCTTTATACTGACATTTGGAACCTGGCCTGGAGACTTTGGTTTCCTATGGAAAAGGCCCACCGTTCGTGTTTAATTCTCTCTGTCTGCAACTGGGCTTCTGAGTACTAAAATACCACTAAAATTCCATACAAATAAGGACATCTACGAGGTGCGATCCACCACTAGATGGAAGTTTGTCTGCCCTTGTAGTGCCAAAGGCCTCCTACAAACTGACATCAGGAGCCTGGGTTGGAGACTTTGTTTTCCCATGGAAAAGGGCCACCGTTCGTGTCTAATGCTGTCTGCCTGCCACTGGGCTTCTATCTGCTGAAATTCCATACAAATGAGGATATCTTCCCGATGCAATCAACCACCAGACGGAAGTTTCTCTGCCCTTGTACTGCCAATGGCCTACTAAAACCTGACATCGGGAACGTGGTGTGGAGACTTTGGCTTCCCTAGGAAAAGGACCACCGTTCCTGTCTAATGCGGTCTGCCTGGCACTGTGGTTATGACTGCTGAAGGTCCATACAAATGAGGATATCTCCCAGGAGCAATCTACCACCAGGTGGAAGTTTGTCTGCCCTTGTGGTGCCAAAGGCCTCCTAGTAACGGACATCAGGAATGTGGGGTGGAGACTTTGGTTTCCCTATAAAAATGGGCCACCGTTCGTGTCTAATGCTGTCTGCCTGCCACTGGGGATCTTCGTAATAAAATTCCAATAAAATTCCATAGAAATGAGGATAACTCCCAGGTGCAATCTACCACCAGATGGAAGTTTTTCTGCCTGTATGTTGGAAAAGGCCTCCTACAAAGTGACATCAGCAATGAGCGCGGAGATTTGGGTTTCCCATGGAAATGGGCCACCTTTCGTGTCTAATGGTGTCTGCCTGCCACTGGGATTATGCCTTGTAAAATCCCATACAAATGAGGATATCTTCCAGACAGAGTCTACCACCAGATGAAAGTTTGTCTGCCCTTGTAATGCCAATGGCCTCCTACACACTGACATCAGGATTCTGGAGAGGACGCTTTGGTTTCCCATGGAAAAGGGGCACCTTGGTGTTTAATGCTGTCTCCTTGCCACTGGGCTTATGACTACTGAAATTACATACAAATGAGGATATCTCCCAGACGCAATATGCCACCAGATGGAAATTTGTCTGCTCTTGCAGTGCCAAAGGCCTCCTTCAAACTGACATTCGGAACCTCGCCTGGAGACTTTGGTTTCCTATAGAAAAGGCGCACCATTCATGTTTAATGCTGTCTGTCTGCCATTGGGCTTCTGAGTACTAAAATACCACTAAAATTCCATAAAAATGAGGATATCTCCCAGGTGCAATCTACCACCAGGTGGAAGTTTGTCAGCCCTTGCAGTGCCAAAAGCCTCCTAAAAACTGACATCAGGAACATAGGATGGATAATTTGTTTTTCCATGGAAAGGGGCCACTGTTCGTGTCTAATGCTGTCTGCCTGCCAGTGGGCAGAAGCCTACCAAAATTCCCTACAAATGAGGATATCTCCCAAATGCAATTTCCCACCAGATGGAAGTTTGTCTGCCCTTTTTATGCCAAAGGCCTCCTACAAACTGACATCAGGAGCCTGGGTTGGAGACTTTGTTTTCCCATGGAAAAGGGCCACCGTTCGTGTCTAATGCTGTCTGCCTGCCACTGGGCTTTTACCTGCTGAAATTCCATACAAATGAGGATATCTCCCCGATGCAATCAGCCACCAGACGGAAGTTTGTTTGCCCTTGTACTGCCAAAGGCCTCTTAAAACCTGACATCAGGAACGTGGCTTGGAGACTTTGGCTGCCCATGGGAAAAGGGCCACCGTTCATGTCTAATGCTATCTGCCTGCCACTGGGCTTTTACCTGCTGAAATTCCATACAAATGAGGATATCTCCCCGATGCAATCAACCACCAGACGGAAGTTTGTCTACCTTTGTAGTGTCAAAGGCCTCCTAGAAACGGACATCAGGAACGTGGGGTGGAGACTTCGGTTTCCCATAGAAATGGGCCATTGTTCGTGTCTAATGCTGTCTGCCTGCCACTGTGCTTCTTCCTACTAAAATTCCACTAAAACTCCATAGAAATGAGGATATCTCCCAGGTGCAATCTACAACCAGATGGAAGTTTCTCTGCCCTTATATTGGAAAACGCCTCCTACAAAGTGACAGAAGCAACGTGGGGTGGAGATTTTGGTTTCCCATGGAAAAGGGCCACTGTTCGTGTCTAATCCTCTCTGCCTGCCACTGGGGTTATGCCTGCTGAAATTCCTCACAAATGAGGATATCTCCCAGATGGAATCCACCACCAGTTCCAAATTTGTTTACCCTTCTAGTGCCAAAGGCCTCCTAAAAACTGACATCAGGAACCTGGGGTGGAGACTTTGGTTTCTCATGGAAATGGGCCACCGTTCATGTCTAATAATGTGTGTCAGCCATTGGGCTTCTACCTACGAAAATTCCACTGAAATTCCATACAAATGAAGACATCTCCCGGGTGCAGTCTATCGCCAGATATAAGTTTTTCTGCCCTTGTATTTCCAAAGGCCTTCCACAAACTGACATGAGGAGCCAGGAGTGGAGACTTTGGTTTCCCATGGATATGGGCCAGCGTTCGTGTGTAAAGCAGTCTGCCTGCCGCTGGATTTCTGCCTACTTTAATACCACTAAAATTCCATAAAAATGAGGATATCTCCCAGGTGCAATCTACCACGAGATGGAAGTTTTTCTGCCCTTGTACTTCCAAACGCCTCTTACAAACTAACATCAGGAACGTGGGGTAGAGACTTCGGTTTCCCATGGAAAAGGGTCACCGTTTGTGTCTAATGCAGTCTTCCTGCCACTGGGGTTATGCCTGCTGAAATTCCTCACAAATGAGGATATCTCCCACACGGAATCTACCACCAGTTGGAAGTTTGTCTGCCCTTGTAGTGCCAAAGGCCTCCTACAAACTGACATCAGGCACGTAAGATGGAGACTTTGGTTTCCCAAGGAAATGGACCACCGTTCGTGCCTAATGCTGTCTGCCAGACACTGGGCTTATGCCTACTAAAATTCCACTAAAATTCTATACAAATGAGGACTCTGCCAGCACAGTGCAGAGTCCCCGTGGCTAGTTCCTTGAAATACCTTTCCTGGCAGCAGCCCAGAGCTGTACTGAGTGCAGCAGGTGTCAGGCAGTCTCCTCTCGCCGTGTAGGTGCTTCTGTTTTGTGTTTGCAGCGTGCAGAGAAGCCCGCGTGCTTGCTGCTGCTTCCAGCAAGCCAAAACGCTTTTGCAGCCACTTTCCTGCCTTTTCCACAACAGGATCACTGTCTAGCTGATTTACAGTTGCCTCTGCGTAGAGCAGCTAGAGGAGCAGCTCTGCCGGCTTTCCTGTGCTTCTGCATAGCAGAGCTGTCAAGAACGAGAAGCTGCGTTTTGCCGAGAAAGCAGCGCTTCGCGGAAGCACAGCCAGCGGCGTCTTCGGTACAGCCGCAGCTTGTGCGGAGAAGCGAAAGAGAGCCGGGGAAGAACGTGGAAAGCCGAACTCGGTCGCTGCAAGCGGGTGCTGGCGAACAGCTTCTGGTCACCTTGTAGAAACTGTCCCAGCACAGTGCAGAGTCCCCGTGGCTAGTTCCTTGAAATACCTTTCCTGGCAGCAGCCCAGAGCTGTACTGAGTGCAGCAGGTGTCAGGCAGTCTCCTCTCGCCGTGTAGGTGCTTCTGTTTTGTGTTTGCAGCGTGCAGAGAAGCCCGCGTGCTTGCTGCTGCTTCCAGCAAGCCAAAACGCTTTTGCAGCCACTTTCCTGCCTTTTCCACAACAGGATCACTGTCTAGCTGATTTACAGTTGCCTCTGCGTAGAGCAGCTAGAGGAGCAGCTCTGCCGGCTTTCCTGTGCTTCTGCATAGCAGAGCTGTCAAGAACGAGAAACTGCGTTTCGCCGAGAAAGCAGCGCTTCGCGGAACCACAGCCAGCGGCGTCTTCGGTACAGCCGCAGCTTGTGCGGAGAAGCGAAAGAGAGCCGGGGAAGAACGTGGAAAGCCGAACTCGGTCGCTGCAAGCGGGTGCTGGCGAACAGCTTCTGGTCACCTTGTAGAAACTGTCCCAGCAAAGTGCAGAGTCCCCGTGGCTAGTTCCTTGAAATACCTTTCCTGGCAGCAGCCCAGAGCTGTACTGAATGCAGCAGGTGTCAGGCCGTCTCCTCTCGCCGTGTAGGTGCTTCTGCTTTGTGTTTGCAGCGTGCAGAGAAGCCCGCGTGCTTGCTGCTGCTTCCAGCAAGCCAAAACGCTTTTGCAGCCACTTTCCTGCCTTTTCCACAACAGGGTCACTGTCTAGCTGATTTACAGTTGCCTCTGCGTAGAGCAGCTAGAGGAGCAGCTCTGCCGGCTTTCCTGTGCTTCTGCATAGCAGAGCTGTCAAGAACGAGAAGCTGCGTTTTGCCGAGAAAGCAGCGCTTCGCGGAACCACAGCCAGCGGCGTCTTCGGTTCAGCCGCAGCTTGTGCGAAGAAGCGAAAGAGAGCCGGGGAAGAACGTGGAAAGCCGAACTCGGTCGCTGCAAGCGGGTGCTGGCGAACAGCTTCTGGTCACCTTGTAGAAACTGTCCCAGCACAGTGCAGAGTCCCCGTGGCTAGTTCCTTGAAATACCTTTCCTGGCAGCAGCCCAGAGCTGTACTGAGTGCAGCAGGTGTCAGGCAGTCTCCTCTCGCCGTGTAGGTGCTTCTGTTTTGTGTTTGCAGCGTGCAGAGAAGCCCGCGTGCTTGCTGCTGCTTCCAGCAAGCCAAAACGCTTTTGCAGCCACTTTCCTGCCTTTTCCACAACAGGGTCACTGTCTAGCTGATTTACAGTTGCCTCTGCGTAGAGCAGCTAGAGGAGCAGCTCTGCCGGCTTTCCTGTGCTTCTGCATAGCAGAGCTGTCAAGAACGAGAAGCTGCGTTTTGCCGAGAAAGCAGCGCTTCGCGGAAGCACAGCCAGCGGCGTCTTCGGTACAGCCGCAGCTTGTGCGGAGAAGCGAAAGAGAGCCGGGGAAGAACGTGGAAAGCCGAACTCGGTCGCTGCAAGCGGGTGCTGGCGAACAGCTTCTGGTCACCTTGTAGAAACTGTCCCAGCACAGTGCAGAGTCCCCGTGGCTAGTTCCTTGAAATACCTTTCCTGGCAGCAGCCCAGAGCTGTACTGAATGCAGCAGGTGTCAGGCAGTCTCCTCTCGCCGTGTAGGTGCTTCTGTTTTGTGTTTGCAGCGTGCAGAGAAGCCCGCGTGCTTGCTGCTGCTTCCAGCAAGCCAAAACGCTTTTGCAGCCACTTTCCTGCCTTTTCCACAACAGGATCACTGTCTAGCTGATTTACAGTTGCCTCTGCGTAGAGCAGCTAGAGGAGCAGCTCTGCCGGCTTTCCTGTGCTTCTGCATAGCAGAGCTGTCAAGAACGAGAAGCTGCGTTTTGCCGAGAAAGCAGCGCTTCGCGGAACCACAGCCAGCGGCGTCTTCGGTTCAGCCGCAGCTTGTGCGAAGAAGCGAAAGAGAGCCGGGGAAGAACGTGGAAAGCCGAACTCGGTCGCTGCAAGCGGGTGCTGGCGAACAGCTTCTGGTCACCTTGTAGAAACTGTCCCAGCACAGTGCAGAGTCCCCGTGGCTAGTTCCTTGAAATACCTTTCCTGGCAGCAGCCCAGAGCTGTACTGAGTGCAGCAGGTGTCAGGCAGTCTCCTCTCGCCGTGTAGGTGCTTCTGTTTTGTGTTTGCAGCGTGCAGAGAAGCCCGCGTGCTTGCTGCTGCTTCCAGCAAGCCAAAACGCTTTTGCAGCCACTTTCCTGCCTTTTCCACAACAGGGTCACTGTCTAGCTGATTTACAGTTGCCTCTGCGTAGAGCAGCTAGAGGAGCAGCTCTGCCGGCTTTCCTGTGCTTCTGCATAGCAGAGCTGTCAAGAACGAGAAGCTGCGTTTTGCCGAGAAAGCAGCGCTTCGCGGAAGCACAGCCAGCGGCGTCTTCGGTACAGCCGCAGCTTGTGCGGAGAAGCGAAAGAGAGCCGGGGAAGAACGTGGAAAGCCGAACTCGGTCGCTGCAAGCGGGTGCTGGCGAACAGCTTCTGGTCACCTTGTAGAAACTGTCCCAGCACAGTGCAGAGTCCCCGTGGCTAGTTCCTTGAAATACCTTTCCTGGCAGCAGCCCAGAGCTGTACTGAGTGCAGCAGGTGTCAGGCCGTCTCCTCTCGCCGTGTAGGTGCTTCTGTTTTGTGTTTGCAGCGTGCAGAGAAGCCCGCGTGCTTGCTGCTGCTTCCAGCAAGCCAAAACGCTTTTGCAGCCACTTTCCTGCCTTTTCCACAACAGGATCACTGTCTAGCTGATTTACAGTTGCCTCTGCGTAGAGCAGCTAGAGGAGCAGCTCTGCCGGCTTTCCTGTGCTTCTGCATAGCAGAGCTGTCAAGAGCGAGAAACTGCGTTTCGCCGAGAAAGCAGCGCTTCGCGGAACCACAGCCAGCGGCGTCTTCGGTACAGCCGCAGCTTGTGCGGAGAAGCGAAAGAGAGCCGGGGAAGAACGTGGAAAGCCGAACTCGGTCGCTGCAAGCGGGTGCTGGCGAAGAGCTTCTGGTCACCTTGTAGAAACTGTCCCAGCAAAGTGCAGAGTCCCCGTGGCTAGTTCCTTGAAATACCTTTCCTGGCAGCAGCCCAGAGCTGTACTGAGTGCAGCAGGTGTCAGGCCGTCTCCTCTCGCCGTGTAGGTGCTTCTGCTTTGTGTTTCCAGCGTGCAGAGAAGCCCGCGTGCTTGCTGCTGCTTCCAGCAAGCCAAAACGCTTTTGCAGCCACTTTCCTGCCTTTTCCACAACAGGGTCACTGTCTAGCTGATTTACAGTTGCCTCTGCGTAGAGCAGCTAGAGGAGCAGCTCTGCCGGCTTTCCTGTGCTTCTGCATAGCAGAGCTGTCAAGAACGAGAAGCTGCGTTTCGCCGAGAAAGCAGCGCTTCGCGGAACCACAGCCAGCGGCGTCTTCGGTACAGCCGCAGCTTGTGCGGAGAAGCGAAAGAGAGCCGGGGAAGAACGTGGAAAGCCGAACTCGGTCGCTGCAAGCGGGTGCTGGCGAAGAGCTTCTGGTCACCTTGTAGAAACTGTCCCAGCAAAGTGCAGAGTCCCCGTGGCTAGTTCCTTGAAATACCTTTCCTGGAAGCAGCCCAGAGCTGTACTGAATGCAGCAGGTGTCAGGCCGTCTCCTCTCGCCGTGTAGGTGCTTCTGCTTTGTGTTTGCAGCGTGCAGAGAAGCCCGCGTGCTTGCTGCTGCTTCCAGCAAGCCAAAACGCTTTTGCAGCCACTTTCCTGCCTTTTCCACAACAGGGTCACTGTCTAGCTGATTTACAGTTGCCTCTGCGTAGAGCAGCTAGAGGAGCAGCTCTGCCGGCTTTCCTGTGCTTCTGCATAGCAGAGCTGTCAAGAACGAGAAGCTGCGTTTTGCCGAGAAAGCAGCGCTTCGCGGAACCACAGCCAGCGGCGTCTTCGGTTCAGCCGCAGCTTGTGCGAAGAAGCGAAAGAGAGCCGGGGAAGAACGTGGAAAGCCGAACTCGGTCGCTGCAAGCGGGTGCTGGCGAACAGCTTCTGGTCACCTTGTAGAAACTGTCCCAGCACAGTGCAGAGTCCCCGTGGCTAGTTCCTTGAAATACCTTTCCTGGCAGCAGCCCAGAGCTGTACTGAGTGCAGCAGGTGTCAGGCAGTCTCCTCTCGCCGTGTAGGTGCTTCTGTTTTGTGTTTGCAGCGTGCAGAGAAGCCCGCGTGCTTGCTGCTGCTTCCAGCAAGCCAAAACGCTTTTGCAGCCACTTTCCTGCCTTTTCCACAACAGGGTCACTGTCTAGCTGATTTACAGTTGCCTCTGCGTAGAGCAGCTAGAGGAGCAGCTCTGCCGGCTTTCCTGTGCTTCTGCATAGCAGAGCTGTCAAGAACGAGAAGCTGCGTTTTGCCGAGAAAGCAGCGCTTCGCGGAAGCACAGCCAGCGGCGTCTTCGGTACAGCCGCAGCTTGTGCGGAGAAGCGAAAGAGAGCCGGGGAAGAACGTGGAAAGCCGAACTCGGTCGCTGCAAGCGGGTGCTGGCGAACAGCTTCTGGTCACCTTGTAGAAACTGTCCCAGCACAGTGCAGAGTCCCCGTGGCTAGTTCCTTGAAATACCTTTCCTGGCAGCAGCCCAGAGCTGTACTGAGTGCAGCAGGTGTCAGGCAGTCTCCTCTCGCCGTGTAGGTGCTTCTGTTTTGTGTTTGCAGCGTGCAGAGAAGCCCGCGTGCTTGCTGCTGCTTCCAGCAAGCCAAAACGCTTTTGCAGCCACTTTCCTGCCTTTTCCACAACAGGATCACTGTCTAGCTGATTTACAGTTGCCTCTGCGTAGAGCAGCTAGAGGAGCAGCTCTGCCGGCTTTCCTGTGCTTCTGCATAGCAGAGCTGTCAAGAACGAGAAGCTGCGTTTTGCCGAGAAAGCAGCGCTTCGCGGAACCACAGCCAGCGGCGTCTTCGGTTCAGCCGCAGCTTGTGCGAAGAAGCGAAAGAGAGCCGGGGAAGAACGTGGAAAGCCGAACTCGGTCGCTGCAAGCGGGTGCTGGCGAACAGCTTCTGGTCACCTTGTAGAAACTGTCCCAGCACAGTGCAGAGTCCCCGTGGCTAGTTCCTTGAAATACCTTTCCTGGCAGCAGCCCAGAGCTGTACTGAGTGCAGCAGGTGTCAGGCAGTCTCCTCTCGCCGTGTAGGTGCTTCTGTTTTGTGTTTGCAGCGTGCAGAGAAGCCCGCGTGCTTGCTGCTGCTTCCAGCAAGCCAAAACGCTTTTGCAGCCACTTTCCTGCCTTTTCCACAACAGGATCACTGTCTAGCTGATTTACAGTTGCCTCTGCGTAGAGCAGCTAGAGGAGCAGCTCTGCCGGCTTTCCTGTGCTTCTGCATAACCGAGCTGTCAAGAACGAGAAGCTGCGTTTCGCAGAGAAAGCAGCGCTTCACGGAAGCACAGCCAGCCGCGTCTTCGGTACAGCCGCAGCTTGTGCGGAGAAGCGAAAGAGAGCCGGGGAAGAACGTGGAAAGCCGAACTCGGTCGCTGCAAGCGGGTGCTGGCGAACAGCTTCTGGTCACCTTGTAGAAACTGTCCCAGCACAGTGCAGAGTCCCCGTGGCTAGTTCCTTGAAATACCTTTCCTGGCAGCAGCCCAGAGCTGTACTGAGTGCAGCAGGTGTCAGGCCGTCTCCTCTCGCCGTGTAGGTGCTTCTGCTTTGTGTTTGCAGCGTGCAGAGAAGCCCGCGTGCTTGGTGCTGCTTCCAGCAAGCCAAAACGCTTTTGCAGCCACTTTCCTGCCTTTTCCACAACAGGGTCACTGTCTAGCTGATTTACAGTTGCCTCTGCGTAGAGCAGCTAGAGGAGCAGCTCTGCCGGCTTTCCTGTGCTTCTGCATAGCAGAGCTGTCAAGAACGAGAAGCTGCGTTTTGCCGAGAAAGCAGCGCTTCGCGGAAGCACAGCCAGCGGCGTCTTCGGTACAGCCGCAGCTTGTGCGGAGAAGCGAAAGAGAGCCGGGGAAGAACGTGGAAAGCCGAACTCGGTCGCTGCAAGCGGGTGCTGGCGAACAGCTTCTGGTCACCTTGTAGAAACTGTCCCAGCACAGTGCAGAGTCCCCGTGGCTAGTTCCTTGAAATACCTTTCCTGGCAGCAGCCCAGAGCTGTACTGAGTGCAGCAGGTGTCAGGCCGTCTCCTCTCGCCGTGTAGGTGCTTCTGTTTTGTGTTTGCAGCGTGCAGAGAAGCCCGCGTGCTTGCTGCTGCTTCCAGCAAGCCAAAACGCTTTTGCAGCCACTTTCCTGCCTTTTCCACAACAGGATCACTGTCTAGCTGATTTACAGTTGCCTCTGCGTAGAGCAGCTAGAGGAGCAGCTCTGCCGGCTTTCCTGTGCTTCTGCATAGCAGAGCTGTCAAGAACGAGAAACTGCGTTTCGCCGAGAAAGCAGCGCTTCGCGGAAGCACAGCCAGCGGCGTCTTCGGTACAGCCGCAGCTTGTGCGGAGAAGCGAAAGAGAGCCGGGGAAGAACGTGGAAAGCCGAACTCGGTCGCTGCAAGCGGGTGCTGGCGAAGAGCTTCTGGTCACCTTGTAGAAACTGTCCCAGCAAAGTGCAGAGTCCCCGTGGCTAGTTCCTTGAAATACCTTTCCTGGCAGCAGCCCAGAGCTGTACTGAGTGCAGCAGGTGTCAGGCCGTCTCCTCTCGCCGTGTAGGTGCTTCTGCTTTGTGTTTGCAGCGTGCAGAGAAGCCCGCGTGCTTGCTGCTGCTTCCAGCAAGCCAAAACGCTTTTGCAGCCACTTTCCTGCCTTTTCCACAACAGGATCACTGTCTAGCTGAATACAGTTGCCTCTGCGTAGAGCAGCTAGAGGAGCAGCTCTGCCGGCTTTCCTGTGCTTCTGCATAGCAGAGCTGTCAAGAACGAGAAGCTGCGTTTTGCCGAGAAAGCAGCGCTTCGCGGAACCACAGCCAGCGGCGTCTTCGGTTCAGCCGCAGCTTGTGCGAAGAAGCGAAAGAGAGCCGGGGAAGAACGTGGAAAGCCGAACTCGGTCGCTGCAAGCGGGTGCTGGCGAACAGCTTCTGGTCACCTTGTAGAAACTGTCCCAGCACAGTGCAGAGTCCCCGTGGCTAGTTCCTTGAAATACCTTTCCTGGCAGCAGCCCAGAGCTGTAGTGAGTGCAGCAGGTGTCAGGCCGTCTCCTCTCGCCGTGTAGGTGCTTCTGTTTTGTGTTTGCAGCGTGCAGAGAAGCCCGCGTGCTTGCTGCTGCTTCCAGCAAGCCAAAACGCTTTTGCAGCCACTTTCCTGCCTTTTCCACAACAGGGTCACTGTCTAGCTGATTTACAGTTGCCTCTGCGTAGAGCAGCTAGAGGAGCAGCTCTGCCGGCTTTCCTGTGCTTCTGCATAGCAGAGCTGTCAAGAACGAGAAGCTGCGTTTTGCCGAGAAAGCAGCGCTTCGCGGAACCACAGCCAGCGGCGTCTTCGGTTCAGCCGCAGCTTGTGCGAAGAAGCGAAAGAGAGCCGGGGAAGAACGTGGAAAGCCGAACTCGGTCGCTGCAAGCGGGTGCTGGCGAACAGCTTCTGGTCACCTTGTAGAAACTGTCCCAGCACAGTGCAGAGTCCCCGTGGCTAGTTCCTTGAAATACCTTTCCTGGCAGCAGCCCAGAGCTGTAGTGAGTGCAGCAGGTGTCAGGCCGTCTCCTCTCGCCGTGTAGGTGCTTCTGTTTTGTGTTTGCAGCGTGCAGAGAAGCCCGCGTGCTTGCTGCTGCTTCCAGCAAGCCAAAACGCTTTTGCAGCCACTTTCCTGCCTTTTCCACAACAGGGTCACTGTCTAGCTGATTTACAGTTGCCTCTGCGTAGAGCAGCTAGAGGAGCAGCTCTGCCGGCTTTCCTGTGCTTCTGCATAGCAGAGCTGTCAAGAACGAGAAGCTGCGTTTTGCCGAGAAAGCAGCGCTTCGCGGAAGCACAGCCAGCGGCGTCTTCGGTACAGCCGCAGCTTGTGCGGAGAAGCGAAAGAGAGCCGGGGAAGAACGTGGAAAGCCGAACTCGGTCGCTGCAAGCGGGTGCTGGCGAACAGCTTCTGGTCACCTTGTAGAAACTGTCCCAGCACAGTGCAGAGTCCCCGTGGCTAGTTCCTTGAAATACCTTTCCTGGCAGCAGCCCAGAGCTGTACTGAGTGCAGCAGGTGTCAGGCAGTCTCCTCTCGCCGTGTAGGTGCTTCTGTTTTGTGTTTGCAGCGTGCAGAGAAGCCCGCGTGCTTGCTGCTGCTTCCAGCAAGCCAAAACGCTTTTGCAGCCACTTTCCTGCCTTTTCCACAACAGGATCACTGTCTAGCTGATTTACAGTTGCCTCTGCGTAGAGCAGCTAGAGGAGCAGCTCTGCCGGCTTTCCTGTGCTTCTGCATAGCGGAGCTGTCAAGAACGAGAAGCTGCGTTTTGCCGAGAAAGCAGCGCTTCGCGGAAGCACAGCCAGCGGCGTCTTCGGTACAGCCGCAGCTTGTGCGGAGAAGCGAAAGAGAGCCGGGGAAGAACGTGGAAAGCCGAACTCGGTCGCTGCAAGCGGGTGCTGGCGAACAGCTTCTGGTCACCTTGTAGAAACTGTCCCAGCACAGTGCAGAGTCCCCGTGGCTAGTTCCCTGAAATAATTTTCTTGAAAGCTGTAAGCAACTGTAAATCAGCTAGACAGTGACCCTGTTGTGGAAAAGGCAGGAAAGTGGCTGCAAAAGCGTTTTGGCTTGCTGGAAGCAGCAGCAAGCACGCGGGCTTCTCTGCACGCTGGAAACACAAAGCAGAAGCACCTACACGGCGAGAGGAGACTGCCTGACACCTGCTGCACTCAGTACAGCTCTGGGCTGCTGCCAGGAAAGGTATTTCAAGGAACTAGCCACGGGGACTCTGCACTGTGCTGGCAGAGTCCTCATTTGTATAGAATTTTAGTGGAATTTTAGTAGGCATAAGCCCAGTGTCTGGCAGACAGCATTAGGCACGAACGGTGGTCCATTTCCTTGGGAAACCAAAGTCTCCATCTTACGTGCCTGATGTCAGTTTGTAGGAGGCCTTTGGCACTACAAGGGCAGACAAACTTCCAACTGGTGGTAGATTCCGTGTGGGAGATATCCTCATTTGTGAGGAATTTCAGCAGGCATAACCCCAGTGGCAGGAAGACTGCATTAGACACAAACGGTGACCCTTTTCCATGGGAAACCGAAGTCTCTACCCCACGTTCCTGATGTTAGTTTGTAAGAGGCCTTTGGAAGTACAAGGGCAGAAAAACTTCCATCTCGTGGTAGATTGCACCTGGGAGATATCCTCATTTTTATGGAATTTTAGTGGTATTAAAGTAGGCAGAAATCCAGCGGCAGGCAGACTGCTTTACACACGAACGCTGGCCCATATCCATGGGAAACCAAAGTCTCCACTCCTGGCTCCTCATGTCAGTTTATAGAAGGCCTTTGGAAATACAAGGGCAGAAAAACTTATATCTGGCGATAGACTGCACCCGGGAGATGTCTTCATTTGTATGGAATTTCAGTGGAATTTTCGTAGGTAGAAGCCCAATGGCCGACAGACATTATTAGACACGAACGGTGGACCATTTCCATGAGAAACCAAAGTCTCCACCCCAGGTTCCTGATGTCAGTTTTTAGGAGGCCTTTGGCACTAGAAGGGTAAACAAATTTCGAACTGGTGGTGGATTCCATCTGGGAGATATCCTCATTTGTGAGGAATTTCAGCAGGCATAACCCCAGTGGCAGGCAGAGAGGATTAGACACGAACAGTGGCCCTTTTCCATGGGAAACCAAAATCTCCACCCCACGTTGCTTCTGTCACTTTGTAGGAGGCGTTTTCCAATATAAGGGCAGAGAAACTTCCATCTGGTTGTAGATTGCACCTGGGAGATATCCTCATTTCTATGGAGTTTTAGTGGAATTTTAGTAGGAAGAAGCACAGTGGCAGGCAGACAGCATTAGACACGAACAATGGCCCATTTCTATGGGAAACCAAAGTCTCCACCCCACGTTCCTGATGTCCGTTTCTAGGAGGCCTTTGACACTACAAAGGTAGACAAACTTCCGTCTGGTGGTTGATTGCATCGGGGAGATATCCTCATTTGTATGGAATTTCAGCAGGTAAAAGCCCAGTGGCAGGCAGATAGCATTAGACACGAACGGTGGCCCTTTTCCATGGGAAAACAAAGTCTCCAACCCAGGCTCCTGATGTCAGTATGTAGGAGGCCTTTGGCATAAAAAGGGCAGACAAACTTCCATCTGGTGGGAAATTGCATTTGGGAGATATCCTCATTTGTAGGGAATTTTGGTAGGCTTCTGCCCACTGGCAGGCAGACAGCATTAGACACGAACAGTGGCCCCTTTCCATGGAAAAACAAATTATCCATCCTATGTTCCTGATGTCAGTTTTTAGGAGGCTTTTGGCACTGCAAGGGCTGACAAACTTCCACCTGGTGGTAGATTGCACCTGGGAGATATCCTCATTTTTATGGAATTTTAGTGGTATTTTAGTACTCAGAAGCCCAATGGCAGACAGACAGCATTAAACATGAATGGTGGGCCTTTTCTATAGGAAACCAAAGTCTCCAGGTGAGGTTCCGAATGTCAGTTTGAAGGAGGCCTTTGGCACTGCAAGAGCAGACAAATTTCCATCTGGTGGCATATTGCGTCTGGGAGATATCCTCATTTGTATGTAATTTCAGTAGTCATAAGTCAGTGGCAAGGAGACAGCATTAAACACCAAGGGTGGCCCTTTTCCATGGGAAACCAAAGCGTCCTCTCCAGGTTCCTGATGTCAGTTTGTAGGAGGCCGTTGCATTACAAGGGCAGACAAACTTTCAACTGGTGGTAGACTCCATCTGGGAGATATCCTCATTTTTATGGAATTTTACTAGGCATACGCCCAGTGGCAGGCACATAGCATTAGACAAAAAGGGTGGCCCATTTCCATGGGAAAACAAAGTCTCCACCGCACGTTCCTGATGTCAATTTTTAGGAGGCCTTTGGCACTTCAAGGGCAGACAAACTTCCACCTGGTGGTAGATTGCACCTGGGACTTATCAGCATTTGTATGGAACTGCAGCAGTCATAACCACAGTGCCAGGCAGACAGCATTAGACACGAACGGTGGCCCTTTTCCATGGGAAACCAAAGTCTACGCCCCAGGTTCCTGATGTTAATTTGTAGGAAGCCTTTAACACTACAAGGGCAGACAAACTTCCATCTGGTGGTAGATTGCACCTGGGAGGTATCCTCATTTGTATGGAATTTTAGTGGAATTTTAGTAGGCATAAGCCCAGTATCTGGCAGACAGCATTACACACGAACAGTGGCCCTTTTCCATGGGAAACCAAAATCTCCACCCCATGTTGCTGATGTCACTTTGTAGGAGACGTTTTCCAATATAAGGGCAGAGAAACTTCCATCTGGTTGTAGATTGCACCTGGGAGATATCCTCATTTCTATGGAGTTTTAGTGGAATTTTAGTAGGAAGAAACCCCGTGGCAGGCAGACAGCATTAGACAAGAAAAATGGCCCATTTGATGGAAAACCAAAGTCTCCACCCCTCGTTCCTGATGTCCGTTTCTAGGAGGCCTTTGGCACTACAAGGGCAGACAAACTTCCGTCTAGTGGTTGATTGCATCGTTGAGATATCCTCATTTTTATGGAATTTCATCAGGTAGAAGCCCAGTGGCAGGCAGACAGCATTAGAGAGGAACGGTGGCCCTTTTCCATGGGAAAACAAAGTCTCCAACCAGGCTCCTGATGTCAGTTTTTAGTAGGCCTTTGGCATTAAAAGGGCAGACAAACTTCCATCTGGTGGGAAATTTTGTTAGGGAGATATCCTCATTTGTATGTAATTTCAGTAGTCATAAGCCCAGTGGCAAGGAGACAGCATTAAACAACAAGGGTGCCCCATTTCCATGGGAAACCAAAGCCTCCTTTCCAGAATCCTGATGTCAGTTTGTAGGAGGCCTTTGGCACTACAAGGGCAGACAAACCTCCATCTCGTGGTGGATCGCACCTCGTAGATGTCCTTATTTGTATGGAATTTTAGTGGTATTTTAGTACTCAGAAGCCCAGTTGCAGACAGAGAGCATTAAACATGAACGGTGGGCCTTTTCCATAGGAAACCAAAGTCTCCACGCCAGGTTCCGTATGTCAGTATAAAGGAGGCCTTTGGCACTGCAAGAGCAGACAAACTTCCATCTGGTGGCATATTGCATCTGGGAGATATCCTCATTTGTATGGAACTTCAGCAGTCATAACCACAGTGCCAGGCAGACAGCATTAGACAGGAACGGTGGTCCTTTTCCATGGGAAACCAAAGTCTCCACCCTAGGTTTCTGATGGCAGTTTGTAGGAGGCCTTTGGAAACATAAGGGCAGAGAAACTTCCATCTGGTGTTAGTTTGCACCTGGGAGATATTCGCATTTGTATGGAATTTTAGTGGAATTTTAGTAGGCAGAATCCCAGCGGCAGGCAGACAGAATTAGACATGAATAGTGGCCCATTTCCATGGGAAACCAAAGTCTCCACCCCAGGTTCCTGATGTCATTTTCTAGGAGGCCTCTGGCACTACAAGACGAGACAAACTTCCAACTGGTGGCATATTGCATCTGGGAGATATCCTCATTTGTATGTAATTTTAGTAGGCATAAGCCCAGTGGCAGGCAGACAGCATTAGACAGGAACCGTGGCCCTTTGCCATGGGAAACCAAAGTCTCCACCCCAGCTTCTTGATGTCAATTTGTAGGAAGCCTTTTGCTCTACAGGGGCAGACAAACTTCCATTTGGTGGTAGATTGCACGTGAGAGACATCTTCAATGGTATGGAATTTTATTGGAATTTTAATAGGCAGAAGCCTTGTGGCAGGCAGACATCATTAGACACGAACGCTGGCCCATTTCCATGGGAAACCAAAGTCTCCACTCCAGGTTCCTGATGTCAGTTTGTAGGAGGCCGTTGGCACTAAAAGGGCAGACAAAGTTCCGTCTGGTGGTTGATTGCATTGAGGAGATATCCTCATTTGTATGGAATTTCAGAAGGCAGAAGCCCAGTGGCAGGCAGACAGCATTAGACACGAACAATGGACCTTTTCCATGGGAAACCAAAGTCTCCACCTCACGTTCCTGATGTCAGTTTGTAGGAGGCCTTTGGAAATACAAGGGCAGGCAAACTTCTATCTGGTGGTAGATTGCACCTGGGAGATAACCTCATTTCTATAGAATTTTAGTGGAATTTTAGTAGGCATAAGGCCAGTGGCTGCCAGACAGCATTAGACACGAACGGTGGGTATTTCTTTGGGAAACAAAAGTCTCCACCCCCCGTTCGGGATGTCAGTTTTTAGGAGGCCTTTGGCACTTCAAGGGCAGACAAACTTCCACCTGGTGGTAGATTGCACCTGGGACTTATCAGCATTTGTATGGAACTGCAGCAGTCATAGCCACAGTGACAGGCAGACAGCATTAGACACGAACAGTGGCCCTTTTACATGGGAAACCAACGTCTCCACCCTAGGTTCCTCATGGCAGTTTGTAGGAGGTCTTTGGCACTACAAGGGCAGAGAAACATCCATCTAGTTTAGATTACACCTGGGAGATATCCTCATTTGTATAGAATTTTAGTGGAATTTAACAGGCATAAGCCCAGTGGCTAGCAGACAGCATTAGACACAAACGGTGGCCCATTCCCTTGGGAAAGCAAAGTCTCCACCCCACGTTCCTGATGTCAGTTTTTAGGAGGCCTTTGGCACTACGAGGGCAGACAAACTTCCAACTGGTGGTAGATTCCATCTGGGAGATGTCCTCATTTGTGAGGAATTTAAGTAGGCATTACTCCAGTGGCAGGCAGACAGCATTAGACACGAACAGTGGCCCTTTTCCATGGGAAACCAAAATCTCCACCCCATGTTGCTGATGTCACTTTGTAGGAGACGTTTTCCAATATAAGGGCAGAGAAACTTCCATCTGGTTGTAGATTGCACGTGGGAGATATCCTCATTTTAAGGAGATTTAGTGGAATTTTAGTAGGAAGAAACCCAGTGGCCGGCAGACAGCATTAGACACGAATAATGGCCCATTTGATGGGAAACCAAAATCTCCACCCCACGTTCCTGATGTCCGTTTCTAAGGGGCTATTGTCACTACAAGGGCAGACAAACTTCCGTCTGGTGGTTGATTGCATCATTGAGATATCCTCATTTTTATGGAATTTCATCAGGTAGAAGCCCATTGGCAGGTAGACAGCATTAGAGAGGACCGGTGGCCCTTTTCCATGGGAAAACAAAGTCTCCAACCCAGGCTCCTGATGTCAGTTTTTAGTAGGCCTTTGGCATTAAAATGGCAGACAAACTTCCATCTGGTGGGAAATTTTGTTTAGGGAAATATCCTCATTTGTATGTAATTTCAGTAGTCATAAGCCCAGTGGCAAGGAGACAGCATTAAACACCAAGGTGCCCCTTTTCCATGGGAAACCAAAGCGTCCTCTCCAGAATCCTGATGTCAGTGTGTAGGAGGCCATTGGCATTACAAGGGCAGACAAACTTTCATCTGGTGGTAGACTCTGTCTGGAAGATATCCTCATTTGTATGGGATTTTACAAGGCATAATCCCAGTGGCAGGCAGACACCATTAGACACGAAAGGTGGCCCATTTCCATGGGAAACCCAAATCTCCGCGCTCATTGCTGATGTCACTTTGTAGGAGGCCTTTTCCAGCATACAGGCAGAAAAACTTCAATCTGGTGGTAGATTGCACCTGGGAGTTATCCTCATTTCTATGGAATTTTATTGGAATTTTATTACGAAGATCCCCAGTGGCAGGCAGACAGCATTAGACACGAACGGTGGCCCATTTTTATAGGGAAACCAAAGTCTCCACCCCACATTCCTGATGTCCGTTACTAGAAGGCCTTTGGCACTACAAGGGCAGACAAACTTCCACCTGGTGGTAGATTGCTCCTGGGAGATATCCTCATTTGTATGGACCTTCAGCAGTCATAACCACAGTGCCAGGCAGACCGCATTAGACAGGAACGGTGGTCCTTTTCCTAGGGAAGCCAAAGTCTCCACACCACGTTCCCGATGTCAGGTTTTAGTAGGCCATTGACAGTACAAGGGCAGAGAAACTTCCGTCTGGTGGTTGATTGCATCGGGAAGATATCCTCATTTGTATGGAATTTCAGCAGATAGAAGCCCAGTGGCAGGCAGACAGCATTAGACACGAACGGTGGCCCTTTTCCATGGGAAAACAAAGTCTCCAACCCAGGCTCCTGATGTCAGTTTGTAGGAGGCCTTTGGCACTACAAGGGCAGACAAACTTCCATCTAGTGGTGGATCGCACCTCGTAGATGTCCTTATTTGTATGGAATTTTAGTGGTATTTTAGTACTCAGAAGCCCAGTTGCCGACAGAGAGAATTAAACACGAACGGTGGGCCTTTTCCATAGGAAACCAAAGTCTCCACGCCAGGTTCCGAATGTCAGTATAAAGGAGGCCTTTGGCACTGCAAGAGCAGACAAACTAACATCTGGTGGTAGATTGCACCTGGGAGATATCCTCATTTGTATAGAATTTTAGTGGAATTATAGTACTCAGAATCCCAGTTGCAGACCGACCGCATTAAAAATGAACGGTGGACCTTTTCCGTAGGAAACCAATGTCTCCAGGCCAGGTTCCGAATGTCAGTTTGAAGGAGGCCTTTGGCACTGCTAGAGCAGACAAACTTCCATCTGGTGGCATATTGCATCTGGGAGATATCCTCATTTGTATGGAACTTCAGCAGTCATAACCACAGTGCCAGGCAGACAGCATTAGACAGGAACGGTGGTCCTTTTCCATGGAAAGACAAATTATCCATCCTATGTTCCTGATGTCAGTTTGAAGGAGGTCTTTGGCAATACAAGGGCAGAGAAACTTCCATCTGGTGTTTGATTGCACCCGGGAGATATTCGCATTTGCATGGAATTTTAGTGGAATTTTAGTAGGCAGAATCCCAGCGGCAGGCAGAAAAAATTAGACATGAATAGTGGCCCATTTCCATGGGAAACCAAAGTCTCCACCCCAGGTTCCTGATGTCATTTTCTAGGAGGCCTCTGGCACTACAAGACGAGACAAACTTCCAACTGGTGGCATATTGCATCTGGGAGATATCCTCATTTGTATGTAATTTTAGTAGCCATAAGCCCAGTGGCAGGCAGACAGCATTAGACAGGAACCGTGGCCCTTTGCCATGGGAAACCAAAGTCTCTGCCCCAGCTTCTTGATGTCATTTTGTAGGAAGCCTTTTGCTCTACAGGGGCAGACAAACTTCCATTTGGTGTTAGATTGCACGTGAGAGACATCTTCAATGGTATGGAATTTTATTGTAATTTTAATAGGCAGAATCTTAGTGGCAGGCAAACATCATTAGACACGAACGCTGTCGCATTTCCATGGGAAACCAAAGTCTCCACTCCAGGTTCCTGATGTCAGTATGTAGGAGGCCTTTGGCACTACAGGGGCAGACAAAGTTCCGTCTGGTGGTTGATTGCATTGAGGAGATATCCTCATTTGTATGGAATTTCAGCAGGCAGAAGATCAGTGGCAGGCAGACAGCATAGGACACGAACGGTGGACCTTTTTCATGGAAACCGATGTCTCCACCCCAGTTTCCTGATGTCAGTTTGTAGGAGGCCTTTGGCACTACAAGGGCAAACAAACTTCGAACTGGTGGTAGATTCCATCTGGGAGATAGCCTCATTTGTGAGGAATTTCAGCAGGCGTAACCCAGTAGCAGGCAGACAGCATTAGACAGGAACGGTACCCCTTTTCCATTGGAAACAAAGTCTCCATCCCACGTTCCTGATGTCAGTTTGTAGGAGGCATTTGGCACTATAAGGGCAGACTAATTTCCAACTGGTTGTAGATTGCATCTGGGAGATATCCTCATTTGTATGGAATTTCAATAGGCATAAGCCCAGTGGCAGGCACATTGCATTAGACACAAACGGTGGTCCTTTCCCATGGGAAACCAAAGTCTCCACCCCTGGTTCCTGATGTCAGTTTTTGAGGAGGCCTTTGCCACTACAAGGGCAGACAATCTTCCATCTGGTGGTAAATTGCATCTGGGAGATATCCTCACTTGTATGGAATTTTAGGAGGCATACGCCCAGTGGCAGGCACACAGCATTAGGCATGAACAGTGGCTCTTTTTCATGGGAAACCAAATTATCCATCCTACGTTTCAGATGTCATTTTATAGGAGACCTTTGGCAATACAAGGGCAGAGAAACTTCAAACCGGGGGTAGATTGCACCTGCGAGATATTCTCATTTGTATAGAATTTTAGAGGAATTTTAGTACGCAGAATCCCAGTGGCAGGCAGACAGAATTAGACGTGAATAGTGGCCCTTTTCCAGGGGAAACCAAAGTCTCCAGGCCAGCTTCCTGATGTCAGTTTTTAGGAGGCCTTTTGCACTACAAGAACAGACAAACTTCCAACTGGTGGCATATTGAATCTGGGAGATATCCTCATTTGTATGTAATTTCTGTAGCCACAACCCAGTGGCAGGCAGACAGCATTAGACACGAACGCTGGCCCTTTTCCATGGGAAACCAAAGTCTCCACTCCAGGCTCCTCATGTCAATTTGTAGGAGGCCTTTGGCTCTACAGGGGCAGACAAACTTCCGTCAGGTGGTTGATTACATCAGAGAGATTTCCAAATTTTTTTTGGAATTTCAGCAGGCAGAAGCTCATTGGCAGGCAGACAGCATTAGACATGAACGCTGGTCCTTTTCCATGGGAAATCAAAGTCTCCACCCATGGTTCCTGATGTCAGTTTTTTAGGAGGGCTTTGGTACAACAAGGGCAGAGAATCTTCCATCTGGTTGTAGATTGCACCTGGGATATATCCTTATTTCTATGGAATTTTAGTGGAATATTAATAGGAAGAAACCAAGTGGCAGGCAGACAGCATTAGACACGAACGGTGGCCCATTTCCATGGGAAACCAAAGTCTCCACCCCACGTTCCTGATGTCCGTTTCTAGGAGGCCGTTGGCAATACAAGGGCAGACAAACTTCCACCTGGTGGTAGATTGCACCTGGGAGATATCCTCATTTGTATGGAACTTCAGCAGGTAGAAGCCCAGTGGCAGGCAGACAGCATTAGAAACAAACGGTGGACCTTTTCCATGGGAAACCAAAGTCTTCACCCCACATTCCTGATGTCCGTTTTTTGGAGGCCTTTGGCACTACAAGGGCAGACAAAGTTCCACCTGGTGGTAGATTGCACCTGGGAGATATCCTCATTTGTATGGAACTTCAGCAGTCATCACCACAGTGCCAGGCAGACAGCATTAGATACGAACGGTGGTCCTTTTCCATTGGAAACCAAAGTCTCCACGCCTGGTTCCTGATGTCAGTTTTTTAGGGGGCTTTTGCCACTACAAGGGCAGACAAACTTCCACCTCGTGGTAAATTGCATCTGCGAGATATCGTCATTTGTATTGAGTTTTTGCAGGCATACGCCCAGTGGCAGGCACACAGCATTAGGCATGAACAGTGACCTTTTTCCATGGGAAACCAAATTATCCATCCTATGTTTCAGATGTCAGTTTATAGGAGCCCTTTTGCACTACAAGGGCAGAGAAACTTCAAACTGGGGGAGGATTGCACCTGCGAAATATTCCCATTTGTATAGAATTTTAGAGGAATTTTAGTACGCAGAATCCCAGCTGCAGGCACACAGAATTAGACATGAATAGTGGCCGTTTTCCAGGGGAAAACAAAGTCTCCAGGCCAGCTTCCTGATGTCAGTTTTTAGGAGGCCTTTTGCACTACAAGAACAGACAAACTTCCAACTGGTGGCATATTGCGTCTTGGAGATATCCTCATTTGTATGGAATTTTAGTGGAAATAAAGTAGGCAGAAGCCCAGTGGCAAGTAGACAGCATTAAACACCAAGGGTGGCCCATTTCCATGGGAAACCAAAGTCTCCACACCACGTGCCTTATGTCCGTTTATAGGAGGACTTTTGCACTACAAGAGCAGACAAACTTCCAACTGGTGGTAGACTCCATCTGGGAGATATATTCATTTGTGAGGAATTTCAGCAGGCGTAACAACAGGGGCAGGCAGACAGCATTAGACACGAACTGTGGCCCTTTTCCATGGGAAACCAAAGTCTCCACCCCACGTTCCTGATGTCAGTTTGTAAGAGGTGTTTGGAACTACAAGGGCAGAAAAACTTCCATCTGGTGGTAGATTGCACCTGGGAGATATCCTCATTTCCATGGAATATTAGTGGAATTTTAGTAGGAAGAAGCCCAGTGGCAGGCACATAGGATTAGACACAAACGGTGGCCCATTTCCATGCGAAAAGAAAGTCTTCACCCCACTTTCCTGCTGTCAATTTTTAGGAGGCCTTTGGCACTACAAGGGCAGAGAAACATCCATCTGGTTTAGATTGCACCTGGGAGACATCCTCATTTGTATGGTATGTTAGTGGAATTTTAATAGGCAGAAGCCTAGTTGCAGGCACACATCATTAGACACGAACGCTGGCCCATTTCCAAGGGAACGCAAAGTTTCAACTCCAGGTTCCTGATGTCAGTTTGTAGGAGGCCTTTGGCACTACAAGGGCAGACAAAGTTCCGTCTTGTGGTTGATTGAATCGAGGAGATACCCTCATTTGTATGGAATTTCAGCAGGCAGAAGCCCAGTAGCAGGCAGACAGCATTAGACACGAACAATGGAACTTTTCCATGGGAAACCAAAGTCTCCACCTCACGTTCCTGATGTCAGTTTGTCGGAGGCCTTTGGAACTACAAGGGCAGGCAAACTTCAAACTGGTGGTAGATTGCACCTGAGAGATATCCTCATTTGTATAAAATTTTAGTGGAATTTTAGTAGGCATAAGCCCAGTGTCTGGCAGACAGCATTAGACACGAACGGTGGTCCATTTCCTTGGGAAACCAAAGTCTCCATGTCACATGCCTGATGTCAGTTTGTAGGAGGCCTTTGGCACTACAAGGGCAGACAAAATTCCATCTGCTGATAGATTCCACCTGGAGATATCCTCTGTTGTATGGAATTTCAGCAGGCATATGACCAGTTGCAGGCAGACAGCATTAGACACGAACGGTGACCCTTTTCCATGGGAACCTATGTGTCCACCCTAGGTTTAAGATGTCAATTTATACGAGGCTTTTGGCACTACAAAGTCAGAGGAACTTTCATCTGGTGGTAGATTGAACCAGGGAGATATCCTCATTTGTATGGAATTTTAGTGAAATTTTAGTAGGAAGAAGCCCAGTGCCAGGCAGACAGCATTAGACACGAACGGTGGCTTTTTCATGGGAAACCAAAGTCTCCACCCCACATTCCTGATGATAATTTATACGAGGCTTTTGGCACTATAAGGGTAGACAAACTTCCAACTGGTGGTAGATTGCACGTGATAGATATCCTCATTTGCATGGAATTTTAGTAGGCAGAATCCAAATGATCGGCAGAGAGCATAAAACACAAACGGTGCCTCTTATTCATGGGACACGAAGGTCTCTACCCCAGTCTCCTGATGTCAGTTGGTAGGAGGCCTTTGGCACTACAAGGTTAGAAAAACTTCCAACTGGTGGTAGATTGCACCTGGGAGATATCCTCATTTGTATGCAATTTTTGCAGCCATAAACCATGTGACAGGCAGACAGCATTAGACAGGAACGGTGGACCTTTTCCTTGGAAAACCAAAGTCTCCACCCCACGCTCCTGACGTCAGTTTTTAGGAGGCCTTTGGACTACAAGGTCTACAAAATTCCATCTCGTTGTATATTCCATCATGGAGATATCCTTATTTGTATGGAATTTTATTGGAATTTTAGTATGCAGAAGCCGAGTGGCCAGCAGACAGCATCAGAGAAGAACGGTGGCCCTTTTCCATGGAAACCAAAGTTTCCACTCCAGGTTCCTGGTGTCAGTTTGTAGGAGGCCTTTGGCACTACAAGGGCCGACAAAGTTCCGTCTGGTGGTTGATTGCATCGAGGAGATATCCTCATTTGTATGGAATTTCAGCAGGCAGGAACCCATTGGCAGGCAGACAGCATTAGACACGAACAATGGACCTTTTCCATGGGAAACCAAAGTCTCCATCTCACGTTCCTGATGTCAGTTTGTAGGAGGCCTTAGGACCTACAAGGGCAGAGAAACTTCCATCTGGTGGTAGATTGCACCTGGGAGATATCCTCATTTGAATAGAATTTTAGTGGAATTTTATTAGGCATAACCCCAGTGGCAGGCAGACAGCATTAGACACGAACTGTGGTCCATTTCCATGGGAAAACAATGTCTCCACCCCTTGTTCCTGATGTCAGTTTTTAGGAGTCCTTTGGCACTACAAGGGCAGACAAACTTCCAACTGGTGGTAGATTCCGTGTGGGAGATATCCTCATTTGTGAGGAACTTCAGCAGTCATAACCACAGTGCCAGGCAGACAGCATTAGACAGGAACGGTGGCCCTTTTCCATGGAAAAACAAATTATCCATACTATGTTCCTGATGTCAGTTTGAAGGAGGCTTTTGGCACTACAAGGGCAGACACACTTCCATCTGGTGGTTGATTGCACCGGGGAGATATCCTCATTTGTGAGGAATTTCAACAGGCATAACCCCAGTGACAGGTACACAGCATTAGACACAAAGAGTGGCCCTTTTCCATGGGAAACCAAAATCTCCACCCCATGTTGCAAATGTCACTTTGTAGGAGGCGTTTTCCAATATAAGGGCAGAGAAACTTCCATCTGGTTGTAGATTGCACCTGGGAGATATCCTCATTTCTATGGAATTTTAGTGGAATGTTAGTAGGCAGAATCCCAGCGGAAGGCAGAGAGAATTAGACAGGAACAGTGGCCCGTTTCCTAGGGAAACCAAAGTCTCCATCCCACATTCCTGATGTCAGGTTGTCGGAGGACTTTGGCATTAAACGGGCAGACAAACTTCCATCTGGTGGGAAATTGCATTTGGGAGATATCCTCATTTGTAGGGAATTTTAGTAGGCATATGCCCACTGGCAGGCAGACAGCATTAAACACCAAGGGTGGCCCTTTTCCATGGGAAACCAAAGCGTCCTTTCCAGATTCCTGATGTCAATTTGTAGGAGGCCGTTGGCATTACAAGGGCAGACAAACTTTCAACTGCTGGTAGACTCCATCTGGGAGATATCCTCATTTGTATGGGATTTTACTAGGCATAAGCCCAGTGGCAGGCACATAGCATTATACACAAACGGTGGCCCATTTCCATGGGAAACCAAAGTCTCCACCGCACGTTCCTGATGTCTGTTTGTTAGAAGCCTTTGGCTCTAAATGGGCACACAAACTTCCATCTGGTGGTAGATTGCACCTGGGAGACATCCTCATTTGTATGGAATTTTAGTGGAATTTTAATAGGCAGAAGCCTAGTGGCAGGCACACATCATTAGACACGAACGCTGGCCCATTTCCATGGGAGAAGAAAGTCTCCAACCCACTTTCCTGATTTCAGTTTTTAGGAGGCGTTTGGAACTGCAAGGGCAGACAAACTTCTATCTGGTGGGAAATTGCATTTGGGAGATATCCTCATATGTATGGAACTTTGGTAGGCTTATGCCCACTGGCAGGCAGAAAGCATTAGACACGAACGGTGGCCTCTTTCCATGGAAAAACAAAGTCTCCAACCCACGTTCTTGATGTCGGTTTTTAGGAGGCCTCTGGCACTACAAGTGGAGACAAACTTCCAACTGCTGGCATATTGCATCTGGGAGATATCTTCATTTGTGAGGAATTTCAGCAGGCATAACCCCAGTGACAGGCAGACAGCATTAGACACGAACAATGGACCTTTTCCATGGGAAACCAAAACCTCCACCCGACGTTGCTGATGTCACTTTGTAGGAGGCGTTTTCCAATATAAGAGCAGAGAAACTTCCATCTGGTGGTAGATTGCACCTGGGAGATATCCTCATTTCTATGGAATTTTAGTGGAATTTCAGTAGGAAGAAGCCCAGTGGCAGGCACATAGCATTAGACACAAACGGTGGCCCATTTCCATGGGAGAAGAAGTCTCCAACCCACGTTCCTGATTTCAGTTTTTAGGAGGCGTTTGGAACTACAAGGGCAGACAAACTTCCATCTGGTTATAGATTGCACCTAGGAGATATCCTCATTTGTGTAGAATTTTAGTGGAATTTTAGTAGGCATAAGCCCAGTGGCTGGCAGGCAGCATTAGCCGCAAACGGTGGCCCATTACCTTGGGAAACCAAAGTCTCCACCCCACGTTCCTGATGTCAGTTTTTACGAGGCCTTTGGCACAAGGAGGGCAAACAAACGTCCAACTGGTGGTAGATTGCACCTGGGAGATATCCTCATTTGTATTGAACTTCAGCAGTCATAACCACAGTGCCAGGCAGACCGCATTAGACAGGAACGGTGGTCCTTTTCCTAGGGAAACCAAAGTCTCCACACCACGTTCCCGATGTCAGGTTTTAGTAGGCCATTGACAGTACAAGGGCAGAAAAACTTCCGTCTGGTGGTTGATTGCATCGGGAAGATATCCACATTTGTATGGAATTTCAGCAGATAGAAGCCCAGTGGCAGGCAGGCAGCATTAGACACGAACGGTGGCCCTTTTCCATGGGAAAACAAAGTCTCCAACCCAGGCTCCTGATGTCAGTTTGTAGGAGGCCTTTGGCACTACAAGGGCAGACAAACCTCCATCTCGTGGTGGATCGCACCTCGTAGATGTCCTTATTTGTATGGAATTTTAGTGGTATTTTAGTACTCAGAAGCCCAGTTGCAGACAGAGAGCATTAAACATGAACGGTGGGCCTTTTCCATAGGAAACCAAAGTCTCCACGCCAGGTTCCGTATGTCAGTATAAAGGAGGCCTTTGGCACTGCAAGAGCAGACAAACTTCCATCTGGTGGCATATTGCATCTGGGAGATATCCTCATTTGTATGGAACTTCAGCAGTCATAACCACAGTGCCAGGCAGACAGCATTAGACAGGAACGGTGGTCCTTTTCCATGGGAAACCAAAGTCTCCACCCTAGGTTTCTGATGGCAGTTTGTAGAAGGCCTTTGGAAACATAAGGGCAGAGAAACTTCCATCTGGTGTTAGTTTGCACCTGGGAGATATTCGCATTTGTATGGAATTTTAGTGGAATTTTAGTAGGCAGAATCCCAGCGGCAGGCAGACAGAATTAGACATGAATAGTGGCCCATTTCCATGGGAAACCAAAGTCTCCACCCCAGGTTCCTGATGTCATTTTCTAGGAGGCCTCTGGCACTACAAGACGAGACAAACTTCCAACTGGTGGCATATTGCATCTGGGAGATATCCTCATTTGTATGTAATTTTAGTAGGCATAAGCCCAGTGGCAGGCAGACAGCATTAGACAGGAACCGTGGCCCTTTGCCATGGGAAACCAAAGTCTCCACCCCAGCTTCTTGATGTCAATTTGTAGGAAGCCTTTTGCTCTACAGGGGCAGACAAACTTCCATCTGGTGGTAGATTGCACCCGGGAGACATCCTCATTTGCATGGAAATTTAGTGGGATTTTAATAGGCAGAAGCCTAGTGGCAGGCACACATCATTAGACACGAACAATGGACCTTTTCCATGGGAAACCAAAGTCTCCACCTCACGTTGCTGATGTCAGTTTGTCGGAGGCCTTTGGACCTACAAGGGCAGACGAACTTCCATCTGGTGGTAGATTGCACCTGGGAGATATGCTCATTTGAATAGAATTTTAGTGGAATTTTAGTAGGCATAACCACAGTGCCAGGCAGACAGCATTAGACACGAACGGTGGCCCAATTCCCGGGGAAACCAAAGTCTCCATCCCACATGCCTGATATCAGTTTGGACGAGGCCTTTGGTACTACAAGCGCAGACAAACTTCCAACTGGTGGTAGATTCCATGTGGGAGATATCCTCATTTGTGAGGAATTTCTGCAGGCATAACCCCAGTGGCAGGCAGACAGCATTAGAAACGAACGGTGCCCCTTTTCCATGGGAAACCAATGTCTCCACCCCACGTTCCTGATGTCAGTTTGTAGGAGGCCTTTGGCACTACAAGGGCAGACAAAGTTCCGTCTGGTGGTTGATTGCATTGAGGAGATATCCTCATTTGTATGGAATTTCAGCAGGCAGAAGATCAGTGGCAGGCAGACAGCATAGGACACGAACGGTGGACCTTTTTCATGGGAAACCGAAGTCTCCACCCCACGTTCCTGATGTCAGTTTTAAGGAGGCCTTTGGCACTACAAGGGCAAACAAACTTCGTACTGGTGCTAGATTCCATCTGGGAGATATCCTCATTTGTGAGGAATTTCAGCAGGCGTCACCCAGTGGCAGGCAGACAGCATTAGACACGAACGGTTGTCCTTTTCCATGGAAAAACCAATTATGCATACTATGTTCCTGATGTCAGTTTTTAGGAGGCCATTGGCGCTACACTAGCAGACAAATTTCCATCTGGTGGTAGATTGCACCTTGGAGATGTCCTCATTTGTACGGAATTTTAGTGGTATTTTAATACTCAGAAGCCCAGTGGCAGACAGACAGCATTAAACATAAACGGTGGGCCTTTTCCATAGGAAACCGAAGTCTCCAGGCCAGGTTCCGAATGTCAGTTTGAAGGAGGCCTTTGGCACTGCAAGAGCAGACAAACTTCCATCTGGTGGCATATTGCATCTGGGAGATATCCTCATTTGTATGTAATTTTAGTAGCCATAATCCCAGTGGCAAGCAGACAGCATTAGACACGAACGGTGGCCCTTTTCCATGGGAAACCAAAGTCTCAACCCCAGGTTCCTGATGTCAGTTTGAAGGAGGCCTTTGGCAATACAAAGGCAGACCACGTTCCGTCTGGTGGTTGATTGCATCGAGGAGATATCCTCATTTCTATGGAATTTCAACTGGCAGAAGCCCAGTGGCAAGTAGACAGCATTAAACACCAACTGTGGCCCATTTCCATGGGAAACCAAAGTCTCCTCCCCAGGTTCCTGATGTCAATTTGTAGGAAGCCTTTGGCTCTACAGGGGGAGACAAACTTCCATCTGGTGGTAGATTGCACCTGGGAGACATCCTCTTTGTAAGGAATTTTAGTGGGATTTTAATAGGCAGAAGCCTAGTGGCAGGAACACATCATTAGACACGAACGCTGGCCCATTTCCATGGGAAACCAAAGTCTCCACTCCAGGTTCCTGGTGTCAGTTTGTAGGAGGCCTTTGGAAATACAAGGGCAGATAAACTTCCAACTGGTGGTAGATTCCATCTGGGAGATATCCTCATTTCTCTGGAATTTCAGCAGGCATAAGCCCAGTGGCAGACAGACAGCATTAGACAGGAACGGTGGCCCTTTTCCATAGAAAACCAAAGTCTCCACCTCACGTTCCTGATGTCAGTTTGTAGGAGGCCTTTGGAACTACAAGGGCAGACAAACTTCCGTCAGGTGGTAGATTGCACCTGGGAGATATCCTCATTTGTAGAGAATTTTATTGGAATTCTAGTAGGCATAAGCCAAGTGGCTGGCAGAGAGCATTAGACACAAACGGTGGCCCATTTCCTTGGGAAACCAAAGTCTCCATCTCACGTTCCTGATGTCAGTTTGTAGGAGGCCTTTGGTACTACAAGGGCAGACATACTTCTATCTTGTGGTTGATTGCATCGCAGAGATATCCTCATTTTTATGGAACTTCAGCAGTCATTACCACTGTACCAGGCAGACAGCATTAGACAGGAACAGTGGTCTTTTTCCATGGGAAACCAAAGTCTCCACACTACGTTCCCGATATCAGGTTTTAGGAGGTCTTTTGCAGTACATGGGAAGACAAACTTCCGTCTGTTGGTTTATTTCATCGGGGAGATATCCTCATTTGTATGGAATTTCAGCAGGCAGAAGCCCAGTGGCAGGCAGAGAGCATTAGACACAAACGGTGGCCCTTTTCCATGGGAAACCGAAGTCTCCAACCCAGGCTTCTGATGTCGGTTTTCAGGAGGCCTTTGGCATTAAAAGTGTAGACAAACATCCATCTGGTGGGAAATTGCATTTGGGAGATATCCTCATACGTATGGAATTTTAGTAGGCATATACCCACTGGCAGGCAGCAGCATTAGACATGAACAATGGGCCTTTTCCATGGAAAAACAAATTATCCATCCTCACGTTCCTGATGTCATGTTTTAGGAGGCCTTTGGCACTACAAGAGCAGACAAACTTCCACGTGGTGGTAGATTGCACCTGAGAGATATTCTCATTTGTAAAGAATTTTAGACGAATTTTAGTACGCAGATTCCAAGCGGCAGGCAGACAGAATTAGACATGAATAGTGGCCCTTTTCCAGGGGAAATGAAAGTCTGCAGGCCAGGTTCCTGATGTCAGTTTTTAGGAGGCCTTTTGCACTACAAGAGGAGGCAAACTTCCAACTGGTGGCATATTGCATCTTGGAGATATCCTCATTTGTATGTAATTTCTGTAGCCATAAGCCCAGTGGCCGGCAGACAGCATTAGACACGAACGGTGGCCCTTTTCCATGGGAAACCGAATTCTCCACTCCAGGCTCCTGATGTCTATTTGTAGGAGGCCTTTGGCACTACAGGGGCAGACAAACTTCCGTCAGGTGGTTGATTGCATCGGAGAGATTTCCCAATTTCTTTGGAATTTCAGCAGGCAGAAGCCCAGTGGCAGGCAGACAGCATTAGACATGAACGCTGGCCCTTTTCCATGGGAAAACAAAGTCTCCACCCCTGATTCCTGATGTCAGTTTTTTAGGAGGGCTTTGGTACTACAAGGCCAGAGAATCTTTTATCTGGTTGTAGATTGCACCTGGGAGATATCCTCATTTCTATGGAATTTTAGTGGAATTTTAATAGGAAGAAGCCCAGTGGCAAGCAGACAGCATTACACACGAACGGTGGCCCATTTCCATGGGAAACCAAAGTGGCCACTCCCGCTTCCTGATGTCAGTTTTTAGGAGGCCTTTGCCACTACAAGGGCAGGCAAACTTCCATCTGGTGGTAAATTGCATCTGCGAGATATGATCATTTGTATGGAGATTTAGCAGGCATATGCCCAGTGGCAGGCACACAGCATTAGGCATGAACAGTGCCCTATTCCACGGGAAACCAAATTATACATCCTACGTTGTGGAGAGAATGTGAATTGGAAGGGACAGACTGCGTTTGTGGAAGACGAATCGGGTTGTAACGCGAAGCAGGGCCAGGCACATCCCTCTCCAGAGATAACTTTTATCTCAAGGTCACAGACCCCTCTCTCTTTCCTTGCATACCAGTACTTTTCCACTACCCTTAAGAAACTAGTAAGACCCCCTATGACGTAGCGAAACCCAGAAGGTACTTAAACCCTGTGTTTTAGATAATAAACGCTTTTGACCAAACACATCACATTGGTGTTAACTGAGTCATTTGCCCGAACCCCACGCTCGCAGCTCGTGGTGGTCGTGTCTTCAATTAAACCCAGGCCACCAAGGCGATGGCTGAATAAGCCGCAACACTACGTTTAAGAAGAGAGTTTATAGGAGCCCTTTGGCACTACAAGGGCAGAGAAACTTCAAACCGGGAGTAGATTGCACCTGCGAGATATTCTCAATTTTATAGAATTTTAGAGGAATTTCAGTCCGCCGAATCCCACCGGCAGGCACACAGAATTAGACATGAATAGCGGCCTTTTCCAGGGGAAACCAAAGTCTCCAGGCCAGGTTCCTGATGTCAGCTTTTAGGAGGCCTTTTGCACTACAAGAACAGACAACCTTCCGACTGGTGGCATATTGCATCTTTGAGATATCCTCATTTGTATGGAATTATAGTGGAATTAAAGTAGGCAGAAGCCCAGTGGCAAGTAGACAGCATTAAACACCAACGGTGGCCCATTTCCATGGGAAACCAAAGTCTCCACCCCACGTTCATGATGTCCGTTTCTAGGAGGCCTTTGGAACTACAAGAGCAGACAAACTTCCAACTGGTGGCATATTGCATCTGGGAGATATCCTCATTTGTATGTAATTTCTGTAGCCATAAGCCCAGTGGCCGGCAGACAGCATTAGACACGAACGGTGGCCCTTTTCCATGGGAAACCGAATTCTCCACTCCAGGCTCCTGATGTCAATTTGTAGGAGGCCTTTGGCACTACAGGGGCAGACAAACTTCCATCAGCTGGTTGATTGCATCGGAGAGATTTCCAAATATCTTTGGAATTTCAGCAGGCAGAAGCCCAGTGGCAGGCAGACAGCATTAGACATGAACGCTGGCCCTTTTCCATGGGAAAACAAAGTCTCCACTCCAGGTTCCTGGTGTCAGTTTGGAGGAGGCCTTTGGCACTACGAAGGCAGACAAACTTCCATCTGGTGGTAGATTGCACCTGGGAAATATCCTCATTTGTATGGAACTTCAGCAGTCATAACCTCAGTGCCAGGCAGACAGCATTAGACAGGAACGGTGGTCCTTTTCCATGGGAAACCAAAGTCTCCACCCTAGGTTCCTGATGGCAGTTTGTAGGAGGCCTTTGGAAACACAAGGGCAGAGAAAGGTCCATCTGGTGTTTGATTGCACCTGGTAGATATTCTCATTTGTATGGAATTGTAGTGGAATTTTAGTAGGCATAAGCCCAGCGGCAGGCAGACAGAATTAGACATGAATAGTGGCCCATTTCCATGGGAAACCAAAGTCTCCACCCCACGTTCCTGATGTCAGTTCTTAGGAGGCCTTTGGCACTATGAGGGCAGACAAACTTCCACCTGGTGGTATATTACACCTGGGAGATATCCTCATTTGTATGGAATTTGAGTGGAATTTTAGTAGGCAGAATCCCAGCGGCAGGCAGACAGAATTAGACATGAATAGTGGCCCATTTCCATGGGAAACCAAAGTCTCCACCCCAGGTTCCTGATGTCATTTTTTAGGAGGCCTCTGGCACTACAAGAGGGGACAAACTTCTAACTGGTGGCATATTGCATCTGGGATATATCCTCATTTGTGAGGAATTTCAGCAGGCATAACCCCAGTGACAGGCAGACAGCCTTAGACACGAACATTGGCCCTTTTCCGTGGGAAACCAAAACCTCCAGCCCATGTTGCAAATGTCACTTTGTAGGAGGCGTTTTCCAATATAAGGGCAGAGAAACTTCCATCTGGTGGTAGATTACACCTGATAGATATCCTCATTTCTATTGAATTTTAGTGCAATTTTAGTAGGAAGAAGCCCAGTGGCAGGCAGACAGCATTAAACACGAACAATGGCCCATTTCTATGGGAAACCAAAGTCTCCACCCCACGTTCCTGATGTCCGTTTCTAGGAGGCCTTTGACACTACAAAGGTAGACAAACTTCCGTCTGGTGGTTGATTGCATCGTGGAGATATCCTCATTTGTATGGAATTTCAGCAGGTAGAAGCCCAGTGGCAGGCAGATACCATTAGACATGAACGGTGGCCCTTTTCCCATGGGCAGCCAAAAATCTCCAGGCCACGTTCCTGATGTCAGGTTTTAGGAGGCCTTTGGCAGTACAAGGGCAAACAAACTTCCGTCTGGTGGCTGATTACATCGGGGAGATATCCTCATTTGTATGGAATTTCAGCAGGTAGAAGCCCAGTGGCAGGCAGAGAGACTTAGACACGTACGGTGGCCCTTTTCCATGGGAAAACAAACTCTCCAACCCAGGCTCCTGATGTCAGTTTGTAGGAGGCCTTTGGCATTAAAAGGGCAGACAAACTTCCATCTGGTGGGAAATTGCATTTGGGAGATATCCTCATTTGTAGGGAATTTTAGTCGGCATATGTCCACTGGCAGGCAGACAGCATTGAACAACAAAGGTGGCCCTTTTCCATGGGAAACCAATGCGTCCTCTCCAGATTCCTTATGTCAGTTTGTATGAGGCCGTTGGCATTAGAAGGGCAGACAAACTTTCAACTGGTGGTAGACTCCATCTGGGAGATATCCTCATTTGTATGGGATTTTACTAGGCATAAGCCCAGTGGCAGGCACATAGCATTAGACACAAACCGTGGCCCATTTCCATGGGAAACCAAAGTCTCCACCGCACGTTCCTGATGTCAGTTTGTAGGAAGCCTTTGGCTCTACAGGGGCAGACAAACTTCCATCTGGTGGTAGATTGCACCTGGGAGACATCCTCATTTGTATGTACCCATAAGCCCAGTGGCAGGCAGACAACATTAGACACGAACGGTGGCCCTTTTCCATGGGAAACCAAAGTGTCCGCCCCAGGTTCCTGATGTCAATTTGTAGGAAGCCTTTGGCTCTACAGGGGCAGAGGAACTTCCATCTGGTGGTAGATTGCACCCGGGAGACATCCTCATTTGCATGGAAATTTAGTGGGATTTTAATAGGCAGAAGCCTAGTGGCAGGCACACATCATTAGACACGAACAATGGACCTTTTCCATGGGAAACCAAAGTCTCCACCTCACGTTGCTGATGTCAGTTTGTCGGAGGCCTTTGGACCTACAAGGGCAGACGAACTTCCATCTGGTGGTAGATTGCACCTGGGAGATATGCTCATTTGAATAGAATTTTAGTGGAATTTTAGTAGGCATAACCACAGTGCCAGGCAGACAGCATTAGACACGAACGGTGGCCCAATTCCCGGGGAAACCAAAGTCTCCATCCCACATGCCTGATATCAGTTTGGACGAGGCCTTTGGTACTACAAGCGCAGACAAACTTCCAACTGGTGGTAGATTCCATGTGGGAGATATCCTCATTTGTGAGGAATTTCTGCAGGCATAACCCCAGTGGCAGGCAGACAGCATTAGAAACGAACGGTGCCCCTTTTCCATGGGAAACCAATGTCTCCACCCCACGTTCCTGATGTCAGTTTGTAGGAGGCCTTTGGCACTACAAGGGCAGACAAAGTTCCGTCTGGTGGTTGATTGCATTGAGGAGATATCCTCATTTGTATGGAATTTCAGCAGGCAGAAGATCAGTGGCAGGCAGACAGCATAGGACACGAACGGTGGACCTTTTTCATGGGAAACCGAAGTCTCCACCCCACGTTCCTGATGTCAGTTTTAAGGAGGCCTTTGGCACTACAAGGGCAAACAAACTTCGTACTGGTGCTAGATTCCATCTGGGAGATATCCTCATTTGTGAGGAATTTCAGCAGGCGTCACCCAGTGGCAGGCAGACAGCATTAGACACGAACGGTTGTCCTTTTCCATGGAAAAACCAATTATGCATACTATGTTCCTGATGTCAGTTTTTAGGAGGCCATTGGCGCTACACTAGCAGACAAATTTCCATCTGGTGGTAGATTGCACCTTGGAGATGTCCTCATTTGTACGGAATTTTAGTGGTATTTTAGTACTCAGAAGCCCAGTGGCAGACAGACAGCATTAAACATAAACGGTGGGCCTTTTCCATAGGAAACCGAAGTCTCCAGGCCAGGTTCCGAATGTCAGTTTGAAGGAGGCCTTTGGCACTGCAAGAGCAGACAAACTTCCATCTGGTGGCATATTGCATCTGGGAGATATCCTCATTTGTATGTAATTTTAGTAGCCATAATCCCAGTGGCAAGCAGACAGCATTAGACACGAACGGTGGCCCTTTTCCATGGGAAACCAAAGTCTCAACCCCAGGTTCCTGATGTCAGTTTGAAGGAGGCCTTTGGCAATACAAAGGCAGACCACGTTCCGTCTGGTGGTTGATTGCATCGAGGAGATATCCTCATTTCTATGGAATTTCAACTGGCAGAAGCCCAGTGGCAAGTAGACAGCATTAAACACCAACTGTGGCCCATTTCCATGGGAAACCAAAGTCTCCTCCCCAGGTTCCTGATGTCAATTTGTAGGAAGCCTTTGGCTCTACAGGGGGAGACAAACTTCCATCTGGTGGTAGATTGCACCTGGGAGACATCCTCTTTGTAAGGAATTTTAGTGGGATTTTAATAGGCAGAAGCCTAGTGGCAGGAACACATCATTAGACACGAACGCTGGCCCATTTCCATGGGAAACCAAAGTCTCCATTCCAGGTTCCTGGTGTCAGTTTGTAGGAGGCCTTTGGAACTACAAGGGCAGATAAACTTCCAACTGGTGGTAGATTCCATCTGGGAGATATCCTCATTTCTCTGGAATTTCAGCAGGCATAAGCCCAGTGGCAGACAGACAGCATTAGACAGGAACGGTGGCCCTTTTCCATAGAAAACCAAAGTCTCCACCTCACGTTCCTGATGTCAGTTTGTAGGAGGCCTTTGGAACTACAAGGGCAGACAAACTTCCGTCAGGTGGTAGATTGCACCTGGGAGATATCCTCATTTGTAGAGAATTTTATTGGAATTCTAGTAGGCATAAGCCAAGTGGCTGGCAGAGAGCATTAGACACAAACGGTGGCCCATTTCCTTGGGAAACCAAAGTCTCCATCTCACGTTCCTGATGTCAGTTTGTAGGAGGCCTTTGGTACTACAAGGGCAGACATACTTCTATCTTGTGGTTGATTGCATCGCAGAGATATCCTCATTTTTATGGAACTTCAGCAGTCATTACCACTGTACCAGGCAGACAGCATTAGACAGGAACAGTGGTCTTTTTCCATGGGAAACCAAAGTCTCCACACTACGTTCCCGATATCAGGTTTTAGGAGGTCTTTTGCAGTACATGGGAAGACAAACTTCCGTCTGTTGGTTTATTTCATCGGGGAGATATCCTCATTTGTATGGAATTTCAGCAGGCAGAAGCCCAGTGGCAGGCAGAGAGCATTAGACACAAACGGTGGCCCTTTTCCATGGGAAACCGAAGTCTCCAACCCAGGCTTCTGATGTCGGTTTTCAGGAGGCCTTTGGCATTAAAAGTGTAGACAAACATCCATCTGGTGGGAAATTGCATTTGGGAGATATCCTCATACGTATGGAATTTTAGTAGGCATATACCCACTGGCAGGCAGCAGCATTAGACATGAACAATGGGCCTTTTCCATGGAAAAACAAATTATCCATCCTCACGTTCCTGATGTCATGTTTTAGGAGGCCTTTGGCACTACAAGAGCAGACAAACTTCCACGTGGTGGTAGATTGCACCTGAGAGATATTCTCATTTGTAAAGAATTTTAGACGAATTTTAGTACGCAGATTCCAAGCGGCAGGCAGACAGAATTAGACATGAATAGTGGCCCTTTTCCAGGGGAAATGAAAGTCTGCAGGCCAGGTTCCTGATGTCAGTTTTTAGGAGGCCTTTTGCACTACAAGAGGAGGCAAACTTCCAACTGGTGGCATATTGCATCTTGGAGATATCCTCATTTGTATGTAATTTCTGTAGCCATAAGCCCAGTGGCCGGCAGACAGCATTAGACACGAACGGTGGCCCTTTTCCATGGGAAACCGAATTCTCCACTCCAGGCTCCTGATGTCTATTTGTAGGAGGCCTTTGGCACTACAGGGGCAGACAAACTTCCGTCAGGTGGTTGATTGCATCGGAGAGATTTCCCAATTTCTTTGGAATTTCAGCAGGCAGAAGCCCAGTGGCAGGCAGACAGCATTAGACATGAACGCTGGCCCTTTTCCATGGGAAAACAAAGTCTCCACCCCTGATTCCTGATGTCAGTTTTTTAGGAGGGCTTTGGTACTACAAGGCCAGAGAATCTTTTATCTGGTTGTAGATTGCACCTGGGAGATATCCTCATTTCTATGGAATTTTAGTGGAATTTTAATAGGAAGAAGCCCAGTGGCAAGCAGACAGCATTACACACGAACGGTGGCCCATTTCCATGGGAAACCAAAGTGGCCACTCCCGGTTCCTGATGTCAGTTTTTAGGAGGCCTTTGCCACTACAAGGGCAGGCAAACTTCCATCTGGTGGTAAATTGCATCTGCGAGATATGATCATTTGTATGGAGATTTAGCAGGCATATGCCCAGTGGCAGGCACACAGCATTAGGCATGAACAGTGCCCTATTCCACGGGAAACCAAATTATACATCCTACGTTGTGGAGAGAATGTGAATTGGAAGGGACAGACTGCGTTTGTGGAAGACGAATCGGGTTGTAACGCGAAGCAGGGCCAGGCACATCCCTCTCCAGAGATAACTTTTATCTCAAGGTCACAGACCCCTCTCTCTTTCCTTGCATACCAGTACTTTTCCACTACCCTTAAGAAACTAGTAAGACCCCCTATGACGTAGCGAAACCCAGAAGGTACTTAAACCCTGTGTTTTAGATAATAAACGCTTTTGACCAAACACATCACATTGGTGTTAACTGAGTCATTTGCCCGAACCCCACGCTCGCAGCTCGTGGTGGTCGTGTCTTCAATTAAACCCAGGCCACCAAGGCGATGGCTGAATAAGCCGCAACACTACGTTTAAGAAGAGAGTTTATAGGAGCCCTTTGGCACTACAAGGGCAGAGAAACTTCAAACCGGGAGTAGATTGCACCTGCGAGATATTCTCAATTTTATAGAATTTTAGAGGAATTTCAGTCCGCCGAATCCCACCGGCAGGCACACAGAATTAGACATGAATAGCGGCCTTTTCCAGGGGAAACCAAAGTCTCCAGGCCAGGTTCCTGATGTCAGCTTTTAGGAGGCCTTTTGCACTACAAGAACAGACAACCTTCCGACTGGTGGCATATTGCATCTTTGAGATATCCTCATTTGTATGGAATTATAGTGGAATTAAAGTAGGCAGAAGCCCAGTGGCAAGTAGACAGCATTAAACACCAACGGTGGCCCATTTCCATGGGAAACCAAAGTCTCCACCCCACGTTCATGATGTCCCTTTCTAGGAGGCCTTTGGAACTACAAGAGCAGACAAACTTCCAACTGGTGGCATATTGCATCTGGGAGATATCCTCATTTGTATGTAATTTCTGTAGCCATAAGCCCAGTGGCCGGCAGACAGCATTAGACACGAACGGTGGCCCTTTTCCATGGGAAACCGAATTCTCCACTCCAGGCTCCTGATGTCAATTTGTAGGAGGCCTTTGGCACTACAGGGGCAGACAAACTTCCATCAGCTGGTTGATTGCATCGGAGAGATTTCCAAATATCTTTGGAATTTCAGCAGGCAGAAGCCCAGTGGCAGGCAGACAGCATTAGACATGAACGCTGGCCCTTTTCCATGGGAAAACAAAGTCTCCACTCCAGGTTCCTGGTGTCAGTTTGGAGGAGGCCTTTGGCACTACGAAGGCAGACAAACTTCCATCTGGTGGTAGATTGCACCTGGGAAATATCCTCATTTGTATGGAACTTCAGCAGTCATAACCTCAGTGCCAGGCAGACAGCATTAGACAGGAACGGTGGTCCTTTTCCATGGGAAACCAAAGTCTCCACCCTAGGTTCCTGATGGCAGTTTGTAGGAGGCCTTTGGAAACACAAGGGCAGAGAAAGGTCCATCTGGTGTTTGATTGCACCTGGTAGATATTCTCATTTGTATGGAATTGTAGTGGAATTTTAGTAGGCATAAGCCCAGCGGCAGGCAGACAGAATTAGACATGAATAGTGGCCCATTTCCATGGGAAACCAAAGTCTCCACCCCACGTTCCTGATGTCAGTTCTTAGGAGGCCTTTGGCACTATGAGGGCAGACAAACTTCCACCTGGTGGTATATTACACCTGGGAGATATCCTCATTTGTATGGAATTTGAGTGGAATTTTAGTAGGCAGAATCCCAGCGGCAGGCAGACAGAATTAGACATGAATAGTGGCCCATTTCCATGGGAAACCAAAGTCTCCACCCCAGGTTCCTGATGTCATTTTTTAGGAGGCCTCTGGCACTACAAGAGGGGACAAACTTCTAACTGGTGGCATATTGCATCTGGGATATATCCTCATTTGTGAGGAATTTCAGCAGGCATAACCCCAGTGACAGGCAGACAGCCTTAGACACGAACATTGGCCCTTTTCCGTGGGAAACCAAAACCTCCAGCCCATGTTGCAAATGTCACTTTGTAGGAGGCGTTTTCCAATATAAGGGCAGAGAAACTTCCATCTGGTGGTAGATTACACCTGATAGATATCCTCATTTCTATTGAATTTTAGTGCAATTTTAGTAGGAAGAAGCCCAGTGGCAGGCAGACAGCATTAAACACGAACAATGGCCCATTTCTATGGGAAACCAAAGTCTCCACCCCACGTTCCTGATGTCCGTTTCTAGGAGGCCTTTGACACTACAAAGGTAGACAAACTTCCGTCTGGTGGTTGATTGCATCGTGGAGATATCCTCATTTGTATGGAATTTCAGCAGGTAGAAGCCCAGTGGCAGGCAGATACCATTAGACATGAACGGTGGCCCTTTTCCCATGGGCAGCCAAAAATCTCCAGGCCACGTTCCTGATGTCAGGTTTTAGGAGGCCTTTGGCAGTACAAGGGCAAACAAACTTCCGTCTGGTGGCTGATTACATCGGGGAGATATCCTCATTTGTATGGAATTTCAGCAGGTAGAAGCCCAGTGGCAGGCAGAGAGACTTAGACACGTACGGTGGCCCTTTTCCATGGGAAAACAAACTCTCCAACCCAGGCTCCTGATGTCAGTTTGTAGGAGGCCTTTGGCATTAAAAGGGCAGACAAACTTCCATCTGGTGGGAAATTGCATTTGGGAGATATCCTCATTTGTAGGGAATTTTAGTCGGCATATGTCCACTGGCAGGCAGACAGCATTGAACAACAAAGGTGGCCCTTTTCCATGGGAAACCAATGCGTCCTCTCCAGATTCCTTATGTCAGTTTGTATGAGGCCGTTGGCATTAGAAGGGCAGACAAACTTTCAACTGGTGGTAGACTCCATCTGGGAGATATCCTCATTTGTATGGGATTTTACTAGGCATAAGCCCAGTGGCAGGCACATAGCATTAGACACAAACCGTGGCCCATTTCCATGGGAAACCAAAGTCTCCACCGCACGTTCCTGATGTCAGTTTGTAGGAAGCCTTTGGCTCTACAGGGGCAGACAAACTTCCATCTGGTGGTAGATTGCACCTGGGAGACATCCTCATTTGTATGTACCCATAAGCCCAGTGGCAGGCAGACAACATTAGACACGAACGGTGGCCCTTTTCCATGGGAAACCAAAGTGTCCGCCCCAGGTTCCTGATGTCAATTTGTAGGAAGCCTTTGGCTCTACAGGGGCAGAGGAACTTCCATCTGGTGGTAGATTGCACCCGGGAGACATCCTCATTTGCATGGAAATTTAGTGGGATTTTAATAGGCAGAAGCCTAGTGGCAGGCACACATCATTAGACACGAACAATGGACCTTTTCCATGGGAAACCAAAGTCTCCACCTCACGTTGCTGATGTCAGTTTGTCGGAGGCCTTTGGACCTACAAGGGCAGACGAACTTCCATCTGGTGGTAGATTGCACCTGGGAGATATGCTCATTTGAATAGAATTTTAGTGGAATTTTAGTAGGCATAACCACAGTGCCAGGCAGACAGCATTAGACACGAACGGTGGCCCAATTCCCGGGGAAACCAAAGTCTCCATCCCACATGCCTGATATCAGTTTGGACGAGGCCTTTGGTACTACAAGCGCAGACAAACTTCCAACTGGTGGTAGATTCCATGTGGGAGATATCCTCATTTGTGAGGAATTTCTGCAGGCATAACCCCAGTGGCAGGCAGACAGCATTAGAAACGAACGGTGCCCCTTTTCCATGGGAAACCAATGTCTCCACCCCACGTTCCTGATGTCAGTTTGTAGGAGGCCTTTGGCACTACAAGGGCAGACAAAGTTCCGTCTGGTGGTTGATTGCATTGAGGAGATATCCTCATTTGTATGGAATTTCAGCAGGCAGAAGATCAGTGGCAGGCAGACAGCATAGGACACGAACGGTGGACCTTTTTCATGGGAAACCGAAGTCTCCACCCCACGTTCCTGATGTCAGTTTTAAGGAGGCCTTTGGCACTACAAGGGCAAACAAACTTCGTACTGGTGCTAGATTCCATCTGGGAGATATCCTCATTTGTGAGGAATTTCAGCAGGCGTCACCCAGTGGCAGGCAGACAGCATTAGACACGAACGGTTGTCCTTTTCCATGGAAAAACCAATTATGCATACTATGTTCCTGATGTCAGTTTTTAGGAGGCCATTGGCGCTACACTAGCAGACAAATTTCCATCTGGTGGTAGATTGCACCTTGGAGATGTCCTCATTTGTACGGAATTTTAGTGGTATTTTAGTACTCAGAAGCCCAGTGGCAGACAGACAGCATTAAACATAAACGGTGGGCCTTTTCCATAGGAAACCGAAGTCTCCAGGCCAGGTTCCGAATGTCAGTTTGAAGGAGGCCTTTGGCACTGCAAGAGCAGACAAACTTCCATCTGGTGGCATATTGCATCTGGGAGATATCCTCATTTGTATGTAATTTTAGTAGCCATAATCCCAGTGGCAAGCAGACAGCATTAGACACGAACGGTGGCCCTTTTCCATGGGAAACCAAAGTCTCAACCCCAGGTTCCTGATGTCAGTTTGAAGGAGGCCTTTGGCAATACAAAGGCAGACCACGTTCCGTCTGGTGGTTGATTGCATCGAGGAGATATCCTCATTTCTATGGAATTTCAACTGGCAGAAGCCCAGTGGCAAGTAGACAGCATTAAACACCAACTGTGGCCCATTTCCATGGGAAACCAAAGTCTCCTCCCCAGGTTCCTGATGTCAATTTGTAGGAAGCCTTTGGCTCTACAGGGGGAGACAAACTTCCATCTGGTGGTAGATTGCACCTGGGAGACATCCTCTTTGTAAGGAATTTTAGTGGGATTTTAATAGGCAGAAGCCTAGTGGCAGGAACACATCATTAGACACGAACGCTGGCCCATTTCCATGGGAAACCAAAGTCTCCATTCCAGGTTCCTGGTGTCAGTTTGTAGGAGGCCTTTGGAACTACAAGGGCAGATAAACTTCCAACTGGTGGTAGATTCCATCTGGGAGATATCCTCATTTCTCTGGAATTTCAGCAGGCATAAGCCCAGTGGAAGACAGACAGCATTAGACAGGAACGGTGGCCCTTTTCCATAGAAAACCAAAGTCTCCACCTCACGTTCCTGATGTCAGTTTGTAGGAGGCCTTTGGAACTACAAGGGCAGACAAACTTCCGTCAGGTGGTAGATTGCACCTGGGAGATATCCTCATTTGTAGAGAATTTTATTGGAATTCTAGTAGGCATAAGCCAAGTGGCTGGCAGAGAGCATTAGACACAAACGGTGGCCCATTTCCTTGGGAAACCAAAGTCTCCATCTCACGTTCCTGATGTCAGTTTGTAGGAGGCCTTTGGTACTACAAGGGCAGACATACTTCTATCTTGTGGTTGATTGCATCGCAGAGATATCCTCATTTTTATGGAACTTCAGCAGTCATTACCACTGTACCAGGCAGACAGCATTAGACAGGAACAGTGGTCTTTTTCCATGGGAAACCAAAGTCTCCACACTACGTTCCCGATATCAGGTTTTAGGAGGTCCTTTGCAGTACATGGGAAGACAAACTTCCATCTGTTGGTTTATTTCATCGGGGAGATATCCTCATTTGTATGGAATTTCAGCAGGCAGAAGCCCAGTGGCAGGCAGAGAGCATTAGACACAAACGGTGGCCCTTTTCCATGGGAAACCGAAGTCTCCAACCCAGGCTTCTGATGTCGGTTTTCAGGAGGCCTTTGGCATTAAAAGTGTAGACAAACATCCATCTGGTGGGAAATTGCATTTGGGAGATATCCTCATACGTATGGAATTTTAGTAGGCATATACCCACTGGCAGGCAGCAGCATTAGACATGAACAATGGGCCTTTTCCATGGAAAAACAAATTATCCATCCTCACGTTCCTGATGTCATGTTTTAGGAGGCCTTTGGCACTACAAGAGCAGACAAACTTCCACGTGGTGGTAGATTGCACCTGAGAGATATTCTCATTTGTAAAGAATTTTAGACGAATTTTAGTACGCAGATTCCAAGCGGCAGGCAGACAGAATTAGACATGAATAGTGGCCCTTTTCCAGGGGAAATGAAAGTCTGCAGGCCAGGTTCCTGATGTCAGTTTTTAGGAGGCCTTTTGCACTACAAGAGGAGGCAAACTTCCAACTGGTGGCATATTGCATCTTGGAGATATCCTCATTTGTATGTAATTTCTGTAGCCATAAGCCCAGTGGCCGGCAGACAGCATTAGACACGAACGGTGGCCCTTTTCCATGGGAAACCGAATTCTCCACTCCAGGCTCCTGATGTCTATTTGTAGGAGGCCTTTGGCACTACAGGGGCAGACAAACTTCCGTCAGGTGGTTGATTGCATCGGAGAGATTTCCCAATTTCTTTGGAATTTCAGCAGGCAGAAGCCCAGTGGCAGGCAGACAGCATTAGACATGAACGCTGGCCCTTTTCCATGGGAAAACAAAGTCTCCACCCCTGATTCCTGATGTCAGTTTTTTAGGAGGGCTTTGGTACTACAAGGCCAGAGAATCTTTTATCTGGTTGTAGATTGCACCTGGGAGATATCCTCATTTCTATGGAATTTTAGTGGAATTTTAATAGGAAGAAGCCCAGTGGCAAGCAGACAGCATTACACACGAACGGTGGCCCATTTCCATGGGAAACCAAAGTGGCCACTCCCGGTTCCTGATGTCAGTTTTTAGGAGGCCTTTGCCACTACAAGGGCAGGCAAACTTCCATCTGGTGGTAAATTGCATCTGCGAGATATGATCATTTGTATGGAGATTTAGCAGGCATATGCCCAGTGGCAGGCCCACAGCATTAGGCATGAACAGTGCCCTATTCCACGGGAAACCAAATTATACATCCTACGTTGTGGAGAGAATGTGAATTGGAAGGGACAGACTGCGTTTGTGGAAGACGAATCGGGTTGTAACGCGAAGCAGGGCCAGGCACATCCCTCTCCAGAGATAACTTTTATCTCAAGGTCACAGACCCCTCTCTCTTTCCTTGCATACCAGTACTTTTCCACTACCCTTAAGAAACTAGTAAGACCCCCTATGACGTAGCGAAACCCAGAAGGTACTTAAACCCTGTGTTTTAGATAATAAACGCTTTTGACCAAACACATCACATTGGTGTTAACTGAGTCATTTGCCCGAACCCCACGCTCGCAGCTCGTGGTGGTCGTGTCTTCAATTAAACCCAGGCCACCAAGGCGATGGCTGAATAAGCCGCAACACTACGTTTAAGAAGAGAGTTTATAGGAGCCCTTTGGCACTACAAGGGCAGAGAAACTTCAAACCGGGAGTAGATTGCACCTGCGAGATATTCTCAATTTTATAGAATTTTAGAGGAATTTCAGTCCGCCGAATCCCACCGGCAGGCACACAGAATTAGACATGAATAGCGGCCTTTTCCAGGGGAAACCAAAGTCTCCAGGCCAGGTTCCTGATGTCAGCTTTTAGGAGGCCTTTTGCACTACAAGAACAGACAACCTTCCGACTGGTGGCATATTGCATCTTGGAGATATCCTCATTTGTATGGAATTATAGTGGAATTAAAGTAGGCAGAAGCCCAGTGGCAAGTAGACAGCATTAAACACCAACGGTGGCCCATTTCCATGGGAAACCAAAGTCTCCACCCCACGTTCATGATGTCCGTTTCTAGGAGGCCTTTGGAACTACAAGAGCAGACAAACTTCCAACTGGTGGCATATTGCATCTGGGAGATATCCTCATTTGTATGTAATTTCTGTAGCCATAAGCCCAGTGGCCGGCAGACAGCATTAGACACGAACGGTGGCCCTTTTCCATGGGAAACCGAATTCTCCACTCCAGGCTCCTGATGTCAATTTGTAGGAGGCCTTTGGCACTACAGGGGCAGACAAACTTCCATCAGCTGGTTGATTGCATCGGAGAGATTTCCAAATATCTTTGGAATTTCAGCAGGCAGAAGCCCAGTGGCAGGCAGACAGCATTAGACATGAACGCTGGCCCTTTTCCATGGGAAAACAAAGTCTCCACCCCTGCTTCCTGATGTCAGTTTTTTAGGAGGGCTTTGGTACTACAAGGGCAGAGAATCTTCCATCTGGTTGTGGATTGCACCTAGGAGATATCCTCATTTCTATGGAATTTTAGTGGAATTTTAATAGGAAGAAGCCCAGTGGCAAGCAGACAGCATTACACACGAACGGTGGCCCATTTTCATGGGAAACCAAAGTCGCCACTCCCGGTTCCTGATGTCAGTTTTTAGGAGGTTTTTGCCACTACAAGGGCAGGCAAACTTCCATCTCGTGGTAAATTGCATCTGCGAGATATCCTCATTTGTATGGAATTTTAGCAGGCATACGCCCAGTGGCAGGCACACAGCATTTGGCATGAACAGTGGCCCTTTTCCATGGGAAACCAAATTATCCATCCTATGTTTCAGATGTCAGTTTATAGGAGCACTTTGGCACTACAATGGCAGAGAAACTTCAAACTGGGGGAGGATTGCACCTGCGAAATATTCCCATTTGTATAGAATTTTAGAGGAATTTTAGTACGCAGAATCCCAGCTGCAGGCACACAGAATTAGACATGAATAGTGGCCCTTTTCCAGGGGAAACCAAAGTCTCCACCCCACGTTCCTCATGTCAGTTTTTACGAGGACTTTGGCACTATAAGGGCAGACATACTTCCAACTGGTGGTAGATTCCATCAGGGAGATATCCTCATTTGTGAGGAATTTCAGCAGGCATAACCCCAGTGGCAGGCAGACACCATTAGACACGAACGGTGGCCCTTTTCCATGGGAAACAAAAATCTTCACCCGTGGTTCCTGATGTCAGGTTTTAGGAGGCCTTTGCCACTACAAGGGCAGACAAACTTCCATCTGATGGAAAATTCCATCTGGGAAATATCCTCATTTGTATGGAATTTTACTAGGCATAAGCCCAGTGGCAGGCACAGAGCATTAGACAAAAACAGTGCCCCTTTTCCATGGAAACCAAAGTCTCCACCTCACGTTCCTGATGTCAGTTTTTAGGAGGCCTTTGGCACTACAAGGGCAGACAAACTTCCAACTGGTGGTAGATTGCACCATGGAGATGTCCTCATTTGTATGGAATTTTAGTGGAATTTTAGTACTCAGAAGCCCAGTTGCAGACCGACAGCATTAAATACGAACGGTGGGCCTTTTCCATAGGAAACCAAAGTTCCAGGCCAGGTTCCAGATATCACTTTGAACGAGGCCTTTGGCACTGCAAGAGCAGACAAACTTCCATCTGGTGGCATATTGCATCTGGGAGATATCCTCATTTGTATGTAATTTCAGTAGTCATAAGCCCAGTGGCAAAGAGACAGCATTAAACACCAAGGGTGGCCCTATTCCATGGGAAACCAAAGCGTCCTCTCCAGATTCCTGATGTCAGTTTGTAGGAGGCCGTTGGCATTACAAGGGCAGACAAACTTTCAAGTGGTGGTAGATTCCATCTGGGAGATATCCTCATTTGTATGGAATTTTACTAGGCATAAGCCCAGTGGCAGGCGCATAGCATTAGACACAAACGGTGGCCCTTTTCCATGGGAAAGCAAAGTCTCCACACCACGTTCCTGATGTCAGTTTTTAGGAGGCCTTTGGCACTACAAGGGCAGACAAACTTCCATCTGGTGGTAGATTGCACCTGGGAGATATCCTCATTTGTATGGAACTTCAGCACTCATAATCTCAAAGCCAGGCAGACAGCATTAGAAACGAACGATGGACCTTCTCCATGGGAAACCAAAGTCTTCACCCCACGTTCCTGATGTCAGTTTTTTGGAGGCCTTTGGCACTACGAGGGCAGACAAACTTCCACCTGGTGGTAGATTGCACCTGGGAGATATCCTCATTTGTATGGAACTTCAGCAGTCATCACCACAGTGCCAGGCAGACAGCATTAGATACGAACGGTGGTCCTTTTCCATGGGAAACCAAAGTCTCCACGCCTGGTTCCTGATGTCAGTTTTTTAGGGCGCTTTTGCCACTACAAGGGCAGACAAACTTCCATCTCGTGGTAAATTGCATCAGCGAGATATCCTCATTTGTATGGAATTTTAGCAGGCATACGCCCAGTGGCAGGCACACAGCATTAGGCATGAACAGTGGCCCTTTTCCATGGGAAACCAAATTATCCATCCTATGTTTCAGATGTCAGTTTATAGGAGCCCTTTGGCACTACAAGGGCAGAGAAACTTTAAACTGGGGGAGGATTGCACCTGCGAAATATTCCCATTTGTATTAAATTTTAGAGGAATTTTAGTACGCAGAATCCCAGCTGCAGGTACACAGAATTAGACATGAATAGTGGCCGTTTTCCAGGGGAAAATAAAGTCTCCAGGCCAGGTTCCTGATGCCAGTTTTTAGGAGGCCTTTTGCACTACAAGAACAGAAAAACTTCCAACTGGTGGCATATTGCGTCTTGGAGATATCCTCATTTGTATGGAATTTTAGTGGAATTAAAGTAGGCAGAAGCCCAGTGGCAAGTAGACAGCATTAAACACCAAGGGTGGCCCATTTCCATGGGAAACCAAAGTCTCCACACCACGTGACTTATGTCCGTTTATAGGAGGACTTTTGCAATACAAGAGCAGACAAATTTCCAACTGCTGGCTTATTGCATCGGGGAGATATCCTCAATTGCATGTAATTTCAGTAGCCATAAGCCCAGTGGCAGGCAGACAGCATTAGACACGAACGCTGGCCCTTTTCCATGGGAAACCAAAGTCTCCACTCCAGGCTCCTGATGTCAATTTGTAGGATGCCTTTGGCACTACAGGGGCAGAGGAACTTCCGTCAGGTGGTTGATTACATCAGAGAGATTTCCAAATTTTTTGGGAATTCCAGCACGCAGAAGCCCAGTGGCAGGCAGACAGCATTAGACACGAATGGTGGCTCTTTTCCATGGGAAAACATAAACTCCACCCCTGGTTCCTGATGTCAGTTTTTTAGGAAGGCTTTGGTACTACAAGGGCAGAGAATCTTCCATCTGGTTGTAGATTGCACCTGGGAGATATCCTTATTTCTAAGGAATTTTAGTGGAATTTTAGTAGGAAGAAGCCCAGTGGCAGGCAGAGAGCATTAGACACAAACGGCCGCCCATTTCTATGGGAAAGCAAAGTCTCCACCCCATGTTCTGGATGTCCGTTTCTCGGAGGACTTTGGAACTACACGGCCAGACAAACTTCCTCCGGGTGGTAGATTTCACCGAGGAGATATCCTCATCTGTATGGAACTTCAGCAGTCATAACCACAGTTCCGGGCAGAAAGCATTAGACACGAACACTGGCCCATTTCCATGGGAAACCAAAGTCTCCAGTCCAGGTTCCTGATGTCAGTTTATAGGAGGCCCTTTGCACTTTGAGGGCCGACAAAGTTCCGTCTGGTGGTAGATTGCATCGGGGAGATATCCTCATTTGTATGGAATTTCAGAAGGCAGAAGCCCAGTGGCAGGCAGACAGCATTAGACACGAAGGGTGGCCCCTTTCCTTGGGAAACCAAAGTGTCCACCCCACGTTCCTGATGTCAGTTTTTAGGAGGACTTTGGCACTAGAAGGGCAGACAAACTTTTAACTGGTGGCAGATTCCATCTGGGAGATATCCTCATTTGTGAGGAATTTCAGCAGGTATAACCCCAGTGGCAGGCAGACAGCAGTAGACACGGACGGTGGCCCTTTTCCATGGGAAACCATAATCTCCACCCCACGTTGCTGATGTCACTTTGTAGGAGGCGTTATCCAATATAAGGGCAGAGAAACTTCCATCTGGTTGTAGATTGCACCTGGGAGATACCTTCATTTATATGGAAATTTAGTGGAATTTTAGTAGGAAGAAGGCCAGTGGCAGGCAGACAGCATTACACATGAGCGGTGGCCCATTTCTATGGGAAACCAAAGTCTCCACCCCAACGTCCTGATGTCAGTTTAAAGGAGGCCTTTGGGACTACAAGGGCAGAGAAGCTTCCACCTGGTGGTAGATTGCACCTGGGATATATCCTCATTTGTATGGAACTTCAGCTGTCATAACCATAATGCCAGGCAGACAGTATTAGAAACGAACGGTGGTCCTTTTCCATGGGAAACCAAAGTCTCCAAACCACGTTCCCGATGTCAGATTTTAGGAGGCCTTTGCCCCTACAAGGGCAGGCAAACTTTCATCTGGTGGTAAATGGCATCTGCGAGATATCCTCATTTGCATAGAATTTTAGCAGGCATACGCCCAGTGGCAGGCACACAGCATTAGGCATGAACAGTGGCCTTTTTCCATGGGAAACCAAATCATCCATCCTACGTTTCAGATGTCAGATTATAGGAGCCCTTTGGCACTAGAAGGGCAGAAAACTTCAAACCGGGGGCAGATTGCACCTGCGAGATATTCTCATTTGTATAGAATTTTAGAGCAATTTTAGTACGCAGAATCCCAGCAGCAGGCACACAGAATTAGACATGAATAGTGGTCCTTTTCCAGGGGAAAACAAAGTCTCCAGATCAGGTTCCTGATGTCAGTTTTTATGAGGCCTTTTGCACTACAAGAACAGACAAACTTCCAACTGGTGGCATATTGCATCTTGGAGATATCCTCATTTGTATGGAATTTTAGTGGAATTAAAGTGACAGAAGCCCAGTGGCATGTCGACAGCATTAAACACCAACGGTGGCCCATTTCCATGGGAAACCAAAATCTCCACCCCACGTTCCTGATGTCCGTTTCTAGGATGCCTTTGGCACTACAAGAGCAGACAAACTTGCAACTGGTGGCATATTGCATCTGGGTGATATCCTCATTTGTATGTAATTTCAGTAGCCATAAGCCCAGTGGCAGGCAGACAGCTTTAGACACGAACGCTGACCCTTTTCCATGGGAAACCAAAGTCTCCACTCCAGGCTCCTGATGTCAATTTGTAGGAGGCATTTGGCATTACAGAGGCAGAAAAACTTCCGTCAGGAGGTAGATTGCATCGGAGAGATTTCCAAATTTCTTTGGAATTTCAGCAGGCAGAAGCCCAGTGGCAGGCAGATAGCATTAGACACGATCGCTGGCCCATTTCCATGGGAAAACAAAGTCTGCACCCCTGGTTTCTGATGTCAGTTTTTTAGGAGAGCTTTGGTACTACAAGGGCAGAGATTCTTTTATCTGGTTGTAGATTGCACTTGGAAGATATCCTTATTTCTATGGAATTTTAGTGGAATTTTAGTAGGAAGAAACCCAGTGGCAGGCAGACAGCATTAGGAACGAACGGTGGCCCATTTCCAAGGGAAACCAAAGTCTCCACTCCAGGTTCCTGATGTCAGTGTTTAAGAGGCCTTTGGCATTACAAGGGCAGACAAACTTCCGTCAGGTGGTTGATTGCATCGGAGAGATTTCCAAATATCTTTGGAATTTCAGCAGGCAGAAGCCCAGTGGCAGGCAGACAGCATTAGACTCGAACGGTGGCCAATTTCCTTGGGAAAACAAAGTCTACAGCCCACGTTCCTGATGTCAGTTTTTAGGAGGACTTTGGCACTATAAGGGCAGACATACTTCCATCTGGTGGAAGATTCCATCAGGGAGATATCCTCATTTGTGAGGAATTTCAGAAGGCATAACCCCAGTTGCAGGCAGACACCATTAGACACGAACGGTGGCCCTTTTCCATGGGAAAGAAAAATCTCCACCCCTGGTTCCTGATGTCAGTTTTTTAGGAGGCCTTTGCCACTACAAGGGCAGACAAACTTCCATCTGATGGTCAATTCCATGTGGGACATATCCTCATTTGTATGGAACTTTACTAGGCATAAGCCCAGCGGCAGGCACATAGCATTAGGCACAAACGGTGCCCCTTTTCCATGGGAAACCAAAGTCCAATCCACGTTCCTGATGTCAGTATTTAGGAGGCCTTTGGCACTACAAGGGCAGACAAACTTCCAACTGGTGGTGGATTCCATCTGGGAGATATCCTCATTTGTATGGAATTTCAGCAGGCATAACCCCAGTGGGAGGCAGACATCGTTAGACACGAACGGTGGCCCTTTTCCATGGGAATTCAAAATCTCCACCCCACGTTGCTGATGTCACTTTGTAGGAGGTGTTTTCCAATATAAGGGCAGAGAAACTTCCATCTGGTTGTAGATTGCACCTGGGAGATATCCTCATTTTTTTGGAATTTTAGTGGAATTTTAGTAGGAAGTAGGCCAGTGGCAGGCAGACAGCATTAGACACGCACGGTGGCCCATTTCTATGGGAAACCAAAGTCTCCAGCCCGCGTTTCTGATGTTCCTTTTTAGGAGGCCTTTGGCACTACAAGGGCAGACAAACTTCCACCTGGTTGTAGATTGCACCTGGGAGATAACCTCATTTGTATGGAACTTCAGCAGTCATAACCACAGTGCCAGGCAGACAGCATTAGACACGAACGGTAGTCCTTTTCCATGGGAAACCAAAGTCTCCACACCACGTTCCCGATGTCAGATTTTAGTAGGCCTTTGCCACTACAAGGTCAGGCAAACTTCCATCTTGTGGTAAATTGCATCTGCGAGATATTCTCATTTGTATGGAATTTTAGCAGGCATAACCCTGCTTTGGTGTCCCATGGAAAAGAGCCACCGTTCGTGTCTAATGCTCTCTATTTGCCGCTGGGATCCTGCCCACAAGAATTCCACTTAAATTCCATGCAAATGAGGATATCTCGCTGTTGCATTCTCCCACGAGATGGAGTTTTGTTTGCCCTTGTAATGCCAAAGGCCTCCTACAAATTGACATCAGGAATGTGAGATGGAGACTTTGGTTTCCCATGGAAAATGGCCACTGTTTCTGTCTAATGCTGTCTGCCTGCCACTGGGCTTCTGCCTGCTAAAATTGCATACAAATGAGGATATCTCCCAGATGCACTCTACCACCAGGTGGAAGTTTTTCTAGCCTTGTAGTGCCAAAAGCTTCCCAGAAACTGACATCAGGAGACTGGGGTAGAGACCTTCGTGTCTGATGGAAAAGGGACACCGTTTGTGTTTTATGCTCTCTGCCGATCATTGGGATTCTGCCTACGAAAATTCCACTAAAATTCCATGCAAATGAAGATATCTCTCACGTGCAATCTACCACCAGTTGGAAGATTGTCTGCCCTTATCGTGCCAAAAGCCTCGTATAAATTTACATCAGGAATGTGGGGTGGAGACTTTGGTTTTCCATGGAAAAGGGCCGTTCCTGTCTAATGCTGTCTGCCTGCAACTGGGCTTCTTCCTACTAAAATTCCACTAAAATTCCATACAAATGAGGATACCTCCCTGGTTCAATCTACCACCAGATGAAAGTTCCTCTGCCCTTGTAGTGCCAAAAGCCTTGTATAAAATGACATTTTAAACGTAGGGTGGACACTTAGGTTTCCCATGGAAAAGGGCCACCGTTCGTGTCTAATGCTGTCTGCCTGCAACTGGGCATATGCCTGCTGAAATTCCATACAACAGAGGATATCTCCCAGGTGGAATCTACCAGCAGATGGAATTTTGTCTTCCCTTGTAGTGCCAAAGGCCTCGTAGTAACTGATATAAAGATCGTGAGGTGGAGACGTTGATATCCCATGGAAAAGGGCCACCGTTCGTGTCTAATGCTCGCTATCTGCCGCTGGGATTCTGCCCACAAGAATTCCACTTAAATTCCATGCAAATGAGGATATCTCGCAGTTGCATTCTCCCAAGAGATGGAAGTTTGTGTGCCCTTGTAGTTCCAAAGGCCTCCTATAAACTGACATAAGGAACGTGAGGTGGAGACTTTGGTGTCCCATTGAAAAGGGTCACCGTTAGTGTGTAATGCAGTCTGCCTGGAACTAGGCTCATGCCTGCTGAAATTCCACAAAAATGAGGATATCTCCCAGATGGAATCTACCACCAGATGGAAGTTTATCTGCCTTTGTAGTGCCAAAGGCATCCTACAAACTGACATCAGGAACGTGAGATGGAGACTTTGGTTTCCCATGTAAAAGGGCCACCGTTCTTGTCTAATGCTATCTGGCGACTTTTCGGATTCTGCCGACTAAAATTCCACTAAAATTCCATTCAAATGAGGATATCTCCCTGGTGCAATCTACCACCAGATGAATTTTCCTTTGCCTTTGTAGTGCCTAAGGCCTCTTACAAACTGACATCAGGAACGTGAGGTGGAGACTTTGGTTTCCCATGGAAAAATGCCACCGTTTTTGTCTAATGCTGTCTGCCGGCCACTGGGCTTATGCCGTCTTAAATTCCATACAAATGGGGATATCTCCCAGATAGAATCCACCACGACTTGGATGTTTGTCTGCCCTTGCAGTGTTAAGGCCTCCAACACACAGACATCAGGAACCTGGAGTGAAGACATTGGTTTCCCATGGAAAGGGGCCACCGTTCCTGTCTAATGCTGTCTGCCTGGCACTGTGGTTTTGACTGCTGAAGTTCCATACAAATGAGGATATCTCCAAGATGCAATATGCCACCAGATGGAAGTTTGTCTGCTCTTGCAGTGCCAAAGGCCTCCTTTATACTGACATTCGGAACCTGGCGTGGAGACTTTGGTTTCCTATGGAAAAGGCCCACCGTTCATGTTTAATGCTCTCTGTCTGCAACTGGGCTTCTGAGTACTAAAATACCACTAAAATTCCATACAAATAAGGACATCTACGAGGTGCGATCCACCACGAGATGGAGGTTTGTCTGCCCTTGTAGTGCCAAAGGCCTCCTACAAACTGACATCAGGAGCCTGGGTTGGAGACTTCGGTTTCCCATGGAAAAGGGCCACTGTTCGTGTCTAATGCAGTCTACCTGCCACTGTGGTTCTGCCTTCTAAAATTGCATAGAAATGAGGATATCTCCCAGGAACAATCTACTACCAGATGGAAGTTTGTCTTCCCGTGTAATTCCAAAGGCCTCCTACAAATTTTCATCAGGAACGTGAGGTGGAGACTTTGGTTTCCCATGGAAAAGGGCCACCGTTCAAATCTAATGCTGTCTGCCTGCCACTGGGCTTATGGCAGCTAAAATTGCATACAAATGAGGATGTCTCCCAGATGCAATCTACCACCAGTTGGAAATTTTCCTGGCCTTGTAGTGCCAAAGGCCTCCTACAAACGGACATCAGGAATGTGGGGTGGAGACTTTTATTTCCCAAGGAAATGGGCCACCGTTCTTGTCTGATGCTGTTTGCTGGCTACTCGGCTTCTGCATACTAAAATTCCAGTAAAATTCCATACAAAGAAGGATATCTCCCTGATGGAATATACAACGAGATGGAAGTATGTAGCCCTTGTAGTGCCAAAGGCCTCCTGCAAATTGACATCAGTAACGTGGGGTGGAGATTTTGGTTTTCTATGGAAAAGGGCCACCGTTCCTGTCTAATGCTGTCTGTCTGCCACTGGGCTTATGCCTGCTGAAATTCCAGAGAAATGAGGATATCTCCCAGATGGAATCTACCACCAGTTGGAAGTTTATCTGCCCTTGTAGTTCCAAAGGCCTCCTACAAACTGACACCAGGAACCTGGAGTGGAGACTTTGGTTTCCCATGGAAATGGGCCAGCGTTCGTGTCTAATGATGTGTTCCTGCCACTAGGCTTCTGCCTATTAAAATCCCACTAAAATTCCTTACAAATGAGGATTTCTCCCAGGTGCAATCTACCACCAGATGGAAGTTTGTCTCCCCCTGTAGAGCCAAAGGCTTCCTACAAATTGACATCAGGAACCTGGGGAGGAGACTTTGGTTTCCCATGGAAATGGGCCACAGTTGGTGTTTAATGCTGTCTACTTGCCACGGGGCTTCTGCCTACTGTGATTGCACTATAATTCCATACAAATGAGGATATCTCTGCGATGCAATCAACCACAAGATAGAAGTATGTCTGCCCTTGTAGTACCAAAGGCCTCCTAAAAACAGACATCAGGAACCTGGCCTGGAGGCTTTGGTTTCCCCTGGAAAAGGCCACTATTCATGTATAATTCTGTGTGCCTGCCGGTGGGATTTGGCGTACTGAAATTCCTCTAAAATTCTATAAAATTGAGAATATCTTGCAGGTGCAATCTACTCCCGGTTTGAAGTTTCTCTGCCCTTGTAGTGCCAAAGGGCTCCTATAAACTCACTTCTTAAACGTGGGATGTATAATTTGGTTTCCCGTGGAATAGGGCACTGTTCATGCCTAATGCTGTGTGCCTGCCACTGGGCATATGCCTGCTAAATCTCCATACAAATGATCATATCTCGCAGATGCAATTTACCACCAGATGGAAGTTTGCCTGCCCTTGTAGTGGCAAAGGCCTCCTAAAAACTGACATCAGGAAGCGGGAGTGGCCACTTTGGTTTCCCATGGAAATGGGCCACCGTTCGTGTGTAATGCTGTCTGCTTGCCACTGGGCTTCTTCCTATTAAAATTCCACTAAAATTCCATAGAAATGAGGATATCTCCCAGGTGCAATCTACAACCAGATAAAAGATTCTCTGGCCTTGTAGTACCAAAGCCCTCCTAAAAAACTGACATCAGGAATCAGGGGTGGAGACTTTGTTTTCCCATGGAAAAGGGCCAGCGTTCATGTCTAATGCTGTCTGCCTGCCACTGGGCTTCTGCCTGCTGAAATTCCAAAGAAATTGGGAAATCTCTCCGATGCAATCAACCACCTGACGGAAGTTTGTCTGCCCCTGTAGTGCCAAAGGCCTCCTACAAATAGACATCAGGAGCCTGGAGTGGAGAATTCGGTTTCCCATGGAAAAGGGCCACCGTTCGTGTCTAATGCTGTCTGCCGGCCACTGGGCTTATGGCTACAGAAATTACATACAAATGAGGATATCTCCAAGATGCAATATGCCACCAGTTGGAAGTTTGTCTGTTCTTGTAGTGCAAAAGGCCTCCTAAAAACTGACATCAGGAACCTGGCCTGCAGACTTTCATTTCCCCTGGAAAAGGGCCACTATTCATGTCTAATTCTGTCTGCCTGCCGCTTGGAATCTGCGTACTAAAATTCGTCTAAAATTCTTTACAAATGAGAATATCTCTCAGGTGCAATCTACCACCACGTGGAAGTTTGTCTGCTCTTGTAGTGCCAAAGGCCTCCTAAAACATGACATCAGGAACGTGAGGATGGATAATTTGATTTTCCATGGAAAAGGCCCATTGTTCATGTCTAATGCTGCTGCCTGCCAGTGGGTATATGCCTACTAAAATTCCATACGTATGAGGATATCTCCCAAATGCAATTTCCCACCAGATGGATGTTTGTCTACACTTTTAATGCCAAAGGCCTCCTGAAAACCGACATCAGAAGCCTGGGTTGGAGACTTCGGTTTCCCATGGAAAAGGGCCACCGTTTGTGTCTAATGCTCTCTGCCTGCCACTGGGCTTCTGCCTGCTGAAATTCCATACAAATGAGGATATCTCCCCGATGAAATAAACCAACAGACGGAAGTTTGTCTTCCCATGTACTGCAAAAGACCTCCTAAAACCTGATATCGGGAACGTAGTGTGGAGACTTTGGTTTCCCATGGAAAAAGACCACTGTTCCTGTCTAATGCTGTCTGCCTGGTACAGTGGTTATGACTGCTGAAGTTCCATAAAAATGAGGATATCTCTGCGATGCAATCAACCACAAGATAGAAGTATGTCTGCCCTTGTAGTACCAAAGGCCTCCTACAAACTGACATCAGGAACGTGAGATGGAGACTTTGGTTTCCCAAGGAAATGGGCCACCGTTTGTGTCTAATGCTCTCTGCCAGCCACTTGGCTTATGCCTACTAGAATTCCAATAAAATTCTCTACAAATGAGGATATCTCCCAGGTGCAATCTACCACCTGACGGAAGTTTGTCTGCCCTTGTAGTTCCAAAGGCCTCCTACAAACTGACATCAGGAACGTGAGGTGGAGACTTTGGTTTTCTATGGAAAAGGGCCACCGTTCCTGTCTAATGCTGTCTGTCTGCCACTGGGCTTATGCCTGCTGAAATTCCAGAGAAATGAGGATATCTCCCAGATGGAATCTACCACCAGTTGGAAGTTTATCTGCCCTTGTAGTTCCAAAGGCCTCCTACAAACTGACACCAGGAACCTGGAATGGAGACTTTGGTTTCCCATGGAAATGGGCCAGCGTTCGTGTCTAATGATGTGTTCCTGCCACTAGGCTTCTGCCTATTAAAATCCCACAAATATTCCTTACAAAGAGGATGTCTCCCAGGTGCAATCTACCACCAGATGAAAGTTTGTCTCCCCCTGTAGAGCCAAAGGCTTCCTACAAATTGACATCAGGAACCTGGGGAGGAGACTTTGGTTTCCCATGGAAATGGGCCACCGTTGGTGTTTAATGCTGTCTACTTGCCACTGGGCTTCTGCCAGTTGAAATTCCATAGAAATGAGGATATCTCCTCGATGCAATCAACCACCAGACGGAACGTGGTCTGCCTTTGTACTGCCAAAGGCCTCCTTCAAACTGACATCAGGAACCTGGGGTTGAGACTTTGGTTTCCCATGGAAAAGGGCCACCGTTCGTGTCTAATGCTGTCTGCTTGCCACTGGGATTATGGCTACTAAAATTACATACAAATGAGGATATCTCCCAGATGCAATATGCCACCAGATGGAAGTTTGTCTGCTCTTGCAGTGCCAAAGGCCTCCTTCAAACTGACATTCGGAACCTGGCCTGGAGACTTCGGTTTCCTATGGAAAAGGCCCACCGTTTATGTTTAATGCTGTCTGTCTGCCACTGGGCTTCTGAGTACTAAAATACCACTAAAATTCCGTACAAATGAGGACATCTCCAAGGTGCAATCTACCTCCAGATGGAAATTTGTCTGCTAGTGTAGCGCCAATGGCCTCCTAAAAACTGACATCAGGAACATAGGATGCATAATTGGTTTTTCCATGGAAAAGGGCAACCGTTCGTGTCTAATGCTGTCTGCCTGCCACTGGGTGACGCCTGCTGAAATTCCTCACAAATGAGGATATCTCCCAGATGGAATCTAGCACCAGTTCGAAGTTTGTTTGCCCTTGTAGTGCCAAAGGCCTCCTTAAAACTGACATCAGGAACGTGGGGTGGAGACTTCGGTTTCCCATGAAAAAGGTCCACCGTTCGTGTCCTATGCTGTCTGCCTGCCACTGATCTTCTGCCTGCTGAAATTCCATACAAATGAGGATATCTCCTCAATGCAATCAACCACCAGACGGAACTTTGTCTGCCCTTGTAGTGCCAAAGGCCTCCTACAAACTGACATCAGGAACGTGGGGTGGAGACATTGGTTTCCCATGGAAAAGGGGCACCGTTCGTTTCTAATGCTGTCTGCCTGGCACTGAGGTTATGACTGCTGAAGTTCCATACAAATGAGGATATCTCCCAGATGCAATATGCCACCAGTTGGAAGTTTGTCTCCTCTTGTAGTGCCAGAGGCCTCCTAGAAAATGACATCAGGAACCTGGGGTGGAGACTTTGGTTTCCCATGGAAATGGGCCACTATTCATGTCTAATTCTGTCTGCCTGCCGCTGGGCTTATGCCTACTAAAATTCCACTACAATTCCATACAAATGAGAATATCTACCAGGTGCAATCAAACACCAGATGGACCTTTCTCTGCCCTTGTGTTTCCAAAGGCCTCCTACAAACTGCCATCAGGAACCTAGGGTGGAGACTTTGGTTTCCCATGGAAAAGGACCACCGTTCCTGTCTAATGCTGTCTGCCTGGCACTGAGGTTATGACTGCTGAAGTTCCATACAAATGAGGATATTTCCCAGGTGCAATCTACCACCAGATGGAAGTTTGTCTGCCTTCGTAGTGCCAAAGGCCTCCTCCAAACTGACACCAGGAACCTGGAGTGGAGACTTTGGTTTCCCATGGAAATGGGCCAGCGTTCGTGTCTAATGATGTGTTCCTGCCACTAGGCTTCTGCCTATTAAAATACCACTAAAATTCCTTACAAATGAGGATGTCTCCCAGGTGCAATCTACCACCAGATAGAAGTTTGTCTGCCCCTGTAGAGCCAAAGGCTTCCTACAAATTGACATCAGGAACCTGGGGCGGAGACTTTGGTTTCCCATGGAAAAGGGCCACCGTTCGTATCTTATGCTGTCTGCCTGCTACTGGGCTTATGGCTACTAAAATTACATACAAATGAGGATATCTCCCAGATGCAATATGCCAGCAGTTGGAAGTTAGTCTCCTCTTGTAGTGCCAGAGGCCGCCTAAAAAATGACATCAGGAACCTGGGGTGGAGACTTTGGTTTCCCATGGAAATGGGCCACTATTCATGTCTAATTCTGCCTGCCTGCCGCTGGGATTCTGCCTACTAAAATTCCTCTAAAATTCCATACAAATGAGAATATCTCCCAGGTGCAATCTACCACCAGATGGAAGTTTGTCTGCCCATGGTGAGCCAAAGGCTTCCTACAAATTGACATCAGGAACCTAGGGCGGAGACTTTGGTTTCCCATGGAAAAGGACCACCGTTCGTTTCTAATGCTGTCTGCCTGCCACTGTGGTTATGACTGCTGAAGTTCCATACAAATGAGGATATCTCCCAGGTGCAATCTACAACCACGTGGACGTTTGTCTGCCCTCGTAGTGCCAAAGGCCTCCTAAAAACTGACATCAGGAACGTGGGGTGGAGACTTTGGTTTCCCAAGGAAATGGTCCACCGTTTGTGTCTAATGCCGTCTGCCAGCCACTGGGCTTATGCCTACTAAAATTCCACTAAAATTCTATATAAATGAGGATATCTCCCAGGTGCAATCTACAACCACGTGGACGTTTGTCTGCCCTCGTAGTGCCAAAGGCCTCCTAAAAACTGACATCAGGACCGTGGGGTGGAGACTTTGTTTTCCCATGGAAATGGGCCACCGTTTATGTGTAATGCTATGTGCCTGCCACTGGGCTTATGCCTAGTAAAATTCTATACAAATGAGGATATCTCCCAGATGGAGTCTACCACCAGTTGAAAGTTTGTCTGCCTTTGTAATGCCAACGGCCTCCTACAAACTGACATCAGGAATCTGGAGAGAACGCTTTGGTTTCTATTGGAAAAGGGCCACCCTTTGTGTTTAATGCTGTCTCCTTGCCACTGGGTTTATGGCTACTGAAACCACATACACATGAGGATATCTCCCAGATGCAATATGCCACCAGGCGGAAGTTTGTCTGCCCTTGTAGTGCCACAGGCCTCTTAGAAACGGACATCAGGAACGTGGGGTGGAGACTGTGGTTTCCCATAGGAATGGGCCATTGTTCGTGTCTAATGCTGTCTGCCTGCCACTGGGTTTCTTCCTACTAAAATTCCACTAAAATTCCATAGAAATGAGGATATCTCCCAGGTGCAATCTACAACCAGATGGAAGTTTCTCTGCCCTTATATTGGAAAACGCCTCCTACAATGAGACATCAGCAACGTGGGGTGGAGATTTTGGTTTCCCATGGAAAAGGGCCACTGTTCGTGTCCAATGCTGTCTGCGTGCCACTTGGCTTCTGCCTTCTGAAATCCCATACAAATGAGCATATCTCCCCGATGCAATCAACCACCAGATGGAAGTTTTTCTGCCCTTGTATTGCCAAAGGCCTCCTACAAACTGACATCAGGAACATAGGATGGATAATTTGTCTTTCCATGGAAAAGGGCCACCGTTCTTGTCTAATGCTGTCTGCCTGCCAGTGGGCATATGCCTACTAAAGTTCCATACATATGAGGATATCTCCCAATTGGAATTTCCCACCAGATGGAAGTTTGTCTGCCCTTTTAATGCCAAAGGCCTCCTACAAACTGACATGAGCAGCCTGGGTTGGAGACTTTGGTTTCCCATGGATATTGGGCAGCGTTCATGTGTAATGCTGTCTGCCTGCCGCTGGACTTCTGCCTACTAAAATACCACTAAAATTCCATACAAATGGCGATATCTCCCAGGTCCAATCCACCACCAGATGGAATTTTTTCTGCCCTTGTAGTTCCAATCGCCTCTTACAGACTGACATGAGGAACGGGGGATGGAGACTTTGGTTTCCCATGGAAATGAGCCACTATTCATGTCTAATTCTATCTACCTGCTGCTGGGATTCTGCCTACTAAAATTCCACTAAAATTCCATACAAATGAGTATATCTCCCAGCTACAACCTAACACCAGATGGAAGTTTCTCTGCCCTTGTAGTGCCAAAGGCCTCCTACAAACTGCCATCAGGAACCTATGGTGGAGACTTTGGTTTCCCATGGAAAAGGACCACCGTTCCTGTCTAATGCTCTTTGCCTGGCACTGTGTTTATGACTGCTGAAGTTCCATAAAAATGAGGATATCTCCCAGGTGTAATCTACCACCGGGTGGAAGTTTGTCTGCCCCCGTAGTGCCAAAGGCCTCCTACAAACTGACATCAAGAAGCTGGGGTGGAGACTTTGGTTTCCCATGGAAAAGGTCCATTGTTTGTGTCTAATGCTGTCTGCCTGCCACTGGGCTTCTGCCTGCTGAAATTCCATACAAATGAGGATATCTCCTCGATGCAATCAACCACCAGATGGAACTTTGTCTGCTCTTGTAGTGCCAAAGGCCTCCTACAAACTCACACCAGGACCCTGGAGTGGAGACTTTGGTTTCCCATGGAAATGGGCCAGCGTTCGTGCCTAATGACTTGTGCATGCCACTAGGCTTCTGCCTATTAAAATCCCACTAAAATTCCATACAAATGAGGATGTCTCCCAGGTGCAATCTACCACCAGATGGAAGTTTGTCTGCCCCTGTAGAGCCAAAGGCTTCCTACAAATTGACATCAGTAACCTGGGGCGGACACTTTGGTTTCCCATGGAAAAGGGCCACCGTTCGTGTCTAATGCTGTCTGCCTGCCACTGGGCTTATGGCTACTAAAATTACATACAAATGAGGATATCTCCCAGATGCAATATGCCACCAGTTTGAAGTTTGCCTCCTCTTGTAGTGCCAGAGGCCTCCTAGAAAATGACATCAGGAACCTGGGGTGGAGACTTTGGTTTCCCATGGAAATGGGCCACTATTCATGTCTAATTCTGTCTGCCTGCCGCTGGGATTCTGCCTACTAATATTCCACTTAAATTCCATACAAATGAGAATATCTGCCAGGTGCAATCAAACACCAGATGGAAGTTTCTCTGCCCTTGTGTTTCCAAAGGTCTTCTACAAACTGCCCTCGGGAACCTAGGGTGGAGACTTTGGTTTCCCTAGGAAAAGGACCACTGTTCCTGTCTAATGCTGTCTGCCTGGCACTGTGGTTATGACTGCTGAAGTTCCATAAAAATGAGGATATCTCCCAGGTGCAATCTACCACCAGGTGGAAGTTTGTCTGCCCTCGTAGTGCCAAATGCCTCCTAAAAACTGACATCAGGAACGTGGGGTGGAGACTGTGGTTTCCCATAGAAATGGGCCACCGTTTGTGTCTAATGCTGTCTGACAGCCACTAGGCTTATGCCTACTAAAATTCCACTAAAATTCTATAGAAATGAGGATATCTGCCAGGTACAATCTACAACCAGATGGAAGTTTCTCTGCCCTTGTAGTGCCAAAGGCCTCCTAAAAACTGACATCAGGAACGTGGGGTGGAGACATTGGTTTCCCATGGAAAAGGGGCACCGTTCGTTTCTAATGCTGTCTGCCTGCCACTGGGGTTATGCCTGCAGAAATTCCTCACAAATGAGGATATCTCCCACATGGAATCTACCACCAGTTGGAAGTTTGTCTGCGCTTGTAGTACCAAAGGCCTCGTCCAAACTGATATCAGGCATGTGGGATGGAGACTTTGGTTTCCCCGGGAAATGGGCCACCGTTCGTGTCTAATGCTGTCTGCCTGGCACTGTGGTTATGCCTACTAAAATTCCACTAAAATTCTATTCAAATGAGCATATCTCCCAGGTGCAATCTACCACCAGATGGAAGTTCGTCTGCCCTTGTAGGTCCAAAGGCCTCCTACAAACTGACATCAGCAACGTGAGGTGGAGACTTTGGTTTCCCATGGAAAAGGTCCATTGTTCGTGTCTAATGATGTGTGCCTGCCACTAGGCTTCTGCCTATTAAAATCCCACTAAATTTCCATGCAAATGAGGATGTCTCCCGGGTGCAATCTACCACAAGATGGAAGTTCCTCTGCCCCTGTAGAGCCAAAGGCTTCCTACAAATTGACATCAGGAACCTGGGGCGGACACTTTGGTTTCCCATGGAAAAGGGCCACCGTTCGTGTCTAATGTTGTCTGCCTGCCACTGGGCTGATGGGTACATACAAATGAGGATGTCTCCCAGGTGCAATCTACCACCAGATGGAAGTTTGTCTGCCCCTGTAGAGCCAAAGGCTTCCTACAAACTGACATCAGGAACGTGCGGTGGAGACTTTGGTTTCCCATGGAAATGGGCCACGGTTTGTGTCTAATGCTATGTGCCTGCCACTGGGCTTATGCCTAGTAAAATCCCATACAAATGAGGATATCTCCCAGATGGAGTCTACCACCAGTTGAAAGTTTGTCAGCCCTTCTAATGCCAACGGCCTCATACAAACTGACATCAGGAATCTGGAGAGGATGCATTGGTTTCCCATGGAAAAGGGCCACCTTTGTTGTTCAATGCTGTCTGCCTGCCAGTGGACATATGCCGACTAAAATTCCCTACAAATGAGGATATCTCCACGATGCAATCAACCACCAGACGGAAGTTTGTCTGCCCTTGTCGTTTCAAAGGCCTTCTAGAAACGGACATCAGGAACGTGGGGTGGAGACTTTGGTTTCCCATAGAAATGGGCCATTGTTCGTGTTTAATGCTGTCTGCCTGCCACTGGGCTTCTTCCTACTAAAATTGCACTAAAATTCAATAGAAATGAGGATATCTATCAGGTGTAATCTACCACCAGATGGAAGTTTCTCTGCCCTTATATTGGAAAACGCCTCCTACAAAGTGACATTTGCAACATGGGCTGGAGGTTTTGGTTTCCCACGGAAAAGGGCCACCGTTCGTGTCTAAGGCTGTCTGCCTGTCACTGGGGTTATGCCTGCTGAAATTCCTCACAAATGAGGATATATCCCAGATGCAATATGCCACCAGTTGGAAGTTTGTCCCCTCTTGTAGTGCCAGAGGCCTCCTAAAAAATGACATCAGGAACCTGGGGTGGAGACTTTGGTTTCCCATGGAAATGGGCCACTATTCATGTCTAATTCTTTCTGCCTGCCGCTGGGATTCTGCCTACTAAAATTCCACTCAAATTCCATACAAATGAGGATATCTCCCAGGTGTAATCTACCACCAGGTGGAAGTTTGTCTGCCCTCATAGTGCCAAAGGCCTCCTAAGAACTGACATCAGGAACGTGGGGTGGAGACTTTGGTTTCCCAAGGAAATGGGCCACCGTTTGTGTCTAATGCTGTCTGCCAGCCACTGGGCTTCTTCCTACTAAAATTCCACTAAAATTTCATGGAAATTAGGATATTTCCCAGGTGCAATCTACCACCAGATGGAAGTTTTTCTGCCATTGTAGCTCCAAACGCCTCTTACAAACTGACATCAGGAACGTGGGGTGGAGACTTTGGTTTCCCATGGGAAAGGGGCACCATTCGTGTCTAATGCTGTCTGCCTGCCACTGGGCTTCTGTCTGCTGAAATTCCATACAAATGAGGATATCTCCTCGATGCAATCAACCATCAGATGGAACTTTGTCTGCCCTTTTAGTGCCAAAGGCCTCTTACAAACTGACATCAGGACCGTGGGGTGGAGACTTTGTTTTCCCATGGAAATGGGCCAGCGTTCGTGTCTAATGCTGTGTGCCTGCCACTAGGATTCTGCCTATTAAAATCCCACTAAAATTCCATACAATGAGGATGTCTCCCAGGTGCAATCTACTACCACATGGAAGTTTGTCTGCCCTGTAGTGCCAAAGGCTTCCTACAAATTGATATCAGGAACCTGGGGTGGAGACTTTGGTTTCCCATGGAAAAGGGCCACCGTTAGTGTCTAATGCTGTCTGCCTGCCACTGGGCTTATGGCTACTAAAATTACATACAAATGAGAATATCTCCCAGATGCAATATGCCACCAGTTGGAAGTTTGTCTCCTCTTGTAGTGCCAGAGGCCTCCTAGAAAATGACATCAGGAACCTGGGGTGGAGACTTTGGTTTCCCATGGAAATGGGCCACTATTCATGTCTAATTCTGTCTGCCTGCCGCTGGGCTTATGCCTACTAAAATTCCACTACAATTCCATACAAATGAGAATATCTACCAGGTGCAATCAAACACCAGATGGACCTTTCTCTGCCCTTTTGTTTCCAAAGGCCTCCTACAAACTGCCATCAGGAACCTAGGGTGGAGACTTTGGTTTCCCATGGAAAAGGACCACCGTTCCTGTCTAATGCTGTCTGCCTGGCACTGAGGTTATGACTGCTGAAGTTCCATACAAATGAGGATATTTCCCAGGTGCAATCTACCACCAGATGGAAGTTTGTCTGCCTTCGTAGTGCCAAAGGCCTCCTCCAAACTGACACCAGCAACCTGGAGTGGAGACTTTGGTTTCCCATGGAAATGGGCCAGCGTTCGTGTCTAATGATGTGTTCCTGCCACTAGGCTTCTGCCTATTAAAATACCACTAAAATTCCTTACAAATGAGGATGTCTCCCAGGTGCAATCTACCACCAGATAGAAGTTTGTCTGCCCCTGTAGAGCCAAAGGCTTCCTACAAATTGACATCAGGAACCTTGGGCCGAGACTTTGGTTTCCCATGGAAAAGGGCCACCGTTCGTATCTTATGCTGTCTGCCTGCTACTGGGCTTATGGCTACTAAAATTACATACAAATGAGGATATCTCCCAGATGCAATATGCCAGCAGTTGGAAGTTAGTCTCCTCTTGTAGTGCCAGAGGCCGCCTAAAAAATGACATCAGGAACCTGGGGTGGAGACTTTGGTTTCCCATGGAAATGGGCCACTATTCATGTCTAATTCTGCCTGCCTGCCGCTGGGATTCTGCCTACTAAAATTCCTCTAAAATTCCATACAAATGAGAATATCTCCCAGGTGCAATCTACCACCAGATGGAAGTTTGTCTGCCCATGGTGAGCCAAAGGCTTCCTACAAATTGACATCAGGAACCTAGGGCGGAGACTTTGGTTTCCCATGGAAAAGGACCACCGTTCGTTTCTAATGCTGTCTGCCTGCCACTGTGGTTATGACTGCTGAAGTTCCATACAAATGAGGATATCTCCCAGGTGCAATCTACAACCACGTGGACGTTTGTCTGCCCTCGTAGTGCCAAAGGCCTCCTAAAAACTGACATCAGGAACGTGGGGTGGAGACTTTGGTTTCCCAAGGAAATGGTCCACCGTTTGTGTCTAATGCCGTCTGCCAGCCACTGGGCTTATGCCTACTAAAATTCCACTAAAATTCTATATAAATGAGGATATCTCCCAGGTGCAATCTACAACCACGTGGACGTTTGTCTGCCCTCGTAGTGCCAAAGGCCTCCTAAAAACTGACATCAGGACCGTGGGGTGGAGACTTTGTTTTCCCATGGAAATGGGCCACCGTTTATGTGTAATGCTATGTGCCTGCCACTGGGCTTATGCCTAGTAAAATTCTATACAAATGAGGATATCTCCCAGATGGAGTCTACCACCAGTTGAAAGTTTGTCTGCCTTTGTAATGCCAACGGCCTCCTACAAACTGACATCAGGAATCTGGAGAGAACGCTTTGGTTTCTATTGGAAAAGGGCCACCCTTTGTGTTTAATGCTGTCTCCTTGCCACTGGGTTTATGGCTACTGAAACCACATACACATGAGGATATCTCCCAGATGCAATATGCCACCAGGCGGAAGTTTGTCTGCCCTTGTAGTGCCACAGGCCTCTTAGAAACGGACATCAGGAACGTGGGGTGGAGACTGTGGTTTCCCATAGGAATGGGCCATTGTTCGTGTCTAATGCTGTCGGCCTGCCACTGGGTTTCTTCCTACTAAAATTCCACTAAAATTCCATAGAAATGAGGATATCTCCCAGGTGCAATCTACAACCAGATGGAAGTTTCTCTGCCCTTATATTGGAAAACGCCTCCTACAATGAGACATCAGCAACGTGGGGTGGAGATTTTGGTTTCCCATGGAAAAGGGCCACTGTTCGTGTCCAATGCTGTCTGCGTGCCACTTGGCTTCTGCCTTCTGAAATCCCATACAAATGAGCATATCTCCCCGATGCAATCAACCACCAGATGGAAGTTTTTCTGCCCTTGTATTGCCAAAGGCCTCCTTCAAACTGACATCAGGAACATAGGATGGATAATTTGTCTTTCCATGGAAAAGGGCCACCGTTCTTGTCTAATGCTGTCTGCCTGCCAGTGGGCATATGCCTACTAAAGTTCCATACATATGAGGATATCTCCCAATTGGAATTTCCCACCAGATGGAAGTTTGTCTGCCCTTTTAATGCCAAAGGCCTCCTACAAACTGACATGAGCAGCCTGGGTTGGAGACTTTGGTTTCCCATGGATATTGGGCAGCGTTCATGTGTAATGCTGTCTGCCTGCCGCTGGACTTCTGCCTACTAAAATACCACTAAAATTCCATACAAATGGCGATATCTCCCAGGTCCAATCCACCACCAGATGGAATTTTTTCTGCCCTTGTAGTTCCAATCGCCTCTTACAGACTGACATGAGGAACGGGGGATGGAGACTTTGGTTTCCCATGGAAATGAGCCACTATTCATGTCTAATTCTATCTACCTGCTGCTGGGATTCTGCCTACTAAAATTCCACTAAAATTCCATACAAATGAGTATATCTCCCAGCTACAACCTAACACCAGATGGAAGTTTCTCTGCCCTTGTAGTGCCAAAGGCCTCCTACAAACTGCCATCAGGAACCTATGGTGGAGACTTTGGTTTCCCATGGAAAAGGACCACCCTTCCTGTCTAATGCTCTTTGCCTGGCACTGTGTTTATGACTGCTGAAGTTCCATAAAAATGAGGATATCTCCCAGGTGTAATCTACCACCGGGTGGAAGTTTGTCTGCCCCCGTAGTGCCAAAGGCCTCCTACAAACTGACATCAAGAAGCTGGGGTGGAGACTTTGGTTTCCCATGGAAAAGGTCCATTGTTTGTGTCTAATGCTGTCTGCCTGCCACTGGGCTTCTGCCTGCTGAAATTCCATACAAATGAGGATATCTCCTCGATGCAATCAACCACCAGATGGAACTTTGTCTGCTCTTGTAGTGCCAAAGGCCTCCTACAAACTCACACCAGGACCCTGGAGTGGAGACTTTGGTTTCCCATGGAAATGGGCCAGCGTTCGTGCCTAATGACTTGTGCATGCCACTAGGCTTCTGCCTATTAAAATCCCACTAAAATTCCATACAAATGAGGATGTCTCCCAGGTGCAATCTACCACCAGATGGAAGTTTGTCTGCCCCTGTAGAGCCAAAGGCTTCCTACAAATTGACATCAGTAACCTGGGGCGGACACTTTGGTTTCCCATGGAAAAGGGCCACCGTTCGTGTCTAATGCTGTCTGCCTGCCACTGGGCTTATGGCTACTAAAATTACATACAAATGAGGATATCTCCCAGATGCAATATGCCACCAGTTTGAAGTTTGCCTCCTCTTGTAGTGCCAGAGGCCTCCTAGAAAATGACATCAGGAACCTGGGGTGGAGACTTTGGTTTCCCATGGAAATGGGCCACTATTCATGTCTAATTCTGTCTGCCTGCCGCTGGGATTCTGCCTACTAATATTCCACTTAAATTCCATACAAATGCGAATATCTGCCAGGTGCAATCAAACACCAGATGGAAGTTTCTCTGCCCTTGTGTTTCCAAAGGTCTTCTACAAACTGCCCTCGGGAACCTAGGGTGGAGACTTTGGTTTCCCTAGGAAAAGGACCACTGTTCCTGTCTAATGCTGTCTGCCTGGCACTGTGGTTATGACTGCTGAAGTTCCATAAAAATGAGGATATCTCCCAGGTGCAATCTACCACCAGGTGGAAGTTTGTCTGCCCTCGTAGTGCCAAATGCCTCCTAAAAACTGACATCAGGAACGTGGGGTGGAGACTGTGGTTTCCCATAGAAATGGGCCACCGTTTGTGTCTAATGCTGTCTGACAGCCACTAGGCTTATGCCTACTAAAATTCCACTAAAATTCTATAGAAATGAGGATATCTGCCAGGTACAATCTACAACCAGATGGAAGTTTCTCTGCCCTTGTAGTGCCAAAGGCCTCCTAAAAACTGACATCAGGAACGTGGGGTGGAGACATTGGTTTCCCATGGAAAAGGGGCACCGTTCGTTTCTAATGCTGTCTGCCTGCCACTGGGGTTATGCCTGCAGAAATTCCTCACAAATGAGGATATCTCCCACATGGAATCTACCACCAGTTGGAAGTTTGTCTGCGCTTGTAGTACCAAAGGCCTCGTCCAAACTGATATCAGGCATGTGGGATGGAGACTTTGGTTTCCCCGGGAAATGGGCCACCGTTCGTGTCTAATGCTGTCTGCCTGGCACTGTGGTTATGCCTACTAAAATTCCACTAAAATTCTATTCAAATGAGCATATCTCCCAGGTGCAATCTACCACCAGATGGAAGTTCGTCTGCCCTTGTAGGTCCAAAGGCCTCCTACAAACTGACATCAGCAACGTGAGGTGGAGACTTTGGTTTCCCATGGAAAAGGTCCATTGTTCGTGTCTAATGATGTGTGCCTGCCACTAGGCTTCTGCCTATTAAAATCCCACTAAATTTCCATGCAAATGAGGATGTCTCCCGGGTGCAATCTACCACAAGATGGAAGTTCCTCTGCCCCTGTAGAGCCAAAGGCTTCCTACAAATTGACATCAGGAACCTGGGGCGGACACTTTGGTTTCCCATGGAAAAGGGCCACCGTTCGTGTCTAATGTTGTCTGCCTGCCACTGGGCTGATGGGTACATACAAATGAGGATGTCTCCCAGGTGCAATCTACCACCAGATGGAAGTTTGTCTGCCCCTGTAGAGCCAAAGGCTTCCTACAAACTGACATCAGGAACGTGCGGTGGAGACTTTGGTTTCCCATGGAAATGGGCCACGGTTTGTGTCTAATGCTATGTGCCTGCCACTGGGCTTATGCCTAGTAAAATCCCATACAAATGAGGATATCTCCCAGATGGAGTCTACCACCAGTTGAAAGTTTGTCAGCCCTTCTAATGCCAACGGCCTCATACAAACTGACATCAGGAATCTGGAGAGGATGCATTGGTTTCCCATGGAAAAGGGCCACCTTTGTTGTTCAATGCTGTCTGCCTGCCAGTGGACATATGCCGACTAAAATTCCCTACAAATGAGGATATCTCCACGATGCAATCAACCACCAGACGGAAGTTTGTCTGCCCTTGTCGTTTCAAAGGCCTTCTAGAAACGGACATCAGGAACGTGGGGTGGAGACTTTGGTTTCCCATAGAAATGGGCCATTGTTCGTGTTTAATGCTGTCTGCCTGCCACTGGGCTTCTTCCTACTAAAATTGCACTAAAATTCAATAGAAATGAGGATATCTATCAGGTGTAATCTACCACCAGATGGAAGTTTCTCTGCCCTTATATTGGAAAACGCCTCCTACAAAGTGACATTTGCAACATGGGCTGGAGGTTTTGGTTTCCCACGGAAAAGGGCCACCGTTCGTGTCTAAGGCTGTCTGCCTGTCACTGGGGTTATGCCTGCTGAAATTCCTCACAAATGAGGATATATCCCAGATGCAATATGCCACCAGTTGGAAGTTTGTCCCCTCTTGTAGTGCCAGAGGCCTCCTAAAAAATGACATCAGGAACCTGGGGTGGAGACTTTGGTTTCCCATGGAAATGGGCCACTATTCATGTCTAATTCTTTCTGCCTGCCGCTGGGATTCTGCCTACTAAAATTCCACTCAAATTCCATACAAATGAGGATATCTCCCAGGTGTAATCTACCACCAGGTGGAAGTTTGTCTGCCCTCATAGTGCCAAAGGCCTCCTAAGAACTGACATCAGGAACGTGGGGTGGAGACTTTGGTTTCCCAAGGAAATGGGCCACCGTTTGTGTCTAATGCTGTCTGCCAGCCACTGGGCTTCTTCCTACTAAAATTCCACTAAAATTTCATGGAAATTAGGATATTTCCCAGGTGCAATCTACCACCAGATGGAAGTTTTTCTGCCATTGTAGCTCCAAACGCCTCTTACAAACTGACATCAGGAACGTGGGGTGGAGACTTTGGTTTCCCATGGGAAAGGGGCACCATTCGTGTCTAATGCTGTCTTCCTGCCACTGGGCTTCTGTCTGCTGAAATTCCATACAAATGAGGATATCTCCTCGATGCAATCAACCATCAGATGGAACTTTGTCTGCCCTTTTAGTGCCAAAGGCCTCTTACAAACTGACATCAGGACCGTGGGGTGGAGACTTTGTTTTCCCATGGAAATGGGCCAGCGTTCGTGTCTAATGCTGTGTGCCTGCCACTAGGATTCTGCCTATTAAAATCCCACTAAAATTCCATACAATGAGGATGTCTCCCAGGTGCAATCTACTACCACATGGAAGTTTGTCTGCCCTGTAGTGCCAAAGGCTTCCTACAAATTGATATCAGGAACCTGGGGTGGAGACTTTGGTTTCCCATGGAAAAGGGCCACCGTTAGTGTCTAATGCTGTCTGCCTGCCACTGGGCTTATGGCTACTAAAATTACATACAAATGAGAATATCTCCCAGATGCAATATGCCACCAGTTGGAAGTTTGTCTCCTCTTGTAGTGCCAGAGGCCTCCTAGAAAATGACATCAGGAACCTGGGGTGGAGACTTTGGTTTCCCATGGAAATGGGCCACTATTCATGTCTAATTCTGTCTGCCTGCCGCTGGGCTTATGCCTACTAAAATTCCACTACAATTCCATACAAATGAGAATATCTACCAGGTGCAATCAAACACCAGATGGACCTTTCTCTGCCCTTTTGTTTCCAAAGGCCTCCTACAAACTGCCATCAGGAACCTAGGGTGGAGACTTTGGTTTCCCATGGAAAAGGACCACCGTTCCTGTCTAATGCTGTCTGCCTGGCACTGAGGTTATGACTGCTGAAGTTCCATACAAATGAGGATATTTCCCAGGTGCAATCTACCACCAGATGGAAGTTTGTCTGCCTTCGTAGTGCCAAAGGCCTCCTCCAAACTGACACCAGCAACCTGGAGTGGAGACTTTGGTTTCCCATGGAAATGGGCCAGCGTTCGTGTCTAATGATGTGTTCCTGCCACTAGGCTTCTGCCTATTAAAATACCACTAAAATTCCTTACAAATGAGGATGTCTCCCAGGTGCAATCTACCACCAGATAGAAGTTTGTCTGCCCCTGTAGAGCCAAAGGCTTCCTACAAATTGACATCAGGAACCTTGGGCCGAGACTTTGGTTTCCCATGGAAAAGGGCCACCGTTCGTATCTTATGCTGTCTGCCTGCTACTGGGCTTATGGCTACTAAAATTACATACAAATGAGGATATCTCCCAGATGCAATATGCCAGCAGTTGGAAGTTAGTCTCCTCTTGTAGTGCCAGAGGCCGCCTAAAAAATGACATCAGGAACCTGGGGTGGAGACTTTGGTTTCCCATGGAAATGGGCCACTATTCATGTCTAATTCTGCCTGCCTGCCGCTGGGATTCTGCCTACTAAAATTCCTCTAAAATTCCATACAAATGAGAATATCTCCCAGGTGCAATCTACCACCAGATGGAAGTTTGTCTGCCCATGGTGAGCCAAAGGCTTCCTACAAATTGACATCAGGAACCTAGGGCGGAGACTTTGGTTTCCCATGGAAAAGGACCACCGTTCGTTTCTAATGCTGTCTGCCTGCCACTGTGGTTATGACTGCTGAAGTTCCATACAAATGAGGATATCTCCCAGGTGCAATCTACAACCACGTGGACGTTTGTCTGCCCTCGTAGTGCCAAAGGCCTCCTAAAAACTGACATCAGGAACGTGGGGTGGAGACTTTGGTTTCCCAAGGAAATGGTCCACCGTTTGTGTCTAATGCCGTCTGCCAGCCACTGGGCTTATGCCTACTAAAATTCCACTAAAATTCTATATAAATGAGGATATCTCCCAGGTGCAATCTACAACCACGTGGACGTTTGTCTGCCCTCGTAGTGCCAAAGGCCTCCTAAAAACTGACATCAGGACCGTGGGGTGGAGACTTTGTTTTCCCATGGAAATGGGCCACCGTTTATGTGTAATGCTATGTGCCTGCCACTGGGCTTATGCCTAGTAAAATTCTATACAAATGAGGATATCTCCCAGATGGAGTCTACCACCAGTTGAAAGTTTGTCTGCCTTTGTAATGCCAACGGCCTCCTACAAACTGACATCAGGAATCTGGAGAGAACGCTTTGGTTTCTATTGGAAAAGGGCCACCCTTTGTGTTTAATGCTGTCTCCTTGCCACTGGGTTTATGGCTACTGAAACCACATACACATGAGGATATCTCCCAGATGCAATATGCCACCAGGCGGAAGTTTGTCTGCCCTTGTAGTGCCACAGGCCTCTTAGAAACGGACATCAGGAACGTGGGGTGGAGACTGTGGTTTCCCATAGGAATGGGCCATTGTTCGTGTCTAATGCTGTCGGCCTGCCACTGGGTTTCTTCCTACTAAAATTCCACTAAAATTCCATAGAAATGAGGATATCTCCCAGGTGCAATCTACAACCAGATGGAAGTTTCTCTGCCCTTATATTGGAAAACGCCTCCTACAATGAGACATCAGCAACGTGGGGTGGAGATTTTGGTTTCCCATGGAAAAGGGCCACTGTTCGTGTCCAATGCTGTCTGCGTGCCACTTGGCTTCTGCCTTCTGAAATCCCATACAAATGAGCATATCTCCCCGATGCAATCAACCACCAGATGGAAGTTTTTCTGCCCTTGTATTGCCAAAGGCCTCCTTCAAACTGACATCAGGAACATAGGATGGATAATTTGTCTTTCCATGGAAAAGGGCCACCGTTCTTGTCTAATGCTGTCTGCCTGCCAGTGGGCATATGCCTACTAAAGTTCCATACATATGAGGATATCTCCCAATTGGAATTTCCCACCAGATGGAAGTTTGTCTGCCCTTTTAATGCCAAAGGCCTCCTACAAACTGACATGAGCAGCCTGGGTTGGAGACTTTGGTTTCCCATGGATATTGGGCAGCGTTCATGTGTAATGCTGTCTGCCTGCCGCTGGACTTCTGCCTACTAAAATACCACTAAAATTCCATACAAATGGCGATATCTCCCAGGTCCAATCCACCACCAGATGGAATTTTTTCTGCCCTTGTAGTTCCAATCGCCTCTTACAGACTGACATGAGGAACGGGGGATGGAGACTTTGGTTTCCCATGGAAATGAGCCACTATTCATGTCTAATTCTATCTACCTGCTGCTGGGATTCTGCCTACTAAAATTCCACTAAAATTCCATACAAATGAGTATATCTCCCAGCTACAACCTAACACCAGATGGAAGTTTCTCTGCCCTTGTAGTGCCAAAGGCCTCCTACAAACTGCCATCAGGAACCTATGGTGGAGACTTTGGTTTCCCATGGAAAAGGACCACCCTTCCTGTCTAATGCTCTTTGCCTGGCACTGTGTTTATGACTGCTGAAGTTCCATAAAAATGAGGATATCTCCCAGGTGTAATCTACCACCGGGTGGAAGTTTGTCTGCCCCCGTAGTGCCAAAGGCCTCCTACAAACTGACATCAAGAAGCTGGGGTGGAGACTTTGGTTTCCCATGGAAAAGGTCCATTGTTTGTGTCTAATGCTGTCTGCCTGCCACTGGGCTTCTGCCTGCTGAAATTCCATACAAATGAGGATATCTCCTCGATGCAATCAACCACCAGATGGAACTTTGTCTGCTCTTGTAGTGCCAAAGGCCTCCTACAAACTCACACCAGGACCCTGGAGTGGAGACTTTGGTTTCCCATGGAAATGGGCCAGCGTTTGTGCCTAATGACTTGTGCATGCCACTAGGCTTCTGCCTATTAAAATCCCACTAAAATTCCATACAAATGAGGATGTCTCCCAGGTGCAATCTACCACCAGATGGAAGTTTGTCTCCTCTTGTAGTGCCAGAGGCCTCCTAGAAAATGACATCAGGAACCTGGGGTGGAGACTTTGGTTTCCCATGGAAATGGGCCACTATTCATGTCTAATTCTGTCTGCCTGCCGCTGGGCTTATGCCTACTAAAATTCCACTACAATTCCATACAAATGAGAATATCTACCAGGTGCAATCAAACACCAGATGGACCTTTCTCTGCCCTTTTGTTTCCAAAGGCCTCCTACAAACTGCCATCAGGAACCTAGGGTGGAGACTTTGGTTTCCCATGGAAAAGGACCACCGTTCCTGTCTAATGCTGTCTGCCTGGCACTGAGGTTATGACTGCTGAAGTTCCATACAAATGAGGATATTTCCCAGGTGCAATCTACCACCAGATGGAAGTTTGTCTGCCTTCGTAGTGCCAAAGGCCTCCTCCAAACTGACACCAGCAACCTGGAGTGGAGACTTTGGTTTCCCATGGAAATGGGCCAGCGTTCGTGTCTAATGATGTGTTCCTGCCACTAGGCTTCTGCCTATTAAAATACCACTAAAATTCCTTACAAATGAGGATGTCTCCCAGGTGCAATCTACCACCAGATAGAAGTTTGTCTGCCCCTGTAGAGCCAAAGGCTTCCTACAAATTGACATCAGGAACCTTGGGCCGAGACTTTGGTTTCCCATGGAAAAGGGCCACCGTTCGTATCTTATGCTGTCTGCCTGCTACTGGGCTTATGGCTACTAAAATTACATACAAATGAGGATATCTCCCAGATGCAATATGCCAGCAGTTGGAAGTTAGTCTCCTCTTGTAGTGCCAGAGGCCGCCTAAAAAATGACATCAGGAACCTGGGGTGGAGACTTTGGTTTCCCATGGAAATGGGCCACTATTCATGTCTAATTCTGCCTGCCTGCCGCTGGGATTCTGCCTACTAAAATTCCTCTAAAATTCCATACAAATGAGAATATCTCCCAGGTGCAATCTACCACCAGATGGAAGTTTGTCTGCCCATGGTGAGCCAAAGGCTTCCTACAAATTGACATCAGGAACCTAGGGCGGAGACTTTGGTTTCCCATGGAAAAGGACCACCGTTCGTTTCTAATGCTGTCTGCCTGCCACTGTGGTTATGACTGCTGAAGTTCCATACAAATGAGGATATCTCCCAGGTGCAATCTACAACCACGTGGACGTTTGTCTGCCCTCGTAGTGCCAAAGGCCTCCTAAAAACTGACATCAGGAACGTGGGGTGGAGACTTTGGTTTCCCAAGGAAATGGTCCACCGTTTGTGTCTAATGCCGTCTGCCAGCCACTGGGCTTATGCCTACTAAAATTCCACTAAAATTCTATATAAATGAGGATATCTCCCAGGTGCAATCTACAACCACGTGGACGTTTGTCTGCCCTCGTAGTGCCAAAGGCCTCCTAAAAACTGACATCAGGACCGTGGGGTGGAGACTTTGTTTTCCCATGGAAATGGGCCACCGTTTATGTGTAATGCTATGTGCCTGCCACTGGGCTTATGCCTAGTAAAATTCTATACAAATGAGGATATCTCCCAGATGGAGTCTACCACCAGTTGAAAGTTTGTCTGCCTTTGTAATGCCAACGGCCTCCTACAAACTGACATCAGGAATCTGGAGAGAACGCTTTGGTTTCTATTGGAAAAGGGCCACCCTTTGTGTTTAATGCTGTCTCCTTGCCACTGGGTTTATGGCTACTGAAACCACATACACATGAGGATATCTCCCAGATGCAATATGCCACCAGGCGGAAGTTTGTCTGCCCTTGTAGTGCCACAGGCCTCTTAGAAACGGACATCAGGAACGTGGGGTGGAGACTGTGGTTTCCCATAGGAATGGGCCATTGTTCGTGTCTAATGCTGTCGGCCTGCCACTGGGTTTCTTCCTACTAAAATTCCACTAAAATTCCATAGAAATGAGGATATCTCCCAGGTGCAATCTACAACCAGATGGAAGTTTCTCTGCCCTTATATTGGAAAACGCCTCCTACAATGAGACATCAGCAACGTGGGGTGGAGATTTTGGTTTCCCATGGAAAAGGGCCACTGTTCGTGTCCAATGCTGTCTGCGTGCCACTTGGCTTCTGCCTTCTGAAATCCCATACAAATGAGCATATCTCCCCGATGCAATCAACCACCAGATGGAAGTTTTTCTGCCCTTGTATTGCCAAAGGCCTCCTTCAAACTGACATCAGGAACATAGGATGGATAATTTGTCTTTCCATGGAAAAGGGCCACCGTTCTTGTCTAATGCTGTCTGCCTGCCAGTGGGCATATGCCTACTAAAGTTCCATACATATGAGGATATCTCCCAATTGGAATTTCCCACCAGATGGAAGTTTGTCTGCCCTTTTAATGCCAAAGGCCTCCTACAAACTGACATGAGCAGCCTGGGTTGGAGACTTTGGTTTCCCATGGATATTGGGCAGCGTTCATGTGTAATGCTGTCTGCCTGCCGCTGGACTTCTGCCTACTAAAATACCACTAAAATTCCATACAAATGGCGATATCTCCCAGGTCCAATCCACCACCAGATGGAATTTTTTCTGCCCTTGTAGTTCCAATCGCCTCTTACAGACTGACATGAGGAACGGGGGATGGAGACTTTGGTTTCCCATGGAAATGAGCCACTATTCATGTCTAATTCTATCTACCTGCTGCTGGGATTCTGCCTACTAAAATTCCACTAAAATTCCATACAAATGAGTATATCTCCCAGCTACAACCTAACACCAGATGGAAGTTTCTCTGCCCTTGTAGTGCCAAAGGCCTCCTACAAACTGCCATCAGGAACCTATGGTGGAGACTTTGGTTTCCCATGGAAAAGGACCACCCTTCCTGTCTAATGCTCTTTGCCTGGCACTGTGTTTATGACTGCTGAAGTTCCATAAAAATGAGGATATCTCCCAGGTGTAATCTACCACCGGGTGGAAGTTTGTCTGCCCCCGTAGTGCCAAAGGCCTCCTACAAACTGACATCAAGAAGCTGGGGTGGAGACTTTGGTTTCCCATGGAAAAGGTCCATTGTTTGTGTCTAATGCTGTCTGCCTGCCACTGGGCTTCTGCCTGCTGAAATTCCATACAAATGAGGATATCTCCTCGATGCAATCAACCACCAGATGGAACTTTGTCTGCTCTTGTAGTGCCAAAGGCCTCCTACAAACTCACACCAGGACCCTGGAGTGGAGACTTTGGTTTCCCATGGAAATGGGCCAGCGTTTGTGCCTAATGACTTGTGCATGCCACTAGGCTTCTGCCTATTAAAATCCCACTAAAATTCCATACAAATGAGGATGTCTCCCAGGTGCAATCTACCACCAGATGGAAGTTTGTCTGCCCCTGTAGAGCCAAAGGCTTCCTACAAATTGACATCAGTAACCTGGGGCGGACACTTTGGTTTCCCATGGAAAAGGGCCACCGTTCGTGTCTAATGCTGTCTGCCTGCCACTGGGCTTATGGCTACTAAAATTACATACAAATGAGGATATCTCCCAGATGCAATATGCCACCAGTTTGAAGTTTGCCTCCTCTTGTAGTGCCAGAGGCCTCCTAGAAAATGACATCAGGAACCTGGGGTGGAGACTTTGGTTTCCCATGGAAATGGGCCACTATTCATGTCTAATTCTGTCTGCCTGCCGCTGGGATTCTGCCTACTAATATTCCACTTAAATTCCATACAAATGCGAATATCTGCCAGGTGCAATCAAACACCAGATGGAAGTTTCTCTGCCCTTGTGTTTCCAAAGGTCTTCTACAAACTGCCCTCGGGAACCTAGGGTGGAGACTTTGGTTTCCCTAGGAAAAGGACCACTGTTCCTGTCTAATGCTGTCTGCCTGGCACTGTGGTTATGACTGCTGAAGTTCCATAAAAATGAGGATATCTCCCAGGTGCAATCTACCACCAGGTGGAAGTTTGTCTGCCCTCGTAGTGCCAAATGCCTCCTAAAAACTGACATCAGGAACGTGGGGTGGAGACTGTGGTTTCCCATAGAAATGGGCCACCGTTTGTGTCTAATGCTGTCTGACAGCCACTAGGCTTATGCCTACTAAAATTCCACTAAAATTCTATAGAAATGAGGATATCTGCCAGGTACAATCTACAACCAGATGGAAGTTTCTCTGCCCTTGTAGTGCCAAAGGCCTCCTAAAAACTGACATCAGGAACGTGGGGTGGAGACATTGGTTTCCCATGGAAAAGGGGCACCGTTCGTTTCTAATGCTGTCTGCCTGCCACTGGGGTTATGCCTGCAGAAATTCCTCACAAATGAGGATATCTCCCACATGGAATCTACCACCAGTTGGAAGTTTGTCTGCGCTTGTAGTACCAAAGGCCTCGTCCAAACTGATATCAGGCATGTGGGATGGAGACTTTGGTTTCCCCGGGAAATGGGCCACCGTTCGTGTCTAATGCTGTCTGCCTGGCACTGTGGTTATGCCTACTAAAATTCCACTAAAATTCTATTCAAATGAGCATATCTCCCAGGTGCAATCTACCACCAGATGGAAGTTCGTCTGCCCTTGTAGGTCCAAAGGCCTCCTACAAACTGACATCAGCAACGTGAGGTGGAGACTTTGGTTTCCCATGGAAAAGGTCCATTGTTCGTGTCTAATGATGTGTGCCTGCCACTAGGCTTCTGCCTATTAAAATCCCACTAAATTTCCATGCAAATGAGGATGTCTCCCGGGTGCAATCTACCACAAGATGGAAGTTCCTCTGCCCCTGTAGAGCCAAAGGCTTCCTACAAATTGACATCAGGAACCTGGGGCGGACACTTTGGTTTCCCATGGAAAAGGGCCACCGTTCGTGTCTAATGTTGTCTGCCTGCCACTGGGCTGATGGGTACATACAAATGAGGATGTCTCCCAGGTGCAATCTACCACCAGATGGAAGTTTGTCTGCCCCTGTAGAGCCAAAGGCTTCCTACAAACTGACATCAGGAACGTGCGGTGGAGACTTTGGTTTCCCATGGAAATGGGCCACGGTTTGTGTCTAATGCTATGTGCCTGCCACTGGGCTTATGCCTAGTAAAATCCCATACAAATGAGGATATCTCCCAGATGGAGTCTACCACCAGTTGAAAGTTTGTCAGCCCTTCTAATGCCAACGGCCTCATACAAACTGACATCAGGAATCTGGAGAGGATGCATTGGTTTCCCATGGAAAAGGGCCACCTTTGTTGTTCAATGCTGTCTGCCTGCCAGTGGACATATGCCGACTAAAATTCCCTACAAATGAGGATATCTCCACGATGCAATCAACCACCAGACGGAAGTTTGTCTGCCCTTGTCGTTTCAAAGGCCTTCTAGAAACGGACATCAGGAACGTGGGGTGGAGACTTTGGTTTCCCATAGAAATGGGCCATTGTTCGTGTTTAATGCTGTCTGCCTGCCACTGGGCTTCTTCCTACTAAAATTGCACTAAAATTCAATAGAAATGAGGATATCTATCAGGTGTAATCTACCACCAGATGGAAGTTTCTCTGCCCTTATATTGGAAAACGCCTCCTACAAAGTGACATTTGCAACATGGGCTGGAGGTTTTGGTTTCCCACGGAAAAGGGCCACCGTTCGTGTCTAAGGCTGTCTGCCTGTCACTGGGGTTATGCCTGCTGAAATTCCTCACAAATGAGGATATATCCCAGATGCAATATGCCACCAGTTGGAAGTTTGTCCCCTCTTGTAGTGCCAGAGGCCTCCTAAAAAATGACATCAGGAACCTGGGGTGGAGACTTTGGTTTCCCATGGAAATGGGCCACTATTCATGTCTAATTCTTTCTGCCTGCCGCTGGGATTCTGCCTACTAAAATTCCACTCAAATTCCATACAAATGAGGATATCTCCCAGGTGTAATCTACCACCAGGTGGAAGTTTGTCTGCCCTCATAGTGCCAAAGGCCTCCTAAGAACTGACATCAGGAACGTGGGGTGGAGACTTTGGTTTCCCAAGGAAATGGGCCACCGTTTGTGTCTAATGCTGTCTGCCAGCCACTGGGCTTCTTCCTACTAAAATTCCACTAAAATTTCATGGAAATTAGGATATTTCCCAGGTGCAATCTACCACCAGATGGAAGTTTTTCTGCCATTGTAGCTCCAAACGCCTCTTACAAACTGACATCAGGAACGTGGGGTGGAGACTTTGGTTTCCCATGGGAAAGGGGCACCATTCGTGTCTAATGCTGTCTGCCTGCCACTGGGCTTCTGTCTGCTGAAATTCCATACAAATGAGGATATCTCCTCGATGCAATCAACCATCAGATGGAACTTTGTCTGCCCTTTTAGTGCCAAAGGCCTCTTACAAACTGACATCAGGACCGTGGGGTGGAGACTTTGGTTTCCCATGGAAATGGGCCAGCGTTCGTGTCTAATGCTGTGTGCCTGCCACTAGGATTCTGCCTATTAAAATCCCACTAAAATTCCATACAATGAGGATGTCTCCCAGGTGCAATCTACTACCACATGGAAGTTTGTCTGCCCTGTAGTGCCAAAGGCTTCCTACAAATTGATATCAGGAACCTGGGGTGGAGACTTTGGTTTCCCATGGAAAAGGGCCACCGTTAGTGTCTAATGCTGTCTGCCTGCCACTGGGCTTATGGCTACTAAAATTACATACAAATGAGAATATCTCCCAGATGCAATATGCCACCAGTTGGAAGTTTGTCTCCTCTTGTAGTGCCAGAGGCCTCCTAGAAAATGACATCAGGAACCTGGGGTGGAGACTTTGGTTTCCCATGGAAATGGGCCACTATTCATGTCTAATTCTGTCTGCCTGCCGCTGGGCTTATGCCTACTAAAATTCCACTACAATTCCATACAAATGAGAATATCTACCAGGTGCAATCAAACACCAGATGGACCTTTCTCTGCCCTTTTGTTTCCAAAGGCCTCCTACAAACTGCCATCAGGAACCTAGGGTGGAGACTTTGGTTTCCCATGGAAAAGGACCACCGTTCCTGTCTAATGCTGTCTGCCTGGCACTGAGGTTATGACTGCTGAAGTTCCATACAAATGAGGATATTTCCCAGGTGCAATCTACCACCAGATGGAAGTTTGTCTGCCTTCGTAGTGCCAAAGGCCTCCTCCAAACTGACACCAGCAACCTGGAGTGGAGACTTTGGTTTCCCATGGAAATGGGCCAGCGTTCGTGTCTAATGATGTGTTCCTGCCACTAGGCTTCTGCCTATTAAAATACCACTAAAATTCCTTACAAATGAGGATGTCTCCCAGGTGCAATCTACCACCAGATAGAAGTTTGTCTGCCCCTGTAGAGCCAAAGGCTTCCTACAAATTGACATCAGGAACCTTGGGCCGAGACTTTGGTTTCCCATGGAAAAGGGCCACCGTTCGTATCTTATGCTGTCTGCCTGCTACTGGGCTTATGGCTACTAAAATTACATACAAATGAGGATATCTCCCAGATGCAATATGCCAGCAGTTGGAAGTTAGTCTCCTCTTGTAGTGCCAGAGGCCGCCTAAAAAATGACATCAGGAACCTGGGGTGGAGACTTTGGTTTCCCATGGAAATGGGCCACTATTCATGTCTAATTCTGCCTGCCTGCCGCTGGGATTCTGCCTACTAAAATTCCTCTAAAATTCCATACAAATGAGAATATCTCCCAGGTGCAATCTACCACCAGATGGAAGTTTGTCTGCCCATGGTGAGCCAAAGGCTTCCTACAAATTGACATCAGGAACCTAGGGCGGAGACTTTGGTTTCCCATGGAAAAGGACCACCGTTCGTTTCTAATGCTGTCTGCCTGCCACTGTGGTTATGACTGCTGAAGTTCCATACAAATGAGGATATCTCCCAGGTGCAATCTACAACCACGTGGACGTTTGTCTGCCCTCGTAGTGCCAAAGGCCTCCTAAAAACTGACATCAGGAACGTGGGGTGGAGACTTTGGTTTCCCAAGGAAATGGTCCACCGTTTGTGTCTAATGCCATCTGCCAGCCACTGGGCTTATGCCTACTAAAATTCCACTAAAATTCTATATAAATGAGGATATCTCCCAGGTGCAATCTACAACCACGTGGACGTTTGTCTGCCCTCGTAGTGCCAAAGGCCTCCTAAAAACTGACATCAGGACCGTGGGGTGGAGACTTTGTTTTCCCATGGAAATGGGCCACCGTTTATGTGTAATGCTATGTGCCTGCCACTGGGCTTATGCCTAGTAAAATTCTATACAAATGAGGATATCTCCCAGATGGAGTCTACCACCAGTTGAAAGTTTGTCTGCCTTTGTAATGCCAACGGCCTCCTACAAACTGACATCAGGAATCTGGAGAGAACGCTTTGGTTTCTATTGGAAAAGGGCCACCCTTTGTGTTTAATGCTGTCTCCTTGCCACTGGGTTTATGGCTACTGAAACCACATACACATGAGGATATCTCCCAGATGCAATATGCCACCAGGCGGAAGTTTGTCTGCCCTTGTAGTGCCACAGGCCTCTTAGAAACGGACATCAGGAACGTGGGGTGGAGACTGTGGTTTCCCATAGGAATGGGCCATTGTTCGTGTCTAATGCTGTCGGCCTGCCACTGGGTTTCTTCCTACTAAAATTCCACTAAAATTCCATAGAAATGAGGATATCTCCCAGGTGCAATCTACAACCAGATGGAAGTTTCTCTGCCCTTATATTGGAAAACGCCTCCTACAATGAGACATCAGCAACGTGGGGTGGAGATTTTGGTTTCCCATGGAAAAGGGCCACTGTTCGTGTCCAATGCTGTCTGCGTGCCACTTGGCTTCTGCCTTCTGAAATCCCATACAAATGAGCATATCTCCCCGATGCAATCAACCACCAGATGGAAGTTTTTCTGCCCTTGTATTGCCAAAGGCCTCCTTCAAACTGACATCAGGAACATAGGATGGATAATTTGTCTTTCCATGGAAAAGGGCCACCGTTCTTGTCTAATGCTGTCTGCCTGCCAGTGGGCATATGCCTACTAAAGTTCCATACATATGAGGATATCTCCCAATTGGAATTTCCCACCAGATGGAAGTTTGTCTGCCCTTTTAATGCCAAAGGCCTCCTACAAACTGACATGAGCAGCCTGGGTTGGAGACTTTGGTTTCCCATGGATATTGGGCAGCGTTCATGTGTAATGCTGTCTGCCTGCCGCTGGACTTCTGCCTACTAAAATACCACTAAAATTCCATACAAATGGCGATATCTCCCAGGTCCAATCCACCACCAGATGGAATTTTTTCTGCCCTTGTAGTTCCAATCGCCTCTTACAGACTGACATGAGGAACGGGGGATGGAGACTTTGGTTTCCCATGGAAATGAGCCACTATTCATGTCTAATTCTATCTACCTGCTGCTGGGATTCTGCCTACTAAAATTCCACTAAAATTCCATACAAATGAGTATATCTCCCAGCTACAACCTAACACCAGATGGAAGTTTCTCTGCCCTTGTAGTGCCAAAGGCCTCCTACAAACTGCCATCAGGAACCTATGGTGGAGACTTTGGTTTCCCATGGAAAAGGACCACCCTTCCTGTCTAATGCTCTTTGCCTGGCACTGTGTTTATGACTGCTGAAGTTCCATAAAAATGAGGATATCTCCCAGGTGTAATCTACCACCGGGTGGAAGTTTGTCTGCCCCCGTAGTGCCAAAGGCCTCCTACAAACTGACATCAAGAAGCTGGGGTGGAGACTTTGGTTTCCCATGGAAAAGGTCCATTGTTTGTGTCTAATGCTGTCTGCCTGCCACTGGGCTTCTGCCTGCTGAAATTCCATACAAATGAGGATATCTCCTCGATGCAATCAACCACCAGATGGAACTTTGTCTGCTCTTGTAGTGCCAAAGGCCTCCTACAAACTCACACCAGGACCCTGGAGTGGAGACTTTGGTTTCCCATGGAAATGGGCCAGCGTTCGTGCCTAATGACTTGTGCATGCCACTAGGCTTCTGCCTATTAAAATCCCACTAAAATTCCATACAAATGAGGATGTCTCCCAGGTGCAATCTACCACCAGATGGAAGTTTGTCTGCCCCTGTAGAGCCAAAGGCTTCCTACAAATTGACATCAGTAACCTGGGGCGGACACTTTGGTTTCCCATGGAAAAGGGCCACCGTTCGTGTCTAATGCTGTCTGCCTGCCACTGGGCTTATGGCTACTAAAATTACATACAAATGAGGATATCTCCCAGATGCAATATGCCACCAGTTTGAAGTTTGCCTCCTCTTGTAGTGCCAGAGGCCTCCTAGAAAATGACATCAGGAACCTGGGGTGGAGACTTTGGTTTCCCATGGAAATGGGCCACTATTCATGTCTAATTCTGTCTGCCTGCCGCTGGGATTCTGCCTACTAATATTCCACTTAAATTCCATACAAATGAGAATATCTGCCAGGTGCAATCAAACACCAGATGGAAGTTTCTCTGCCCTTGTGTTTCCAAAGGTCTTCTACAAACTGCCCTCGGGAACCTAGGGTGGAGACTTTGGTTTCCCTAGGAAAAGGACCACTGTTCCTGTCTAATGCTGTCTGCCTGGCACTGTGGTTATGACTGCTGAAGTTCCATAAAAATGAGGATATCTCCCAGGTGCAATCTACCACCAGGTGGAAGTTTGTCTGCCCTCGTAGTGCCAAATGCCTCCTAAAAACTGACATCAGGAACGTGGGGTGGAGACTGTGGTTTCCCATAGAAATGGGCCACCGTTTGTGTCTAATGCTGTCTGACAGCCACTAGGCTTATGCCTACTAAAATTCCACTAAAATTCTATAGAAATGAGGATATCTGCCAGGTACAATCTACAACCAGATGGAAGTTTCTCTGCCCTTGTAGTGCCAAAGGCCTCCTAAAAACTGACATCAGGAACGTGGGGTGGAGACATTGGTTTCCCATGGAAAAGGGGCACCGTTCGTTTCTAATGCTGTCTGCCTGCCACTGGGGTTATGCCTGCAGAAATTCCTCACAAATGAGGATATCTCCCACATGGAATCTACCACCAGTTGGAAGTTTGTCTGCGCTTGTAGTACCAAAGGCCTCGTCCAAACTGATATCAGGCATGTGGGATGGAGACTTTGGTTTCCCCGGGAAATGGGCCACCGTTCGTGTCTAATGCTGTCTGCCTGGCACTGTGGTTATGCCTACTAAAATTCCACTAAAATTCTATTCAAATGAGCATATCTCCCAGGTGCAATCTACCACCAGATGGAAGTTCGTCTGCCCTTGTAGGTCCAAAGGCCTCCTACAAACTGACATCAGCAACGTGAGGTGGAGACTTTGGTTTCCCATGGAAAAGGTCCATTGTTCGTGTCTAATGATGTGTGCCTGCCACTAGGCTTCTGCCTATTAAAATCCCACTAAATTTCCATGCAAATGAGGATGTCTCCCGGGTGCAATCTACCACAAGATGGAAGTTCCTCTGCCCCTGTAGAGCCAAAGGCTTCCTACAAATTGACATCAGGAACCTGGGGCGGACACTTTGGTTTCCCATGGAAAAGGGCCACCGTTAGTGTCTAATGTTGTCTGCCTGCCACTGGGCTTATGGGTACTAAAATTCCATACAAATGAGGATGTCTCCCAGGTGCAATCTACCACCAGATGGAAGTTTGTCTGCCCCTGTAGAGCCAAAGGCTTCCTACAAACTGACATCAGGAACGTGCGGTGGAGACTTTGGTTTCCCATGGAAATGGGCCACGGTTTGTGTCTAATGCTATGTGCCTGCCACTGGGCTTATGCCTAGTAAAATCCCATACAAATGAGGATATCTCCCAGATGGAGTCTACCACCAGTTGAAAGTTTGTCAGCCCTTCTAATGCCAACGGCCTCATACAAACTGACATCAGGAATCTGGAGAGGACGCATTGGTTTCCCATGGAAAAGGGCCACCTTTGTTGTTCAATGCTGTCTGCCTGCCAGTGGACATATGCCGACTAAAATTCCCTACAAATGAGGATATCTCCCAAATGCAATTTCCCACCAGATGGAAGTTTGTCTGCCCTTTTAATGCCAAAGGCCTCCTACAAACTGACATCAGGAGCCTGGGTTGGAGAGTTTGTTTTCCCATGGAAAAGGGCCACCGTACGTGTCTAAGTCTCTCTGCCTGCCACTGGGCTTCTACCTGCTGAAATTCCATACAAATGAGGATATCTCCCCGATGTAATCAGCCACCAGACGGAAGTTTGTTTGCCCTTGTACTGCCAAAGGCCTCCTAAAACCTGACATCAGGAACGTGGCCTGGAGATTTTTGGCTGCCCATGGGAAAAGGGCCACCGTTCATGTCTAATGGTATCTGCCTGCCACTGGGCTTCTACCTACTGAAATTCCATACAAATGAGGATATCTCCACGATGCAATCAACCACCAGACGGAAGTTTGTCTACCTTTGTAGTGTCAAAGGCCTCCTAGAAACGGACATCAGGAACGTGGGGTGGAGACTTTGGTTTCCCATAGAAATGGGCCATTGTTCGTGTTTAATGCTGTCTGCCTGCCACTGGGCTTCTTCCTACTAAAATTGCACTAAAATTCAATAGAAATGGGGATATCTATCAGGTGTAATCTACCACCAGATGGAAGTTTCTCTGCCCTTATATTGGAAAACGCCTCCTACAAAGTGACATTTGCAACATGGGCTGGAGGTTTTGGTTTCCCACGGAAAAGGGCCACCGTTCGTGTCTAAGGCTGTCTGCCTGTCACTGGGGTTATGCCTGCTGAAATTCCTCACAAATGAGGATATATCCCAGATGCAATATGCCACCAGTTGGAAGTTTGTCCCCTCTTGTAGTGCCAGAGGCCTCCTAAAAAATGACATCAGGAACCTGGGGTGGAGACTTTGGTTTCCCATGGAAATGGGCCACTATTCATGTCTAATTCTGTCTGCCTGCCGCTGGGATTCTGCCTACTAAAATTCCACTCAAATTCCATACAAATGAGGATATCTCCCAGGTGTAATCTACCACCAGGTGGAAGTTTGTCTGCCCTCATAGTGCCAAAGGCCTCCTAAGAACTGACATCAGGAACGTGGGGTGGAGACTTTGGTTTCCCAAGGAAATGGGCCACCGTTTGTGTCTAATGCTGTCTGCCAGCCACTGGGCTTCTTCCTACTAAAATTCCACTAAAATTTCATGGAAATTAGGATATTTCCCAGGTGCAATCTACCACCAGATGGAAGTTTTTCTGCCCTTGTAGCTCCAAACGCCTCTTACAAACTGACATCAGGAACGTGGGGTGGAGACTTTGGTTTCCCATGGGAAAGGGGCACCGTTCGTGTCTAATGCTGTCTGCCTGCCACTGGGCTTCTGTCTGCTGAAATTCCATACAAATGAGGATATCTCCTCGATGCAATCAACCATCTGATGGAACTTTGTCTGCCCTTTTACTGCCAAAGGCCTCTTACAAACTGACATCAGGACCGTGGGGTGGAGACTTTGGTTTCCCATGGAAATGGGCCAGCGTTCGTGTCTAATGCTGTGTGCCTGCCACTAGGATTCTGCCTATTAAAATCCCACTAAAATTCCATACAAATGAGGATGTCTCCCAGGTGCAATCTACTACCACATGGAAGTTTGTCTGCCCTGTAGTGCCAAAGGCTTCCTACAAATTGATATCAGGAACCTGGGGTGGAGACTTTGGTTTCCCATGGAAAAGGGCCACCGTTAGTGTCTAATGCTGTCTGCCTGCCACTGGGCTTATGGCTACTAAAATTACATACAAATGAGAATATCTCCCAGATGCAATATGCCACCAGTTGGAAGTTTGTCTCCTCTTGTAGTGCCAGAGGCCTCCTAGAAAATGACATCAGGAACCTGGGGTGGAGACTTTGGTTTCCCATGGAAATGGGCCACTATTCATGTCTAATTCTGTCTGCCTGCCGCTGGGCTTATGCCTACTAAAATTCCACTACAATTCCATACAAATGAGAATATCTACCAGGTGCAATCAAACACCAGATGGACCTTTCTCTGCCCTTTTGTTTCCAAAGGCCTCCTACAAACTGCCATCAGGAACCTAGGGTGGAGACTTTGGTTTCCCATGGAAAAGGACCACCGTTCCTGTCTAATGCTGTCTGCCTGGCACTGAGGTTATGACTGCTGAAGTTCCATACAAATGAGGATATTTCCCAGGTGCAATCTACCACCAGATGGAAGTTTGTCTGCCTTCGTAGTGCCAAAGGCCTCCTCCAAACTGACACCAGGAACCTGGAGTGGAGACTTTGGTTTCCCATGGAAATGGGCCAGCGTTCGTGTCTAATGATGTGTTCCTGCCACTAGGCTTCTGCCTATTAAAATACCACTAAAATTCCTTACAAATGAGGATGTCTCCCAGGTGCAATCTACCACCAGATAGAAGTTTGTCTGCCCCTGTAGAGCCAAAGGCTTCCTACAAATTGACATCAGGAACCTGGGGCGGAGACTTTGGTTTCCCATGGAAAAGGGCCACCGTTCGTATCTTATGCTGTCTGCCTGCTACTGGGCTTATGGCTACTAAAATTACATACAAATGAGGATATCTCCCAGATGCAATATGCCAGCAGTTGGAAGTTAGTCTCCTCTTGTAGTGCCAGAGGCCGCCTAAAAAATGACATCAGGAACCTGGGGTGGAGACTTTGGTTTCCCATGGAAATGGGCCACTATTCATGTCTAATTCTGCCTGCCTGCCGCTGGGATTCTGCCTACTAAAATTCCTCTAAAATTCCATACAAATGAGAATATCTCCCAGGTGCAATCTACCACCAGATGGAAGTTTGTCTGCCCATGGTGAGCCAAAGGCTTCCTACAAATTGACATCAGGAACCTAGGGCGGAGACTTTGGTTTCCCATGGAAAAGGACCACCGTTCGTTTCTAATGCTGTCTGCCTGCCACTGTGGTTATGACTGCTGAAGTTCCATACAAATGAGGATATCTCCCAGGTGCAATCTACAACCACGTGGACGTTTGTCTGCCCTCGTAGTGCCAAAGGCCTCCTAAAAACTGACATCAGGAACGTGGGGTGGAGACTTTGGTTTCCCAAGGAAATGGGCCACCGTTTGTGTCTAATGCCGTCTGCCAGCCACTGGGCTTATGCCTACTAAAATTCCACTAAAATTCTATATAAATGAGGATATCTCCCAGGTGCAATCTACAACCACGTGGACGTTTGTCTGCCCTCATAGTGCCAAAGGCCTCCTAAAAACTGACATCAGGAACGTGGGGTGGAGACTTTGTTTTCCCATGGAAATGGGCCACCGTTTATGTGTAATGCTATGTGCCTGCCACTGGGCTTATGCCTAGTAAAATTCTATACAAATGAGGATATCTCCCAGATGGAGTCTACCACCAGTTGAAAGTTTGTCTGCCTTTGTAATGCCAACGGCCTCCTACAAACTGACATCAGGAATCTGGAGAGAACGCTTTGGTTTCTATTGGAAAAGGGCCACCCTTTGTGTTTAATGCTGTCTCCTTGCCACTGGGTTTATGACTACTGAAACTACATACACATGAGGATATCTCCCAGATGCAATATGCCACCAGGCGGAAGTTTGTCTGCCCTTGTAGTGCCACAGGCCTCTTAGAAACGGACATCAGGAACGTGGGGTGGAGACTGTGGTTTCCCATAGGAATGGGCCATTGTTCGTGTCTAATGCTGTCTGCCTGCCACTGGGTTTCTTCCTACTAAAATTCCACTAAAATTCCATAGAAATGAGGATATCTCCCAGGTGCAATCTACAACCAGATGGAAGTTTCTCTGCCCTTAAATTGGAAAACGCCTCCTACAATGAGACATCAGCAACGTGGGGTGGAGATTTTGGTTTCCCATGGAAAAGGGCCACTGTTCGTGTCCAATGCTGTCTGCGTGCCACTTGGCTTCTGCCTTCTGAAATCCCATACAAATGAGCATATCTCCCCGATGCAATCAACCACCAGATGGAAGTTTTTCTGCCCTTGTATTGCCAAAGGCCTCCTTCAAACTGACATCAGGAACATAGGATGGATAATTTGTCTTTCCATGGAAAAGGGCCACCGTTCTTGTCTAATGCTGTCTGCCTGCCAGTGGGCATATGCCTACTAAAGTTCCATACATATGAGGATATCTCCCAATTGGAATTTCCCACCAGATGGAAGTTTGTCTGCCCTTTTAATGCCAAAGGCCTCCTACAAACTGACATGAGGAGCCTGGGTTGGAGACTTTGGTTTCCCATGGATATTGGGCAGCGTTCGTGTGTAATGCTGTCTGCCTGCCGCTGGACTTCTGCCTACTAAAATACCACTAAAATTCCATACAAATGGCGATATCTCCCAGGTCCAATCTACCACCAGATGGAATTTTTTCTGCCCTTGTAGTTCCAATCGCCTCTTACAGACTGACATCAGGAACGGGGGATGGAGACTTTGGTTTCCCATGGAAATGAGCCACTATTCATGTCTAATTCTATCTACCTGCTGCTGGTATTCTGCCTACTAAAATTCCACTAAAATTCCATACAAATGAGTATTTCTCCCAGCTACAACCTAACACCAGATGGAAGTTTCTCTGCCCTTGTAGTGCCAAAGGCCTCCTACAAACTGCCATCAGGAACCTATGGTGGAGACTTTGGTTTCCCATGGAAAAGGACCACCGTTCCTGTCTAATGCTCTTTGCCTGGCACTGTGTTTATGACTGCTGAAGTTCCATAAAAATGAGGATATCTCCCAGGTGTAATCTACCACCGGGTGGAAGTTTGTCTGCCCCCGTAGTGCCAAAGGCCTCCTACAAACTGACATCAAGAAGCTGGGGTGGAGACTTTGGTTTCCCATGGAAAAGGTCCATTGTTTGTGTCTAATGCTGTCTGCCTGCCACTGGGCTTCTGCCTGCTGAAATTCCATACAAATGAGGATATCTCCTCGATGCAATCAACCACCAGATGGAACTTTGTCTGCTCTTGTAGTGCCAAAGGCCTCCTACAAACTCACACCAGGACCCTGGAGTGGAGACATTGGTTTCCCATGGAAAAGGGGCACCGTTCGTTTCTAATGCTGTCTGCCTGCCACTGGGGTTATGCCTGCAGAAATTCCTCACAAATGAGGATATCTCCCACATGGAATCTACCACCAGTTGGAAGTTTGTCTGCGCTTGTAGTACCAAAGGCCTCGTCCAAACTGATATCAGGCATGTGGGATGGAGACTTTGGTTTCCCCGGGAAATGGGCCACCGTTAGTGTCTAATGCTGTCTGCCTGGCACTGTGGTTATGCCTAGTAAAATTCCACTAAAATTCTATTCAAATGAGCATATCTCCCAGGTGCAATCTACCACCAGATGGAAGTTCGTCTGCCCTTGTAGGTCCAAAGGCCTCCTACAAACTGACATCAGCAACGTGAGGTGGAGACTTTGGTTTCCCATGGAAAAGGTCCATTGTTCGTGTCTAATGATGTGTGCCTGCCACTAGGCTTCTGCCTATTAAAATCCCACTAAAATTCCATACAAATGAGGATGTCTCCCAGGTGCAATCTACCACCAGATGGAAGTTTGTCTGCCCCTGTAGAGCCAAAGGCTTCCTACAAACTGACATCAGGAACGTGCGGTGGAGACTTTGGTTTCCCATGGAAATGGGCCACGGTTTGTGTCTAATGCTATGTGCCTGCCACTGGGCTTATGCCTAGTAAAATCCCATACAAATGAGGATATCTCCCAGATGGAGTCTACCACCAGTTGAAAGTTTGTCTGCCCTTCTAATGCCAACGGCCTCATACAAACTGACATCAGGAATCTGGAGAGGACGCATTGGTTTCCCATGGAAAAGGGCCACCTTTGTTGTTCAATGCTGTCTGCCTGCCAGTGGACATATGCCGACTAAAATTCCCTACAAATGAGGATATCTCCCAAATGCAATTTCCCACCAGATGGAAGTTTGTCTGCCCTTTTAATGCCAAAGGCCTCCTACAAACTGACATCAGGAGCCTGGGTTGGAGAGTTTGTTTTCCCATGGAAAAGGGCCACCGTACGTGTCTAAGTCTCTCTGCCTGCCACTGGGCTTCTACCTGCTGAAATTCCATACAAATGAGGATATCTCCCCGATGTAATCAGCCACCAGACGGAAGTTTGTTTGCCCTTGTACTGCCAAAGGCCTCCTAAAACCTGACATCAGGAACGTGGCCTGGAGATTTTTGGCTGCCCATGGGAAAAGGGCCACCGTTCATGTCTAATGGTATCTGCCTGCCACTGGGCTTCTACCTACTGAAATTCCATACAAATGAGGATATCTCCACGATGCAATCAACCACCAGACGGAAGTTTGTCTACCTTTGTAGTGTCAAAGGCCTCCTAGAAACGGACATCAGGAACGTGGGGTGGAGACTTTGGTTTCCCATAGAAATGGGCCATTGTTCGTGTTTAATGCTGTCTGCCTGCCACTGGGCTTCTTCCTACTAAAATTGCACTAAAATTCAATAGAAATGAGGATATCTATCAGGTGTAATCTACCACCAGATGGAAGTTTCTCTGCCCTTATATTGGAAAACGCCTCCTACAAAGTGACATTTGCAACATGGGCTGGAGGTTTTGGTTTCCCACGGAAAAGGGCCACCGTTCGTGTCTAAGGCTGTCTGCCTGTCACTGGGGTTATGCCTGCTGAAATTCCTCACAAATGAGGATATATCCCAGATGCAATATGCCACCAGTTGGAAGTTTGTCCCCTCTTGTAGTGCCAGAGGCCTCCTAAAAAATGACATCAGGAACCTGGGGTGGAGACTTTGGTTTCCCATGGAAATGGGCCACTATTCATGTCTAATTCTGTCTGCCTGCCGCTGGGATTCTGCCTACTAAAATTCCACTCAAATTCCATACAAATGAGGATATCTCCCAGGTGTAATCTACCACCAGGTGGAAGTTTGTCTGCCCTCATAGTGCCAAAGGCCTCCTAAGAACTGACATCAGGAACGTGGGGTGGAGACTTTGGTTTCCCAAGGAAATGGGCCACCGTTTGTGTCTAATGCTGTCTGCCAGCCACTGGGCTTCTTCCTACTAAAATTCCACTAAAATTTCATGGAAATTAGGATATTTCCCAGGTGCAATCTACCACCAGATGGAAGTTTTTCTGCCCTTGTAGCTCCAAACGCCTCTTACAAACTGACATCAGGAACGTGGGGTGGAGACTTTGGTTTCCCATGGGAAAGGGGCACCGTTCGTGTCTAATGCTGTCTGCCTGCCACTGGGCTTCTGTCTGCTGAAATTCCATACAAATGAGGATATCTCCTCGATGCAATCAACCATCTGATGGAACTTTGTCTGCCCTTTTACTGCCAAAGGCCTCTTACAAACTGACATCAGGACCGTGGGGTGGAGACTTTGGTTTCCCATGGAAATGGGCCAGCGTTCGTGTCTAATGCTGTGTGCCTGCCACTAGGATTCTGCCTATTAAAATCCCACTAAAATTCCATACAAATGAGGATGTCTCCCAGGTGCAATCTACTACCACATGGAAGTTTGTCTGCCCTGTAGTGCCAAAGGCTTCCTACAAATTGATATCAGGAACCTGGGGTGGAGACTTTGGTTTCCCATGGAAAAGGGCCACCGTTAGTGTCTAATGCTGTCTGCCTGCCACTGGGCTTATGGCTACTAAAATTACATACAAATGAGAATATCTCCCAGATGCAATATGCCACCAGTTGGAAGTTTGTCTCCTCTTGTAGTGCCAGAGGCCTCCTAGAAAATGACATCAGGAACCTGGGGTGGAGACTTTGGTTTCCCATGGAAATGGGCCACTATTCATGTCTAATTCTGTCTGCCTGCCGCTGGGCTTATGCCTACTAAAATTCCACTACAATTCCATACAAATGAGAATATCTACCAGGTGCAATCAAACACCAGATGGACCTTTCTCTGCCCTTTTGTTTCCAAAGGCCTCCTACAAACTGCCATCAGGAACCTAGGGTGGAGACTTTGGTTTCCCATGGAAAAGGACCACCGTTCCTGTCTAATGCTGTCTGCCTGGCACTGAGGTTATGACTGCTGAAGTTCCATACAAATGAGGATATTTCCCAGGTGCAATCTACCACCAGATGGAAGTTTGTCTGCCTTCGTAGTGCCAAAGGCCTCCTCCAAACTGACACCAGCAACCTGGAGTGGAGACTTTGGTTTCCCATGGAAATGGGCCAGCGTTCGTGTCTAATGATGTGTTCCTGCCACTAGGCTTCTGCCTATTAAAATACCACTAAAATTCCTTACAAATGAGGATGTCTCCCAGGTGCAATCTACCACCAGATAGAAGTTTGTCTGCCCCTGTAGAGCCAAAGGCTTCCTACAAATTGACATCAGGAACCTGGGGCGGAGACTTTGGTTTCCCATGGAAAAGGGCCACCGTTCGGATCTTATGCTGTCTGCCTGCTACTGGGCTTATGGCTACTAAAATTACATACAAATGAGGATATCTCCTCGATGCAATCAACCACCAGATGGAACTTTGTCTGCTCTTGTAGTGCCAAAGGCCTCCTACAAACTCACACCAGGACCCTGGAGTGGAGACATTGGTTTCCCATGGAAAAGGGGCACCGTTCGTTTCTAATGCTGTCTGCCTGCCACTGGGGTTATGCCTGCAGAAATTCCTCACAAATGAGGATATCTCCCACATGGAATCTACCACCAGTTGGAAGTTTGTCTGCGCTTGTAGTACCAAAGGCCTCGTCCAAACTGATATCAGGCATGTGGGATGGAGACTTTGGTTTCCCCGGGAAATGGGCCACCGTTCGTGTCTAATGCTGTCTGCCTGGCACTGTGGTTATGCCTACTAAAATTCCACTAAAATTCTATTCAAATGAGCATATCTCCCAGGTGCAATCTACCACCAGATGGAAGTTCGTCTGCCCTTGTAGGTCCAAAGGCCTCCTACAAACTGACATCAGCAACGTGAGGTGGAGACTTTGGTTTCCCATGGAAAAGGTCCATTGTTCGTGTCTAATGATGTGTGCCTGCCACTAGGCTTCTGCCTATTAAAATCCCACTAAATTTCCATGCAAATGAGGATGTCTCCAGGGTGCAATCTACCACAAGATGGAAGTTCCTCTGCCCCTGTAGAGCCAAAGGCTTCCTACAAATTGACATCAGGAACCTGGGGCGGACACTTTGGTTTCCCATGGAAAAGGGCCACCGTTCGTGTCTAATGTTGTCTGCCTGCCACTGGGCTTATGGGTACATACAAATGAGGATGTCTCCCAGGTGCAATCTACCACCAGATGGAAGTTTGTCTGCCCCTGTAGAGCCAAAGGCTTCCTACAAACTGACATCAGGAACGTGCGGTGGAGACTTTGGTTTCCCATGGAAATGGGCCACGGTTTGTGTCTAATGCTATGTGCCTGCCACTGGGCTTATGCCTAGTAAAATCCCATACAAATGAGGATATCTCCCAGATGGAGTCTACCACCAGTTGAAAGTTTGTCTGCCCTTCTAATGCCAACGGCCTCATACAAACTGACATCAGGAATCTGGAGAGGACGCATTGGTTTCCCATGGAAAAGGGCCACCTTTGTTGTTCAATGCTGTCTGCCTGCCAGTGGACATATGCCGACTAAAATTCCCTACAAATGAGGATATCTCCCAAATGCAATTTCCCACCAGATGGAAGTTTGTCTGCCCTTTTAATGCCAAAGGCCTCCTACAAACTGACATCAGGAGCCTGGGTTGGAGAGTTTGTTTTCCCATGGAAAAGGGCCACCGTACGTGTCTAAGTCTCTCTGCCTGCCACTGGGCTTCTACCTGCTGAAATTCCATACAAATGAGGATATCTCCCCGATGTAATCAGCCACCAGACGGAAGTTTGTTTGCCCTTGTACTGCCAAAGGCCTCCTAAAACCTGACATCAGGAACGTGGCCTGGAGATTTTTGGCTGCCCATGGGAAAAGGGCCACCGTTCATGTCTAATGGTATCTGCCTGCCACTGGGCTTCTACCTGCTGAAATTCCATACAAATGAGGATATCTCCACGATGCAATCAACCACCAGACGGAAGTTTGTCTGCCCTTGTCGTTCCAAAGGCCTTCTAGAAATGGACATCAGGAACGTGGGGTGGAGACTTTGGTTTCCCATAGAAATGGGCCATTGTTCGTGTTTAATGCTGTCTGCCTGCCACTGGGCTTCTTCCTACTAAAATTGCACTAAAATTCAATAGAAATGGGGATATCTATCAGGTGTAATCTACCACCAGATGGAAGTTTCTCTGCCCTTATATTGGAAAACGCCTCCTACAAAGTGACATTTGCAACATGGGCTGGAGGTTTTGGTTTCCCACGGAAAAGGGCCACTGTTCGTGTCTAAGGCTGTCTGCCTGTCACTGGGGTTATGCCTGCTGAAATTCCTCACAAATGAGGATATATCCCAGATGCAATATGCCACCAGTTGGAAGTTTGTCCCCTCTTGTAGTGCCAGAGGCCTCCTAAAAAATGACATCAGGAACCTGGGGTGGAGACTTTGGTTTCCCATGGAAATGGGCCACTATTCATGTCTAATTCTGTCTGCCTGCCGCTGGGATTCTGCCTACTAAAATTCCACTCAAATTCCATACAAATGAGGATATCTCCCAGGTGTAATCTACCACCAGGTGGAAGTTTGTCTGCCCTCATAGTGCCAAAGGCCTCCTAAGAACTGACATCAGGAACGTGGGGTGGAGACTTTGGTTTCCCAAGGAAATGGGCCACCGTTTGTGTCTAATGCTGTCTGCCAGCCACTGGGCTTATGCCTACTAAAATTCCACTAAAATTCTATAGAAATGAGGATATCTCTCAGGTGCAATCTACAACCAGATGGAAGTTTCTCTGCCCTTGTAGTGCCAAAGCCCTCCTAAAAACTGACATCAGGAACGTGGGGTGGAGACTCTACTTTTCCCATGGAAATGGGCCACCGTTTGTGTCTAATGCTATGTGCCTGCCACTGGGCTTCTTCCTACTAAAATTCCACTAAAATTCCATGGAAATTAGGATATCTCCCAGGTGCAATCTACCACCAGATGGAAGTTTTTCTGCCCTTGTAGCTCCAAACGCCTCTTACAAACTGACATCAGGAACGTGGGGTGGAGACTTTGGTTTCCCATGGGAAAGGGGCACCGTTCGTGTCTAATGCTGTCTGCCTGCCACTGGGCTTCTGTCTGCTGAAATTCCATACAAATGAGGATATCTCCTCGATGCAATCAACCATCAGATGGAACTTTGTCTGCCCTTTTAGTGCCAAAGGCCTCTTACAAACTGACATCAGGACCGTGGGGTGGAGACTTTGGTTTCCCATGGAAATGGGCCAGCGTTCGTGTCTAATGCTGTGTGCCTGCCACTAGGATTCTGCCTATTAAAATCCCACTAAAATTCCATACAAATGAGGATGTCTCCCAGGTGCAATCTACTACCACATGGAAGTTTGTCTGCCCTGTAGTGCCAAAGGCTTCCTACAAATTGATATCAGGAACCTGGGGTGGAGACTTTGGTTTCCCATGGAAAAGGGCCACCGTTAGTGTCTAATGCTGTCTGCCTGCCACTGGGCTTATGGCTACTAAAATTACATACAAATGAGAATATCTCCCAGATGCAATATGCCACCAGTTGGAAGTTTGTCTCCTCTTGTAGTGCCAGAGGCCTCCTAGAAAATGACATCAGGAACCTGGGGTGGAGACTTTGGTTTCCCATGGAAATGGGCCACTATTCATGTCTAATTCTGTCTGCCTGCCGCTGGGCTTATGCCTACTAAAATTCCACTACAATTCCATACAAATGAGAATATCTACCAGGTGCAATCAAACACCAGATGGACCTTTCTCTGCCCTTGTGTTTCCAAAGGCCTCCTACAAACTGCCATCAGGAACCTAGGGTGGAGACTTTGGTTTCCCATGGAAAAGGACCACCGTTCCTGTCTAATGCTGTCTGCCTGGCACTGAGGTTATGACTGCTGAAGTTCCATACAAATGAGGATATTTCCCAGGTGCAATCTACCACCAGATGGAAGTTTGTCTGCCTTCGTAGTGCCAAAGGCCTCCTCCAAACTGACACCAGGAACCTGGAGTGGAGACTTTGGTTTCCCATGGAAATGGGCCAGCGTTCGTGTCTAATGATGTGTTCCTGCCACTAGGCTTCTGCCTATTAAAATACCACTAAAATTCCTTACAAATGAGGATGTCTCCCAGGTGCAATCTACCACCAGATAGAAGTTTGTCTGCCCCTGTAGAGCCAAAGGCTTCCTACAAATTGACATCAGGAACCTGGGGCGGAGACTTTGGTTTCCCATGGAAAAGGGCCACCGTTCGTATCTTATGCTGTCTGCCTGCTACTGGGCTTATGGCTACTAAAATTACATACAAATGAGGATATCTCCCAGATGCAATATGCCAGCAGTTGGAAGTTAGTCTCCTCTTGTAGTGCCAGAGGCCGCCTAAAAAATGACATCAGGAACCTGGGGTGGAGACTTTGGTTTCCCATGGAAATGGGCCACTATTCATGTCTAATTCTGCCTGCCTGCCGCTGGGATTCTGCCTACTAAAATTCCTCTAAAATTCCATACAAATGAGAATATCTCCCAGGTGCAATCTACCACCAGATGGAAGTTTGTCTGCCCATGGTGAGCCAAAGGCTTCCTACAAATTGACATCAGGAACCTAGGGCGGAGACTTTGGTTTCCCATGGAAAAGGACCACCGTTCGTTTCTAATGCTGTCTGCCTGCCACTGTGGTTATGACTGCTGAAGTTCCATACAAATGAGGATATCTCCCAGGTGCAATCTACAACCACGTGGACGTTTGTCTGCCCTCGTAGTGCCAAAGGCCTCCTAAAAACTGACATCAGGAACGTGGGGTGGAGACTTTGGTTTCCCAAGGAAATGGTCCACCGTTTGTGTCTAATGCCGTCTGCCAGCCACTGGGCTTATGCCTACTAAAATTCCACTAAAATTCTATATAAATGAGGATATCTCCCAGGTGCAATCTACAACCACGTGGACGTTTGTCTGCCCTCGTAGTGCCAAAGGCCTCCTAAAAACTGACATCAGGACCGTGGGGTGGAGACTTTGTTTTCCCATGGAAATGGGCCACCGTTTATGTGTAATGCTATGTGCCTGCCACTGGGCTTATGCCTAGTAAAATTCTATACAAATGAGGATATCTCCCAGATGGAGTCTACCACCAGTTGAAAGTTTGTCTGCCTTTGTAATGCCAACGGCCTCCTACAAACTGACATCAGGAATCTGGAGAGAACGCTTTGGTTTCTATTGGAAAAGGGCCACCCTTTGTGTTTAATGCTGTCTCCTTGCCACTGGGTTTATGGCTACTGAAACCACATACACATGAGGATATCTCCCAGATGCAATATGCCACCAGGCGGAAGTTTGTCTGCCCTTGTAGTGCCACAGGCCTCTTAGAAACGGACATCAGGAACGTGGGGTGGAGACTGTGGTTTCCCATAGGAATGGGCCATTGTTCGTGTCTAATGCTGTCTGCCTGCCACTGGGTTTCTTCCTACTAAAATTCCACTAAAATTCCATAGAAATGAGGATATCTCCCAGGTGCAATCTACAACCAGATGGAAGTTTCTCTGCCCTTATATTGGAAAACGCCTCCTACAATGAGACATCAGCAACGTGGGGTGGAGATTTTGGTTTCCCATGGAAAAGGGCCACTGTTCGTGTCCAATGCTGTCTGCGTGCCACTTGGCTTCTGCCTTCTGAAATCCCATACAAATGAGCATATCTCCCCGATGCAATCAACCACCAGATGGAAGTTTTTCTGCCCTTGTATTGCCAAAGGCCTCCTACAAACTGACATCAGGAACATAGGATGGATAATTTGTCTTTCCATGGAAAAGGGCCACCGTTCTTGTCTAATGCTGTCTGCCTGCCAGTGGGCATATGCCTACTAAAGTTCCATACATATGAGGATATCTCCCAATTGGAATTTCCCACCAGATGGAAGTTTGTCTGCCCTTTTAATGCCAAAGGCCTCCTACAAACTGACATGAGCAGCCTGGGTTGGAGACTTTGGTTTCCCATGGATATTGGGCAGCGTTCATGTGTAATGCTGTCTGCCTGCCGCTGGACTTCTGCCTACTAAAATACCACTAAAATTCCATACAAATGGCGATATCTCCCAGGTCCAATCCACCACCAGATGGAATTTTTTCTGCCCTTGTAGTTCCAATCGCCTCTTACAGACTGACATGAGGAACGGGGGATGGAGACTTTGGTTTCCCATGGAAATGAGCCACTATTCATGTCTAATTCTATCTACCTGCTGCTGGGATTCTGCCTACTAAAATTCCACTAAAATTCCATACAAATGAGTATATCTCCCAGCTACAACCTAACACCAGATGGAAGTTTCTCTGCCCTTGTAGTGCCAAAGGCCTCCTACAAACTGCCATCAGGAACCTATGGTGGAGACTTTGGTTTCCCATGGAAAAGGACCACCGTTCCTGTCTAATGCTCTTTGCCTGGCACTGTGTTTATGACTGCTGAAGTTCCATAAAAATGAGGATATCTCCCAGGTGTAATCTACCACCGGGTGGAAGTTTGTCTGCCCCCGTAGTGCCAAAGGCCTCCTACAAACTGACATCAAGAAGCTGGGGTGGAGACTTTGGTTTCCCATGGAAAAGGTCCATTGTTTGTGTCTAATGCTGTCTGCCTGCCACTGGGCTTCTGCCTGCTGAAATTCCATACAAATGAGGATATCTCCTCGAAGCAATCAACCACCAGATGGAACTTTGTCTGCTCTTGTAGTGCCAAAGGCCTCCTAACAACTCACACCAGGACCCTGGAGTGGAGACTTTGGTTTCCCATGGAAATGGGCCAGCGTTCGTGCCTAATGACTTGTGCATGCCACTAGGCTTCTGCCTATTAAAATCCCACTAAAATTCCATACAAATGAGGATGTCTCCCAGGTGCAATCTACCACCAGATGGAAGTTTGTCTGCCCCTGTAGAGCCAAAGGCTTCCTACAAATTGACATCAGTAACCTGGGGCGGACACTTTGGTTTCCCATGGAAAAGGGCCACCGTTCGTGTCTAATGCTGTCTGCCTGCCACTGGGCTTATGGCTACTAAAATTACATACAAATGAGGATATCTCCCAGATGCAATATGCCACCAGTTTGAAGTTTGCCTCCTCTTGTAGTGCCAGAGGCCTCCTAGAAAATGACATCAGGAACCTGGGGTGGAGACTTTGGTTTCCCATGGAAATGGGCCACTATTCATGTCTAATTCTGTCTGCCTGCCGCTGGGATTCTGCCTACTAATATTCCACTTAAATTCCATACAAATGAGAATATCTGCCAGGTGCAATCAAACACCAGATGGAAGTTTCTCTGCCCTTGTGTTTCCAAAGGTCTTCTACAAACTGCCCTCGGGAACCTAGGGTGGAGACTTTGGTTTCCCTAGGAAAAGGACCACTGTTCCTGTCTAATGCTGTCTGCCTGGCACTGTGGTTATGACTGCTGAAGTTCCATAAAAATGAGGATATCTCCCAGGTGCAATCTACCACCAGGTGGAAGTTTGTCTGCCCTCGTAGTGCCAAATGCCTCCTAAAAACTGACATCAGGAACGTGGGGTGGAGACTGTGGTTTCCCATAGAAATGGGCCACCGTTTGTGTCTAATGCTGTCTGACAGCCACTAGGCTTATGCCTACTAAAATTCCACTAAAATTCTATAGAAATGAGGATATCTGCCAGGTACAATCTACAACCAGATGGAAGTTTCTCTGCCCTTGTAGTGCCAAAGGCCTCCTAAAAACTGACATCAGGAACGTGGGGTGGAGACATTGGTTTCCCATGGAAAAGGGGCACCGTTCGTTTCTAATGCTGTCTGCCTGCCACTGGGGTTATGCCTGCAGAAATTCCTCACAAATGAGGATATCTCCCACATGGAATCTACCACCAGTTGGAAGTTTGTCTGCGCTTGTAGTACCAAAGGCCTCGTCCAAACTGATATCAGGCATGTGGGATGGAGACTTTGGTTTCCCCGGGAAATGGGCCACCGTTCGTGTCTAATGCTGTCTGCCTGGCACTGTGGTTATGCCTACTAAAATTCCACTAAAATTCTATTCAAATGAGCATATCTCCCAGGTGCAATCTACCACCAGATGGAAGTTCGTCTGCCCTTGTAGGTCCAAAGGCCTCCTACAAACTGACATCAGCAACGTGAGGTGGAGACTTTGGTTTCCCATGGAAAAGGTCCATTGTTCGTGTCTAATGATGTGTGCCTGCCACTAGGCTTCTGCCTATTAAAATCCCACTAAATTTCCATGCAAATGAGGATGTCTCCCGGGTGCAATCTACCACAAGATGGAAGTTCCTCTGCCCCTGTAGAGCCAAAGGCTTCCTACAAATTGACATCAGGAACCTGGGGCGGACACTTTGGTTTCCCATGGAAAAGGGCCACCGTTAGTGTCTAATGTTGTCTGCCTGCCACTGGGCTTATGGGTACTAAAATTCCATACAAATGAGGATGTCTCCCAGGTGCAATCTACCACCAGATGGAAGTTTGTCTGCCCCTGTAGAGCCAAAGGCTTCCTACAAACTGACATCAGGAACGTGCGGTGGAGACTTTGGTTTCCCATGGAAATGGGCCACGGTTTGTGTCTAATGCTATGTGCCTGCCACTGGGCTTATGCCTAGTAAAATCCCATACAAATGAGGATATCTCCCAGATGGAGTCTACCACCAGTTGAAAGTTTGTCAGCCCTTCTAATGCCAACGGCCTCATACAAACTGACATCAGGAATCTGGAGAGGACGCATTGGTTTCCCATGGAAAAGGGCCACCTTTGTTGTTCAATGCTGTCTGCCTGCCAGTGGACATATGCCGACTAAAATTCCCTACAAATGAGGATATCTCCCAAATGCAATTTCCCACCAGATGGAAGTTTGTCTGCCCTTTTAATGCCAAAGGCCTCCTACAAACTGACATCAGGAGCCTGGGTTGGAGAGTTTGTTTTCCCATGGAAAAGGGCCACCGTACGTGTCTAAGTCTCTCTGCCTGCCACTGGGCTTCTACCTGCTGAAATTCCATACAAATGAGGATATCTCCCCGATGTAATCAGCCACCAGACGGAAGTTTGTTTGCCCTTGTACTGCCAAAGGCCTCCTAAAACCTGACATCAGGAACGTGGCCTGGAGATTTTTGGCTGCCCATGGGAAAAGGGCCACCGTTCATGTCTAATGGTATCTGCCTGCCACTGGGCTTCTACCTACTGAAATTCCATACAAATGAGGATATCTCCACGATGCAATCAACCACCAGACGGAAGTTTGTCTACCTTTGTAGTGTCAAAGGCCTCCTAGAAACGGACATCAGGAACGTGGGGTGGAGACTTTGGTTTCCCATAGAAATGGGCCATTGTTCGTGTTTAATGCTGTCTGCCTGCCACTGGGCTTCTTCCTACTAAAATTGCACTAAAATTCAATAGAAATGAGGATATCTATCAGGTGTAATCTACCACCAGATGGAAGTTTCTCTGCCCTTATATTGGAAAACGCCTCCTACAAAGTGACATTTGCAACATGGGCTGGAGGTTTTGGTTTCCCACGGAAAAGGGCCACCGTTCGTGTCTAAGGCTGTCTGCCTGTCACTGGGGTTATGCCTGCTGAAATTCCTCACAAATGAGGATATATCCCAGATGCAATATGCCACCAGTTGGAAGTTTGTCCCCTCTTGTAGTGCCAGAGGCCTCCTAAAAAATGACATCAGGAACCTGGGGTGGAGACTTTGGTTTCCCATGGAAATGGGCCACTATTCATGTCTAATTCTGTCTGCCTGCCGCTGGGATTCTGCCTACTAAAATTCCACTCAAATTCCATACAAATGAGGATATCTCCCAGGTGTAATCTACCACCAGGTGGAAGTTTGTCTGCCCTCATAGTGCCAAAGGCCTCCTAAGAACTGACATCAGGAACGTGGGGTGGAGACTTTGGTTTCCCAAGGAAATGGGCCACCGTTTGTGTCTAATGCTGTCTGCCAGCCACTGGGCTTCTTCCTACTAAAATTCCACTAAAATTTCATGGAAATTAGGATATTTCCCAGGTGCAATCTACCACCAGATGGAAGTTTTTCTGCCCTTGTAGCTCCAAACGCCTCTTACAAACTGACATCAGGAACGTGGGGTGGAGACTTTGGTTTCCCATGGGAAAGGGGCACCGTTCGTGTCTAATGCTGTCTGCCTGCCACTGGGCTTCTGTCTGCTGAAATTCCATACAAATGAGGATATCTCCTCGATGCAATCAACCATCTGATGGAACTTTGTCTGCCCTTTTACTGCCAAAGGCCTCTTACAAACTGACATCAGGACCGTGGGGTGGAGACTTTGGTTTCCCATGGAAATGGGCCAGCGTTCGTGTCTAATGCTGTGTGCCTGCCACTAGGATTCTGCCTATTAAAATCCCACTAAAATTCCATACAAATGAGGATGTCTCCCAGGTGCAATCTACTACCACATGGAAGTTTGTCTGCCCTGTAGTGCCAAAGGCTTCCTACAAATTGATATCAGGAACCTGGGGTGGAGACTTTGGTTTCCCATGGAAAAGGGCCACCGTTAGTGTCTAATGCTGTCTGCCTGCCACTGGGCTTATGGCTACTAAAATTACATACAAATGAGAATATCTCCCAGATGCAATATGCCACCAGTTTGAAGTTTGTCTCCTCTTGTAGTGCCAGAGGCCTCCTAGAAAATGACATCAGGAACCTGGGGTGGAGACTTTGGTTTCCCATGGAAATGGGCCACTATTCATGTCTAATTCTGTCTGCCTGCCGCTGGGCTTATGCCTACTAAAATTCCACTACAATTCCATACAAATGAGAATATCTACCAGGTGCAATCAAACACCAGATGGACCTTTCTCTGCCCTTTTGTTTCCAAAGGCCTCCTACAAACTGCCATCAGGAACCTAGGGTGGAGACTTTGGTTTCCCATGGAAAAGGACCACCGTTCCTGTCTAATGCTGTCTGCCTGGCACTGAGGTTATGACTGCTGAAGTTCCATACAAATGAGGATATTTCCCAGGTGCAATCTACCACCAGATGGAAGTTTGTCTGCCTTCGTAGTGCCAAAGGCCTCCTCCAAACTGACACCAGGAACCTGGAGTGGAGACTTTGGTTTCCCATGGAAATGGGCCAGCGTTCGTGTCTAATGATGTGTTCCTGCCACTAGGCTTCTGCCTATTAAAATACCACTAAAATTCCTTACAAATGAGGATGTCTCCCAGGTGCAATCTACCACCAGATAGAAGTTTGTCTGCCCCTGTAGAGCCAAAGGCTTCCTACAAATTGACATCAGGAACCTGGGGCCGAGACTTTGGTTTCCCATGGAAAAGGGCCACCGTTCGTATCTTATGCTGTCTGCCTGCAACTGGGCTTATGGCTACTAAAATTACATACAAATGAGGATATCTCCCAGATGCAATATGCCAGCAGTTGGAAGTTAGTCTCCTCTTGTAGTGCCAGAGGCCGCCTAAAAAATGACATCAGGAACCTGGGGTGGAGACTTTGGTTTCCCATGGAAATGGGCCACTATTCATGTCTAATTCTGCCTGCCTGCCGCTGGGATTCTGCCTACTAAAATTCCTCTAAAATTCCATACAAATGAGAATATCTCCCAGGTGCAATCTACCACCAGATGGAAGTTTGTCTGCCCATGGTGAGCCAAAGGCTTCCTACAAATTGACATCAGGAACCTAGGGCGGAGACTTTGGTTTCCCATGGAAAAGGACCACCGTTCGTTTCTAATGCTGTCTGCCTGCCACTGTGGTTATGACTGCTGAAGTTCCATACAAATGAGGATATCTCCCAGGTGCAATCTACAACCACGTGGACGTTTGTCTGCCCTCGTAGTGCCAAAGGCCTCCTAAAAACTGACATCAGGAACGTGGGGTGGAGACTTTGGTTTCCCAAGGAAATGGGCCACCGTTTGTGTCTAATGCCGTCTGCCAGCCACTGGGCTTATGCCTACTAAAATTCCACTAAAATTCTATATAAATGAGGATATCTCCCAGGTGCAATCTACAACCACGTGGACGTTTGTCTGCCCTCATAGTGCCAAAGGCCTCCTAAAAACTGACATCAGGAACGTGGGGTGGAGACTTTGTTTTCCCATGGAAATGGGCCACCGTTTATGTGTAATGCTATGTGCCTGCCACTGGGCTTATGCCTAGTAAAATTCTATACAAATGAGGATATCTCCCAGATGGAGTCTACCACCAGTTGAAAGTTTGTCTGCCTTTGTAATGCCAACGGCCTCCTACAAACTGACATCAGGAATCTGGAGAGAACGCTTTGGTTTCTATTGGAAAAGGGCCACCCTTTGTGTTTAATGCTGTCTCCTTGCCACTGGGTTTATGACTACTGAAACTACATACACATGAGGATATCTCCCAGATGCAATATGCCACCAGGCGGAAGTTTGTCTGCCCTTGTAGTGCCACAGGCCTCTTAGAAACGGACATCAGGAACGTGGGGTGGAGACTGTGGTTTCCCATAGGAATGGGCCATTGTTCGTGTCTAATGCTGTCTGCCTGCCACTGGGTTTCTTCCTACTAAAATTCCACTAAAATTCCATAGAAATGAGGATATCTCCCAGGTGCAATCTACAACCAGATGGAAGTTTCTCTGCCCTTAAATTGGAAAACGCCTCCTACAATGAGACATCAGCAACGTGGGGTGGAGATTTTGGTTTCCCATGGAAAAGGGCCACTGTTCGTGTCCAATGCTGTCTGCGTGCCACTTGGCTTCTGCCTTCTGAAATCCCATACAAATGAGCATATCTCCCCGATGCAATCAACCACCAGATGGAAGTTTTTCTGCCCTTGTATTGCCAAAGGCCTCCTTCAAACTGACATCAGGAACATAGGATGGATAATTTGTCTTTCCATGGAAAAGGGCCACCGTTCTTGTCTAATGCTGTCTGCCTGCCAGTGGGCATATGCCTACTAAAGTTCCATACATATGAGGATATCTCCCAATTGGAATTTCCCACCAGATGGAAGTTTGTCTGCCCTTTTAATGCCAAAGGCCTCCTACAAACTGACATGAGGAGCCTGGGTTGGAGACTTTGGTTTCCCATGGATATTGGGCAGCGTTCGTGTGTAATGCTGTCTGCCTGCCGCTGGACTTCTGCCTACTAAAATACCACTAAAATTCCATACAAATGGCGATATCTCCCAGGTCCAATCTACCACCAGATGGAATTTTTTCTGCCCTTGTAGTTCCAATCGCCTCTTACAGACTGACATCAGGAACGGGGGATGGAGACTTTGGTTTCCCATGGAAATGAGCCACTATTCATGTCTAATTCTATCTACCTGCTGCTGGTATTCTGCCTACTAAAATTCCACTAAAATTCCATACAAATGAGTATTTCTCCCAGCTACAACCTAACACCAGATGGAAGTTTCTCTGCCCTTGTAGTGCCAAAGGCCTCCTACAAACTGCCATCAGGAACCTATGGTGGAGACTTTGGTTTCCCATGGAAAAGGACCACCGTTCCTGTCTAATGCTCTTTGCCTGGCACTGTGTTTATGACTGCTGAAGTTCCATAAAAATGAGGATATCTCCCAGGTGTAATCTACCACCGGGTGGAAGTTTGTCTGCCCCCGTAGTGCCAAAGGCCTCCTACAAACTGACATCAAGAAGCTGGGGTGGAGACTTTGGTTTCCCATGGAAAAGGTCCATTGTTTGTGTCTATTGCTGTCTGCCTGCCACTGGGCTTCTGCCTGCTGAAATTCCATACAAATGAGGATATCTCCTCGATGCAATCAACCACCAGATGGAACTTTGTCTGCTCTTGTAGTGCCAAAGGCCTCCTACAAAGTCACACCAGGACCCTGGAGTGGAGACATTGGTTTCCCATGGAAAAGGGGCACCGTTCGTTTCTAATGCTGTCTGCCTGCCACTGGGGTTATGCCTGCAGAAATTCCTCACAAATGAGGATATCTCCCACATGGAATCTACCACCAGTTGGAAGTTTGTCTGCGCTTGTAGTACCAAAGGCCTCGTCCAAACTGATATCAGGCATGTGGGATGGAGACTTTGGTTTCCCCGGGAAATGGGCCACCGTTAGTGTCTAATGCTGTCTGCCTGGCACTGTGGTTATGCCTAGTAAAATTCCACTAAAATTCTATTCAAATGAGCATATCTCCCAGGTGCAATCTACCACCAGATGGAAGTTCGTCTGCCCTTGTAGGTCCAAAGGCCTCCTACAAACTGACATCAGCAACGTGAGGTGGAGACTTTGGTTTCCCATGGAAAAGGTCCATTGTTCGTGTCTAATGATGTGTGCCTGCCACTAGGCTTCTGCCTATTAAAATCCCACTAAAATTCCATACAAATGAGGATGTCTCCCAGGTGCAATCTACCACCAGATGGAAGTTTGTCTGCCCCTGTAGAGCCAAAGGCTTCCTACAAACTGACATCAGGAACGTGCGGTGGAGACTTTGGTTTCCCATGGAAATGGGCCACGGTTTGTGTCTAATGCTATGTGCCTGCCACTGGGCTTATGCCTAGTAAAATCCCATACAAATGAGGATATCTCCCAGATGGAGTCTACCACCAGTTGAAAGTTTGTCTGCCCTTCTAATGCCAACGGCCTCATACAAACTGACATCAGGAATCTGGAGAGGACGCATTGGTTTCCCATGGAAAAGGGCCACCTTTGTTGTTCAATGCTGTCTGCCTGCCAGTGGACATATGCCGACTAAAATTCCCTACAAATGAGGATATCTCCCAAATGCAATTTCCCACCAGATGGAAGTTTGTCTGCCCTTTTAATGCCAAAGGCCTCCTACAAACTGACATCAGGAGCCTGGGTTGGAGAGTTTGTTTTCCCATGGAAAAGGGCCACCGTACGTGTCTAAGTCTCTCTGCCTGCCACTGGGCTTCTACCTGCTGAAATTCCATACAAATGAGGATATCTCCCCGATGTAATCAGCCACCAGACGGAAGTTTGTTTGCCCTTGTACTGCCAAAGGCCTCCTAAAACCTGACATCAGGAACGTGGCCTGGAGATTTTTGGCTGCCCATGGGAAAAGGGCCACCGTTCATGTCTAATGGTATCTGCCTGCCACTGGGCTTCTACCTACTGAAATTCCATACAAATGAGGATATCTCCACGATGCAATCAACCACCAGACGGAAGTTTGTCTACCTTTGTAGTGTCAAAGGCCTCCTAGAAACGGACATCAGGAACGTGGGGTGGAGACTTTGGTTTCCCATAGAAATGGGCCATTGTTCGTGTTTAATGCTGTCTGCCTGCCACTGGGCTTCTTCCTACTAAAATTGCACTAAAATTCAATAGAAATGAGGATATCTATCAGGTGTAATCTACCACCAGATGGAAGTTTCTCTGCCCTTATATTGGAAAACGCCTCCTACAAAGTGACATTTGCAACATGGGCTGGAGGTTTTGGTTTCCCACGGAAAAGGGCCACCGTTCGTGTCTAAGGCTGTCTGCCTGTCACTGGGGTTATGCCTGCTGAAATTCCTCACAAATGAGGATATATCCCAGATGCAATATGCCACCAGTTGGAAGTTTGTCCCCTCTTGTAGTGCCAGAGGCCTCCTAAAAAATGACATCAGGAACCTGGGGTGGAGACTTTGGTTTCCCATGGAAATGGGCCACTATTCATGTCTAATTCTGTCTGCCTGCCGCTGGGATTCTGCCTACTAAAATTCCACTCAAATTCCATACAAATGAGGATATCTCCCAGGTGTAATCTACCACCAGGTGGAAGTTTGTCTGCCCTCATAGTGCCAAAGGCCTCCTAAGAACTGACATCAGGAACGTGGGGTGGAGACTTTGGTTTCCCAAGGAAATGGGCCACCGTTTGTGTCTAATGCTGTCTGCCAGCCACTGGGCTTCTTCCTACTAAAATTCCACTAAAATTTCATGGAAATTAGGATATTTCCCAGGTGCAATCTACCACCAGATGGAAGTTTTTCTGCCCTTGTAGCTCCAAACGCCTCTTACAAACTGACATCAGGAACGTGGGGTGGAGACTTTGGTTTCCCATGGGAAAGGGGCACCGTTCGTGTCTAATGCTGTCTGCCTGCCACTGGGCTTCTGTCTGCTGAAATTCCATACAAATGAGGATATCTCCTCGATGCAATCAACCATCAGATGGAACTTTGTCTGCCCTTTTAATGCCAAAGGCCTCTTACAAACTGACATCAGGACCGTGGGGTGGAGACTTTGGTTTCCCATGGAAATGGGCCAGCGTTCGTGTCTAATGCTGTGTGCCTGCCACTAGGATTCTGCCTATTAAAACCCCACTAAAATTCCATACAAATGAGGATGTCTCCCAGGTGCAATCTACTACCACATGGAAGTTTGTCTGCCCTGTAGTGCCAAAGGCTTCCTACAAATTGATATCAGGAACCTGGGGTGGAGACTTTGGTTTCCCATGGAAAAGGGCCACCGTTAGTGTCTAATGCTGTCTGCCTGCCACTGGGCTTATGGCTACTAAAATTACATACAAATGAGAATATCTCCCAGATGCAATATGCCACCAGTTGGAAGTTTGTGTCCTCTTGTAGTGCCAGAGGCCTCCTAGAAAATGACATCAGGAACCTGGGGTGGAGACTTTGGTTTCCCATGGAAATGGGCCACTATTCATGTCTAATTCTGTCTGCCTGCCGCTGGGCTTATGCCTACTAAAATTCCACTACAATTCCATACAAATGAGAATATCTACCAGGTGCAATCAAACACCAGATGGACCTTTCTCTGCCCTTTTGTTTCCAAAGGCCTCCTACAAACTGCCATCAGGAACCTAGGGTGGAGACTTTGGTTTCCCATGGAAAAGGACCACCGTTCCTGTCTAATGCTGTCTGCCTGGCACTGAGGTTATGACTGCTGAAGTTCCATACAAATGAGGATATTTCCCAGGTGCAATCTACCACCAGATGGAAGTTTGTCTGCCTTCGTAGTGCCAAAGGCCTCCTCCAAACTGACACCAGGAACCTGGAGTGGAGACTTTGGTTTCCCATGGAAATGGGCCAGCGTTCGTGTCTAATGATGTGTTCCTGCCACTAGGCTTCTGCCTATTAAAATACCACTAAAATTCCTTACAAATGAGGATGTCTCCCAGGTGCAATCTACCACCAGATAGAAGTTTGTCTGCCCCTGTAGAGCCAAAGGCTTCCTACAAATTGACATCAGGAACCTGGGGCGGAGACTTTGGTTTCCCATGGAAAAGGGCCACCGTTCGTATCTTATGCTGTCTGCCTGCTACTGGGCTTATGGCTACTAAAATTACATACAAATGAGGATATCTCCTCGATGCAATCAACCACCAGATGGAACTTTGTCTGCTCTTGTAGTGCCAAAGGCCTCCTACAAACTCACACCAGGACCCTGGAGTGGAGACATTGGTTTCCCATGGAAAAGGGGCACCGTTCGTTTCTAATGCTGTCTGCCTGCCACTGGGGTTATGCCTGCAGAAATTCCTCACAAATGAGGATATCTCCCACATGGAATCTACCACCAGTTGGAAGTTTGTCTGCGCTTTTAGTACCAAAGGCCTCGTCCAAACTGATATCAGGCATGTGGGATGGAGACTTTGGTTTCCCCGGGAAATGGGCCACCGTTCGTGTCTAATGCTGTCTGCCTGGCACTGTGGTTATGCCTACTAAAATTCCACTAAAATTCTATTCAAATGAGCATATCTCCCAGGTGCAATCTACCACCAGATGGAAGTTCGTCTGCCCTTGTAGGTCCAAAGGCCTCCTACAAACTGACATCAGCAACGTGAGGTGGAGACTTTGGTTTCCCATGGAAAAGGTCCATTGTTCGTGTCTAATGATGTGTGCCTGCCACTAGGCTTCTGCCTATTAAAATCCCACTAAATTTCCATGCAAATGAGGATGTCTCCAGGGTGCAATCTACCACAAGATGGAAGTTCCTCTGCCCCTGTAGAGCCAAAGGCTTCCTACAAATTGACATCAGGAACCTGGGGCGGACACTTTGGTTTCCCATGGAAAAGGGCCACCGTTCGTGTCTAATGTTGTCTGCCTGCCACTGGGCTTATGGGTACATACAAATGAGGATGTCTCCCAGGTGCAATCTACCACCAGATGGAAGTTTGTCTGCCCCTGTAGAGCCAAAGGCTTCCTACAAACTGACATCAGGAACGTGCGGTGGAGACTTTGGTTTCCCATGGAAATGGGCCACGGTTTGTGTCTAATGCTATGTGCCTGCCACTGGGCTTATGCCTAGTAAAATCCCATACAAATGAGGATATCTCCCAGATGGAGTCTACCACCAGTTGAAAGTTTGTCTGCCCTTCTAATGCCAACGGCCTCATACAAACTGACATCAGGAATCTGGAGAGGACGCATTGGTTTCCCATGGAAAAGGGCCACCTTTGTTGTTCAATGCTGTCTGCCTGCCAGTGGACATATGCCGACTAAAATTCCCTACAAATGAGGATATCTCCCAAATGCAATTTCCCACCAGATGGAAGTTTGTCTGCCCTTTTAATGGCAAAGGCCTCCTACAAACTGACATCAGGAGCCTGGGTTGGAGAGTTTGTTTTCCCATGGAAAAGGGCCACCGTACGTGTCTAAGTCTCTCTGCCTGCCACTGGGCTTCTACCTGCTGAAATTCCATACAAATGAGGATATCTCCCCGATGTAATCAGCCACCAGACGGAAGTTTGTTTGCCCTTGTACTGCCAAAGGCCTCCTAAAACCTGACATCAGGAACGTGGCCTGGAGATTTTTGGCTGCCCATGGGAAAAGGGCCACCGTTCATGTCTAATGGTATCTGCCTGCCACTGGGCTTCTACCTGCTGAAATTCCATACAAATGAGGATATCTCCACGATGCAATCAACCACCAGACGGAAGTTTGTCTACCTTTGTAGTGTCAAAGGCCTCCTAGAAACGGACATCAGGAACGTGGGGTGGAGACTTTGGTTTCCCATAGAAATGGGCCATTGTTCGTGTTTAATGCTGTCTGCCTGCCACTGGGCTTCTTCCTACTAAAATTGCACTAAAATTCAATAGAAATGAGGATATCTATCAGGTGTAATCTACCACCAGATGGAAGTTTCTCTGCCCTTATATTGGAAAACGCCTCCTACAAAGTGACATTTGCAACATGGGCTGGAGGTTTTGGTTTCCCACGGAAAAGGGCCACTGTTCGTGTCTAAGGCTGTCTGCCTGTCACTGGGGTTATGCCTGCTGAAATTCCTCACAAATGAGGATATATCCCAGATGCAATATGCCACCAGTTAGAAGTTTGTCCCCTCTTGTAGTGCCAGAGGCCTCCTAAAAAATGACATCAGGAACCTGGGGTGGAGACTTTGGTTTCCCATGGAAATGGGCCACTATTCATGTCTAATTCTGTCTGCCTGCCGCTGGGATTCTGCCTACTAAAATTCCACTCAAATTCCATACAAATGAGGATATCTCCCAGGTGTAATCTACCACCAGGTGGAAGTTTGTCTGCCCTCATAGTGCCAAAGGCCTCCTAAGAACTGACATCAGGAACGTGGGGTGGAGACTTTGGTTTCCCAAGGAAATGGGCCACTGTTTGTGTCTAATGCTGTCTGCCAGCCACTGGGCTTATGCCTACTAAAATTCCACTAAAATTCTATAGAAATGAGGATATCTCTCAGGTGCAATCTACAACCAGATGGAAGTTTCTCTGCCCTTGTAGTGCCAAAGCCCTCCTAAAAACTGACATCAGGAACGTGGGGTGGAGACTCTACTTTTCCCATGGAAATGGGCCACCGTTTGTGTCTAATGCTATGTGCCTGCCACTGGGCTTCTTCCTACTAAAATTCCACTAAAATTCCATGGAAATTAGGATATCTCCCAGGTGCAATCTACCACCAGATGGAAGTTTTTCTGCCCTTGTAGCTCCAAACGCCTCTTACAAACTGACATCAGGAACGTGGGGTGGAGACTTTGGTTTCCCATGGGAAAGGGGCACCGTTCGTGTCTAATGCTGTCTGCCTGCCAGTGGGCAGAAGCCTACCAAAATTCCCTACAAATGAGGATATCTCCCAAATGCAATTTCCCACCAGATGGAAGTTTGTCTGCCCTTTTAATGCCAAAGGCCTCCTACAAACTGACATGAGGAGCCTGGGTTGGAGACTTTGGTTTCCCATGGATATTGGGCAGCGTTCGTGTGTAATGCTGTCTGCCTGCCGCTGGACTTCTGCCTACTAAAATACCACTAAAATTCCATACAAATGGCGATATCTCCCAGGTCCAATCTACCACCAGATGGAATTTTTTCTGCCCTTGTAGTTCCAATCGCCTCTTACAGACTGACATCAGGAACGGGGGATGGAGACTTTGGTTTCCCATGGAAATGAGCCACTATTCATGTCTAATTCTATCTACCTGCTGCTGGGATTCTGCCTACTAAAATTCCACTAAAATTCCATACAAATGAGTATATCTCCCAGCTACAACCTAACACCAGATGGAAGTTTCTCTGCCCCCGTAGTGCCAAAGGCCTCCTACAAACTGCCATCAGGAACCTATGGTGGAGACTTTGGTTTCCCATGGAAAAGGACCACCGTTCCTGTCTAATGCTCTTTGCCTGGCACTGTGTTTATGACTGCTGAAGTTCCATAAAAATGAGGATATCTCCTCGATGCAATCAACCACCAGATGGAACTTTGTCTGCTCTTGTAGTGCCAAAGGCCTCCTACAAACTCACACCAGGACCCTGGAGTGGAGACTTTGGTTTCCCATGGAAATGGGCCAGCGTTCGTGCCTAATGACTTGTGCATGCCACTAGGCTTCTGCCTATTAAAATCCCACTAAAATTCCATACAAATGAGGATGTCTCCCAGGTGCAATCTACCACCAGATGGAAGTTTGTCTGCCCCTGTAGAGCCAAAGGCTTCCTACAAACTGACATCAGGAACGTGCGGTGGAGACTTTGGTTTCCCATGGAAATGGGCCACGGTTTGTGTCTAATGCTATGTGCCTGCCACTGGGCTTATGCCTAGTAAAATCCCATACAAATGAGGATATCTCCCAGATGGAGTCTACCACCAGTTGAAAGTTTGTCTGCCCTTCTAATGCCAACGGCCTCATACAAACTGACATCAGGAATCTGGAGAGGACGCATTGGTTTCCCATGGAAAAGGGCCACCTTTGTTGTTCAATGCTGTCTGCCTGCCAGTGGACATATGCCGACTAAAATTCCCTACAAATGAGGATATCTCCCAAATGCAATTTCCCACCAGATGGAAGTTTGTCTGCCCTTTTAATGGCAAAGGCCTCCTACAAACTGACATCAGGAGCCTGGGTTGGAGAGTTTGTTTTCCCATGGAAAAGGGCCACCGTACGTGTCTAAGTCTCTCTGCCTGCCACTGGGCTTCTACCTGCTGAAATTCCATACAAATGAGGATATCTCCCCGATGTAATCAGCCACCAGACGGAAGTTTGTTTGCCCTTGTACTGCCAAAGGCCTCCTAAAACCTGACATCAGGAACGTGGCCTGGAGATTTTTGGCTGCCCATGGGAAAAGGGCCACCGTTCATGTCTAATGGTATCTGCCTGCCACTGGGCTTCTACCTGCTGAAATTCCATACAAATGAGGATATCTCCACGATGCAATCAACCACCAGACGGAAGTTTGTCTACCTTTGTAGTGTCAAAGGCCTCCTAGAAACGGACATCAGGAACGTGGGGTGGAGACTTTGGTTTCCCATAGAAATGGGCCATTGTTCGTGTTTAATGCTGTCTGCCTGCCACTGGGCTTCTTCCTACTAAAATTGCACTAAAATTCAATAGAAATGAGGATATCTATCAGGTGTAATCTACCACCAGATGGAAGTTTCTCTGCCCTTATATTGGAAAACGCCTCCTACAAAGTGACATTTGCAACATGGGCTGGAGGTTTTGGTTTCCCACGGAAAAGGGCCACTGTTCGTGTCTAAGGCTGTCTGCCTGTCACTGGGGTTATGCCTGCTGAAATTCCTCACAAATGAGGATATATCCCAGATGCAATATGCCACCAGTTAGAAGTTTGTCCCCTCTTGTAGTGCCAGAGGCCTCCTAAAAAATGACATCAGGAACCTGGGGTGGAGACTTTGGTTTCCCATGGAAATGGGCCACTATTCATGTCTAATTCTGTCTGCCTGCCGCTGGGATTCTGCCTACTAAAATTCCACTCAAATTCCATACAAATGAGGATATCTCCCAGGTGTAATCTACCACCAGGTGGAAGTTTGTCTGCCCTCATAGTGCCAAAGGCCTCCTAAGAACTGACATCAGGAACGTGGGGTGGAGACTTTGGTTTCCCAAGGAAATGGGCCACTGTTTGTGTCTAATGCTGTCTGCCAGCCACTGGGCTTATGCCTACTAAAATTCCACTAAAATTCTATAGAAATGAGGATATCTCTCAGGTGCAATCTACAACCAGATGGAAGTTTCTCTGCCCTTGTAGTGCCAAAGCCCTCCTAAAAACTGACATCAGGAACGTGGGGTGGAGACTCTACTTTTCCCATGGAAATGGGCCACCGTTTGTGTCTAATGCTATGTGCCTGCCACTGGGCTTCTTCCTACTAAAATTCCACTAAAATTCCATGGAAATTAGGATATCTCCCAGGTGCAATCTACCACCAGATGGAAGTTTTTCTGCCCTTGTAGCTCCAAACGCCTCTTACAAACTGACATCAGGAACGTAGGGTGGAGACTTTGGTTTCCCATGGGAAAGGGGCACCGTTCGTGTCTAATGCTGTCTGCCTGCCAGTGGGCAGAAGCCTACCAAAATTCCCTACAAATGAGGATATCTCCCAAATGCAATTTCCCACCAGATGGAAGTTTGTCTGCCCTTTTAATGCCAAAGGCCTCCTACAAACTGACATCAGGAGCCTGGGTTGGAGAGTTTGTTTTCCCATGGAAAAGGGCCACCGTACGTGTCTAAGTCTCTCTGCCTGCCACTGGGCTTCTACCTGCTGAAATTCCATACAAATGAGGATATCTCCCCGATGTAATCAGCCACCAGACGGAAGTTTGTTTGCCCTTGTACTGCCAAAGGCCTCCTAAAACCTGACATCAGGAACGTGGCCTGGAGATTTTTGGCTGCCCATGGGAAAAGGGCCACCGTTCATGTCTAATGGTATCTGCCTGCCACTGGGCTTCTACCTACTGAAATTCCATACAAATGAGGATATCTCCACGATGCAATCAACCACCAGACAGAAGTTTGTCTACCTTTGTAGTGTCAAAGGCCTCCTAGAAACGGACATCAGGAACGTGGGGTGGAGACTTTGGTTTCCCATAGAAATGGGCCATTGTTCGTGTTTAATGCTGTCTGCCTGCCACTGGGCTTCTTCCTACTAAAATTGCACTAAAATTCAATAGAAATGAGGATATCTATCAGGTGTAATCTACCACCAGATGGAAGTTTCTCTGCCCTTATATTGGAAAACGCCTCCTACAAAGTGACATTTGCAACATGGGCTGGAGGTTTTGGTTTCCCACGGAAAAGGGCCACCGTTCGTGTCTAAGGCTGTCTGCCTGTCACTGGGGTTATGCCTGCTGAAATTCCTCACAAATGAGGATATATCCCAGATGCAATATGCCACCAGTTGGAAGTTTGTCCCCTCTTGTAGTGCCAGAGGCCTCCTAAAAAATGACATCAGGAACCTGGGGTGGAGACTTTGGTTTCCCATGGAAATGGGCCACTATTCATGTCTAATTCTGTCTGCCTGCCGCTGGGATTCTGCCTACTAAAATTCCACTCAAATTCCATACAAATGAGGATATCTCCCAGGTGTAATCTACCACCAGGTGGAAGTTTGTCTGCCCTCATAGTGCCAAAGGCCTCCTAAGAACTGACATCAGGAACGTGGGGTGGAGACTTTGGTTTCCCAAGGAAATGGGCCACCGTTTGTGTCTAATGCTGTCTGCCAGCCACTGGGCTTCTTCCTACTAAAATTCCACTAAAATTTCATGGAAATTAGGATATTTCCCAGGTGCAATCTACCACCAGATGGAAGTTTTTCTGCCCTTGTAGCTCCAAACGCCTCTTACAAACTGACATCAGGAACGTGGGGTGGAGACTTTGGTTTCCCATGGGAAAGGGGCACCGTTCGTGTCTAATGCTGTCTGCCTGCCACTGGGCTTCTGTCTGCTGAAATTCCATACAAATGAGGATATCTCCTCGATGCAATCAACCATCAGATGGAACTTTGTCTGCCCTTTTAATGCCAAAGGCCTCTTACAAACTGACATCAGGACCGTGGGGTGGAGACTTTGGTTTCCCATGGAAATGGGCCAGCGTTCGTGTCTAATGCTGTGTGCCTGCCACTAGGATTCTGCCTATTAAAACCCCACTAAAATTCCATACAAATGAGGATGTCTCCCAGGTGCAATCTACTACCACATGGAAGTTTGTCTGCCCTGTAGTGCCAAAGGCTTCCTACAAATTGATATCAGGAACCTGGGGTGGAGACTTTGGTTTCCCATGGAAAAGGGCCACCGTTAGTGTCTAATGCTGTCTGCCTGCCACTGGGCTTATGGCTACTAAAATTACATACAAATGAGAATATCTCCCAGATGCAATATGCCACCAGTTGGAAGTTTGTGTCCTCTTGTAGTGCCAGAGGCCTCCTAGAAAATGACATCAGGAACCTGGGGTGGAGACTTTGGTTTCCCATGGAAATGGGCCACTATTCATGTCTAATTCTGTCTGCCTGCCGCTGGGCTTATGCCTACTAAAATTCCACTACAATTCCATACAAATGAGAATATCTACCAGGTGCAATCAAACACCAGATGGACCTTTCTCTGCCCTTTTGTTTCCAAAGGCCTCCTACAAACTGCCATCAGGAACCTAGGGTGGAGACTTTGGTTTCCCATGGAAAAGGACCACCGTTCCTGTCTAATGCTGTCTGCCTGGCACTGAGGTTATGACTGCTGAAGTTCCATACAAATGAGGATATTTCCCAGGTGCAATCTACCACCAGATGGAAGTTTGTCTGCCTTCGTAGTGCCAAAGGCCTCCTCCAAACTGACACCAGGAACCTGGAGTGGAGACTTTGGTTTCCCATGGAAATGGGCCAGCGTTCGTGTCTAATGATGTGTTCCTGCCACTAGGCTTCTGCCTATTAAAATACCACTAAAATTCCTTACAAATGAGGATGTCTCCCAGGTGCAATCTACCACCAGATAGAAGTTTGTCTGCCCCTGTAGAGCCAAAGGCTTCCTACAAATTGACATCAGGAACCTGGGGCGGAGACTTTGGTTTCCCATGGAAAAGGGCCACCGTTCGTATCTTATGCTGTCTGCCTGCTACTGGGCTTATGGCTACTAAAATTACATACAAATGAGGATATCTCCTCGATGCAGTCAACCACCAGATGGAACTTTGTCTGCTCTTGTAGTGCCAAAGGCCTCCTACAAACTCACACCAGGACCCTGGAGTGGAGACATTGGTTTCCCATGGAAAAGGGGCACCGTTCGTTTCTAATGCTGTCTGCCTGCCACTGGGGTTATGCCTGCAGAAATTCCTCACAAATGAGGATATCTCCCACATGGAATCTACCACCAGTTGGAAGTTTGTCTGCGCTTGTAGTACCAAAGACCTCGTCCAAACTGATATCAGGCATGTGGGATGGAGACTTTGGTTTCCCCGGGAAATGGGCCACCGTTCGTGTCTAATGCTGTCTGCCTGGCACTGTGGTTATGCCTACTAAAATTCCACTAAAATTCTATTCAAATGAGCATATCTCCCAGGTGCAATCTACCACCAGATGGAAGTTCGTCTGCCCTTGTAGGTCCAAAGGCCTCCTACAAACTGACATCAGCAACGTGAGGTGGAGACTTTGGTTTCCCATGGAAAAGGTCCATTGTTCGTGTCTAATGATGTGTGCCTGCCACTAGGCTTCTGCCTATTAAAATCCCACTAAAATTCCATACAAATGAGGATGTCTCCCGGGTGCAATCTACCACAAGATGGAAGTTCCTCTGCCCCTGTAGAGCCAAAGGCTTCCTACAAATTGACATCAGGAACCTGGGGCGGACACTTTGGTTTCCCATGGAAAAGGGCCACCGTTCGTGTCTAATGTTGTCTGCCTGCCACTGGGCTTATGGGTACATACAAATGAGGATGTCTCCCAGGTGCAATCTACCACCAGATGGAAGTTTGTCTGCCCCTGTAGAGCCAAAGGCTTCCTACAAACTGACATCAGGAACGTGCGGTGGAGACTTTGGTTTCCCATGGAAATGGGCCACGGTTTGTGTCTAATGCTATGTGCCTGCCACTGGGCTTATGCCTAGTAAAATCCCATACAAATGAGGATATCTCTCAGATGGAGTCTACCACCAGTTGAAAGTTTGTCTGCCCTTCTAATGCCAACGGCCTCATACAAACTGACATCAGGAATCTGGAGAGGACGCATTGGTTTCCCATGGAAAAGGGCCACCTTTGTTGTTCAATGCTGTCTGCCTGCCAGTGGACATATGCCGACTAAAATTCCCTACAAATGAGGATATCTCCCAAATGCAATTTCCCACCAGATGGAAGTTTGTCTGCCCTTTTAATGGCAAAGGCCTCCTACAAACTGACATCAGGAGCCTGGGTTGGAGAGTTTGTTTTCCCATGGAAAAGGGCCACCGTACGTGTCTAAGTCTCTCTGCCTGCCACTGGGCTTCTACCTGCTGAAATTCCATACAAATGAGGATATCTCCCCGATGTAATCAGCCACCAGACGGAAGTTTGTTTGCCCTTGTACTGCCAAAGGCCTCCTAAAACCTGACATCAGGAACGTGGCCTGGAGATTTTTGGCTGCCCATGGGAAAAGGGCCACCGTTCATGTCTAATGGTATCTGCCTGCCACTGGGCTTCTACCTGCTGAAATTCCATACAAATGAGGATATCTCCACGATGCAATCAACCACCAGACGGAAGTTTGTCTACCTTTGTAGTGTCAAAGGCCTCCTAGAAACGGACATCAGGAACGTGGGGTGGAGACTTTGGTTTCCCATAGAAATGGGCCATTGTTCGTGTTTAATGCTGTCTGCCTGCCACTGGGCTTCTTCCTACTAAAATTGCACTAAAATTCAATAGAAATGAGGATATCTATCAGGTGTAATCTACCACCAGATGGAAGTTTCTCTGCCCTTATATTGGAAAACGCCTCCTACAAAGTGACATTTGCAACATGGGCTGGAGGTTTTGGTTTCCCACGGAAAAGGGCCACTGTTCGTGTCTAAGGCTGTCTGCCTGTCACTGGGGTTATGCCTGCTGAAATTCCTCACAAATGAGGATATATCCCAGATGCAATATGCCACCAGTTAGAAGTTTGTCCCCTCTTGTAGTGCCAGAGGCCTCCTAAAAAATGACATCAGGAACCTGGGGTGGAGACTTTGGTTTCCCATGGAAATGGGCCACTATTCATGTCTAATTCTGTCTGCCTGCCGCTGGGATTCTGCCTACTAAAATTCCACTCAAATTCCATACAAATGAGGATATCTCCCAGGTGTAATCTACCACCAGGTGGAAGTTTGTCTGCCCTCATAGTGCCAAAGGCCTCCTAAGAACTGACATCAGGAACGTGGGGTGGAGACTTTGGTTTCCCAAGGAAATGGGCCACTGTTTGTGTCTAATGCTGTCTGCCAGCCACTGGGCTTATGCCTACTAAAATTCCACTAAAATTCTATAGAAATGAGGATATCTCTCAGGTGCAATCTACAACCAGATGGAAGTTTCTCTGCCCTTGTAGTGCCAAAGCCCTCCTAAAAACTGACATCAGGAACGTGGGGTGGAGACTCTACTTTTCCCATGGAAATGGGCCACCGTTTGTGTCTAATGCTATGTGCCTGCCACTGGGCTTCTTCCTACTAAAATTCCACTAAAATTCCATGGAAATTAGGATATCTCCCAGGTGCAATCTACCACCAGATGGAAGTTTTTCTGCCCTTGTAGCTCCAAACGCCTCTTACAAACTGACATCAGGAACGTGGGGTGGAGACTTTGGTTTCCCATGGGAAAGGGGCACCGTTCGTGTCTAATGCTGTCTGCCTGCCAGTGGGCAGAAGCCTACCAAAATTCCCTACAAATGAGGATATCTCCCAAATGCAATTTCCCACCAGATGGAAGTTTGTCTGCCCTTTTAATGCCAAAGGCCTCCTACAAACTGACATGAGGAGCCTGGGTTGGAGACTTTGGTTTCCCATGGATATTGGGCAGCGTTCGTGTGTAATGCTGTCTGCCTGCCGCTGGACTTCTGCCTACTAAAATACCACTAAAATTCCATACAAATGGCGATATCTCCCAGGTCCAATCTACCACCAGATGGAATTTTTTCTGCCCTTGTAGTTCCAATCGCCTCTTACAGACTGACATCAGGAACGGGGGATGGAGACTTTGGTTTCCCATGGAAATGAGCCACTATTCATGTCTAATTCTATCTACCTGCTGCTGGGATTCTGCCTACTAAAATTCCACTAAAATTCCATACAAATGAGTATATCTCCCAGCTACAACCTAACACCAGATGGAAGTTTCTCTGCCCCCGTAGTGCCAAAGGCCTCCTACAAACTGCCATCAGGAACCTATGGTGGAGACTTTGGTTTCCCATGGAAAAGGACCACCGTTCCTGTCTAATGCTCTTTGCCTGGCACTGTGTTTATGACTGCTGAAGTTCCATAAAAATGAGGATATCTCCTCGATGCAATCAACCACCAGATGGAACTTTGTCTGCTCTTGTAGTGCCAAAGGCCTCCTACAAACTCACACCAGGACCCTGGAGTGGAGACTTTGGTTTCCCATGGAAATGGGCCAGCGTTCGTGCCTAATGACTTGTGCATGCCACTAGGCTTCTGCCTATTAAAATCCCACTAAAATTCCATACAAATGAGGATGTCTCCCAGGTGCAATCTACCACCAGATGGAAGTTTGTCTGCCCCTGTAGAGCCAAAGGCTTCCTACAAACTGACATCAGGAACGTGCGGTGGAGACTTTGGTTTCCCATGGAAATGGGCCACGGTTTGTGTCTAATGCTATGTGCCTGCCACTGGGCTTATGCCTAGTAAAATCCCATACAAATGAGGATATCTCCCAGATGGAGTCTACCACCAGTTGAAAGTTTGTCTGCCCTTCTAATGCCAACGGCCTCATACAAACTGACATCAGGAATCTGGAGAGGACGCATTGGTTTCCCATGGAAAAGGGCCACCTTTGTTGTTCAATGCTGTCTGCCTGCCAGTGGACATATGCCGACTAAAATTCCCTACAAATGAGGATATCTCCCAAATGCAATTTCCCACCAGATGGAAGTTTGTCTGCCCTTTTAATGCCAAAGGCCTCCTACAAACTGACATCAGGAGCCTGGGTTGGAGAGTTTGTTTTCCCATGGAAAAGGGCCACCGTACGTGTCTAAGTCTCTCTGCCTGCCACTGGGCTTCTACCTGCTGAAATTCCATACAAATGAGGATATCTCCCCGATGTAATCAGCCACCAGACGGAAGTTTGTTTGCCCTTGTACTGCCAAAGGCCTCCTAAAACCTGACATCAGGAACGTGGCCTGGAGATTTTTGGCTGCCCATGGGAAAAGGGCCACCGTTCATGTCTAATGGTATCTGCCTGCCACTGGGCTTCTACCTGCTGAAATTCCATACAAATGAGGATATCTCCACGATGCAATCAACCACCAGACGGAAGTTTGTCTACCTTTGTAGTGTCAAAGGCCTCCTAGAAACGGACATCAGGAACGTGGGGTGGAGACTTTGGTTTCCCATAGAAATGGGCCATTGTTCGTGTTTAATGCTGTCTGCCTGCCACTGGGCTTCTTCCTACTAAAATTGCACTAAAATTCAATAGAAATGAGGATATCTATCAGGTGTAATCTACCACCAGATGGAAGTTTCTCTGCCCTTATATTGGAAAACGCCTCCTACAAAGTGACATTTGCAACATGGGCTGGAGGTTTTGGTTTCCCACGGAAAAGGGCCACTGTTCGTGTCTAAGGCTGTCTGCCTGTCACTGGGGTTATGCCTGCTGAAATTCCTCACAAATGAGGATATATCCCAGATGCAATATGCCACCAGTTAGAAGTTTGTCCCCTCTTGTAGTGCCAGAGGCCTCCTAAAAAATGACATCAGGAACCTGGGGTGGAGACTTTGGTTTCCCATGGAAATGGGCCACTATTCATGTCTAATTCTGTCTGCCTGCCGCTGGGATTCTGCCTACTAAAATTCCACTCAAATTCCATACAAATGAGGATATCTCCCAGGTGTAATCTACCACCAGGTGGAAGTTTGTCTGCCCTCATAGTGCCAAAGGCCTCCTAAGAACTGACATCAGGAACGTGGGGTGGAGACTTTGGTTTCCCAAGGAAATGGGCCACTGTTTGTGTCTAATGCTGTCTGCCAGCCACTGGGCTTATGCCTACTAAAATTCCACTAAAATTCTATAGAAATGAGGATATCTCTCAGGTGCAATCTACAACCAGATGGAAGTTTCTCTGCCCTTGTAGTGCCAAAGCCCTCCTAAAAACTGACATCAGGAACGTGGGGTGGAGACTCTACTTTTCCCATGGAAATGGGCCACCGTTTGTGTCTAATGCTATGTGCCTGCCACTGGGCTTCTTCCTACTAAAATTCCACTAAAATTCCATGGAAATTAGGATATCTCCCAGGTGCAATCTACCACCAGATGGAAGTTTTTCTGCCCTTGTAGCTCCAAACGCCTCTTACAAACTGACATCAGGAACGTGGGGTGGAGACTTTGGTTTCCCATGGGAAAGGGGCACCGTTCGTGTCTAATGCTGTCTGCCTGCCAGTGGGCAGAAGCCTACCAAAATTCCCTACAAATGAGGATATCTCCCAAATGCAATTTCCCACCAGATGGAAGTTTGTCTGCCCTTTTAATGCCAAAGGCCTCCTACAAACTGACATGAGGAGCCTGGGTTGGAGACTTTGGTTTCCCATGGATATTGGGCAGCGTTCGTGTGTAATGCTGTCTGCCTGCCGCTGGACTTCTGCCTACTAAAATACCACTAAAATTCCATACAAATGGCGATATCTCCCAGGTCCAATCTACCACCAGATGGAATTTTTTCTGCCCTTGTAGTTCCAATCGCCTCTTACAGACTGACATCAGGAACGGGGGATGGAGACTTTGGTTTCCCATGGAAATGAGCCACTATTCATGTCTAATTCTATCTACCTGCTGCTGGGATTCTGCCTACTAAAATTCCACTAAAATTCCATACAAATGAGTATATCTCCCAGCTACAACCTAACACCAGATGGAAGTTTCTCTGCCCCCGTAGTGCCAAAGGCCTCCTACAAACTGCCATCAGGAACCTATGGTGGAGACTTTGGTTTCCCATGGAAAAGGACCACCGTTCCTGTCTAATGCTCTTTGCCTGGCACTGTGTTTATGACTGCTGAAGTTCCATAAAAATGAGGATATCTCCTCGATGCAATCAACCACCAGATGGAACTTTGTCTGCTCTTGTAGTGCCAAAGGCCTCCTACAAACTCACACCAGGACCCTGGAGTGGAGACTTTGGTTTCCCATGGAAATGGGCCAGCGTTCGTGCCTAATGACTTGTGCATGCCACTAGGCTTCTGCCTATTAAAATCCCACTAAAATTCCATACAAATGAGGATGTCTCCCAGGTGCAATCTACCACCAGATGGAAGTTTGTCTGCCCCTGTAGAGCCAAAGGCTTCCTACAAACTGACATCAGGAACGTGCGGTGGAGACTTTGGTTTCCCATGGAAATGGGCCACGGTTTGTGTCTAATGCTATGTGCCTGCCACTGGGCTTATGCCTAGTAAAATCCCATACAAATGAGGATATCTCCCAGATGGAGTCTACCACCAGTTGAAAGTTTGTCTGCCCTTCTAATGCCAACGGCCTCATACAAACTGACATCAGGAATCTGGAGAGGACGCATTGGTTTCCCATGGAAAAGGGCCACCTTTGTTGTTCAATGCTGTCTGCCTGCCAGTGGACATATGCCGACTAAAATTCCCTACAAATGAGGATATCTCCCAAATGCAATTTCCCACCAGATGGAAGTTTGTCTGCCCTTTTAATGCCAAAGGCCTCCTACAAACTGACATCAGGAGCCTGGGTTGGAGAGTTTGTTTTCCCATGGAAAAGGGCCACCGTACGTGTCTAAGTCTCTCTGCCTGCCACTGGGCTTCTACCTGCTGAAATTCCATACAAATGAGGATATCTCCCCGATGTAATCAGCCACCAGACGGAAGTTTGTTTGCCCTTGTACTGCCAAAGGCCTCCTAAAACCTGACATCAGGAACGTGGCCTGGAGATTTTTGGCTGCCCATGGGAAAAGGGCCACCGTTCATGTCTAATGGTATCTGCCTGCCACTGGGCTTCTACCTGCTGAAATTCCATACAAATGAGGATATCTCCACGATGCAATCAACCACCAGACGGAAGTTTGTCTACCTTTGTAGTGTCAAAGGCCTCCTAGAAACGGACATCAGGAACGTGGGGTGGAGACTTTGGTTTCCCATAGAAATGGGCCATTGTTCGTGTTTAATGCTGTCTGCCTGCCACTGGGCTTCTTCCTACTAAAATTGCACTAAAATTCAATAGAAATGAGGATATCTATCAGGTGTAATCTACCACCAGATGGAAGTTTCTCTGCCCTTATATTGGAAAACGCCTCCTACAAAGTGACATTTGCAACATGGGCTGGAGGTTTTGGTTTCCCACGGAAAAGGGCCACTGTTCGTGTCTAAGGCTGTCTGCCTGTCACTGGGGTTATGCCTGCTGAAATTCCTCACAAATGAGGATATATCCCAGATGCAATATGCCACCAGTTAGAAGTTTGTCCCCTCTTGTAGTGCCAGAGGCCTCCTAAAAAATGACATCAGGAACCTGGGGTGGAGACTTTGGTTTCCCATGGAAATGGGCCACTATTCATGTCTAATTCTGTCTGCCTGCCGCTGGGATTCTGCCTACTAAAATTCCACTCAAATTCCATACAAATGAGGATATCTCCCAGGTGTAATCTACCACCAGGTGGAAGTTTGTCTGCCCTCATAGTGCCAAAGGCCTCCTAAGAACTGACATCAGGAACGTGGGGTGGAGACTTTGGTTTCCCAAGGAAATGGGCCACTGTTTGTGTCTAATGCTGTCTGCCAGCCACTGGGCTTATGCCTACTAAAATTCCACTAAAATTCTATAGAAATGAGGATATCTCTCAGGTGCAATCTACAACCAGATGGAAGTTTCTCTGCCCTTGTAGTGCCAAAGCCCTCCTAAAAACTGACATCAGGAACGTGGGGTGGAGACTCTACTTTTCCCATGGAAATGGGCCACCGTTTGTGTCTAATGCTATGTGCCTGCCACTGGGCTTCTTCCTACTAAAATTCCACTAAAATTCCATGGAAATTAGGATATCTCCCAGGTGCAATCTACCACCAGATGGAAGTTTTTCTGCCCTTGTAGCTCCAAACGCCTCTTACAAACTGACATCAGGAACGTGGGGTGGAGACTTTGGTTTCCCATGGGAAAGGGGCACCGTTCGTGTCTAATGCTGTCTGCCTGCCAGTGGGCAGAAGCCTACCAAAATTCCCTACAAATGAGGATATCTCCCAAATGCAATTTCCCACCAGATGGAAGTTTGTCTGCCCTTTTAATGCCAAAGGCCTCCTACAAACTGACATGAGGAGCCTGGGTTGGAGACTTTGGTTTCCCATGGATATTGGGCAGCGTTCGTGTGTAATGCTGTCTGCCTGCCGCTGGACTTCTGCCTACTAAAATACCACTAAAATTCCATACAAATGGCGATATCTCCCAGGTCCAATCTACCACCAGATGGAATTTTTTCTGCCCTTGTAGTTCCAATCGCCTCTTACAGACTGACATCAGGAACGGGGGATGGAGACTTTGGTTTCCCATGGAAATGAGCCACTATTCATGTCTAATTCTATCTACCTGCTGCTGGGATTCTGCCTACTAAAATTCCACTAAAATTCCATACAAATGAGTATATCTCCCAGCTACAACCTAACACCAGATGGAAGTTTCTCTGCCCCCGTAGTGCCAAAGGCCTCCTACAAACTGCCATCAGGAACCTATGGTGGAGACTTTGGTTTCCCATGGAAAAGGACCACCGTTCCTGTCTAATGCTCTTTGCCTGGCACTGTGTTTATGACTGCTGAAGTTCCATAAAAATGAGGATATCTCCTCGATGCAATCAACCACCAGATGGAACTTTGTCTGCTCTTGTAGTGCCAAAGGCCTCCTACAAACTCACACCAGGACCCTGGAGTGGAGACTTTGGTTTCCCATGGAAATGGGCCAGCGTTCGTGCCTAATGACTTGTGCATGCCACTAGGCTTCTGCCTATTAAAATCCCACTAAAATTCCATACAAATGAGGATGTCTCCCAGGTGCAATCTACCACCAGATGGAAGTTTGTCTGCCCCTGTAGAGCCAAAGGCTTCCTACAAACTGACATCAGGAACGTGCGGTGGAGACTTTGGTTTCCCATGGAAATGGGCCACGGTTTGTGTCTAATGCTATGTGCCTGCCACTGGGCTTATGCCTAGTAAAATCCCATACAAATGAGGATATCTCCCAGATGGAGTCTACCACCAGTTGAAAGTTTGTCTGCCCTTCTAATGCCAACGGCCTCATACAAACTGACATCAGGAATCTGGAGAGGACGCATTGGTTTCCCATGGAAAAGGGCCACCTTTGTTGTTCAATGCTGTCTGCCTGCCAGTGGACATATGCCGACTAAAATTCCCTACAAATGAGGATATCTCCCAAATGCAATTTCCCACCAGATGGAAGTTTGTCTGCCCTTTTAATGCCAAAGGCCTCCTACAAACTGACATCAGGAGCCTGGGTTGGAGAGTTTGTTTTCCCATGGAAAAGGGCCACCGTACGTGTCTAAGTCTCTCTGCCTGCCACTGGGCTTCTACCTGCTGAAATTCCATACAAATGAGGATATCTCCCCGATGTAATCAGCCACCAGACGGAAGTTTGTTTGCCCTTGTACTGCCAAAGGCCTCCTAAAACCTGACATCAGGAACGTGGCCTGGAGATTTTTGGCTGCCCATGGGAAAAGGGCCACCGTTCATGTCTAATGGTATCTGCCTGCCACTGGGCTTCTACCTGCTGAAATTCCATACAAATGAGGATATCTCCACGATGCAATCAACCACCAGACGGAAGTTTGTCTGCCCTTGTCGTTCCAAAGGCCTTCTAGAAATGGACATCAGGAACGTGGGGTGGAGACTTTGGTTTCCCATAGAAATGGGCCATTGTTCGTGTTTAATGCTGTCTGCCTGCCACTGGGCTTCTTCCTACTAAAATTGCACTAAAATTCAATAGAAATGGGGATATCTATCAGGTGTAATCTACCACCAGATGGAAGTTTCTCTGCCCTTATATTGGAAAACGCCTCCTACAAAGTGACATTTGCAACATGGGCTGGAGGTTTTGGTTTCCCACGGAAAAGGGCCACTGTTCGTGTCTAAGGCTGTCTGCCTGTCACTGGGGTTATGCCTGCTGAAATTCCTCACAAATGAGGATATATCCCAGATGCAATATGCCACCAGTTGGAAGTTTGTCCCCTCTTGTAGTGCCAGAGGCCTCCTAAAAAATGACATCAGGAACCTGGGGTGGAGACTTTGGTTTCCCATGGAAATGGGCCACTATTCATGTCTAATTCTGTCTGCCTGCCGCTGGGATTCTGCCTACTAAAATTCCACTCAAATTCCATACAAATGAGGATATCTCCCAGGTGTAATCTACCACCAGGTGGAAGTTTGTCTGCCCTCATAGTGCCAAAGGCCTCCTAAGAACTGACATCAGGAACGTGGGGTGGAGACTTTGGTTTCCCAAGGAAATGGGCCACCGTTTGTGTCTAATGCTGTCTGCCAGCCACTGGGCTTATGCCTACTAAAATTCCACTAAAATTCTATAGAAATGAGGATATCTCTCAGGTGCAATCTACAACCAGATGGAAGTTTCTCTGCCCTTGTAGTGCCAAAGCCCTCCTAAAAACTGACATCAGGAACGTGGGGTGGAGACTCTACTTTTCCCATGGAAATGGGCCACCGTTTGTGTCTAATGCTATGTGCCTGCCACTGGGCTTCTTCCTACTAAAATTCCACTAAAATTCCATGGAAATTAGGATATCTCCCAGGTGCAATCTACCACCAGATGGAAGTTTTTCTGCCCTTGTAGCTCCAAACGCCTCTTACAAACTGACATCAGGAACGTGGGGTGGAGACTTTGGTTTCCCATGGGAAAGGGGCACCGTTCGAGTCTAATGCTGTCTGCCTGCCACTGGGCTTCTGTCTGCTGAAATTCCATACAAATGAGGATATCTCCTCGATGCAATCAACCATCAGATGGAACTTTGTCTGCCCTTTTAGTGCCAAAGGCCTCTTACAAACTGACATCAGGACCGTGGGGTGGAGACTTTGGTTTCCCATGGAAATGGGCCAGCGTTCGTGTCTAATGCTGTGTGCCTGCCACTAGGATTCTGCCTATTAAAATCCCACTAAAATTCCATACAAATGCGGATGTCTCCCAGGTGCAATCTACTACCACATGGAAGTTTGTCTGCCCTGTAGTGCCAAAGGCTTCCTACAAATTGATATCAGGAACCTGGGGTGGAGACTTTGGTTTCCCATGGAAAAGGGCCACCGTTAGTGTCTAATGCTGTCTGCCTGCCACTGGGCTTATGGCTACTAAAATTACATACAAATGAGGATATCTCCCAGATGCAATATGCCACCAGTTGGAAGTTTGTCTCCTCTTGTTGTGCCAGAGGCCTCCTAGAAAATGACATCAGGAACCTGGGGTGGAGACTTTGGTTTCCCATGGAAATGGGCCACTATTCATGTCTAATTCTGTCTGCCTGCCGCTGGGCTTATGCCTACTAAAATTCCACTACAATTCCATACAAATGAGAATATCTGCCAGGGGCAATCAAACACCAGATGGAAGTTTCTCTGCCCTTGTGTTTCCAAAGGCCTCCTACAAACTGCCATCAGGAACCTAGGGTGGAGACTTTGTTTTCCCATGGAAAAGGACCACCGTTCCTGTCTAATGCTGTCTGCCTGGCACTGAGGTTATGACTGCTGAAGTTCCATACAAATGAGGATATTTCCCAGGTGCAATCTACCACCAGATGGAAGTTTGTCTGCCTTCGTAGTGCCAAAGGCCTCCTCCAAACTGACACCAGGAACCTGGAGTGGAGACTTTGGTTTCCCATGGAAATGGGCCAGCGTTCGTGTCTAATGATGTGTTCCTGCCACTAGGCTTCTGCCTATTAAAATACCACTAAAATTCCTTACAAATGAGGATGTCTCCCAGGTGCAATCTACCACCAGATAGAAGTTTGTCTGCCCCTGTAGAGCCAAAGGCTTCCTACAAATTGACATCAGGAACCTGGGGCGGAGACTTTGGTTTCCCATGGAAAAGGGCCACCGTTCGTATCTTATGCTGTCTGCCTGCTACTGGGCTTATGGCTACTAAAATTACATACAAATGAGGATATCTCCCAGATGCAATATGCCAGCAGTTGGAAGTTAGTCTCCTCTTGTAGTGCCAGAGGCCGCCTAAAAAATGACATCAGGAACCTGGGGTGGAGACTTTGGTTTCCCATGGAAATGGGCCACTATTCATGTCTAATTCTGCCTGCCTGCCGCTGGGATTCTGCCTACTAAAATTCCTCTAAAATTCCATACAAATGAGAATATCTCCCAGGTGCAATCTACCACCAGATGGAAGTTTGTCTGCCCATGGTGAGCCAAAGGCTTCCTACAAATTGACATCAGGAACCTAGGGCGGAGACTTTGGTTTCCCATGGAAAAGGACCACCGTTCGTTTCTAATGCTGTCTGCCTGCCACTGTGGTTATGACTGCTGAAGTTCCATACAAATGAGGATATCTCCCAGGTGCAATCTACAACCACGTGGACGTTTGTCTGCCCTCGTAGTGCCAAAGGCCTCCTAAAAACTGACATCAGGAACGTGGCGTGGAGACTTTGGTTTCCCAAGGAAATGGGCCACCGTTTGTGTCTAATGCCGTCTGCCAGCCACTGGGCTTATGCCTACTAAAATTCCACTAAAATTCTATATAAATGAGGATATCTCCCAGGTGCAATCTACAACCACGTGGATGTTTGTCTGCCCTCGTAGTGCCAAAGGCCTCCTAAAAACTGACATCAGGACCGTGGGGTGGAGACTTTGTTTTCCCATGGAAATGGGCCACCGTTTATGTGTAATGCTATGTGCCTGCCACTGGGCTTATGCCTAGTAAAATTCTATACAAATGAGGATATCTCCCAGATGGAGTCTACCACCAGTTGAAAGTTTGTCTGCCTTTGTAATGCCAACGGCCTCCTACAAACTGACATCAGGAATCTGGAGAGAACGCTTTGGTTTCTATTGGAAAAGGGCCACCCTTTGTGTTTAATGCTGTCTCCTTGCCACTGGGTTTATGACTACTGAAACTACATACACATGAGGATATCTCCCAGATGCAATATGCCACCAGGCGGAAGTTTGTCTGCCCTTGTAGTGCCACAAGCCTCTTAGAAACGGACATCAGGAACGTGGGGTGGAGACTGTGGTTTCCCATAGGAATGGGCCATTGTTCGTGTCTAATGCTGTCTGCCTGCCACTGGGTTTCTTCCTACTAAAATTCCACTAAAATTCCATAGAAATGAGGATATCTCCCAGGTGCAATCTACAACCAGATGGAAGTTTCTCTGCCCTTAAATTGGAAAACGCCTCCTACAATGAGACATCAGCAACGTGGGGTGGAGATTTTGGTTTCCCATGGAAAAGGGCCACTGTTCGTGTCCAATGCTGTCTGCGTGCCACTTGGCTTCTGCCTTCTGAAATCCCATACAAATGAGCATATCTCCCCGATGCCATCAACCACCAGATGGAAGTTTTTCTGCCCTTGTATTGCCAAAGGCCTCCTTCAAACTGACATCAGGAACATAGGATGGATAATTTGTCTTTCCATGGAAAAGGGCCACCGTTCTTGTCTAATGCTGTCTGCCTGCCAGTGGGCATATGCCTACTAAAGTTCCATACATATGAGGATATCTCCCAAATGGAATTTCCCACCAGATGGAAGTTTGTCTGCCCTTTTAATGCCAAAGGCCTCCTACAAACTGACATGAGGAGCCTGGGTTGGAGACTTTGGTTTCCCATGGATATTGGGCAGCGTTCGTGTGTAATGCTGTCTGCCTGCCGCTGGACTTCTGCCTACTAAAATACCACTAAAATTCCATACAAATGGCGATATCTCCCAGGTCCAATCTACCACCAGATGGAATTTTTTCTGCCCTTGTAGTTCCAATCGCCTCTTACAGACTGACATCAGGAACGGGGGATGGAGACTTTGGTTTCCCATGGAAATGAGCCACTATTCATGTCTAATTCTATCTACCTGCTGCTGGGATTCTGCCTACTAAAATTCCACTAAAATTCCATACAAATGAGTATATCTCCCAGCTACAACCTAACACCAGATGGAAGTTTCTCTGCCCTTGTAGTGCCAAAGGCCTCCTACAAACTGCCATCAGGAACCTATGGTGGAGACTTTGGTTTCCCATGGAAAAGGACCACCGTTCCTGTCTAATGCTCTTTGCCTGGCACTGTGTTTATGACTGCTGAAGTTCCATAAAAATGAGGATATCTCCCAGGTGTAATCTACCACCGGGTGGAAGTTTGTCTGCCCCCGTAGTGCCAAAGGCCTCCTACAAACTGACATCAAGAAGCTGGGGTGGAGACTTTGGTTTCCCATGGAAAAGGTCCATTGTTTGTGTCTAATGCTGTCTGCCTGCCACTGGGCTTCTGCCTGCTGAAATTCCATACAAATGAGGATATCTCCTCGATGCAATCAACCACCAGATGGAACTTTTTCTGCTCTTGTAGTGCCAAAGGCCTCCTACAAACTCACACCAGGACCCTGGAGTGGAGACTTTGGTTTCCCATGGAAATGGGCCAGCGTTCGTGCCTAATGACTTGTGCATGCCACTAGGCTTCTGCCTATTAAAATACCACTAAAATTCCTTACAAATGAGGATGTCTCCCAGGTGCAATCTACCACCAGATGGAAGTTTGTCTGCCCCTGTAGAGCCAAAGGCTTCCTACAAATTGACATCAGTAACCTGGGGCGGACACTTTGGTTTCCCATGGAAAAGGGCCACCGTTCGTGTCTAATGCTGTCTGCCTGCCACTGGGCTTATGGCTACTAAAATTACATACAAATGAGGATATCTCCCAGATGCAATATGCCACCAGTTGGAAGTTTGCCTCCTCTTGTAGTGCCAGAGGCCTCCTAGAAAATGACATCAGGAACCTGGGGTGGAGACTTTGGTTTCCCATGGAAATGGGCCACTATTCATGTCTAATTCTGTCTGCCTGCCGCTGGGATTCTGCCTACTAAAATTCCACTTAAATTCCATACAAATGAGAATATCTGCCAGGTGCAATCAAACACCAGATGGAAGTTTCTCTGCCCTTGTGTTTCCAAAGGCCTCCTACAAACTGCCCTCGGGAACCTAGGGTGGAGACTTTGGTTTCCCTAGGAAAAGGACCACTGTTCCTGTCTAATGCTGTCTGCCTGGCACTGTGGTTATGACTGCTGAAGTTCCATAAAAGTGAGGATATCTCCCAGGTGCAATCTACCACCAGGTGGAAGTTTGTCTGCCCTCGTAGTGCCAAATGCCTCCTAAAAACTGACATCAGGAACGTGGGGTGGAGACTGTGGTTTCCCATAGAAATGGGCCACCGTTTGTGTCTAATGCTGTCTGACAGCCACTAGGCTTATGCCTACTAAAATTCCACTAAAATTCTATAGAAATGAGGATATCTGCCAGGTACAATCTACAACCAGATGGAAGTTTCTCTGCCCTTGTAGTGCCAAAGGCCTCCTAAAAACTGACATCAGGAACGTGGGGTGGAGACATTGGTTTCCCATGGAAAAGGGGCACCGTTCGTTTCTAATGCTGTCTGCCTGCCACTGGGGTTATGCCTGCAGAAATTCCTCACAAATGAGGATATCTCCCACATGGAATCTACCACCAGTTGGAAGTTTGTCTGCGCTTGTAGTACCAAAGGCCTCGTCCAAACTGATATCAGGCATGTGGGATGGAGACTTTGGTTTCCCCGGGAAATGGGCCACCGTTCGTGTCTAATGCTGTCTGCCTGGCACTGTGGTTATGCCTACTAAAATTCCACTAAAATTCTATTCAAATGAGCATATCTCCCAGGTGCAATCTACCACCAGATGGAAGTTCGTCTGCCCTTGTAGGTCCAAAGGCCTCCTACAAACTGACATCAGCAACGTGAGGTGGAGACTTTGGTTTCCCATGGAAAAGGTCCATTGTTCGTGTCTAATGATGTGTGCCTGCCACTAGGCTTCTGCCTATTAAAATCCCACTAAATTTCCATGCAAATGAGGATGTCTCCCGGGTGCAATCTACCACAAGATGGAAGTTCCTCTGCCCCTGTAGAGCCAAAGGCTTCCTACAAATTGACATCAGGAACCTGGGGCGGACACTTTGGTTTCCCATGGAAAAGGGCCACCGTTCGTGTCTAATGTTGTCTGCCTGCCACTGGGCTTATGGGTACATACAAATGAGGATGTCTCCCAGGTGCAATCTACCACCAGATGGAAGTTTGTCTGCCCCTGTAGAGCCAAAGGCTTCCTACAAACTGACATCAGGAACGTGCGGTGGAGACTTTGGTTTCCCATGGAAATGGGCCACGGTTTGTGTCTAATGCTATGTGCCTGCCACTGGGCTTATGCCTAGTAAAATCCCATACAAATGAGGATATCTCCCAGATGGAGTCTACCACCAGTTGAAAGTTTGTCTGCCCTTCTAATGCCAACGGCCTCATACAAACTGACATCAGGAATCTGGAGAGGACGCATTGGTTTCCCATGGAAAAGGGCCACCTTTGTTGTTCAATGCTGTCTGCCTGCCAGTGGACATATGCCGACTAAAATTCCCTACAAATGAGGATATCTCCCAAATGCAATTTCCCACCAGATGGAAGTTTGTCTGCCCTTTTAATGCCAAAGGCCTCCTACAAACTGACATCAGGAGCCTGGGTTGGAGAGTTTGTTTTCCCATGGAAAAGGGCCACCGTACGTGTCTAAGTCTCTCTGCCTGCCACTGGGCTTCTACCTGCTGAAATTCCATACAAATGAGGATATCTCCCCGATGTAATCAGCCACCAGACGGAAGTTTGTTTGCCCTTGTACTGCCAAAGGCCTCCTAAAACCTGACATCAGGAACGTGGCCTGGAGATTTTTGGCTGCCCATGGGAAAAGGGCCACCGTTCATGTCTAATGGTATCTGCCTGCCACTGGGCTTCTACCTGCTGAAATTCCATACAAATGAGGATATCTCCACGATGCAATCAACCACCAGACGGAAGTTTGTCTGCCCTTGTCGTTCCAAAGGCCTTCTAGAAATGGACATCAGGAACGTGGGGTGGAGACTTTGGTTTCCCATAGAAATGGGCCATTGTTCGTGTTTAATGCTGTCTGCCTGCCACTGGGCTTCTTCCTACTAAAATTGCACTAAAATTCAATAGAAATGGGGATATCTATCAGGTGTAATCTACCACCAGATGGAAGTTTCTCTGCCCTTATATTGGAAAACGCCTCCTACAAAGTGACATTTGCAACATGGGCTGGAGGTTTTGGTTTCCCACGGAAAAGGGCCACTGTTCGTGTCTAAGGCTGTCTGCCTGTCACTGGGGTTATGCCTGCTGAAATTCCTCACAAATGAGGATATATCCCAGATGCAATATGCCACCAGTTGGAAGTTTGTCCCCTCTTGTAGTGCCAGAGGCCTCCTAAAAAATGACATCAGGAACCTGGGGTGGAGACTTTGGTTTCCCATGGAAATGGGCCACTATTCATGTCTAATTCTGTCTGCCTGCCGCTGGGATTCTGCCTACTAAAATTCCACTCAAATTCCATACAAATGAGGATATCTCCCAGGTGTAATCTACCACCAGGTGGAAGTTTGTCTGCCCTCATAGTGCCAAAGGCCTCCTAAGAACTGACATCAGGAACGTGGGGTGGAGACTTTGGTTTCCCAAGGAAATGGGCCACCGTTTGTGTCTAATGCTGTCTGCCAGCCACTGGGCTTATGCCTACTAAAATTCCACTAAAATTCTATAGAAATGAGGATATCTCTCAGGTGCAATCTACAACCAGATGGAAGTTTCTCTGCCCTTGTAGTGCCAAAGCCCTCCTAAAAACTGACATCAGGAACGTGGGGTGGAGACTCTACTTTTCCCATGGAAATGGGCCACCGTTTGTGTCTAATGCTATGTGCCTGCCACTGGGCTTCTTCCTACTAAAATTCCACTAAAATTCCATGGAAATTAGGATATCTCCCAGGTGCAATCTACCACCAGATGGAAGTTTTTCTGCCCTTGTAGCTCCAAACGCCTCTTACAAACTGACATCAGGAACGTGGGGTGGAGACTTTGGTTTCCCATGGGAAAGGGGCACCGTTCGAGTCTAATGCTGTCTGCCTGCCACTGGGCTTCTGTCTGCTGAAATTCCATACAAATGAGGATATCTCCTCGATGCAATCAACCATCAGATGGAACTTTGTCTGCCCTTTTAGTGCCAAAGGCCTCTTACAAACTGACATCAGGACCGTGGGGTGGAGACTTTGGTTTCCCATGGAAATGGGCCAGCGTTCGTGTCTAATGCTGTGTGCCTGCCACTGGGATTCTGCCTATTAAAATCCCACTAAAATTCCATACAAATGAGGTTGTCTCCCAGGTGCAATCTACTACCACATGGAAGTTTGTCTGCCCTGTAGTGCCAAAGGCTTCCTACAAATTGATATCAGGAACCTGGGGTGGAGACTTTGGTTTCCCATGGAAAAGGGCCACCGTTAGTGTCTAATGCTGTCTGCCTGCCACTGGGCTTATGGCTACTAAAATTACATACAAATGAGGATATCTCCCAGATGCAATATGCCACCAGTTGGAAGTTTGTCTCCTCTTGTTGTGCCAGAGGCCTCCTAGAAAATGACATCAGGAACCTGGGGTGGAGACTTTGGTTTCCCATGGAAATGGGCCACTATTCATGTCTAATTCTGTCTGCCTGCCGCTGGGCTTATGCCTACTAAAATTCCACTACAATTCCATACAAATGAGAATATCTGCCAGGGGCAATCAAACACCAGATGGAAGTTTCTCTGCCCTTGTGTTTCCAAAGGCCTCCTACAAACTGCCATCAGGAACCTAGGGTGGAGACTTTGTTTTCCCATGGAAAAGGACCACCGTTCCTGTCTAATGCTGTCTGCCTGGCACTGAGGTTATGACTGCTGAAGTTCCATACAAATGAGGATATTTCCCAGGTGCAATCTACCACCAGATGGAAGTTTGTCTGCCTTCGTAGTGCCAAAGGCCTCCTCCAAACTGACACCAGGAACCTGGAGTGGAGACTTTGGTTTCCCATGGAAATGGGCCAGCGTTCGTGTCTAATGATGTGTTCCTGCCACTAGGCTTCTGCCTATTAAAATACCACTAAAATTCCTTACAAATGAGGATGTCTCCCAGGTGCAATCTACCACCAGATAGAAGTTTGTCTGCCCCTGTAGAGCCAAAGGCTTCCTACAAATTGACATCAGGAACCTGGGGCGGAGACTTTGGTTTCCCATGGAAAAGGGCCACCGTTCGTATCTTATGCTGTCTGCCTGCTACTGGGCTTATGGCTACTAAAATTACATACAAATGAGGATATCTCCCAGATGCAATATGCCAGCAGTTGGAAGTTAGTCTCCTCTTGTAGTGCCAGAGGCCGCCTAAAAAATGACATCAGGAACCTGGGGTGGAGACTTTGGTTTCCCATGGAAATGGGCCACTATTCATGTCTAATTCTGCCTGCCTGCCGCTGGGATTCTGCCTACTAAAATTCCTCTAAAATTCCATACAAATGAGAATATCTCCCAGGTGCAATCTACCACCAGATGGAAGTTTGTCTGCCCATGGTGAGCCAAAGGCTTCCTACAAATTGACATCAGGAACCTAGGGCGGAGACTTTGGTTTCCCATGGAAAAGGACCACCGTTCGTTTCTAATGCTGTCTGCCTGCCACTGTGGTTATGACTGCTGAAGTTCCATACAAATGAGGATATCTCCCAGGTGCAATCTACAACCACGTGGACGTTTGTCTGCCCTCATAGTGCCAAAGGCCTCCTAAAAACTGACATCAGGAACGTGGCGTGGAGACTTTGGTTTCCCAAGGAAATGGGCCACCGTTTGTGTCTAATGCCGTCTGCCAGCCACTGGGCTTATGCCTACTAAAATTCCACTAAAATTCTATATAAATGAGGATATCTCCCAGGTGCAATCTACAACCACGTGGACGTTTGTCTGCCCTCGTAGTGCCAAAGGCCTCCTAAAAACTGACATCAGGACCGTGGGGTGGAGACTTTGTTTTCCCATGGAAATGGGCCACCGTTTATGTGTAATGCTATGTGCCTGCCACTGGGCTTATGCCTAGTAAAATTCTATACAAATGAGGATATCTCCCAGATGGAGTCTACCACCAGTTGAAAGTTTGTCTGCCTTTGTAATGCCAACGGCCTCCTACAAACTGACATCAGGAATCTGGAGAGAACGCTTTGGTTTCTATTGGAAAAGGGCCACCCTTTGTGTTTAATGCTGTCTCCTTGCCACTGGGTTTATGACTACTGAAACTACATACACATGAGGATATCTCCCAGATGCAATATGCCACCAGGCGGAAGTTTGTCTGCCCTTGTAGTGCCACAAGCCTCTTAGAAACGGACATCAGGAACGTGGGGTGGAGACTGTGGTTTCCCATAGGAATGGGCCATTGTTCGTGTCTAATGCTGTCTGCCTGCCACTGGGTTTCTTCCTACTAAAATTCCACTAAAATTCCATAGAAATGAGGATATCTCCCAGGTGCAATCTACAACCAGATGGAAGTTTCTCTGCCCTTAAATTGGAAAACGCCTCCTACAATGAGACATCAGCAACGTGGGGTGGAGATTTTGGTTTCCCATGGAAAAGGGCCACTGTTCGTGTCCAATGCTGTCTGCGTGCCACTTGGCTTCTGCCTTCTGAAATCCCATACAAATGAGCATATCTCCCCGATGCCATCAACCACCAGATGGAAGTTTTTCTGCCCTTGTATTGCCAAAGGCCTCCTTCAAACTGACATCAGGAACATAGGATGGATAATTTGTCTTTCCATGGAAAAGGGCCACCGTTCTTGTCTAATGCTGTCTGCCTGCCAGTGGGCATATGCCTACTAAAGTTCCATACATATGAGGATATCTCCCAAATGGAATTTCCCACCAGATGGAAGTTTGTCTGCCCTTTTAATGCCAAAGGCCTCCTACAAACTGACATGAGGAGCCTGGGTTGGAGACTTTGGTTTCCCATGGATATTGGGCAGCGTTCGTGTGTAATGCTGTCTGCCTGCCGCTGGACTTCTGCCTACTAAAATACCACTAAAATTCCATACAAATGGCGATATCTCCCAGGTCCAATCTACCACCAGATGGAATTTTTTCTGCCCTTGTAGTTCCAATCGCCTCTTACAGACTGACATCAGGAACGGGGGATGGAGACTTTGGTTTCCCATGGAAATGAGCCACTATTCATGTCTAATTCTATCTACCTGCTGCTGGGATTCTGCCTACTAAAATTCCACTAAAATTCCATACAAATGAGTATATCTCCCAGCTACAACCTAACACCAGATGGAAGTTTCTCTGCCCCCGTAGTGCCAAAGGCCTCCTACAAACTGCCATCAGGAACCTATGGTGGAGACTTTGGTTTCCCATGGAAAAGGACCACCGTTCCTGTCTAATGCTCTTTGCCTGGCACTGTGTTTATGACTGCTGAAGTTCCATAAAAATGAGGATATCTCCCAGGTGTAATCTACCACCGGGTGGAAGTTTGTCTGCCCCCGTAGTGCCAAAGGCCTCCTACAAACTGACATCAAGAAGCTGGGGTGGAGACTTTGGTTTCCCATGGAAAAGGTCCATTGTTTGTGTCTAATGCTGTCTGCCTGCCACTGGGCTTCTGCCTGCTGAAATTCCATACAAATGAGGATATCTCCTCGATGCAATCAACCACCAGATGGAACTTTTTCTGCTCTTGTAGTGCCAAAGGCCTCCTACAAACTCACACCAGGACCCTGGAGTGGAGACTTTGGTTTCCCATGGAAATGGGCCAGCGTTCGTGCCTAATGACTTGTGCATGCCACTAGGCTTCTGCCTATTAAAATACCACTAAAATTCCTTACAAATGAGGATGTCTCCCAGGTGCAATCTACCACCAGATGGAAGTTTGTCTGCCCCTGTAGAGCCAAAGGCTTCCTACAAATTGACATCAGTAACCTGGGGCGGACACTTTGGTTTCCCATGGAAAAGGGCCACCGTTCATGTCTAATGCTGTCTGCCTGCCACTGGGCTTATGGCTACTAAAATTACATACAAATGAGGATATCTCCCAGATGCAATATGCCACCAGTTGGAAGTTTGCCTCCTCTTGTAGTGCCAGAGGCCTCCTAGAAAATGACATCAGGAACCTGGGGTGGAGACTTTGGTTTCCCATGGAAATGGGCCACTATTCATGTCTAATTCTGTCTGCCTGCCGCTGGGATTCTGCCTACTAAAATTCCACTTAAATTCCATACAAATGAGAATATCTGCCAGGTGCAATCAAACACCAGATGGAAGTTTCTCTGCCCTTGTGTTTCCAAAGGCCTCCTACAAACTGCCCTCGGGAACCTAGGGTGGAGACTTTGGTTTCCCTAGGAAAAGGACCACTGTTTCTGTCTAATGCTGTCTGCCTGGCACTGTGGTTATGACTGCTGAAGTTCCATAAAAATGAGGATATCTCCCAGGTGCAATCTACCACCAGGTGGAAGTTTGTCTGCCCTCGTAGTGCCAAATGCCTCCTAAAAACTGACATCAGGAACGTGGGGTGGAGACTGTGGTTTCCCATAGAAATGGGCCACCGTTTGTGTCTAATGCTGTCTGACAGCCACTAGGCTTATGCCTACTAAAATTCCACTAAAATTCTATAGAAATGAGGATATCTGCCAGGTACAATCTACAACCAGATGGAAGTTTCTCTGCCCTTGTAGTGCCAAAGGCCTCCTAAAAACTGACATCAGGAACGTGGGGTGGAGACATTGGTTTCCCATGGAAAAGGGGCACCGTTCGTTTCTAATGCTGTCTGCCTGCCACTGGGGTTATGCCTGCAGAAATTCCTCACAAATGAGGATATCTCCCACATGGAATCTACCACCAGTTGGAAGTTTGTCTGCGCTTGTAGTACCAAAGGCCTCGTCCAAACTGATATCAGGCATGTGGGATGGAGACTTTGGTTTCCCCGGGAAATGGGCCACCGTTCGTGTCTAATGCTGTCTGCCTGGCACTGTGGTTATGCCTACTAAAATTCCACTAAAATTCTATTCAAATGAGCATATCTCCCAGGTGCAATCTACCACCAGATGGAAGTTCGTCTGCCCTTGTAGGTCCAAAGGCCTCCTACAAACTGACATCAGCAACGTGAGGTGGAGACTTTGGTTTCCCATGGAAAAGGTCCATTGTTCGTGTCTAATGATGTGTGCCTGCCACTAGGCTTCTGCCTATTAAAATCCCACTAAATTTCCATGCAAATGAGGATGTCTCCCGGGTGCAATCTACCACAAGATGGAAGTTCCTCTGCCCCTGTAGAGCCAAAGGCTTCCTACAAATTGACATCAGGAACCTGGGGCGGACACTTTGGTTTCCCATGGAAAAGGGCCACCGTTCGTGTCTAATGTTGTCTGCCTGCCACTGGGCTTATGGGTACATACAAATGAGGATGTCTCCCAGGTGCAATCTACCACCAGATGGAAGTTTGTCTGCCCCTGTAGAGCCAAAGGCTTCCTACAAACTGACATCAGGAACGTGCGGTGGAGACTTTGGTTTCCCATGGAAATGGGCCACGGTTTGTGTCTAATGCTATGTGCCTGCCACTGGGCTTATGCCTAGTAAAATCCCATACAAATGAGGATATCTCCCAGATGGAGTCTACCACCAGTTGAAAGTTTGTCTGCCCTTCTAATGCCAACGGCCTCATACAAACTGACATCAGGAATCTGGAGAGGACGCATTGGTTTCCCATGGAAAAGGGCCACCTTTGTTGTTCAATGCTGTCTGCCTGCCAGTGGACATATGCCGACTAAAATTCCCTACAAATGAGGATATCTCCCAAATGCAATTTCCCACCAGATGGAAGTTTGTCTGCCCTTTTAATGCCAAAGGCCTCCTACAAACTGACATCAGGAGCCTGGGTTGGAGAGTTTGTTTTCCCATGGAAAAGGGCCACCGTACGTGTCTAAGTCTCTCTGCCTGCCACTGGGCTTCTACCTGCTGAAATTCCATACAAATGAGGATATCTCCCCGATGTAATCAGCCACCAGACGGAAGTTTGTTTGCCCTTGTACTGCCAAAGGCCTCCTAAAACCTGACATCAGGAACGTGGCCTGGAGATTTTTGGCTGCCCATGGGAAAAGGGCCACCGTTCATGTCTAATGGTATCTGCCTGCCACTGGGCTTCTACCTGCTGAAATTCCATACAAATGAGGATATCTCCACGATGCAATCAACCACCAGACGGAAGTTTGTCTGCCCTTGTCGTTCAAAAGGCCTTCTAGAAACGGACATCAGGAACGTGGGGTGGAGACTTTGGTTTCCCATAGAAATGGGCCATTGTTCGTGTTTAATGCTGTCTGCCTGCCACTGGGCTTCTTCCTACTAAAATTGCACTAAAATTCAATAGAAATGAGGATATCTATCAGGTGTAATCTACCACCAGATGGAAGTTTCTCTGCCCTTATATTGGAAAACGCCTCCTACAAAGTGACATTTGCAACATGGGCTGGAGGTTTTGGTTTCCCACGGAAAAGGGCCACTGTTCGTGTCTAAGGCTGTCTGCCTGTCACTGGGGTTATGCCTGCTGAAATTCCTCACAAATGAGGATATATCCCAGATGCAATATGCCACCAGTTGGAAGTTTGTCCCCTCTTGTAGTGCCAGAGGCCTCCTAAAAAATGACATCAGGAACCTGGGGTGGAGACTTTGGTTTCCCATGGAAATGGGCCACTATTCATGTCTAATTCTGTCTGCCTGCCGCTGGGATTCTGCCTACTAAAATTCCACTCAAATTCCATACAAATGAGGATATCTCCCAGGTGCAATCTACCACCAGGTGGAAGTTTGTCTGCCCTCATAGTGCCAAAGGCCTCCTAAGAACTGACATCAGGAACGTGGGGTGGAGACTTTGGTTTCCCAAGGAAATGGGCCACCGTTTGTGTCTAATGCTGTCTGATAGCCACTGGGCTTATGCCTACTAAAATTCCACTAAAATTCTATAGAAATGAGGATATCTCTCAGGTGCAATCTACAACCAGATGGAAGTTTCTCTGCCCTTGTAGTGCCAAAGCCCTCCTAAAAACTGACATCAGGAACGTGAGGTGGAGACTCTACTTTTCCCATGGAAATGGGCCACCGTTTGTGTCTAATGCTATGTGCCTGCCACTGGGCTTCTTCCTACTAAAATTCCATGGAAATTAGGATATCTCCCAGGTGCAATCTACCACCAGATGGAAGTTTTTCTGCCCTTGTAGCTCCAAACGCCTCTTACAAACTGACATCAGGAACGTGGGGTGGAGACTTCGGTTTCCCATGGGAAAGGGGCACCGTTCGTGTCTAATGCTGTCTGCCTGCCACTGGGCTTCTGTCTGCTGAAATTCCATACAAATGAGGATATCTCCTCGATGCAATCAACCATCAGATGGAACTTTGTCTGCCCTTTTAGTGCCAAAGGCCTCTTACAAACTGACATCAGGACCGTGGGGTGGAGACTTTGGTTTCCCATGGAAATGGGCCAGCGTTCGTGTCTAATGCTGTGTGCCTGCCACTAGGATTCTGCCTATTAAAATCCCACTAAAATTCCATACAAATGAGGATGTCTCCCAGGTGCAATCTACTACCACATGGAAGTTTGTCTGCCCTGTAGTGCCAAAGGCTTCCTACAAATTGATATCAGGAACCTGGGGTGGAGACTTTGGTTTCCCATGGAAAAGGGCCACCGTTAGTGTCTAATGCTGTCTGCCTGCCACTGGGCTTATGGCTACTAAAATTACATACAAATGAGAATATCTCCCAGATGCAATATGCCACCAGTTGGAAGTTTGTGTCCTCTTGTAGTGCCAGAGGCCTCCTAGAAAATGACATCAGGAACCTGGGGTGGAGACTTTGGTTTCCCATGGAAATGGGCCACTATTCATGTCTAATTCTGTCTGCCTGCCGCTGGGCTTATGCCTACTAAAATTCCACTACAATTCCATACAAATGAGAATATCTACCAGGTGCAATCAAACACCAGATGGACCTTTCTCTGCCCTTTTGTTTCCAAAGGCCTCCTACAAACTGCCATCAGGAACCTAGGGTGGAGACTTTGGTTTCCCATGGAAAAGGACCACCGTTCCTGTCTAATGCTGTCTGCCTGGCACTGAGGTTATGACTGCTGAAGTTCCATACAAATGAGGATATTTCCCAGGTGCAATCTACCACCAGATGGAAGTTTGTCTGCCTTCGTAGTGCCAAAGGCCTCCTCCAAACTGACACCAGGAACCTGGAGTGGAGACTTTGGTTTCCCATGGAAATGGGCCAGCGTTCGTGTCTAATGATGTGTTCCTGCCACTAGGCTTCCGCCTATTAAAATACCACTAAAATTCCTTACAAATGAGGATGTCTCCCAGGTGCAATCTACCACCAGATAGAAGTTTGTCTGCCCCTGTAGAGCCAAAGGCTTCCTACAAATTGACATCAGGAACCTGGGGCGGAGACTTTGGTTTCCCATGGAAAAGGGCCACCGTTCGTATCTTATGCTGTCTGCCTGCTACTGGGCTTATGGCTACTAAAATTACATACAAATGAGGATATCTCCCAGATGCAATATGCCAGCAGTTGGAAGTTAGTCTCCTCTTGTAGTGCCAGAGGCCGCCTAAAAAATGACATCAGGAACCTGGGGTGGAGACTTTGGTTTCCCATGGAAATGGGCCACTATTCATGTCTAATTCTGCCTGCCTGCCGCTGGGATTCTGCCTACTAAAATTCCTCTAAAATTCCATACAAATGAGAATATCTCCCAGGTGCAATCTACCACCAGATGGAAGTTTGTCTGCCCATGGTGAGCCAAAGGCTTCCTACAAATTGACATCAGGAACCTAGGGCGGAGACTTTGGTTTCCCATGGAAAAGGACCACCGTTCGTTTCTAATGCTGTCTGCCTGCCACTGTGGTTATGACTGCTGAAGTTCCATACAAATGAGGATATCTCCCAGGTGCAATCTACAACCACGTGGACGTTTGTCTGCCCTCGTAGTGCCAAAGGCCTCCTAAAAACTGACATCAGGAACGTGGGGTGGAGACTTTGGTTTCCCAAGGAAATGGGCCACCGTTTGTGTCTAATGCCGTCTGCCAGCCACTGGGCTTATGCCTACTAAAATTCCACTAAAATTCTATATAAATGAGGATATCTCCCAGGTGCAATCTACAACCACGTGGACGTTTGTCTGCCCTCGTAGTGCCAAAGGCCTCCTAAAAACTGACATCAGGACCGTGGGGTGGAGACTTTGTTTTCCCATGGAAATGGGCCACCGTTTATGTGTAATGCTATGTGCCTGCCACTGGGCTTATGCCTAGTAAAATTCTATACAAATGAGGATATCTCCCAGATGGAGTCTACCACCAGTTGAAAGTTTGTCTGCCTTTGTAATGCCAACGGCCTCCTACAAACTGACATCAGGAATCTGGAGAGAACGCTTTGGTTTCTATTGGAAAAGGGCCACCCTTTGTGTTTAATGCTGTCTCCTTGCCACTGGGTTTATGACTACTGAAACTACATACACATGAGGATATCTCCCAGATGCAATATGCCACCAGGCGGAAGTTTGTCTGCCCTTGTAGTGCCACAGGCCTCTTAGAAACGGACATCAGGAACGTGGGGTGGAGACTGTGGTTTCCCATAGGAATGGGCCATTGTTCGTGTCTAATGCTGTCTGCCTGCCACTGGGTTTCTTCCTACTAAAATTCCACTAAAATTCCATAGAAATGAGGATATCTCCCAGGTGCAATCTACAACCAGATGGAAGTTTCTCTGCCCTTAAATTGGAAAACGCCTCCTACAATGAGACATCAGCAACGTGGGGTGGAGATTTTGGTTTCCCATGGAAAAGGGCCACTGTTCGTGTCCAATGCTGTCTGCGTGCCACTTGGCTTCTGCCTTCTGAAATCCCATACAAATGAGCATATCTCCCCGATGCAATCAACCACCAGATGGAAGTTTTTCTGCCCTTGTATTGCCAAAGGCCTCCTTCAAACTGACATCAGGAACATAGGATGGATAATTTGTCTTTCCATGGAAAAGGGCCACCGTTCTTGTCTAATGCTGTCTGCCTGCCAGTGGGCATATGCCTACTAAAGTTCCATACATATGAGGATATCTCCCAAATGGAATTTCCCACCAGATGGAAGTTTGTCTGCCCTTTTAATGCCAAAGGCCTCCTACAAACTGACATGAGGAGCCTGGGTTGGAGACTTTGGTTTCCCATGGATATTGGGCAGCGTTCGTGTGTAATGCTGTCTGCCTGCCGCTGGACTTCTGCCTACTAAAATACCACTAAAATTCCATACAAATGGCGATATCTCCCAGGTCCAATCTACCACCAGATGGAATTTTTTCTGCCCTTGTAGTTCCAATCGCCTCTTACAGACTGACATCAGGAACGGGGGATGGAGACTTTGGTTTCCCATGGAAATGAGCCACTATTCATGTCTAATTCTATCTACCTGCTGCTGGGATTCTGCCTACTAAAATTCCACTAAAATTCCATACAAATGAATATATCTCCCAGCTACAACCTAACACCAGATGGAAGTTTCTCTGCCCTTGTAGTGCCAAAGGCCTCCTACAAACTGCCATCAGGAACCTATGGTGGAGACTTTGGTTTCCCATGGAAAAGGACCACCGTTCCTGTCTAATGCTCTTTGCCTGGCACTGTGTTTATGACTGCTGAAGTTCCATAAAAATGAGGATATCTCCCAGGTGTAATCTACCACCGGGTGGAAGTTTGTCTGCCCCCGTAGTGCCAAAGGCCTCCTACAAACTGACATCAAGAAGCTGGGGTGGAGACTTTGGTTTCCCATGGAAAAGGTCCATTGTTTGTGTCTAATGCTGTCTGCCTGCCACTGGGCTTCTGCCTGCTGAAATTCCATACAAATGAGGATATCTCCTCGATGCAATCAACCACCAGATGGAACTTTGTCTGCTCTTGTAGTGCCAAAGGCCTCCTACAAACTCACACCAGGACCCTGGAGTGGAGACTTTGGTTTCCCATGGAAATGGGTCAGCGTTCGTGCCTAATGACTTGTGCATGCCACTAGGCTTCTGCCTATTAAAATCCCACTAAAATTCCATACAAATGAGGATGTCTCCCAGGTGCAATCTACTACCACATGGAAGTTTGTCTGCCCTGTAGTGCCAAAGGCTTCCTACAAATTGATATCAGGAACCTGGGGTGGAGACTTTGGTTTCCCATGGAAAAGGGCCACCGTTCGTGTCTAATGCTGTCTGCCTGCCACTGGGCTTATGGCTACTAAAATTACATACAAATGAGGATATCTCCCAGATGCAATATGCCACCAGTTGGAAGTTTGTCTCCTCTTGTAGTGTCAGAGGCCTCCTAGAAAATAACATCAGGAACCTGGGGTGGAGACTTTGGTTTCCCATGGAAATGGGCCACTATTCATGTCTAATTCTGTCTGCCTGCCGCTGGGCTTATGCCTACTAAAATTCCACTACAATTCCATACAAATGAGAATATCTGCCAGGTGCAATCAAACACCAGATGGAAGTTTCTCTGCCCTTGTGTTTCCAAAGGCCTCCTACAAACTGCCATCAGGAACCTAGGGTGGAGACTTTGGTTTCCCATGGAAAAGGACCACCGTTCCTGTCTAATGCTGTCTGCCTGGCACTGAGGTTATGACTGCTGAAGTTCCATACAAATGAGGATATTTCCCAGGTGCAATCTACCACCAGATGGAAGTTTGTCTGCCTTCGTAGTGCCAAAGGCCTCCTCCAAACTGACACCAGGAACCTGGAGTGGAGACTTTGGTTTCCCATGGAAATGGGCCAGCGTTCGTGTCTAATGATGTGTTCCTGCCACTAGGCTTCTGCCTATTAAAATACCACTAAAATTCCTTACAAATGAGGATGTCTCCCAGGTGCAATCTACCACCAGATAGAAGTTTGTCTGCCCCTGTAGAGCAAAAGGCTTCCTACAAATTGACATCAGTAACCTGGGGCGGACACTTTGGTTTCCCATGGAAAAGGGCCACCGTTCGTGTCTAATGCTGTCTGCCTGCCACTGGGCTTATGGCTACTAAAATTACATACAAATGAGGATATCTCCCAGATGCAATATGCCACCAGTTGGAAGTTTGCCTCCTCTTGTAGTGCCAGAGGCCTCCTAGAAAATGACATCAGGAACCTGGGGTGGAGACTTTGGTTTCCCATGGAAATGGGCCACTATTCATGTCTAATTCTGTCTGCCTGCCGCTGGGATTCTGCCTACTAAAATTCCACTTAAATTCCATACAAATGAGAATATCTCCCAGGTGCAATCAAACACCAGATGGAAGTTTCTCTGCCCTTGTGTTTCCAAAGGTCTCCTACAAACTGCCCTCGGGAACCTAGGGTGGAGACTTTGGTTTCCCTAGGAAAAGGACCACTGTTCCTGTCTAATGCTGTCTGCCTGGCACTGTGGTTATGACTGCTGAAGTTCCATAAAAATGAGGATATCTCCCAGGTGCAATCTACCACCAGGTGGAAGTTTGTCTGCCCTCGTAGTGCCAAATGCCTCCTAAAAACTGACATCAGGAACGTGGGGTGGAGACTGTGGTTTCCCATAGAAATGGGCCACCGTTTGTGTCTAATGCTGTCTGACAGCCACTAGGCTTATGCCTACTAAAATTCCACTAAAATTCTATAGAAATGAGGATATCTGCCAGGTACAATCTACAACCAGATGGAAGTTTCTCTGCCCTTGTAGTGCCAAAGGCCTCCTAAAAACTGACATCAGGAACGTGGGGTGGAGACATTGGTTTCCCATGGAAAAGGGGCACCGTTCGTTTCTAATGCTGTCTGCCTGCCACTGGGGTTATGCCTGCAGAAATTCCTCACAAATGAGGATATCTCCGACATGGAATCTACCACCAGTTGGAAGTTTGTCTGCGCTGGTAGTACCAAAGGCCTCGTCCAAACTGATATCAGGCATGTGGGATGGAGACTTTGGTTTCCCCGGGAAATGGGCCACCGTTCGTGTCTAATGCTGTCTGCCTGGCACTGTGGTTATGCCTACTAAAATTCCACTAAAATTCTATTCAAATGAGCATATCTCCCAGGTGCAATCTACCACCAGATGGAAGTTCGTCTGCCCTTGTAGGTCCAAAGGCCTCCTACAAACTGACATCAGCAACGTGAAGTGGAGACTTTGGTTTCCCATGGAAAAGGTCCATTGTTCGTGTCTAATGATGTGTGCCTGCCACTAGGCTTCTGCCTATTAAAATCCCACTAAATTTCCATGCAAATGAGGATGTCTCCCGGGTGCAATCTACCACAAGATGGAAGTTCCTCTGCCCCTGTAGAGCCAAAGGCTTCCTACAAACTGACATCAGGAACGTGCGGTGGAGACTTTGGTTTCCCATGGAAATGGGCCACGGTTTGTGTCTAATGCTATGTGCCTGCCACTGGGCTTATGCCTAGTAAAATCCCATACAAATGAGGATATCTCCCAGATGGAGTCTACCACCAGTTGAAACTTTGTCTGCCCTTCTAATGCCAACGGCCTCATACAAACTGACATAAGGAATCTGGAGGGGACGCATTGGTTTCCCATGGAAAAGGGCCACCTTTGTTGTTCAATGCTGTCTGCCTGCCAGTGGACATATGCCGACTAAAATTCCCTACAAATGAGGATATCTCCCAAATGCAATTTCCCACCAGATGGAAGTTTGTCTGCCCTTTTAATGCCAAAGGCCTCCTACAAACTGACATCAGAAGCCTGGGTTGGAGAGTTTGTTTTCCCATGGAAAAGGGCCACCGTACGTGTCTAAGTCTCTCTGCCTGCCACTGGGCTTCTACCTGCTGAAATTCCATACAAATGAGGATATCTCCCCGATGTAATCAGCCACCAGACGGAAGTTTGTTTGCCCTTGTACTGCCAAAGGCCTCCTAAAACCTGACATCAGGAACGTGGCCTGGAGATTTTTGGCTGCCCATGGGAAAAGGGCCACCGTTCATGTCTAATGGTATCTGCCTGCCACTGGGCTTCTACCTGCTGAAATTCCATACAAATGAGGATATCTCCACGATGCAATCAACCACCAGACGGAAGTTTGTCTACCTTTGTAGTGTCAAAGGCCTCCTAGAAACGGGCATCAGGAACGTGGGGTGGAGACTTTGGTTTCCCATAGAAATGGGCCATTGTTCGTGTTTAATGCTGTCTGCCTGTCACTGGGCTTCTTCCTACTAAAATTGCACTAAAATTCAATAGAAATGAGGATATCTATCAGGTGTAATCTACCACCAGATGGAAGTTTCTCTGCCCTTATATTGGAAAACGCCTCCTACAAAGTGACATTTGCAACATGGGCTGGAGGTTTTTGTTTCCCACGGAAAAGGGCCACTGTTCGTGTCTAAGGCTGTCTGCCTGTCACTGGGGTTATGCCTGCTGAAATTCCATACAAATGAGGATATCTCCCCGATGCAATCAACCACCAGACGGAAGTTTGTCTTTCCTTGTACTACCAAAGGCCTCCTAAAACCTGACATTGGGAACGTGGTGTGGAGACTTTGGTTTCCCATGGATATGGGCCAGTGAACATGTCTAATGCTATCTGTCTGGAACTGTTGTTATGACTGCTGAAGTTCCATAAAAATAAGGATATCTCGCAGGTGCAATCTACCACCAGGTGGAAGTTTCTCTGCCCTTGTAGTGCCAAAGGCCTCCGAGAAACGGACATCAGGAACGTGGGGTGGAGACTTTGGTTTCCCATAGAAATGCGCCATCGTTCGTGTCTAATGCTGTCTGCCTGCCACTGCGCTTCGTCCAACAAAAATTCCTCTAAAATTCCATAAAAATGAGGATATCTCCCAGGTGGAATCTACCACAAGGTGGAAGTTGGTCTGCCCTCGTAGTGCCAAAGGCCTCCTAAAAACTGACATGAGGAACGTGCGGTGGAGACTTTGGTTTCTCATGGAAATGGGTCATCGTTTCTGTCTAATGCTATGTGCCTGCTACTTGGCTTATGCCTAGTAAAATTCCATACAAATGAGGATATCTCCCAGATGGAATCTACCACCACTTGAAAGTTTGTCTGCCCTTTTAATGCCAACGGCCTCCTACAAATTGACATCAGGAATCTGGAGAGGACGCTTTGGTTTCCCAGGGAAAAGGGCCACCCTTGGTGTTTAATGCTGTCTCCTTACCACTGGGCTTATGACTACTGAAATTGCACTAAAATTCCATACAAATAGGGATATCTCCCAGGTGCAATCTACAACCAGATGGAAGTTTGTCTGCTCTTGTAGTACCAAAGCCCTCCTAAAAAACTGACATCAGGAACCAGGGGTGGAGACTTTGTTTTCCCATGGAAAAGGGCCACCGTTCGTGTCTAATGCTGTCAGCCTGCCACGGGGCTTATGGCTACTGAAATTACATAGAAATGAGGATATCTCGCTGATGCAATATGCCACCAGTTGAAAGTTTGTCTGCTTTTGTCGTGACAAAGTCCTCCTAGAAACGGACATCAGGAACGTGGGGTGGAGACTTTGGTTTCCCATGGAAATGGGCCACCGTTGATGTTTAATGCTGTCTACTTGCCACTGGGCTTCTGCTTACTTTAATTCCACTAAAATTCCATACAAAGGAGGATATCTCCAAGATGCAATATGCCACCAGTTGGAAGTTTGTCTGCTCTTGTAGTGCAAAAGGCCTCCTAAAAACTGACATCAGGAACCTGGCCTGGAGACTTTGGTTTCCCCTGGAAAACGGCCACTATTCATGTCTAATTCTGTCTGTCGTCCGCTGGGATTCTGCGTACTAAAATCCCTCTAAAATTCTATACAAATGAGAATATCTCGCAGGTGCAATCAACCCCCGGGTTGAATTTTCTCTGCCCTTGTAGTGCCAAAGGGCTCCTATAAACTGACATCTGAAACGTAGGATGGATAATTTGGTTTACCATGGAAAAAAGCCACTAATCATGCCTAATGCTGTGTGCCTGCCACTGGGCGTATGCCCGCTAAAATTCCATACAAATGAGGATATCTCACAGATGCAATTTAGCACCAGATGGAAGTTTGTCTGCTCTTGTAGTGGCAAAGGCCTCCTAAAAAATTGACATCAGGAACCAGGGGTGGAGACTTTGTTTTCCCATGGAAAAGGGCTGCCGTTCGTATCTAATGCTGTCTGCTTGGCATTGTGGTTATGAGTGATGAAGTTCCATACAAATGAGGATATCTCCCAGGTGCAATCTACCACCAGGTGGAAGTTTGTCTGCTCTCGTAGTGCCAAAGGCCTCCTAAAAAATGACATCAGGAACGTGGGGTGGAGACTTTTGTTTCCCATGGAATAGGGCCACCTTTTGTGTCTAATGCTATCTGCCTGCCACTGGGCTTATGCCTAGTAAAATTCCATGCAAATGAGGATATCTCCCAGATGGAATCTAGCACCAGTTGAAAGTTTGTCTGCCCTTGTAGTGCCAACGGCCTCCTACAAACTGACATCAGGAATCTGGAGAGGACGCTTTGGTTTCCCATGGGAAGGGGCCACCCTTGGTGTTTAATGCTGTCTCCTTGCCACTGGGCTTATGACTACTGAAATTACATACAAATGAGGATATATCCCAGATGGAATATGCCACCAGGCGGAAGTTTGTCTGCTCTTGCAGTGCCAAAGGCCTCCTTCAAACTGATATCCGGAACCTGGCACGGAGACTTTGGTTTCCTATGGAAAAGGCCCACCGTTTGTGTTTAATGCAGTCTGTCTGCCACTGGGCTTCTGAGTACTAAAATTCCACTAAAATTCCATACAAATGAGGACATCTCCGAGGTGCAATCTACCGCCAGATGGAAGTTTGTCTGCCCTTGTAGTGCCAAAGGCCTCCTAAAAATTGACATCAGGAACATAGTATGGATAATTTGTTTTTCCCATGGAAAAAGGCCACCGTTCGTGTCTAATGCTGTCTGCCTGCCAGTGGGCATATGACTTCTAAAATTCCATAGAAATGAGGATATCTCCCAAATGCAATTTTCCACCAGATGGAAGTTTGTCTACCCTTTTAATGCCAAAGGCCTTTTAAAAACTGACATCAGAATCTTGGGTAAGAGACTTTGGTTTCCCATGGAAATGGGCCACCGTTTGTGTCTAATGCTGTCTGCCTGGCACTGGGCTTATGCCTAGTAAAATTCCATACAAATGAGGATATCTCCCCGATGCAATACACCACTAGAGGGAAATTTGTCTTCCCAGGTGCAATCTAACACCAGATATAAGTTTCTCTGCCCTTGTGGTTCCAATGGCCTCCTACAAACCTACTTCAGGAACCTGGGGTGGAGACTTTGGTTTCCCATGGAAAAGGACCACCGTTCCTGTCTAATATTGTCTGCCTGGCACTGTGGTTATGACTGCAAAGTTCCATACAAATGAGGATATCTCCCAGGTGCAATCTACCACAAGGTGGAAGTTTGTCTGCCCTTGTAGTGCCAAAGGCCTCCTTCAAACTGACATCAGCAACATAGGATGGATAATTTGCTTTTCCATGGAAAAGGGCCACTGTTCGAGTCTAATGCTGTCTGCCTGCCACTGGGCATATGCCTACTAAAATTCCTTACAAATAAGGATATCTCCCAAATGCAATTTCCTACCAGATTGAAGTTTGTCTACCCTTTTAATGACAAAGGCCTCCTAAAAACTTACATCGGGAACGTGGGATGGAGACTTTGGTTTCCCAAGGAAATGGGCCTCCGTTCGTGTCTAATGCTGTCGGCCAGCTACTGGGTTTATGACTACTAAAATTCCACCAAAATTCTATACACATGAGGATATCTCCCAGGTGCAGTCTACCACCAGATGGAAATTTGTCTACCCTTTTTATGCCAAAGGCCTCCTAAAAACTGACATTAGGAACCTAGGTTGGAGACTTTGGTTTCCTACGGAAATGGGCCACTATTCCTGTCTAATTCTGTCTGCCTGCCGCTGGGATTCTGCCTGCTAAAATTCCATTTAATTCCATACATATGAGAATATCTCCCAGTTGCAATCTAACACCAGATTAAAGTTTCTCTGCCCTTGTGTTTCCAAAGGCCTCCTACAAACTGACATCAGGAACCTGGGGTGGAGACTTAGGTTTCCCATGGAAAAGGACCACTGTTCCTGTCAACTGCTGTCTGCCTGGCACTGTGGTTATGACTGCTGAAGTTCCATACAAATGAGGGTATCTCCCAGGTGCAATCTACCACCAGATGGAAGTTTGTCTGCCCTTGTTGTGCCAAATGCCTCCTAAAAACTGACAGCAGGAACGTGGGGTGGAGACTTTGGTTTCCCATGGAAATGGGCCACCCTTTGTGTCTAATGCTATGTGCCTGCCACTGGGCTTATGCCTAGTAAAATCCCATACAAATGAGGATATCTCCCAGATGGAGTCTACCACCAGTTGAAAGTGTGTCTGCCCTTGTAATGACAACGGCCTCCGACAAACTGACATTAGGAATCAGGCGAGGACGCTTTGGTTTCCCATGGAAAAGGGCCACCCTTGGTGTTTAATGCTGTCTCCTTGGCACTGGGCTTATGACTACTGAAATTACATACAAATGAGGATATCTCCCAGACGCAATATGCCACCAGATGGAAGTTTGTCTGCTCTTGCAGTGCCAAAGGCCTCCTTCAAACTGACATTCGGAACCTCACCTGGAGACTTTGGTTTCCTATAGAAAAGGCCCACCGTTCATGTTTAATGCTGTCTGTCTACCACTGGGCTTCTGAGCACTAAAATACCACTAAAATACAATAAAAATAGGGAATATCTCCGAGGTGCAATCTACCGCCAGATGGAAGTTTGTCTGCCCTTGTAGTGCCAAAGGCCTCCTAAAAACTAACATCAGGAACATAGGATGGATAATTTGTTTTTCCATGGTAAAGGGCCACCTTTCGTGTCTAATGCTGTCTGCCTGCCAGTGGGCATATGCCTACTAAAATTCCCTACAAATGAGGATATCTCCCAAATGCAATTTCCCACCAGATGGAAGTTTGTCTGCCCTTTTAATGCCAAAGGCCTCTGACAAACTCACTTCAGGAGCCTGGGGTGGAGACTTTGTTTTCCCATGGAAAAGGGTCACCGTTCGTGTCTAATGCTGTCTGCCTGCCACTGGGCTTCTACCTGCTGAAATTCCATACAAATGAGGATATCTCCCCGATGCAATCAACCACCTGACGGAAGTTTGTCTGCGCTTGTACTGCCAACGGCCTCCTAAAACCTGACATCGGGAACGTGGTGTGGAGACTTTGGTTTCCCATGGAAAAGGGCCACCGTTCGTGTCTAATGCTGTCTTCCTGGTTCTGTGGTTATGACTGCTGAAGTTCCATACAAATGAGGATATCTCCCAAATGCAATTTCCCACCAGATGGAAGTTTGTCTGCCCTTGTAGTGCCAAAGGCCTTCTAAAAACTGACATCAGGAACGTGCCGTAGAGACTTTGGTTTCCCATGGAAAAGGTCCACCGTTTGTGTCTAATGCTATGTGCCTGCCACTGGGCTTATGCCTAGGAAAATTCCATACAAATGAGGATATCTCCCAGATGGAATCTACCACCAGTTGAAAGTTTGTCTGCCCTTGTAATGCCAACGGCCTCCTACAAACTGACATCAGGAATCTGGAGAGGACGCTTTGGTTTCCCATGGAAAGGGGCCACCGTTGGTAATTAATGCTGTCTCCTGGCCACTGGGCTTATGACTACTGAAATTACATAAAAATGAGGATATCTCCCAGACGCAATATGCCACCAGATGGAAGTTTGTCTGCTCTTGTTGTGCCAAAGGCCTCCTACAAACTGATATCAGGAATGTGGAGTTGAGTCCCCTCCATAGCCCTCAATATCCCCTCTGGAGCCCCCAATGTCTCCTCCATAGCCCCAAATGTCCCCTCCATAGCCTTCCATGTCTCGTATGGAGCCCCCAATATCACCTCCATAGCCCCCAATGTACCACCATAGACCTCAATGTCCCCTATGGAGCCCCAATGTCCCATACGGAGCCGCCAATATCCCCTCCATAGCCCCCAATGTCCCCTCCAAAGCCCTCGATGTCTTTTATGAAGTCCCCAATGTCCCCTATGGCGCCCCCAATGTCCCCTACATAGGCCACAATGTTCACACCATAGCCCTCAATGTCCCTTATGGAGCCCGCAATGTCCTCTCCATAGCCCCCAATCTCCCCTCCATAGCCCACAATATCTCACCCATAGCCCTCAATGTCCCCTATGGAGCCCCCAATGTCCCTTATGGAGCCCCCAATGTCCCCTCCATAGCTCGCAATGTCCCCTATGGAGCCGTCAATGTCCCCTCTGGAGCCCGCAATGTCCCCTAAAGAGCCCCTAATGTCCCCTATGCAACCCCCAATGTCCCATCTGGAGCCCCCAATGTCCACTCCATAGCCAACAATGTCCAATATGGAGTTCCCAAAGTCCCCTATGGAGCCCCCAATGTCCCCTCCAAAGCCCCCAATGTCCCCTCTGGAGCCCCCAATGTCCTCTCCATAGCCCACAATGTCCAATATGGAGTTCCCAAAGTCCACTATGGAGCCCCCAATGTCCTCTCCAAAGCCCCCAATGTCCCCTCTGGAGCCCCCAATGTCCACTCCATAGCCCACAATGTCCAATATGGAGTTCCCAAAGTCCCCAATGGAGCCCCCAATGTCCCCTTCACAGCCCTCAGTGTCCCCACCATAGCCCACAATGACCCCTCCCTAGCCCTCAGTGTTCCCTCCATAGCCCCCAATGTCCCTTCAGGTGACCCCAATGTCCCCTCCATAGCCCTCAGTGCCCCCTCCAAAGCCCCCAATGTCCCCTCCATGCCTCTAATGGCCCATCCAAACCCCCAATGGCCCCTCCATAGTCGCCAATGTACCCTCTAGAGCCCCCAATGTCCCTTCCATAGCCCTCAATGTCCCCTCTGTAGCCCCCAGGGTCACATCCATAGCTTCCAATGTCCCCTCTGCAGCCCCCCCATGACCCCTCCATAGTCCTCAATGTCCCCTCCATAGCCCCCAATGTCTTCTATGGAGCCCCCAATGTCCCCTCTGGAACCCAAAATGTCCCCTCCATAGCCCTCAATTTCCCCTCGGCAGCCCCCAATGTCCACTCCGTAGCCCACAATGTCCCCTCTGGAGCACTCAATGTTTCCTATGGAGCCCCCAATGTCCCCTCCATAGCCATCAATATCTCCTATGGAGCCCCCAATGCCCCCTCTTGAGTCCCCAATGTCCCCTCTGGAGCCCCCAGTGTCCCCTCCATAGCCCTCAATATTCACTCTCTAGTACCCAGTGTCACCTTCATAGCCCTCAATGTCCCCTATGGAGCCCCCAATGCCCCCTCCATAGCCCCCAATGTCCCCTCTGGAGCCCTCAATGTCCTCTCTGGAGCCCTCAATGTCCCCTCTGGAGCCCTCAAAGTCCCCTCCATAGCCCCCAATGTCCCCTCTGGAGCCCTTAATGTTCCCTCTGTAGCGCCCAGTGTCCCCTATGGATCCCCCAATGTCCCCTCCATAGCCCCCAATGTCCCCTCCATAGCGCCCAATGTCTCCTCTGGAGCCCTCAATGTCCCCTCCATAGCCCTCAATGTCCCCTCTTGAGCCCCCAATGTCCCCTATGGAGCCCCCAATGTACCCTCCATTGCCCTCAGTATCGCCTCTGGAGTTGTCAATGTCCCCTCCATAGCCCCCAATGTCCCCTATGGAGCCCCTAATGTCCTCTCCATAGCCCCCAATGTCCCCTCTGGAGCCCCCCATGTCCCCTCCATAGCCCTCAATGTCCCCTCCATAGCCCTCTATGTCTCCTATGGAACTCCTAATGTCCCCTCCATAGCCCCCAATGTCCCCTCTGGAGCCTCCCATGTCCCCTCCATAGCCCCCAATGTCCCCTCCCTAGCCCTCAATGTCCCCTATGGAGCCCCCAATGTCCCCTCGTGAGTCCCCAATGTCCCCTCTGGAGCCTTCAATGTCCCATCTGGAGCCCTCATTGTACCCTACGGAGCCCTCAATGTCCACTCTGGAGCCCCCAATATCCCCTCTTGAGCACCCAATGTCCTCTCCATAGCCCTCAATATCCCCTCTGTAGCCCCCTGTGTCACCTCCATAGCTCTCAATGTCCCCTATGGAGCCCCCAATGTTCCCTCTGGAGCCCTCAATGTCCCCTCTAGAGCCCGCAATTTCCACTATGGAGCCCCCAATGTCCCCTCCTGAGCACCCAAGGTCTCCTCCATAGCCCCCAATGTCCCCTCTGGAGCCCCCCATGTCCCCTCCATAGCCCCCAATGTCCCCTCCCTAGTCCTCAATGTCCCCTTTGGAGCCCCCAATGTCCCTTCATGAGTCCCCAATGTCCCCTCTGGAGCCTTCAATGTCCCATCTGGAGCCCTCATTGTACCCTACGGAGCCCTCATTGTCCACTCTGGAGCCCCCAATATCCCCTCTTGAGCACCCAATGTCCCCTCCATAGCCCTCAATATCCCCTCTGTAGCCCCCTGTGTCACCTCCATAGCTCTCAATGTCCCCTATGGAGCCCCCAATGTTCCCTCTGGAGCCCTCAATGTCGCCTCCATCGCCCTAAATGTCCCCTACTGAGCCCCCAATATCCCCTCCATTGCTCTCAATGGCCCCTCTGGAGCCTTCAATGTCCCCTCCATAGCCTTCAATGTCCCCTATGGATCCCAAATATCCCCTCTTGAGCCCCCAATGTCCCCTCCATAGCCGTCAACATCCCCTCTGGTGCCCTCAATATCCCCTCCATAGCCTTCAATGTCCCCTATGGAGCCCTCAATGTCCCCTCTGGTTCCCCAAATGTCCCCTCCGTAGCCCCCAATGTCCCCTCATGGCCTCCAAATTACCCTTCATAGCCCTCAATGTCCCCTCTGGAGCCCTCAATGTCCCCTCCATAGCCCTCAATGTCCCCTCCACAGCCCCCAGTGTCCCCTCTTGAGCCCCTAATGTTCCCTCCATAGCCCTCAATGTCTCCTCTGGAGCCCTCAATGTCCCCTCCATAGACCTCGATGTCCCCTATGGAGGCTCGAATGTCCCCTTTGTAGGCCCCAAAGTACCTTCCATAGCCCACAATGTCCCCTCCATAGCCCTCAATGTCCCTTAAGGAGCCCCCAATGTCCCCTCCATAGCCATCAATATCCCCTCTGGAGCCTCCAATGTCCCCACTGTAGCCCCGACACGCGACCAGAACTTCACAGAGACACGTGGTTCAAAGCGGCCCGGGGTGTTACCATGGAAACGAGAGACGCAGCGGCCCGGAAGTTATCATGGAGACGCGGGACAGAGAAGCACAGAAATTACCATAGACACGAAGGATAGAGCGGCCCGGAGCTTACCATAGAGACGCGGGCCAGAGCGGCCCGCAAAAATACAATTGAGACGCAGGCCAGAGCGTCCCGGAATTTAGCATAGAGATGCTGGCCAGAGCGTCCCGGAAGTTACCATCGAGATGCAGGCTGGAGAAGCCCCAAAGTTACCATGGATACGCTGTCAAGAGCGGCGTCTTTTTTTTATATTAAAAAACAAAACTAAACAAAACTAATACTCTTTAAAATCCTTTCACTAAACACATAAAAGATCCTACAAAAATCTCTATTAATATAAAGTTATGCGATTAATATTTTAAAATATTACAATAGCCGAGCAGCCATCTTGAGAGGGATGTCACATGACTTCCGCCCTCACTCGCCGCCATCTTGGTTGTGTCTGAAGCCACTTCCGGTTGAGACGCCATCTTTTTTGTGGCACTCTTAAGGCCCCCTCCGGCTTCAAACAGAGACGCCTGACTAAATCTACTGCTTGAACCAGGCCGCGGCATAGCTGAGCCCACAGACCCTGCCCACACACCTGGAAACGCCATGGAGAATTTAATCTGTGAAGCAGTCTGGTCGGGGTTGCGCACAGGCAGTCAGTTAGACGCCTTCGGGGTCTTTGATTTTTCCCGCCCTTTTTTTCCACTCGCCGCCATCTTGGTTGTGGCTGAAGCCAGTTCTGGTCGATCCGCCATCTTTTTTGTGGCACCCTTATGGTCCCCCCGGCTCCACACAGAAGTGCCTGACTAAATCGACTGTCGGAACCCCTCGGGGGCACTGTCGAGCCTCCAGCTCGTACCCGCGCACCTGGAAACACCCCAGAAAAATCACTCTCGGCCGGCGCCGTGGTCGTGTTTTTGCGCAGGCAGCTGGCTAGATGCCACCAGGGTCCTTGCTTTTTTCCCGCCCTTTTTGCCGCCATCTTGGAAACGTCAAGCAGTGCCGGCAAGCTCACAGTCCGGGGCTGCCACGCGCATCGGGCTGGGCTCGGGAGAGTGCTCCAGTACCGCGCTCTGTCCACACGGTGGCAGCACTGCCCTTAAGCTCAGCCAGGGGCTGTCACACGCGTTGGGGACGGGCGCGGGAGCGCTGCAGTACCGCGCTTTGTCCACACGGTGGCAGCACTGCACCCGAGCTCAGCCCTGGGTCGGGGACAGGCAGAGAGCGGAGGCCAAAAAGGCGTCCAAAAATCCCCTTCCAAACATTCTCTAAATTAAATGCCACAACAGTCTCCCAGCCACAACTACGAGAACCCTGTCACCAATGAAATTGAAATCAAAAAAGTCTTTAAGTTATATTTCCAAATTTTTAATCTTTTTTTTATTTTTATATTGCTATTTATAACTTATCTTTTATATTCCTATCTATATTATATCTCATATAATATATGCAACATGTAATATGATATATTGTCTTTATATTATTGATATTTTTTGTTTTATATTTCTATTTTTATTATTTATATTGTTCTATTTCTGTATTTTTTTTTAAATTCGTGTTCATGTTTTAACCAATTTTTTAAATATGAATTCATTAACCTAACACAGCAGAAGGACAATTAATTACAATTAAATTAGCCTGGTTTTCCAAGGGTAAAGATTTCATTTTTATTAAAATAATATTGGCATATTTTCTCTTTTTGTGGTTTTTTCGGGAGGTGGGCTGTTTTTCGGGGGGTTTGTTTTGTGGTGTTTTTGTTTGCTTTGGTTTGGATTTCTCTGTTAGTAAACCATGAGGTTCTGAGAGTTACAACATAAAATGCCTACTCGTTTTTATTGCTGTCTCTGAAATACACCTCGACACCAAGTTACTGCTGGTGATGCTGTACATGGGTAGAATGAGACCTGTTGTTGGGGGTTCCAAAGAAAAACATGGCACCGCCCGCGTTCAGGATTTTTAATGGAGCAGAAAACGCAGAGGTTTTGCTGACTGCACTCTCAACCCGATCCAGACGTCCAGTGGCCATGGGTGTCGTTCTTCAGCTCCTTTCTTGCCAACAGCCAAACTTCCAGACACTCCGGGCATAAAGGAGTAATGGGGAAAAAAAGTAAAGGAACAAAGGAATCATGAAAAAAATAAAATAAAAATATATAACAAAAAAGAGAAATAAAATTAAAATTTAAAAATTAATTTGAAAGTAAAATTTTAGTATAAAATTTCACAATTAAATTTTTTTAGTAAAACTATAAAAAGAAAAATAAGATAGAAAAGAAAAACAATAAAAAACTAAAAGCAAATAAAAAACCAAATAATATAAAAAAAATTTAAAGAAATAAAAAACAAGAAAGTACAAAAGGAATTAAAAAAAAAAACAAAACAAAAAACTAAAATAAAAACAAAATTTGGGGGAATAAATTATAAAAACATTTAAAAAATACAGAACAAGAAATAAAATAACATGAAGCAATAAAACACAATAAAATCAAAATATAGCATTAAAAAAACCCCAAATCAAAAAGCAATAAATAAAAAAATAAAACAAACAATACCTAGAATAAAAGACAAAATTAAATAAATGCAGCTCTCCCCTCGTGCCACTGCCTAACACAGCTCCGGGAATATCTGGATTCTGCAGGGGCAGGGAAAGCTTACTTTGGATGAACATCCAAATGTGCCAAGCCAGGAAAGACCCACCCCATTGTGTCCAAGGAACAGCAATTAGGCCATTTAGGATTTAAGTATTAATGGGATTTTAATGGGATAGTTAAAAATGCAGTACATATAACTTTACAGAGAGATGAATTATGGTAAATAAACACTTCGCAAGTTGGCTGGTGCTGAACAATTGGGATTTACCAACAGGAATTTGGTAAATGTCCTTGAAATGTGCCCTACGATGAGGCAAAACTCCAACTAGGATGGAAAACTGGCATTTGCAATAAATACTCCCTTACTAAAATCAAAAAGAGGAAAAACATCAAAGGAAAGGAAGGAAAAATATCTAAATCTCATCCTGCCTGGAAGACAAGCTCAGGCATTTCTAACACTGAAAACTTTGGAAACAGTTAGCAGTTTCATGGTGGAAGTTCGTGGAATGCTGACATAAAATCTTCTTCCTCTGCTCAGATTTTAAAGGGAAGTGAGAACTAAACATCTCAAGTAACTCCTATCCAACAATCATCTGTATTCTGTGGGAGTAACATTGCAAAGAAACTCCAGGCGTACTTGTATCTGACATCTGAAGCTCTTAGCAGAGCTGGGAAGTTTCAATAGAAGAAAAGAGCCACCACAATTGCTGGAATAACAAAATTCAACTTGGCAAACGTCAGGAACTTTATTTACAAATCCATGGAGGAGGAGGAGGAGGAGGAGGATGACACCAGGAACACACTCCAGCTGAAAGCAACGATTTATTTGGAAAAGGCGGGAAATCCAACTGACAGCCTCTGGTCATGGCCAAGCAATTCTCCAGGAGTCGGAGACAAAAGTGGGAACCTTGGACTGGGACAAGGCCTTCCACTGGCCTGGCTTCCTTGGCTCTCTCCTTTTTTGCCAACTACCTGAAGAGGAAAAAAAACCAGGAATACAGTTCCAAACCTGGGCAGGACATCCTTGGCTCAAGCAGACTGAAGCGCAACTCCCAGGGAGCGAGGCCAGGCTGTGCGCCGGGGAGCTCTGGGAATCTGGGATTGCCCATGGCATTCAAGGGCTGGAAAAGCACAGCCAGCTGCCGGCTTTAGTGCCGGGACACAGCAAGGCCTGGCCCCAGGGGCAGCAGTTGGAGCTGGGCCTGCAGGAGAACGCCCCAAACCCAGTTTAAACATCCAGCAGGACACCCAGCACGCTCCAGGATGAAGTCAGGTGGGAGAAACCCCCCGGATGCTCCACGTTCCTCGCCGCTGGCAGCTTTGCCAGGGCCTCCCTCAAAATTCCTACCTCACCGTGCAGCTCCTACAAAACAGGAGAGCCTATGGAAACCATCCAGAAATGCACGGATCTCCAGTTCTTAAGAGCCAAAGCGGCAGCAAAAGGTGTCCCAACTGTCCTGCAAACCAGCAGGTCTGAGGAGATGCAGGGCTCTGTTCCACAGGGGACACAAGTGCCCCTCAGCCAGCCAAGATTCTCTCGGGCTCTTCCCTCTGCTCCCTGCGGACACGAGCAGCAGTTTTTCCCTAGGGTTCCCCTTTCCATCAAGGCAATGACTTCTGTTCTTCTCCGACTCCATGTTCAGGAAGGAAAAAAGGAATATTAGCATTACACAGACTGTCCAGAAGGGTGTGACTGAGGCAGGATCAGCTCCCAGTCCACTGCTGCTTCTGGATTTCTGGGCAGTTCCTTCCCATCCTGCCCTTCCCAGCACCATTCCCTGGGTGCCATATCCAAAGACACCTTCTCCATGCAGCTTAAAAAGCCACAGAAACCCAAAGAAAGAAGATCAAAAATCAATTCACATGTTTCTAGTCTGGGGAGAATGAGGGAGGTCTAAAATCTGTATTTATTTTAGAACAGTAGAGCCAATTTTAAGGACCTTGAGTATCAGTGAAGGGCAGCAAAAGCTGATAAACTCCTTTATTAAGTTAGTAGGAGCAGAAAAACAAAGTTTTAAGATCAAGTTTTGCTGCTAAAAATTAAGGAGGTGCCATGTTGGTGTTAGTGCTTTTAACCTTCTGACATTAGAGGGTATTTGTACCATAAATGCCTGAAGTGTCCTAAAATGATATTATGATATCCTCTATCATTCTCCCCGAAATTATCTATCTCTCAACCATATTATCAAACACAAACAAACAAACAAAATCATTCATGTTCCTGCAAACATCTGAATGCCACACAGGAGAACGTGCATTTTCATTTTGAAGTAATTTTATTTTACATTTCTCCAGAGTTCCGAGCAGAGCGTCTGTATTACTGAAGGAAAACAATACAGATCAGAGAAGCTTATCAATCAGCAGTACGACGTCCCTTTCACACAGTGGGTGCACCTGTCCTCTGGATCTCCCCTACAGTCCTGGCAGTCCATCTTTGCCCTGACAGAGAAAACTGCATGGTTTAAAGGGTGCTGAGATAAAGAAGGATACATTAGGAGGGCCATGGATATAAAATAAATGAAAAGCATCTGTAAGAGTTTCTTTCCGTATACAAAATAACTTTTCTTTTGGGGTTGATTTTCATTTTTTTAAATTGACAGTCTGTACACAGATAAACCTTTCACCAGAAATCATTTAAAAATGCTGGTGTCACAAGGAAAAAGGAGCCACTAAACAACCCATCCTGCAAACTCATGAGCCTCTCCTCGGCTGCGGGTGTCTATCTTTGGGACCAGCCCTGCCCCGGGAGTGACACTGCTGCTGATGAGTTCAGGGCCCCCAGAGCACGGAAGAACAGATCACCACTTTGCCAGCTAAACCAGTGCACCGAGCGCCCCATCCAGTCCTTTCCTGAACAGCTCCACTGAGGGTGACTCCACCACTTCCCTGGGCAGCCCTTACCACTGCCTGACCATCCTTTCCATGAAAAAATTCTTCCTAATGTCCAGCCTGAACCTCCCCCGGTGCAGCTTGAGGCTATGACCTCTCGTCCTGTTGCTTGGTACCTGGGGAAGAGGCCACTCCACAATCTGGTTACAGTGTCCTTGCAGGGAGACAACCCGCAGATTATTTGCAAGTATGTTCTAGAACACGTGGAGAACAAGTCATTCGGGCACTGCACTGAGCGTGATATTTTCATACCCCTGGCCGGCTGAGTTTCCATAGCACAAGTCAGTGATGCACTCAGTAGTCCTGTTTGCAGCTCTTCTGCCCAGGGCTGCCAGGCTCCAAAGAGCTGAATTACAGAGTACATGTCAGTGGAACTCGCACACAAGGTGAGTAACCTTGTACCAAGGAGATGCATGGTCAGGTAGGGTCATCTATAGCTTTTAGGATGTCAGATTTGTTTTGCCACCTTGCTGTACTACTCTAAAACCTAAGGCAAGAAACTTTGTTTTAAAATGAAGACTATTGCATTTCTAGTGTTCCCCCGCCATTAGTCACCATTAGAACAGAGATAGGAATTACCAGCTTGTGCTGCTTCCAAAATCTTGTACAAAAATAGATCACTATGTCCTTTGCGCAGTCTCAAAAATCTCCAGACTCTTCTTTCACCTCTCGCTTCCAACAGGTACGGTCAGGTCCCATTCCTGGCCTTGTGTTTCGGTCAAAACCACAGACAAATTAAGTTTGTATTCACTTTCCTTGGAATGGCTACTTGGAATCCGTTCTGTTCCCATTCTCATTGATTGCATTTCTTTACATTTCCTTTTTTTTTTGTCCAAAGGAAATGCATTGGCAGTGCAAACACAAAGTAGGTACAATGAGACTCCTGCCCACTTCCCCTCCCCAACGAGCAGGGGAGTGGCAGCACTCAGCACCCAGGCTTATTGCCAAATCACCCCAGCATTGCCAAAAGGCCTCCCAAGGCATTACTTGCATGCACAGGACTCCACTGTCATGTTGGGGTACACCTTCAGCACCACGTTTTTGTTTTCATCAAAGAATAAGATACTAAGAGAAGACATCTTGTCAGGCCCACAGCAAGGCTCGGGAATGCCAGGGACGACTCCAACAGCTCTCACACTGCTCTGGATGGTGGCGTGGTTGGATGGCTTCATGGCCTGAAAGAGAAAGACGTGGTAGTTACCACACCCACGCTGCCATGGATTTACGTACTCTACAATGACATTGCTTTGTTGAAGGGCCCTGTCGAGACCCCTCAGCTGAAACATCTGTAGCCAGTGGCACTGCTGAGGAACTGAGCCTCCAAGACAGCTGTACCTCATACTAAAGTAACATTTTCCTCCAGAGAAGAAGCTTCAAAGGTTTCCTAAAAAGCTAAAACTTCAAAGTTTCCTAAATTTATGAAAAGGGACACACTTGGGTTTGCTCTAGCAGATCTGAAAGCAGATCTGCCTGGTGAAGTAATTGCTTGGTCTCAAAACCAGAAACTATTAAGGTGCTCATAGAAACAAAAAACCAACACAGAAAAGAAAACCAAGTTTTACTCCGAACCCTAAAATGCTTCCCTGTATAAGAGATAGGTGAGCATGAAAAATGCATAAGACAAAGCTTTTAGCCAGGGACTTTTGGCTCGGTTTTTAGAGTTGTTCTTACACACACTCTGGGAATCAAAACAGTTCAGTGTGTACCCCAACACATGTCGCTGGGAACTACACAGAACAAGGTCATTTTGGCCAAATGTTCAAGTTGCAGTTTTGCTGCAATGACAGATGATTTGTTTCCAGGGAAAAAAGTCAGTCTCAAGGGTTAGATATGGACCTGGAAAAAGCACAGGAATAACTGAGAATTCCAGCTCTTAGTATCATTTGCACAGCACGTTAGTACATGAAGTTCAAAGTCTGCATCTAAGCTGATGGCTTTAGAGGGGACATAGGGGGCTATGGAGGGGACATTGGGGGCTCCATAGGGGACACTGGGGGCTCCATTAGGGACAACGGGGGCTCCAGAGGGGACATAGAGGGCTATGGAGGGGACATTGGGGGCACCTTAGGAGACATTGGGGGCTCCAGAGGGGACATTGGGGGCTCCATAGGGGACATTGAGGACTTTGGAAAAGACATTGGGAGCTCCATAGGGGACATTGGGGGCTATGGAGGGGACATTGGGGGCTCCAGAGGGGACATTGAGGGCTATGGAATGGACATTGGAGGCTACAGAGGGGACATTGGAGGCTCCATAGGGGACATTGAGGGCTATGGAGGGGACATGGTGGGCTATGGAGGGGACATTGGGGGCTCCAGAGGGGACACTGGGGGCTATGGGGGGGACATTGAGGGCTATGGAGGGGTTATTGGGGTCTATGGAGGGGACATTGGGGGCTCCAGAGGGGACATTGGGGGTTATGGAGGGGACACTAAGGGCTCTGGAGGGGACACTGGGGTCTATGGAGGGGACATTGGAACCTCCATAGGGGACATTGAGGCGTCCATACGGGACATTGAGGGCTATGGAGGACACATTGGGGACTATGGAGTTGACACTGGGGGTTACAGAGGGGACATTGAGGGCTCCAGAGGGGACATTGAGGGCTATGGAATCACACTAGCGCCTCCAGAGGGGACATTGAGGGCTAGGGAGAGGACATAGGGAGCTATGGAGGGGACATTGGGGGCTCCATAGGGGACATTGAGGGCTCCATAAGGGACATTGAGGGCTATGGAGCGTACTTTGGGGGCTACAAAGGGGACATTGGGGGCTCCATAGGGCACATTGAGGGCTATGGAGGGGACATTGGGGGCTCCTGAGGGGACATTAGGGGCTATGGAGGGGACACTGCAGGCTATGGAGTGGTCATTGGGGGCTAAGGAGGTGACACTGGGGGCTACAGAGGGGTCATTGAGGGCTATGGAGGGGACATTGGGTGCTCGTGAGGGGACATTGGGGGCTAGAGAGGGGACATTTGGGGCTCCATAGGGGACATTGAGGGCTCCAGAGAGGACATTGAGGGCTACAGATGGGATATTTGGGGCTCTATAGGGGACATTAAGGGCTATGGAGGTGACACTGGGGGCTACAGAGGGGACATTGAGGGCTCCAGAGGGGACATTGATGGCTATGGAGGGGACATTGGGGGCTCCAGCGGGGACATTGGGGGCTATGGAGGGTACGTTGGGGGCTACAAAGGGGACATTGGGCGCTACATAGGGGACATTGGGGGCTCCTTAGGGGACATTGAGGGCTATGGAGGGGACATTGAGGGCTCTGGAAGGTACTTTGGGGGCTACAAAGGGGACATTCGGGCCTCCATAAGGGACATTGAGGTCTATGGAGGGGACATTGAGGGCTCCAGAGGGGACATTGGGGGCTCAAGAGGGGACACTGGGGGCTATGGAGGGTACTTTGGGGGCCATGAGGGGACATTGGGGGCTATGGAGGGTACGTTGGGGGCTACAAAGGGGACATTGGGCGCTACATAGGGGACATTGGGGGCTCCTTAGGGGACATTGAGGGCTATGGAGGAGACATTGAGGTCTCTGGAAGGTACTTTGGGGGCTACAAAGGGGACATTCGGGCCTCCATAAGGGACATTGAGGTCTATGGAGGGGACATTGAGGGCTCCAGAGGGGACATTGGGGGATCCAGAGGGGACATTGATGGCTCCATAGGGGACATTGAAGGCCATGGAGGGGACATTGAGGGCTCCAGAGGGGACATTGAGGGCTATGGAGGGGACATTAAGGGCTCCAGAGAGGCCATTGGGCGCTATGGAGGGGATATTGGGGGCTATGGAGGGGACATTGGGGGCTCCAGAGGCAACATTGGGATCTATGGAGGGGACATTGGGGGCTCCATAGAGGGCATTGAGGGATGCAGACGGGTCATTGAGGGCTATGGAGGGGACATTGGGGGCACCATAGGGGACATTGAGGGCTCTAGAGGGGACATTGGGGGCTATGGAGGGGACATTGGGGGCTCCATAGGGGACATTGAGGCCTATGGAGGGGACATTGAGGGCTATGGAGGAGACATTGGGGGCTATGGAGGGGACATTGGGGGCTCCTGAGGGGACATTAGGGGCTATGGAGGGGACACTGCAGGCTATGGAGTGGTCATTGGGGGCTAAGGAGGTGACACTGGGGGCTACAGAGGGGACATTGAGGGGTATGGAGGGGACATTGGGTGCTCGTGAGGGGACATTGGGGGCTAGAGACGGGACATTGGTGGCTCCATAGGGGACATTGGGGGCTCCAGAAGGGACATTGAGAGCTACAGACGGGACATTTGGGGCTCTGTAGGGGACATTAAAGGCTATGGAGGTGACACTGGGGGCTACAGTGGGGACATTGGAGGCTCCATAGGGGATATTGAGGGCTTTGCAGGGGACATTGAGGGCTCCAGAGGGGATATTGATGGCTATGGAGGGGACATTGGGGGCTCCTTAAGGGACATTGAGGGCTATGGAGGGGACATTGAGGGCTATGGAAGGTACTTTGGGGCCTACAAAGGGGACATTCGAGCCTCCATAGGGGACATCGAGGTCTATGGAGGGGACATTGAGGGCTCCAGAGGAGACATTGAGGGCTATGGAGGGGACATTGAGGGCTCCAGAGGGGACATTGAGGGCTATGAAGGGTAATTTGGAGGCCATGAGGGGACATTGGGGGCTACGGAGGGGACATTTGGGGAACCAGAGGGGACATTGAGGGCTCCATAGGGGACATTGAAGGCTATGGAGGGGATATTGAGGGCACCAGAGGGGATGTTGACGGCTATGGAGGGGACATTGGGGGCTCAAGAGGGGATATTTGGGATCCATAGGGGACATTGAAGGCTATGGAGGGGACATTGAAGGCTCCAGAGGGGCCATTGAGAGCAATGGAGGGGATATTGGGGGCTCAGTAGGGGACATTTAGGGCGATGGAGGCGACATTGAGGGCTATGTAGGGGACATGGGGGGCTACGGAGAGGACATTGGGGGATCCAGAGGGGACATTGAGGGCTAGGGAGAAGACATAGGGGGCTATGGAGGGGACATTGGGGGCTCCATAGTGGACATTGGGGGCTCCAGAGGGGACATTGAGGGCTATGGAGGGGACATTGTGGGCTACGGAGGGGACATTGGGGGCTCCAGAGGGGATGTTGGGGGCTTTGGAGAGGACACTGAGGGCTTTGAAGAGGTCATTGAGAACTATGGAGCGGACATTGAGGGCTGTGGAGGGGACATTGGGGGATCCTGAGGGGACATTGGGTTCTCAAGAAGGGACATTGGGGGCTCCATAGGGGACATATAGGTCTCCAGAGGGGACATTGAGGGCTATTAAGGGGACCTTGGGTGCTCAGGAGGGGACATTGGGGGCTCCATAGTAGAAATTGCGGGCTCTAGAGGGGACATTGAGGGCTCCAGAGGGAACATTGGGGGCTCCATAGGGGACATTGAGAGCTATGGAGGTGACACAGGGGGCTACAGAGGGGATATTGAGGGCTATGGAGGGGACATTGGGTGCTCAAGAGGGGATATTGGGGGCTCCAGAGTGGACATTGAGGGCTCCGTAGGGTACAATGAGGGCTCCAGATGGGACATTGAAGGCTCCAGAGGGGACATTGGGGACACACGAGGGGACATTGGGGGCTCAAGAGGGGACATTGAGGACTAGGGAGGGGACATTGGGGGCTATGGAGGGGACATGGGGGGCTCCAGAGGGGACATTGGGGGCTCCATAGGGGACATTGAGGACTAGGGAGGGGACATTGGGTGCTCAGGAGGGGACATTGGGGGCTCCATAGTGGAAATTGCGGGCTCTAGAGGGGACATTGAGGGCTCCAGAGGGAACATTGAGGGCTATGGAATGGACATTGGAGGCTACAGAGGGGACATTGGAGGCTCCATAGGGGACATTGAGGGCTATGGAGGGGACATGGTGGGCTATGGAGCGGACATTGGGGGCTCCAGAGGGGACACTGGGGGCTATGGGGGGGACATTGAGGGCTATGGAGGGGTTATTGGGGTCTATGGAGGGGACACTGGGGTCTATGGAGGGGACATTGGAACCTCCACAGGGGACATTGAGGCGTCCATACGGGACATTGAGGGCTATGGAGGACACATTGGGGACTATGGAGTTGACACTGGGGGTTACAGAGGGGACATTGAGGGCTCCAGAGGGGACATTGAGGGCTATGGAATCACACTAGCGCCTCCAGAGGGGACATTGAGGGCTAGGGAGAGGACATAGGGAGCTATGGAGGGGACATTGGGGGCTCCATAGGGGACATTGAGGGCTCCATACGGGACATTGAGGGCTATGGAGGGTACTTTGGGGGCTACAAAGGGGACATTGGGGGCTCCATAGGGCACATTGAGGGCTATGGAGGGGACACTGAGGGTTTTGGAGGAGACATTGGGGGCTATGGAGGGGACATTGGGGGCTCCTGAGGGGACATTAGGGGCTATGGAGGGGACACTGCAGGCTATGGAGTGGTCATTGGGGGCTAAGGAGGTGACACTGGGGGCTACAGAGGGGTCATTGAGGGCTATGGAGGGGACATTGGGTGCTCGTGAGGGGACATTGGGGGCTAGAGAGGGGACATTTGGGGCTCCATAGGGGACATTGAGGGCTCCAGAGAGGACATTGAGGGCTACAGATGGGATATTTGGGGCTCTATAGGGGACATTAAGGGCTATGGAGGTGACACTGGGGGCTACAGAGGGGACATTGAGGGCTCCAGAGGGGACATTGATGGCTATGGAGGGGACATTGGGGGCTCCAGCGGGGACATTGGGGGCTATGGAGGGTACGTTGGGGGCTACAAAGGGGACATTGGGAGCTACACAGGGGACATTGGGGGCTCCAGAGGGGACATTGAGGGCTATGGAGGCGACATTGAGGGCTCTGGAAGGTACTTTGGGGGCTACAAAGGGGACATTCAGGCCTCCATAAGGGACATTGAGGTCTATGGAGGGGACATTGGGGGCTCCAGAGGGGACACTGGGGGCTATGGGGGGGACATTGAGGGCTATGGAGGGGTTATTGGGGTCTATGGAGGGGACATTGGGGGCTCCAGAGGGGACATTGGGGGTTATGGAGGGGACACTAAGGGCTCTGGAGGGGACACTGGGGTCTATGGAGGGGACATTGGAACCTCCATAGGGGACATTGAGGCGTCCATACGGGACATTGAGGGCTATGGAGGACACATTGGGGACTATGGAGTTGACACTGGGGGTTACAGAGGGGACATTGAGGGCTCCAGAGGGGACATTGAGGGCTATGGAATCACACTAGCGCCTCCAGAGGGGACATTGAGGGCTAGGGAGAGGACATAGGGAGCTATGTAGGGGACATTGGGGGCTCCATAGGGGACATTGAGGGCTCCATACGGGACATTGAGGGCTATGGAGGGTACTTTGGGGGCTACAAAGGGGACATTGGGGGCTCCATAGGGCACATTGAGGGCTATGGAGGGGACACTGAGGGTTTTGGAGGAGACATTGGGGGCTATGGAGGGGACATTGGGGGCTCCTGAGGGGACATTAGGGGCTATGGAGGGGACACTGCAGGCTATGGAGTGGTCATTGGGGGCTAAGGAGGTGACACTGGGGGCTACAGAGGGGTCATTGAGGGCTATGGAGGGGACATTGGGTGCTCGTGAGGGGACATTGGGGGCTAGAGAGGGGACATTTGGGGCTCCATAGGGGACATTGAGGGCTCCAGAGAGGACATTGAGGGCTACAGATGGGATATTTGGGGCTCTATAGGGGACATTAAGGGCTATGGAGGTGACACTGGGGGCTACAGAGGGGACATTGAGGGCTCCAGAGGGGACATTGATGGCTATGGAGGGGACATTGGGGGCTCCAGCGGGGACATTGGGGGCTATGGAGGGTACGTTGGGGGCTACAAAGGGGACATTGGGAGCTACATAGGGGACATTGGGGGCTCCTTAGGGGACATTGAGGGCTATGGAGGCGACATTGAGGGCTCTGGAAGGTACTTTGGGGGCTACAAAGGGGACATTCGGGCCTCCATAAGGGACATTGAGGTCTATGGAGGGGACATTGAGGGCTCCAGAGGGGACATTGGGGGCTCAAGAGGGGACACTGGGGGCTATGGAGGGTACTTTGGGGGCCATGAGGGGACATTGGGGGCTATGGAGGGTACGTTGGGGGCTACAAAGGGGACATTGGGCGCTACATAGGGGACATTGGGGGCTCCTTAGGGGACATTGAGGGCTATGGAGGGGACATTGAGGTGCCTGGAAGGTACTTTGGGGGCTACAAAGGGGACATTCGGGCCTCCATAAAGGACATTGAGGTCTATGGAGGGAACATTGAGGGCTCCAGAGGGGACATTGGGGGATCCAGAGGGGACATTGATGGCTCCATAGGGGACATTGAAGGCCATGGAGGGGACATTGAGGGCTCCAGAGGGGACATTGAGGGCTATGGAGGGGACATTGAGGGCTCCAGAGAGGCCATTGGGCGCTATGGAGGGGATATTGGGGGCTATGGAGGGGACATTGGGGGCTCCAGAGGCAACATTGGGATCTATGGAGGGGACATTGGGGGCTCCATAGAGGGCATTGAGGGCTGCAGACGGGTCATTGAGGGCTATGGAGGGGACATTGGGGGCACCATAGGGGACATTGAGGGCTCTAGAGGGGACATTGGGGGCTATGGAGGGGACATTGGGGGCTCCATAGGGGACATTGAGGCCTATGGAGGGGACATTGAGGGCTATGGAGGAGACATTGGGGGCTATGGAGGGGACATTGGGGGCTCCTGAGGGTACATTAGGGGCTATGGAGGGGACACTGCAGGCTATGGAGTGGTCATTGGGGGCTAAGGAGGTGACACTGGGGGCTACAGAGGGGACATTGAGGGGTATGGAGGGGACATTGGGTGCTCGTGAGGGGACATTGGGGGCTAGAGACGGGACATTGGTGGCTCCATAGGGGACATTGGGGGCTCCAGAAGGGACATTGAGAGCTACAGACGGGACATTTGGGGCTCTGTAGGGGACATTAAGGGCTATGGAGGTGACACTGGGGGCTACAGTGGGGACATTGGAGGCTCCATAGGGGATATTGAGGGCTTTGCAGGGGACATTGAGGGCTCCAGAGGGGATATTGATGGCTATGGAGGGGACATTGGGGGCTCCTTAAGGGACATTGAGGGCTATGGAGGGGACATTGAGGGCTATGGAAGGTACTTTGGGGCCTACAAAGGGGACATTCGAGCCTCCATAGGGGACATCGAGGTCTATGGAGGGGACATTGAGGGCTCCAGAGGAGACATTGAGGGCTATGGAGGGGACATTGAGGGCTCCAGAGGGGACATTGAGGGCTATGAAGGGTAATTTGGAGGCCATGAGGGGACATTGGGGGCTACGGAGGGGACATTTGGGGAACCAGAGGGGACATTGAGGGCTCCATAGGGGACATTGAAGGCTATGGAGGGGATATTGAGGGCACCAGAGGGGATGTTGACGGCTATGGAGGGGACATTGGGGGCTCAAGAGGGGATATTTGGGATCCATAGGGGACATTGAAGGCTATGGAGGGGACATTGAAGGCTCCAGAGGGGCCATTGAGAGCAATGGAGGGGATATTGGGGGCTCAGTAGGGGACATTTAGGGCGATGGAGGCGACATTGAGGGCTATGTAGGGGACATTGGGGGCTACGGAGAGGACATTGGGGGATCCAGAGGGGACATTGAGGGCTAGGGAGAAGACATAGGGGGCTATGGAGGGGACATTGGGGGCTCCATAGTGGACATTGGGGGCTCCAGAGGGGACATTGAGGGCTATGGAGGGGACATTGTGGGCTACGGAGGGGAGATTGAGGGCTCCAGAGGGGATATTGATGGCTATGGAGGGGACATTGGGGGCTCCTTAAGGGACATTGAGGGCTATGGAGGGGACATTGAGGGCTATGGAAGGTACTTTGGGGCCTACAAAGGGGACATTCGAGCCTCCATAGGGGACATCGAGGTCTATGGAGGGGACATTGAGGGCTCCAGAGGAGACATTGAGGGCTATGGAGGGGACATTGAGGGCTCCAGAGGGGACATTGAGGGCTATGAAGGGTAATTTGGAGGCCATGAGGGGACATTGGGGGCTACGGAGGGGACATTTGGGGAACCAGAGGGGACATTGAGGGCTCCATAGGGGACATTGAAGGCTATGGAGGGGATATTGAGGGCACCAGAGGGGATGTTGACGGCTATGGAGGGGACATTGGGGGCTCAAGAGGGGATATTTGGGATCCATAGGGGACATTGAAGGCTATGGAGGGGACATTGAAGGCTCCAGAGGGGCCATTGAGAGCAATGGAGGGGATATTGGGGGCTCAGTAGGGGACATTTAGGGCGATGGAGGCGACATTGAGGGCTATGTAGGGGACATTGGGGGCTACGGAGAGGACATTGGGGGATCCAGAGGGGACATTGAGGGCTAGGGAGAAGACATAGGGGGCTATGGAGGGGACATTGGGGGCTCCATAGTGGACATTGGGGGCTCCAGAGGGGACATTGAGGGCTATGGAGGGGACATTGTGGGCTACGGAGGGGACATTGGGGGCTCCAGAGGGGATGTTGGGGGCTTTAGAGAAGACACTGAGGGCTTTGAAGAGGTCATTGAGAGCTATGGAGCGGACATTGAGGGCTGTGGAGGGGACATTTGGGGATCCTGAGGGGACATTGGGTTCTCAAGAAGGGACATTGGGGGCTCCATAGGGGACATATAGGTCTCCAGAGGGGACATTGAGGGCTATTAAGGGGACCTTGGGTGCTCAGGAGGGGACATTGGGGGCTCCATAGTGGAAATTGCGGGCTCTAGAGGGGACATTGAGGGCTCCAGAGGGAACATTGGGGGCTCCATAGGGGACATTGAGAGCTATGGAGGTGACAGAGGGGGCTACAGAGGGGATATTGAGGGCTATGGAGGGGACATTGGGTGCTCAAGAGGGGATATTGGGGGCTCCAGAGTGGACATTGAGGGCTCCGTAGGGTACAATGAGGGCTCCAGATGGGACATTGAAGGCTCCAGAGGGGACATTGGGGACTCACGAGGGGACATTGGGGGCTAGGGAGGGGACATTGGGGGCTATGGAGGGGACATGGGAGGCTCCAGAGGGGACATTGGGGGCTCCAGAGGGGACATTGAGGGCTATGGAATGGACATTGGAGGCTACAGAGGGGACATTGGAGGCTCCATAGGGGACATTGAGGGCTATGGAGGGGACATGGTGGGCTATGGAGCGGACATTGGGGGCTCCAGAGGGGACACTGGGGGCTATGGGGGGGACATTGAGGGCTATGGAGGGGTTATTGGGGTCTATGGAGGGGACATTGGGGGCTCCAGAGGGGACATTGTGGGTTATGGAGGGGACACTAAGGGCTCTGGAGGGGACACTGGGGTCTATGGAGGGGACATTGGAACCTCCATAGGGGACATTGAGGCGTCCATACGGGACATTGAGGGCTATGGAGGACACATTGGGGACTATGGAGTTGACACTGGGGGTTACAGAGGGGACATTGAGGGCTCCAGAGGGGACATTAAAGGCTATGGAATCACACTAGCGCCTCCAGAGGGGACATTGAGGGCTAGGGAGAGGACATAGGGAGCTATGGAGGGGACATTGGGGGCTCCATAGGGGACATTGAGGGCTCCATACGGGACATTGAGGGCTATGGAGGGTACTTTGGGGGCTACAAAGGGGACATTGGGGGCTCCATAGGGCACATTGAGGGCTATGGAGGGGACACTGAGGGCTATGGAGGAGACATTGGGGGCTATGGAGGGGACATTGGGGGCTCCTGAGGGGACATTAGGGGCTATGGAGGGGACACTGCAGGCTATGGAGTGGTCATTGGGGGCTAAGGAGGTGACACTGGGGGCTACAGAGGGGTCATTGAGGGCTATGGAGGGGACATTGGGTGCTCGTGAGGGGACATTGGGGGCTAGAGAGGGGACATTTGGGGCTCCATAGGGGACATTGAGGGCTGCAGACGGGACATTGAGGGCTATGGAGGGGACATTGGGGGCACCATAGGGGACATTGAGGCTTATGGAGGGGACATTGAGGGCTATGGAGGAGACATTGGGGGCTATGGAGGGGACATTGGGGGCTCCTGAGGGGACATTGATGGCTATGGAGGGGACATTGGGGGCTCCAGCGGGGACATTGGGGGCTATGGAGGGTACGTTGGGGGCTACAAAGGGGACATTGGGCGCTACATAGGGGACATTGGGGGCTCCATAGGGGACATTGAGGGCTCTAGAGGGGACATTGGGGGCTATGGAGGGGACATTGGGGGCTCCATAGGGGACATTGAGGCTTATGGAGGGGACATTGAGGGCTATGGAGGAGACATTGGGGGCTATGGAGGGGACATTGGGGGCTCCTGAGGGGACATTAGGGGCTATGGAGGGGACACTGCAGGCTATGGAGTGGTCATTGGGGGCTAAGGAGGTGACACTGGGGGCTGCAGACGGGACATTGAGGGCTATGGAGGGGACATTGGGGGCACCATAGGGGACATTGAGGGCTCTAGAGGGGACATTGGGGGTATGGAGGGGACATTGGTGGCTCCATAGGGGACATTGGGGGCTCCAGAAGGGACATTGAGAGCTACAGACGGGACATTTGGGGCTCTGTAGGGGACATTAAGGGCTATGGAGGTGACACTGGGGGCTACAGTGGGGACATTGGAGGCTCCATAGGGGATATTGAGGGCTTTGCAGGGGACATTGAGGGCTCCAGAGGGGATATTGATGGCTATGGAGGGGACATTGGGGGCTCCTTAAGGGACATTGAGGGCTATGGAGGGGACATTGAGGGCTATGGAAGGTACTTTGGGGCCTACAAAGGGGACATTCGAGCCTCCATAGGGGACATCGAGGTCTATGGAGGGGACATTGAGGGCTCCAGAGGAGACATTGAGGGCTATGGAGGGGACATTGAGGGCTCCAGAGGGGACATTGAGGGCTATGAAGGGTAATTTGGAGGCCATGAGGGGACATTGGGGGCTACGGAGGGGACATTTGGGGAACCAGAGGGGACATTGAGGGCTCCATAGGGGACATTGAAGGCTATGGAGGGGATATTGAGGGCACCAGAGGGGATGTTGACGGCTATGGAGGGGACATTGGGGGCTGAAGAGGGGATAATTGGGATCCATTGGGGACATTGAAGGCTATGGAGGGGACATTGAAGGCTCCAGAGGGGCCATTGAGAGCAATGGAGGGGATATTGGGGGCTCAGTAGGGGACATTTAGGGCGATGGAGGCGACATTAAGGGCTATGGAGGGGACATTGGGGGCTCCATAGTGGACATTGGGGGCTCCAGAGGGGACATTGAGGGCTATGGAGGGGACATTGTGGGCTACGGAGGGGACATTGGGGGCTCCAGAGGGGATGTTGGGGGCTTTAGAGAGGACACTGAGGGCTTTGAAGAGGTCATTGAGAGCTATGGAGCGGACATTGAGGGCTGTGGAGGGGACATTGGGGGATCCTGAGGGGACATTGGGTTCTCAAGAAGGGACATTGGGGGCTCCATAGGGGACATATAGGTCTCCAGAGGGGACATTGAGGGCTATTAAGGGGACCTTGGGTGCTCAGGAGGGGACATTGGGGGCTCCATAGTGGAAATTGCGGGCTCTAGAGGGGACATTGAGGGCTCCAGAGGGAACATTGGGGGCTCCATAGGGGTCATTGAGAGCTATGGAGGTGACACAGGGGGCTCCATAGGGGATATTGAGGGCAATGTGGGGGACATTGGGTGCTCAAGAGGGGATATTGGGGGCTCCAGAGTGGACATTGAGGGCTCCGTAGGGTACAATGAGGGCTCCAGATGGGACATTGAAGGCTCCAGAGGGGACATTGGGGACTCACGAGGGGACATTGGGGGCTAGGGAGGGGACATTGGGGGCTATGGAGGGGACATGGGAGGCTCCAGAGGGGACATTGGGGGCTCCAGAGGGGACATTGAGGGCTATGGAATGGACATTGGAGGCTACAGAGGGGACATTGGAGGCTCCATAGGGGACATTGAGGGCTATGGAGGGGACATGGTGGGCTATGGAGCGGACATTGGGGGCTCCAGAGGGGACACTGGGGGCTATGGGGGGGACATTAAGGGCTATGGATGGGGTTATTGGGGTCTATGGAGGGGACATTGGGGGCTCCAGAGGGGACATTGGGGGTTATGGAGGGGACACTAAGGGCTCTGGAGGGGACACTGGGGTCTATGGAGGGGACATTGGAACCTCCATAGGGGACATTGAGGCGTCCATACGGGACATTGAGGGCTATGGAGGACACATTGGGGACTATGGAGTTGACACTGGGGGTTACAGAGGGGACATTGAGGGCTCCAGAGGGGACATTGAGGGCTATGGAATCACACTAGCGCCTCCAGAGGGGACATTGAGGGCTAGGGAGAGGACATAGGGAGCTATGGAGGGGACATTGGGGGCTCCATAGGGGACATTGAGGGCTCCATACGGGACATTGAGGGCTATGGAGGGTACTTTGGGGGCTACAAAGGGGATATTGGGGGCTCCATAGGTCACATTGAGGGCTATGGAGGGGACACTGAGGGTTTTGGAGGAGACATTGGGGGCTATGGAGGGGACATTGGGGGCTCCTGAGGGGACATTGGGATCTATGGAGGGGACATTGGGGGCTCCTTAGGGGATATTGAGGGCTGCAGACGGGACTTTGAGGGCTATGGAGGGGACATTGGGGGCACCATAGGGGACATTGAGGGCTCTAGAGGGGACATTGGGGGCTATGGAGGGGACATTGGGGGCTCCATAGGGGACATTGAGGCTTATGGAGGGGACATTGAGGGCTATGGAGGGGACATTGGGGGCTATGGAGGGGACATTGGGGGCTCCTGAGGGGACATTAGGGGCTATGGAGGGGACACTGCAGGCTATGGAGTGGTCATTGGGGGCTAAGGAGGTGACACTGGGGGCTACAGAGGGGACATTGAGGGGTATGGAGGGGACATTGGGTGCTCGTGAGGGGACATTGGGGGCGAGAGACGGGACATTGGTGGCTCCATAGGGAACATTGGGGGCTCCAGAAGGGGCATTGAGAGCTACAGACAGGACATTTGGGGCTCTGTAGGGGACATTAAGGGCTATGGAGGTGACACTGGGGGCTACAGTGGGGACATTGGAGGCTCCATAGGGGATATTGAGGGCTTTGCAGGGGACATTGAGGGCTCCAGAGGGGATATTGATGGCTATGGAGGGGACATTGGGGGCTCCTTAAGGGACATTGAGGGCTATGGAGGGGACATTGAGGGCTATGGAAGGTACTTTGGGGCCTACAAAGGGGACATTCGAGCCTCCATAGGGGACATCGAGGTCTATGGAGGGGACATTGAGGGCTCCAGAGGAGACATTGAGGGCTATGGAGGGGACATTGAGGGCTCCAGAGGGGACATTGAGGGCTATGAAGGGTAATTTGGAGGCCATGAGGGGACATTGGGGGCTACGGAGGGGACATTTGGGGAACCAGAGGGGACATTGAGGGCTCCATAGGGGACATTGAAGGCTATGGAGGGGATATTGAGGGCACCAGAGGGGATGTTGACGGCTATGGAGGGGACATTGGGGGCTCAAGAGGGGATATTTGGGATCCATAGGGGACATTGAAGGCTATGGAGGGGACATTGAAGGCTCCAGAGGGGCCATTGAGAGCAATGGAGGGGATATTGGGGGCTCAGTAGGGGACATTTAGGGCGATGGAGGCGACATTGAGGGCTATGTAGGGGACATTGGGGGCTACGGAGAGGACATTGGGGGATCCAGAGGGGACATTGAGGGCTAGGGAGAAGACATAGGGGGCTTTGGAGGGGACATTGGGGGCTCCATAGTGGACATTGGGGGCTCCAGAGGGGACATTGAGGGCTATGGAGGGGACATTGTGGGCTACGGAGGGGACATTGGGGGCTCCAGAGGGGATGTTGGGGGCTTTAGAGAGGACACTGAGGGCTTTGAAGAGGTCATTGAGAGCTATGGAGCAAACATTGAGGGCTGTGGAGGGGACATTGGGGGATCCTGAGGGGACATTGGGTTCTCAAGAAGGGACATTGGGGGCTCCATAGGGGACATATAGGTCTCCAGAGGGGACATTGAGGGCTATTAAGGGGACCTTGGGTGCTCAGGAGGGGACATTGGGGGCTCCATAGTGGAAATTGCGGGCTCTAGAGGGGACATTGAGGGCTCCAGAGGGAACATTGGGGGCTCCATAGGGGACATTGAGAGCTATGGAGGTGACACAGGGGGCTACAGAGGGGATATTGAGGGCTATGGAGGGGACATTGGGTGCTCAAGAGGGGATATTGGGGGCTCCAGAGTGGACATTGAGGGCTCCGTAGGGTACAATGAGGGCTCCAGATGGGACATTGAAGGCTCCAGAGGGGACATTGGGGACTCACGAGGGGACATTGGGGGCTAGGGAGGGGACATTGGGGGCTATGGAGGGGACATGGGAGGCTCCAGAGGGGACATTGGGGGCTCCAGAGGGGACATTGAGGGCTATGGAATGGACATTGGAGGCTACAGAGGGGACAATGGAGGCTCCATAGGGGACATTGAGGGCTATGGAGGGGACATGGTGGGCTATGGAGCGGACATTGGGGGCTCCAGAGGGGACACTGGGGGCTATGGGGGGGACATTGAGGGCTATGGAGGGGTTATTGGGGTCTATGGAGGGGACATTGGGGGCTCCAGAGGGGACATTGGGGGTTATGGAGGGGACACTAAGGGCTCTGGAGGGGACACTGGGGTCTATGGAGGGGACATTGGAACCTCCATAGGGGACATTGAGGCGTCCATACGGGACATTGAGGGCTATGGAGGACACATTGGGGACTATGGAGTTGACACTGGGGGTTACAGAGGGGACATTGAGGGCTCCAGAGGGGACATTGAGGGCTATGGAATCACACTAGCGCCTCCAGAGGGGACATTGAGGGCTAGGGAGAGGACATAGGGAGCTATGGAGGGGACATTGGGGGCTCCATAGGGGACATTGAGGGCTCCATACGGGACATTGAGGGCTATGGAGGGTACTTTGGGGGCTACAAAGGGGACATTGGGGGCTCCATAGGGCACATTGAGGGCTATGGAGGGGACACTGAGGGCTATGGAGGAGACATTGGGGGCTATGGAGGGGACATTGGGGGCTCCTGAGGGGACATTAGGGGCTATGGAGGGGACACTGCAGGCTATGGAGTGGTCATTGGGGGCTAAGGAGGTGACACTGGGGGCTACAGAGGAGTCATTGAGGGCTATGGAGGGGACATTGGGTGCTCGTGAGGGGACATTGGGGGCTAGAGAGGGGACATTTGGGGCTCCATAGGGGACATTGAGGGCTGCAGACGGGACATTGAGGGCTATGGAGGGGACATTGGGGGCACCATAGGGGACATTGAGGCTTATGGAGGTGACACTGGGGGCTACAGAGGGGACATTGGGGGCTACAGAGGGGACATTGAGGGCTCCAGAGGGGACATTGATGGCTATGGAGGGGACATTGGGGGCTCCAGCGGGGACATTGGGGGCTATGGAGGGTACGTTGGGGGCTACAAAGGGGACATTGGGCGCTACATAGGGGACATTGGGGGCTCCTTAGGGGACATTGAGGGCTATGGAGGGGACATTGAGGGCTCTGGAAGGTACTTTGGGGGCTACAAAGGGGACATTCGGGCCTCCATAAGGGACATTGAGGTCTATGGAGGGGACATTGAGGGCTCCAGAGGGGACATTGGGGGCTCAAGAGGGGACACTGGGGGCTATGGAGGGTACTTTGGGGGCCATGAGAGGACATTGGGGGCTACGGGGGGGACATTGGGGTATCCAGAGGGGACATTGATGGCTCCATAGGGGACATTGAAGGCCATGGAGGGGACATTGAGGGCTCCAGAGGGGACATTGAGGGCTATGGAGTTGACATTGAGGGCTATGGAAGGTAATTTGGGGCCTACAAAGGGGACATTCGAGCCTCCATAGGGGACATCGAGGTCTATGGAGGGGACATTGAGGGCTCCAGAGGAGATATTGAGGGCTATGGAGGGGACATTGAGGGCTCCAGAGGGGACATTGAGGGCTATGAAGGGTAATTTGGAGGCCATGAGGGGACATTGGGGGCTACGGAGGGGACATTTGGGGAACCAGAGGGGACATTGAGGGCTCCATAGGGGACATGGAGGGGATATTGAGGGCACCAGAGGGGATGTTGACGGCTATGGAGGGGACATTGGGGGCTCAAGAGGGGATATTTGGGATCCATAGGGGACATTGAAGGCTATGGAGGGGACATTGAAGGCTCCAGAGGGGCCATTGAGAGCAATGGAGGGGATATTGGGGGCTCAGTAGGGGACATTTAGGGCGATGGAGGCGACATTGAGGGCTATGTAGGGGACATGGGGGGCTACGGAGAGGACATTGGGGGATCCAGAGGGGACATTGAGGGCTAGGGAGAAGACATAGGGGGCTATAGAGGGGACATTGGGGGCTCCATAGTGGACATTGGGGGCTCCAGAGGGGACATTGAGGGCTATGGAGGGGACATTGTGGGCTACGGAGGGGACATTGGGGGCTCCAGAGGGGATGTTGGGGGCTTTAGAGAGGACACTGAGGGCTTTGAAGAGGTCATTGAGAGCTATGGAGCGGACATTGAGGACTGTGGAGGGGACATTGGGGGCTACGGAGGGGACATTGGGTTCTCAAGAAGGGACATTGGGGGCTCCATAGGGGACATATAGGTCTCCAGAGGGGACATTGAGGGCTATTAAGGGGACCTTGGGTGCTCAGGAGGGGACATTGGGGGCTCCATAGTGGAAATTGCGGGCTCTAGAGGGGACATTGAGGGCTCCAGAGGGAACATTGGGGGCTCCATAGGGGACATTGAGAGCTATGGAGGTGACACAGGGGGCTACAGAGGGGATATTGAGGGCTATGGAGGGGACATTGGGTGCTCAAGAGGGGATATTGGGGGCTCCAGAGTGGACATTGAGGGCTCCGTAGGGTACAATGAGGGCTCCAGATGGGACATTGAAGGCTCCAGAGGAGGCATTGGGGACTCACGAGGGGACATTGGGGGCTAGGGAGGGGACATTGGGGGCTATGGAGGGGACATGGGAGGCTCCAGAGGGGACATTGGGGGCTCCAGAGGGGACATTGAGGGCTATGGAATGGACATTGGAGGCTACAGAGGGGACATTGGAGGCTCCATAGGGGACATTGAGGGCTATGGAGGGGACATTGGGGGCTCCAGCGGGGACATTGGGGGCTATGGAGGGTACGTTGGGGGCTACAAAGGGGACATTGGGCGCTACATAGGGGACATTGGGGGCTCCAGAGGGGACATTGGGGGCTATGGAGGGGACATTGAGGGCTCTGGAAGGTACTTTGGGGGCTACAAAGGGGACATTCGGGCCTCCATAAGGGACATTGAGGTCTATGGAGGGGACATTGAGGGCTCTAGAGGGGACATTGGGGGCTCAAGAGGGGACACTGGGGGCTATGGAGGGTACTTTGGGGGCCATGAGGGGACATTGGGGGCTACGGGGGGGACATTGGGGGATCCAGAGTGGACATTGATGGCTCCATAGGGGACATTGAAGGCCATGGAGGGGACATTGAGGGCTCCAGAGGGGACATTGAGGGCTATGGAGGGGACATTGAGGGCTCCAGAGAGGCCATTGGGCGCTATGGAGGGGATATTGGGGGCTATGGAGGGGACATTGGGGGCTCCAGAGGCAACATTGGGATCTATGGAGGGGACATTGGGGGCTCCATAGGGGACATTGAGGGCTGCAGACGGGACATTGAGGGCTATGGAGGGGACATTGGGGGCACCATAGGAGACATTGAGGGCTCTAGAGGGGACATTGGGGGCTATGGAGGGGACATTGGGGGCTCCATAGGGGACATTGAGGCCTATGGAGGGGACATTGAGGGCTATGGAGGAGACATTGGGGGCTATGGAGGGGACATTGGGGGCTCCTGAGGGGACATTAGGGGCTATGGAGGGGACACTGCAGGCTATGGAGTGGTCATTGGGGGCTAAGGAGGTGACACTGGGGGCTACAGATGGGACATTGAGGGGTATGGAGGGGACATTGGGTGCTCGTGAGGGGACATTGGGGACTAGAGACGGGACATTGGTGGCTCCATAGGGGACATTGGGGGCTCCAGAAGGGACATTGAGAGCTACAGACGGGACATTTGGGGCTCTGTAGGGGACATTAAGGGCTATGGAGGTGACACTGGGGGCTACAGTGGGGACATTGGAGGCGCCATAGGGGATATTGAGGGCTTTGCAGGGGACATTGAGGGCTCCAGAGGGGATATTGATGGCTATGGAGGGGACATTGGGGGCTCCTTAAGGGACATTGAGGGCTATGGAGGGGACATTGAGGGCTATGGAAGGTACTTTGGGGCCTACAAAGGGGACATTCGAGCCTCCATAGGGGACATCGAGGTCTATGGAGGGGACATTGAGGGCTCCAGAGGAGACATTGAGGGCTATGGAGGGGACATTAGGGGCTCAAGAGGGGGCACTGGGGGCTGTGGAGGGGACATTGAGGGCTATGGAGGGGACATTGAGGGCTCCAGAGGGGACATTGAGGGCTTTGAAGGGTAATTTGGAGGCCATGAGGGGACATTGGGGGCTACGGAGGGGACATTTGGGGAACCAGAGAGGACATTGAGGGCTCCATAGGGGACATTGAAGGCTATGGAGGGGATATTGAGGGCACCAGAGGGGATGTTGACGGCTATGGAGGGGACATTGGGGGCTCAAGAGGGGATATTTGGGATCCATAGGGGACATTGAAGGCTATGGAGGGGACATTGAAGGCTCCAGAGGGGCCATTGAGAGCAATGGAGGGGATATTGGGGGCTCAGTAGGGGACATTTAGGGCGATGGAGGCGACATTGAGGGCTATGTAGGGGACATTGGGGGCTACGGAGAGGACATTGGGGGATCCAGAGGGGACATTGAGGGCTAGGGAGAAGACATAGGGGGCTATAGAGGGGACATTGGGGGCTCCATAGTGGACATTGGGGGCTCCAGAGGGGACATTGAGGGCTATGGAGGGGACATTGTGGGCTACGGAGGGGACATTGGGGGCTCCAGAGGGGATGTTGGGGGCTTTAGAGAGGACACTGAGGGCTTTGAAGAGGTCATTGAGAGCTATGGAGCGGACCTTGAGGGCTGTGGAGGGGACATTGGGGGCTACGGAGGGGACATTGGGTTCTCAAGAAGGGACATTGGGGGCTCCATAGGGTACATATAGGTCTCCAGAGGGGACATTGAGGGCTATTAAGGGGACCTTGGTTGCTCAGGAGGGGACATTGGGGGCTCCATAGTGGAAATTGCGGGCTCTAGAGGGGACATTGAGGGCTCCAGAGGGAACATTGGGGGCTCCATAGGGGACATTGAGAGCTATGGAGGTGACACAGGGGGCTACAGAGGGGATATTGAGGGCTATGGAGGGGACATTGGGTGCTCAAGAGGGGATATTGGGGGCTCCAGAGTGGACATTGAGGGCTCCGTAGGGTACAATGAGGGCTCCAGATGGGACATTGAAGGCTCCAGAGGGGACATTGGGGACTCACGAGGGGACATTGGGGGCTAGGGAGGGGACATTGGGGGCTATGGAGGGGACATGGGAGGCTCCAGAGGGGACATTGGGGGCTCCAGAGGGGACATTGAGGGCTATGGAATGGACATTGGAGGCTACAGAGGGGACATTGGAGGCTCCATAGGGGACATTGAGGGCTATGGAGGGGACATGGTGGGCTATGGAGCGGACATTGGGGGCTCCAGAGGGGACACTGGGGGCTATGGGGGGGACATTGAGGGCTATGGAGGGGTTATTGGGGTCTATGGAGGGGACATTGGGGGATCCTGAGGGGACATTGGGTTCTCAAGAAGGGACATTGGGGGCTCCATAGGGGACATATAGGTCTCCAGAGGGGACATTGAGGGCTATTAAGGGGACCTTGGGTGCTCAGGAGGGGACATTGGGGGCTCCATAGTGGAAATTGCGGGCTCTAGAGGGGACATTGAGGGCTCCAGAGGGAACATTGGGGGCTCCATAGGGGACATTGAGAGCTATGGAGGTGACAGAGGGGGCTACAGAGGGGATATTGAGGGCTATGGAGGGGACATTGGGTGCTCAAGAGGGGATATTGGGGGCTCCAGAGTGGACATTGAGGGCTCCGTAGGGTACAATGAGGGCTCCAGATGGGACATTGAAGGCTCCAGAGGGGACATTGGGGACTCACGAGGGGACATTGGGGGCTAGGGAGGGGACATTGGGGGCTATGGAGGGGACATGGGAGGCTCCAGAGGGGACATTGGGGGCTCCAGAGGGGACATTGAGGGCTATGGAATGGACATTGGAGGCTACAGAGGGGACATTGGAGGCTCCATAGGGGACATTGAGGGCTATGGAGGGGACATGGTGGGCTATGGAGCGGACATTGGGGGCTCCAGAGGGGACACTGGGGGCTATGGGGGGGACATTGAGGGCTATGGATGGGGTTATTTGGGTCTATGGAGGGGACATTGGGGGCTCCAGAGGGGACATTGGGGGTTATGGAGGGGACACTAAGGGCTCTGGAGGGGACACTGGGATCTATGGAGGGGACATTGGAACCTCCATAGGGGACATTGAGGCGTCCATACGGGACATTGAGGGCTATGGAGGACACATTGGGGACTATGGAGTTGACACTGGGGGTTACAGAGGGGACATTGAGGGCTCCAGAGGGGACATTGAGGGCTATGGAATCACACTAGCGCCTCCAGAGGGGACATTGAGGGCTAGGGAGAGGACATAGGGAGCTATGGAGGGGACATTGGGGGCTCCATAGGGGACATTGAGGGCTCCATACGGGACATTGAGGGCTATGGAGGGTACTTTGGGGGCTACAAAGGGGACATTGGGGGCTCCATAGGGCACATTGAGGGCTATGGAGGGGACACGGAGGGTTTTGGAGGAGACATTGGGGGCTATGGAGGGGACATTGGGGGCTCCTGAGGGGACATTAGGGGCTATGGAGGGGACACTGCAGGCTATGGAGTGGTCATTGGGGGCTAAGGAGGTGACACTGGGGGCTACAGAGGGGTCATTGAGGGCTATGGAGGGGACATTGGGTGCTCGTGAGGGGACATTGGGGGCTAGAGAGGGGACATTTGGGGCTCCATAGGGGACATTGAGGGCTCCAGAGAGGACATTGAGGGCTACAGATGGGATATTTGGGGCTCTATAGGGGACATTAAGGGCTATGGAGGTGACAATGGGGGCTACAGAGGGGACATTGAAGGCTCCAGAGGGGACATTGATGGCTATGGAGGGGACATTAGGGGCTCCAGCGGGGACATTGGGGGCTATGGAGGGTACGTTGGGGGCTACAAAGGGGACATTGGGCGCTACATAGGGGACATTGGGGGCTCCTTAGGGGACATTGAGGGCTATGGAGGGGACATTGAGGGCTCTGGAAGGTACTTTGGGGGCTACAAAGGGGACATTCGGGCCTCCATAAGGGACATTGAGGTCTATGGAGGGGACATTGAGGGCTCCAGAGGGGATGTTGGGGGCTTTAGAGAGGACACTGAGGGCTTTGAAGAGGTCATTGAGAGCTATGGAGCGGACCTTGAGGGCTGTGGAGGGGACATTGGGGGCTACGGAGGGGACATTGGGTTCTCAAGAAGGGACATTGGGGGCTCCATAGGGGACATATAGGTCTCCAGAGGGGACATTGAGGGCTATTAAGGGGACCTTGGTTGCTCAGGAGGGGACATTGGGGGCTCCATAGTGGAAATTGCGGGCTCTAGAGGGGACATTGAGGGCTCCAGAGGGAACATTGGGGGCTCCATAGGGGACATTGAGAGCTATGGAGGTGACACAGGGGGCTACAGAGGGGATATTGAGGGCTATGGAGGGGACATTGGGTGCTCAAGAGGGGATATTGGGGGCTCCAGAGTGGACATTGAGGGCTCCGTAGGGTACAATGAGGGCTCCAGATGGGACATTGAAGGCTCCAGAGGGGACATTGGGGACTCACGAGGGGACATTGGGGGCTAGGGAGGGGACATTGGGGGCTATGGAGGGGACATGGGAGGCTCCAGAGGGGACATTGGGGGCTCCAGAGGGGACATTGAGGGCTATGGAATGGACATTGGAGGCTACAGAGGGGACATTGGAGGCTCCATAGGGGACATTGAGGGCTATGGAGGGGACATGGTGGGCTATGGAGCGGACATTGGGGGCTCCAGAGGGGACACTGGGGGCTATGGGGGGGACATTGAGGGCTATGGAGGGGTTATTGGGGTCTATGGAGGGGACATTGGGGGATCCTGAGGGGACATTGGGTTCTCAAGAAGGGACATTGGGGGCTCCATAGGGGACATATAGGTCTCCAGAGGGGACATTGAGGGCTATTAAGGGGACCTTGGGTGCTCAGGAGGGGACATTGGGGGCTCCATAGTGGAAATTGCGGGCTCTAGAGGGGACATTGAGGGCTCCAGAGGGAACATTGGGGGCTCCATAGGGGACATTGAGAGCTATGGAGGTGACAGAGGGGGCTACAGAGGGGATATTGAGGGCTATGGAGGGGACATTGGGTGCTCAAGAGGGGATATTGGGGGCTCCAGAGTGGACATTGAGGGCTCCGTAGGGTACAATGAGGGCTCCAGATGGGACATTGAAGGCTCCAGAGGGGACATTGGGGACTCACGAGGGGACATTGGGGGCTAGGGAGGGGACATTGGGGGCTATGGAGGGGACATGGGAGGCTCCAGAGGGGACATTGGGGGCTCCAGAGGGGACATTGAGGGCTATGGAATGGACATTGGAGGCTACAGAGGGGACATTGGAGGCTCCATAGGGGACATTGAGGGCTATGGAGGGGACATGGTGGGCTATGGAGTGGACATTGGGGGCTCCAGAGGGGACACTGGGGGCTATGGGGGGGACATTGAGGGCTATGGAGGGGTTATTGGGGTCTATGGAGGGGACATTGGGGGCTCCAGAGGGGACATTGGGGGTTATGGAGGGGACACTAAGGGCTCTGGAGGGGACACTGGGGTCTATGGAGGGGACATTGGAACCTCCATAGGGGACATTGAGGCGTCCATACGGGACATTGAGGGCTATGGAGGACACATTGGGGACTATGGAGTTGACACTGGGGGTTACAGAGGGGACATTGAGGGCTCCAGAGGGGACATTGAGGGCTATGGAATCACACTAGCGCCTCCAGAGGGGACATTGAGGGCTAGGGAGAGGACATAGGGAGCTATGGAGGGGACATTGGGGGCTCCATAGGGGACATTGAGGGCTCCATACGGGACATTGAGGGCTATGGAGGGTACTTTGGGGGCTACAAAGGGGACATTGGGGGCTCCATAGGGCACATTGAGGGCTATGGAGGGGACACGGAGGGTTTTGGAGGAGACATTGGGGGCTATGGAGGGGACATTGGGGGCTCCTGAGGGGACATTAGGGGCTATGGAGGGGACACTGCAGGCTATGGAGTGGTCATTGGGGGCTAAGGAGGTGACACTGGGGGCTACAGAGGGGTCATTGAGGGCTATGGAGGGGACATTGGGTGCTCGTGAAAGGACATTGGGGGCTAGAGAGGGGACATTTGGGGCTCCATAGGGGACATTGAGGGCTCCAGAGAGGACATTGAGGGCTACAGATGGGATATTTGGGGCTCTATAGGGGACATTAAGGGCTATGGAGGTGACACTGGGGGCTACAGAGGGGACATTGAAGGCTCCAGAGGGGACATTGATGGCTATGGAGGGGACATTAGGGGCTCCAGCGGGGACATTGGGGGCTATGGAGGGTACGTTGGGGGCTACAAAGGGGACATTGGGCGCTACATAGGGGACATTGGGGGCTCCTTAGGGGACATTGAGGGCTATGGAGGGGACATTGAGGGCTCTGGAAGGTACTTTGGGGGCTACAAAGGGGACATTCGGGCCTCCATAAGGGACATTGAGGTCTATGGAGGGGACATTGAGGGCTCCAGAGGGGACATTGGGGACTCAAGAGGGGACACTGGGGGCTATGGAGGGTACTTTGGGGGCCATGAGGGGACATTGGGGGCTACGGGGGGGACATTGGGGGATCCAGAGGGGACATTGATGGCTCCATAGGGGACATTGAAGGCCATGGAGGGGACATTGAGGGCTCCAGAGGGGACATTGAGGGCTATGGAGGGGACATTGAGGGCTCCAGAGAGGCCATTGGGCGCTATGGAGGGGATATTGGGGGCTATGAAGGGGACATTGGGGTTCCAGAGGCAACATTGGGATCTATGGAGGGGACATTAGGGGCTCCATAGGGGACATTGAGGGCTGCAGACGGGACATTGAGGGCTATGGAGGGGACATTGGGGGCACCATAGGGGACATTGAGGGCTCTAGAGGGGACATTGGGGGCTATGGAGGGGACATTGGGGGCTCCATAGGGGACATTGAGGCCTATGGAGGGGACATTGAGGGCTATGGAGGAGACATTGGGGGCTATGGAGGGGACATTGGGGGCTCCTGAGGGGACATTAGGGGCTATGGAGGGGACACTGCAGGCTATGGAGTGGTCATTGGGGGCTAAGGAGGTGACACTGGGGGCTACAGAGGGGACATTGAGGGGTACGGAGGGGACATTGGGTGCTCGTGAGGGGACATTGGGGGCTAGAGACGGGACATTGGTGGCTCCATAGGGGACATTGAGAGCTATGGAGGTGACACAGGGGGCTACAGAGGGGATATTGAGGGCTATGGAGGGGACATTGGGTGCTCAAGAGGGGATATTGGGGGCTCCAGAGTGGACATTGAGGGCTCCGTAGGGTACAATGAGGGCTCCAGATGGGACATTGAAGGCTCCAGAGGGGACATTGGGGACTCACGAGGGGACATTGGGGGCTAGGGAGGGGACATTGGGGGCTATGGAGGGGACATGGGAGGCTCCAGAGGGGACATTGGGGGCTCCAGAGGGGACATTGAGGGCTATGGAATGGACATTGGAGGCTACAGAGGGGACCTTGAGGGCTATGGAGGGGACATGGTGGGCTATGGAGCGGACATTGGGGGCTCCAGAGGGGACACTGGGGGCTATGGGGGGGACATTGAGGGCTATGGAGGGGTTATTGGGGTCTATGGAGGGGACATTGGGGGCTCCAGAGGGGACATTGGGGGTTATGGAGGGGACACTAAGGGCTCTGGAGGGGACACTGGGGTCTATGGAGGGGACATTGGAACCTCCATAGGGGACATTGAGGCGTCCATACGGGACATTGAGGGCTATGGAGGACACATTGGGGACTATGGAGTTGACACTGGGGGTTACAGAGGGGACATTGAGGGCTCCAGAGGGGACATTGAGGGCTATGGAATCACACTAGCGCCTCCAGAGGGGACATTGAGGGCTAGGGAGAGGACATAGGGAGCTATGGAGGGGACATTGGGGGCTCCATAGGGGACATTGAGGGCTCCATACGGGACATTGAGGGCTATGGAGGGTACTTTGGGGGCTACAAAGGGGACATTGGGGGCTCCATAGGGCACATTGAGGGCTATGGAGGGGACACGGAGGGTTTTGGAGGAGACATTGGGGGCTATGGAGGGGACATTGGGGGCTCCTGAGGGGACATTAGGGGCTATGGAGGGGACACTGCAGGCTATGGAGTGGTCATTGGGGGCTAAGGAGGTGACACTGGGGGCTACAGAGGGGTCATTGAGGGCTATGGAGGGGACATTGGGTGCTTGTGAGGGGGCATTGGGGGCTAGAGAGGGGACATTTGGGGCTCCATAGGGGACATTGAGGGCTCCAGAGAGGACATTGAGGGCTACAGATGGGATATTTGGGGCTCTATAGGGGACATTAAGGGCTATGGAGGTGACACTGGGGGCTACAGAGGGGACATTGAAGGCTCCAGAGGGGACATTGATGGCTATGGAGGGGACATTAGGGGCTCCAGCGGGGACATTGGGGGCTATGGAGGGTACGTTGGGGGCTACAAAGGGGACATTGGGCGCTACATAGGGGACATTGGGGGCTCCTTAGGGGACATTGAGGGCTATGGAGGGGACATTGAGGGCTCTGGAAGGTACTTTGGGGGCTACAAAGGGGACATTCGGGCCTCCATAAGGGACATTGAGGTCTATGGAGGGGACATTGAGGGCTCCAGAGGGGACATTGGGGACTCAAGAGGGGACACTGGGGGCTATGGAGGGTACTTTGGGGGCCATGAGGGGACATTGGGGGCTACGGGGGGGACATTGGGGGATCCAGAGGGGACATTGATGGCTCCATAGGGGACATTGAAGGCCATGGAGGGGACATTGAGGGCTCCAGAGGGGACATTGAGGGCTATGGAGGGGACATTCAGGGCTCCAGAGAGGCCATTGGGCGCTATGGAGGGGATATTGGGGGCTATGAAGGGGACATTGGGGGCTCCAGAGGCAACATTGGGATCTATGGAGGGGACATTGGGGGCTCCATAGGGGACATTGAGGGCTGCAGACGGGACATTGAGGGCTATGGAGGGGACATTGGGGGCACCATAGGGGACATTGAGGGCTCTAGAGGGGACATTGGGGGCTATGGAGGGGACATTGGGGGCTCCATAGGGGACATTGAGGCCTATGGAGGGGACATTGAGGGCTATGGAGGAGACATTGGGGGCTATGGAGGGGACATTGGGGGCTCCTGAGGGGACATTAGGGGCTATGGAGGGGACACTGCAGGCTATGGAGTGGTCATTGGGGGCTAAGGAGGTGACACTGGGGGCTACAGAGGGGACATTGAGGGGTACGGAGGGGACATTGGGTGCTCGTGAGGGGACATTGGGGGCTAGAGACGGGACATTGGTGGCTCCATAGGGGACATTGTGGGCTCCAGAAGGGACATTGAGAGCTACAGACGGGACATTTGGGGCTCTGTAGGGGACATTAAGGGCTATGGAGGTGACACTGGGGGCTACAGTGGGGACATTGGAGGCGCCATAGGGGATATTGAGGGCTTTGCAGGGGACATTGAGGGCTCCAGAGGGGATATTGATGGCTATGGAGGGGACATTGGGGGCTCCTTAAGGGACATTGAGGGCTATGGAGGGGACATTGAGGGCTATGGAAGGTACTTTGGGGCCTACAAAGGGGACATTCGAGCCTCCATAGGGGACATCGAGGTCTATGGAGGGGACATTGAGGGCTCCAGAGGAGACATTGAGGGCTATGGAGGGGACATTAGGGGCTCAAGAGGGGGCACTGGGGGCTGTGGAGGGGACATTGAGGGCTATGGAGGGGACATTGAGGGCTCCAGAGGGGACATTGAGGGCTATGAAGGGTAATTTGGAGGCCATGAGGGGACATTGGGGGCTATGGAGGGGACATGGGAGGCTCCAGAGGGGACATTGGGGGCTCCAGAGGGGACATTGAGGGCTATGGAATGGACATTGGAGGCTACAGAGGGGACATTGGAGGCTCCATAGGGGACATTGAGGGCTATGGAGGGGACATGGTGGGCTATGGAGCGGACATTGGGGGCTCCAGAGGGGACACTGGGGGCTATGGGGGGGACATTGAGGGCTATGGAGGGGTTATTGGGGTCTATGGAGGGGACATTGGGGGCTCCAGAGGGGACATTGGGGGTTATGGAGGGGACACTAAGGGCTCTGGAGGGGACACTGGGGTCTATGGAGGGGACATTGGAACCTCCATAGGGGACATTGAGGCGTCCATACGGGACATTGAGGGCTATGGAGGACACATTGGGGACTATGGAGTTGACACTGGGGGTTACAGAGGGGACATTGAGGGCTCCAGAGGGGACATTGAGGGCTATGGAATCACACTAGCGCCTCCAGAGGGGACATTGAGGGCTAGGGAGAGGACATAGGGAGCTATGGAGGGGACATTGGGGGCTCCATAGGGGACATTGAGGGCTCCATACGGGACATTGAGGGCTATGGAGGGTACTTTGGGGGCTACAAAGGGGACATTGGGGGCTCCATAGGGGACATTGAGGGCTATGGAGGGGACACGGAGGGTTTTGGAGGAGACATTGGGGGCTATGGAGGGGACATTGGGGGCTCCTGAGGGGACATTAGGGGCTATGGAGGGGACACTGCAGGCTATGGAGTGGTCATTGGGGGCTAAGGAGGTGACACTGGGGGCTACAGAGGGGTCATTGAGGGCTATGGAGGGGACATTGGGTGCTCGTGAGGGGACATTGGGGGCTAGAGAGGGGACATTTGGGGCTCCATAGGGGACATTGAGGGCTCCAGAGAGGACATTGAGGGCTACAGATGGGATATTTGGGGCTCTATAGGGGACATTAAGGACTATGGAGGTGACACTGGGGGCTACAGAGGGGACATTGAAGGCTCCAGAGGGGACATTGATGGCTATGGAGGGGACATTAGGGGCTCCAGCGGGGACATTGGGGGCTATGGAGGGTACGTTGGGGGCTACAAAGGGGACATTGGGCGCTACATAGGGGACATTGGGGGCTCCTTAGGGGACATTGAGGGCTATGGAGGGGACATTGAGGGCTCTGGAAGGTACTTTGGGGGCTACAAAGGGGACATTCGGGCCTCCATAAGGGACATTGAGGTCTATGGAGGGGACATTGAGGGCTCCAGAGGGGACATTGGGGACTCAAGAGGGGACACTGGGGGCTATGGAGGGTACTTTGGGGGCCATGAGGGGACATTGGGGGCTACGGGGGGGACATTGGGGGATCCAGAGGGGACATTGATGGCTCCATAGGGGACATTGAAGGCCATGGAGGGGACATTGAGGGCTCCAGAGGGGACATTGAGGGCTATGGAGGGGACATTGAGGGCTCCAGAGAGGCCATTGGGCGCTATGGAGGGGATATTGGGGGCTATGAAGGGGACATTGGGGTTCCAGAGGCAACATTGGGATCTATGGAGGGGACATTGGGGGCTCCATAGGGGACATTGAGGGCTGCAGACGGGACATTGAGGGCTATGGAGGGGACATTGGGGGCACCATAGGGGACATTGAGGGCTCTAGAGGGGACATTGGGGGCTATGGAGGGGACATTGGGGGCTCCATAGGGGACATTGAGGCCTATGGAGGGGACATTGAGGGCTATGGAGGAGACATTGGGGGCTATGGAGGGGACATTGGGGGCTCCTGAGGGGACATTAGGGGCTATGGAGGGGACACTGCAGGCTATGGAGTGGTCATTGGGGGCTAAGGAGGTGACACTGGGGGCTACAGAGGGGACATTGAGGGGTACGGAGGGGACATTGGGTGCTCGTGAGGGGACATTGGGGGCTAGAGACGGGACATTGGTGGCTCCATAGGGGACATTGAGAGCTATGGAGGTGACACAGGGGGCTACAGAGGGGATATTGAGGGCAATGTGGGGGACATTGGGTGCTCAAGAGGGGATATTGGGGGCTCCAGAGTGGACATTGAGGGCTCCGTAGGGTACAATGAGGGCTCCAGATGGGACATTGAAGGCTCCAGAGGGGACATTGGGGACTCACGAGGGGACATTGGGGGCTAGGGAGGGGACATTGGGGGCTATGGAGGGGACATGGGAGGCTCCAGAGGGGACATTGGGGGCTCCAGAGGGGACATTGAGGGCTATGGAATGGACATTGGAGGCTACAGAGGGGACATTGGAGGCTCCATAGGGGACATTGAGGGCTATGGAGGGGACATGGTGGGCTATGGAGCGGACATTGGGGGCTCCAGAGGGGACACTGGGGGCTATGGGGGGGACATTGAGGGCTATGGAGGGGTTATTGGGGTCTATGGAGGGGACATTGGGGGCTCCAGAGGGGACATTGGGGGTTATGGAGGGGACACTAAGGGCTCTGGAGGGGACACTGGGGTCTATGGAGGGGACATTGGAACCTCCATAGGGGACATTGAGGCGTCCATACGGGACATTGAGGGCTATGGAGGACACATTGGGGACTATGGAGTTGACACTGGGGGTTACAGAGGGGACATTGAGGGCTCCAGAGGGGACATTGAGGGCTATGGAATCACACTAGCGCCTCCAGAGGGGACATTGAGGGCTAGGGAGAGGACATAGGGAGCTATGGAGGGGACATTGGGGGCTCCATAGGGGACATTGAGGGCTCCATACGGGACATTGAGGGCTATGGAGGGTACTTTGGGCGCTACAAAGGGGACATTGGGGGCTCCATAGGGCACATTGAGGGCTATGGAGGGGACACGGAGGGTTTTGGAGGAGACATTGGGGGCTATGGAGGGGACATTGGGGGCTCCTGAGGGGACATTAGGGGCTATGGAGGGGACACTGCAGGCTATGGAGTGGTCATTGGGGGCTAAGGAGGTGACACTGGGGGCTACAGAGGGGTCATTGAGGGCTATGGAGGGGACATTGGGTGCTCGTGAAAGGACATTGGGGGCTAGAGAGGGGACATTTGGGGCTCCATAGGGGACATTGAGGGCTCCAGAGAGGACATTGAGGGCTACAGATGGGATATTTGGGGCTCTATAGGGGACATTAAGGGCTATGGAGGTGACACTGGGGGCTACAGAGGGGACATTGAAGGCTCCAGAGGGGACATTGATGGCTATGGAGGGGACATTAGGGGCTCCAGCGGGGACATTGGGGGCTATGGAGGGTACGTTGGGGGCTACAAAGGGGACATTGGGCGCTACATAGGGGACATTGGGGGCTCCTTAGGGGACATTGAGGGCTATGGAGGGGACATTGAGGGCTCTGGAAGGTACTTTGGGGGCTACAAAGGGGACATTCGGGCCTCCATAAGGGACATTGAGGTCTATGGAGGGGACATTGAGGGCTCCAGAGGGGACATTGGGGACTCAAGAGGGGACACTGGGGGCTATGGAGGGTACTTTGGGGGCCATGAGGGGACATTGGGGGCTACGGGGGGGACATTGGGGGATCCAGAGGGGACATTGATGGCTCCATAGGGGACATTGAAGGCCATGGAGGGGACATTGAGGGCTCCAGAGGGGACATTGAGGGCTATGGAGGGGACATTGAGGGCTCCAGAGAGGCCATTGGGCGCTATGGAGGGGATATTGGGGGCTATGAAGGGGACATTGGGGTTCCAGAGGCAACATTGGGATCTATGGAGGGGACATTGGGGGCTCCATAGGGGACATTGAGGGCTGCAGACGGGACATTGAGGGCTATGGAGGGGACATTGGGGGCACCATAGGGGACATTGAGGGCTCTAGAGGGGACATTGGGGGCTATGGAGGGGACATTGGGGGCTCCATAGGGGACATTGAGGCCTATGGAGGGGACATTGAGGGCTATGGAGGAGACATTGGGGGCTATGGAGGGGACATTGGGTGCTCGTGAGGGGACATTGGGGGCTAGAGACGGGACATTGGTGGCTCCATAGGGGACATTGAGAGCTATGGAGGTGACACAGGGGGCTACAGAGGGGATATTGAGGGCAATGTGGGGGACATTGGGTGCTCAAGAGGGGATATTGGGGGCTCCAGAGTGGACATTGAGGGCTCCGTAGGGTACAATGAGGGCTCCAGATGGGACATTGAAGGCTCCAGAGGGGACATTGGGGACTCACGAGGGGACATTGGGGGCTAGGGAGGGGACATTGGGGGCTATGGAGGGGACATGGGAGGCTCCAGAGGGGACATTGGGGGCTCCAGAGGGGACATTGAGGGCTATGGAATGGACATTGGAGGCTACAGAGGGGACATTGGAGGCTCCATAGGGGACATTGAGGGCTATGGAGGGGACATGGTGGGCTATGGAGCGGACATTGGGGGCTCCAGAGGGGACACTGGGGGCTATGGGGGGGACATTGAGGGCTATGGAGGGGTTATTGGGGTCTATGGAGGGGACATTGGGGGCTCCAGAGGGGACATTGGGGGTTATGGAGGGGACACTAAGGGCTCTGGAGGGGACACTGGGGTCTATGGAGGGGACATTGGAACCTCCATAGGGGACATTGAGGCGTCCATACGGGACATTGAGGGCTATGGAGGACACATTGGGGACTATGGAGTTGACACTGGGGGTTACAGAGGGGACATTGAGGGCTCCAGAGGGGACATTGAGGGCTATGGAATCACACTAGCGCCTCCAGAGGGGACATTGAGGGCTAGGGAGAGGACATAGGGAGCTATGGAGGGGACATTGGGGGCTCCATAGGGGACATTGAGGGCTCCATACGGGACATTGAGGGCTATGGAGGGTACTTTGGGGGCTACAAAGGGGACATTGGGGGCTCCATAGGGCACATTGAGGGCTATGGAGGGGACACGGAGGGTTTTGGAGGAGACATTGGGGGCTATGGAGGGGACATTGGGGGCTCCTGAGGGGACATTAGGGGCTATGGAGGGGACACTGCAGGCTATGGAGTGGTCATTGGGGGCTAAGGAGGTGACACTGGGGGCTACAGAGGGGTCATTGAGGGCTATGGAGGGGACATTGGGTGCTCGTGAAAGGACATTGGGGGCTAGAGAGGGGACATTTGGGGCTCCATAGGGGACATTGAGGGCTCCAGAGAGGACATTGAGGGCTACAGATGGGATATTTGGGGCTCTATAGGGGACATTAAGGGCTATGGAGGTGACACTGGGGGCTACAGAGGGGACATTGAAGGCTCCAGAGGGGACATTGATGGCTATGGAGGGGACATTAGGGGCTCCAGCGGGGACATTGGGGGCTATGGAGGGTACGTTGGGGGCTACAAAGGGGACATTGGGCGCTACATAGGGGACATTGGGGGCTCCTTAGGGGACATTGAGGGCTATGGAGGGGACATTGAGGGCTCTGGAAGGTACTTTGGGGGCTACAAAGGGGACATTCGGGCCTCCATAAGGGACATTGAGGTCTATGGAGGGGACATTGAGGGCTCCAGAGGGGACATTGGGGACTCAAGAGGGGACACTGGGGGCTATGGAGGGTACTTTGGGGGCCATGAGGGGACATTGGGGGCTACGGGGGGGACATTGGGGGATCCAGAGGGGACATTGATGGCTCCATAGGGGACATTGAAGGCCATGGAGGGGACATTGAGGGCTCCAGAGGGGACACTGAGGGCTATGGAGGGGACATTGAGGGCTCCAGAGAGGCCATTGGGCGCTATGGAGGGGATATTGGGGGCTATGAAGGGGACATTGGGGGCTCCAGAGGCAACATTGGGATCTATGGAGGGGACATTGGGGGCTCCATAGGGGACATTGAGGGCTGCAGACGGGACATTGAGGGCTATGGAGGGGACATTGGGGGCACCATAGGGGACATTGAGGGCTCTAGAGGGGACATTGGGGGCTATGGAGGGGACATTGGGGGCTCCATAGGGGACATTGAGGCCTATGGAGGGGACATTGAGGGCTATGGAGGAGACATTGGGGGCTATGGAGGGGACATTGGGGGCTCCTGAGGGGACATTAGGGGCTATGGAGGGGACACTGCAGGCTATGGAGTGGTCATTGGGGGCTAAGGAGGTGACACTGGGGGCTACAGAGGGGACATTGAGGGGTACGGAGGGGACATTGGGTGCTCGTGAGGGGACATTGGGGGCTAGAGACGGGACATTGGTGGCTCCATAGGGGACATTGTGGGCTCCAGAAGGGACATTGAGAGCTACAGACGGGACATTTGGGGCTCTGTAGGGGACATTAAGGGCTATGGAGGTGACACTGGGGGCTACAGTGGGGACATTGGAGGCGCCATAGGGGATATTGAGGGCTTTGCAGGGGACATTGAGGGCTCCAGAGGGGATATTGATGGCTATGGAGGGGACATTGGGGGCTCCTTAAGGGACATTGAGGGCTATGGAGGGGACATTGAGGGCTATGGAAGGTACTTTGGGGCCTACAAAGGGGACATTCGAGCCTCCATAGGGGACATCGAGGTCTATGGAGGGGACATTGAGGGCTCCAGAGGAGACATTGAGGGCTATGGAGGGGACATTAGGGGCTCAAGAGGGGGCACTGGGGGCTGTGGAGGGGACATTGAGGGCTATGGAGGGGACATTGAGGGCTCCAGAGGGGACATTGAGGGCTATGAAGGGTAATTTGGAGGCCATGAGGGGACATTGGGGGCTATGGAGGGGACATGGGAGGCTCCAGAGGGGACATTGGGGGCTCCAGAGGGGACATTGAGGGCTATGGAATGGACATTGGAGGCTACAGAGGGGACATTGGAGGCTCCATAGGGGACATTGAGGGCTATGGAGGGGACATGGTGGGCTATGGAGCGGACATTGGGGGCTCCAGAGGGGACACTGGGGGCTATGGGGGGGACATTGAGGGCTATGGAGGGGTTATTGGGGTCTATGGAGGGGACATTGGGGGCTCCAGAGGGGACATTGGGGGTTATGGAGGGGACACTAAGGGCTCTGGAGGGGACACTGGGGTCTATGGAGGGGACATTGGAACCTCCATAGGGGACATTGAGGCGTCCATACGGGACATTGAGGGCTATGGAGGACACATTGGGGACTATGGAGTTGACACTGGGGGTTACAGAGGGGACATTGAGGGCTCCAGAGGGGACATTGAGGGCTATGGAATCACACTAGCGCCTCCAGAGGGGACATTGAGGGCTAGGGAGAGGACATAGGGAGCTATGGAGGGGACATTGGGGGCTCCATAGGGGACATTGAGGGCTCCATACGGGACATTGAGGGCTATGGAGGGTACTTTGGGGGCTACAAAGGGGACATTGGGGGCTCCATAGGGGACATTGAGGGCTATGGAGGGGACACGGAGGGTTTTGGAGGAGACATTGGGGGCTATGGAGGGGACATTGGGGGCTCCTGAGGGGACATTAGGGGCTATGGAGGGGACACTGCAGGCTATGGAGTGGTCATTGGGGGCTAAGGAGGTGACACTGGGGGCTACAGAGGGGTCATTGAGGGCTATGGAGGGGACATTGGGTGCTCGTGAGGGGACATTGGGGGCTAGAGAGGGGACATTTGGGGCTCCATAGGGGACATTGAGGGCTCCAGAGAGGACATTGAGGGCTACAGATGGGATATTTGGGGCTCTATAGGGGACATTAAGGACTATGGAGGTGACACTGGGGGCTACAGAGGGGACATTGAAGGCTCCAGAGGGGACATTGATGGCTATGGAGGGGACATTAGGGGCTCCAGCGGGGACATTGGGGGCTATGGAGGGTACGTTGGGGGCTACAAAGGGGACATTGGGCGCTACATAGGGGACATTGGGGGCTCCTTAGGGGACATTGAGGGCTATGGAGGGGACATTGAGGGCTCTGGAAGGTACTTTGGGGGCTACAAAGGGGACATTCGGGCCTCCATAAGGGACATTGAGGTCTATGGAGGGGACATTGAGGGCTCCAGAGGGGACATTGGGGACTCAAGAGGGGACACTGGGGGCTATGGAGGGTACTTTTGGGGCCATGAGGGGACATTGGGGGCTACGGGGGGGACATTGGGGGATCCAGAGGGGACATTGATGGCTCCATAGGGGACATTGAAGGCCATGGAGGGGACATTGAGGGCTCCAGAGGGGACATTGAGGGCTATGGAGGGGACATTGAGGGCTCCAGAGAGGCCATTGGGCGCTATGGAGGGGATATTGGGGGCTATGAAGGGGACATTGGGGTTCCAGAGGCAACATTGGGATCTATGGAGGGGACATTGGGGGCTCCATAGGGGACATTGAGGGCTGCAGACGGGACATTGAGGGCTATGGAGGGGACATTGGGGGCACCATAGGGGACATTGAGGGCTCTAGAGGGGACATTGGGGGCTATGGAGGGGACATTGGGGGCTCCATAGGGGACATTGAGGCCTATGGAGGGGACATTGAGGGCTATGGAGGAGACATTGGGGGCTATGGAGGGGACATTGGGGGCTCCTGAGGGGACATTAGGGGCTATGGAGGGGACACTGCAGGCTATGGAGTGGTCATTGGGGGCTAAGGAGGTGACACTGGGGGCTACAGAGGGGACATTGAGGGGTACGGAGGGGACATTGGGTGCTCGTGAGGGGACATTGGGGGCTAGAGACGGGACATTGGTGGCTCCATAGGGGACATTGAGAGCTATGGAGGTGACACAGGGGGCTACAGAGGGGATATTGAGGGCAATGTGGGGGACATTGGGTGCTCAAGAGGGGATATTGGGGGCTCCAGAGTGGACATTGAGGGCTCCGTAGGGTACAATGAGGGCTCCAGATGGGACATTGAAGGCTCCAGAGGGGACATTGGGGACTCACGAGGGGACATTGGGGGCTAGGGAGGGGACATTGGGGGCTATGGAGGGGACATGGGAGGCTCCAGAGGGGACATTGGGGGCTCCAGAGGGGACATTGAGGGCTATGGAATGGACATTGGAGGCTACAGAGGGGACATTGGAGGCTCCATAGGGGACATTGAGGGCTATGGAGGGGACATGGTGGGCTATGGAGCGGACATTGGGGGCTCCAGAGGGGACACTGGGGGCTATGGGGGGGACATTGAGGGCTATGGAGGGGTTATTGGGGTCTATGGAGGGGACATTGGGGGCTCCAGAGGGGACATTGGGGGTTATGGAGGGGACACTAAGGGCTCTGGAGGGGACACTGGGGTCTATGGAGGGGACATTGGAACCTCCATAGGGGACATTGAGGCGTCCATACGGGACATTGAGGGCTATGGAGGACACATTGGGGACTATGGAGTTGACACTGGGGGTTACAGAGGGGACATTGAGGGCTCCAGAGGGGACATTGAGGGCTATGGAATCACACTAGCGCCTCCAGAGGGGACATTGAGGGCTAGGGAGAGGACATAGGGAGCTATGGAGGGGACATTGGGGGCTCCATAGGGGACATTGAGGGCTCCATACGGGACATTGAGGGCTATGGAGGGTACTTTGGGCGCTACAAAGGGGACATTGGGGGCTCCATAGGGCACATTGAGGGCTATGGAGGGGACACGGAGGGTTTTGGAGGAGACATTGGGGGCTATGGAGGGGACATTGGGGGCTCCTGAGGGGACATTAGGGGCTATGGAGGGGACACTGCAGGCTATGGAGTGGTCATTGGGGGCTAAGGAGGTGACACTGGGGGCTACAGAGGGGTCATTGAGGGCTATGGAGGGGACATTGGGTGCTCGTGAAAGGACATTGGGGGCTAGAGAGGGGACATTTGGGGCTCCATAGGGGACATTGAGGGCTCCAGAGAGGACATTGAGGGCTACAGATGGGATATTTGGGGCTCTATAGGGGACATTAAGGGCTATGGAGGTGACACTGGGGGCTACAGAGGGGACATTGAAGGCTCCAGAGGGGACATTGATGGCTATGGAGGGGACATTAGGGGCTCCAGCGGGGACATTGGGGGCTATGGAGGGTACGTTGGGGGCTACAAAGGGGACATTGGGCGCTACATAGGGGACATTGGGGGCTCCTTAGGGGACATTGAGGGCTATGGAGGGGACATTGAGGGCTCTGGAAGGTACTTTGGGGGCTACAAAGGGGACATTCGGGCCTCCATAAGGGACATTGAGGTCTATGGAGGGGACATTGAGGGCTCCAGAGGGGACATTGGGGACTCAAGAGGGGACACTGGGGGCTATGGAGGGTACTTTGGGGGCCATGAGGGGACATTGGGGGCTACGGGGGGGACATTGGGGGATCCAGAGGGGACATTGATGGCTCCATAGGGGACATTGAAGGCCATGGAGGGGACATTGAGGGCTCCAGAGGGGACATTGAGGGCTATGGAGGGGACATTGAGGGCTCCAGAGAGGCCATTGGGCGCTATGGAGGGGATATTGGGGGCTATGAAGGGGACATTGGGGGCTCCAGAGGCAACATTGGGATCTATGGAGGGGACATTGGGGGCTCCATAGGGGACATTGAGGGCTGCAGACGGGACATTGAGGGCTATGGAGGGGACATTGGGGGCACCATAGGGGACATTGAGGGCTCTAGAGGGGACATTGGGGGCTATGGAGGGGACATTGGGGGCTCCATAGGGGACATTGAGGCCTATGGAGGGGACATTGAGGGCTATGGAGGAGACATTGGGGGCTATGGAGGGGACATTGGGGGCTCCTGAGGGGACATTAGGGGCTATGGAGGGGACACTGCAGGCTATGGAGTGGTCATTGGGGGCTAAGGAGGTGACACTGGGGGCTACAGAGGGGACATTGAGGGGTACGGAGGGGACATTGGGTGCTCGTGAGGGGACATTGGGGGCTAGAGACGGGACATTGGTGGCTCCATAGGGGACATTGTGGGCTCCAGAAGGGACATTGAGAGCTACAGACGGGACATTTGGGGCTCTGTAGGGGACATTAAGGGCTATGGAGGTGACACTGGGGGCTACAGTGGGGACATTGGAGGCGCCATAGGGGATATTGAGGGCTTTGCAGGGGACATTGAGGGCTCCAGAGGGGATATTGATGGCTATGGAGGGGACATTGGGGGCTCCTTAAGGGACATTGAGGGCTATGGAGGGGACATTGAGGGCTATGGAAGGTACTTTGGGGCCTACAAAGGGGACATTCGAGCCTCCATAGGGGACATCGAGGTCTATGGAGGGGACATTGAGGGCTCCAGAGGAGACATTGAGGGCTATGGAGGGGACATTAGGGGCTCAAGAGGGGGCACTGGGGGCTGTGGAGGGGACATTGAGGGCTATGGAGGGGACATTGAGGGCTCCAGAGGGGACATTGAGGGCTATGAAGGGTAATTTGGAGGCCATGAGGGGACATTGGGGGCTATGGAGGGGACATGGGAGGCTCCAGAGGGGACATTGGGGGCTCCAGAGGGGACATTGAGGGCTATGGAATGGACATTGGAGGCTACAGAGCGGACATTGGAGGCTCCATAGGGGACATTGAGGGCTATGGAGGGGACATGGTGGGCTATGGAGCGGACATTGGGGGCTCCAGAGGGGACACTGGGGGCTATGGGGGGGACATTGAGGGCTATGGAGGGGTTATTGGGGTCTATGGAGGGGACATTGGGGGCTCCAGAGGGGACATTGGGGGTTATGGAGGGGACACTAAGGGCTCTGGAGGGGACACTGGGGTCTATGGAGGGGACATTGGAACCTCCATAGGGGACATTGAGGCGTCCATACGGGACATTGAGGGCTATGGAGGACACATTGGGGACTATGGAGTTGACACTGGGGGTTACAGAGGGGACATTGAGGGCTCCAGAGGGGACATTGAGGGCTATGGAATCACACTAGCGCCTCCAGAGGGGACATTGAGGGCTAGGGAGAGGACATAGGGAGCTATGGAGGGGACATTGGGGGCTCCATAGGGGACATTGAGGGCTCCATACGGGACATTGAGGGCTATGGAGGGTACTTTGGGGGCTACAAAGGGGACATTGGGGGCTCCATAGGGGACATTGAGGGCTATGGAGGGGACACTGAGGGTTTTGGAGGAGACATTGGGGGCTATGGAGGGGACATTGGGGGCTCCTGAGGGGACATTAGGGGCTATGGAGGGGACACTGCAGGCTATGGAGTGGTCATTGGGGGCTAAGGAGGTGACACTGGGGGCTACAGAGGGGTCATTGAGGGCTATGGAGGGGACATTGGGTGCTCGTGAGGGGACATTGGGGGCTAGAGAGGGGACATTTGGGGCTCCATAGGGGACATTGAGGGCTCCAGAGAGGACATTGAGGGCTACAGATGGGATATTTGGGGCTCTATAGGGGACATTAAGGGCTATGGAGGTGACACTGGGGGCTACAGAGGGGACATTGAAGGCTCCAGAGGGGACATTGATGGCTATGGAGGGGACATTAGGGGCTCCAGCGGGGACATTGGGGGCTATGGAGGGTACGTTGGGGGCTACAAAGGGGACATTGGGCGCTACATAGGGGACATTGGGGGCTCCTTAGGGGACATTGAGGGCTATGGAGGGGACATTGAGGGCTCTGGAAGGTACTTTGGGGGCTACAAAGGGGACATTCGGGCCTCCATAAGGGACATTGAGGTCTATGGAGGGGACATTGAGGGCTCCAGAGGGGACATTGGGGACTCAAGAGGGGACACTGGGGGCTATGGAGGGTACTTTGGGGGCCATGAGGGGACATTGGGGGCTACGGGGGGGACATTGGGGGATCCAGAGGGGACATTGATGGCTCCATAGGGGACATTGAAGGCCATGGAGGGGACATTGAGGGCTCCAGAGGGGACATTGAGGGCTATGGAGGGGACATTGAGGGCTCCAGAGAGGCCATTGGGCGCTATGGAGGGGATATTGGGGGCTATGAAGGGGACATTGGGGTTCCAGAGGCAACATTGGGATCTATGGAGGGGACATTGGGGGCTCCATAGGGGACATTGAGGGCTGCAGACGGGACATTGAGGGCTATGGAGGGGACATTGGGGGCACCATAGGGGACATTGAGGGCTCTAGAGGGGACATTGGGGGCTATGGAGGGGACATTGGGGGCTCCATAGGGGACATTGAGGCCTATGGAGGGGACATTGAGGGCTATGGAGGAGACATTGGGGGCTATGGAGGGGACATTGGGTGCTCGTGAGGGGACATTGGGGGCTAGAGACGGGACATTGGTGGCTCCATAGGGGACATTGAGAGCTATGGAGGTGACACAGGGGGCTACAGAGGGGATATTGAGGGCAATGTGGGGGACATTGGGTGCTCAAGAGGGGATATTGGGGGCTCCAGAGTGGACATTGAGGGCTCCGTAGGGTACAATGAGGGCTCCAGATGGGACATTGAAGGCTCCAGAGGGGACATTGGGGACTCACGAGGGGACATTGGGGGCTAGGGAGGGGACATTGGGGGCTATGGAGGGGACATGGGAGGCTCCAGAGGGGACATTGGGGGCTCCAGAGGGGACATTGAGGGCTATGGAATGGACATTGGAGGCTACAGAGGGGACATTGGAGGCTCCATAGGGGACATTGAGGGCTATGGAGGGGACATGGTGGGCTATGGAGGGGACATTGGGGGCTCCAGAGGGGACACTGGGGGCTATGGGGGGGACATTGAGGGCTATGGAGGGGTTATTGGGGTCTATGGAGGGGACATTGGGGGCTCCAGAGGGGACATTGGGGGTTATGGAGGGGACACTAAGGGCTCTGGAGGGGACACTGGGGTCTATGGAGGGGACATTGGAACCTCCATAGGGGACATTGAGGCGTCCATACGGGACATTGAGGGCTATGGAGGACACATTGGGGACTATGGAGTTGACACTGGGGGTTACAGAGGGGACATTGAGGGCTCCAGAGGGGACATTGAGGGCTATGGAATCACACTAGCGCCTCCAGAGGGGACATTGAGGGCTAGGGAGAGGACATAGGGAGCTATGGAGGGGACATTGGGGGCTCCATAGGGGACATTGAGGGCTCCATACGGGACATTGAGGGCTATGGAGGGTACTTTGGGGGCTACAAAGGGGACATTGGGGGCTCCATAGGGCACATTGAGGGCTATGGAGGGGACACTGAGGGTTTTGGAGGAGACATTGGGGGCTATGGAGGGGACATTGGGGGCTCCTGAGGGGACATTAGGGGCTATGGAGGGGACACTGCAGGCTATGGAGTGGTCATTGGGGGCTAAGGAGGTGACACTGGGGGCTACAGAGGGGTCATTGAGGGCTATGGAGGGGACATTGGGTGCTCGTGAGGGGACATTGGGGGCTAGAGAGGGGACATTTGGGGCTCCATAGGGGACATTGAGGGCTCCAGAGAGGACATTGAGGGCTACAGATGGGATATTTGGGGCTCTATAGGGGACATTAAGGGCTATGGAGGTGACACTGGGGGCTACAGAGGGGACATTGAGGGCTCCAGAGGGGACATTGATGGCTATGGAGGGGACATTAGGGGCTCCAGCGGGGACATTGGGGGCTATGGAAGGTACTTTGGGGGCTACAAAGGGGACATTCGGGCCTCCATAAGGGACATTGAGGTCTATGGAGGGGACATTGAGGGCTCCAGAGGGGACATTGGGGACTCAAGAGGGGACACTGGGGGCTATGGAGGGTACTTTGGGGGCCATGAGGGGACATTGGGGGCTACGGGGGGGACATTGGGGGATCCAGAGGGGACATTGATGGCTCCATAGGGGACATTGAAGGCCATGGAGGGGACATTGAGGGCTCCAGAGGGGACATTGAGGGCTATGGAGGGGACATTGAGGGCTCCAGAGAGGCCATTGGGCGCTATGGAGGGGATATTGGGGGCTATGAAGGGGACATTGGGGGCTCCAGAGGCAACATTGGGATCTATGGAGGGGACATTGGGGGCTCCATAGGGGACATTGAGGGCTGCAGACGAGACATTGAGGGCTATGGAGGGGACATTGGGGGCACCATAGGGGACATTGAGGGCTCTAGAGGGGACATTGGGGGCTATGGAGGGGACATTGGGGGCTCCATAGGGGACATTGAGGCCTATGGAGGGGACATTGAGGGCTATGGAGGAGACATTGGGGGCTATGGAGGGGACATTGGGGGCTCCTGAGGGGACATTAGGGGCTATGGAGGGGACACTGCAGGCTATGGAGTGGTCATTGTGGGCTAAGGAGGTGACACTGGGGGCTACAGAGGGGACATTGAGGGGTACGGAGGGGACATTGGGTGCTCGTGAGGGGACATTGGGGGCTAGAGACGGGACATTGGTGGCTCCATAGGGGACATTGGGGGCTCCAGAAGGGACATTGAGAGCTACAGACGGGACATTTGGGGCTCTGTAGGGGACATTAAGGGCTATGGAGGTGACACTGGGGGCTACAGTGGGGACATTGGAGGCGCCATAGGGGATATTGAGGGCTTTGCAGGGGACATTGAGGGCTCCAGAGGGGATATTGATGGCTATGGAGGGGACATTGGGGGCTCCTTAAGGGACATTGAGGGCTATGGAGGGGACATTGAGGGCTATGGAAGGTACTTTGGGGCCTACAAAGGGGACATTCGAGCCTCCATAGGGGACATCGAGGTCTATGGAGGGGACATTGAGGGCTCCAGAGGAGACATTGAGGGCTATGGAGGGGACATTAGGGGCTCAAGAGGGGGCACTGGGGGCTGTGGAGGGGACATTGAGGGCTATGGAGGGGACATTGAGGGCTCCAGAGGGGACATTGAGGGCTATGAAGGGTAATTTGGAGGCCATGAGGGGACATTGGGGGCTACGGAGGGGACATTTGGGGAACCAGAGGGGACATTGAGGGCTCCATAGGGGACATTGAAGGCTATGGAGGGGATATTGAGGGCACCAGAGGGGATGTTGACGGCTATGGAGGGGACATTGGGGGCTCAAGAGGGGATATTTGGGATCCATAGGGGACATTGAAGGCTATGGAGGGGACATTGAAGGCTCCAGAGGGGCCATTGAGAGCAATGGAGGGGATATTGGGGGCTCAGTAGGGGACATTTAGGGCGATGGAGGCGACATTGAGGGCTATGTAGGGGACATTGGGGGCTACGGAGAGGACATTGGGGGATCCAGAGGGGACATTGAGGGCTAGGGAGAAGACATAGGGGGCTATAGAGGGGACATTGGGGGCTCCATAGTGGACATTGGGGGCTCCAGAGGGGACATTGAGGGCTATGGAGGGGACATTGTGGGCTACGGAGGGGACATTGGGGGCTCCAGAGGGGATGTTGGGGGCTTTAGAGAGGACACTGAGGGCTTTGAAGAGGTCATTGAGAGCTATGGAGCGGACATTGAGGGCTGTGGAGGGGACATTGGGGGATCCTGAGGGGACATTGGGTTCTCAAGAAGGGACATTGGGGCTCCATAGGGGACATATAGGTCTCCAGAGGGGACATTGAGGGCTATTAAGGGGACCTTGGGTGCTCCAGAGGGAACATTGGGGGCTCCATAGGGGACATTGAGAGCTATGGAGGTGACACAGGGGGCTACAGAGGGGATATTGAGGGCTATGGAGGGGACATTGGGTGCTCAAGAGGGGATATTGGGGGCTCCAGAGTGGACATTGAGGGCTCCGTAGGGTACAATGAGGGCTCCAGATGGGACATTGAAGGCTCCAGAGGGGACATTGGGGACTCACGAGGGGACATTGGGGGCTAGGGAGGGGACATTGGGGGCTATGGAGGGGACATGGGAGGCTCCAGAGGGGACATTGGGGGCTCCAGAGGGGACATTGAGGGCTATGGAATGGACATTGGAGGCTACAGAGGGGACATTGGAGGCTCCATAGGGGACATTGAGGGCTATGGAGGGGACATGGTGGGCTATGGAGCGGACATTGGGGGCTCCAGAGGGGACACTGGGGGCTATGGGGGGGGACATTGAGGGCTATGGAGGGGTTATTGGGGTCTATGGAGGGGACATTGGGGGCTCCAGAGGGGACATTGGGGGTTATGGAGGGGACACTAAGGGCTCTGGAGGGGACACTGGGGTCTATGGAGGGGACATTGGAACCTCCATAGGGGACATTGAGGCGTCCATACGGGACATTGAGGGCTATGGAGGACACATTGGGGACTATGGAGTTGACACTGGGGGTTACAGAGGGGACATTGAGGGCTCCAGAGGGGACATTGAGGGCTATGGAATCACACTAGCGCCTCCAGAGGGGACATTGAGGGCTAGGGAGAGGACATAGGGAGCTATGGAGGGGACATTGGGGGCTCCATAGGGGACATTGAGGGCTCCATACGGGACATTGAGGGCTATGGAGGGTACTTTGGGGGCTACAAAGGGGACATTGGGGGCTCCATAGGGCACATTGAGGGCTATGGAGGGGACACTGAGGGTTTTGGAGGAGACATTGGGGGCTATGGAGGGGACATTGGGGGCTCCTGAGGGGACATTAGGGGCTATGGAGGGGACACTGCAGGCTATGGAGTGGTCATTGGGGGCTAAGGAGGTGACACTGGGGGCTACAGAGGGGTCATTGAGGGCTATGGAGGGGACATTGGGTGCTCGTGAGGGGACATTGGGGGCTAGAGAGGGGACATTTGGGGCTCCATAGTGGACATTGAGGGCTCCAGAGAGGACATTGAGGGCTACAGATGGGATATTTGGGGCTCTATAGGGGACATTAAGGGCTATGGAGGTGACACTGGGGGCTGCAGAGGGGACATTGAAGGCTCCAGAGGGGACATTGATGGCTATGGAGGGGACATTGGGGGCTCCAGCGGGGACATTGGGGGCTATGGAGGGTACGTTGGGGGCTACAAAGGGGACATTGGGCGCTACATAGGGGACATTGGGGGCTCCTTAGGGGACATTGAGGGCTATGGAGGGGACATTGAGGGCTCTGGAAGGTACTTTGGGGGCTACAAAGGGGACATTCGGGCCTCCATAAGGGACATTGAGGTCTATGGAGGGGACATTGAGGGCTCCAGAGGGGACATTGGGGGCTCAAGAGGGGACACTGGGGGCTATGGAGGGTACTTTGGGGGCCATGAGGGGACATTGGGGGCTACGGGGGGGACATTGGGGGATCCAGAGGGGACATTGATGGCTCCATAGGGGACATTGAAGGCCATGGAGGGGACATTGAGGGCTCCAGAGGGGACATTGAGGGCTATGGAGGGGACATTGAGGGCTCCAGAGAGGCCATTGGGCGCTATATAGGGGATATTGGGGGCTATGGAGGGGACATTGGGGGCTCCAGAGGCAACATTGGGATCTATGGAGGGGACATTGGGGGCTCCATAGGGGACATTGAGGGCTGCAGACGGGACATTGAGGGCTATGGAGGGGACATTGGGGGCACCATAGGGGACATTGAGGGCTCTAGAGGGGACATTGGGGGCTATGGAGGGGACATTGGGGGCTCCATAGGGGACATTGAGGCCTATGGAGGGGACATTGAGGGCTATGGAGGAGACATTGGGGGCTATGGAGGGGACATTGGGGGCTCCTGAGGGGACATTAGGGGCTATGGAGGGGACACTGCAGGCTATGGAGTGGTCATTGGGGGCTAAGGAGGTGACACTGGGGGCTACAGAGGGGACATTGAGGGGTATGGAGGGGACATTGGGTGCTCGTGAGGGGACATTGGGGGCTAGAGACGGGACATTGGTGGCTCCATAGGGGACATTGGGGGCTCCAGAAGGGACATTGAGAGCTACAGACGGGACATTTGGGGCTCTGTAGGGGACATTAAGGGCTATGGAGGTGACACTGGGGGCTACAGTGGGGACATTGGAGGCGCCATAGGGGATATTGAGGGCTTTGCAGGGGACATTGAGGGCTCCAGAGGGGATATTGATGGCTATGGAGGGGACATTGGGGGCTCCTTAAGGGACATTGAGGGCTATGGAGGGGACATTGAGGGCTATGGAAGGTACTTTGGGGCCTACAAAGGGGACATTCGAGCCTCCATAGGGGACATCGAGGTCTATGGAGGGGACATTGAGGGCTCCAGAGGAGACATTGAGGGCTATGGAGGGGACATTTAGGACTATGGAGGGGTCATGGGGGGGCTGCAGGGGGGACATTGGAAGCTATGGATGTGACCCTGGGGGCTACAGAGGGGACATTGAGGGCTCCAGAGAGGACATTGAGGGCTATGGAAGGGACATTGGGGGCTCTAGAGTGTACATTGGCGACTATGGAGGGGCCATTGTGGGTTTGGATGGGCCATTAGGGGCATGGAGGGGACATTGGGGGCTTTGGAGGGGGCACTGAGGGCTATGGAGGGGACATTGGGGTCACCTGAAGGGACATTGGGGGCTATGGAGGGAACACTGAGGGCTAGGGAGGGGTCATTGTGGGCTATGGTGGGGACACTGAGGGCTGTGAAGGGGACATTGGGGGCTCCATTGGGGACTTTGGGAACTCCATATTGGACATTGTGGGCTATGGAGTGGACATTGGGGGCTCCAGAGGGGACATTGGGGGCTTTGGAGAGGACATTGGGGGCTCCATAGTGGACTTTGGGAACTCCATATTGGACATTGTGGGCTATGGAGAGGACATTGGGGGCTCCAGAGGGGACATTGGGGGCTTTGGAGGGGACATTGCGGGCTCCATAGGGGACTTTGGGAACTCCATATTGGACATTGTTGGCTATGGAGTGGACATTGGGGGCTCCAGATGGGACATTGGGGGTTGCATAGGGGACATTAGGGGCTCTTTAGGGGACATTGCGGGCTCCAGAGGGGACATTGACGGCTCCATAGGGGCATTGCGAGCTATGGAGGGGACATTGGGGGCTCCATAAGGGACATTGGGGGCTCCATAGGGGACATTGAGGGCTATGGGTGAGATATTGTGGGCTATGGAGGGGAGATTGGGGGCTATGGAGAGGACATTGCGGGCTCCATAAGGGACATTGAGGGCTATGGTGTGAACATTGTGGCCTATGTAGGGGACATTGGGGGCGCCATAGGGGACATTGGGGACTCCATAAAAGACATCGAGGGCTTTGGAGGGGACATTGAGGTCTATGGTGGTACATTGGGGGCTATGGAGGTGATATTGGGGGCTCCATACGAGACATAGAAGGCTATGGAGGGGACATTTGGGGCTATGGAGGAGACATTGGGGGCTCCAGAGGGGATATTGAGGGCTATGGAGGGGACTCAACTCCACATTCCTGATATCAGTTTGTAGGAGGCCTTTGGCACAACAAGAGCAGACAAACTTCCATCTGGTGGCATATTGCGTCTGGGAGATATCCTCATTTTTATGTAATTTCAGTAGTCATAAGCCCAGTGGCCAGGAGACAGCATTAATTACCAACGGTGGCCCCTTTCCATGGGAAACCAAAGCGTCCTCTCCAGATTCCTGATGTCAGTTTGTAGGAGGCCGTTGGCATTACAAGGGCAGACAAACTTTCAACTGGTGGTAGATTCCATCTGGGAGAGATCCTCATTTGTATGGAATTTTCCTAGGCATAAGCCCAGTGGCAGGCACATAGCATTAGACACAAACGGTGGACCTTTTCCATGGGAAACCAAAGTCTCTACGGCACGTTCCTGATGTCAGTTTTTAGAAGGCCTTTGGCACTACAAGGCAGACAAACTTCCATTTGGTGGTAGATTGCACCTGGGAGATATCCTCATTTGTATGGAACTTCGCAGTCATAATCACAGTGCCAGGCAGACAGCATTAGACAGGAACGGTGGTCCTTTTCCATGGGAAACCAAATTCTCCACCCCACGTTCCTGATGTCATTTCCTAGGAGGCCTCTGGCACTACAAGACTAGACAAACTTCCAACTGCTGGTAGGTTCCATCTGGGAGATATCCTCATTTGTATGTAATTTTAGTAGCCATAATCCCAGTGGCAGGCAGACAGCATTAGACACGAACGGTAGCCCTTTTCCTTGGGAAACCAAAATCTCCGCCCCAGGATCCTGATGTCAATTTGTAGGAAGCCTTTGGCTCTACAGGGACAGACAAACTTCCATCTGGTGGTAGATTACATCTGAGAGACATCCGCATATGTATGGAATTTTAGTGGAATTTTAATAGGCAGAAGCCTAGTGGCAGGCACACATCATTAGACGCGAACGGTGGCCCTTTTCCAGGGGAAACCAAAGTCTCCACCCCAGATTCCTGATGTCAGTTTGCAGGAAGCATTTGGCACTATAAGAGCAGACAAACTTATATCTGGCGATAGACTGCACCCGGGAGATGTCTTCATTTGCCTGGAATTTCAGTGGAATTTTCGTAGGCAGAAGCCCAATGGCCCGCAGAAATCATTAGACACGAACGGTGGCCCATTTCCATCAGAAACCAAAGACACCACCCCAGGTTCCTGATGTCAGTTTTTAGGAGGCCTTTGGCACTACAAGGGCAAACAAACTTCGAACTGGTGGTGGATTCCATCTGGGAGATATCCTCATTTGTGAGGAATTTTAGCAGGCATAACCCCAGTGGCAGGCAGACACCATTAGACACGAACGGTGGCCCATTTCCATGGGAAACCCAAATCTCCGCGCTCATTGCTGATGTCACTTTGTATGAGGCCTTTTCCAACATACAGGCAGAGAAACTTCCATCTGGTTGTAGATTGCACCTGGGAGATATCCTCGTTTCTATGGAATTTTAGTGGAATTTTAGTAGGAAGAAGCCCAGTGGCAGGCAGACAGCATTACACACGAACGGTGGCCCATTTCTATAGGAAACCAAAGTCTCCACCCCACGTTCCTGATGTCCGTTTCTAGGAAGGCTTTGGCACTACAAAGGTAGACAAACTTCCGTCTGGTGGTTGATTCAATCGGGGAGAAATCCTCATTTGTATGGAATTTCAGCAGGTAGAAGCCCAGTGGCAGGCAGACAGCATTAGACACGAACGGTGGCCCTTTTCCATGGGAAAACAAAGTCTCCAACCCATGCCCCTGATATCAGTTTGTAGGAGGCCTTTGGCATTAAAAGGACAGAGAATCTTCCATCTGGGAAATTGCATTTGGGAGATATCCTCATTTATAGGGAATTTTAGTAGGCTTATGCCCGCTGGCAGGCAGACAGCATTAGACACGAACGGTGGCCCTTTTCAATGGAAAAAAAATTTATCCATCCTATGTTCCTGATGTCAGTTTTTAGGAGGCCTTTGGCACTACAAGGGCAGACAAACTTCCATCTGGTGGCATATTGCATCTGGGAGATATCCTCATTTGTATGTCATTTCAGTAGTCATAAGCCCAGTGGCAAGGAGACAGCATTAAACACCAAGGGTGGCCCTTTTCCATGGGAAACCAAAGCGTCCTCTCCAGATTCCTGATGTCAGTTTGTAGGAGGCCGTTGGCATAACAAGGGCAGACAAACTTTCATCTGGTCGTAGACTCCATCTGGGAGATATCCTCATTGTATGGGATTTTACTAGGCATAAGCCCAGTGGCAGGCACATAGCATTAGACACAAACGGTGGCCCATTTCCATGGGAAAACAAAGTCTCCACCCCACGTTCCTGATGTCAGTTTTTAGGAGGGCTTTGGCACTACGAGGGCAGACAAACTTCGACCCGGTGGTAGATTACACCTGGGAGATATCCTCATTTGTATGGAACTTCAGCACTCATAACCACAGTGCCAGGCAGACAGCATTAGACAGGAACGGTGGTCCTTTTCCATGGGAAACCAAAGTCTCCACACTAGGTTCCTGATGGAAATTTGTAGGAGGCCTTTGGAACCACAAGGGCAGAGAAATTTCCATCTGGTGTTAGATTGCACCTGGGAGATATTCTCATTTGTATGGAATTTCAGTAGTCATAAGCCCATTGGCAAGCAGCCCGCATTTAACACCAAGGGTGGCCCTTTTCCATGGGAAACCAAAGCGTCCTCTATGACTCTGCAAAAATAATATGTGCAGGCCTTAGCTGAAAATTCAGCATGAAGAGTTTTATTGTTAGGTTTAGAATAGGTTTAGGTTTAAAATGTTCAGTGCTGATGTCCAATTTCATTTAGAGCTGAAAACTATGCAAAGCAGAAAACCACTTAATGCACTGACAGTGTTCACAGACGCGTCGGGTAAATCTCACAAGTCGGTAATGACTTGGCGAGATCCCGATTCACATCCGTGGGAATCTGATGTTGCAGAGGTGGAAGGCTCACCTCAGGTTGCTGAATTGGCTGCAGTTGTCAGAGCATTTGAAAAATTTTCTGAACCCTTTAATTTAGTGACAGATTCCAGTTATGTAGCAGGGATAGTTTCTAGAGCAGAACAGTCTGTGCTGCAAGAAGTCTCTAACATCACACTTTTTCAGTTGCTTTCTAAGCTCGTGAAACTTATTTCTCTCTGAGAACACCCCTTTTTTGTGATGCACACCAGGTCACACACAGAACTCCCAGGATTCATTGCAGAGGGAAACAAGAGAGCTGATGCTCTTGCCACCACCGTGGAGATAGCTCCTCTGCCAAATCACTTTGAGCAAGCAAGAATCAGTCACCAACTCCATCACCAAAATGCACCTGGACTGGTCAGGCAGTTTAATTTAACTCGTGACCAAGCCAAAGCAATTGTAAACAACTGTTCACAATGTAACAAATGTGCAATCTCATCTCTGCCCACAGGTGTCAATCCCCGAGGTTTGTCCAGCTGTGAAGTGTGGCAATCAGACGTCACGCACTTTGCCCCTTTCGGAAAGCAAAAGTTCGTGCATGTCTCTGTCGACACGTTCTCAGGAGCTGTTTTTGCATCTGCCCACACAGGAGAGAAAGCTGGAGATGCTATCAAGCATTTTATCCAGGCTTTCGCTGTATTAAGCATCCCAAAGTCCTTGAAAACAGATAATGCTCCAGCATACACATCTAAAGAATTCAGCAACTTTTTACAGCAATGAGAAGTAAAACACAAAACAGGGATTCCCCACTCTCCCACAGGCCAAGCAATTGTGGAGAGGACTCATCTTAACCTCAAAAGAGTCCTCAGTCAGCAGCAACCAATCCTCAAAATTGAACCACCATCTGTGAGATTGGCCCGTGCTCTGTTCACTTTGAATTTTCTTAACTGTTCCTTTGAGACCATGAACCCGCCGGTGACAAGGCACTTTCGAGGGAGCTCTCTGTTAGAACCCCATGAAAGGCCAAAGGTCCTTGTCAAAGATCCAGAAACTTTGAGGATACAGAGTCCTCATGATTTAGTCACCTGGAGGCGCGGGTACGCCTGTGTCTCCACTCCCACCGGCTTGCGGTAGATTCCCTCCCGATGTGTGAGACCCTATGTCCCCAAAACATCAGAAGCAAAAGTGCCCCAGGCAGCTGTCGCCTCCTGGAGAAAGAGAAAAAAAGATGAAGAACAGGAAGGTTCAGACACAGAGCCTTCTTGTCCAGTTAGTATTCCTTCCTGGATGTTTTGGCAAGAGGAAGAAGCAGAAGAGCTGCTTCCTCTTGCTGAGTGTTTTCAGTGTTTGTTTAACTAAATTCTTTTCTTTTAAGTTACAGAACTACAGGCCTGGTGGTCAGCATGGAAATTCGTAGTTCGAGAGTGTTTGCATTTGTGATGCTGCTCAGTTTGCCAACCCTGGCTTTCTTCTGGATTGTCCCACAGCCAAAAACCAATGTGTGGAAAACCCTTGCACAGAGTCTAGGCCAAGATCACATTTGTCTAGCCTCAGCCTCAGCCCAAAATCCCATGTCTGCCTGCTTAGTAGGGATCCCTGCAAAAGAAGAAGAGTATCCTCAACCACTCCTCCGGTAGCGTCAAAGTTTTAATCAGAAACCTAGCGCAGTTAAAGAGTTTCAAGAAATAAATGAGCCCCCTTCTACTGTTGTTAAAAATCCCCTTGCTTTTTGGAAACAATGGTCTCAGTCTCTCGGCCGCCCCCACCTGGAGCCCCAAGAATTAGAACTCCTTGGGTCCTCCAAAGCTCCTTTTTGTGTTCAATTTATGTATACCCCACCCAAAGAGCAAGAAAAGTCGTTTTACAATTTGAGACAAGCTGAAATTTCTTATATGGCAACAAACTGGTGTGCAAAAATTGTTCATGTCCTTACTTTTTCTGCTAGCAATTCCCTTTCCCTTCCCAAAGGTTTTTTCCTTGTTTGTAGTGACAGAGCCTTTACTGGGATCCCAGCTCGTCTCATTGGAGGTCCTTGCACTCTGAGTAAGCTGAGCCTTTTTACCCCTAACATGACTCAAATTCTCAATTGGCACAAGAAAAATTCCTCTCTAAAAGTTCAGAAGAGAGACTTGACAAGTCTTAATTCGGATTGCAATTCAGAAATTATCCATTGGTCCAGGGCAAAAGCAGCAGCCCTGTCAGTTTTTTTACCTTGGGTTTCAATTGCAAAGTCTGTGGGAGAATTAGGCCAATTAGAATGTTGGGTAGCTAAACAAGCAAATTTAACATCTCGTGCTATAAGTGACCTCTTATCAGACGAACAGATAACTAGACGGGCAACGCTCCAAAATAGAGCTGCCATTGATTACTTGCTTTTGTTGAATCAACATTCGTGCGAGGAGTTCGAAGGACTCTGCTGCTTCAACCTATCATCTAAAGCAGAAGACGTCAGAAAATCTGTCCACCAGCTACGAGGGATGGTCAGTTCCATCAAAGAAGAAATAGGAGACTGGTTTGACAACATCTTTTCAGGTGTCGGACTTTCTAAAGTTGCCAGCTCATGGATCAAAACAGGACTGTTAGTGTTGTTCATTGTATTAGTTGTGGCCTTTGCTTTTAGTTTAGTAAAAAGTTTGATCATGCGTGCAGTTTTTTCCACTTCCACCCCCTCTGTGCATTCAGTGCATTCAGTAGAGCCAGCCAACGAATTTCCGCTAGACGAAGTTACCAGCAGTGAAAATAGCTCAGAAGTTTACACACCAGATCAGTAACAAAAAAAAAAAAAAAAAAAAAAAAAAGGGGGGAAGTATGACTCTGCAAAAATAATATGTGCAGGCCTTAGCTGAAAATTCAGCATGAAGAGTTTTATTGTTAGGTTTAGAATAGTCTGCAAAATTCAAGAAAGCCCTTTTGTCTTAAGATGTATTGCTTGTTTTAATATGTAACTTTTTGTAGTTCCAATAAGAGTTTCTAGGACAGCTTTGCCCCTGCTTAGAATCTTTCTTTTATTAGTTCTCCCCTGCCTTACCTCCTTTGTCATGCATAATTATCCTCGTGTCCATCATTTAATTCTTATCTTTGAAGTACAGTAGAGCTAGCCATTCATTTTGCAAAACTGTTCTCGGCCCATCCCAAAACTTGTGCTAGATTTGTTAGAACCTAAATGACTTAATTTAGCATGATGTATTTAGATTGTTTTATTAGTAACTGTAACTTAGAATCCACCCCAGAATTGTAGTATTAAACCGCCCACCACCCCAGGCTCAGGGTCTCTCTCTCCAGAGGCACCAGCCTGGGGTGGCTGGGGGGATCATCCTGACCCCCTTCCCCCCGCCCCCGAATAAAGCCTCTGTTCCCTAGAAAATTCAAGAGAGAGTCCCTTCTTTCTTCAATCCGGCCTTGACAGCGTTATCCAGTGACAAGACACGAACCCCCACAAAGTGACTGGTTGGGGCGTGCCGAGAGCTGCCGGGTAGGCCAGGCTAGACACTGAGCCAGGCCAGAGCAGGCACGCACTGCAACAGTCCTCTCCAGATTCCAGATGTCAGTTTGTAAAAGGCCGTTGTCATTACAAAGGCAGTCAAACTTCTATCTGGTGGTAGATTGCACCTGGAAGACATCCTCATTTGTATGGAATTTAAGTGGAAAATTAATAGGCAGAAGCCTAGTGGCAGGCACATATAATTAGACACGAACGCTGGCCCATTTCCATGGGAAACCAAAGTCTCCACTCCAGGTTCCTGATGTCAGTTTGTAGGAGGACTTTGGCACTACAAGGGCAGACAAAGTTCCCTCTGGTGGTTGATTGCATCGAGGAGATATCCTCATTTGTATGGAATTTCAGCAGACAGAAGCCCAGTGGCAGGCAGACAGCATTAGACACGAAGAGTGTACCTTTTCCATGGGAAACCCAAGTCTCCATTCCCTGTTCCTGATGTCAGTTTGTAAGAGGCCTTTGGCACTACAAGGGCAGACAAACTTCCGTCTGGTGGCTGATTGCATCAGGGAGATATCCTCATTTGTGAGGAATTTCAGCAGGCAGAACCCCAGTGGCAGGCAAACAGCATTAGACACGAACGGTGGCCCATTTCCATGGGAAACCAAAGTCTCCAACCCAGGCTCCTGATGTCAGTTTTTAGGAGGTCTTTGGCATTAAAAGGGTAGACAAACTTCCATCTGGTGGGAAATTGCGTTTGGGAGATATCCTCATTTGTATGGAATTTTAGTAGGCATATGCCCCCCGGCAGGCAGACAGCATTAGACACAAACAGTGGCCCTTTTCCATGGGAAACCAAAATCTCCACCCCATGTTGCAAATGTCACTTTGTAGGAGGCGTTTTCCAATATAAGGGAGGAGAAACTTCCATCTGGTTGTAGATTGCACCTGGGAGATATCCTCATTTCTATAGAATTTTAGTGGAATTATAGTAGGCAGAATCCCAGCGGAAGGCAGAGAGAATTAGACAGGAACAGTGGCCCGTTTCCTAAGGAAACCAAAGTCTCCATCCCACATTCCTGATGTCAGGTTGTCGGAGGCCTTTGGCATTAAAAGGGCAGACAAACTTCCATCTGGTGGGAAATTGCATTTGGGAGATATCCTCATTTGTAGGGAATTTTAGTAGGTATATGCCCACGGGCAGGAAGACAGCATTAAACACCAAGGGTGGGCCTTTTCCATGGGAAACTAAAGCGTCCTCTCCAGATTCCTGATGTCAGTTTGTAGGAGGCCGTTGGCATTACAAGGGCAGAAAAAACTTTCAACTGGTGGTAGACTCCAACTGGGAGATATCATCATTTGTATGGGTTTTTACTAGGCATAAGCCCAGTGGCAGGCACATAGCATTAGACACAAACGGTGGCCCATTTCCATGGGAAAAGATAGTCTCCACCCCACGGTCCTGATGTTAGTTTTTAGGAGGCCTTTGGCACTACGAGGGCAGAAAAACGTCCACGTGGTTGTAGATTGCACCTGGGAGATATCCTCATTTGTATAGAACTTTAGTGGAATTTTAGTAGGCATAAGCCCAGTGGCTGGCAGACAGCATTAGACACAAACGGTGGCCCATTTCTATGGGAAACCACAGTCTCCACCCCACGTTCCTGCTGTCAGTTTTTAGGAGGCATTTGGCACTACGAGGGCAGACAAACTTCCACCTGGTGGTAGATTGCACCTGGGAGATATCCTCATTTGTATGGAATTTTAGAGGAATTTTAGTAGGCAGAATCCCAGCGGCAGGCAGGCAGAATTAGACATGAATAGTGGCCCATTTCCATGGGAAACCAAAGTCTCCACCCCAGGTTCCTGATGTCATTTTTTAGGCGGCCTCTGGCACTACAAGAGGAGACTAACTTCCAACTGCTGGCATATTGCATCTGGGAGATATCCTCATTTGTATGTAATTTTAGTATCCATAAGCCCAGTAGCAGGCAGACAGCATAAGATACGAACGGTGGCCCTTTTCCATGGGAAACCAAAGTCTCCGCCCCAGGTTCCTGATGTCAATTTGTAGGAAGCCTTTGGCTCTACAGGGGCAGACAAACTTCTATCTGGTGGTAGATTGCACCTGGGAGACATCCTCATTTGTAAGGAATTTTAGTGGTATTTTAATAGGCAGAAGCCTAGTGGCAGGAACACATCATTAGACACGAACGCTGGCCCATTTCCATGGGAAACCAAAGTCTCCACTCCAGGTTCCTGGTGTCAGTTTGGAGGAGGCCTTTGGCACTACGAAGGCAGACAAACTTCCATCTGGTGGTAGATTGCACCTGGGAAATATCCTCATTTGTATGGAACTTCAGCAGTCATAACCTCAGTGCCAGGCAGACAGCATTAGACAGGAACGGTGGTCCTTTTCCATGGGAAACCAAAGTCTCCACCCTAGGTTCCTGCTGGCAGTTTGTAGGAGGCCTTTGGAAACACAAGGGCAGAGAAAGGTCCATCTGGTGTTTGATTGCACCTGGCAGATATTCTCATTTGTATGGAATTGTAGTGGAATTTTAGTAGGCATAAGCCCAGCGGCAGGCAGACAGAATTAGACATGAATAGTGGCCCATTTCCATGGGAAACCAAAGTCTCCACCCCAGGTTCATGATGTCATTTTCTAGGAGGCCTCTGGCACTACAAGAGGAGACAACCTTCCAACTGGTGGCATATTGCATCTGGGAGATATCCTCATTTGTATGTAATTTTAGTAGCCATAAGCCCAGTGGCAGGCAGACAGCATTAGACACTAACGGTGGCCCTTTTCCATGGGAAACCAAAGTCTCCGCCCCAGGTTCCTGATATCAATTTGTAGGAAGCCTTTGGCACTACAGGGCAGACAAACTTCCATGTGGTAGTAGATTGCACCTGGGAGACATCCTCATTTGTATGGAATTTTAGTGGGATTTTAATAGGCAGAAGCCTAGTGGCAGGCACACAGCATTAGACACGAACGCTGGCCCATTTCCATGGGAAACCAAAGTCTCCACCCCACGGTCCTGATGTCAGTTTGTAAGAGGCCTTTGGCACTAAAAGGGCAGACAAAGTTCCATCTGATGGTTGATTGCATCGAGGAGATATCCTCATTTGTATGGAATTTCAGCAGACAGAAGCCCAGTGGCAGGCAGACAGCATTAGACACGAACGGTGCCCCTTTCCCATGGGAAACCAAAGTCTCCACCCCACGTTTGATGTCAGTTTGTAAGAGGCGTTTGGAGCTACAAGGGCAGAAAAACTTCCATCTGGTGGTAGATTGCACCTGGGAGATATCCTAATTTCCATGGAATTTTAGTGGAATTTTAGTAGGAAGAAGCCCAGTGGCAGGCACATAGCATTAGACACAAACGGTGGCCCATTTCCATGGGAAAAGTAGAGTCTCCACCCCACGTTCCTGATGTCAGTTTTTAGGAGGGCTTTGGCACTACAAGGGCAGAGAAACTTCCATCTGGTTGTAGATTGCACCTGAGAGATATCCTCATTTATATAGTATTTTAGTGGAATTTTTGTAGGCATAAGCCCAGTGGCTGGCAGACAGCATTAGACACAAACGGTGGCCCATTTCCTTGGGAAACCAAAGTCTCCACCCCACGTTCCTGATGTCAGTTCTTAGGAGGCCTTTGGCACTATGAGGGCAGACAAACTTCCACCTGGTGGTAGATTACACCTGGGAGATATCCTCATTTGTATGGAATTTGAGTGGAATTTTAGTAGGCAGAATCCCAGCGGCAGTCAGACAGAATTAGACATGAATAGTGGCGCATTTCCATGGGAAACCAAAGTCTCCACCCCAGGTTCCTGATGTCATTTTCTAGGAGGCCTCTGGCACTACAAGATGAGACAAACTTCCAACTGGTGGCATATTGCATCTGGGAGATATCCTCATTTGTATGTAATTTTAGTAGCCATAAGCCCAGTGGCTGGCAGACAGCATTAGACACTAACGGTGGCCCTTTTCAATGGGAAACCAAAGTCTCCGCCCCAGGTTCCTGATATCAATTTGTAGGAAGCCTTTGGCACTACAGGGCAGACAAACTTCCATGTGGTAGTAGATTGCACCTGGGAGACATCCTCATTTGTATGGAATTTTAGTGGGATTTTAATAGGCAGAAGCCTAGTGGCAGGCACACAGCATTAGACACGAACGCTGGCCCATTTCCATGGGAAACCAAAGTCTCCACCCCACGGTCCTGATGTCAGTTTGTAAGAGGCCTTTGGCACTAAAAGGGCAGACAAAGTTCCAACTGGTGGCATATTGCATCTGGGATATATCCTCATTTGTGAGGAATTTCAGCAGGCATAACCCCAGTGACAGGCAGACAGCCTTAGACACGAACAGTGGCCCTTTTCCGTGGGAAACCAAAACCTCCAGCCCATGTTGCAAATGTCACTTTGTAGGAGGCGTTTTCCAATATAAGGGCAGAGAAACTTCCATCTGGTGGTAGATTACACCTGATAGATATCCTCATTTCTATTGAATTTTAGTGCAATTTTAGTAGGAAGAAGCCCAGTGGCAGGCAGACAGCATTAAACACGAACAATGGCCCATTTCTATGGGAAACCAAAATCTCCACCCCACGTTCCTGATGTCCGTTTCTAGAAGGCCTTTGGAACGACAAGGGCAGACAAACTTCCGTCTGGTGGTTGATTGCATCGTGGAGATATCCTCATTTGTATGGAATTTCAGCAGGTAGAAGCCCAGTGGCAGGCAGATACCATTAGACATGAACGGTGGCCCTTTTCCCATGGGCAGCCAAAAATCTCCAGGCCACGTTCCTGATGTCAGGTTTTAGGAGGCCTTTGGCAGTACAAGGGCAAACAAACTTCCGTCTGGTGGCTGATTACATCGGGGAGATATCCTCATTTGTATGGAATTTCAGCAGGTAGAAGCCCAGTGGCAGGCAGAGAGACGTAGACACGTACGGTGGCCCTTTTCCATGGGAAAACAAACTCTCCAACCCAGGCTCCTGATGTCAGTTTGTAGGAGGCCTTTGGCATTAAAAGGGCAGACAAACTTCCATCTGGTGGGAAATTGCATTTGGGAGATATCCTCATTTGTAGGGAATTTTAGTCGGCATATGTCCACTGGCAGGCAGACAGCATTGAACAACAAAGGTGGCCCTTTTCCATGGGAAACCAATGCGTCCTCTCCTAATTCCTGATGTCAGTTTGTATGAGGCCGTTGGCATAAGAAGGGCAGACAAACTTTCAACTGGTGGTAGACTCCATCTGGGAGATATCCTCATTTGTATGGGATTTTACTAGGCATAAGCCCAGTGGCAGGCACATAGCATTAGACACAAACCGTGGCCCATTTCCATGGGAAACCAAAGTCTCCACCGCACGTTCCTGATGTCAGTTTGTAGGAAGCCTTTGGCTCTACAGGGGCAGACAAACTTCCATCTGGTGGTAGATTGCACCTGGGAGACATCCTCATTTGTATGTACCCATAAGCCCAGTGGCAGGCAGACAACATTAGACACGAACGGTGGCCCTTTTCCATGGGAAACCAAAGTGTCCGCCCCAGGTTCCTGATGTCAATTTGTAGGAAGCCTTTGGCTCTACAGGGGCAGAGGAACTTCCATCTTGTGGTAGATTGCACCCGGGAGACATCCTCATTTGCATGGAAATTTAGTGGGATTTTAATAGGCAGAAGCCTAGTGGCAGGCACACATCATTAGACACGAACAATGGACCTTTTCCATGGGAAACCAAAGTCTCCACCTCACGTTGCTGATGTCAGTTTGTAGGAGGCCTTTGGACCTACAAGGGCAGATGAACTTCCATCTGGTGGTAGATTGCACCTGGGAGATATGCTCATTTGAATAGAATTTTAGTGGAATTTTAGTAGGCATAACCACAGTGCCAGGCAGACAGCATTAGACACGAACGGTGGCCCATTTCCCGGGGAAACCAAAGTCTCCATCCCACATGCCTGATATCAGTTTGGACGAGGCCTTTGGTACTACAAGCGCAGACAAACTTCCAACTGGTGGTAGATTCCATGTGGGAGATATCCTCATTTGTGAGGAATTTCTGCAGGCATAACCCCAGTGGCAGGCAGACAGCATTAGAAACGAACGGTGCCCCTTTTCCATGGGAAACCAAAGTCTCCACCCCACATTCCTGATGTCAGTTTTTAGGAGGCCTTTGGCACTACAAGGGCAGAGAAACTTCCATCTGGTTGTAGATTGTACCTGGGAGATATCCTCATTTCTATAGAATTTTAGTGGAATTTTAGTAGGCATAAGCCTAGTGGCTGTCAGACAGCATTAGACACAAACGGTGGCCCATTTCTATGGGAAACCACAGTCTCCACCCCACGTTCCTGCTGTCAGTTTTTAGGAGGCATTTGGCACTACGAGGGCAGACAAACTTCCACCTGGTGGTAGATTGCACCTGGGAGATATCCTCATTTTTATGGGACTTCAGCAGTCATAACCACAGTGCCAGGCAGACAGCATTAGACAGGAACAGTGGTCCTTTTCCTAGGGAAACGAAAGTCTCCACCCTAGGTTCCCGAGGGCAGTTTGTAGGAGGCCTTTGGAAACACAAGGGCAGAGAAACTTCCATCTGGTGTTTGATTGCACCTGGGAGATATTCTCATTTGTATGGAATTTAAGTGGAATTTTAGTAGGCAGAATCCCAGCGGCAGGCAGACAGAATTAGACATGAATAGTGGCCCATTTCCATGGGAAACCAAAGTCTCCACCCCAGGTTCCTGATGTCATTTTCTAGGAGGCCTCTGGCACTACAAGAGGAGGCAAACTTCCAACTGGTGGCATATTGCATCTGGGAGATATCCTCATTTGTATGTAATTTTAGTAGGCATAAGCCCAGTGGCAGGCAGACAGCATTAGACACGAACGGTGGTCCTTTTCCATGGGAAACCAAAGTGTCCGCCCCAGGTTACTGATGTCAATTTGTAGGAAGCCTATGGCTCTACAGGGGCAGACAAACTTCCATCTGGTGGTAGATTGCACCTGGGAGACATCCTCATTTGTATGGAATTTTAGTGGGATTTTAATAGGCAGAAGCCTAGTGGCATGCACAAGTCATTAGGCACGAACGCTGGCCCATTTCCATGGGAAACCAAAGTCTCCACTCCAGGGTCCTGGTGTGAGTTTGTAGGAGGCCTTTGGCACTACAAGAGCAGACAAAGTTCCATCTGGTGGTTGATTGCATCGAGGAGATATCCTCATTTGTATGGAATTTCAGCAGGCAGAAGCCCAGTGGCAGGCAGACAGCATTAGACACAAACAATGGACCTTTTCCATGGGAAACCAAAGTCTCCACCCCAGCTTCTTGATGTCAATTTGTAGGAGGCCTTTGGCACTACGGGGGCAGACAAACTTCCACCCGGTGGTGGATTACACCTGGGAGATATCATCATTTTTATGGAACTTCAGCAGTCATAAACACAGTGCCAGGCAAAGAGCATTAGACAGGAACGGTGGTCCTTTTCCATGGGAAACCAAAGTCTCCACCATAGGTTCCTGATGGCAGTTTGTAGGAGGCCTTTGGCACTACAAGGGCAGAGAAACTTCCATCTGGTGTTAGGTTGTAGCTGGGAGATATACTCATTTGTATGGAATTTTAGTGGAATTTTAGTAGGCAGAATCCCAGCAGCAGGTAGATAGAATTAGACATGAATAGTGGCTCATTTCCATGGGAAACCAAAGTCTCCATCCCCCGTTCCTGATGTCAGTCTGTAAGAGGCGATTGGAACTACAAGGGCAGAAAAAATTCCATCTGGTGGTAGATTGGACCTGGGAGATATCGCCATTTGTATGGAATTTTAGTGGTATTTTAGTAGGCAGAAGTCCAGCGGCAGGCAGACAGCATTACACACGAACGCTGCCCAATATCCATGGGAAACCAAAGTCTCCAACCCAGGCTCCTCATGTCAGTTTGTAGGAGGCCTTTGGCATTAAAAGGGCAGACAAACTTCCATCTGGTGGGAAATTGCATTTGGGAGATATCCTCATTTCTAGGGAATTTTGGTAGGCTTCTGCCCACTGGCAGGCAGACAGCATTAGACAAGAACGGTGGCCCTTTTCCATGGAAAGACAAATTATCCATCCTATGTTCCTGATGTCAGTTTTTAGGAGGCTTTTGGCACTGCAAGGGCTGACAAACTTCCACCTGGTGGTAGATTGCACCTGGGAGATATCCTCATTTTTATGGAATTTTAGTGGTATTTTAGTACTCAGAAGCCCAATGGCAGACAGACAGCATTAAACATGAATGGTGGGCCTTTTCTATAGGAAACCAAAGTCTCCAGATGAGGTTCCGAATGTCAGTTTGAAGGAGGCCTTTGGCACTGCAAGAGCAGACAAATTTCCATCTGGTGGCATATTGCGTCTGGGAGATATCCTCATTTTTATGTAATTTCAGTAGTCATAAGTCAGTGGCAAGGAGACAGCATTAAACACCAAGGGTGGCCCTTTTCCATGGGAAACCAAAGCGTCCTCTCCAGGTTCCTGATGTCAATTTGTAGGAGGCCGTTGGATTACAAGGGCAGACAAACTTTCAACTGGTGGTAGACTCCATCTGGGAGATATCCTCATTTTTATGGAATTTTACTAGGCATACGCCCAGTGGCAGGCACATAGCATTAGACAAAAAGGGTGGCCCATTTCCATGGGAAAACAAAGTCTCCACCGCACGTTCCTGATGTCAATTTTTAGGAGGCCTTTGGCACTTCAAGGGCAGACAAACTTCCACCTGGTGGTAGATTGCACCTGGGACTTATCAGCATTTGTATGGAACTGCAGCAGTCATAACCACAGTGCCAGGCAGACAGCATTAGACACGAACGGTGGCCCTTTTCCATGGGAAACCAAAGTCTACGCCCCAGGTTCCTGATGTTAATTTGTAGGAAGCCTTTAACACTACAAGGGCAGACAAACTTCCATCTGGTGGTAGATTGCACCTGGGAGGTATCCTCATTTGTATGGAATTTTAGTGGAATTTTAGTAGGCATAAGCCCAGTATCTGGCAGACAGCATTAGACACGAACAGTGGCCCTTTTCCATGGGAAACCAAAATCTGCACCCCATGTTGCTGATGTCACTTTGTAGGAGACGTTTTCCAATATAAGGGCAGAGAAACTTCCATCTGGTTGTAGATTGCACCTGGGAGATATCCTCATTTTTATGGAGTTTTAGTGGAATTTTAGTAGGAAGAAACCCCGTGGCAGGCAGACAGCATTAGACAAGAAAAATGGCCCATTTGATGGAAAACCAAAGTCTCCACCCCTCGTTCCTGATGTCCGTTTCTAGGAGGCCTTTGGCACTACAAGGGCAGACAAACTTCCGTCTGGTGGTTGATTGCATCGTTGAGATATCCTCATTTTTATGGAATTTCATCAGGTAGAAGCCCAGTGGCAGGCAGACAGCATTAGAGAGGAACGGTGGCCCTTTTCCATGGGAAAACAAAGTCTCCAACCAGGCTCCTGATGTCAGTTTTTAGTAGGCCTTTGGCATTAAAAGGGCAGACAAACTTCCATCTGGTGGGAAATTTTGTTAGGGAGATATCCTCATTTGTATGTAATTTCAGTAGTCATAAGCCCAGTGGCAAGGAGACAGCATTAAACAACAAGGGTGCCCCTTTTCCATGGGAAACCAAAGCCTCCTTTCCAGAATCCTGATGTCAGTTTGTAGGAGGCCTTTGGCATTACAAGGGCAGACAAACTTTCATCTGGTGGTAGACTCCATCGGGGAGATATCCTCATTTGTACGGGATTTTACTAGGCATAATCCCAGTGGCAGTCACATAGCATTAGACACAAACGGTGGCCCATTTCCATGGGAAAACAAAGTCTCCACCCCACGTTCCTGATGTCAATTTATAGAAGGCGTTTGGAACTACAAGGGCAGAAAAACTTCCATCTGGTGGTAGATTGCACCTGGGAGATATCCTCATTTCTCTGGAATTTTATTGGAATTTTATTACGAAGATCCCCAGTGGCAGGCAGACAGCTTTAGACACGAACGGTGGCCCATTTTTATGGGAAACCAAAGTCTCCACCCCACGTTCCTGATGTCCGTTACTAGGAGGCCTTCGGCAGTACAAGGGTAGACAAACTTCCACCTGGTGGTAGATTGCTCCTGGGAGATATCCTCATTTGTATGGACCTTCAGCAGTCATAACCACAGTGCCAGGCAGACAGCATTAGACAGGAACGGTGGTCCTTTTCCTAGGGAAACCAAAGTCTCCACACCACGTTCCCGATGTCAGGTTTTAGTAGGCCATTGACAGTACAAGGGCAGAAAAACTTCCATCTGGTGGTTGATTGCATCGGGAAGATATCCACATTTGTATGGAATTTCAGCAGATAGAAGCCCAGTGGCAGGCAGACAGTATTAGACGCGAACGGTGGCCCTTTTCCATGGGAAACCAAAGTCTCCGCCTCAGGTTCTTGATGTCAATTTGTAGGAAGCCTTTGGCTCTTCAGGGGCAGACAAACTTCCATCTGGTGGTAGATTGCACCTGGGAGACATCCTCATTTGTATAGAATTTTAGTGGAATTTTAGTCGGCATAAGCCCAGTGTCTCGCAGACAGCATTAGACACGAACTGTGGTCCATTTCCTCGGGAAACCAAAGTCTCCATCTCACGTGCCTGATGTCAGTTTGTAGGAGGCCTTTGGCACTACAAGGGCAGATAAACTTCCAACTGGTGGTAGATTCCGTGCGGGAGATATCCTCATTTGTGAGGAATTTCAGCAGGCATAACCCCAGTGGCAGGCAGACAGCATTAGACACAAACGGTGGTCCTTTTCCATGGGAAACCGAAGTCTCTACCCCACGTTCCTGATATTAGTTTGTAAGAGGCCTTTGGAAGTACAAGGGCAGAAAAACTTCCATCTGGTGGTAGATTGCACCTGGGAGATATCCTCATTTTTATGGAATTTCAGTGGTATTAAAGTAGGCAGAAATCCAGCAGCAGGCAGACTGCTTTACACACGAACGCTGGCCCATATCCATGGGAAACCAAAGTCTCCACTCCAGGCTCCTCATGTCAGTTTATAGAAGGCCTTTGGAAATACAAGGGCAGAAAAACTTATATCTGGCGGTAGACTGCACGCGGGAGATGTCTTCATTTGTATGGAATTTCAGTGGAATTTTCGTAGGTAGAAGCCCAATGGCCGACAGACATTATTAGACACGAACGGTGGCCCATTTCCATGAGAAACCAAAGTCTCCAACCCAGGTTCCTGATGTCAGTTTTTAGGAGGCCTTTGGCACTAGAAGGGCAAACAAACTTCCAACTGGTGGGAGATTCCATCTGGGAAATATCCTCATTTGTGAGGAATTTCAGTAGGCATAACTCCAGTGGCAGGCAGACAGCATTAGACACGAACAGTGGCCCTTTTCCATGGGAAACCAAAATCTCCACCCCATGTTGCTGATGTCACTTTGTAGGAGGCGTTTTCCAATATAAGGGCAGAGAAACTTCCATCTGGTGGTAGATTGCACCTGGGAGATATCCTCATTTCTATGGAGTTTTAGTGGAATTTTAGTAGGAAGAAGCACAGTGGCAGGCAGACAGCATTAGACACGAACAATGGCCCATTTTTATGGGAAACCAAAGTCTCCACCCCACGTTCCTGATGTCCGTTTCTAGGAGGCCTTTGACACTACAAAGGTAGACAAACTTCCGTCTGGTGGTTGATTGCATCGGGGAGATATCCTCATTTGTATGGAACTTCAGCAGGTAGAAGCCCAGTGGCAGGCAGACAGCATTAGACATGAACGGTGGCCCTTTTCCCATGGGCAGCCAAAGTCTCCAAGCCACGTTCCTGATGTCAGGTTTTAGGAGGCCTTTGGCAGTACAAGGGCAAACAAACTTCCGTCTGGTGGCTGATTGCATCGGGGAGATATCCTCATTTGTATGGAATTTCAGCAGGTAAAAGCCCAGTGGCAGGCAGACAGCATTAGACACGAACGGTGGCCCTTTTCCATGGGAAAACAAAGTCTCCAACCCAGGCTCCTGATGTCAGTTTGTAGGAGGCCTTTGGCATAAAAAGGGCAGACAAACTTCCATCTGGTGGGAAATTGCATTTGGGAGATATCCTCATTTGTAGGGAATTTTGGTAGGCTTCTGCCCACTGGCAGGCAGACAGCATTAGACACGAACAGTGGCCCCTTTCCATGGAAAAACAAATTATCCATCCTATGTTCCTGATGTCAGTTTTTAGGAGGCTTTTGGCACTGCAAGGGCTGACAAACTTCCACCTGGTGGTAGATTGCACCTGGGAGATATCCTCATTTTTATGGAATTTTAGTGGTATTTTAGTACTCAGAAGCCCAATGGCAGACAGACAGCATTAAACATGAATGGTGGGCCTTTTCTATAGGAAACCAAAGTCTCCAGGTGAGGTTCCGAATGTCAGTTTGAAGGAGGCCTTTGGCACTGCAAGAGCAGACAAATTTCCATCTGGTGGCATATTGCGTCTGGGAGATATCCTCATTTGTATGTAATTTCAGTAGTCATAAGTCAGTGGCAAGGAGACAGCATTAAACACCAAGGGTGGCCCTTTTCCATGGGAAACCAAAGCGTCCTCTCCAGGTTCCTGATGTCAGTTTGTAGGAGGCCGTTGCATTACAAGGGCAGACAAACTTTCAACTGGTGGTAGACTCCATCTGGGAGATATCCTCATTTTTATGGAATTTTACTAGGCATACGCCCAGTGGCAGGCACATAGCATTAGACAAAAAGGGTGGCCCATTTCCATGGGAAAACAAAGTCTCCACCGCACGTTCCTGATGTCAATTTTTAGGAGGCCTTTGGCACTTCAAGGGCAGACAAACTTCCACCTGGTGGTAGATTGCACCTGGGACTTATCAGCATTTGTATGGAACTGCAGCAGTCATAACCACAGTGCCAGGCAGACAGCATTAGACACGAACGGTGGCCCTTTTCCATGGGAAACCAAAGTCTACGCCCCAGGTTCCTGATGTTAATTTGTAGGAAGCCTTTAACACTACAAGGGCAGACAAACTTCCATCTGGTGGTAGATTGCACCTGGGAGGTATCCTCATTTGTATGGAATTTTAGTGGAATTTTAGTAGGCATAAGCCCAGTATCTGGCAGACAGCATTAGACACGAACAGTGGCCCTTTTCCATGGGAAACCAAAATCTGCACCCCATGTTGCTGATGTCACTTTGTAGGAGACGTTTTCCAATATAAGGGCAGAGAAACTTCCATCTGGTTGTAGATTGCACCTGGGAGATATCCTCATTTTTATGGAGTTTTAGTGGAATTTTAGTAGGAAGAAACCCCGTGGCAGGCAGACAGCATTAGACAAGAAAAATGGCCCATTTGATGGAAAACCAAAGTCTCCACCCCTCGTTCCTGATGTCCGTTTCTAGGAGGCCTTTGGCACTACAAGGGCAGACAAACTTCCGTCTGGTGGTTGATTGCATCGTTGAGATATCCTCATTTTTATGGAATTTCATCAGGTAGAAGCCCAGTGGCAGGCAGACAGCATTAGAGAGGAACGGTGGCCCTTTTCCATGGGAAAACAAAGTCTCCAACCAGGCTCCTGATGTCAGTTTTTAGTAGGCCTTTGGCATTAAAAGGGCAGACAAACTTCCATCATGGTGGGAAATTTTGTTAGGGAGATATCCTCATTTGTATGTAATTTCAGTAGTCATAAGCCCAGTGGCAAGGAGACAGCATTAAACAACAAGGGTGCCCCATTTCCATGGGAAACCAAAGCCTCCTTTCCAGAATCCTGATGTCAGTTTGTAGGAGGCCTTTGGCATTACAAGGGCAGACAAACTTTCATCTGGTGGTAGACTCCATCTGGGAGATATCCTCATTTGTACGGGATTTTACTAGGCATAATCCCAGTGGCAGTCACATAGCATTAGACACAAACAGTGGCCCATTTCCATGGGAAAACAAAGTCTCCACCCCACGTTCCTGATGTCAATTTATAGAAGGCGTTTGGAACTACAAGGGCAGAAAAACTTCCATCTGGTGGTAGATTGCACCTGGGAGATATCCTCATTTCTCTGGAATTTTATTGGAATTTTATTACGAAGATCCCCAGTGGCAGGCAGACAGCTTTAGACACGAACGGTGGCCCATTTTTATGGGAAACCAAAGTCTCCACCCCACGTTCCTGATGTCCGTTACTAGGAGGCCTTCGGCAGTACAAGGGTAGACAAACTTCCACCTGGTGGTAGATTGCTCCTGGGAGATATCCTCATTTGTATGGACCTTCAGCAGTCATAACCACAGTGCCAGGCAGACAGCATTAGACAGGAACGGTGGTCCTTTTCCTAGGGAAACCAAAGTCTCCACACCACGTTCCCGATGTCAGGTTTTAGTAGGCCATTGACAGTACAAGGGCAGAAAAACTTCCGTCTGGTGGTTGATTGCATCGGGAAGATATCCACATTTGTATGGAATTTCAGCAGATAGAAGCCCAGTGGCAGGCAGACAGCATTAGACACGAACGGTGGCCCTTTTCCATGGGAAAACAAAGTCTCCAACCCAGGCTCCTGATGTCAGTTTGTAGGAGGCCTTTGGCACTACAAGGGCAGACAAACCTCCATCTCGTGGTGGATCGCACCTCGTAGATGTCCTTATTTGTATGGAATTTTAGTGGTATTTTAGTACTCAGAAGCCCAGTTGCAGACAGAGAGCATTAAACATGAACGGTGGGCCTTTTCCATAGGAAACCAAAGTCTCCACGCCAGGTTCCGAATGTCAGTATAAAGGAGGCCTTTGGCACTGCAAGAGCAGACAAACTTCCATCTGGTAGCATATTGCATCTGGGAGATATCCTCATTTGTATGTAATTTCTGTAGCCATAAGCCCAGTGGCCGGCAGACAGCATTAGACACGAACGGTGGCCCTTTTCCATGGGAAACCGAATTCTCCACTCCAGGCTCCTGATGTCAATTTGTAGGAGGCATTTGGCACTACAGGGGCAGACAAACTTCCATCAGCTGGTTGATTGCATCGGAGAGATTTCCAAATATCTTTGGAATTTCAGCAGGCAGAAGCCCAGTGGCAGGCAGACAGCATTAGACATGAACGCTGGCCCTTTTCCATGGGAAAACAAAGTCTCCACCCCTGGTTCCTGATGTCAGTTTTTTAGGAGGGCTTTGGTACTACAAGGGCAGAGAATCTTCCATCTGGTTGTGGATTGCACCTAGGAGATATCCTCATTTCTATGGAATTTTAGTGGAATTTTAATAGGAAGAAGCCCAGTGGCAAGCAGACAGCATTACACACGAACGGTGGCCCATTTCCATGGGAAACCAAAGTCGCCACTCCCGGTTCCTGATGTCAGTTTTTAGGAGGTTTTTGCCACTACAAGGGCAGGCAAACTTCCATCTGGTGGTAAATTGCATCTGCGAGATATCCTCATTTGTATGGAATTTTAGCAGGCATACGCCCAGTGGCAGGCACACAGCATTAGGCATGAACAGTGCCCTATTCCACGGGAAACCAAATTATACATCCCACGTTTAAGAAGTGAGTTTATAGGAGCCCTTTGGCACTACAAGGGCAGAGAAACTTCAAACCGGGAGTAGATTGCACCTGCAAGATATTCTCAATTTTATAGAATTTTAGAGGAATTTCAGTACGCCAAATCCCACCGGCAGGCACACAGAATTATACATGAATAGTGGCCTTTTCCAGGGGAAACCAAAGCCTCCAGGCAAGGTTCCTGATGTCTGTTTTTAGGAGGCCTTTTGTACTACAAGAACAGACAACCTTCCGACTGGTGGCATATTGCATCTTGGAGATATCCTCATTTGTATGGAATTCTAGTGCAATCACAGTAGGCAGAAGCCCAGTGGCAAGTAGACAGCATTAAACACCAACGGTGGCCCATTTCCATGGGAAACCAAAGTCTCCTCCCCAGGTTCCTGATGTCAATTTGTAGGAAGCCTTTGGCTCTACAGGGGGAGACAAACTTCCATCTGGTGGTAGATTGCACCTGGGAGACATCCTCATTTGTAAGGAATTTTAGTGGGATTTTAATAGGCAGAAGCCTAGTGGCAGGAACACATCATTAAACACGAACGCTGGCCCATTTCCATGGGAAACCAAAGTCTCCACTCCAGGTTCCTGGTGTCAGTTTGTAGGAGGCCTTTGGAACTACAAGGGCAGATAAACTTCCAACTGGTGGTAGATTCCATCTGGGAGATATCCTCATTTCTCTGGAATTTCAGCAGGCATAAGCCCAGTGGCAGACAGACAGCATTAGACAGGAACGGTGGCCCTTTTCCATAGAAAACCAAAGTCTCCACCTCACGTTCCTGATGTCAGTTTGTAGGAGGCCTTTGGAACTACAAGGGCAGACAAACTTCCGTCAGGTGGTAGATTGCACCTGGGAGATATCCTCATTTGTAGAGAATTTTATTGGAATTCTAGTAGGCATAAGCCAAGTGGCTGGCAGAGAGCATTAGACACAAACGGTGGCCCATTTCCTTGGGAAACCAAAGTCTCCATCTCACGTTCCTGATGTCAGTTTGTAGGAGGCCTTTGGTACTACAAGGGCAGACATACTTCTATCTTGTGGTTGATTGCATCGCAGAGATATCCTCATTTTTATGGAACTTCAGCAGTCATAACCACTGTACCAGGCAGACAGCATTAGACAGGAACAGTGGTCTTTTTCCATGGGAAACCAAAGTCTCCACACTACGTTCCCGATATCAGGTTTTAGGAGGTCTTTTGCAGTACATGGGAAGACAAACTTCCGTCTGTTGGTTTATTTCATCGGGGAGATATCCTCATTTGTATGGAATTTCAGCAGGCAGAAGCCCAGTGGCAGGCAGAGAGCATTAGACACAAACGGTGGCCCTTTTCCATGGGAAACCGAAGTCTCCAACCCAGGCTTCTGATGTCGGTTTTCAGGAGGCCTTTGGCATTAAAAGTGTAGACAAACATCCATCTGGTGCGAAATTGCATTTGGGAGATATCCTCATACGTATGGAATTTTAGTAGGCATATACCCACTGGCAGGCAGCAGCATTAGACATGAACAATGGGCCTTTTCCATGGAAAAACAAATTATCCATCCTCACGTTCCTGATGTCATGTTTTAGGAGGCCTTTGGCACTACAAGAGCAGACAAACTTCCACGTGGTGGTAGATTGCACCTGAGAGATATTCTCATTTGTAAAGAATTTTAGACGAATTTTAGTACGCAGATTCCAAGCGGCAGGCAGACAGAATTAGACATGAATAGTGGCCCTTTTCCAGGGGAAATGAAAGTCTGCAGGCCAGGTTCCTGATGTCAGTTTTTAGGAGGCCTTTTGCACTACAAGAACAGACAAACTTCCAACTGGTGGCATATTGCATCTTGGAGATATCCTCATTTGTATGTAATTTCTGTAGCCATAAGCCCAGTGGCCGGCAGACAGCATTAGACACGAACGGTGGCCCTTGTCCATGGGAAACCGAATTCTCCACTCCAGGCTCCTGATGTCTATTTGTAGGAGGCCTTTGGCACTACAGGGGCAGACAAACTTCCGTCAGGTGGTTGATTGCATCGGAGAGATTTCCCAATTTCTTTGGAATTTCAGCAGGCAGAAGCCCAGTGGCAGGCAGACAGCATTAGACATGAACGCTGGCCCTTTTCCATGGGAAAACAAAGTCTCCACCCCTGATTCCTGATGTCAGTTTTTTAGGCGGGCTTTGGTACTACAAGGGCAGAGAATCTTCTATCTGGTTGTAGATTGCACCTGGGAGATATCCTCATTTCTATGGAATTTTAGTGGAATTTTAATAGGAAGAAGCCCAGTGGCAAGCAGACAGCATTACACACGAACGGTGGCCCATTTTCATGGGAAACCAAAGTCGCCACTCCCGGTTCCTGATGTCAGTTTTTAGGAGGTTTTTGCCACTACAAGGGCAGGCAAACTTCCATCTGGTGGTAAATTGCATCTGCGAGATATCCTCATTTGTATGGAATTTTAGCAGGCATACGCCCAGTGGCAGGCACACAGCATTAGGCATGAACAGTGCCCTATTCCACGGGAAACCAAATTATACATCCCACGTTTAAGAAGTGAGTTTATAGGAGCCCTTTGGCACTACAAGGGCAGAGAAACTTCAAACCGGGAGTAGATTGCACCTGCAAGATATTCTCAATTTTATAGAATTTTAGAGGAATTTCAGTACGCCAAATCCCACCGGCAGGCACACAGAATTATACATGAATAGTGGCCTTTTCCAGGGGAAACCAAAGCCTCCAGGCCACGTTCCTGATGTCTGTTTTTAGGAGGCCTTTTGCACTACAAGAACAGACAACCTTCCGACTGGTGGCATATTGCATCTTGGAGATATCCTCATTTGTATGGAATTATAGTGGAATTAAAGTAGGCAGAAGCCCAGTGGCAAGTAGACAGCATTAAACACCAACGGTGGCCCATTTCCATGGGAAACCAAAGTCTCCTCCCCAGGTTCCTGATGTCAATTTGTAGGAAGCCTTTGGCTCTACAGGGGGAGACAAACTTCCATCTGGTGGTAGATTGCACCTGGGAGACATCCTCTTTGTAAGGAATTTTAGTGGGATTTTAATAGGCAGAAGCCTAGTGGCAGGAACACATCATTAAACACGAACGCTGGCCCATTTCCATGGGAAACCAAAGTCTCCACTCCAGGTTCCTGGTGTCAGTTTGTAGGAGGCCTTTGGAACTACAAGGGCAGATAAACTTCCAACTGGTGGTAGATTCCATCTGGGAGATATCCTCATTTCTCTGGAATTTCAGCAGGCATAAGCCCAGTGGCAGACAGACAGCATTAGACAGGAACGGTGGCCCTTTTCCATAGAAAACCAAAGTCTCCACCTCACGTTCCTGATGTCAGTTTGTAGGAGGCCTTTGGAACTACAAGGGCAGACAAACTTCCGTCAGGTGGTAGATTGCACCTGGGAGATATCCTCATTTGTAGAGAATTTTATTGGAATTCTAGTAGGCATAAGCCAAGTGGCTGGCAGAGAGCATTAGACACAAACGGTGGCCCATTTCCTTGGGAAACCAAAGTCTCCATCTCACGTTCCTGATGTCAGTTTGTAGGAGACCTTTGGTACTACAAGGGCAGACATACTTCTATCTTGTGGTTGATTGCATCGCAGAGATATCCTCATTTTTATGGAACTTCAGCAGTCATAACCACTGTACCAGGCAGACAGCATTAGACAGGAACAGTGGTCTTTTTCCATGGGAAACCAAAGTCTCCACACTACGTTCCCGATATCAGGTTTTAGGAGGTCTTTTGCAGTACATGGGAAGACAAACTTCCGTCTGTTGGTTTATTTCATCGGGGAGATATCCTCATTTGTATGGAATTTCAGCAGGCAGAAGCCCAGTGGCAGGCAGAGAGCATTAGACACGAACAGTGGCCCTTTTCCATGGGAAACCAAAATCTCCACCCCATGTTGCTGATGTCACTTTGTAGGAGGCGTTTTCCAATATAAGGGCAGAGAAACTTCCATCTGGTTGTAGATTGCACCTGGGAGATATCCTCATTTCTATGGAGTTTTAGTGGAATTTTAGTAGGAAGAAGCACAGTGGCAGGCAGACAGCATTAGACACGAACAATGGCCCATTTTTATGGGAAACCAAAGTCTCCACCCCACGTTCCTGATGTCCGTTTCTAAGAGGCCTTTGACACTACAAAGGTAGACAAACTTCCGTCTGGTGGTTGATTGCATCGGGGAGATATCCTCATTTGTATGGAACTTCAGCAGGTAGAAGCCCAGTGGCAGGCAGACAGCATTAGACATGAACGGTGGCCCTTTTCCCATGGGCAGCCAAAGTCTCCAAGCCACGTTCCTGATGTCAGGTTTTAGGAGGCCTTTGGCAGTACAAGGGCAAACAAACTTCCGTCTGGTGGCTGATTGCATCGGGGAGATATCCTCATTTGTATGGAATTTCAGCAGGTAAAAGCCCAGTGGCAGGCAGACAGCATTAGACACGAACGGTGGCCCTTTTCCATGGGAAAACAAAGTCTCCAACCCAGGCTCCTGATGTCAGTTTGTAGGAGGCCTTTGGCATAAAAAGGGCAGACAAACTTCCATCTGGTGGGAAATTGCATTTGGGAGATATCCTCATTTGTAGGGAATTTTGGTAGGCTTCTGCCCACTGGCAGGCAGACAGCATTAGACACGAACAGTGGCCCCTTTCCATGGAAAAACAAATTATCCATCCTATGTTCCTGATGTCAGTTTTTAGGAGGCTTTTGGCACTGCAAGGGCTGACAGACTTCCAGCTGGTGGTAGATTGCACCTGGGAGATATCCTCATTTTTATGGAATTTTAGTGGTATTTTAGTACTCAGAAGCCCAATGGCAGACAGACAGCATTAAACATGAATGGTGGGCCTTTTCTATAGGAAACCAAAGTCTCCAGGTGAGGTTCCGAATGTCAGTTTGAAGGAGGCCTTTGGCACTGCAAGAGCAGACAAATTTCCATCTGGTGGCATATTGCGTCTGGGAGATATCCTCATTTGTATGTAATTTCAGTAGTCATAAGTCAGTGGCAAGGAGACAGCATTAAACACCAAGGGTGGCCCTTTTCCATGGGAAACCAAAGCGTCCTCTCCAGGTTCCTGATGTCAGTTTGTAGGAGGCCGTTGCATTACAAGGGCAGACAAACTTTCAACTGGTGGTAGACTCCATCTGGGAGATATCCTCATTTTTATGGAATTTTACTAGGCATACGCCCAGTGGCAGGCACATAGCATTAGACAAAAAGGGTGGCCCATTTCCATGGGAAAACAAAGTCTCCACCGCACGCTCCTGATGTCAATTTTTAGGAGGCCTTTGGCACTTCAAGGGCAGACAAACTTCCACCTGGTGGTAGATTGCACCTGGGACTTATCAGCATTTGTATGGAACTGCAGCAGTCATAACCACAGTGCCAGGCAGACAGCATTAGACACGAACGGTGGCCCTTTTCCATGGGAAACCAAAGTCTACGCCCCAGGTTCCTGATGTTAATTTGTAGGAAGCCTTTAACACTACAAGGGCAGACATACTTCCATCTGGTGGTAGATTGCACCTGGGAGGTATCCTCATTTGTATGGAATTTTAGTGGAATTTTAGTAGGCATAAGCCCAGTATCTGGCAGACAGCATTACACACGAACAGTGGCCCTTTTCCATGGGAAACCAAAATCTCCACCCCATGTTGCTGATGTCACTTTGTAGGAGACGTTTTCCAATATAAGGGCAGAGAAACTTCCATCTGGTTGTAGATTGCACCTGGGAGATATCCTCATTTTTATGGAGTTTTAGTGGAATTTTAGTAGGAAGAAACCCCGTGGCAGGCAGACAGCATTAGACAAGAAAAATGGCCCATTTGATGGAAAACCAAAGTCTCCACCCCTCGTTCCTGATGTCCGTTTCTAGGAGGCCTTTGGCACTACAAGGGCAGACAAACTTCCGTCTGGTGGTTGATTGCATCGTTGAGATATCCTCATTTTTATGGAATTTCATCAGGTAGAAGCCCAGTGGCAGGCAGACAGCATTAGAGAGGAACGGTGGCCCTTTTCCATGGGAAAACAAAGTCTCCAACCAGGCTCCTGATGTCAGTTTTTAGTAGGCCTTTGGCATTAAAAGGGCAGACAAACTTCCATCTGGTGGGAAATTTTGTTAGGGAGATATCCTCATTTGTATGTAATTTCAGTAGTCATAAGCCCAGTGGCAAGGAGACAGCATTAAACAACAAGGGTGCCCCTTTTCCATGGGAAACCAAAGCCTCCTTTCCAGAATCCTGATGTCAGTTTGTAGGAGGCCTTTGGCATTACAAGGGCAGACAAACTTTCATCTGGTGGTAGACTCCATCGGGGAGATATCCTCATTTGTACGGGATTTTACTAGGCATAATCCCAGTGGCAGTCACATAGCATTAGACACAAACGGTGGCCCATTTCCATGGGAAAACAAAGTCTCCACCCCACGTTCCTGATGTCAATTTATAGAAGGCGTTTGGAACTACAAGGGCAGAAAAACTTCCATCTGGTGGTAGATTGCACCTGGGAGATATCCTCATTTCTCTGGAATTTTATTGGAATTTTATTACGAAGATCCCCAGTGGCAGGCAGACAGCTTTAGACACGAACGGTGGCCCATTTTTATGGGAAACCAAAGTCTCCACCCCACGTTCCTGATGTCCGTTACTAGGAGGCCTTCGGCAGTACAAGGGTAGACAAACTTCCACCTGGTGGTAGATTGCTCCTGGGAGATATCCTCATTTGTATGGACCTTCAGCAGTCATAACCACAGTGCCAGGCAGACAGCATTAGACAGGAACGGTGGTCCTTTTCCTAGGGAAACCAAAGTCTCCACACCACGTTCCCGATGTCAGGTTTTAGTAGGCCATTGACAGTACAAGGGCAGAAAAACTTCCGTCTGGTGGTTGATTGCATCGGGAAGATATCCACATTTGTATGGAATTTCAGCAGATAGAAGCCCAGTGGCAGGCAGACAGCATTAGACACGAACGGTGGCCCTTTTCCATGGGAAAACAAAGTCTCCAACCCAGGCTCCTGATGTCAGTTTGTAGGAGGCCTTTGGCACTACAAGGGCAGACAAACCTCCATCTCGTGGTGGATCGCACCTCGTAGATGTCCTTATTTGTATGGAATTTTAGTGGTATTTTAGTACTCAGAAGCCCAGTTGCAGACAGAGAGCATTAAACATGAACGGTGGGCCTTTTCCATAGGAAACCAAAGTCTCCACGCCAGGTTCCGAATGTCAGTATAAAGGAGGCCTTTGGCACTGCAAGAGCAGACAAACTTCCATCTGGTGGCATATTGCATCTGGGAGATATCCTCATTTGTATGTAATTTCTGTAGCCATAAGCCCAGTGGCCGGCAGACAGCATTAGACACGAACGGTGGCCCTTTTCCATGGGAAACCGAATTCTCCACTCCAGGCTCCTGATGTCAATTTGTAGGAGGCATTTGGCACTACAGGGGCAGACAAACTTCCATCAGCTGGTTGATTGCATCGGAGAGATTTCCAAATATCTTTGGAATTTCAGCAGGCAGAAGCCCAGTGGCAGGCAGACAGCATTAGACATGAACGCTGGCCCTTTTCCATGGGAAAACAAAGTCTCCACCCCTGGTTCCTGATGTCAGTTTTTTAGGAGGGCTTTGGTACTACAAGGGCAGAGAATCTTCCATCTGGTTGTGGATTGCACCTAGGAGATATCCTCATTTCTATGGAATTTTAGTGGAATTTTAATAGGAAGAAGCCCAGTGGCAAGCAGACAGCATTACACACGAACGGTGGCCCATTTCCATGGGAAACCAAAGTCGCCACTCCCGGTTCCTGATGTCAGTTTTTAGGAGGTTTTTGCCACTACAAGGGCAGGCAAACTTCCATCTGGTGGTAAATTGCATCTGCGAGATATCCTCATTTGTATGGAATTTTAGCAGGCATACGCCCAGTGGCAGGCACACAGCATTAGGCATGAACAGTGCCCTATTCCACGGGAAACCAAATTATACATCCCACGTTTAAGAAGTGAGTTTATAGGAGCCCTTTGGCACTACAAGGGCAGAGAAACTTCAAACCGGGAGTAGATTGCACCTGCAAGATATTCTCAATTTTATAGAATTTTAGAGGAATTTCAGTACGCCAAATCCCACCGGCAGGCACACAGAATTATACATGAATAGTGGCCTTTTCCAGGGGAAACCAAAGCCTCCAGGCCACGTTCCTGATGTCTGTTTTTAGGAGGCCTTTTGTACTACAAGAACAGACAACCTTCCGACTGGTGGCATATTGCATCTTGGAGATATCCTCATTTGTATGGAATTCTAGTGCAATCACAGTAGGCAGAAGCCCAGTGGCAAGTAGACAGCATTAAACACCAACGGTGGCCCATTTCCATGGGAAACCAAAGTCTCCTCCCCAGGTTCCTGATGTCAATTTGTAGGAAGCCTTTGGCTCTACAGGGGGAGACAAACTTCCATCTGGTGGTAGATTGCACCTGGGAGACATCCTCATTTGTAAGGAATTTTAGTGGGATTTTAATAGGCAGAAGCCTAGTGGCAGGAACACATCATTAAACACGAACGCTGGCCCATTTCCATGGGAAACCAAAGTCTCCACTCCAGGTTCCTGGTGTCAGTTTGTAGGAGGCCTTTGGAACTACAAGGGCAGATAAACTTCCAACTGGTGGTAGATTCCATCTGGGAGATATCCTCATTTCTCTGGAATTTCAGCAGGCATAAGCCCAGTGGCAGACAGACAGCATTAGACAGGAACGGTGGCCCTTTTCCATAGAAAACCAAAGTCTCCACCTCACGTTCCTGATGTCAGTTTGTAGGAGGCCTTTGGAACTACAAGGGCAGACAAACTTCCGTCAGGTGGTAGATTGCACCTGGGAGATATCCTCATTTGTAGAGAATTTTATTGGAATTCTAGTAGGCATAAGCCAAGTGGCTGGCAGAGAGCATTAGACACAAACGGTGGCCCATTTCCTTGGGAAACCAAAGTCTCCATCTCACGTTCCTGATGTCAGTTTGTAGGAGGCCTTTGGTACTACAAGGGCAGACATACTTCTATCTTGTGGTTGATTGCATCGCAGAGATATCCTCATTTTTATGGAACTTCAGCAGTCATAACCACTGTACCAGGCAGACAGCATTAGACAGGAACAGTGGTCTTTTTCCATGGGAAACCAAAGTCTCCACACTACGTTCCCGATATCAGGTTTTAGGAGGTCTTTTGCAGTACATGGGAAGACAAACTTCCGTCTGTTGGTTTATTTCATCGGGGAGATATCCTCATTTGTATGGAATTTCAGCAGGCAGAAGCCCAGTGGCAGGCAGAGAGCATTAGACACAAACGGTGGCCCTTTTCCATGGGAAACCGAAGTCTCCAACCCAGGCTTCTGATGTCGGTTTTCAGGAGGCCTTTGGCATTAAAAGTGTAGACAAACATCCATCTGGTGCGAAATTGCATTTGGGAGATATCCTCATACGTATGGAATTTTAGTAGGCATATACCCACTGGCAGGCAGCAGCATTAGACATGAACAATGGGCCTTTTCCATGGAAAAACAAATTATCCATCCTCACGTTCCTGATGTCATGTTTTAGGAGGCCTTTGGCACTACAAGAGCAGACAAACTTCCACGTGGTGGTAGATTGCACCTGAGAGATATTCTCATTTGTAAAGAATTTTAGACGAATTTTAGTACGCAGATTCCAAGCGGCAGGCAGACAGAATTAGACATGAATAGTGGCCCTTTTCCAGGGGAAATGAAAGTCTGCAGGCCAGGTTCCTGATGTCAGTTTTTAGGAGGCCTTTTGCACTACAAGAACAGACAAACTTCCAACTGGTGGCATATTGCATCTTGGAGATATCCTCATTTGTATGTAATTTCTGTAGCCATAAGCCCAGTGGCCGGCAGACAGCATTAGACACGAACGGTGGCCCTTGTCCATGGGAAACCGAATTCTCCACTCCAGGCTCCTGATGTCTATTTGTAGGAGGCCTTTGGCACTACAGGGGCAGACAAACTTCCGTCAGGTGGTTGATTGCATCGGAGAGATTTCCCAATTTCTTTGGAATTTCAGCAGGCAGAAGCCCAGTGGCAGGCAGACAGCATTAGACATGAACGCTGGCCCTTTTCCATGGGAAAACAAAGTCTCCACCCCTGATTCCTGATGTCAGTTTTTTAGGAGGGCTTTGGTACTACAAGGGCAGAGAATCTTCTATCTGGTTGTAGATTGCACCTGGGAGATATCCTCATTTCTATGGAATTTTAGTGGAATTTTAATAGGAAGAAGCCCAGTGGCAAGCAGACAGCATTACACACGAACGGTGGCCCATTTTCATGGGAAACCAAAGTCGCCACTCCCGGTTCCTGATGTCAGTTTTTAGGAGGTTTTTGCCACTACAAGGGCAGGCAAACTTCCATCTGGTGGTAAATTGCATCTGCGAGATATCCTCATTTGTATGGAATTTTAGCAGGCATACGCCCAGTGGCAGGCACACAGCATTAGGCATGAACAGTGCCCTATTCCACGGGAAACCAAATTATACATCCCACGTTTAAGAAGTGAGTTTATAGGAGCCCTTTGGCACTACAAGGGCAGAGAAACTTCAAACCGGGAGTAGATTGCACCTGCAAGATATTCTCAATTTTATAGAATTTTAGAGGAATTTCAGTACGCCAAATCCCACCGGCAGGCACACAGAATTATACATGAATAGTGGCCTTTTCCAGGGGAAACCAAAGCCTCCAGGCCACGTTCCTGATGTCTGTTTTTAGGAGGCCTTTTGCACTACAAGAACAGACAACCTTCCGACTGGTGGCATATTGCATCTTGGAGATATCCTCATTTGTATGGAATTATAGTGGAATTAAAGTAGGCAGAAGCCCAGTGGCAAGTAGACAGCATTAAACACCAACGGTGGCCCATTTCCATGGGAAACCAAAGTCTCCTCCCCAGGTTCCTGATGTCAATTTGTAGGAAGCCTTTGGCTCTACAGGGGGAGACAAACTTCCATCTGGTGGTAGATTGCACCTGGGAGACATCCTCATTTGTAAGGAATTTTAGTGGGATTTTAATAGGCAGAAGCCTAGTGGCAGGAACACATCATTAAACACGAACGCTGGCCCATTTCCATGGGAAACCAAAGTCTCCACTCCAGGTTCCTGGTGTCAGTTTGTAGGAGGCCTTTGGAACTACAAGGGCAGATAAACTTCCAACTGGTGGTAGATTCCATCTGGGAGATATCCTCATTTCTCTGGAATTTCAGCAGGCATAAGCCCAGTGGCAGACAGACAGCATTAGACAGGAACGGTGGCCCTTTTCCATAGAAAACCAAAGTCTCCACCTCACGTTCCTGATGTCAGTTTGTAGGAGGCCTTTGGAACTACAAGGGCAGACAAACTTCCGTCAGGTGGTAGATTGCACCTGGGAGATATCCTCATTTGTAGAGAATTTTATTGGAATTCTAGTAGGCATAAGCCAAGTGGCTGGCAGAGAGCATTAGACACAAACGGTGGCCCATTTCCTTGGGAAACCAAAGTCTCCATCTCACGTTCCTGATGTCAGTTTGTAGGAGACCTTTGGTACTACAAGGGCAGACATACTTCTATCTTGTGGTTGATTGCATCGCAGAGATATCCTCATTTTTATGGAACTTCAGCAGTCATAACCACTGTACCAGGCAGACAGCATTAGACAGGAACAGTGGTCTTTTTCCATGGGAAACCAAAGTCTCCACACTACGTTCCCGATATCAGGTTTTAGGAGGTCTTTTGCAGTACATGGGAAGACAAACTTCCGTCTGTTGGTTTATTTCATCGGGGAGATATCCTCATTTGTATGGAATTTCAGCAGGCAGAAGCCCAGTGGCAGGCAGAGAGCATTAGACACGAACAGTGGCCCTTTTCCATGGGAAACCAAAATCTCCACCCCATGTTGCTGATGTCACTTTGTAGGAGGCGTTTTCCAATATAAGGGCAGAGAAACTTCCATCTGGTTGTAGATTGCACCTGGGAGATATCCTCATTTCTATGGAGTTTTAGTGGAATTTTAGTAGGAAGAAGCACAGTGGCAGGCAGACAGCATTAGACACGAACAATGGCCCATTTTTATGGGAAACCAAAGTCTCCACCCCACGTTCCTGATGTCAGTTTTTAGGAGGCCTTTGGCACTAGAAGGGCAAACAAACTTCCAACTGGTGGGAGATTCCATCTGGGAAATATCCTCATTTGTGAGGAATTTCAGTAGGCATAACTCCAGTGGCAGGCAGACAGCATTAGACACGAACAGTGGCCCTTTTCCATGGGAAACCAAAATCTCCACCCCATGTTGCTGATGTCACTTTGTAGGAGGCGTTTTCCAATATAAGGGCAGAGAAACTTCCATCTGGTTGTAGATTGCACCTGGGAGATATCCTCATTTCTATGGAGTTTTAGTGGAATTTTAGTAGGAAGAAGCACAGTGGCAGGCAGACAGCATTAGACACGAACAATGGCCCATTTTTATGGGAAACCAAAGTCTCCACCCCACGTTCCTGATGTCCGTTTCTAAGAGGCCTTTGACACTACAAAGGTAGACAAACTTCCGTCTGGTGGTTGATTGCATCGGGGAGATATCCTCATTTGTATGGAACTTCAGCAGGTAGAAGCCCAGTGGCAGGCAGACAGCATTAGACATGAACGGTGGCCCTTTTCCCATGGGCAGCCAAAGTCTCCAAGCCACGTTCCTGATGTCAGGTTTTAGGAGGCCTTTGGCAGTACAAGGGCAAACAAACTTCCGTCTGGTGGCTGATTGCATCGGGGAGATATCCTCATTTGTATGGAATTTCAGCAGGTAAAAGCCCAGTGGCAGGCAGACAGCATTAGACACGAACGGTGGCCCTTTTCCATGGGAAAACAAAGTCTCCAACCCAGGCTCCTGATGTCAGTTTGTAGGAGGCCTTTGGCATAAAAAGGGCAGACAAACTTCCATCTGGTGGGAAATTGCATTTGGGAGATATCCTCATTTGTAGGGAATTTTGGTAGGCTTCTGCCCACTGGCAGGCAGACAGCATTAGACACGAACAGTGGCCCCTTTCCATGGAAAAACAAATTATCCATCCTATGTTCCTGATGTCAGTTTTTAGGAGGCTTTTGGCACTGCAAGGGCTGACAGACTTCCAGCTGGTGGTAGATTGCACCTGGGAGATATCCTCATTTTTATGGAATTTTAGTGGTATTTTAGTACTCAGAAGCCCAATGGCAGACAGACAGCATTAAACATGAATGGTGGGCCTTTTCTATAGGAAACCAAAGTCTCCAGGTGAGGTTCCGAATGTCAGTTTGAAGGAGGCCTTTGGCACTGCAAGAGCAGACAAATTTCCATCTGGTGGCATATTGCGTCTGGGAGATATCCTCATTTGTATGTAATTTCAGTAGTCATAAGTCAGTGGCAAGGAGACAGCATTAAACACCAAGGGTGGCCCTTTTCCATGGGAAACCAAAGCGTCCTCTCCAGGTTCCTGATGTCAGTTTGTAGGAGGCCGTGGCATTACAAGGGCAGACAAACTTTCAACTGGTGGTAGACTCCATCTGGGAGATATCCTCATTTTTATGGAATTTTACTAGGCATACGCCCAGTGGCAGGCACATAGCATTAGACAAAAAGGGTGGCCCATTTCCATGGGAAAACAAAGTCTCCACCGCACGCTCCTGATGTCAATTTTTAGGAGGCCTTTGGCACTTCAAGGGCAGACAAACTTCCACCTGGTGGTAGATTGCACCTGGGACTTATCAGCATTTGTATGGAACTGCAGCAGTCATAACCACAGTGCCAGGCAGACAGCATTAGACACGAACGGTGGCCCTTTTCCATGGGAAACCAAAGTCTACGCCCCAGGTTCCTGATGTTAATTTGTAGGAAGCCTTTAACACTACAAGGGCAGACATACTTCCATCTGGTGGTAGATTGCACCTGGGAGGTATCCTCATTTGTATGGAATTTTAGTGGAATTTTAGTAGGCATAAGCCCAGTATCTGGCAGACAGCATTACACACGAACAGTGGCCCTTTTCCATGGGAAACCAAAATCTCCACCCCATGTTGCTGATGTCACTTTGTAGGAGACGTTTTCCAATATAAGGGCAGAGAAACTTCCATCTGGTTGTAGATTGCACCTGGGAGATATCCTCATTTTTATGGAGTTTTAGTGGAATTTTAGTAGGAAGAAACCCCGTGGCAGGCAGACAGCATTAGACAAGAAAAATGGCCCATTTGATGGAAAACCAAAGTCTCCACCCCTCGTTCCTGATGTCCGTTTCTAGGAGGCCTTTGGCACTACAAGGGCAGACAAACTTCCGTCTGGTGGTTGATTGCATCGTTGAGATATCCTCATTTTTATGGAATTTCATCAGGTAGAAGCCCAGTGGCAGGCAGACAGCATTAGAGAGGAACGGTGGCCCTTTTCCATGGGAAAACAAAGTCTCCAACCAGGCTCCTGATGTCAGTTTTTAGTAGGCCTTTGGCATTAAAAGGGCAGACAAACTTCCATCTGGTGGGAAATTTTGTTAGGGAGATATCCTCATTTGTATGTAATTTCAGTAGTCATAAGCCCAGTGGCAAGGAGACAGCATTAAACAACAAGGGTGCCCCTTTTCCATGGGAAACCAAAGCCTCCTTTCCAGAATCCTGATGTCAGTTTGTAGGAGGCCTTTGGCATTACAAGGGCAGACAAACTTTCATCTGGTGGTAGACTCCATCGGGGAGATATCCTCATTTGTACGGGATTTTACTAGGCATAATCCCAGTGGCAGTCACATAGCATTAGACACAAACGGTGGCCCATTTCCATGGGAAAACAAAGTCTCCACCCCACGTTCCTGATGTCAATTTATAGAAGGCGTTTGGAACTACAAGGGCAGAAAAACTTCCATCTGGTGGTAGATTGCACCTGGGAGATATCCTCATTTCTCTGGAATTTTATTGGAATTTTATTACGAAGATCCCCAGTGGCAGGCAGACAGCTTTAGACACGAACGGTGGCCCATTTTTATGGGAAACCAAAGTCTCCACCCCACGTTCCTGATGTCCGTTACTAGGAGGCCTTCGGCAGTACAAGGGTAGACAAACTTCCACCTGGTGGTAGATTGCTCCTGGGAGATATCCTCATTTGTATGGACCTTCAGCAGTCATAACCACAGTGCCAGGCAGACAGCATTAGACAGGAACGGTGGTCCTTTTCCTAGGGAAACCAAAGTCTCCACACCACGTTCCCGATGTCAGGTTTTAGTAGGCCATTGACAGTACAAGGGCAGAAAAACTTCCGTCTGGTGGTTGATTGCATCGGGAAGATATCCACATTTGTATGGAATTTCAGCAGATAGAAGCCCAGTGGCAGGCAGACAGCATTAGACACGAACGGTGGCCCTTTTCCATGGGAAAACAAAGTCTCCAACCCAGGCTCCTGATGTCAGTTTGTAGGAGGCCTTTGGCACTACAAGGGCAGACAAACCTCCATCTCGTGGTGGATCGCACCTCGTAGATGTCCTTATTTGTATGGAATTTTAGTGGTATTTTAGTACTCAGAAGCCCAGTTGCAGACAGAGAGCATTAAACATGAACGGTGGGCCTTTTCCATAGGAAACCAAAGTCTCCACGCCAGGTTCCGAATGTCAGTATAAAGGAGGCCTTTGGCACTGCAAGAGCAGACAAACTTCCATCTGGTGGCATATTGCATCTGGGAGATATCCTCATTTGTATGTAATTTCTGTAGCCATAAGCCCAGTGGCCGGCAGACAGCATTAGACACGAACGGTGGCCCTTTTCCATGGGAAACCGAATTCTCCACTCCAGGCTCCTGATGTCAATTTGTAGGAGGCATTTGGCACTACAGGGGCAGACAAACTTCCATCAGCTGGTTGATTGCATCGGAGAGATTTCCAAATATCTTTGGAATTTCAGCAGGCAGAAGCCCAGTGGCAGGCAGACAGCATTAGACATGAACGCTGGCCCTTTTCCATGGGAAAACAAAGTCTCCACCCCTGGTTCCTGATGTCAGTTTTTTAGGAGGGCTTTGGTACTACAAGGGCAGAGAATCTTCCATCTGGTTGTGGATTGCACCTAGGAGATATCCTCATTTCTATGGAATTTTAGTGGAATTTTAATAGGAAGAAGCCCAGTGGCAAGCAGACAGCATTACACACGAACGGTGGCCCATTTCCATGGGAAACCAAAGTCGCCACTCCCGGTTCCTGATGTCAGTTTTTAGGAGGTTTTTGCCACTACAAGGGCAGGCAAACTTCCATCTGGTGGTAAATTGCATCTGCGAGATATCCTCATTTGTATGGAATTTTAGCAGGCATACGCCCAGTGGCAGGCACACAGCATTAGGCATGAACAGTGCCCTATTCCACGGGAAACCAAATTATACATCCCACGTTTAAGAAGTGAGTTTATAGGAGCCCTTTGGCACTACAAGGGCAGAGAAACTTCAAACCGGGAGTAGATTGCACCTGCAAGATATTCTCAATTTTATAGAATTTTAGAGGAATTTCAGTACGCCAAATCCCACCGGCAGGCACACAGAATTATACATGAATAGTGGCCTTTTCCAGGGGAAACCAAAGCCTCCAGGCAAGGTTCCTGATGTCTGTTTTTAGGAGGCCTTTTGTACTACAAGAACAGACAACCTTCCGACTGGTGGCATATTGCATCTTGGAGATATCCTCATTTGTATGGAATTCTAGTGCAATCACAGTAGGCAGAAGCCCAGTGGCAAGTAGACAGCATTAAACACCAACGGTGGCCCATTTCCATGGGAAACCAAAGTCTCCTCCCCAGGTTCCTGATGTCAATTTGTAGGAAGCCTTTGGCTCTACAGGGGGAGACAAACTTCCATCTGGTGGTAGATTGCACCTGGGAGACATCCTCATTTGTAAGGAATTTTAGTGGGATTTTAATAGGCAGAAGCCTAGTGGCAGGAACACATCATTAAACACGAACGCTGGCCCATTTCCATGGGAAACCAAAGTCTCCACTCCAGGTTCCTGGTGTCAGTTTGTAGGAGGCCTTTGGAACTACAAGGGCAGATAAACTTCCAACTGGTGGTAGATTCCATCTGGGAGATATCCTCATTTCTCTGGAATTTCAGCAGGCATAAGCCCAGTGGCAGACAGACAGCATTAGACAGGAACGGTGGCCCTTTTCCATAGAAAACCAAAGTCTCCACCTCACGTTCCTGATGTCAGTTTGTAGGAGGCCTTTGGAACTACAAGGGCAGACAAACTTCCGTCAGGTGGTAGATTGCACCTGGGAGATATCCTCATTTGTAGAGAATTTTATTGGAATTCTAGTAGGCATAAGCCAAGTGGCTGGCAGAGAGCATTAGACACAAACGGTGGCCCATTTCCTTGGGAAACCAAAGTCTCCATCTCACGTTCCTGATGTCAGTTTGTAGGAGGCCTTTGGTACTACAAGGGCAGACATACTTCTATCTTGTGGTTGATTGCATCGCAGAGATATCCTCATTTTTATGGAACTTCAGCAGTCATAACCACTGTACCAGGCAGACAGCATTAGACAGGAACAGTGGTCTTTTTCCATGGGAAACCAAAGTCTCCACACTACGTTCCCGATATCAGGTTTTAGGAGGTCTTTTGCAGTACATGGGAAGACAAACTTCCGTCTGTTGGTTTATTTCATCGGGGAGATATCCTCATTTGTATGGAATTTCAGCAGGCAGAAGCCCAGTGGCAGGCAGAGAGCATTAGACACAAACGGTGGCCCTTTTCCATGGGAAACCGAAGTCTCCAACCCAGGCTTCTGATGTCGGTTTTCAGGAGGCCTTTGGCATTAAAAGTGTAGACAAACATCCATCTGGTGCGAAATTGCATTTGGGAGATATCCTCATACGTATGGAATTTTAGTAGGCATATACCCACTGGCAGGCAGCAGCATTAGACATGAACAATGGGCCTTTTCCATGGAAAAACAAATTATCCATCCTCACGTTCCTGATGTCATGTTTTAGGAGGCCTTTGGCACTACAAGAGCAGACAAACTTCCACGTGGTGGTAGATTGCACCTGAGAGATATTCTCATTTGTAAAGAATTTTAGACGAATTTTAGTACGCAGATTCCAAGCGGCAGGCAGACAGAATTAGACATGAATAGTGGCCCTTTTCCAGGGGAAATGAAAGTCTGCAGGCCAGGTTCCTGATGTCAGTTTTTAGGAGGCCTTTTGCACTACAAGAACAGACAAACTTCCAACTGGTGGCATATTACATCTTGGAGATATCCTCATTTGTATGTAATTTCTGTAGCCATAAGCCCAGTGGCCGGCAGACAGCATTAGACACGAACGGTGGCCCTTGTCCATGGGAAACCGAATTCTCCACTCCAGGCTCCTGATGTCTATTTGTAGGAGGCCTTTGGCACTACAGGGGCAGACAAACTTCCGTCAGGTGGTTGATTGCATCGGAGAGATTTCCCAATTTCTTTGGAATTTCAGCAGGCAGAAGCCCAGTGGCAGGCAGACAGCATTAGACATGAACGCTGGCCCTTTTCCATGGGAAAACAAAGTCTCCACCCCTGATTCCTGATGTCAGTTTTTTAGGAGGGCTTTGGTACTACAAGGGCAGAGAATCTTCTATCTGGTTGTAGATTGCACCTGGGAGATATCCTCATTTCTATGGAATTTTAGTGGAATTTTAATAGGAAGAAGCCCAGTGGCAAGCAGACAGCATTACACACGAACGGTGGCCCATTTTCATGGGAAACCAAAGTCGCCACTCCCGGTTCCTGATGTCAGTTTTTAGGAGGTTTTTGCCACTACAAGGGCAGGCAAACTTCCATCTGGTGGTAAATTGCATCTGCGAGATATCCTCATTTGTATGGAATTTTAGCAGGCATACGCCCAGTGGCAGGCACACAGCATTAGGCATGAACAGTGCCCTATTCCACGGGAAACCAAATTATACATCCCACGTTTAAGAAGTGAGTTTATAGGAGCCCTTTGGCACTACAAGGGCAGAGAAACTTCAAACCGGGAGTAGATTGCACCTGCAAGATATTCTCAATTTTATAGAATTTTAGAGGAATTTCAGTACGCCAAATCCCACCGGCAGGCACACAGAATTATACATGAATAGTGGCCTTTTCCAGGGGAAACCAAAGCCTCCAGGCAAGGTTCCTGATGTCTGTTTTTAGGAGGCCTTTTGTACTACAAGAACAGACAACCTTCCGACTGGTGGCATATTGCATCTTGGAGATATCCTCATTTGTATGGAATTCTAGTGCAATCACAGTAGGCAGAAGCCCAGTGGCAAGTAGACAGCATTAAACACCAACGGTGGCCCATTTCCATGGGAAACCAAAGTCTCCTCCCCAGGTTCCTGATGTCAATTTGTAGGAAGCCTTTGGCTCTACAGGGGGAGACAAACTTCCATCTGGTGGTAGATTGCACCTGGGAGACATCCTCATTTGTAAGGAATTTTAGTGGGATTTTAATAGGCAGAAGCCTAGTGGCAGGAACACATCATTAAACACGAACGCTGGCCCATTTCCATGGGAAACCAAAGTCTCCACTCCAGGTTCCTGGTGTCAGTTTGTAGGAGGCCTTTGGAACTACAAGGGCAGATAAACTTCCAACTGGTGGTAGATTCCATCTGGGAGATATCCTCATTTCTCTGGAATTTCAGCAGGCATAAGCCCAGTGGCAGACAGACAGCATTAGACAGGAACGGTGGCCCTTTTCCATAGAAAACCAAAGTCTCCACCTCACGTTCCTGATGTCAGTTTGTAGGAGGCCTTTGGAACTACAAGGGCAGACAAACTTCCGTCAGGTGGTAGATTGCACCTGGGAGATATCCTCATTTGTAGAGAATTTTATTGGAATTCTAGTAGGCATAAGCCAAGTGGCTGGCAGAGAGCATTAGACACAAACGGTGGCCCATTTCCTTGGGAAACCAAAGTCTCCATCTCACGTTCCTGATGTCAGTTTGTAGGAGGCCTTTGGTACTACAAGGGCAGACATACTTCTATCTTGTGGTTGATTGCATCGCAGAGATATCCTCATTTTTATGGAACTTCAGCAGTCATAACCACTGTACCAGGCAGACAGCATTAGACAGGAACAGTGGTCTTTTTCCATGGGAAACCAAAGTCTCCACACTACGTTCCCGATATCAGGTTTTAGGAGGTCTTTTGCAGTACATGGGAAGACAAACTTCCGTCTGTTGGTTTATTTCATCGGGGAGATATCCTCATTTGTATGGAATTTCAGCAGGCAGAAGCCCAGTGGCAGGCAGAGAGCATTAGACACAAACGGTGGCCCTTTTCCATGGGAAACCGAAGTCTCCAACCCAGGCTTCTGATGTCGGTTTTCAGGAGGCCTTTGGCATTAAAAGTGTAGACAAACATCCATCTGGTGCGAAATTGCATTTGGGAGATATCCTCATACGTATGGAATTTTAGTAGGCATATACCCACTGGCAGGCAGCAGCATTAGACATGAACAATGGGCCTTTTCCATGGAAAAACAAATTATCCATCCTCACGTTCCTGATGTCATGTTTTAGGAGGCCTTTGGCACTACAAGAGCAGACAAACTTCCACGTGGTGGTAGATTGCACCTGAGAGATATTCTCATTTGTAAAGAATTTTAGACGAATTTTAGTACGCAGATTCCAAGCGGCAGGCAGACAGAATTAGACATGAATAGTGGCCCTTTTCCAGGGGAAATGAAAGTCTGCAGGCCAGGTTCCTGATGTCAGTTTTTAGGAGGCCTTTTGCACTACAAGAACAGACAAACTTCCAACTGGTGGCATATTACATCTTGGAGATATCCTCATTTGTATGTAATTTCTGTAGCCATAAGCCCAGTGGCCGGCAGACAGCATTAGACACGAACGGTGGCCCTTGTCCATGGGAAACCGAATTCTCCACTCCAGGCTCCTGATGTCTATTTGTAGGAGGCCTTTGGCACTACAGGGGCAGACAAACTTCCGTCAGGTGGTTGATTGCATCGGAGAGATTTCCCAATTTCTTTGGAATTTCAGCAGGCAGAAGCCCAGTGGCAGGCAGACAGCATTAGACATGAACGCTGGCCCTTTTCCATGGGAAAACAAAGTCTCCACCCCTGATTCCTGATGTCAGTTTTTTAGGAGGGCTTTGGTACTACAAGGGCAGAGAATCTTCTATCTGGTTGTAGATTGCACCTGGGAGATATCCTCATTTCTATGGAATTTTAGTGGAATTTTAATAGGAAGAAGCCCAGTGGCAAGCAGACAGCATTACACACGAACGGTGGCCCATTTTCATGGGAAACCAAAGTCGCCACTCCCGGTTCCTGATGTCAGTTTTTAGGAGGTTTTTGCCACTACAAGGGCAGGCAAACTTCCATCTGGTGGTAAATTGCATCTGCGAGATATCCTCATTTGTATGGAATTTTAGCAGGCATACGCCCAGTGGCAGGCACACAGCATTAGGCATGAACAGTGCCCTATTCCACGGGAAACCAAATTATACATCCCACGTTTAAGAAGTGAGTTTATAGGAGCCCTTTGGCACTACAAGGGCAGAGAAACTTCAAACCGGGAGTAGATTGCACCTGCAAGATATTCTCAATTTTATAGAATTTTAGAGGAATTTCAGTACGCCAAATCCCACCGGCAGGCACACAGAATTATACATGAATAGTGGCCTTTTCCAGGGGAAACCAAAGCCTCCAGGCAAGGTTCCTGATGTCTGTTTTTAGGAGGCCTTTTGTACTACAAGAACAGACAACCTTCCGACTGGTGGCATATTGCATCTTGGAGATATCCTCATTTGTATGGAATTCTAGTGCAATCACAGTAGGCAGAAGCCCAGTGGCAAGTAGACAGCATTAAACACCAACGGTGGCCCATTTCCATGGGAAACCAAAGTCTCCTCCCCAGGTTCCTGATGTCAATTTGTAGGAAGCCTTTGGCTCTACAGGGGGAGACAAACTTCCATCTGGTGGTAGATTGCACCTGGGAGACATCCTCTTTGTAAGGAATTTTAGTGGGATTTTAATAGGCAGAAGCCTAGTGGCAGGAACACATCATTAAACACGAACGCTGGCCCATTTCCATGGGAAACCAAAGTCTCCACTCCAGGTTCCTGGTGTCAGTTTGTAGGAGGCCTTTGGAACTACAAGGGCAGATAAACTTCCAACTGGTGGTAGATTCCATCTGGGAGATATCCTCATTTCTCTGGAATTTCAGCAGGCATAAGCCCAGTGGCAGACAGACAGCATTAGACAGGAACGGTGGCCCTTTTCCATAGAAAACCAAAGTCTCCACCTCACGTTCCTGATGTCAGTTTGTAGGAGGCCTTTGGAACTACAAGGGCAGACAAACTTCCGTCAGGTGGTAGATTGCACCTGGGAGATATCCTCATTTGTAGAGAATTTTATTGGAATTCTAGTAGGCATAAGCCAAGTGGCTGGCAGAGAGCATTAGACACAAACGGTGGCCCATTTCCTTGGGAAACCAAAGTCTCCATCTCACGTTCCTGATGTCAGTTTGTAGGAGACCTTTGGTACTACAAGGGCAGACATACTTCTATCTTGTGGTTGATTGCATCGCAGAGATATCCTCATTTTTATGGAACTTCAGCAGTCATAACCACTGTACCAGGCAGACAGCATTAGACAGGAACAGTGGTCTTTTTCCATGGGAAACCAAAGTCTCCACACTACGTTCCCGATATCAGGTTTTAGGAGGTCTTTTGCAGTACATGGGAAGACAAACTTCCGTCTGTTGGTTTATTTCATCGGGGAGATATCCTCATTTGTATGGAATTTCAGCAGGCAGAAGCCCAGTGGCAGGCAGAGAGCATTAGACACAAACGGTGGCCCTTTTCCATGGGAAACCGAAGTCTCCAACCCAGGCTTCTGATGTCGGTTTTCAGGAGGCCTTTGGCATTAAAAGTGTAGACAAACATCCATCTGGTGCGAAATTGCATTTGGGAGATATCCTCATACGTATGGAATTTTAGTAGGCATATACCCACTGGCAGGCAGCAGCATTAGACATGAACAATGGGCCTTTTCCATGGAAAAACAAATTATCCATCCTCACGTTCCTGATGTCATGTTTTAGGAGGCCTTTGGCACTACAAGAGCAGGCAAACTTCCACGTGGTGGTAGATTGCACCTGAGAGATATTCTCATTTGTAAAGAATTTTAGACGAATTTTAGTACGCAGATTCCAAGCGGCAGGCAGACAGAATTAGACATGAATAGTGGCCCTTTTCCAGGGGAAATGAAAGTCTGCAGGCCAGGTTCCTGATGTCAGTTTTTAGGAGGCCTTTTGCACTACAAGAACAGACAAACTTCCAACTGGTGGCATATTGCATCTTGGAGATATCCTCATTTGTATGTAATTTCTGTAGCCATAAGCCCAGTGGCCGGCAGACAGCATTAGACACGAACGGTGGCCCTTGTCCATGGGAAACCGAATTCTCCACTCCAGGCTCCTGATGTCTATTTGTAGGAGGCCTTTGGCACTACAGGGGCAGACAAACTTCCGTCAGGTGGTTGATTGCATCGGAGAGATTTCCCAATTTCTTTGGAATTTCAGCAGGCAGAAGCCCAGTGGCAGGCAGACAGCATTAGACATGAACGCTGGCCCTTTTCCATGGGAAAACAAAGTCTCCACCCCTGATTCCTGATGTCAGTTTTTTAGGAGGGCTTTGGTACTACAAGGGCAGAGAATCTTCTATCTGGTTGTAGATTGCACCTGGGAGATATCCTCATTTCTATGGAATTTTAGTGGAATTTTAATAGGAAGAAGCCCAGTGGCAAGCAGACAGCCTTACACACGAACGGTGGCCCATTTGTATGGGAAACCAAAGTGGCCACTCCCGGTTCCTGATGTCAGTTTTTAGGAGGCCTTTGCCACTACAAGGGCAGGCAAACTTCCATCTGGTGGTAAATTGCATCTGCGAGATATGCTCATTTGTATGGAGATTTAGCAGGCATATGCCCAGTGGCAGGCACACAGCATTAGGCATGAACAGTGCCCTATTCCACGGGAAACCAAATTATACATCCTACGTTGTGGAGAGAATGTGAATTGGAAGGGACAGACTGCGTTTGCGGAAGACGAATCGGGTTGTAACGCGAAGCAGGGCCAGGCACATCCCTCTCCAGAGATAACCTTTATCTCAAGGTCACAGACCCCTCTCTCTTTCCTTGCATACCAGTACTTTTCCACTACTCTTAAGAAACTAGTAAGACCCCCTATGACGTAGCGAAACCCAGAAGGTACTTAAACCCTGTGTTTTAGATAATAAACGCTTTTGACCAAACACATCACATTGGTGTTAACTGAGTCATTTGCCCGAACCCCACGCTCGCAGCTCGTGGTGGTCGTGTCTTCAATTAAACCCAGGCCACCAAGGCGATGGCTGAATAAGCCGCAACACTACGTTTAAGAAGAGAGTTTATAGGAGCCCTTTGGCACAACAAGGGCAGAGAAACTTCAAACCGGGAGTAGATTGCACCTGCGAGATATTCTCAATTTTATAGAATTTTAGAGGAATTTCAGTCCGCCGAATCCCACCGGCAGGCACACAGAATTAGACATGAATAGCGGCCTTTTCCAGGGGAAACCAAAGTCTCCAGGCCAGGTTCCTGATGTCAGCTTTTAGGAGGCCTTTTGCACTACAAGAACAGACAAACTTCCGACTGGTGGCATATTGCATCTTGGAGATATCCTCATTTGTATGGAATTGTAGTGGAATTAAAGTAGGCAGAAGCCCAGTGGCAAGTAGACAGCATTAAACACCAACGGTGGCCCATTTCCATGGGAAACCAAAGTCTCCACCCCACGTTCATGATGTCCGTTTCTAGGAGGCCTTTGGAACTACAAGAGCAGACAAACTTCCAACTGGTGGCATATTGCATCTGGGAGATATCCTCATTTGTATGTAATTTCTGTAGCCATAAGCCCAGTGGCCGGCAGACAGCATTAGACACGAACGGTGGCCCTTTTCCATGGGAAACCGAATTCTCCACTCCAGGCTCCTGATGTCAATTTGTAGGAGGCCTTTGGCACTACAGGGGCAGACAAACTTCCATCAGCTGGTTGATTGCATCGGAGAGATTTCCAAATATCTTTGGAATTTCAGCAGGCAGAAGCCCAGTGGCAGGCAGACAGCATTAGACATGAACGCTGGCCCTTTTCCATGGGAAAACAAAGTCTCCACCCCTGCTTCCTGATGTCAGTTTTTTAGGAGGGCTTTGGTACTACAAGGGCAGAGAATCTTCCATCTGGTTGTGGATTGCACCTAGGAGATATCCTCATTTCTATGGAATTTTAGTGGAATTTTAATAGGAAGAAGCCCAGTGGCAAGCAGACAGCCTTACACACGAACGGTGGCCCATTTTCATGGGAAACCAAAGTCGCCACTCCCGGTTCCTGATGTCAGTTTTTAGGAGGTTTTTGCCACTACAAGGGCAGGCAAACTTCCATCTGGTGGTAAATTGCATCTGCGAGATATCCTCATTTGTATGGAATTTTAGCAGGCATACGCCCAGTGGCAGGCACACAGCATTAGGCATGAACAGTGCCCTATTCCACGGGAAACCAAATTATACATCCCACGTTTAAGAAGTGAGTTTATAGGAGCCCTTTGGCACTACAAGGGCAGAGAAACTTCAAACCGGGAGTAGATTGCACCTGCAAGATATTCTCAATTTTATAGAATTTTAGAGGAATTTCAGTACGCCAAATCCCACCGGCAGGCACACAGAATTATACATGAATAGTGGCCTTTTCCAGGGGAAACCAAAGCCTCCAGGCCACGTTCCTGATGTCTGTTTTTAGGAGGCCTTTTGCACTACAAGAACAGACAACCTTCCGACTGGTGGCATATTGCATCTTGGAGATATCCTCATTTGTATGGAATTATAGTGGAATTAAAGTAGGCAGAAGCCCAGTGGCAAGTAGACAGCATTAAACACCAACGGTGGCCCATTTCCATGGGAAACCAAAGTCTCCTCCCCAGGTTCCTGATGTCAATTTGTAGGAAGCCTTTGGCTCTACAGGGGGAGACAAACTTCCATCTGGTGGTAGATTGCACCTGGGAGACATCCTCTTTGTAAGGAATTTTAGTGGGATTTTAATAGGCAGAAGCCTAGTGGCAGGAACACATCATTAAACACGAACGCTGGCCCATTTCCATGGGAAACCAAAGTCTCCACTCCAGGTTCCTGGTGTCAGTTTGTAGGAGGCCTTTGGAACTACAAGGGCAGATAAACTTCCAACTGGTGGTAGATTCCATCTGGGAGATATCCTCATTTCTCTGGAATTTCAGCAGGCATAAGCCCAGTGGCAGACAGACAGCATTAGACAGGAACGGTGGCCCTTTTCCATAGAAAACCAAAGTCTCCACCTCACGTTCCTGATGTCAGTTTGTAGGAGGCCTTTGGAACTACAAGGGCAGACAAACTTCCGTCAGGTGGTAGATTGCACCTGGGAGATATCCTCATTTGTAGAGAATTTTATTGGAATTCTAGTAGGCATAAGCCAAGTGGCTGGCAGAGAGCATTAGACACAAACGGTGGCCCATTTCCTTGGGAAACCAAAGTCTCCATCTCACGTTCCTGATGTCAGTTTGTAGGAGACCTTTGGTACTACAAGGGCAGACATACTTCTATCTTGTGGTTGATTGCATCGCAGAGATATCCTCATTTTTATGGAACTTCAGCAGTCATAACCACTGTACCAGGCAGACAGCATTAGACAGGAACAGTGGTCTTTTTCCATGGGAAACCAAAGTCTCCACACTACGTTCCCGATATCAGGTTTTAGGAGGTCTTTTGCAGTACATGGGAAGACAAACTTCCGTCTGTTGGTTTATTTCATCGGGGAGATATCCTCATTTGTATGGAATTTCAGCAGGCAGAAGCCCAGTGGCAGGCAGAGAGCATTAGACACAAACGGTGGCCCTTTTCCATGGGAAACCGAAGTCTCCAACCCAGGCTTCTGATGTCGGTTTTCAGGAGGCCTTTGGCATTAAAAGTGTAGACAAACATCCATCTGGTGCGAAATTGCATTTGGGAGATATCCTCATACGTATGGAATTTTAGTAGGCATATACCCACTGGCAGGCAGCAGCATTAGACATGAACAATGGGCCTTTTCCATGGAAAAACAAATTATCCATCCTCACGTTCCTGATGTCATGTTTTAGGAGGCCTTTGGCACTACAAGAGCAGACAAACTTCCACGTGGTGGTAGATTGCACCTGAGAGATATTCTCATTTGTAAAGAATTTTAGACGAATTTTAGTACGCAGATTCCAAGCGGCAGGCAGACAGAATTAGACATGAATAGTGGCCCTTTTCCAGGGGAAATGAAAGTCTGCAGGCCAGGTTCCTGATGTCAGTTTTTAGGAGGCCTTTTGCACTACAAGAACAGACAAACTTCCAACTGGTGGCATATTGCATCTTGGAGATATCCTCATTTGTATGTAATTTCTGTAGCCATAAGCCCAGTGGCCGGCAGACAGCATTAGACACGAACGGTGGCCCTTGTCCATGGGAAACCGAATTCTCCACTCCAGGCTCCTGATGTCTATTTGTAGGAGGCCTTTGGCACTACAGGGGCAGACAAACTTCCGTCAGGTGGTTGATTGCATCGGAGAGATTTCCCAATTTCTTTGGAATTTCAGCAGGCAGAAGCCCAGTGGCAGGCAGACAGCATTAGACATGAACGCTGGCCCTTTTCCATGGGAAAACAAAGTCTCCACCCCTGATTCCTGATGTCAGTTTTTTAGGAGGGCTTTGGTACTACAAGGGCAGAGAATCTTCCATCTGGTTGTAGATTGCACCTGGGAGATATCCTCATTTCTATGGAATTTTAGTGGAATTTTAATAGGAAGAAGCCCAGTGGCAAGCAGACAGCATTACACACGAACGGTGGCCCATTTTCATGGGAAACCAAAGTCGCCACTCCCGGTTCCTGATGTCAGTTTTTAGGAGGTTTTTGCCACTACAAGGGCAGGCAAACTTCCATCTGGTGGTAAATTGCATCTGCGAGATATCCTCATTTGTATGGAATTTTAGCAGGCATACGCCCAGTGGCAGGCACACAGCATTAGGCATGAACAGTGCCCTATTCCACGGGAAACCAAATTATACATCCCACGTTTAAGAAGTGAGTTTATAGGAGCCCTTTGGCACTACAAGGGCAGAGAAACTTCAAACCGGGAGTAGATTGCACCTGCAAGATATTCTCAATTTTATAGAATTTTAGAGGAATTTCAGTACGCCAAATCCCACTGGCAGGCACACAGAATTATACATGAATAGTGGCCTTTTCCAGGGGAAACCAAAGCCTCCAGGCCACGTTCCTGATGTCTGTTTTTAGGAGGCCTTTTGCACTACAAGAACAGACAACCTTCCGACTGGTGGCATATTGCATCTTGGAGATATCCTCATTTGTATGGAATTATAGTGGAATTAAAGTAGGCAGAAGCCCAGTGGCAAGTAGACAGCATTAAACACCAACGGTGGCCCATTTCCATGGGAAACCAAAGTCTCCTCCCCAGGTTCCTGATGTCAATTTGTAGGAAGCCTTTGGCTCTACAGGGGGAGACAAACTTCCATCTGGTGGTAGATTGCACCTGGGAGACATCCTCTTTGTAAGGAATTTTAGTGGGATTTTAATAGGCAGAAGCCTAGTGGCAGGAACACATCATTAAACACGAACGCTGGCCCATTTCCATGGGAAACCAAAGTCTCCACTCCAGGTTCCTGGTGTCAGTTTGTAGGAGGCCTTTGGAACTACAAGGGCAGATAAACTTCCAACTGGTGGTAGATTCCATCTGGGAGATATCCTCATTTCTCTGGAATTTCAGCAGGCATAAGCCCAGTGGCAGACAGACAGCATTAGACAGGAACGGTGGCCCTTTTCCATAGAAAACCAAAGTCTCCACCTCACGTTCCTGATGTCAGTTTGTAGGAGGCCTTTGGAACTACAAGGGCAGACAAACTTCCGTCAGGTGGTAGATTGCACCTGGGAGATATCCTCATTTGTAGAGAATTTTATTGGAATTCTAGTAGGCATAAGCCAAGTGGCTGGCAGAGAGCATTAGACACAAACGGTGGCCCATTTCCTTGGGAAACCAAAGTCTCCATCTCACGTTCCTGATGTCAGTTTGTAGGAGACCTTTGGTACTACAAGGGCAGACATACTTCTATCTTGTGGTTGATTGCATCGCAGAGATATCCTCATTTTTATGGAACTTCAGCAGTCATAACCACTGTACCAGGCAGACAGCATTAGACAGGAACAGTGGTCTTTTTCCATGGGAAACCAAAGTCTCCACACTACGTTCCCGATATCAGGTTTTAGGAGGTCTTTTGCAGTACATGGGAAGACAAACTTCCGTCTGTTGGTTTATTTCATCGGGGAGATATCCTCATTTGTATGGAATTTCAGCAGGCAGAAGCCCAGTGGCAGGCAGAGAGCATTAGACACAAACGGTGGCCCTTTTCCATGGGAAACCGAAGTCTCCAACCCAGGCTTCTGATGTCGGTTTTCAGGAGGCCTTTGGCATTAAAAGTGTAGACAAACATCCATCTGGTGCGAAATTGCATTTGGGAGATATCCTCATACGTATGGAATTTTAGTAGGCATATACCCACTGGCAGGCAGCAGCATTAGACATGAACAATGGGCCTTTTCCATGGAAAAACAAATTATCCATCCTCACGTTCCTGATGTCATGTTTTAGGAGGCCTTTGGCACTACAAGAGCAGACAAACTTCCACGTGGTGGTAGATTGCACCTGAGAGATATTCTCATTTGTAAAGAATTTTAGACGAATTTTAGTACGCAGATTCCAAGCGGCAGGCAGACAGAATTAGACATGAATAGTGGCCCTTTTCCAGGGGAAATGAAAGTCTGCAGGCCAGGTTCCTGATGTCAGTTTTTAGGAGGCCTTTTGCACTACAAGAACAGACAAACTTCCAACTGGTGGCATATTGCATCTTGGAGATATCCTCATTTGTATGTAATTTCTGTAGCCATAAGCCCAGTGGCCGGCAGACAGCATTAGACACGAACGGTGGCCCTTGTCCATGGGAAACCGAATTCTCCACTCCAGGCTCCTGATGTCTATTTGTAGGAGGCCTTTGGCACTACAGGGGCAGACAAACTTCCGTCAGGTGGTTGATTGCATCGGAGAGATTTCCCAATTTCTTTGGAATTTCAGCAGGCAGAAGCCCAGTGGCAGGCAGACAGCATTAGACATGAACGCTGGCCCTTTTCCATGGGAAAACAAAGTCTCCACCCCTGATTCCTGATGTCAGTTTTTTAGGAGGGCTTTGGTACTACAAGGGCAGAGAATCTTCTGTCTGGTTGTAGATTGCACCTGGGAGATATCCTCATTTCTATGGAATTTTAGTGGAATTTTAATAGGAAGAAGCCCAGTGGCAAGCAGACAGCCTTACACACGAACGGTGGCCCATTTGTATGGGAAACCAAAGTGGCCACTCCCGGTTCCTGATGTCAGTTTTTAGGAGGCCTTTGCCACTACAAGGGCAGGCAAACTTCCATCTGGTGGTAAATTGCATCTGCGAGATATGCTCATTTGTATGGAGATTTAGCAGGCATATGCCCAGTGGCAGGCACACAGCATTAGGCATGAACAGTGCCCTATTCCACGGGAAACCAAATTATACATCCTACGTTGTGGAGAGAATGTGAATTGGAAGGGACAGACTGCGTTTGCGGAAGACGAATCGGGTTGTAACGCGAAGTAGGGCCAGGCACATCCCTCTCCAGAGATAACCTTTATCTCAAGGTCACAGACCCCTCTCTCTTTCCTTGCATACCAGTACTTTTCCACTACTCTTAAGAAACTAGTAAGACCCCCTATGACGTAGCGAAACCCAGAAGGTACTTAAACCCTGTGTTTTAGATAATAAACGCTTTTGACCAAACACATCACATTGGTGTTAACTGAGTCATTTGCCCGAACCCCACGCTCGCAGCTCGTGGTGGTCGTGTCTTCAATTAAACCCAGGCCACCAAGGCGATGGCTGAATAAGCCGCAACACTACGTTTAAGAAGAGAGTTTATAGGAGCCCTTTGGCACAACAAGGGCAGAGAAACTTCAAACCGGGAGTAGATTGCACCTGCGAGATATTCTCAATTTTATAGAATTTTAGAGGAATTTCAGTCCGCCGAATCCCACCGGCAGGCACACAGAATTAGACATGAATAGCGGCCTTTTCCAGGGGAAACCAAAGTCTCCAGGCCAGGTTCCTGATGTCAGCTTTTAGGAGGCCTTTTGCACTACAAGAACAGACAAACTTCCGACTGGTGGCATATTGCATCTTGGAGATATCCTCATTTGTATGGAATTATAGTGGAATTAAAGTAGGCAGAAGCCCAGTGGCAAGTAGACAGCATTAAACACCAACGGTGGCCCATTTCCATGGGAAACCAAAGTCTCCACCCCACGTTCATGATGTCCGTTTCTAGGAGGCCTTTGGAACTACAAGAGCAGACAAACTTCCAACTGGTGGCATATTGCATCTGGGAGATATCCTCATTTGTATGTAATTTCTGTAGCCATAAGCCCAGTGGCCGGCAGACAGCATTAGACACGAACGGTGGCCCTTTTCCATGGGAAACCGAATTCTCCACTCCAGGCTCCTGATGTCAATTTGTAGGAGGCCTTTGGCACTACAGGGGCAGACAAACTTCCATCAGCTGGTTGATTGCATCGGAGAGATTTCCAAATATCTTTGGAATTTCAGCAGGCAGAAGCCCAGTGGCAGGCAGACAGCATTAGACATGAACGCTGGCCCTTTTCCATGGGAAAACAAAGTCTCCACCCCTGCTTCCTGATGTCAGTTTTTTAGGAGGGCTTTGGTACTACAAGGGCAGAGAATCTTCCATCTGGTTGTGGATTGCACCTAGGAGATATCCTCATTTCTATGGAATTTTAGTGGAATTTTAATAGGAAGAAGCCCAGTGGCAAGCAGACAGCCTTACACACGAACGGTGGCCCATTTTCATGGGAAACCAAAGTCGCCACTCCCGGTTCCTGATGTCAGTTTTTAGGAGGTTTTTGCCACTACAAGGGCAGGCAAACTTCCATCTGGTGGTAAATTGCATCTGCGAGATATCCTCATTTGTATGGAATTTTAGCAGGCATACGCCCAGTGGCAGGCACACAGCATTAGGCATGAACAGTGCCCTATTCCACGGGAAACCAAATTATACATCCCACGTTTAAGAAGTGAGTTTATAGGAGCCCTTTGGCACTACAAGGGCAGAGAAACTTCAAACCGGGAGTAGATTGCACCTGCAAGATATTCTCAATTTTATAGAATTTTAGAGGAATTTCAGTACGCCAAATCCCACCGGCAGGCACACAGAATTATACATGAATAGTGGCCTTTTCCAGGGGAAACCAAAGCCTCCAGGCCACGTTCCTGATGTCTGTTTTTAGGAGGCCTTTTGCACTACAAGAACAGACAACCTTCCGACTGGTGGCATATTGCATCTTGGAGATATCCTCATTTGTATGGAATTATAGTGGAATTAAAGTAGGCAGAAGCCCAGTGGCAAGTAGACAGCATTAAACACCAACGGTGGCCCATTTCCATGGGAAACCAAAGTCTCCTCCCCAGGTTCCTGATGTCAATTTGTAGGAAGCCTTTGGCTCTACAGGGGGAGACAAACTTCCATCTGGTGGTAGATTGCACCTGGGAGACATCCTCTTTGTAAGGAATTTTAGTGGGATTTTAATAGGCAGAAGCCTAGTGGCAGGAACACATCATTAAACACGAACGCTGGCCCATTTCCATGGGAAACCAAAGTCTCCACTCCAGGTTCCTGGTGTCAGTTTGTAGGAGGCCTTTGGAACTACAAGGGCAGATAAACTTCCAACTGGTGGTAGATTCCATCTGGGAGATATCCTCATTTCTCTGGAATTTCAGCAGGCATAAGCCCAGTGGCAGACAGACAGCATTAGACAGGAACGGTGGCCCTTTTCCATAGAAAACCAAAGTCTCCACCTCACGTTCCTGATGTCAGTTTGTAGGAGGCCTTTGGAACTACAAGGGCAGACAAACTTCCGTCAGGTGGTAGATTGCACCTGGGAGATATCCTCATTTGTAGAGAATTTTATTGGAATTCTAGTAGGCATAAGCCAAGTGGCTGGCAGAGAGCATTAGACACAAACGGTGGCCCATTTCCTTGGGAAACCAAAGTCTCCATCTCACGTTCCTGATGTCAGTTTGTAGGAGACCTTTGGTACTACAAGGGCAGACATACTTCTATCTTGTGGTTGATTGCATCGCAGAGATATCCTCATTTTTATGGAACTTCAGCAGTCATAACCACTGTACCAGGCAGACAGCATTAGACAGGAACAGTGGTCTTTTTCCATGGGAAACCAAAGTCTCCACACTACGTTCCCGATATCAGGTTTTAGGAGGTCTTTTGCAGTACATGGGAAGACAAACTTCCGTCTGTTGGTTTATTTCATCGGGGAGATATCCTCATTTGTATGGAATTTCAGCAGGCAGAAGCCCAGTGGCAGGCAGAGAGCATTAGACACAAACGGTGGCCCTTTTCCATGGGAAACCGAAGTCTCCAACCCAGGCTTCTGATGTCGGTTTTCAGGAGGCCTTTGGCATTAAAAGTGTAGACAAACATCCATCTGGTGCGAAATTGCATTTGGGAGATATCCTCATACGTATGGAATTTTAGTAGGCATATACCCACTGGCAGGCAGCAGCATTAGACATGAACAATGGGCCTTTTCCATGGAAAAACAAATTATCCATCCTCACGTTCCTGATGTCATGTTTTAGGAGGCCTTTGGCACTACAAGAGCAGACAAACTTCCACGTGGTGGTAGATTGCACCTGAGAGATATTCTCATTTGTAAAGAATTTTAGACGAATTTTAGTACGCAGATTCCAAGCGGCAGGCAGACAGAATTAGACATGAATAGTGGCCCTTTTCCAGGGGAAATGAAAGTCTGCAGGCCAGGTTCCTGATGTCAGTTTTTAGGAGGCCTTTTGCACTACAAGAACAGACAAACTTCCAACTGGTGGCATATTGCATCTTGGAGATATCCTCATTTGTATGTAATTTCTGTAGCCATAAGCCCAGTGGCCGGCAGACAGCATTAGACACGAACGGTGGCCCTTGTCCATGGGAAACCGAATTCTCCACTCCAGGCTCCTGATGTCTATTTGTAGGAGGCCTTTGGCACTACAGGGGCAGACAAACTTCCGTCAGGTGGTTGATTGCATCGGAGAGATTTCCCAATTTCTTTGGAATTTCAGCAGGCAGAAGCCCAGTGGCAGGCAGACAGCATTAGACATGAACGCTGGCCCTTTTCCATGGGAAAACAAAGTCTCCACCCCTGATTCCTGATGTCAGTTTTTTAGGAGGGCTTTGGTACTACAAGGGCAGAGAATCTTCCATCTGGTTGTAGATTGCACCTGGGAGATATCCTCATTTCTATGGAATTTTAGTGGAATTTTAATAGGAAGAAGCCCAGTGGCAAGCAGACAGCATTACACACGAACGGTGGCCCATTTTCATGGGAAACCAAAGTCGCCACTCCCGGTTCCTGATGTCAGTTTTTAGGAGGTTTTTGCCACTACAAGGGCAGGCAAACTTCCATCTGGTGGTAAATTGCATCTGCGAGATATCCTCATTTGTATGGAATTTTAGCAGGCATACGCCCAGTGGCAGGCACACAGCATTAGGCATGAACAGTGCCCTATTCCACGGGAAACCAAATTATACATCCCACGTTTAAGAAGTGAGTTTATAGGAGCCCTTTGGCACTACAAGGGCAGAGAAACTTCAAACCGGGAGTAGATTGCACCTGCAAGATATTCTCAATTTTATAGAATTTTAGAGGAATTTCAGTACGCCAAATCCCACTGGCAGGCACACAGAATTATACATGAATAGTGGCCTTTTCCAGGGGAAACCAAAGCCTCCAGGCCACGTTCCTGATGTCTGTTTTTAGGAGGCCTTTTGCACTACAAGAACAGACAACCTTCCGACTGGTGGCATATTGCATCTTGGAGATATCCTCATTTGTATGGAATTATAGTGGAATTAAAGTAGGCAGAAGCCCAGTGGCAAGTAGACAGCATTAAACACCAACGGTGGCCCATTTCCATGGGAAACCAAAGTCTCCTCCCCAGGTTCCTGATGTCAATTTGTAGGAAGCCTTTGGCTCTACAGGGGGAGACAAACTTCCATCTGGTGGTAGATTGCACCTGGGAGACATCCTCTTTGTAAGGAATTTTAGTGGGATTTTAATAGGCAGAAGCCTAGTGGCAGGAACACATCATTAAACACGAACGCTGGCCCATTTCCATGGGAAACCAAAGTCTCCACTCCAGGTTCCTGGTGTCAGTTTGTAAGAGGCCTTTGGAACTACAAGGGCAGATAAACTTCCAACTGGTGGTAGATTCCATCTGGGAGATATCCTCATTTCTCTGGAATTTCAGCAGGCATAAGCCCAGTGGCAGACAGACAGCATTAGACAGGAACGGTGGCCCTTTTCCATAGAAAACCAAAGTCTCCACCTCACGTTCCTGATGTCAGTTTGTAGGAGGCCTTTGGAACTACAAGGGCAGACAAACTTCCGTCAGGTGGTAGATTGCACCTGGGAGATATCCTCATTTGTAGAGAATTTTATTGGAATTCTAGTAGGCATAAGCCAAGTGGCTGGCAGAGAGCATTAGACACAAACGGTGGCCCATTTCCTTGGGAAACCAAAGTCTCCATCTCACGTTCCTGATGTCAGTTTGTAGGAGACCTTTGGTACTACAAGGGCAGACATACTTCTATCTTGTGGTTGATTGCATCGCAGAGATATCCTCATTTTTATGGAACTTCAGCAGTCATAACCACTGTACCAGGCAGACAGCATTAGACAGGAACAGTGGTCTTTTTCCATGGGAAACCAAAGTCTCCACACTACGTTCCCGATATCAGGTTTTAGGAGGTCTTTTGCAGTACATGGGAAGACAAACTTCCGTCTGTTGGTTTATTTCATCGGGGAGATATCCTCATTTGTATGGAATTTCAGCAGGCAGAAGCCCAGTGGCAGGCAGAGAGCATTAGACACAAACGGTGGCCCTTTTCCATGGGAAACCGAAGTCTCCAACCCAGGCTTCTGATGTCGGTTTTCAGGAGGCCTTTGGCATTAAAAGTGTAGACAAACATCCATCTGGTGCGAAATTGCATTTGGGAGATATCCTCATACGTATGGAATTTTAGTAGGCATATACCCACTGGCAGGCAGCAGCATTAGACATGAACAATGGGCCTTTTCCATGGAAAAACAAATTATCCATCCTCACGTTCCTGATGTCATGTTTTAGGAGGCCTTTGGCACTACAAGAGCAGACAAACTTCCACGTGGTGGTAGATTGCACCTGAGAGATATTCTCATTTGTAAAGAATTTTAGACGAATTTTAGTACGCAGATTCCAAGCGGCAGGCAGACAGAATTAGACATGAATAGTGGCCCTTTTCCAGGGGAAATGAAAGTCTGCAGGCCAGGTTCCTGATGTCAGTTTTTAGGAGGCCTTTTGCACTACAAGAACAGACAAACTTCCAACTGGTGGCATATTGCATCTGGGAGATATCCTCATTTGTATGTAATTTCTGTAGCCATAAGCCCAGTGGCCGGCAGACAGCATTAGACACGAACGGTGGCCCTTGTCCATGGGAAACCGAATTCTCCACTCCAGGCTCCTGATGTCTATTTGTAGGAGGCCTTTGGCACTACAGGGGCAGACAAACTTCCGTCAGGTGGTTGATTGCATCGGAGAGATTTCCCAATTTCTTTGGAATTTCAGCAGGCAGAAGCCCAGTGGCAGGCAGACAGCATTAGACATGAACGCTGGCCCTTTTCCATGGGAAAACAAAGTCTCCACCCCTGATTCCTGATGTCAGTTTTTTAGGAGGGCTTTGGTACTACAAGGGCAGAGAATCTTCTATCTGGTTGTAGATTGCACCTGGGAGATATCCTCATTTCTATGGAATTTTAGTGGAATTTTAATAGGAAGAAGCCCAGTGGCAAGCAGACAGCCTTACACACGAACGGTGGCCCATTTGTATGGGAAACCAAAGTGGCCACTCCCGGTTCCTGATGTCAGTTTTTAGGAGGCCTTTGCCACTACAAGGGCAGGCAAACTTCCATCTGGTGGTAAATTGCATCTGCGAGATATGCTCATTTGTATGGAGATTTAGCAGGCATATGCCCAGTGGCAGGCACACAGCATTAGGCATGAACAGTGCCCTATTCCACGGGAAACCAAATTATACATCCTACGTTGTGGAGAGAATGTGAATTGGAAGGGACAGACTGCGTTTGCGGAAGACGAATCGGGTTGTAACGCGAAGTAGGGCCAGGCACATCCCTCTCCAGAGATAACCTTTATCTCAAGGTCACAGACCCCTCTCTCTTTCCTTGCATACCAGTACTTTTCCACTACTCTTAAGAAACTAGTAAGACCCCCTATGACGTAGCGAAACCCAGAAGGTACTTAAACCCTGTGTTTTAGATAATAAACGCTTTTGACCAAACACATCACATTGGTGTTAACTGAGTCATTTGCCCGAACCCCACGCTCGCAGCTCGTGGTGGTCGTGTCTTCAATTAAACCCAGGCCACCAAGGCGATGGCTGAATAAGCCGCAACACTACGTTTAAGAAGAGAGTTTATAGGAGCCCTTTGGCACAACAAGGGCAGAGAAACTTCAAACCGGGAGTAGATTGCACCTGCGAGATATTCTCAATTTTATAGAATTTTAGAGGAATTTCAGTCCGCCGAATCCCACCGGCAGGCACACAGAATTAGACATGAATAGCGGCCTTTTCCAGGGGAAACCAAAGTCTCCAGGCCAGGTTCCTGATGTCAGCTTTTAGGAGGCCTTTTGCACTACAAGAACAGACAAACTTCCGACTGGTGGCATATTGCATCTTGGAGATATCCTCATTTGTATGGAATTATAGTGGAATTAAAGTAGGCAGAAGCCCAGTGGCAAGTAGACAGCATTAAACACCAACGGTGGCCCATTTCCATGGGAAACCAAAGTCTCCACCCCACGTTCATGATGTCCGTTTCTAGGAGGCCTTTGGAACTACAAGAGCAGACAAACTTCCAACTGGTGGCATATTGCATCTGGGAGATATCCTCATTTGTATGTAATTTCTGTAGCCATAAGCCCAGTGGCCGGCAGACAGCATTAGACACGAACGGTGGCCCTTTTCCATGGGAAACCGAATTCTCCACTCCAGGCTCCTGATGTCAATTTGTAGGAGGCCTTTGGCACTACAGGGGCAGACAAACTTCCATCAGCTGGTTGATTGCATCAGAGAGATTTCCAAATATCTTTGGAATTTCAGCAGGCAGAAGCCCAGTGGCAGGCAGACAGCATTAGACATGAACGCTGGCCCTTTTCCATGGGAAAACAAAGTCTCCACCCCTGCTTCCTGATGTCAGTTTTTTAGGAGGGCTTTGGTACTACAAGGGCAGAGAATCTTCCATCTGGTTGTGGATTGCACCTAGGAGATATCCTCATTTCTATGGAGTTTTAGTGGAATTTTAATAGGAAGAAGCCCAGTGGCAAGCAGACAGCCTTACACACGAACGGTGGCCCATTTTCATGGGAAACCAAAGTCGCCACTCCCGGTTCCTGATGTCAGTTTTTAGGAGGTTTTTGCCACTACAAGGGCAGGCAAACTTCCATCTGGTGGTAAATTGCATCTGCGAGATATCCTCATTTGTATGGAATTTTAGCAGGCATACGCCCAGTGGCAGGCACACAGCATTAGGCATGAACAGTGCCCTATTCCACAGGAAACCAAATTATACATCCCACGTTTAAGAAGTGAGTTTATAGGAGCCCTTTGGCACTACAAGGGCAGAGAAACTTCAAACCGGGAGTAGATTGCACCTGCAAGATATTCTCAATTTTATAGAATTTTAGAGGAATTTCAGTACGCCAAATCCCACCGGCAGGCACACAGAATTATACATGAATAGTGGCCTTTTCCAGGGGAAACCAAAGCCTCCAGGCCACGTTCCTGATGTCTGTTTTTAGGAGGCCTTTTGCACTACAAGAACAGACAACCTTCCGACTGGTGGCATATTGCATCTTGGAGATATCCTCATTTGTATGGAATTATAGTGGAATTAAAGTAGGCAGAAGCCCAGTGGCAAGTAGACAGCATTAAACACCAACGGTGGCCCATTTCCATGGGAAACCAAAGTCTCCTCCCCAGGTTCCTGATGTCAATTTGTAGGAAGCCTTTGGCTCTACAGGGGGAGACAAACTTCCATCTGGTGGTAGATTGCACCTGGGAGAAATCCTCATTTGTAAGGAATTTTAGTGGGATTTTAATAGGCAGAAGCCTAGTGGCAGGAACACATCATTAGACACGAACGCTGGCCCATTTCCATGGGAAACCAAAGTCTCCACTCCAGGTTCCTGGTGTCAGTTTGTAGGAGGCCTTTGGAACTACAAGGGCAGATAAACTTCCAACTGGTGGTAGATTCCATCTGGGAGATATCCTCATTTCTCTGGAATTTCAGCAGGCATAAGCCCAGTGGCAGACAGACAGCATTAGACAGGAACGGTGGCCCTTTTCCATAGAAAACCAAAATCTCCAGCCCACGTTACTGATGTCAATTTGCAGGAGGCCTTTGGCACTACAAGGGCTACATACTTCCATCTCGTTGTATATTCCATCAGGGAGATATCCTTCTTTGTATGGAATTTTACTGGAATTTTAGTATGCAGAAGCCGAGTAGCCAGCAAACAGCATCAGACAAGAACGGTGGCCCATTTCCTTGGGAAATAAAAGTCTCCACCCCACATTCCTGATGTCCGTTTGTAGGAGGCCTTTGGCACTACAAGGCCAGGAAAATTTCCAACTGGTGGTAGATTGCATCTGGGAGACATCCTCATTTGTATGCAATTTTAGCTGCCATAAGCCCAGTGGCAGGCAGACAGCATTAGATTTGAACGGTGGCCCTTTTCCATGGGAAACCAAAGTCTCCACCTCACGTTCCTGATGAAAATTTGTAGGAGGCCTTTGGAATTACACGGGAAGACAAACTTCCATCTGGTAGTAGATTGTTCCTGGGAGATATCCTCATTTCTATGCAATTTTAGAAGGCAGAACCACAGTGGCAGGTAGACTGCATTAGACACGAACGGTGGCCCTTTTCCATGGGAAACCGAAGTCTCCAACCCAGGCTCCTGATGTCAGTTTGTAGGAGGCCTTTGGCACTACAAGGGCAGACAAACCTCCATCTCGTGGTGGATCGCACCTCGTAGATGTCCTTATTTGTATGGAATTTTAGTGGTATTTTAGTACTCAGAAGCCCAGTTGCAGACAGAGAGCATTAAACATGAACGGTGGGCCTTTTCCATAGGAAACCAAAGTCTCCACGCCAGGTTCGGAATGTCAGTATAAAGGAGGCCTTTGGCACTGCAAGAGCAGACAAACTTCCATCTGGTGGCATATTGCATCTGGGAGATATCCTCATTTGTATGGAACTTCAGCAGTCATAACCACAGTGCCAGGCAGACAGCATTAGACAGGAACGGTGGCCCCTTTCCATGGGAAACCAATGTCTTCACTCCAGGTTCCTGATGTCTGTGTGTTGGAGGCCTTAACACTGCAAGGGCAGACAAACATCCAAGTCGTGGTGGATTCGATCTGGGAGATATCCCCATTTGTATGGAACTTAAGACGGCATAAGCCCAGTGGCCGGCAGACAGCATTAGACAAAAACGGTGGCATTTTTCCATGGGAAACCAAAGTCTCCACCTCACGTTCCTGATGTCAGTTTGTAAGAGGCCTTAGGCACTACAAAGGCAAAGGAAAATTCATCTGGTGGTAGATTGCACCAGGGAGATATCCTCTATTGAATGGAATTTTAGTGGAATTTTAGTCGGCAGAATCCGAAAAGTCGCCAGATAGCATTAGACAAGAACGGTGGCCCTTTTCCATGGGAAACCAAAGTCTCCATCTCACGTTCCTGATGTCAGTTTGTAGGATGCCTTTGGCACTACAAAGGCAGATAAACTTCCATCTGGTGGTAGATTCCATCTGGGAGATATCCTCATTTTTGTGGAATTTCAGCAGGCATGAGCCTAGTTCCAGGCAGACTGCATTAGACACTAACGGTGACCCTTTTCAATGGGACACCAAAGTCTCCACCTCACGTTCCTTATGTCAGTTTATAGGAGGCCTTTGGAACTACAAGGGCACACAAACTTCCATCTCTTGGGAGAATGCAACTGCGAGATATCCTCATTTGCATGGAATTTAAGTGGAATTCTTGTGGGCAGAATCCCAGCGGCAGATAGCGAGCATTAGACACGAACGGTGGCCCTTTTCCATGGGATATCAACGTCTCCACCTCACGATTTTTATATCAGTTACTACGAGGCCTTTGGCACTACAAGGGAAGACAAAATTCCATCTGCTGGTAGATTCCACCTGGCAGATATCCTCTGTTGTATGGAATTTCAGCAGGCATATGCCCAGTTGCAGGCAGACAGCATTAGACACGAACGGTGGCCCTTTTCCATGGGAAACCTAAGTGTCCACCCTACGTTTAAAATGTCATTTTATACAAGGCTTTTGGCACTACAAGGGCAGAGGAACTTTCATCTGGTGGTAGATTGAACCAGGGAGGTATCCTCATTTGTATGGAATTTTAGTGGAATTTTAGTAGGAAGAAGCCCAGTTGCAGGCAGACAGCATTAGACAGGAACGGCCCTTTTCCATGGAAAACCAAAGTCTCCACCCCCCATTCCTGATGTAAATTTATACGAGGCTTTTGGCACGATAAGGGCAGACAATCTTCCAACTGGTGGTAGATTGCACGTGAGAGATGTCTTCATTTGCATGGAATTTTAGTGGAATTTTAGTAGGCAGAATCCCAATGATCGGCAGAGAGCATAAAACACAAACGGTGTCCCTTTTCCATCAGACACGAAGGTCTCTACCCCAGTCTCCTGATGTCAGTTTCTGGGAAGCTTTTGGCACTACAAGGCTAGAAAAACTTCCACCTGGTGGTAGAGTGCATCTGGGAGATATCCTCATTTGTATGCAATTTTAGCAGGCAGAAGCCCAGTGGCAGGCAGACAGCATTAGACAGAAACAGTGGCCATTTTCCATGGGAAACAAAAGTCTCCATCTCACATTCCTGATGTCAATTTGTAGGAGGCCTTTGGCATTACAAGGGCAAACAAAACTCCATCTCGTGGGAGAATGCAACAGCGAGATATCCTCATTTGCATGGAATTTAAGTGGAATTCTTGTGGGCAGGATCCCAGCGGCAAATAGAGAGCATTAGACACAAACGGTGGCTCTTTTCCATGGGACACCAAAGCAGGGTTATGCCTGCTAAAATTCCATACAAATGAGAATATCTCGCAGATGCAATTTACCACAAGATGGAAGTTTGCCTGACCTTGTAGTGGCAAAGGCCTACTAAAATCTGACATCGGGAACGTGGTGTGGAGACTTTGGTTTCCCATGGAAAAGGACTACCGTTCGTGTCTAATGCTGTCTGCCTGGCACTGTGGTTATGACTGCTGAAGTTCCATACAAATGAGGTTATCTCCCAGGTGCAATCTACAACCAGGTGGAAGTTTGTCTGCCCTTGTAGTGCCAAAGGCCTCCTAAAAAGGAACATCAGAAACGCGGGCTGGAGACTTTGGTTTCCCATAGAAATGGGCCACCGTTCGTGTCTAATGCTGTCTGCCTACCACTGGCCTACTTCCTACTAAAATTCCACTAAAATTCCAAAAAAATGAGGATATCTCCCAGGTGCAATCTACAACCAGATGGAAGTTTCTCTGCCCTTATATTGGAAAACACCTCTTACAAAGTGACATCAGCAACGTGGGGTGGAGAGTTTGAATTCCCATGGAAAAGGGCCACCGTTCGTGTCTAACGATGTCTGCCTCCCACTGGGGTTATGCCTGCTGAAATTCCATACAAATGAGGATATCTCCCAGATGGAATCTACCACCAGTTGGAAGTTTGTCTGCCCTTATAGTGCCAAAGTCCTCCTAAAAACTGACATCAGGAACGTGGGCTGTAGACTTTGTTTTCCCAAGGAAATTGGCCACCATTCGAGTCTAATGCTGTCTGCCTGCCACTGGGCTTCTGCCTGCTGAAATTCCAAAGATATTTGGAAATCTCTCCGATGCAATCAACCACCAGACGGAAGTTTGTCTGCCCTTGTAATGCCAAAGGCCTCTTAAACACTGACATCAGGAACCTGGAGTGGAGACTTTGGTTTCCCATGGAAATGGGCCACCGTTCGTTCCTAATGCTGTCTGCCTGCCACTGGGTTTCTTCCTACTAAAATTCCACTAAAATTCCATAGAAATAAGGATATCTTCCAAGTGCAATCTACAACCAGATAAAAGAATCTCTGCCCTTGTAGTACCAAAGCTCTCCTAAAAAATTGACATCAGGAGCCTGGAGTGGAGACTTTGGTTTCCCATGGAAAAGGGTCAGCGTTCGTGTCTAATGCTGTCTGCCTGCCACTGGGCTTATGGCTACTGAAATTACATACAAATGAGGATATCACCCAGATGCAATATGCCACCAGTTGCAAGTTTGTCTGCTCTTGTAGTGCCAAAGGCATCCTAGAAACGGACATCAGGAACGTGGGGTGGAGATTTTGGTTTCCCATGGAAATGGGCCACCGTTGGTGTTTAATGCTGTCGACATGCCACTGGGCTTCTGTCACTTTAATTCCACTAAAATTCCATACAAATGAGGATATCTCCAAGATGCAATATGCCACCAGTTGGAAGTTTGTCTGTTCTTGTAGTGCAAAAGGCCTCATAAAAACTGACATCAGGAACCTGATCTGGAGACTTTGTTTTCCCCTGGAAAAGGGCCACTCTTCATGTCTAATTCTGTGTGCCTGCTGCGGCGATTCTGCGTACTAAAATTGCTCTAAAATTCTATACAAATGAGAATATCTCGCAGGTGCAATCTGCCCCCGGTTTGAAGTTTTCTGCCCTTCTAGTGCCAAAGGGCTCCTATAAACTGACATCTGAAACGTAGGATGGATGATTTGGTTTCCCATGGAAAAAGGCCACTGTTCATGCCTAATGCTGTGTGCCTGCCACTGGGCGTATGCCTGCTAAAATTCTATGCAAATGAGGATATCTCGCAGATGCCATTTACCACCAGATGAAAGTTTGCCTGCCCTTGTAGGGGCAAAGGCCTCCTAAAATCTGACATCGGGAACGTGGTTTGGAGACTTTGGTTTCCCATGGAAAAGGACCACCGTTCGTTTCTAATGCTGTCTGCCTGGCATTGTGGTTATGACAGCTGAAGTTCCATACAAATGAGGATATATCCCAGGTGCAATCTACCACCAGGTGGAAGCTTCTCTGCCCTTGTAGTCCCAAAGGCCTCCTTTAAACTGACATCAGGACGTCGGGGTGGAGACTTTGGTTTCCCATAGAAATGGGCCACCGCTCATGTGTAATGCTGTCTGCCTGCCACTGGCCTTCTTCCTACTAAAATTCCACTAAATTTCCATATAAATGAAGATATCTCCCAGGTGCAATCTACAACCAGATGGAAGTTTCTCTGCCCTTATATTGGATAACGCCTCCTACAAAGTGACATCAGCAACGTGGGGTGGAGATTATGGTTTCCCATGGAAAAGGGCCACCGTCCATGTCTACTGCTGTCTGCCTGCCACTGGGGTTATACCTGCTGAAATTCCATACAAATGAGGATATCTCCCAGATGGAATCTGCCACCAGTTAAAAGTTTGTCAGCTCTTCTAGTGCCAAAGTCCTCCTAAAAACTGACATCAGGAACGTGGGGTGGACACTTTGGTTTCCCAAGGAAATGGGCCACCCTTCGTATCTAATGCTGTCTGCCTGCCACTGGGCTTCTGCCTTCTGAAATTCCATACAAATGAGGATATCTCCCCAATGCAATCTACCACCAGACGGAACTTTGTCGGCCCTCAAAGTGCAAAGGGCCTCCTATAAGCTGACATCAGGAACCTGGACTGGAGACTTTGGTTTCCCATGGAAATGGGCCAGTGTTCGTGTCTAATGCTTTCTGCCCGGAACTGTGGTTATGAGTGCTGAAGTTCCATACAGATGAGGATATCTCCTCGGTGAAATCTACCACCCGGAGGAAGTTTGACTGGCCGTGTAGTTCCAAAGTCCTCCGAGAAACGGACATCCAGAACATGGGGTGGAGACTTTGCTTTCCCATAGAAATGGGTGGCCGTTCGTGTCTAATGCTCTCTGCCAGCCACTGGGCTTCTTCCTACTAAAATTCCACTAAAATTCCTTAGAAATAAGGATATCTCCCAGGTGCAATCTACAACCAGATGGAAGATTCTCTGCCCTTGTAGTACCAAAGCCTTCCTAAAAAACTGACATCAGGAATCAGGAGTGGAGACTTTGTTTTCCCATGGAAAAGGGCCAGCGTTCATGTCTAATGCTGTCTGCCTGCCACTGGGCTTCTGCGTGCTGGAATGCCCAAAAAATTTGGAAATCTCTCTGATGTAATCAACCACCTGACGGAAGTTCCTCTGCCCCTGTAGTGCCAAAGGCATCCTACAAATTGACATCAGGAGCCTGGAGTGGAGACTTTGGTTTCCCATGGAAAAGGGCCACCGTTCGTGTCTAATGCTGTCTGCCGGCCACTGGGCTTATGGCTACAGAAATTACATACAAATGAGGATATCTCCAAGATGCAATATGCCACCAGTTGGAAGTTTGTCTGTTCTTGTAGTGCAAAAGGCCTCCTAAAAACTGACATCAGGAACCTGGCCTGCAGACTTTCATTTCCCCTGGAAAAGGGCCACTATTCATGTCTAATTCTGTCTGCCTGCCGCTTGGAATCTGCGTACTAAAATTCGTCTAAAATTCTTTACAAATGAGAATATCTCTCAGGTGCAATCTACCACCACGTGGAAGTTTGTCTGCTCTTGTAGTGCCAAAGGCCTCCTAAAACATGACATCAGGAACGTGAGGATGGATAATTTGTTTTTCCATGGAAAAGGCCCATTGTTCATGTCTAATGCTGCTGCCTGCCAGTGGGTATATGCCTACTAAAATTCCATACGTATGAGGATATCTCCCAAATGCAATTTCGCACCAGATGGATGTTTGTCTACACTTTTAATGCCAAAGGCCTCCTGAAAACCGACATCAGAAGCCTGGGTTGGAGACTTCGGTTTCCCATGGAAAAGGGCCACCGTTTGTGTCTAATGCTCTCTGCCTGCCACTGGGCTTCTGCCTGCTGAAATTCCATACAAATGAGGATATCTCCCCGATGAAATAAACCAACAGACGGAAGTTTGTCTTCCCATGTACTGCAAAAGACCTCCTAAAACCTGATATCGGGAACGTAGTGTGGAGACTTTGGTTTCCCATGGAAAAAGACCACTGTTCCTGTCTAATGCTGTCTGCCTGGTACAGTGGTTATGACTGCTGAAGTTCCATAAAAATGAGGATATCTCTGCGATGCAATCAACCACAAGATAGAAGTATGTCTGCCCTTGTAGTTCCAAAGGCCTCCTACAAACTGACACCAGGAACCTGGAGTGGAGACTTTGGTTTCCCATGGAAATGGGCCAGCGTTCGTGTTTAATGATGTGTTCCTGCCACTAGGCTTCTGCCTATTAAAATCCCACTAAAATTCCTTACAAATGAGGATGTCTCCCAGGTGCAATCTACCACCAGATGGAAGTTTGTCTCCCCCTGTAGAGCCAAAGGCTTCCTACAAATTGACATCAGGAACCTGGGGAGGAGACTTTGGTTTCCCATGGAAATGGGCCACCGTTGGTGTTTAATGCTGTCTACTTGCCACTGGGCTTCTGCCTACTGTGATTGCACTAGAATTCCATACAAATGAGGATATCTCCAAGATGCAATATGCCACCAGTCGGAAGGTTGTCTGTTCTTGTAGTACAAAAGGCCTCCTAAAAACAGACATCAGGAACCTGGCCTGGAGGCTTTGGTTTCCCCTGGAAAAGGCCACTATTCATGTATAATTCTGTGTGCCTGCCGGTGGGATTTGGCGTACTGAAATTCCTCTAAAATTCTATAAAATTGAGAATATCTTGCAGGTGCAATCTACTCCCGGTTTGAAGTTTCTCTGCCCTTGTAGTGCCAAAGGGCTCCTATAAACTCACTTCTTAAACGTGGGATGTATAATTTGGTTTCCCGTGGAATAGGGCACTGTTCATGCCTAATGCTGTGTGCCTGCCACTGGGCATATGCCTGCTAAAATTCCATACAAATGAGGATATCTCGCAGATGCAATTTACCACCAGATGGAAGTTTGCCTGCCCTTGTAGTGGCAAAAACCTCCTAAAAACTGACATCAGGAACCGGGAGTGGCGACTTTGGTTTCCCATGGAAATGGGCCACCGTTCGTGTGTAATGCTGTCTGCTTGCCACTGGGCTTCTTCCTATTAAAATTCCACTAAAATTCCATAGAAATGAGGATATCTCCTAGGTGCAATCCACAACCAGATGGAAGATTCTCTGCCCTTGTAGTACCAAAGCCCTCCTAAAAAACTGACATCAGGAACCAGGGGTGGAGACTTTGTTTTCCCATGGAAAAGGGCCAGCGTTCATGTCTAATGCTGTCTGCCTGCCACTGGGCTTCTGCCTGCTGAAATTCCAAAGATATTTGGAAATCTCTCCGAAGCAATCAACCAGCTGATGGAAGTTTGTCTGCCCCTGTAGGGCCAAAGGCCTCCTACAAATAGACATCAGGAGCCTGGAGTGGAGAATTCGGTTTCCCATGGAAAAGGGCCACCGTTCGTGTCTAATGCTGTCTGCCGGCCACTGGGCTTATGGCTACAGAAATAACATACAAATGAGGATATCTCCCAGATGCAATATGCCACCAGATGGAAGTTTGTCTGCTCTTGCAGTGCCAAAGGCCTCCTTTATACTGACATTCCGAACCTGGCGTGGAGACTTTGGTTTCCTATGGAAAAGGCCCACCGTTCATGTTTAATGCTCTCTGTCTGCAACTGGGCTTCTGAGTACTAAAATACCACTAAAATTCCATACAAATAAGGACATCTACGAGGTGCGATCCACCACGAGATGGAGGTTTGTCTGCCCTTGTAGTGCCAAAGGCCTCCTACAAACTGACATCAGGAGCCTGGGTTGGAGACTTTGTTTTCCCATGGAAAAGGGCCACCGTTCGTGTCTAATGCTGTCTGCCTGCCACTGGGCTTCTATCTGCTGAAATTCCATACAAATGTGGATATCTTCCCGATGCAATCAACCACCAGACGGAAGTTTTTCTGCCCTTGTACTGTCAATGGCCTACTAAAACCTGACATCGGGAACGTGGTGTGGAGACTTTGGTTTCCCTAGGAAAAGGACCACCGTTCCTGTCTAATGCTGTCTGCCTGGCACTGTGGTTATGACTGCTGATGGTCCATACAAATGAGGATATCTCCCAGGAGCAATCTACCACCAGGTGGAAGTTTGTCTACCCTTGTAATGCCGAAGGCCTCCTAGTAACGGACATCAGGAACGTGAGGTGGAGACTTTGGTTTCCCATAAAAATGGGCCACCGTTCGTGTCTAAAGCTGTCTGCCTGCCACTGGGGATCTTCGTAATAAAATTCCAATAAAATTCCAGAGAAATGAGGATATCTCCCAGGTGCAATCTACCACCAGATGGAAGTTTTTCTGCCCTTGTAGTTCCAAACGCCTTCTATAAATTGACATCAGGAACGTGGGGTGGAGACTTTGTTTTCCCATGGAAATGGGCCACTGTTTGTGTCTAATGCTATGTGACTGCCACTGGGATTATGCCTAGTAAAATCCCGTACAAATGAGGATATCTCCCAGATGGAGTCTACCACCAGATGAAAGTTTGTCTGCCCTTGTAATGCCAAAGGCCTCCTACAAACTGACATCAGGATTCTGGAAAGGAGGCTTTGTTTTCACATGGAAATGGGGCACCCTTGTTGTTTAATGCTGTCTCCTTGCCACTGGGCTTATGACTACTGAAATTACATACAAATGAGGATATCTCCCTAACAAAATTTCCCACCAGATGGAAGTTTGTCTGCCCTTTTAATGCCAAAGGCCTACTAAAAACTGACATCAGGAGCCTGGTTGGAGACTTTGTTTTCCCATGGAAAAGGGCCACCGTTCCTCTCTAATGCTGTCTGCCTGCCACTGGGCTTCTACCTGATGAAATTCCATAAAAATGAGGATATCTCAACGATGCAATCAACCACCAGACGGAAGTTTGTCTGCCCTTGTAGTGCCAAAGGCCTCCTAGAAACGGACATCAGGAACGAGGGGTGGAGACTTTGGTTTTCCATCAAATGGGCCATTTTTCTTGTCTAATGCTGTCTGCCTGCCACGGGGTTTCTTCCTACTAAAATTCCACTAAAACTCCATAAAAATGAGGATATCTCCCAGGTGCAATCTACAACCAGATGGAAGTTTCTCTGCCCTTATATTGGAAAACGTCTCCTACAAAGTGACATCAGCAACATGGGGTGGAGATTTTGGTTTCCCATGGAAAAGGGCCACTGTTCGTGTGTAATGCCGTCTGCCAGATACTGGGCTTATGCCTACTAAAATTCCACTAAAATTCCATACAAATGAGGATACCTCCCAGGTGCAATCTACCACCAGATGGAAGTTTGTCTGCCCTTGTAGTGTTAAAGGCTTCCTACAAATTAACATCAGGAACCTGGGGCGTAGACTTTGGTTTCCCATGGAAAAGGGCCACCGTTCGTGTCTAATGCTGTCTGCGTGGCACTGTGGTTATGACTGCTGCAGTTCCATACAAAGGCTGATAAGTCCCAGGTGCAATCTACCACCAGGTGGAAGTTTGTCTGCCCTTGAAGTGCCAAAGGCCTCCTAAAAATTGACATCAGGAGCGTGCGGTGGAGACTTTGTTTTCCCATGGAAATGGGCCACCCTTTTTGTCTAATGCTATGTGCCTGCCACTGGGCGTATGCCTAGTAAAATTCCATAAAAATGAGGATATCTCCCAGATGGAGTCTACCACCAGTTGAAAGTTTGTCTGCCCTTGTAATGCAACGGCCTCCTACAAACTGACATCAGGAACCTGGAGAGGACGCTTTGGTTTCCCATGGAAAAGGGCCACCCTTGGTGTTTAATGCTGTCTCCTTGCCACTGACTTATGACTACTGAAATTACATACAAATGAGGATATCTCCCAGACGCAATATGCCACCAGATGGAAATTTGTCTGCTCTTGCAGTGCCAAAGGCCTCCTTCAAACTGACATTCGGAACCTCACCTGGAGACTTTGGTTTCCTATAGAAAAGGCCCACCATTCATGTTTAATGCTGTCTGTCTGCCATTGGGCTTCTGAGTACTAAAATACCACTAAAATTCCATAAAAATGAGGATATCTCCCAGGTGCAATCTACCACCAGCTGGAAGTCTGTCAGCCCTTGCAGTGCCAAAAGCCTCCTAAAAACTGACATCAGGAACATAGGATGGATAATTTGTTTTTCCATGGAAAGGGGCCACTGTTCGTGTCTAATGCTGTCTGCCTGCCAGTGGGCAGAAGCCTACCAAAATTCCCTACAAATGAGGATATCTCCCAAATGCAATTTCCCACCAGATGGAAGTTTGTCTGCCCTTTTTATGCCAAAGGCCTCCTACAAACTGACATCAGGAGCCTGGGTTGGAGACTTTGTTTTCCCATGGAAAAGGGCCACCGTTCGTGTCTAATGCTGTCTGCCTGCCACTGGGCATTTACCTGCTGAAATTCCATACAAATGAGGATATCTCCCCGATGCAATCAGCCACCAGACGGAAGTTTGTTTGCCCTTGTACTGCCAAAGGCCTCCTAAAACCTGACATCAGGAACGTGGCTTGGAGACTTTGGCTGCCCATGGGAAAAGGGCCACCGTTCATGTCTAATGCTGTCTGCCTGCCACTGGGCTTCTACCTGCTGAAGTTCCATACAAATGAGGATATCTCCCCGATGCAATCAACCACCAGACGGAAGTTTGTCTACCTTTGTAGTGTCAAAGGCCTCCTAGAAACGGACATCAGGAACGTGGGGTGGAGACTTTGGTTTCCCATAAAAATGGGCCATTGTTCGTGTCTAATGCTGTCTGCCTGCCACTGTGTTTCTTCCTACTAAAATTCCACTAAAACTCCATAGAAATGAGGATATCTCCCAGGTGCAATCTACCACCAGATGGAAGTTTCTCTGCCCTTATATTGGAAAACGCCTCCTACAAAGTGACATCAGCAACATGGGGTGGAGATTTTGGTTTCCCATGGAAAAGGGCCACTGTTCGTGTCTAATGCTGTCTGCCTGCCACTGGAGTTATGCCTACTGAAATTCCTCACAAATGAGGATATTTCCCAGATGGAATCTCCCACCAGTTGGAAGTTTGTTTGCCCTTCTAGTGCCAAAGGCCTCCTAAAAACTGACATCAGGAACCTGGGGTGGAGACTTTGGTTTCTCATGGAAATGGGCCACCGTTCGTGTCTAATAATGTCTGTCGGCCATTGGGCTTCTACCTACGAAAATTCCACTGAAATTCCATACAAATGAAGACATCTCCCGCGTGCAGTCTACCGCCAGATATAAGTTTTTCTGCCCTTGTATTTCCAAAGGCCTTCTATAAACTGACATGAGAAGCCTGGAGTGGAGACTTTGGTTTCCCATGGATATGGGCCAGCGTTCGTGTGTAAAGCAGTCTGCCTGCTGCTGGATTTCTGCCTACTTTAATACCACTGAAATTCCATAAAAATGAGGATATCTCCCAGGTGCAATCTACCACCAGATGGAAGTTTTTCTGCCCTTGTACTTCCAAAGGCCTCTTACAAACTAATATCAGGAACGTGGGGTAGAGACTTCGGTTTCCCATGGAAAAGGACCACCGTTTGTGTCTAATGCTGTCTGCCTGCCACTGGGGTTATGCCTGCTGAAATTCCTCACAAATGAGGATATCTCCCGCACGGAATCTACCACCAGTTGGAAGTTTATCTGCCCTTGTAGTGCCAAAGGCCTCCTACAAACTGACATCAGGCACGTGAGATGGAGACTTTGGTTTCCCGAGGAAATGGACCACAGTTCGTGTCTAATGCTGTCTGCGAGACACTGGGCTTATGCCGACTAAAATTCCACTAAAATTCTATACAAATGAGGATGTGTCCCAGGTGCAATCTACCACCAGATGGAAGTTTGTCTGCCCCTGAAGAGCCAAAGGCTTCCTACAAATTGACATCAAGAACCTGAGGCGGAGACTTTGGTTTCCCATGGAAAAGGGCCACCGTTCGCGTCTAATACTGTCTGCCTGCCACTGGGCTTATGGCTATTAAAATTACATACAAATGAGGATATCTCCTAGATGCAATATGCCACCAATAGGAACTTTGTCTCCTCCTGTAGTGCCAGAGGCCTCCTAGAAAATGACATGAGGAACCTGGGGTGGAGACTTTGGTTTCCAATGGAAATGAGCCACTATTCATGTCTAATTCTGTCTACCTGCAGCTGGGATTCTGTCTACTAATATTCCACTAAAATTCCATACAAATGAGTATATCTCCCAGGTGCAATCTAACACCAGATGGAAGATTCTCTGCCCTTGTGTTTCCAAAGGCCTCCTACAAACTGCCATCAGGAACCTGGGGTGGAGACTTTGGTTTCCCATGGAAAAGGACCACCGTTCCTGTCTAATGCTGTCTGCCTGGCACTGTGGTTATGACTGCTGAAGTTCCATACAAATGAGGATATCTCCCAGATGCAATATGCCACCAGATGGAAGTTTGTCTGCTCTTGCAGTGCCAAAGGCCTCCTTTATACTGACATTCGGAACCTGGCGTGGAGACTTTGGTTTCCTATGGAAAAGGCCCACCGTTCATGTTTAATGCTCTCTGTCTGCAACTGGGCTTCTGAGTACTAAAATACCACTAAAATTCCATACAAATAAGGACATCTACGAGGTGCGATCCACCACGAGATGGAGGTTTGTCTGCCCTTGTAGTGCCAAAGGCCTCCTACAAACTGACATCAGGAGCCTGGGTTGGAGACTTTGTTTTCCCATGGAAAAGGGCCACCGTTCGTGTCTAATGCTGTCTGCCTGCCACTGGGCTTCTATCTGCTGAAATTCCATACAAATGTGGATATCTTCCCGATGCAATCAACCACCAGACGGAAGTTTTTCTGCCCTTGTACTGTCAATGGCCTACTAAAACCTGACATCGGGAACGTGGTGTGGAGACTTTGGTTTCCCTAGGAAAAGGACCACCGTTCCTGTCTAATGCTGTCTGCCTGGCACTGTGGTTATGACTGCTGAAGGTCCATACAAATGAGGATATCTCCCAGGAGCAATCTACCACCAGGTGGAAGTTTGTCTACCCTTGTACTGCCGAAGGCCTCCTAGTAACGGACATCAGGAACTTGGGGTGGAGACTTTGGTTTCCCATAAAAATGGGCCACCGTTCGTGTCTAAAGCTGTCTGCCTGCCACTGGGGATCTTCGTAATAAAATTCCAATAAAATTCCAGAGAAATGAGGATATCTCCCAGGTGCAATCTACCACCAGATGGAAGTTTTTCTGCCCTTGTAGTTCCAAACGCCTTCTATAAATTGACATCAGGAACGTGGGGTGGAGACTTTGTTTTCCCATGGAAATGGGCCACCGTTTGTGTCTAATGCTATGTGACTGCCACTGGGATTATGCCTAGTAAAATCCCGTACAAATGAGGATATCTCCCAGATGGAGTCTACCACCAGATGAAAGTTTGTCTGCCCTTGTAATGCCAAAGGCCTCCTACAAACTGACATCAGGAACCTGGGGTGGAGACTTTGGTTTCCCATGGAAATGGGCCACTATTCATGTCTAATTCTGTCTGCCTGCCACTGGGCTTCTACCTGATGAAATTCCATAAAAATGAGGATATCTCAACGATGCAATCAACCACCAGACGGAAGTTTGTCTGCCCTTGTAGTGCCAAAGGCCTCCTAGAAACGGACATCAGGAACGAGGGGTGGAGACTTTGGTTTTCCATCAAATGGGCCATTTTTCTTGTCTAATGCTGTCTGCCTGCCACGGGGTTTCTTCCTACTAAAATTCCACTAAAACTCCATAAAAATGAGGATATCTCCCAGGTGCAATCTACAACCAGATGGAAGTTTCTCTGCCCTTATATTGGAAAACGTCTCCTACAAAGTGACATCAGCAACATGGGGTGGAGATTTTGGTTTCCCATGGAAAAGGGCCACTGTTCGTGTGTAATGCTGTCTGCCAGATACTGGGCTTATGCCTACTAAAATTCCACTAAAATTCCATACAAATGAGAATACCTCCCAGGTGCAATCTACCACCAGATGGAAGTTTGTCTGCCCTTGTAGTGTTAAAGGCTTCCTACAAATTAACATCAGGAACCTGGGGCGTAGACTTTGGTTTCCCATGGAAAAGGGCCACCGTTCGTGTCTAATGCTGTCTGCCTGGCACTGTGGTTATGACTGCTGCAGTTCCATACAAATGCTGATAAGTCCCAGGTGCAATCTACCACCAGGTGGAAGTTTAACTGCCCTTGAAGTGCCAAAGGCCTCCTAAAAATTGACATCAGGAACGTGCGGTGGAGACTTTGTTTTCCCATGGAAATGGGCCACCCTTTTTGTCTAATGCTATGTGCCTGCCACTGGGCGTATGCCTAGTAAAATTCCATAAAAATGAGGATATCTCCCAGATGGAGTCTACCACCAGTTGAAAGTTTGTCTGCCCTTGTAATGCAACGGCCTCCTACAAACTGACATCAGGAACCTGGAGAGGACGCTTTGGTTTCCCATGGAAAAGGGCCACCCTTGGTGTTTAATGCTGTCTCCTTGCCACTGACTTATGACTACTGAAATTACATACAAATGAGGATATCTCCCAGACGCAATATGCCACCAGATGGAAATTTGTCTGCTCTTGCAGTGCCAAAGGCCTCCTTCAAACTGACATTCGGAACCTCACCTGGAGACTTTGGTTTCCTATAGAAAAGGCCCACCATTCATGTTTAATGCTGTCTGTCTGCCATTGGGCTTCTGAGTACTAAAATACCACTAAAATTCCATAAAAATGAGGATATCTCCCAGGTGCAATCTACCACCAGGTGGAAGTTTGTCAGCCCTTGCAGTGCCAAAAGCCTCCTAAAAACTGACATCAGAAACATAGGATGGATAATTTGTTTTTCCATGGAAAGGGGCCACTGTTCGTGTCTAATGCTGTCTGCCTGCCAGTGGGCAGAAGCCTACCAAAATTCCCTACAAATGAGGATATCTCCCAAATGCAATTTCCCACCAGATGGAAGTTTGTCTGCCCTTTTTATGCCAAAGGCCTCCTACAAACTGACATCAGGAGCCTGGGTTGGAGACTTTGTTTTCCCATGGAAAAGGGCCACCGTTCGTGTCTAATGCTGTCTGCCTGCCACTGGGCTTTTACCTGCTGAAATTCCATACAAATGAGGATATCTCCCCGATGCAATCAGCCACCAGACGGAAGTTTGTTTGCCCTTGTACTGCCAAAGGCCTCCTAAAACCTGACATCAGGAACGTGGCTTGGAGACTTTGGCTGCCCATGGGAAAAGGGCCACCGTTCATGTCTAATGCTGTCTGCCTGCCACTGGGCTTCTACCTGCTGAAGTTCCATACAAATGAGGATATCTCCCCGATGCAATCAACCACCAGACGGAAGTTTGTCTACCTTTGTAGTGTCAAAGGCCTCTTAGAAACGGACATCAGGAACGTGGGGTGGAGACTTTGGTTTCCCATAAAAATGGGCCATTGTTCGTGTCTAATGCTGTCTGCCTGCCACTGTGCTTCTTCCTACTAAAATTCCACTAAAACTCCATAGAAATGAGGATATCTCCCAGGTGCAATCTACAACCAGATGGAAGTTTCTCTGCCCTTATATTGGAAAACGCCTCCTACAAAGTGACATCAGCAACATGGGGTGGAGATTTTGGTTTCCCATGGAAAAGGGCCACTGTTCGTGTCTAATGCTGTCTGCCTGCCACTGGAGTTATGCCTACTGAAATTCCTCACAAATGAGGATATTTCCCAGATGGAATCTCCCACCAGTTGGAAGTTTGTTTGCCCTTCTAGTGCCAAAGGCCTCCTAAAAACTGACATCAGGAACCTGGGGTGGAGACTTTGGTTTCTCATGGAAATGGGCCACCGTTCGTGTCTAATAATGTCTGTCGGCCATTGGGCTTCTACCTACGAAAATTCCACTGAAATTCCATACAAATGAAGACATCTCCCGCGTGCAGTCTACCGCCAGATATAAGTTTTTCTGCCCTTGTATTTCCAAAGGCCTTCTATAAACTGACATGAGGAGCCTGGAGTGGAGACTTTGGTTTCCCATGGATATGGGCCAGCGTTCGTGTGTAAAGCAGTCTGCCTGCTGCTGGATTTCTGCCTACTTTAATACCACTGAAATTCCATAAAAATGAGGATATCTCCCAGGTGCAATCTACCACCAGATGGAAGTTTTTCTGCCCTTGTACTTCCAAAGGCCTCTTACAAACTAATATCAGGAACGTGGGGTAGAGACTTCGGTTTCCCATGGAAAAGGACCACCGTTTGTGTCTAATGCTGTCTGCCTGCCACTGGGGTTATGCCTGCTGAAATTCCTCACAAATGAGGATATCTCCCGCACGGAATCTACCACCAGTTGGAAGTTTATCTGCCCTTGTAGTGCCAAAGGCCTCCTACAAACTGACATCAGGCACGTGAGATGGAGACTTTGGTTTCCCGAGGAAATGGACCACAGTTCGTGTCTAATGCTGTCTGCGAGACACTGGGCTTATGCCGACTAAAATTCCACTAAAATTCTATACAAATGAGGATGTCTCCCAGGTGCAATCTACCACCAGATGGAAGTTTGTCTGCCCCTGAAGAGCCAAAGGCTTCCTACAAATTGACATCAAGAACCTGAGGCGGAGACTTTGGTTTCCCATGGAAAAGGGCCACCGTTCGCGTCTAATACTGTCTGCCTGCCACTGGGCTTATGGCTATTAAAATTACATACAAATGAGGATATCTCCTAGATGCAATATGCCACCAATAGGAACTTTGTCTCCTCCTGTAGTGCCAGAGGCCTCCTAGAAAATGACATGAGGAACCTGGGGTGGAGACTTTGGTTTCCAATGGAAATGAGCCACTATTCATGTCTAATTCTGTCTACCTGCAGCTGGGATTCTGTCTACTAATATTCCACTAAAATTCCATACAAATGAGTATATCTCCCAGGTGCAATCTAACACCAGATGGAAGATTCTCTGCCCTTGTGTTTCCAAAGGCCTCCTACAAACTGCCATCAGGAACCTGGGGTGGAGACTTTGCTTTCCCATGGAAAAGGACCACCGTTCCTGTCTAATGCTGTCTGCCTGGCACTGTGGTTATGACTGCTGAAGTTCCATACAAATGAGGATATCTCCCAGATGCAATATGCCACCAGATGGAAGTTTGTCTGCTCTTGCAGTGCCAAAGGCCTCCTTTATACTGACATTCGGAACCTGGCGTGGAGACTTTGGTTTCCTATGGAAAAGGCCCACCGTTCATGTTTAATGCTCTCTGTCTGCAACTGGGCTTCTGAGTACTAAAATACCACTAAAATTCCATACAAATAAGGACATCTACGAGGTGCGATCCACCACGAGATGGAGGTTTGTCTGCCCTTGTAGTGCCAAAGGCCTCCTACAAACTGACATCAGGAGCCTGGGTTGGAGACTTTGTTTTCCCATGGAAAAGGGCCACCGTTCGTGTCTAATGCTGTCTGCCTGCCACTGGGCTTCTATCTGCTGAAATTCCATACAAATGTGGATATCTTCCCGATGCAATCAACCACCAGATGGAAGTTTTTCTGCCCTTGTACTGTCAATGGCCTACTAAAACCTGACATCGGGAACGTGGTGTGGAGACTTTGGTTTCCCTAGGAAAAGGACCACCGTTCCTGTCTAATGCTGTCTGCCTGGCACTGTGGTTATGACTGCTGAAGGTCCATACAAATGAGGATATCTCCCAGGAGCAATCTACCACCAGGTGGAAGTTTGTCTACCCTTGTACTGCCGAAGGCCTCCTAGTAACGGACATCAGGAACTTGGGGTGGAGACTTTGGTTTCCCATAAAAATGGGCCACCGTTCGTGTCTAAAGCTGTCTGCCTGCCACTGGGGATCTTCGTAATAAAATTCCAATAAAATTCCAGAGAAATGAGGATATCTCCCAGGTGCAATCTACCACCAGATGGAAGTTTTTCTGCCCTTGTAGTTCCAAACGCCTTCTATAAATTGACATCAGGAACGTGGGGTGGAGACTTTGTTTTCCCATGGAAATGGGCCACCGTTTGTGTCTAATGCTATGTGACTGCCACTGGGATTATGCCTAGTAAAATCCCGTACAAATGAGGATATCTCCCAGATAGAGTCTACCACCAGATGAAAGTTTGTCTGCCCTTGTAATGCCAAAGGCCTCCTACAAACTGACATCAGGATTCTGGAAAGGAGGCTTTGGTTTCCCATGGAAATGGGGCACCCTTGTTGTTTAATGCTGTCTCCTTGCCACTGGGTTTATGACTACTGAAATTACATACAAATGAGGATATCTCCCAGATGCAATATGCCACCAGTTGGAAGTTTGTCTCGTCTTGTAGTGCCAGAGGCCTCCTAGAAAATGACATCAGGAACCTGGGGTGGAGACTTTGGTTTCCCATGGAAATGGGCCACTATTCATGTCTAATTCTGTCTGCCTGCCACTGGGCTTCTACCTGATGAAATTCCATAAAAATGAGGATATCTCAACGATGCAATCAACCACCAGACGGAAGTTTGTCTGCCCTTGTAGTGCCAAAGGCCTCCTAGAAACGGACATCAGGAACGAGGGGTGGAGACTTTGGTTTTCCATCAAATGGGCCATTTTTCTTGTCTAATGCTGTCTGCCTGCCACGGGGTTTCTTCCTACTAAAATTCCACTAAAACTCCATAAAAATGAGGATATCTCCCAGGTGCAATCTACAACCAGATGGAAGTTTCTCTGCCCTTATATTGGAAAACGTCTCCTACAAAGTGACATCAGCAACATGGGGTGGAGATTTTGGTTTCCCATGGAAAAGGGCCACTGTTCGTGTGTAATGCTGTCTGCCAGATACTGGGCTTATGCCTACTAAAATTCCACTAAAATTCCATACAAATGAGGATACCTCCCAGGTGCAATCTACCACCAGATGGAAGTTTGTCTGCCCTTGTAGTGTTAAAGGCTTCCTACAAATTAACATCAGGAACCTGGGGCGTAGACTTTGGTTTCCCATGGAAAAGGGCCACCGTTCGTGTCTAATGCTGTCTGCCTGGCACTGTGGTTATGACTGCTGCAGTTCCATACAAATGCTGATAAGTCCCAGGTGCAATCTACCACCAGGTGGAAGTTTGTCTGCCCTTGAAGTGCCAAAGGCCTCCTAAAAATTGACATCAGGAACGTGCGGTGGAGACTTTGTTTTCCCATGGAAATGGGCCACCCTTTTTGTCTAATGCTATGTGCCTGCCACTGGGCGTATGCCTAGTAAAATTCCATAAAAATGAGGATATCTCCCAGATGGAGTCTACCACCAGTTGAAAGTTTGTCTGCCCTTGTAATGCAACGGCCTCCTACAAACTGACATCAGGAACCTGGAGAGGACGCTTTGATTTCCCATGGAAAAGGGCCACCCTTGGTGTTTAATGCTGTCTCCTTGCCACTGACTTATGACTACTGAAATTACATACAAATGAGGATATCTCCCAGACGCAATATGCCACCAGATGGAAATTTGTCTGCTCTTGCAGTGCCAAAGGCCTCCTTCAAACTGACATTCGGAACCTCACCTGGAGACTTTGGTTTCCTATAGAAAAGGCCCACCATTCATGTTTAATGCTGTCTGTCTGCCATTGGGCTTCTGAGTACTAAAATACCACTAAAATTCCATAAAAATGAGGATATCTCCCAGGTGCAATCTACCACCAGGTGGAAGTTTGTCAGCCCTTGCAGTGCCAAAAGCCTCCTAAAAACTGACATCAGGAACATAGGATGGATAATTTGTTTTTCCATGGAAAGGGGCCACTGTTCGTGTCTAATGCTGTCTGCCTGCCAGTGGGCAGAAGCCTACCAAAATTCCCTACAAATGAGGATATCTCCCAAATGCAATTTCCCACCAGATGGAAGTTTGTCTGCCCTTTTTATGCCAAAGGCCTCCTACAAACTGACATCAGGAGCCTGGGTTGGAGACTTTGTTTTCCCATGGAAAAGGGCCACCGTTCGTGTCTAATGCTGTCTGCCTGCCACTGGGCTTTTACCTGCTGAAATTCCATACAAATGAGGATATCTCCCCGATGCAATCAGCCACCAGACGGAAGTTTGTTTGCCCTTGTACTGCCAAAGGCCTCCTAAAACCTGACATCAGGAACGTGGCTTGGAGACTTTGGCTGCCCATGGGAAAAGGGCCACCGTTCATGTCTAATGCTGTCTGCCTGCCACTGGGCTTCTACCTGCTGAAGTTCCATACAAATGAGGATATCTCCCCGATGCAATCAACCACCAGACGGAAGTTTGTCTACCTTTGTAGTGTCAAAGGCCTCCTAGAAACGGACATCAGGAACGTGGGGTGGAGACTTTGGTTTCCCATAAAAATGGGCCATTGTTCGTGTCTAATGCTGTCTGCCTGCCACTGTGCTTCTTCCTACTAAAATTCCACTAAAACTCCATAGAAATGAGGATATCTCCCAGGTGCAATCTACCACCAGATGGAAGTTTCTCTGCCCTTATATTGGAAAACGCCTCCTACAAAGTGACATCAGCAACATGGGGTGGAGATTTTGGTTTCCCATGGAAAAGGGCCACTGTTCGTGTCTAATGCTGTCTGCCTGCCACTGGAGTTATGCCTACTGAAATTCCTCACAAATGAGGATATTTCCCAGATGGAATCTCCCACCAGTTGGAAGTTTGTTTGCCCTTCTAGTGCCAAAGGCCTCCTAAAAACTGACATCAGGAACCTAGGGTGGGGACTTTGGTTTCTCATGGAAATGGGCCACCGTTCGTGTCTAATAATGTCTGTCGGCCATTGGGCTTCTACCTACGAAAATTCCACTGAAATTCCATACAAATGAAGACATCTCCCACGTGCAGTCTACCGCCAGATATAAGTTTTTCTGCCCTTGTATTTCCAAAGGCCTTCTATAAACTGACATGAGGAGCCTGGAGTGGAGACTTTGGTTTCCCATGGATATGGGCCAGCGTTCGTGTGTAAAGCAGTCTGCCTGCTGCTGGATTTCTGCCTACTTTAATACCACTGAAATTCCATAAAAATGAGGATATCTCCCAGGTGCAATCTACCACCAGATGGAAGTTTTTCTGCCCTTGTACTTCCAAAGGCCTCTTACAAACTAATATCAGGAACGTGGGGTAGAGACTTCGGTTTCCCATGGAAAAGGGCCACCGTTTGTGTCTAATGCTGTCTTCCTGCCACTGGGGTTATGCCTGCTGAAATTCCTCACAAATGAGGATATCTCCCGCACGGAATCTACCACCAGTTGGAAGTTTATCTGCCCTTGTAGTGCCAAAGGCCTCCTACAAACTGACATCAGGCACGTGAGATGGAGACTTTGGTTTCCCGAGGAAATGGACCACAGTTCGTGTCTAATGCTGTCTGCGAGACACTGGGCTTATGCCGACTAAAATTCCACTAAAATTCTATACAAATGAGGATGTCTCCCAGGTGCAATCTACCACCAGATGGAAGTTTGTCTGCCCCTGAAGAGCCAAAGGCTTCCTACAAATTGACATCAAGAACCTGAGGCGGAGACTTTGGTTTCCCATGGAAAAGGGCCACCGTTCGCGTCTAATACTGTCTGCCTGCCACTGGGCTTATGGCTATTAAAATTACATACAAATGAGGATATCTCCTAGATGCAATATGCCACCAATAGGAACTTTGTCTCCTCCTGTAGTGCCAGAGGCCTCCTAGAAAATGACATGAGGAACCTGGGGTGGAGACTTTGGTTTCCCATGGAAATGAGCCACTATTCATGTCTAATTCTGTCTACCTGCAGCTGGGATTCTGTCTACTAATATTCCACTAAAATTCCATACAAATGAGTATATCTCCCAGGTGCAATCTAACACCAGATGGAAGATTCTCTGCCCTTGTGTTTCCAAAGGCCTCCTACAAACTGCCATCAGGAACCTGGGGTGGAGACTTTGCTTTCCCATGGAAAAGGACCACCGTTCCTGTCTAATGCTGTCTGCCTGGCACTGTGGTGATGACTGCTGAAGTTCCATACAAATGAGGATATCTCCCAGATGCAATATGCCACCAGATGGAAGTTTGTCTGCTCTTGCAGTGCCAAAGGCCTCCTTTATACTGACATTCGGAACCTGGCGTGGAGACTTTGGTTTCCTATGGAAAAGGCCCACCGTTCATGTTTAATGCTCTCTGTCTGCAACTGGGCTTCTGAGTACTAAAATACCACTAAAATTCCATACAAATAAGGACATCTACGAGGTGCGATCCACCACGAGATGGAGGTTTGTCTGCCCTTGTAGTGCCAAAGGCCTCCTACAAACTGACATCAGGAGCCTGGGTTGGAGACTTTGTTTTCCCATGGAAAAGGGCCACCGTTCGTGTCTAATGCTGTCTGCCTGCCACTGGGCTTCTATCTGCTGAAATTCCATACAAATGTGGATATCTTCCCGATGCAATCAACCACCAGATGGAAGTTTTTCTGCCCTTGTACTGTCAATGGCCTACTAAAACCTGACATCGGGAACGTGGTGTGGAGACTTTGGTTTCCCTAGGAAAAGGACCACCGTTCCTGTCTAATGCTGTCTGCCTGGCACTGTGGTTATGACTGCTGAAGGTCCATACAAATGAGGATATCTCCCAGGAGCAATCTACCACCAGGTGGAAGTTTGTCTACCCTTGTACTGCCGAAGGCCTCCTAGTAACGGACATCAGGAACTTGGGGTGGAGACTTTGGTTTCCCATAAAAATGGGCCACCGTTCGTGTCTAAAGCTGTCTGCCTGCCACTGGGGATCTTCGTAATAAAATTCCAATAAAATTCCAGAGAAATGAGGATATCTCCCAGGTGCAATCTACCACCAGATGGAAGTTTTTCTGCCCTTGTAGTTCCAAATGCCTTCTATAAATTGACATCAGGAACGTGGGGTGGAGACTTTGTTTTCCCATGGAAATGGGCCACCGTTTGTGTCTAATGCTATGTGACTGCCACTGGGATTATGCCTAGTAAAATCCCGTACAAATGAGGATATCTCCCAGATGGAGTCTACCACCAGATGAAAGTTTGTCTGCCCTTGTAATGCCAAAGGCCTCCTACAAACTGACATCAGGATTCTGGAAAGGAGGCTTTGGTTTCCCATGGAAATGGGGCACCCTTGTTGTTTAATGCTGTCTCCTTGCCACTGGGCTTATGACTACTGAAATTACATACAAATGAGGATATCTCCCAGATGCAATATGCCACCAGTTGGAAGTTTGTCTCGTCTTGTAGTGCCAGAGGCCTCCTAGAAAATGACATCAGGAACCTGGGGTGGAGACTTTGGTTTCCCATGGAAATGGGCCACTATTCATGTCTAATTCTGTCTGCCTGCCACTGGGCTTCTACCTGATGAAATTCCATAAAAATGAGGATATCTCAACGATGCAATCAACCACCAGACGGAAGTTTGTCTGCCCTTGTAGTGCCAAAGGCCTCCTAGAAACGGACATCAGGAACGAGGGGTGGAGACTTTGGTTTTCCATCAAATGGGCCATTTTTCTTGTCTAATGCTGTCTGCCTGCCACGGGGTTTCTTCCTACTAAAATTCCACTAAAACTCCATAAAAATGAGGATATCTCCCAGGTGCAATCTACAACCAGATGGAAGTTTCTCTGCCCTTATATTGGAAAACGTCTCCTACAAAGTGACATCAGCAACATGGGGTGGAGATTTTGGTTTCCCATGGAAAAGGGCCACTGTTCATGTCTAATGCTGTCTGCCAGATACTGGGCTTATGCCTACTAAAATTCCACTAAAATTCCATACAAATGAGGATACCTCCCAGGTGCAATCTACCACCAGATGGAAGTTTGTCTGCCCTTGTAGTGTTAAAGGCTTCCTACAAATTAACATCAGGAACCTGGGGCGTAGACTTTGGTTTCCCATGGAAAAGGGCCACCGTTCGTGTCTAATGCTGTCTGCCTGGCACTGTGGTTATGACTGCTGCAGTTCCATACAAATGCTGATAAGTCCCAGGTGCAATCTACCACCAGGTGGAAGTTTGTCTGCCCTTGAAGTGCCAAAGGCCTCCTAAAAATTGACATCAGGAGCGTGCGGTGGAGACTTTGTTTACCCATGGAAATGGGCCACCCTTTTTGTCTAATGCTATGTGCCTGCCACTGGGCGTATGCCTAGTAAAATTCCATAAAAATGAGGATATCTCCCAGATGGAGTCTACCACCAGTTGAAAGTTTGTCTGCCCTTGTAATGCAACGGCCTCCTACAAACTGACATCAGGAACCTGGAGAGGACGCTTTGGTTTCCCATGGAAAAGGGCCACCCTTGGTGTTTAATGCTGTCTCCTTGCCACTGACTTATGACTACTGAAATTACATACAAATGAGGATATCTCCCAGACGCAATATGCCACCAGATGGAAATTTGTCTGCTCTTGCAGTGCCAAAGGCCTCCTTCAAACTGACATTCGGAACCTCACCTGGAGACTTTGGTTTCCTATAGAAAAGGCCCACCATTCATGTTTAATGCTGTCTGTCTGCCATTGGGCTTCTGAGTACTAAAATACCACTAAAATTCCATAAAAATGAGGATATCTCCCAGGTGCAATCTACCACCAGGTGGAAGTTTGTCAGCCCTTGCAGTGCCAAAAGCCTCCTAAAAACTGACATCAGGAACATAGGATAGATAATTTGTTTTTCCATGGAAAGGGGCCACTGTTCGTGTCTAATGCTGTCTGCCTGCCAGTGGGCAGAAGCCTACCAAAATTCCCTACAAATGAGGATATCTCCCAAATGCAATTTCCCACCAGATGGAAGTTTGTCTGCCCTTTTTATGCCAAAGGCCTCCTACAAACTGACATCAGGAGCCTGGGTTGGAGACTTTGTTTTCCCATGGAAAAGGGCCACCGTTCGTGTCTAATGCTGTCTGCCTGCCACTGGGCTTTTACCTGCTGAAATTCCATACAAATGAGGATATCTCCCCGATGCAATCAGCCACCAGACGGAAGTTTGTTTGCCCTTGTACTGCCAAAGGCCTCCTAAAACCTGACATCAGGAACGTGGCTTGGAGACTTTGGCTGCCCATGGGAAAAGGGCCACCGTTCATGTCTAATGCTGTCTGCCTGCCACTGGGCTTCTACCTGCTGAAGTTCCATACAAATGAGGATATCTCCCCGATGCAATCAACCACCAGACGGAAGTTTGTCTACCTTTGTAGTGTCAAAGGCCTCCTAGAAACGGACATCAGGAACGTGGGGTGGAGACTTTGGTTTCCCATAAAAATGGGCCATTGTTCGTGTCTAATGCTGTCTGCCTGCCACTGTGCTTCTTCCTACTAAAATTCCACTAAAACTCCATAGAAATGAGGATATCTCCCAGGTGCAATCTACCACCAGATGGAAGTTTCTCTGCCCTTATATTGGAAAACGCCTCCTACAAAGTGACATCAGCAACATGGGGTGGAGATTTTGGTTTCCCATGGAAAAGGGCCACTGTTCGTGTCTAATGCTGTCTGCCTGCCACTGGAGTTATGCCTACTGAAATTCCTCACAAATGAGGATATTTCCCAGATGGAATCTCCCACCAGTTGGAAGTTTGTTTGCCCTTCTAGTGCCAAAGGCCTCCTAAAAACTGACATCAGGAACCTGGGGTGGAGACTTTGGTTTCTCATGGAAATGGGCCACCGTTCGTGTCTAATAATGTCTGTCGGCCATTGGGCTTCTACCTACGAAAATTCCACTGAAATTCCATACAAATGAAGACATCTCCCGCGTGCAGTCTACCGCCAGATATAAGTTTTTCTGCCCTTGTATTTCCAAAGGCCTTCTATAAACTGACATGAGGAGCCTGGAGTGGAGACTTTGGTTTCCCATGGATATGGGCCAGCGTTCGTGTGTAAAGCAGTCTGCCTGCTGCTGGATTTCTGCCTACTTTAATACCACTGAAATTCCATAAAAATGAGGATATCTCCCAGGTGCAATCTACCACCAGATGGAAGTTTTTCTGCCCTTGTACTTCCAAAGGCCTCTTACAAACTAATATCAGGAACGTGGGGTAGAGACTTCGGTTTCCCATGGAAAAGGACCACCGTTTGTGTCTAATGCTGTCTGCCTGCCACTGGGGTTATGCCTGCTGAAATTCCTCACAAATGAGGATATCTCCCGCACGGAATCTACCACCAGTTGGAAGTTTATCTGCCCTTGTAGTGCCAAAGGCCTCCTACAAACTGACATCAGGCACGTGAGATGGAGACTTTGGTTTCCCGAGGAAATGGACCACAGTTCGTGTCTAATGCTGTCTGCGAGACACTGGGCTTATGCCGACTAAAATTCCACTAAAATTCTATACAAATGAGGATGTCTCCCAGGTGCAATCTACCACCAGATGGAAGTTTGTCTGCCCCTGAAGAGCCAAAGGCTTCCTACAAATTGACATCAAGAACCTGAGGCGGAGACTTTGGTTTCCCATGGAAAAGGGCCACCGTTCGCGTCTAATACTGTCTGCCTGCCACTGGGCTTATGGCTATTAAAATTACATACAAATGAGGATATCTCCTAGATGCAATATGCCACCAATAGGAACTTTGTCTCCTCCTGTAGTGCCAGAGGCCTCCTAGAAAATGACATGAGGAACCTGGGGTGGAGACTTTGGTTTCCCATGGAAATGAGCCACTATTCATGTCTAATTCTGTCTACCTGCAGCTGGGATTCTGTCTACTAATATTCCACTAAAATTCCATACAAATGAGTATATCTCCCAGGTGCAATCTAACACCAGATGGAAGATTCTCTGCCCTTGTGTTTCCAAAGGCCTCCTACAAACTGCCATCAGGAACCTGGGGTGGAGACTTTGGTTTCCCATGGAAAAGGACCACCGTTCCTGTCTAATGCTGTCTGCCTGGCACTGTGGTGATGACTGCTGAAGTTCCATACAAATGAGGATATCTCCCAGGTGTAATCTACCACTGGGTAGAAGTTTTTCTGCCCCCGTAGTGCCAAAGGCCTCCTAAAAACTGACATCCCGAACGGGGGGTGGAGACTTTTGTTTCCCAAAGAAATGCCCACCGTTCGTGTCTAATGCTGTCTGGCAGCCACTGGCCTTATGCCTACTAAAATTCCACTAAAATTCTATAGAAATGAGGTTATCTCCCAGGTGCAATCTACCACCAGATGGAAGTTTGCCTGCCCTTGTATTTCCAAAGGCCTCCTACAAACTGACATCAGGAACGTGAGGTGGAGACTTTGGTTTCCCATGGAAAAGGTCCATTGTTCGTGTCTAATGCTGTCTGCCTGCCACTGGGCTTCTGCCTGCTGAAATTCCATACAAATGAGGATATCTCCTCAATGCAATCAACCACCAGACAGAACTTTGTCTGCCCTTGTAGTGCCAAAGGCCTCCTACAAACTGACATCAGGAACCTGGAGTGGAGACTTTGGTTTCCCATGGAAATGGGACAGTGTTCGTGTCTAATGATGTTTGCCTGCCACAAGGCTTCTGCCTATTAAAATTCCAATAAAATTCCATACCATTGAAGATGTCTCTCACGTGCAATCTACCACCAAATGGAAGTTTGTCTCCCCCTGTAGAGCAAAAGGCTTCCTACAAATTGACATCAAGAAGCTGGGGTGGAGACTTTGGTTTCCCATGGCAAAGGGCCACGGTTCCTGTCTAATGCTGTCTGCCTGCCACTGGGCTTATGCCTACTAAAATTACATACAAATGAGGATATCTCCCAGATGCAATATGCCACCAGTTGGAAGTTTGTCTCGTCTTGTAGTGCCAGAGGCCTCCTAGAAAATGACATCAGGAACCTGGGGTGGAGACTTTGGTTTCCCATGGAAATGGGCCACTATTCATGTCTAATTCTGTCTGCCTGCCGCTGGGATTCTGCCTACTAAAATTCCACTAAAATTCCATACAAATGCGAATATCTCCCAGGTGCAAACTAACACCAGATGGAAGTTTCTCTGCCCTTATGTTTCCAAAGGCCTCCTACAAACTGCCATCAGAAACCTAGGGTGGAGACTTTGGTTTCCCATGGAAAAGGACCACCGTTCGTGTCTAATGCTGTCTGCCTGGCACTGTGGTTATGACTGCTGAAGTTCCATACAAATGAGGATATCTCCCAGATGCAATATGCCACCAGATGGAAGTTTGTCTGCTCTTGCAGTGCCAAAGGCCTCCTTTATACTGACATTCGGAACCTGGCGTGGAGACTTTGGTTTCCTATGGAAAAGGCCCACCGTTCATGTTTAATGCTCTCTGTCTGCAACTGGGCTTCTGAGTACTAAAATACCACTAAAATTCCATACAAATAAGGACATCTACGAGGTGCGATCCACCACGAGATGGAGGTTTGTCTGCCCTTGTAGTGCCAAAGGCCTCCTACAAACTGACATCAGGAGCCTGGGTTGGAGACTTTGTTTTCCCATGGAAAAGGGCCACCGTTCGTGTCTAATGCTGTCTGCCTGCCACTGGGCTTCTATCTGCTGAAATTCCATACAAATGTGGATATCTTCCCGATGCAATCAACCACCAGACGGAAGTTTTTCTGCCCTTGTACTGTCAATGGCCTACTAAAACCTGACATCGGGAACGTGGTGTGGAGACTTTGGTTTCCCTAGGAAAAGGACCACCGTTCCTGTCTAATGCTGTCTGCCTGGCACTGTGGTTATGACTGCTGATGGTCCATACAAATGAGGATATCTCCCAGGAGCAATCTACCACCAGGTGGAAGTTTGTCTACCCTTGTACTGCCGAAGGCCTCCTAGTAACGGACATCAGGAACTTGGGGTGGAGACTTTGGTTTCCCATAAAAATGGGCCACCGTTCGTGTCTAAAGCTGTCTGCCTGCCACTGGGGATCTTCGTAATAAAATTCCAATAAAATTCCAGAGAAATGAGGATATCTCCCAGGTGCAATCTACCACCAGATGGAAGTTTTTCTGCCCTTGTAGTTCCAAACGCCTTCTATAAATTGACATCAGGAACGTGGGGTGGAGACTTTGTTTTCCCATGGAAATGGGCCACCGTTTGTGTCTAATGCTATGTGACTGCCACTGGGATTATGCCTAGTAAAATCCCGTACAAATGAGGATATCTCCCAGATGGAGTCTACCACCAGATGAAAGTTTGTCTGCCCTTGTAATGCCAAAGGCCTCCTACAAACTGACATCAGGATTCTGGAAAGGAGGCTTTGTTTTCACATGGAAATGGGGCACCCTTGTTGTTTAATGCTGTCTCCTTGCCACTGGGCTTATGACTACTGAAATTACATACAAATGAGGATATCTCCCTAACAAAATTTCCCACCAGATGGAAGTTTGTCTGCCCTTTTAATGCCAAAGGCCTACTAAAAACTGACATCAGGAGCCTGGTTGGAGACTTTGTTTTCCCATGGAAAAGGGCCACCGTTCCTCTCTAATGCTGTCTGCCTGCCACTGGGCTTCTACCTGATGAAATTCCATAAAAATGAGGATATCTCCCCGATGCAATCAACCACCAGACGGAAGTTTGTCTGCCCTTGTAGTGCCAAAGGCCTCCTAGAAACGGACATCAGGAACGAGGGGTGGAGACTTTGGTTTTCCATCAAATGGGCCATTTTTCTTGTCTAATGCTGTCTGCCTGCCACGGGGTTTCTTCCTACTAAAATTCCACTAAAACTCCATAAAAATGAGGATATCTCCCAGGTGCAATCTACAACCAGATGGAAGTTTCTCTGCCCTTATATTGGAAAACGTCTCCTACAAAGTGACATCAGCAACATGGGGTGGAGATTTTGGTTTCCCATGGAAAAGGGCCACTGTTCGTGTCTAATGCTGTCTGCCAGATACTGGGCTTATGCCTACTAAAATTCCACTAAAATTCCATACAAATGAGGATACCTCCCAGGTGCAATCTACCACCAGATGGAAGTTTGTCTGCCCTTGTAGTGTTAAAGGCTTCCTACAAATTAACATCAGGAACCTGGGGCGTAGACTTTGGTTTCCCATGGAAAAGGGCCACCGTTCGTGTCTAATGCTGTCTGCCTGGCACTGTGGTTATGACTGCTGCAGTTCCATACAAATGCTGATAAGTCCCAGGTGCAATCTACCACCAGGTGGAAGTTTGTCTGCCCTTGAAGTGCCAAAGGCCTCCTAAAAATTGACATCAGGAACGTGCGGTGGAGACTTTGTTTTCCCATGGAAATGGGCCACCCTTTTTGTCTAATGCTATGTGCCTGCCACTGGGCGTATGCCTAGTAAAATTCCATAAAAATGAGGATATCTCCCAGATGGAGTCTACCACCAGTTGAAAGTTTGTCTGCCCTTGTAATGCAACGGCCTCCTACAAACTGACATCAGGAACCTGGAGAGGACGCTTTGGTTTCCCATGGAAAAGGGCCACCCTTGGTGTTTAATGCTGTCTCCCTGCCACTGACTTATGACTACTGAAATTACATACAAATGAGGATATCTCCCAGACGCAATATGCCACCAGATGGAAATTTGTCTGCTCTTGCAGTGCCAAAGGCCTCCTTCAAACTGACATTCGGAACCTCACCTGGAGACTTTGGTTTCCTATAGAAAAGGCCCACCATTCATGTTTAATGCTGTCTGTCTGCCATTGGGCTTCTGAGTACTAAAATACCACTAAAATTCCATAAAAATGAGGATATCTCCCAGGTGCAATCTACCACCAGGTGGAAGTTTGTCAGCCCTTGCAGTGCCAAAAGCCTCCTAAAAACTGACATCAGGAACATAGGATGGATAATTTGTTTTTCCATGGAAAGGGGCCACTGTTCGTGTCTAATGCTGTCTGCCTGCCAGTGGGCAGAAGCCTACCAAAATTCCCTACAAATGAGGATATCTCCCAAATGCAATTTCCCACCAGATGGAAGTTTGTCTGCCCTTTTTATGCCAAAGGCCTCCTACAAACTGACATCAGGAGCCTGGGTTGGAGACTTTGTTTTCCCATGGAAAAGGGCCACCGTTCGTGTCTAATGCTGTCTGCCTGCCACTGGGCTTTTACCTGCTGAAATTCCATACAAATGAGGATATCTCCCCGATGCAATCAGCCACCAGACGGAAGTTTGTTTGCCCTTGTACTGCCAAAGGCCTCCTAAAACCTGACATCAGGAACGTGGCTTGGAGACTTTGGCTGCCCATGGGAAAAGGGCCACCGTTCATGTCTAATGCTGTCTGCCTGCCACTGGGCTTCTACCTGCTGAAGTTCCATACAAATGAGGATATCTCAACGATGCAATCAATCACCAGACGGAAGTTTGTCTACCTTTGTAGTGTCAAAGGCCTCCTAGAAACGGACATCAGGAACGTGGGGTGGAGACTTTGGTTTCCCATAAAAATGGGCCATTGTTCGTGTCTAATGCTGTCTGCCTGCCACTGTGCTTCTTCCTCCTAAAATTCCACTAAAACTCCATAGAAATGAGGATATCTCCCAGGTGCAATCTACCACCAGATGGAAGTTTCTCTGCCCTTATATTGGAAAACGCCTCCTACAAAGTGACATCAGCAACATGGGGTGGAGATTTTGGTTTCCCATGGAAAAGGGCCACTGTTCGTGTCTAATGCTGTCTGCCTGCCACTGGAGTTATGCCTACTGAAATTCCTCACAAATGAGGATATTTCCCAGATGGAATCTCCCACCAGTTGGAAGTTTGTTTGCCCTTCTAGTGCCAAAGGCCTCCTAAAAACTGACATCAGGAACCTGGGGTGGAGACTTTGGTTTCTCATGGAAATGGTCCACCGTTCGTGTCTAATAATGTCTGTCGGCCATTGGGCTTCTACCTACGAAAATTCCACTGAAATTCCATACAAATGAAGACATCTCCCGCGTGCAGTCTACCGCCAGATATAAGTTTTTCTGCCCTTTTATTTCCAAAGGCCTTCTATAAACTGACATGAGGAGCCTGGAGTGGAGACTTTGGTTTCCCATGGATATGGGCCAGCGTTCGTGTGTAAAGCAGTCTGCCTGCTGCTGGATTTCTGCCTACTTTAATACCACTGAAATTCCATAAAAATGAGGATATCTCCCAGGTGCAATCTACCACCAGATGGAAGTTTTTCTGCCCTTGTACTTCCAAAGGCCTCTTACAAACTAATATCAGGAACGTGGGGTAGAGACTTCGGTTTCCCATGGAAAAGGACCACCGTTTGTGTCTAATGCTGTCTGCCTGCCACTGGGGTTATGCCTGCTGAAATTCCTCACAAATGAGGATATCTCCCGCACGGAATCTACCACCAGTTGGAAGTTTATCTGCCCTTGTAGTGCCAAAGGCCTCCTACAAACTGACATCAGGCACGTGAGATGGAGACTTTGGTTTCCCGAGGAAATGGACCACAGTTCGTGTCTAATGCTGTCTGCGAGACACTGGGCTTATGCCGACTAAAATTCCACTAAAATTCTATACAAATGAGGATGTCTCCCAGGTGCAATCTACCACCAGATGGAAGTTTGTCTGCCCCTGAAGAGCCAAAGGCTTCCTACAAATTGACATCAAGAACCTGAGGCGGAGACTTTGGTTTCCCATGGAAAAGGGCCACCGTTCGCGTCTAATACTGTCTGCCTGCCACTGGGCTTATGGCTATTAAAATTACATACAAATGAGGATATCTCCTAGATGCAATATGCCACCAATAGGAACTTTGTCTCCTCCTGTAGTGCCAGAGGCCTCCTAGAAAATGACATGAGGAACCTGGGGTGGAGACTTTGGTTTCCCATGGAAATGAGCCACTATTCATGTCTAATTCTGTCTACCTGCAGCTGGGATTCTGTCTACTAATATTCCACTAAAATTCCATACAAATGAGTATATCTCCCAGGTGCAATCTAACACCAGATGGAAGATTCTCTGCCCTTGTGTTTCCAAAGGCCTCCTACAAACTGCCATCAGGAACCTGGGGTGGAGACTTTGGTTTCCCATGGAAAAGGACCACCGTTCCTGTCTAATGCTGTCTGCCTGGCACTGTGGTGATGACTGCTGAAGTTCCATACAAATGAGGATATCTCCCAGGTGTAATCTACCACTGGGTGGAAGTTTTTCTGCCCCCGTAGTGCCAAAGGCCACCTAAAAACTGACATCCCGAACGGGGGGTGGAGACTTTTGTTTCCCAAAGAAATGCCCACCGTTCGTGTCTAATGCTGTCTGGCAGCCACTGGCCTTATGCCTACTAAAATTCCACTAAAATTCTATAGAAATGAGGTTATCTCCGAGGTGCAATCTACCACCAGATGGAAGTTTGTGTGCCCATTTAGAGCCAAAGGCTTCTAACAAACAGACATCAGGAACGTGCGGTGGAGACTTTGGTTTCCCATGGAAATGGGCCACCGTTTGTGTATAATGCTATGTGCCTGCCACTGGGCTTATGCCTAGTAAAATCCCATACAAATGAGGATATCTCCCAGATGGAGTCTACCACCAGTTGAAAGTTTGTCTGCCCTTGTAATGCCAACGGCCTCCTACAAATTGACATCAGGAATCTGGAAAGGACGCTTTGGTTTCCCATGGAAAAGGGCCACCCTTGGTGTTTAATGCTGTCTGCCTGCCAGTGGGCATATGCCTACTAAAATTCCCTACAAATGAGGATATCTCCCAAATGCAATTTCCCACCAGATGGAAGTTTGTCTGCCCGTTTAATGCCAAAGTCCTCCGACAACCTGACATCAGGAATGTGGGATGGAGACTTTGGTTTCCCTAGGAAACGGGCCACTGTTCCTGTCTAATTCTCTCTGCCTTCCGCTGGGATTCTGCCTACTAACATTCCACTAAAATTCCATAGAAATGAGGATATCTCCCAGGTGCAATCTACAACCAGATGGAAGTTTCTCTGCCCTTATATTGGAAAACGCCTCCTACAAAGTGACATTTGCAACATGGGGTGGAGATTTTGGTTTCCCATGGAAAAGGGCCACTCTTTGTGTCTAATGCTGTCTACCTGTCACTGGGGTTATGCCTGTTGAAATTCCTCACAAATGAGGATATCTCCCCGGTGCAATCAACCACCAGATGGAAGTGTGTCTGCCCTTGTAGTGCCAAAAGCCTCCTTCAAACTGACATCAGGAACATAGTATGGATAATTTGTTTTTCCATGGAAAAGGGCCACCGTTCCTGTCTAATGCTGTCTGCCTGGCACTGTGGTTATGACTGCTGAAGTTCCTCACAAATGAGGATATCTCCCACACGGAATCTACCACCAGTTGGAAGTTTGTCTGCCCTTGTAGTGCCAAAGGACTCCTAAAAACTGACATCAGGAACAAGGGGTGGAGACATTGTTTTCCCATGGAAATGGACCACCGTTCGTGTCTAATGCTGTCTGCCTGCCACTGGGGTTCTGCCTACTAAAATTCCACTAAAATTCTATTCAAATGAGGATATCTCCCAGGTGCAATCTACCACCAGATGGAAGTTTCTCTGCCCTTGTAGGTCCTAAGGCCTCCTACAAACTGACATCAGGAACGTGAGATGGAGACTTTGGTTTCCCATGGAAAAGGTCCATTGTTCGTGTCTAATGCTGTCTGCCTGCCAATGGGTTCCTGCCTGCTGAAATTCCATACAAATGAGGATATCTCCTCGATGCAATCAACCACCAGACGGAACTTTGTCGGCCCTTGTAGTGCCAAAGGCCTCCTACAAACTGACACCAGGAACCTGGAGTGGAAACTTTGGTTTCCATGGAAAAGGGCCACCGTTCTTCTCCGATGCTGTCTGCTGGCCACTCGGCTTCTGCATACTAAAATTCCAATAAAATTCCATACAAATAAGGATATCTCCATGATGGAATATACATCGAGATGGAATTTTGTAGACCTTGTAGTCCAAAGGCCTCCTGCAAACTGACATCAGGAGCGTGGGGTGGAGACTTTGGTTTTCCAAGGAAAAGGTCCACCGTTCCTGTCTAATGCTGTCTGCCTGTCACATGGTTTATGGCTGCAAAAATTGCATACAAATGAGGATATCTCCCAGGTGCAATCTACCACCAGTTGGAAGTTTTTCTAACCTTGTAGTGCCAAAGGCCTCCTACCAACTGACATCAGGAGACTGGGGTAGAGACCTTCGTGTCCCATGAATAAGAGGCACCGTTTGTGTTTTATGCTCTCTGCCGATCATTTGGATTCTGCCTACTAAAATTCCATGCAAATGAGGATATCTATCACGTGCAATCTACCACCAGTTGGAAGTTTGTCTACCCTTATAGTGCCAAAAGCCTCGTATAAATTATCATCAGGAATGTGGGGTGGAGACTTTGGTTTCCCATGAAAAAGCCACCGTTCGTGTCTAATGCTGTCTGCCTGGCACTGGGCTTCTTCCTACTAAAATTTCACTAAAATTCCATACAAATGAGGATATCTCCCTGGTTCAATCTACCACCAGATGAAAGTTCCTCTGCCTTTGTAGTGCCAAAAGCCTCGTATAAATTGACATCTTAAACCTAGGGTGGACACATAGGTTCCCATGGAAAAGGGTCACCGTTCGTGTCTAATGCTGTCTGCCTGCAACTGGTCATATGCCTGCTGAAATTCCATACAACAGAGGATATCTCCAGGTGGAATCTATCAGCAGATGGAATTTTGTCTGCCCTTGTAGTGCCAAAGGTTTCCTACAAACTGACATCAGGCATGTGACATGGAGACTTTGGTTTCCCAAGGAAATGGACCACCGTTCGTGTCTAATGCTGTCTGCCAGACACTGGGCTTATGCCGACTAAAATTCCACTAAAATTCTATACAAATGAGGATATCTCTCAGGTGCAATCTACCACCAGTTTGAAGTTTCTCTGCCCTTGTAGTGCCAAAGGCCTCCTACAAACTGACATCAGGAACGTGAGGTGGAGACTTTGGTTTCCCATGGAAAAGTTCCATTGTTCGTGTCTAATGCTGTCTGCCTGCTACTGGGCTTCTGCCTGCTGAAATTCCATACAAATGAGGGTATCTCCTCGATTCAATCAACCACAAGACGGAACTTTGTCTGCCCTTGTAGTGCCAAAGGCCTCCTACAAACTGACATCAGGAACCTGGAGTTGAAACTTTGCGTTCCCTTGGAAATGGGCCAGCGTTCGTGTCTAATGATGTGTGCCTGCAACTAGGCTTCTGCCTATTAAAATTCCACTAAAATACCATACAAATGAGGATGTCTCCCAGGTGCAATCTAAACCAGATGGATGTTTCTCTGCCCTTGTAGTGCCAAAGGCCTCCTAAAAACTGACAGCAGGAAAGTGGGGTGAAGACTTTCTTTTCGCATGGAAATGGGCCACCGTTTGTGTCTAATCCTATGTGCCTGCCACTGGGCTTCTTCCTACTAAAATTCCACTAATATTCCATGGAAATGAGGATATCTCCCAGGTGCAATCTACCACCAGATGGAAGTTTTTCTGCCCTTGTAGTTCCAAACACCTCTTACAAACTGACATCAGGAACGTGGGGTGGAGACTTTGGTTTCCCATGGAAAAGGGCCACAGTTCGTGTCTAATGCTGTCTGCCTGCCCCTGTTGTTACGCCTGCTGAAATTCCTCACAAATGAATATATCTCCCAGATGGAGTCTACCACCAGTTGGAAGTTTGTCTGCTCTTGTAGTGCAAAAGTCCTCCTATAAACGGACATAAGGCACGTGGTGTGGAGACTTTGGTTTCCCATGGAAATGGGCCACCGTTGGTGTTTAATGCTGTCTACTTGCCACTGGGATTCTGCCTACTTTAATTCCACTAAAATTCCATACAATTGAGGATATCTCCAAGACGCAATATGCCACCAGTTGGAAGTTTGTCTGTTCTTGTAGTGCAAAAGGCCTCCTAAAAACTGACATCAGGAAGCTGGCCTGGAGACTTTGTTTTTCCCTGGAAAACGGCCACTATTCATGTCTAATTCTGTGTGCCTGCAGCTGGGATTCTGCGTACTTAAATTCCTCTAAAATTCTATACAAATGGGAATATTTCGCAGGTGCAATCCTCCCCCAGTTTGAAGTTTCTCTGCCCTTGTAGTGCAAAAGGGCTCCTATAAACTGACATCTGAAACATAGGATGGATAATTTGGTTTCCCATGGAAAAAGGTCACTGTTCATGCCTAATGCTGTGTGCCTGCCACTGGGCGTATGCCTGCAAAAACTCAATACAAATGAGGATATCTCGCAGATGCAATTTACCACGAGGTGGAAGTTTGTCTGCCCTTGTAGTGGCAAAAGCCCCCTAAAAAACTGACATCAGGAACCAGGCGTGGAGACTTTCGTTTCCAATGGAAAAGGACCACCGTTCGTATCTAATGCTGTCTGCCTGGCACTGTGGTGATGACTGCTGAAGTTCCATTCAAATGAGGATATCTCCCAGGTGCAATCTAACACCAGGTGGAACTTTGTCTGCCCTTGTAGTGCCAAAGGCCTCCAAAAAACGGACATCAGGAATATGGGGTGAAGACTTTGGTTTCCCATGGAAAAGGTCCACCGTTTGTTTCTAATGCTGTCTGCCTGGCTTTGAGATTATGAGTGCTGAAGTTCCATAAAAATGAGGATATCTCCCAGGTGCAATCTACCACCAGGTGGAAGTTTTTCTGCCCTTGTATTGCCAACGGCCTCCTAGAAACGGACATCAGGAACGTGGGGTGGAGACTTTGGTTTCCCATGGAAATGGGCCACCGTTCGTGTCTAATGCTGTCTGCCTGCCACTTGGTTTCTTCCTATTAATATTCCACTAAAATTCCATAGAAATAAGGATATATCCCAGGTGCAATCTACAACCAGATGGAAGATTCTCTGCCCTTGTTGTACCAAAGCCCTCCTAAAAAACTGACATCAGGAACCATGGGTGGAGACTTTGATTTCCCATGGAAAAGGACCAGCGTTCATGTCTAATGCTGTCTGCCTGCCAATGAGCTTCTGCCTGCTGAAATTCCAAAAAAAATTTGGAAATCTCTCCGATGTAATCAACCACCTGACGGAAGTTTGTCTGCCCCTGTAGAGCCAAAGGCCTCCTACAAATTGACATGAGGAGCCTGGAGTGGAGACTTTGGTTTCCCATGGAAAAGGGCCAGCGTTCGTGTCTAATGCTGTCTGCCCGCCACTGGGTTGTGGCTACAGAAATTACATACAAATGAGGATATCTCCCAGATTCAATATGCCACCAGTTGGAAGTTTGTCTGTTCTTGTAGTGCAAATGGCCTCCTAAAAACAGACATCAGGAACCTGGCCTGGAGACTTTGGTTTCCCCTGGAAAAGGGCCACTATTCATGTCTAATTCTGTCTGCCTGCCACTGGGATTCTGCGTACTAAAATTCCTCTAAAATTCTATACAAATGAGAATATCTCGCAGGTGCAATCTACCCCCGGTTTGAAGTTTCTCTGCCCTTGTATTGCCAAAGGTCTCCTATAAAATGACATCTGAAACGTAGGATGGATAATTTGGTTTCCCATGAAAAAGAGCCACTGTTCATGCCTAATGCTGTGTGCCTGCCACTGGGCGTATGCCTCCTAAAATTCCATACAAGTGAGGATATCTCCCAGATGCAATTTACCACCAGATGGAAGATTGTCTGCCCTTGTAGTGGCAAAGGCCTCCTCAAAAACTGACATCAGGAACCAGGGGTGGAGACTTTGGTTTCCCATGGGAAAGGACCACCGTTTGTGTCTAATGCAATGTGCCTGCCACTGGGCTTATGCCTAGTGAAATTCCATACAAATGAGGATATCTCCCAGATGGAATCTACAACCAGTCGGAAATTAGTCTGCCCTTATAGTGCCAAATGCCTCCTACAAACTGACATCAGGAACGTGGGATGGAGACTTTGGTTTCCCCTGGAAAAGGGGTACCGTTCCTGTCTAATGCTGTCTGCCTGCCACTGGGTTACGCCTGCTGAAATTCCTCACAAATGAGGCTATCTCCCAGGTGGAATCTACCACCAGTTCGAAGTTTGTTTGCCCTTGTAGTGCCAAAGGCCTCCTACAAACTGACATCAGGAACCTGGGGTGGAGACATCGGTTTCCCATGAAAAAGGTCCACCGTTCGTGTCCTATGCTGTCTGCCTGCCACTGATCTTCTGCCTGCTGAAATTCCATACAAATGAGGATATCTCCTCAATGCAATCAACCACCAGACGGAACTTTGTCTGCCCCTGTAGTGCCAAAGGCCTCCTACATACTGACATCAGGAACCTGGAGTGGAGACTTTGGTTTCCCATGGAAATGCGACAGCGTTTTTGTCTAATGATGTTTGCCTGCCACTAGGATTCTGCCTATTAAAATTACAATAAAATTCCATACCATTGAAGATGTCTCTCACGTGATATCTAACACCAAATGGAAGTTTGTCTGCCCCTGTAGAGCAAAAGGCTTCCTACAAAATGACATCAAGAAGCTGGGGCAGAGACTTTGGTTTCCCATGGCAAAGGGCCACGGTTCCTGTCTAATGCTGTCTGCCTGCCACTGGGCTTATGGCTACTAAAATTACATACAAATGAGGATATCTCCCAGATGCAATATGCCACCAGTTGGAAGTTTGTCTCGTCTTGTAGTGCCAGAGGCCTCCTAGAAAATGACATCAGGAACCTGGGGTGGAGACTTTGGTTTCCCATGGAAATGGGCCACTATTCATGTCTAATTTTTTCTGCCTGCCGCTGGGATTCTGCCTACTAAAATTCCACTAAAATTCCATGCAAATGCGAATATCTCCCGGGTGCAATCAAACACCAGATGGAAGTTTCTCTGCCCTTGTATTGCCAAAGACCTCCTTCAAACTGACATCAGGAACATAGGATGGATAATTTGTCTTTCCATGGAAAAGGACCACCGTTCCAGTCTAATGCTGTCTGCCTGGCACTGTGGTTATGACTGCTGAAGTTCCATACAAATGAGGATATCTCCCAGATGCAATATGCCACCAGATGGAAGTTTGTCTGCTCTAGCAGTGCCAAAGGCCTCCTTCAAACTGACATTCGGAACCTGGCCTGGAGACATTGGTTTCCTACGGAAAAGGTCCACCGTTCATTTTTAATGCGGTCGGTCTGCAACTGGGATTCTGAGTACTATAATTCCACTAAAATTCTATACAAATGAGGATATCTCCCAGGTGCAATCTACCACCAGATGTTAGTTTGTCTACTCTTGCAGTGCCAAAGGCCTCCTTTATACTGACATTCGGAACCTGGCGTGGAGACTTTGGTTTCCTATGGAAAAGGCCCACCGTTCGTGTTTAATTCTCTCTGTCTGCAACTGGGCTTCTGAGTACTAAAATACCACTAAAATTCCATACAAATAAGGACATCTACGAGGTGCGATCCACCACTAGATGGAAGTTTGTCTGCCCTTGTAGTGCCAAAGGCCTCCTACAAACTGACATCAGGAGCCTGGGTTGGAGACTTTGTTTTCCCATGGAAAAGGGCCACCGTTCGTGTCTAATGCTGTCTACCTGCCACTGGGCTTCTATCTGCTGAAATTCCATACAAATGAGGATATCTTCCCGATGCAATCAACCACCAGATGGAAGTTTCTCTGCCCTTGTACTGTCAATGGCCTACTAAAACCTGACATCGGGAACGTGGTGTGGAGACTTTGGCTTCCCTAGGAAAAGGACCACCGTTCCTGTCTAATGCGGTCTGCCTGACACTGTGGTTATGACAGCTGAAGGTCCATACAAATGAGGATATCTCCCAGGAGCAATCTACCACCAGGTGGAAGTTTGTCTGCCCTTGTAGTGCCAAAGGCCTTCTAGTAACGGACATCAGGAATGTGGGGTGGAGACTTTGGTTTCCCTATAAAAATGGGCCACCGTTCGTGTCTAATGCTGTCTGCCTGCCACTGGGGATCTTCGTAATAAAATTCCAATAAAATTCCATAGAAATGAGGATAACTCCCAGGTGCAATCTACCACCAGATGGAAGTTTTTCTGCCTGTATGTTGGAAAAGGCCTCCTACAAAGTGACATCAGCAATGAGCGCGGAGATTTGGGTTTCCCATGGAAATGGGCCACCTTTCGTGTCTAATGGTGTCTGCCTGCGACTGGGATTATGCCTAGTAAAATCCCATACAAATGAGGATATCTTCCAGATAGAGTCTACCACCAGATGAAAGTTTGTCTGCCCTTGTAATGCCAATGGCCTCCTACACACTGACATCAGGATTCTGGAGAGGACGCTTTGGTTTCCCATGGAAAAGGGGCACCTTGGTGTTTAATGCTGTCTCCTTGCCACTGTGCTTATGACTACTGAAATTACATACAAATGAGGATATCTCCCTAAACAAAATTTCCCACCAGATGGAAGTTTGTCTGCCATTTTAATGCCAAAGGCCTACTAAAAACTGACATCAGGAGCCTGGGTTAGAGACTTTGTTTTCCCATGGAAAAGGGCCACCGTTCCTCTCTAATGCTGTCTACCTGCCAATGGGCTTCTACCTGATGAAATTCCATAAAAATGAGAATATCTCAACGATGCAATCAACCACCAGACGGAAGTTTGTCTGCCCTTGTAGTGACAATAGCCCCTTAGAAACGGACATCAGGAACGTGGGGTGGAGATTTTGGTTTCCCATCAAATGGGCCATTATTCGTGTCTAATGCATTCTGCCGGCCACTGGGTTTCTTCCTACTAAAATTCCACTAAATCTCCTTAAAATGAGGATATCTCCCACGTGCAATCTACAACCAGATGGAAGTTTCTCTGCCCTTATATTGGAAAACGTCTCCTACAAAGTGACATCAGCAACATGGGGTGGAGATTTTGGTTTCCCATGGAAAAGGGCCACTGTTCGTGTCTAATGCTGTCTGCCTGCCACTGTGGCTATGACTGCTGCAGTTCCATACAAATGCTGATAAGTCCCAGGTGCAATCTACCACCAGGTGGAAGTTTGTCTGCCCTTGAAGTGCCAAAGGCCTCCTAAAAATTGACATCAGGAACGTGCGGTGGAGACTTTGTTTTCCCATGGAAATGGGCCACCCTTTTTGTCTAACGCTATGTGCCTGCTACTGGGCTTATGCCTACTTAAATTCCTCACAAATGAGGACATCTCCCAGATGGAATCTACCACCAGTTGGAAGTTTGTCTGCCCTCGTAGTGCCAAAGGCCTCCTAAAAACTGACATCAGGAACGTGGGGTGGAGACTTTGCTTTCCCAAGGGAATGGGCCACCGTTTGTGTCTAATGCTGTCTGCTAGCCACTGGGCTTATGCCTGTAAAATTCCACTAAAATTCTATACAAATGAGGATATCTCCCAGGTGTAATCTAAACTAGATGGATGTTTCTCTGCCCTTGTAGTGCCAAAGACCTCCTACAAACTGCCATGAGGAACCTAGGGTGGAGACGTTGGTTTCCCATGTAAAAGGGCCACTGTTCGTGTCTAATGCTGTCTGCCTGTCACTGTGGCTATGACTGCTGCAGTTCCATACAAATGCTGATAAGTCCCAGGTGCAATCTACCACCAGGTGGAAGTTTGTCTGCCCTTGAAGTGCCAAAGGCCTCCTAAAAATTGACATCAGGAACGTGCGGTGGAGACTTTGTTTTCCCATGGAAATGGGCCACCCTTTTTGTCTAATGCTATGTGCCTGCTACTGGGCTTATGCCTAGTAAAATTCCATAAAAATGAGGATATCTCCCAGATGGAGTCTACCACCAGTTGAAAGTTTGTCTGCCCTTGTAATGCAACGGCCTCCTACAAACTGACATCAGGAATCTGGAGAGGACGCTTTGGTTTCCCATGGAAAAGGGCCACCCTTGGTGTTTAATGCTGTCTCCTTGCCACTGACTTATGACTACTGAAATTACATACAAATGAGGATATCTCCCAGACGCAATATGCCACCAGATGGAAATTTGTCTGCTCTTGCAGTGCCAAAGGCCTCCTTCAAACTGACATTCGGAACCTCACCTGGAGACTTTGGTTTCCTATAGAAAAGGCCCACCATTCATGTTTAATGCTGTCTGTCTGCCATTGGGCTTCTGAGTACTAAAATACCACTAAAATTCCATAAAAATGAGGATATCTCCCAGGTGCAATCTACCACCAGGTGGAAGTTTGTCAGCCCTTGCAGTGCCAAAAGCCTCCTAAAAACTGACATCAGGAACATAGGATGGATAATTTGTTTTTCCATGGAAAGGGGCCACTGTTCGTGTCTAATGCTGTCTGCCTGCCAGTGGGCAGAAGCCTACCAAAATTCCCTACAAATGAGGATATCTCCCAAATGCAATTTCCCACCAGATGGAAGTTTGTCTGCCCTTTTTATGCCAAAGGCCTCCTACATACTGACATCAGGAGCCTGGGTTGGAGACTTTGTTTTCCCATGGAAAAGGGCCACCGTTCGTGTCTAATGCTATCTGCCTGCCACTGGGCTTTTACCTGCTGAAATTCCATACAAATGAGGATATCTCCCCGATGCAATCAACCACCAGACGGAAGTTTGTCTACCTTTGTAGTGTCAAAGGCCTCCTAGAAACGGACATCAGGAACGTGGGGTGGAGACTTTGGTTTCCGATAGAAAGGGGCCATTGTTCGTGTCTAATGCTGTCTGCCTGCCACTGTGCTTCTTCCTACTAAAATTCCACTAAAACTCCATAGAAATGAGGATATCTCCCAGGTGCAATCTACAACCAGATGGAAGTTTCTCTGCCCTTTTATTGGAAAACGCCTCCTACAAAGTGACAGAAGCAACGTGGGGTGGAGATTTTGGTTTCCCATGGAAAAGGGCCACTGTTCGTGTCTAATGCTGTCTGCCTGCCACTGGGGTTATGCCTGCTGAAATTCCTCACAAATGAGGATATTTCCCAGATGGAATCTCCCACCAGTTGGAAGTTTGTTTGCCCTTCTAGTGCCAAAGGCCTCCTAAAAACTGACATCAGGAACCTGGGGTGGAGACTTTGGTTTCTCATGGAAATGGGCCACCGTTCGTGTCTAATAATGTCTGTCGGCCATTGGGCTTCTACCTACGAAAATTCCACTGAAATTCCATACAAATGAAGACATCTCCCGCGTGCAGTCTACCGCCAGATATAAGTTTTTCTGCCCTTGTATTTCCAAAGGCCTTCTATAAACTGACATGAGGAGCCTGGAGTGGAGACTTTGGTTTCCCATGGATATGGGCCAGCGTTCGTGTGTAAAGCAGTCTGCCTGCTGCTGGATTTCTGCCTACTTTAATACCACTGAAATTCCATAAAAATGAGGATATCTCCCAGGTGCAATCTACCACCAGATGGAAGTTTTTCTGCCCTTGTACTTCCAAAGGCCTCTTACAAACTAATATCAGGAACGTGGGGTAGAGACTTCGGTTTCCCATGGAAAAGGACCACCGTTTGTGTCTAATGCTGTCTGCCTGCCACTGGGGTTATGCCTGCTGAAATTCCTCACAAATGAGGATATCTCCCGCACGGAATCTACCACCAGTTGGAAGTTTATCTGCCCTTGTAGTGCCAAAGGCCTCCTACAAACTGACATCAGGCACGTGAGATGGAGACTTTGGTTTCCCGAGGAAATGGACCACAGTTCGTGTCTAATGCTGTCTGCGAGACACTGGGCTTATGCCGACTAAAATTCCACTAAAATTCTATACAAATGAGGATGTCTCCCAGGTGCAATCTACCACCAGATGGAAGTTTGTCTGCCCCTGAAGAGCCAAAGGCTTCCTACAAATTGACATCAAGAACCTGAGGCGGAGACTTTGGTTTCCCATGGAAAAGGGCCACCGTTCGCGTCTAATACTGTCTGCCTGCCACTGGGCTTATGGCTATTAAAATTACATACAAATGAGGATATCTCCTAGATGCAATATGCCACCAATAGGAACTTTGTCTCCTCCTGTAGTGCCAGAGGCCTCCTAGAAAATGACATGAGGAACCTGGGGTGGAGACTTTGGTTTCCCATGGAAATGAGCCACTATTCATGTCTAATTCTGTCTACCTGCAGCTGGGATTCTGTCTACTAATATTCCACTAAAATTCCATACAAATGAGTATATCTCCCAGGTGCAATCTAACACCAGATGGAAGATTCTCTGCCCTTGTGTTTCCAAAGGCCTCCTACAAACTGCCATCAGGAACCTGGGGTGGAGACTTTGCTTTCCCATGGAAAAGGACCACCGTTCCTGTCTAATGCTGTCTGCCTGGCACTGTGGTGATGACTGCTGAAGTTCCATACAAATGAGGATATCTCCCAGGTGTAATCTACCACTGGGTAGAAGTTTTTCTGCCCCCGTAGTGCCAAAGGCCTCCTAAAAACTGACATCCCGAACGGGGGGTGGAGACTTTTGTTTCCCAAAGAAATGCCAACCGTTCGTGTCTAATGCTGTCTGGCAGCCACTGGCCTTATGCCTACTAAAATTCCACTAAAATTCTATAGAAATGAGGTTATCTCCCAGGTGCAATCTACCACCAGATGGAAGTTTGCCTGCCCTTGTATTTCCAAAGGCCTCCTACAAACTGACATCAGGAACGTGAGGTGGAGACTTTGGTTTCCCATGGAAAAGGTCCATTGTTCGTGTCTAATGCTGTCTGCCTGCCACTGGGCTTCTGCCATCTGAAATTCCATACAAATGAGGATATCTCCTCAATGCAATCAACCACCAGACGGAACTTTGTCTGCCCTTGTAGTGCCAAAGGCCTCCTACAAACTGACATCAGGAACCTGGAGTGGAGACTTTGGTTTCCCAGGGAAATGGGACAGTGTTCGTGTCTAATGATGTTTGCCTGCCACAAGGCTTCTGCCTATTAAAATTACAATAAAATTCCATAACATTGAAGATGTCTCTCACGTGCAATCTACCACCAAATAGAAGTTTGTCTCCCCCTGTAGAGCAAAAGGCTTCCTACAAATTGACATCAAGAAGCTGGGGTGGAGACTTTGGTTTCCCATGGCAAAGGGCCACGGTTCCTGTCTAATGCTGTCTGCCTGCCACTGGGCTTATGCCTACTAAAATTACATACAAATGAGGATATCTCCCAGATGCAATATGCCACCAGTTGGAAGTTTCTCTCGTCTTGTAGTGCCAGAGGCCTCCTAGAAAATGACATCAGGAACCTGGGGTGGAGACTTTGGTTTCCCATGGAAATGGGCCACTATTCATGTCTAATTCTGTCTGCCTGCCGCTGGGATTCTGCCTACTAAAATTCCACTAAAATTCCATACAAATGCGAATATCTCCCAGGTGCAAACTAACACCAGATGGAAGTTTCTCTGCCCTTATGTTTCCAAAGGCCTCCTACAAACTGCCATCAGAAACCTAGGGTGGAGACTTTGGTTTCCCATGGAAAAGGACCACTGTTCCTGTCTAATGCTGTCTGCCTGGCACTGTGGTTATGACTGCTGAAGTTCCATACAAATGAGGATATCTCCCAGATGCAATATGCCACCAGATGGAAGTTTGTCTGCTCTTGCAGTGCCAAAGGCCTCCTTTATACTGACATTCGGAACCTGGCGTGGAGACTTTGGTTTCCTATGGAAAAGGCCCACCGTTCATGTTTAATGCTCTCTGTCTGCAACTGGGCTTCTGAGTACTAAAATACCACTAAAATTCCATACAAATAAGGACATCTACGAGGTGCGATCCACCACGAGATGGAGGTTTGTCTGCCCTTGTAGTGCCAAAGGCCTCCTACAAACTGACATCAGGATTCTGGAAAGGAGGCTTTGGTTTCCCATGGAAATGGGGCACCCTTGTTGTTTAATGCTGTCTCCTTGCCACTGGGCTTATGACTACTGAAATTACATACAAATGAGGATATCTCCCTAACAAAATTTCCCACCAGATGGAAGTTTGTCTGCCCTTTTAATGCCAAAGGCCTACTAAAAACTGACATCAGGAGCCTGGTTGGAGACTTTGTTTTCCCATGGAAAAGGGCCACCGTTCCTCTCTAATGCTGTCTGCCTGCCACTGGGCTTCTACCTGATGAAATTCCATAAAAATGAGGATATCTCAACGATGCAATCAACCACCAGACGGAAGTTTGTCTGCCCTTGTAGTGCCAAAGGCCTCCTAGAAACGGACATCAGGAACGAGGGGTGGAGACTTTGGTTTTCCATCAAATGGGCCATTTTTCTTGTCTAATGCGGTCTGCCTGCCACGGGGTTTCTTCCTACTAAAATTCCACTAAAACTCCATACAAATGAGGATATCTCCCAGGTGTAATCTACCACTGGGTAGAAGTTTTTCTGCCCCCGTAGTGCCAAAGGCCTCCTAAAAACTGACATCCCGAACGGGGGGTGGAGACTTTTGTTTCCCAAAGAAATGCCAACCGTTCGTGTCTAATGCTGTCTGGCAGCCACTGGCCTTATGCCTACTAAAATTCCACTAAAATTCTATAGAAATGAGGTTATCTCCCAGGTGCAATCTACCACCAGATGGAAGTTTGCCTGCCCTTGTATTTCCAAAGGCCTCCTACAAACTGACATCAGGAACGTGAGGTGGAGACTTTGGTTTCCCATGGAAAAGATCCATTGTTCGTGTCTAATGCTGTCTGCCTGCCACTGGGCTTCTGCCATCTGAAATTCCATACAAATGAGGATATCTCCTCAATGCAATCAACCACCAGACGGAACTTTGTCTGCCCTTGTAGTGCCAAAGGCCTCCTACAAACTGACATCAGGAACCTGGAGTGGAGACTTTGGTTTCCCATGGAAATGGGACAGCGTTCGTGTCTAATGATGTCTGCCTGCCACAAGGCTTCTGCCTATTAAAATTCCAATAAAATTCTATACAATTGAAGATGTCTCTCACGTGCAATCTACCACCAAATGGAAGTTTGTCTCCCCCTGTAGAGCAAAAGGCTTCCTACAAATTGACATCAAGAAGCTGGGGTGGAGACTTTGGTTTCCCATGGCAAAGGGCCACGGTTCCTGTCTAATGCTGTCTGCCTGCCACTGGGCTTATGCCTACTAAAATTACATACAAATGAGGATATCTCCCAGATGCAATATGCCACCAGTTGGAAGTTTGTCTCGTCTTGTAGTGCCAGAGGCCTCCTAGAAAATGACATCAGGAACCTGGGGTGGAGACTTTGGTTTCCCATGGAAATGGGCCACTATTCATGTCTAATTCTGTCTGCCTGCCGCTGGGATTCTGCCTACTAAAATTCCACTAAAATTCCATACAAATGCGAATATCTCCCAGGTGCAAACTAACACCAGATGGAAGATTCTCTGCCCTTGTGTTTCCAAAGGCCTCCTACAAACTGCCATCAGGAACCTGGGGTGGAGACTTTGCTTTCCCATGGAAAAGGACCACCGTTCCTGTCTAATGCTGTCTGCCTGGCACTGTGGTGATGACTGCTGAAGTTCCATACAAATGAGGATATCTCCCAGGTGTAATCTACCACTGGGTAGAAGTTTTTCTGCCCCCGTAGTGCCAAAGGCCTCCTAAAAACTGACATCCCGAACGGGGGGTGGAGACTTTTGTTTCCCAAAGAAATGCCCACCGTTCGTGTCTAATGCTGTCTGGCAGCCACTGGCCTTATGCCTACTAAAATTCCACTAAAATTCTATAGAAATGAGGTTATCTCCCAGGTGCAATCTACCACCAGATGGAAGTTTGCCTGCCCTTGTATTTCCAAAGGCCTCCTACAAACTGACATCAGGAACGTGAGGTGGAGACTTTGGTTTCCCATGGAAATAGTCCATTGTTCGTGTCTAATGCTGTCTGCCTGCCACTGGGCTTCTGCCATCTGAAATTCCATACAAATGAGGATATCTCCTCAATGCAATCAACCACCAGACGGAACTTTGTCTGCCCTTTTAGTGCCAAAGGCCTCCTACAAACTGACATCAGGAACCTGGAGTGGAGACTTTGGTTTCCCATGGAAATGGGACAGCGTTCGTGTCTAATGATGTCTGCCTGCCACAAGGCTTCTGCCTATTAAAATTCCAATAAAATTCTATACAATTGAAGATGTCTCTCACGTGCAATCTACCACCAAATGGAAGTTTGTCTCCCCCTGTAGAGCAAAAGGCTTCCTACAAATTGACATCAAGAAGCTCGGGTGGAGACTTTGGTTTCCCATGGCAAAGGGCCACGGTTCCTGTCTAATGCTGTCTGCCTGCCACTGGGCTTATGCCTACTAAAATTACATACAAATGAGGATATCTCCCAGATGCAATATGCCACCAGTTGGAAGTTTGTCTCGTCTTGTAGTGCCAGAGGCCTCCTAGAAAATGACATCAGGAACCTGGGGTGGAGACTTTGGTTTCCCATGGAAATGGGCCACTATTCATGTCTAATTCTGTCTGCCTGCCGCTGGGATTCTGCCTACTAAAATTCCACTAAAATTCCATACAAATGCAAATATCTCCCAGGTGCAAACTAACACCAGATGGAAGATTCTCTGCCCTTGTGTTTCCAAAGGCCTCCTACAAACTGCCATCAGGAACCTTGGGTGGAGACTTTGCTTTCCCATGGAAAAGGACCACCGTTCCTGTCTAATGCTGTCTGCCTGGCACTGTGGTGATGACTGCTGAAGTTCCATACAAATGAGGATATCTCCCAGGTGTAATCTACCACTGGGTAGAAGTTTTTCTGCCCCCGTAGTGCCAAAGGCCTCCTAAAAACTGACATCCTGAACGGGGGGTGGAGACTTTTGTTTCCCAAAGAAATGCCCACCGTTCGTGTCTAATGCTGTCTGGCAGCCACTGGCCTTATGCCTACTAAAATTCCACTAAAATTCTATAGAAATGAGGTTATCTCCCAGGTGCAATCTACCACCAGATGGAAGTTTGCCTGCCCTTGTATTTCCAAAGGCCTCCTACAAACTGACATCAGGAACGTGAGGTGGAGACTTTGGTTTCCCATGGAAAAGGTCCATTGTTCGTGTCTAATGCTGTCTGCCTGCCACTGGGCTTCTGCCTGCTGAAATTCCATACAAATGAGGATATCTCCTCAATGCAATCAACCACCAGACGGAACTTTGTCTGCCCTTTTAGTGCCAAAGGCCTCCTACAAACTGACATCAGGAACCTGGAGTGGAGACTTTGGTTTCCCATGGAAATGGGACAGCGTTCGTGTCTAATGATGTCTGCCTGCCACAAGGCTTCTGCCTATTAAAATTCCAATAAAATTCCATATCATTGAAGATGTCTCTCACGTGCAATCTACCACCAAATGGAAGTTTGTCTGCCCCTGTAGAGCAAAAGGCTTCCTACAAATTGACATCAAGAAGCTGGGGTGGAGACTTTGGTTTCCCATGGCAAAGGGCCACGGTTCCTGTCTAATGCTGTCTGCCTGCCACTGGGCTTATGCCTACTAAAATTACATACAAATGAGGATATCTCCCAGATGCAATATGCCACCAGTTGGAAGTTTGTCTCGTCTTGTAGTGCCAGAGGCCTCCTAGAAAATGACATCAGGAACCTGGGGTGGAGACTTTGGTTTCCCATGGAAATGGGCCACTATTCATGTCTAATTCTGTCTGCCTGCCGCTGGGATTCTGCCTACTAAAATTCCACTAAAATCCCATAAAAATGCGAATATCTCCCAGGTGCAAACTAACACCAGATGGAAGTTTCTCTGCCCTGATGTTTCCAAAGGCCTCCTACAAACTGCCATCAGAAACCTAGGGTGGAGACTTTGGTTTCCCATGGAAAAGGACCACCGTTCCTGTCTAATGCTGTCTGCCTGGCACTGTGGTTATGACTGCTGAAGTTCCATACAAATGAGGATATCTCCCAGATGCAATATGCCACCAGATGGAAGTTTGTCTGCTCTTGCAGTGCCAAAGGCCTCCTTTATACTGACATTCGGAACCTGGCGTGGAGACTTTGGTTTCCTATGGAAAAGGCCCACCGTTCATGTTTAATGCTCTCTGTCTGCAACTGGGCTTCTGAGTACTAAAATACCACTAAAATTCCATACAAATAAGGACATCTACGAGGTGCGATCCACCACGAGATGGAGGTTTGTCTGCCCTTGTAGTGCCAAAGGCCTCCTACAAACTGACATCAGGAGCCTGGGTTGGAGACTTTGTTTTCCCATGGAAAAGGGCCACCGTTCGTGTCTAATGCTGTCTGCCTGCCACTGCGCTTCTATCTGCTGAAATTCCATACAAATGTGGATATCTTCCCGATGCAATCAACCACCAGACGGAAGTTTTTCTGCCCTTGTACTGTCAATGGCCTACTAAAACCTGACATCGGGAACGTGGTGTGGAGACTTTGGTTTCCCTAGGAAAAGGACCACCGTTCCTGTCTAATGCTGTCTGCCTGGCACTGTGGTTATGACTGCTGATGGTCCATACAAATGAGGATATCTCCCAGGAGCAATCTACCACCAGGTGGAAGTTTGTCTACCCTTGTACTGCCGAAGGCCTCCTAGTAACGGACATCAGGAACGTGGGGTGGAGACTTTGGTTTCCCATAAAAATGGGCCACCGTTCGTGTCTAAAGCTGTCTGCCTGCCACTGGGGATCTTTGTAATAAAATTCCAATAAAATTCCAGAGAAATGAGGATATCTCCCAGGTGCAATCTACCACCAGATGGAAGTTTTTCTGCCCTTGTAGTTCCAAACGCCTTCTATAAATTGACATCAGGAACGTGGGGTGGAGACTTTGTTTTCCCATGGAAATGGGCCACCGTTTGTGTCTAATGCTATGTGACTGCCACTGGGATTATGCCTAGTAAAATCCCGTACAAATGAGGATATCTCCCCGATGGAGTCTACCACCAGATGAAAGTTTGTCTGCCCTTGTAATGCCAAAGGCCTCCTACAAACTGACATCAGGATTCTGGAAAGGAGGCTTTGGTTTCCCATGGAAAAGGGGCACCCTTGTTGTTTAATGCTGTCTCCTTGCCACTGGGCTTATGACTACTGAAATTACATACAAATGAGGATATCTCCCTAACAAAATTTCCCACCAGATGGAAGTTTGTCTGCCCTTTTAATGCCAAAGGCCTACTAAAAACTGACATCAGGAGCCTGGTTGGAGACTTTGTTTTCCCATGGAAAAGGGCCACCGTTCCTCTCTAATGCTGTCTACCTGCCACTGGGCTTCTACCTGATGAAATTCCATAAAAATGAGGATATCTCAACGATGCAATCAACCACCAGGTGGAAGTTTGTCTGCCCTTGTAGTGCCAAAGGCCTCCTAGAAACGGACATCAGGAACGAGGGGTGGAGACTTTGGTTTTCCATCAAATGGGCCATTTTTCTTGTCTAATGCTGTCTGCCTGCCACGGGGTTTCTTCCTACTAAAATTCCACTAAAACTCCATAGAAATGAGGATATCTCCCAGGTGCAATCTACAACCAGATGGAAGTTTCTCTGCCCTTATATTGGAAAACGTCTCCTACAAAGTGACATCAGCAACATGGGGTGGAGATTTTGGTTTCCCATGGAAAAGGGCCACTGTTCGTGTCTAATGCAGTCTTCCTGCCACTGGGGTTATGCCTGCTGAAATTCCTCACAAATGAGGATATTTCCCAGATGGAATCTCCCACCAGTTGGAAGTTTGTTTGCCCTTCTAGTGCCAAAGGCCTCCTAAAAACTGACATCAGGAACCTGGGGTGGAGACTTTGGTTTCTCATGGAAATGGGCCACCGTTCGTGTCTAATAATGTCTGTCAGCCATTGGGCTTCTACCTACGAAAATTCCACTGAAATTCCATACAAATGAAGACATCTCCCGCGTGCAGTCTACCGCCAGATATAAGTTTTTCTGCCCTTGTATTTCCAAAGGCCTTCTATAAACTGACATGAGGAGCCTGGAGTGGAGACTTTGGTTTCCCATGGATATGGGCCAGCGTTCGTGTGTAAAGCAGTCTGCCTGCTGCTGGATTTCTGCCTACTTTAATACCACTGAAATTCCATAAAAATGAGGATATCTTCCAGGTGCAATCTACCACCAGATGGAAGTTTTTCTGCCCTTGTACTTCCAAAGGCCTCTTACAAACTAATATCAGGAACGTGGGGTAGAGACTTCGGTTTCCCATGGAAAAGGACCACCGTTTGTGTCTAATGCTGTCTGCCTGCCACTGGGGTTATGCCTGCTGAAATTCCTCACAAATGAGGATATCTCCCGCACGGAATCTACCACCAGTTGGAAGTTTATCTGCCCTTGTAGTGCCAAAGGCCTCCTACAAACTGACATCAGGCACGTGAGATGGAGACTTTGGTTTCCCGAGGAAATGGACCACAGTTCGTGTCTAATGCTGTCTGCGAGACACTGGGCTTATGCCGACTAAAATTCCACTAAAATTCTATACAAATGAGGATGTCTCCCAGGTGCAATCTACCACCAGATGGAAGTTTGTCTGCCCCTGAAGAGCCAAAGGCTTCCTACAAATTGACATCAAGAACCTGAGGCGGAGACTTTGGTTTCCCATGGAAAAGGGCCACCGTTCGCGTCTAATACTGTCTGCCTGCCACTGGGCTTATGGCTATTAAAATTACATACAAATGAGGATATCTCCTAGATGCAATATGCCACCAATAGGAACTTTGTCTCCTCCTGTAGTGCCAGAGGCCTCCTAGAAAATGACATGAGGAACCTGGGGTGGAGACTTTGGTTTCCCATGGAAATGAGCCACTATTCATGTCTAATTCTGTCTACCTGCAGCTGGGATTCTGTCTACTAATATTCCACTAAAATTCCATACAAATGAGTATATCTCCCAGGTGCAATCTAACACCAGATGGAAGATTCTCTGCCCTTGTGTTTCCAAAGGCCTCCTACAAACTGCCATCAGGAACCTGGGGTGGAGACTTTGCTTTCCCATGGAAAAGGACCACCGTTCCTGTCTAATGCTGTCTGCCTGGCACTGTGGTGATGACTGCTGAAGTTCCATACAAATGAGGATATCTCCCAGGTGTAATCTACCACTGGGTAGAAGTTTTTCTGCCCCCGTAGTGCCAAAGGCCTCCTAAAAACTGACATCCCGAACGGGGGGTGGAGACTTTTGTTTCCCAAAGAAATGCCAACCGTTCGTGTCTAATGCTGTCTGGCAGCCACTGGCCTTATGCCTACTAAAATTCCACTAAAATTCTATAGAAATGAGGTTATCTCCCAGGTGCAATCTACCACCAGATGGAAGTTTGCCTGCCCTTGTATTTCCAAAGGCCTCCTACAAACTGACATCAGGAACGTGAGGTGGAGACTTTGGTTTCCCATGGAAAAGGTCCATTGTTCGTGTCTAATGCTGTCTGCCTGCCACTGGGCTTCTGCCATCTGAAATTCCATACAAATGAGGATATCTCCTCAATGCAATCAACCACCAGACGGAACTTTGTCTGCCCTTGTAGTGCCAAAGGCCTCCTACAAACTGACATCAGGAACCTGGAGTGGAGACTTTGGTTTCCCAGGGAAATGGGACAGTGTTCGTGTCTAATGATGTTTGCCTGCCACAAGGCTTCTGCCTATTAAAATTCCAATAAAATTCCATAACATTGAAGATGTCTCTCACGTGCAATCTACCACCAAATGGAAGTTTGTCTCCCCCTGTAGAGCAAAAGGCTTCCTACAAATTGACATCAAGAAGCTGGGGTGGAGACTTTGGTTTCCCATGGCAAAGGGCCACGGTTCCTGTCTAATGCTGTCTGCCTGCCACTGGGCTTATGCCTACTAAAATTACATACAAATGAGGATATCTCCCAGATGCAATATGCCACCAGTTGGAAGTTTGTCTCGTCTTGTAGTGCCAGAGGCCTCCTAGAAAATGACATCAGGAACCTGGGGTGGAGACTTTGGTTTCCCATGGAAATGGGCCACTATTCATGTCTAATTCTGTCTGCCTGCCGCTGGGATTCTGCCTACTAAAATTCCACTAAAATTCCATAAAAATGCGAATATCTCCCAGGTGCAAACTAACACCAGATGGAAGTTTCTCTGCCCTGATGTTTCCAAAGGCCTCCTACAAACTGCCATCAGAAACCTAGGGTGGAGACTTTGGTTTCCCATGGAAAAGGACCACCGTTCCTGTCTAATGCTGTCTGCCTGGCACTGTGGTTATGACTGCTGAAGTTCCATACAAATGAGGATATCTCCCAGATGCAATATGCCACCAGATGGAAGTTTGTCTGCTCTTGCAGTGCCAAAGGCCTCCTTTATACTGACATTCGGAACCTGGCGTGGAGACTTTGGTTTCCTATGGAAAAGGCCCACCGTTCATGTTTAATGCTCTCTGTCTGCAACTGGGCTTCTGAGTACTAAAATACCACTAAAATTCCATACAAATAAGGACATCTACGAGGTGCGATCCACCACGAGATGGAGGTTTGTCTGCCCTTGTAGTGCCAAAGGCCTCCTACAAACTGACATCAGGATTCTGGAAAGGAGGCTTTGGTTTCCCATGGAAATGGGGAACCCTTGTTGTTTAATGCTGTCTCCTTGCCACTGGGCTTATGACTACTGAAATTACATACAAATGAGGATATCTCCCTAACAAAATTTCCCACCAGATGGAAGTTTGTCTGCCCTTTTAATGCCAAAGGCCTACTAAAAACTGACATCAGGAGCCTGGTTGGAGACTTTGTTTTCCCATGGAAAAGGGCCACCGTTCCTCTCTAATGCTGTCTGCCTGCCACTGGGCTTCTACCTGATGAAATTCCATAAAAATGAGGATATCTCAACGATGCAATCAACCACCAGACGGAAGTTTGTCTGCCCTTGTAGTGCCAAAGGCCTCCTACAAACTGCCATCAGGAACCTGGGGTGGAGACTTTGGTTTTCCATCAAATGGGCCATTTTTCTTGTCTAATGCTGTCTGCCTGCCACGGGGTTTCTTCCTACTAAAATTCCACTAAAACTCCATACAAATGAGGATATCTCCCAGGTGTAATCTACCACTGGGTAGAAGTTTTTCTGCCCCCGTAGTGCCAAAGGCCTCCTAAAAACTGACATCCCAAACGGGGGGTGGAGACTTTTGTTTCCCAAAGAAATGCCCACCGTTCGTGTCTAATGCTGTCTGGCAGCCACTGGCCTTATGCCTACTAAAATTCCACTAAAATTCTATAGAAATGAGGTTATCTCCCAGGTGCAATCTACCACCAGATGGAAGTTTGCCTGCCCTTGTATTTCCAAAGGCCTCCTACAAACTGACATCAGGAACGTGAGTGGAGACTTTGGTTTCCCATGGAAAAGGTCCATTGTTCGTGTCTAATGCTGTCTGCCTGCCACTGGGCTTCTGCCTGCTGAAATTCCATACAAATGAGGATATCTCCTCAATGCAATCAACCACCAGACGGAACTTTGTCTGCCCTTTTAGTGCCAAAGGCCTCCTACAAACTGACATCAGGAACCTGGAGTGGAGACTTTGGTTTCCCATGGAAATGGGACAGCGTTCGTGTCTAATGATGTCTGCCTGCCACAAGGCTTCTGCCTATTAAAATTCCAATAAAATTCTATACAATTGAAGATGTCTCTCACGTGCAATCTACCACCAAATGGAAGTTTGTCTCCCCCTGTAGAGCAAAAGGCTTCCTACAAATTGACATCAAGAAGCTGGGGTGGAGACTTTGGTTTCCCATGGCAAAGGGCCACGGTTCCTGTCTAATGCTGTCTGCCTGCCACTGGGCTTATGCCTACTAAAATTACATACAAATGAGGATATCTCCCAGATGCAATATGCCACCAGTTGGAAGTTTGTCTCGTCTTGTAGTGCCAGAGGCCTCCTAGAAAATGACATCAGGAACCTGGGGTGGAGACTTTGGTTTCCCATGGAAATGGGCCACTATTCATGTCTAATTCTGTCTGCCTGCCGCTGGGATTCTGCCTACTAAAATTCCACTAAAATTCCATACAAATGCGAATATCTCCCAGGTGCAAACTAACACCAGATGGAAGATTCTCTGCCCTTGTGTTTCCAAAGGCCTCCTACAAACTGCCATCAGGAACCTGGGGTGGAGACTTTGGTTTCCCATGGAAAAGGACCACCGTTCCTGTCTAATGCTGTCTGCCTGGCACTGTGGTGATGACTGCTGAAGTTCCATACAAATGAGGATATCTCCCAGATGCAATATGCCACCAGTTGGAAGTTTGTCTCGTCTTGTAGTGCCAGAGGCCTCCTAGAAAATGACATCAGGAACCTGGGGTGGAGACTTTGGTTTCCCATGGAAATGGGCCACTATTCATGTCTAATTCTGTCTGCCTGCCGCTGGGATTCTGCCTACTAAAATTCCACTAAAATCCCATAAAAATGCGAATATCTCCCAGGTGCAAACTAACACCAGATGGAAGTTTCTCTGCCCTGATGTTTCCAAAGGCCTCCTACAAACTGCCATCAGAAACCTAGGGTGGAGACTTTGGTTTCCCATGGAAAAGGACCACCGTTCCTGTCTAATGCTGTCTGCCTGGCACTGTGGTTATGACTGCTGAAGTTCCATACAAATGAGGATATCTCCCAGATGCAATATGCCACCAGATGGAAGTTTGTCTGCTCTTGCAGTGCCAAAGGCCTCCTTTATACTGACATTCGGAACCTGGCGTGGAGACTTTGGTTTCCTATGGAAAAGGCCCACCGTTCATGTTTAATGCTCTCTGTCTGCAACTGGGCTTCTGAGTACTAAAATACCACTAAAATTCCATACAAATAAGGACATCTACGAGGTGCGATCCACCACGAGATGGAGGTTTGTCTGCCCTTGTAGTGCCAAAGGCCTCCTACAAACTGACATCAGGAGCCTGGGTTGGAGACTTTGTTTTCCCATGGAAAAGGGCCACCGTTCGTGTCTAATGCTGTCTGCCTGCCACTGCGCTTCTATCTGCTGAAATTCCATACAAATGTGGATATCTTCCCGATGCAATCAACCACCAGACGGAAGTTTTTCTGCCCTTGTACTGTCAATGGCCTACTAAAACCTGACATCGGGAACGTGGTGTGGAGACTTTGGTTTCCCTAGGAAAAGGACCACCGTTCCTGTCTAATGCTGTCTGCCTGGCACTGTGGTTATGACTGCTGATGGTCCATACAAATGAGGATATCTCCCAGGAGCAATCTACCACCAGGTGGAAGTTTGTCTACCCTTGTACTGCCGAAGGCCTCCTAGTAACGGACATCAGGAACGTGGGGTGGAGACTTTGGTTTCCCATAAAAATGGGCCACCGTTCGTGTCTAAAGCTGTCTGCCTGCCACTGGGGATCTTCGTAATAAAATTCCAATAAAATTCCAGAGAAATGAGGATATCTCCCAGGTGCAATCTACCACCAGATGGAAGTTTTTCTGCCCTTGTAGTTCCAAACGCCTTCTATAAATTGACATCAGGAACGTGGGGTGGAGACTTTGTTTTCCCATGGAAATGGGCCACCGTTTGTGTCTAATGCTATGTGACTGCCACTGGGATTATGCCTAGTAAAATCCCGTACAAATGAGGATATCTCCCCGATGGAGTCTACCACCAGATGAAAGTTTGTCTGCCCTTGTAATGCCAAAGGCCTCCTACAAACTGACATCAGGATTCTGGAAAGGAGGCTTTGGTTTCCCATGGAAAAGGGGCACCCTTGTTGTTTAATGCTGTCTCCTTGCCACTGGGCTTATGACTACTGAAATTACATACAAATGAGGATATCTCCCTAACAAAATTTCCCACCAGATGGAAGTTTGTCTGCCCTTTTAATGCCAAAGGCCTACTAAAAACTGACATCAGGAGCCTGGTTGGAGACTTTGTTTTCCCATGGAAAAGGGCCACCGTTCCTCTCTAATGCTGTCTACCTGCCACTGGGCTTCTACCTGATGAAATTCCATAAAAATGAGGATATCTCAACGATGCAATCAACCACCAGGTGGAAGTTTGTCTGCCCTTGTAGTGCCAAAGGCCTCCTAGAAACGGACATCAGGAACGAGGGGTGGAGACTTTGGTTTTCCATCAAATGGGCCATTTTTCTTGTCTAATGCTGTCTGCCTGCCACGGGGTTTCTTCCTACTAAAATTCCACTAAAACTCCATAGAAATGAGGATATCTCCCAGGTGCAATCTACAACCAGATGGAAGTTTCTCTGCCCTTATATTGGAAAACGTCTCCTACAAAGTGACATCAGCAACATGGGGTGGAGATTTTGGTTTCCCATGGAAAAGGGCCACTGTTCGTGTCTAATGCAGTCTTCCTGCCACTGGGGTTATGCCTGCTGAAATTCCTCACAAATGAGGATATTTCCCAGATGGAATCTCCCACCAGTTGGAAGTTTGTTTGCCCTTCTAGTGCCAAAGGCCTCCTAAAAACTGACATCAGGAACCTGGGGTGGAGACTTTGGTTTCTCATGGAAATGGGCCACCGTTCGTGTCTAATAATGTCTGTCGGCCATTGGGCTTCTACCTACGAAAATTCCACTGAAATTCCATACAAATGAAGACATCTCCCGCGTGCAGTCTACCGCCAGATATAAGTTTTTCTGCCCTTGTATTTCCAAAGGCCTTCTATAAACTGACATGAGGAGCCTGGAGTGGAGACTTTGGTTTCCCATGGATATGGGCCAGCGTTCGTGTGTAAAGCAGTCTGCCTGCTGCTGGATTTCTGCCTACTTTAATACCACTGAAATTCCATAAAAATGAGGATATCTCCCAGGTGCAATCTACCACCAGATGGAAGTTTTTCTGCCCTTGTACTTCCAAAGGCCTCTTACAAACTAATATCAGGAACGTGGGGTAGAGACTTCGGTTTCCCATGGAAAAGGACCACCGTTTGTGTCTAATGCTGTCTGCCTGCCACTGGGGTTATGCCTGCTGAAATTCCTCACAAATGAGGATATCTCCCGCACGGAATCTACCACCAGTTGGAAGTTTATCTGCCCTTGTAGTGCCAAAGGCCTCCTACAAACTGACATCAGGCACGTGAGATGGAGACTTTGGTTTCCCGAGGAAATGGACCACAGTTCGTGTCTAATGCTGTCTGCGAGACACTGGGCTTATGCCGACTAAAATTCCACTAAAATTCTATACAAATGAGGATGTCTCCCAGGTGCAATCTACCACCAGATGGAAGTTTGTCTGCCCCTGAAGAGCCAAAGGCTTCCTACAAATTGACATCAAGAACCTGAGGCGGAGACTTTGGTTTCCCATGGAAAAGGGCCACCGTTCGCGTCTAATACTGTCTGCCTGCCACTGGGCTTATGGCTATTAAAATTACATACAAATGAGGATATCTCCTAGATGCAATATGCCACCAATAGGAACTTTGTCTCCTCCTGTAGTGCCAGAGGCCTCCTAGAAAATGACATGAGGAACCTGGGGTGGAGACTTTGGTTTCCCATGGAAATGAGCCACTATTCATGTCTAATTCTGTCTACCTGCAGCTGGGATTCTGTCTACTAATATTCCACTAAAATTCCATACAAATGAGTATATCTCCCAGGTGCAATCTAACACCAGATGGAAGATTCTCTGCCCTTGTGTTTCCAAAGGCCTCCTACAAACTGCCATCAGGAACCTGGGGTGGAGACTTTGCTTTCCCATGGAAAAGGACCACCGTTCCTGTCTAATGCTGTCTGCCTGGCACTGTGGTGATGACTGCTGAAGTTCCATACAAATGAGGATATCTCCCAGGTGTAATCTACCACTGGGTAGAAGTTTTTCTGCCCCCGTAGTGCCAAAGGCCTCCTAAAAACTGACATCCCGAACGGGGGGTGGAGACTTTTGTTTCCCAAAGAAATGCCAACCGTTCGTGTCTAATGCTGTCTGGCAGCCACTGGCCTTATGCCTACTAAAATTCCACTAAAATTCTATAGAAATGAGGTTATCTCCCAGGTGCAATCTACCACCAGATGGAAGTTTGCCTGCCCTTGTATTTCCAAAGGCCTCCTACAAACTGACATCAGGAACGTGAGGTGGAGACTTTGGTTTCCCATGGAAAAGGTCCATTGTTCGTGTCTAATGCTGTCTGCCTGCCACTGGGCTTCTGCCATCTGAAATTCCATACAAATGAGGATATCTCCTCAATGCAATCAACCACCAGACGGAACTTTGTCTGCCCTTGTAGTGCCAAAGGCCTCCTACAAACTGACATCAGGAACCTGGAGTGGAGACTTTGGTTTCCCATGGAAAAGGTCCATTGTTCGTGTCTAATGCTGTCTGCCTGCCACTGGGCTTCTGCCTGCTGAAATTCCATACAAATGAGGATATCTCCTCAATGCAATCAACCACCAGACGGAACTTTGTCTGCCCTTTTAGTGCCAAAGGCCTCCTACAAACTGACATCAGGAACCTGGAGTGGAGACTTTGGTTTCCCATGGAAATGGGACAGCGTTCGTGTCTAATGATGTCTGCCTGCCACAAGGCTTCTGCCTATTAAAATTCCAATAAAATTCTATACAATTGAAGATGTCTCTCACGTGCAATCTACCACCAAATGGAAGTTTGTCTCCCCCTGTAGAGCAAAAGGCTTCCTACAAATTGACATCAAGAAGCTGGGGTGGAGACTTTGGTTTCCCATGGCAAAGGGCCACGGTTCCTGTCTAATGCTGTCTGCCTGCCACTGGGCTTATGCCTACTAAAATTACATACAAATGAGGATATCTCCCAGATGCAATATGCCACCAGTTGGAAGTTTGTCTCGTCTTGTAGTGCCAGAGGCCTCCTAGAAAATGACATCAGGAACCTGGGGTGGAGACTTTGGTTTCCCATGGAAATGGGCCACTATTCATGTCTAATTCTGTCTGCCTGCCGCTGGGATTCTGCCTACTAAAATTCCACTAAAATTCCATACAAATGCGAATATCTCCCAGGTGCAAACTAACACCAGATGGAAGATTCTCTGCCCTTGTGTTTCCAAAGGCCTCCTACAAACTGCCATCAGGAACCTGGGGTGGAGACTTTGCTTTCCCATGGAAAAGGACCACCGTTCCTGTCTAATGCTGTCTGCCTGGCACTGTGGTGATGACTGCTGAAGTTCCATACAAATGAGGATATCTCCCAGATGCAATATGCCACCAGATGGAAGTTTGTCTGCTCTTGCAGTGCCAAAGGCCTCCTTTATACTGACATTCGGAACCTGGCGTGGAGACTTTGGTTTCCTATGGAAAAGGCCCACCGTTCATGTTTAATGCTCTCTGTCTGCAACTGGGCTTCTGAGTACTAAAATACCACTAAAATTCCATACAAATAAGGACATCTACGAGGTGCGATCCACCACGAGATGGAGGTTTGTCTGCCCTTGTAGTGCCAAAGGCCTCCTACAAACTGACATCAGGAGCCTGGGTTGGAGACTTTGTTTTCCCATGGAAAAGGGCCACCGTTCGTGTCTAATGCTGTCTGCCTGCCACTGGGCTTCTATCTGCTGAAATTCCATACAAATGTGGATATCTTCCCGATGCAATCAACCACCAGACGGAAGTTTTTCTGCCCTTGTACTGTCAATGGCCTACTAAAACCTGACATCGGGAACGTGGTGTGGAGACTTTGGTTTCCCTAGGAAAAGGACCACCGTTCCTGTCTAATGCTGTCTGCCTGGCACTGTGGTTATGACTGCTGAAGGTCCATACAAATGAGGATATCTCCCAGGAGCAATCTACCACCAGGTGGAAGTTTGTCTACCCTTGTACTGCCGAAGGCCTCCTAGTAACGGACATCAGGAACGTGGGGTGGAGACTTTGGTTTCCCATAAAAATGGGCCACCGTTCGTGTCTAAAGCTGTCTGCCTGCCACTGGGGATCTTCGTAATAAAATTCCAATAAAATTCCAGAGAAATGAGGATATCTCCCAGGTGCAATCTACCACCAGATGGAAGTTTTTCTTCCCTTGTAGTTCCAAACGCCTTCTATAAATTGACATCAGGAACGTGGGGTGGAGACTTTGTTTTCCCATGGAAATGGGCCACCGTTTGTGTCTAATGCTATGTGACTGCCACTGGGATTATGCCTAGTAAAATCCCGTACAAATGAGGATATCTCCCCGATGGAGTCTACCACCAGATGAAAGTTTGTCTGCCCTTGTAATGCCAAAGGCCTCCTACAAACTGACATCAGGATTCTGGAAAGGAGGCTTTGGTTTCCCATGGAAAAGGGGCACCCTTGTTGTTTAATGCTGTCTCCTTGCCACTGGGCTTATGACTACTGAAATTACATACAAATGAGGATATCTCCCTAACAAAATTTCCCACCAGATGGAAGTTTGTCTGCCCTTTTAATGCCAAAGGCCTACTAAAAACTGACATCAGGAGCCTGGTTGGAGACTTTGTTTTCCCATGGAAAAGGGCCACCGTTCCTCTCTAATGCTGTCTGCCTGCCACTGGGCTTCTACCTGATGAAATTCCATAAAAATGAGGATATCTCAACGATGCAATCAACCACCAGACGGAAGTTTGTCTGCCCTTGTAGTGCCAAAGGCCTCCTAGAAACGGACATCAGGAACGAGGGGTGGAGACTTTGGTTTTCCATCAAATGGGCCATTTTTCTTGTCTAATGCTGTCTGCCTGCCACGGGGTTTCTTCCTACTAAAATTCCACTAAAACTCCATAAAAATGAGGATATCTCCCAGGTGCAATCTACAACCAGATGGAAGTTTCTCTGCCCTTATATTGGAAAACGTCTCCTACAAAGTGACATCAGCAACATGGGGTGGAGATTTTGGTTTCCCATGGAAAAGGGCCACTGTTCGTGTGTAATGCTGTCTGCCAGATACTGGGCTTATGCCTACTAAAATTCCACTAAAATTCCATACAAATGAGGATACCTCCCAGGTGCAATCTACCACCAGATGGAAGTTTGTCTGCCCTTGTAGTGTTAAAGGCTTCCTACAAATTAACATCAGGAACCTGGGGCGTAGACTTTGGTTTCCCATGGAAAAGGGCCACCGTTCGTGTCTAATGCTGTCTGCCTGGCACTGTGGTTATGACTGCTGCAGTTCCATACAAAGGCTGATAAGTCCCAGGTGCAATCTACCACCAGGTGGAAGTTTGTCTGCCCTTGAAGTGCCAAAGGCCTCCTAAAAATTGACATCAGGAACGTGCGGTGGAGACTTTGTTTTCCCATGGAAATGGGCCACCCTTTTTGTCTAATGCTATGTGCCTGCCACTGGGCGTATGCCTAGTAAAATTCCATAAAAATGAGGATATCTCCCAGATGGAGTCTACCACCAGTTGAAAGTTTGTCTGCCCTTGTAATGCAACGGCCTCCTACAAACTGACATCAGGAACCTGGAGAGGACGCTTTGGTTTCCCATGGAAAAGGGCCACCCTTGGTGTTTAATGCTGTCTCCTTGCCACTGACTTATGACTACTGAAATTACATACAAATGAGGATATCTCCCAGACGCAATATGCCACCAGATGGAAATTTGTCTGCTCTTGCAGTGCCAAAGGCCTCCTTCAAACTGACATTCGGAACCTCACCTGGAGACTTTGGTTTCCTATAGAAAAGGCCCACCATTCATGTTTAATGCTGTCTGTCTGCCATTGGGCTTCTGAGTACTAAAATACCACTAAAATTCCATAAAAATGAGGATATCTCCCAGGTGCAATCTACCACCAGGTGGAAGTTTGTCAGCCCTTGCAGTGCCAAAAGCCTCCTAAAAACTGACATCAGGAACATAGGATGGATAATTTGTTTTTCCATGGAAAGGGGCCACTGTTCGTGTCTAATGCTGTCTGCCTGCCAGTGGGCAGAAGCCTACCAAAATTCCCTACAAATGAGGATATCTCCCAAATGCAATTTCCCACCAGATGGAAGTTTGTCTGCCCTTTTTATGCCAAAGGCCTCCTACAAACTGACATCAGGAGCCTGGGTTGGAGACTTTGTTTTCCCATGGAAAAGGGCCACCGTTCGTGTCTAATGCTGTCTGCCTGCCACTGGGCTTTTACCTGCTGAAATTCCATACAAATGAGGATATCTCCCCGATGCAATCAGCCACCAGACGGAAGTTTGTTTGCCCTTGTACTGCCAAAGGCCTCCTAAAACCTGACATCAGGAACGTGGCTTGGAGACTTTGGCTGCCCATGGGAAAAGGGCCACCGTTCATGTCTAATGCTGTCTGCCTGCCACTGGGCTTCTACCTGCTGAAGTTCCATACAAATGAGGATATCTCCCCGATGCAATCAACCACCAGACGGAAGTTTGTCTACCTTTGTAGTGTCAAAGGCCTCCTAGAAACGGACATCAGGAACGTGGGGTGGAGACTTTGGTTTCCCATAAAAATGGGCCATTGTTCGTGTCTAATGCTGTCTGCCTGCCACTGTGCTTCTTCCTACTAAAATTCCACTAAAACTCCATAGAAATGAGGATATCTCCCAGGTGCAATCTACAACCAGATGGAAGTTTCTCTGCCCTTATATTGGAAAACGCCTCCTACAAAGTGACATCAGCAACATGGGGTGGAGATTTTGGTTTCCCATGGAAAAGGGCCACTGTTAGTGTCTAATGCTGTCTGCCTGCCACTGGAGTTATGCCTACTGAAATTCCTCACAAATGAGGATATTTCCCAGATGGAATCTCCCACCAGTTGGAAGTTTGTTTGCCCTTCTAGTGCCAAAGGCCTCCTAAAAACTGACATCAGGAACCTGGGGTGGAGACTTTGGTTTCTCATGGAAATGGGCCACCGTTCGTGTCTAATAATGTCTGTCGGCCATTGGGCTTCTACCTACGAAAATTCCACTGAAATTCCATACAAATGAAGACATCTCCCGCGTGCAGTCTACCGCCAGATATAAGTTTTTCTGCCCTTGTATTTCCAAAGGCCTTCTATAAACTGACATGAGGAGCCTGGAGTGGAGACTTTGGTTTCCCATGGATATGGGCCAGCGTTCGTGTGTAAAGCAGTCTGCCTGCTGCTGGATTTCTGCCTACTTTAATACCACTGAAATTCCATAAAAATGAGGATATCTCCCAGGTGCAATCTACCACCAGATGGAAGTTTTTCTGCCCTTGTACTTCCAAAGGCCTCTTACAAACTAATATCAGGAACGTGGGGTAGAGACTTCGGTTTCCCATGGAAAAGGACCACCGTTTGTGTCTAATGCTGTCTTCCTGCCACTGGGGATATGCCTGCTGAAATTCCTCACAAATGAGGATATCTCCCGCACGGAATCTACCACCAGTTGGAAGTTTAGCTGCCCTTGTAGTGCCAAAGGCCTCCTACAAACTGACATCAGGCACGTGAGATGGAGACTTTGGTTTCCCGAGGAAATGGACCACAGTTCGTGTCTAATGCTGTCTGCGAGACACTGGGCTTATGCCGACTAAAATTCCACTAAAATTCTATACGAATGAGGATGTCTCCCAGGTGCAATCTACCACCAGATGGAAGTTTGTCTGCCCCTGAAGAGCCAAAGGCTTCCTACAAATTGACATCAAGAACCTGAGGCGGAGACTTTGGTTTCCCATGGAAAAGGGCCACCGTTCGCGTCTAATACTGTCTGCCTGCCACTGGGCTTATGGCTATTAAAATTACATACAAATGAGGATATCTCCTAGATGCAATATGCCACCAATAGGAACTTTGTCTCCTCCTGTAGTGCCAGAGGCCTCCTAGAAAATGACATGAGGAACCTGGGGTGGAGACTTTGGTTTCCCATGGAAATGAGCCACTATTCATGTCTAATTCTGTCTACCTGCAGCTGGGATTCTGTCTACTAATATTCCACTAAAATTCCATACAAATGAGTATATCTCCCAGGTGCAATCTAACACCAGATGGAAGATTCTCTGCCCTTGTGTTTCCAAAGGCCTCCTACAAACTGCCATCAGGAACCTGGGGTGGAGACTTTGCTTTCCCATGGAAAAGGACCACCGTTCCTGTCTAATGCTGTCTGCCTGGCACTGTGGTGATGACTGCTGAAGTTCCATACAAATGAGGATATCTCCCAGGTGTAATCTACCACTGGGTAGAAGTTTTTCTGCCCCCGTAGTGCCAAAGGCCTCCTAAAAACTGACATCCCGAACGGGGGGTGGAGACTTTTGTTTCCCAAAGAAATGCCAACCGTTCGTGTCTAATGCTGTCTGGCAGCCACTGGCCTTATGCCTACTAAAATTCCACTAAAATTCTATAGAAATGAGGTTATCTCCCAGGTGCAATCTACCACCAGATGGAAGTTTGCCTGCCCTTGTATTTCCAAAGGCCTCCTACAAACTGACATCAGGAACGTGAGGTGGAGACTTTGGTTTCCCATGGAAAAGGTCCATTGTTCGTGTCTAATGCTGTCTGCCTGCCACTGGGCTTCTGCCATCTGAAATTCCATACAAATGAGGATATCTCCTCAATGCAATCAACCACCAGACGGAACTTTGTCTGCCCTTTTAGTGCCAACGGCCTCCTACAAACTGACATCAGGAACCTGGAGTGGAGACTTTGGTTTCCCATGGAAATGGGCCAGCGTTCGTGTCTAATGATGTCTGCCTGCCACAAGGCTTCTGCCTATTAAAATTCCAATAAAATTCCATACCATTGAAGATGTCTCTCACGTGCAATCTACCACCAAATGGAAGTTTGTCTGCCCCTGTAGAGCAAAAGGCTTCCTACAAATTGACATCAAGAAGCTGGGGTGGAGACTTTGGTTTCCCATGGCAAAGGGCCACGGTTCCTGTCTAATGCTGTCTGCCTGCCACTGGGCTTATGCCTACTAAAATTACATACAAATGAGGATATCTCCCAGATGCAATATGCCACCAGTTGGAAGTTTGTCTCGTCTTGTAGTGCCAGAGGCCTCCTAGAAAATGACATCAGGAACCTGGGGTGGAGACTTTGGTTTCCCATGGAAATGGGCCACTATTCATATCTAATTCTGTCTGCCTGCCGCTGGGATTCTGCCTACTAAAATTCCACTAAAATTCCATACAAATGCGAATATCTCCCAGGTGCAAACTAACACCAGATGGAAGTTTCTCTGCCCTTATGTTTCCAAAGGCCTTCTACAAACTGCCATCAGAAACCTAGGGTGGAGACTTTGGTTTCCCATGGAAAAGGACCACCGTTCCTGTCTAATGCTGTCTGCCTGGCACTGTGGTTATGACTGCTGAAGTTCCATACAAATGAGGATATCTCCCAGATGCAATATGCCACCAGATGGAAGTTTGTCTGCTCTTGCAGTGCCAAAGGCCTCCTTTATACTGACATACGGAACCTGGCGTGGAGACTTTGGTTTCCTATGGAAAAGGCCCACCGTTCATGTTTAATGCTCTCTGTCTGCAACTGGGCTTCTGAGTACTAAAATACCACTAAAATTCCATACAAATAAGGACATCTACGAGGTGCGATCCACCACGAGATGGAGGTTTGTCTGCCCTTGTAGTGCCAAAGGCCTCCTACAAACTGACATCAGGAGCCTGGGTTGGAGACTTTGTTTTCCCATGGAAAAGGGCCACCGTTCGTGTCTAATGCTGTCTGCCTGCCACTGGGCTTCTATCTGCTGAAATTCCATACAAATGTGGATATCTTCCCGATGCAATCAACCACCAGACGGAAGTTTTTCTGCCCTTGTACTGTCAATGGCCTACTAAAACCTGACATCGGGAACGTGGTGTGGAGACTTTGGTTTCCCTAGGAAAAGGACCACCGTTCCTGTCTAATGCGGTCTGCCTGGCACTGTGGTTATGACTGCTGAAGTTCAATACAAATGAGGATATCTCCCAGGTGCAATCTACCACCAGTTGGACGTTTGTTTGCCCTCCTTGTGCCAAAGGCCTCGTAAAAACTGACATCAGGAACGTGGGGTGGAGACTTTGGTTTCCCAAGGTAATGGGCCACCGTTTGCGGCTAATGCTGCCTGCCAGCCACTGGGCTTATGCCTACTAAAATTCCACTAAAATTCTACACAAATGAGGATATCTCCTAGGTGCAATCTATAACCAGATGGAAGTTTGTCTGCCCTTGTAGTTCCAAACGCCTCCTAAAAACTGAAATCAGGAACGTGGGTTGGAGACTTCTTCTCCCATGGAAATGGGCCACCGTTTGTGTCTAATGCTATGTGCCTGCCACTGGGCTTCTTCCTACTGAAATTCCACTAAAATTCCATAGAAATGAGGATATCTCCCAGGTGCAATCTACCACCAGATGGAAGTTTCTCTGCTCTTATATTGGAAAACGCCTCCTACAAAGTGACATCAGCAACGTCGGGTGGAGGTTTTGGTTTCCCATGGAAAAGGTCCATTGTTCGTGTCTAATGCTGTCTGCCTGTCACTGGGGTTATGCCTGCTGAAATTCCTCACAAATGAAGATATCTCCCAGATGCAATATGCCAGCAGTTGGAAGTTTGTCTCCACTTGTAGTGCCAGAGGCCTCCTAAAAACCGACATCAAGAACGTGGGTTGGAGACTTTGTTTTTCCATGGAAAGAGGCCACCGTTCGTGTCTAATGCTTTCTGCCTGCCAGTGGGCATAAGCCTACCAAAGTTCCATACATATGAGGATATCTCCCAAATGCAATTTCCCACCAGATGGAAGTTTGTCTGCCCTTGCAGTTCCAAACGCCTCCTAAAAACTGAAATCAGGAACGTGGGTTGGAGACTTTCTTCTCCCATGGAAATGGGCCAGCGTTCGTGTCTAATGATGTGTGCCTGCCACTAGGCTTCTGCCTATTAAAATTCCACTAAAATTCCATACAAATGAGGATGTCTCCCAGGTGCAATCTACCACCAGATGGAAGTTTGTGTGCCCATTTAGAGCCAAAGGCTTCTAACAAACAGACATCAGGAACGTGCGGTGGAGACTTTGGTTTCCCATGGAAATGGGCCACCGTTTGTGTATAATGCTATGTGCCTGCCACTGGGCTTATGCCTAGTACAATCCCATACAAATGAGGATATCTCCCAGATGGAGTCTACCAGCAGTTGAAAGTTTGTCTGCCCTTGTAATGCCAACGGCCTCCTACAAATTGACATCAGGAATCTGGAAAGGACGCTTTGGTTTCCCATGGAAAAGGGCCACCCTTGGTGTTTAATGCTGTCTGCCTGCCAGTGGGCATATGCCTACTAAAATTCCCTACAAATGAGGATATCTCCCAAATGCAATTTCCCACCAGATGGAAGTTTGTCTGCCCGTTTAATGCCAAAGTCCTCCGACAACCTGACATCAGGAATGTGGGATGGAGACTTTGGTTTCCCTAGGAAACGGGCCACTGTTCCTGTCTAATTCTCTCTGCCTTCCGCTGGGATTCTGCCTACTAACATTCCACTAAAATTCCATAGAAATGAGGATATCTCCCAGCTGCAATCTACAACCAGATGGAAGTTTCTCTGCCCTTATATTGGAAAACGCCTCCTACAAAGTGACATTTGCAACATGGGGTGGAGATTTTGGTTTCCCATGGAAAAGGGCCACTCTTTGTGTCTAATGCTGTGTACCTGTCACTGGGGTTATGCCTGTTGAAATTCCTCACAAATGAGGATATCTCCCCGGTGCAATCAACCACCAGATGGAAGTGTGTCTGCCCTTGTAGTGCCAAAAGCCTCCTTCAAACTGACATCAGGAACATAGTATGGATAATTTGTTTTTCCATGGAAAAGGGCCACCGTTCCTGTCTAATGCTGTCTGCCTGGCACTGTGGTTATGACTGCTGAAGTTCCTCACAAATGAGGATATCTCCCACACGGAATCTACCACCAGTTGGAAGTTTGTCTGCCCTTGTAGTGCCAAAGGACTCCTAAAAACTGACATCAGGAACAAGGGGTGGAGACATTGTTTTCCCATGGAAATGGACCACAGTTCGTGTCTAATGCTGTCTGCCTGCCACTGGGGTTATGCCTACTAAAATTCCATTAAAATTCTATTCAAATGAGGATATCTCCCAGGTGCAATCTACCACCAGATGGAAGTTTCTCTGCCCTTGTAGGTCCTAAGGCCTCCTACAAACTGACATCAGGAACGTGAGATGGAGACTTTGGTTTCCCATGGAAAAGGTCCATTGTTCGTGTCTAATGCTGTCTGCCTGCCAATGGGTTCCTGCCTGCTGAAATTCCATACAAATGAGGATATCTCCTCGATGCAATCAACCACCAGACGGAACTTTGTCGGCCCTTGTAGTGCCAAAGGCCTCCTACAAACTGACACCAGGAACCTGGAGTGGAAACTTTGGTTTCCATGGAAAAGGGCCACCGTTCTTCTCTGATGCTGTCTGCTGGCCACTCGGCTTCTGCATACTAAAATTCCAATAAAATTCCATACAAATAAGGATATCTCCATGATGGAATATACAACGAGATGGAATTTTGTAGACCTTGTAGTCCAAAGGCCTCCTAAAAACTGACGTCAGGAGCGTGGGGTGGAGACTTTGGTTTTCCAAGGAAAAGGTCCACCGTTCCTGTCTAATGCTGTCTGCCTGTCACATGGTTTATGGCTGCAAAAATTGCATACAAATGAGGATATCTCCCAGGTGCAATCTACCACCAGTTGGAAGTTTTTCTAACCTTGTAGTGCCAAAGGCCTCCTACCAACTGACATCAGGAGACTGGGGTAGAGACCTTCGTGTCCCATGAATAAGAGGCACCGTTTGTGTTTTATGCTCTCTGCCGATCATTTGGATTCTGCCTACTAAAATTCCATGCAAATGAGGATATCTATCACGTGCAATCTACCACCAGTTGGAAGTTTGTCTACCCTTATAGTGCCAAAAGCCTCGTATAAATTATCATCAGGAATGTGGGGTGGAGACTTTGGTTTCCCATGAAAAAGCCACCGTTCGTGTCTAATGCTGTCTGCCTGGCACTGGGCTTCTTCCTACTAAAATTTCACTAAAATTCCATACAAATGAGGATATCTCCCTGGTTCAATCTACCACCAGATGAAAGTTCCTCTGACTTTGTAGTGCCAAAAGCCTCGTATAAATTGACATCTTAAACCTAGGGTGGACACATAGGTTCCCATGGAAAAGGGTCACCGTTCGTGTCTAATGCTGTCTGCCTGCAACTGGTCATATGCCTGCTGAAATTCCATACAACAGAGGATATCTCCAGGTGGAATCTATCAGCAGATGGAATTTTGTCTGCCCTTGTAGTGCCAAAGGCCTCCTACAAACTGACATCAGGCATGTGACATGGAGACTTTGGTTTCCCAAGGAAATGGACCACCGTTCGTGTCTAATGCTGTCTGCCAGACACTGGGCTTATGCCTACTAAAATTCCACTAAAATTTTATACAAATGAGGATATCTCTCAGGTGCAATCTACCACCAGTTTGAAGTTTGCCTGCCCTTGTAGTTCCAAAGGCCTCCGACAAACTGACATCAGGAACGTGAGGTGGAGACTTTGGTTTCCCATGGAAAAGTTCCATTGTTCGTGTCTAATGCTGTCTGCCTGCTACTGGGCTTCTGCCTGCTGAAATTCCATACAAATGAGGGTATCTCCTCGATTCAATCAACCACAAGACGGAACTTTGTCTGCCCTTGTAGTGCCAAAGGCCTCCTACAAACTGACATCAGGAACCTGGAGTTGAAACTTTGCGTTCCCTTGGAAATGGGCCAGCGTTCGTGTCTAATGATGTGTGCCTGCAACTAGGCTTCTGCCTATTAAAATTCCACTAAAATACCATACAAATGAGGATGTCTCCCAGGTGCAATCTAAACCAGATGGATGTTTCTCTGCCCTTGTAGTGCCAAAGGCCTCCTAAAAACTGACAGCAGGAAAGTGGGGTGAAGACTTTCTTTTCGCATGGAAATGGGCCACCGTTTGTGTCTAATCCTATGTGCCTGCCACTGGGCTTCTTCCTACTAAAATTCCACTAATATTCCATGGAAATGAGGATATCTCCCAGGTGCAATCTACCACCAGATGGAAGTTTTTCTGCCCTTGTAGTTCCAAACACCTCTTACAAACTGACATCAGGAACGTGGGGTGGAGACTTTGGTTTCCCATGGAAAAGGGCCACAGTTCGTGTCTAATGCTGTCTGCCTGCCCCTGTTGTTACGCCTGCTGAAATTCCTCACAAATGAATATATCTCCCAGATGGAGTCTACCACCAGTTGGAAGTTTGTCTGCTCTTGTAGTGCAAAAGTCCTCCTATAAACGGACATAAGGCACGTGGTGTGGAGACTTTGGTTTCCCATGGAAATGGGCCACCCTTGGTGTTTAATGCTGTCTACTTGCCACTGGGCTTCTGCCTACTTTATTTCCACTAAAATTCCATACAAATGAGGATATCTCCAAGACGCAATATGCCACCAGTTGGAAGTTTGTCTGTTCTTGTAGTGCAAAAGGCCTCCTAAAAACTGACATCAGGAAGCTGGCCTGGAGACTTTGTTTTCCCCTGGAAAACGGCCACTATTCATGTCTAATTCTGTGTGCCTGCAGCTGGGATTCTGCGTACTAAAATTCCTCTAAAATTCTATACAAATGGGAATATTTCGCAGGTGCAATCCTCCCCCAGTTTGAAGTTTCTCTGTTCTTGTAGTGCAAAAGGGCTCCTATAAACTGACATCTGAAACATAGGATGGATAATTTGGTTTCCCATGGAAAAAGGTCACTGTTCATGCCTAATGCTGTGTGCCTGCCACTGGGCGTATGCCTGCAAAAACTCAATACAAATGAGGATATCTCGCAGATGCAATTTACCACGAGGTGGAAGTTTGTCTGCCCTTGTAGTGGCAAAAGCCCCCTAAAAAACTGACATCAGGAACCAGGCGTGGAGACTTTGGTTTCCAATGGAAAAGGACCACCGTTCGTATCTAATGCTGTCTGCCTGGCACTGTGGTGATGACTGCTGAAGTTCCATACAAATGAGGATATCTCCCAGGTGCAATCTACCACCAGGTGGAACTTTGTCTGCCCTTGTAGTGCCAAAGGCCTCCAAAAAACGGACATCAGGAATGTGGGGTGAAGACTTTGGTTTCCCATGGAAAAGGTCCACCGTTTGTTTCTAATGCTGTCTGCCTGCCACTGGGCTTCTACCTGCTGAAGTTCCATACAAATGAGGATATCTCCCAGGTGCAATCTACCACCAGGTGGAAGTTTGTCTGCCCTTGTATTGCCAACGGCCTCCTAGAAACGGACATCAGGAACGTGGGGTGGAGACTTTGGTTTCCCATGGAAATGGGCCACCGTTCGTGTCTAATGCTGTCTGCCTGCCACTTGGTTTCTTCCTATTAATATTCCACTAAAATTCCATAGAAATAAGGATATATCCCAGGTGCAATCTACAACCAGATGGAAGATTCTCTGCCCTTGTTGTACCAAAGCCCTCCTAAAAAACTGACATCAGGAACCATGGGTGGAGACTTTGATTTCCCATGGAAAAGGACCAGCGTTCATGTCTAATGCTGTCTGCCTGCCAATGAGCTTCTGCCTGCTGAAATTCCAAAAAAAATTTGGAAATCTCTCTGATGTAATCAACCACCTGACGGAAGTTTGTCTGCCCCTGTAGAGCCAAAGGCCTCCTACAAATTGACATGAGGAGCCTGGAGTGGAGACTTTGGTTTCCCATGGAAAAGGGCCAGCGTTCGTGTCTAATGCTGTCTGCCTGCCACTGGGTTGTGGCTACAGAAATTACATACAAATGAGGATATCTCCCAGATTCAATATGCCACCAGTTGGAAGTTTGTCTGTTCTTGTAGTGCAAAAGGCCTCCTAAAAACTGACATCAGGAAGCTGGCCTGGAGACTTTGGTTTCCCCTGGAAAAGGGCCACTATTCACGTCTAATTCTGTCTGCCTGCCACTGGGATTCTGCGTACTAAAATTCCTCTAAAATTCTATACAAATGAGAATATCTCGCAGGTGCAATCTACCCCCGGTTTGAAGTTTCTCTGCCCTTGTATTGCCAAAGGTCTCCTATAAAATGACATCTGAAACGTAGGATGGATAATTTGGTTTCCCATGAAAAAGAGCCACTGTTCATGCCTAATGCTGTGTGCCTGCCACTGGGCGTATGCCTCCTAAAATTCCATACAAGTGAGGATATCTCCCAGATGCAATTTACCACCAGATGGAAGATTGTCTGCCCTTGTAGTGGCAAAGGCCTCCTCAAAAACTGACATCAGGAACCAGGGGTGGAGACTTTGGTTTCCCATGGGAAAGGACCACCGTTTGTGTCTAATGCAATGTGCCTGCCACTGGGCTTATGCCTAGTGAAATTCCATACAAATGAGGATATCTCCCAGATGCAATCTACAACCAGTTGGAAATTAGTCTGCCCTTATAGTGCCAAATGCCTCCTACAAACTGACATCAGGAACGTGGGATGGAGACTTTGTTTCCAATGGAAAAGGGGTACCGTTCCTGTCTAATGCTGTCTGCCGGCTACTGGGTTACGCCTGCTGAAATTCCTCACAAATGAGGCTATCTCCCAGATGGAATCTACCACCAGTTCGAAGTTTGTTTGCCCTTGTAGTGCCAAAGGCCTCCTACAAACTGACATCAGGAAACTGGGGTGGAGACATCGGTTTCCATGAAAAAGGTCCACCGTTCGTGTCCTATGCTGTCTGCCTGCCACTGGGCTTATGGGTACATACAAATGAGGATGTCTCCCAGGTGCAATCTACCACCAGATGGAAGTTTGTCTGCCCCTGTAGAGCCAAAGGCTTCCTACAAACTGACATCAGGAACGTGCGGTGGAGACTTTGGTTTCCCATGGAAATGGGCCACGGTTTGTGTCTAATGCTATGTGCCTGCCACTGGGCTTATGCCTAGTAAAATCCCATACAAATGAGGATATCTCCCAGATGGAGTCTACCACCAGTTGAAAGTTTGTCTGCCCTTCTAATGCCAACGGCCTCATACAAACTGACATAAGGAATCTGGAGAGGACGCATTGGTTTCCCATGGAAAAGGGCCACCTTTGTTGTTCAATGCTGTCTGCCTGCCAGTGGACATATGCCGACTAAAATTCCCTACAAATGAGGATATCTCCCAAATGCAATTTCCCACCAGATGGAAGTTTGTCTGCCCTTTTAATGCCAAAGGCCTCCTACAAACTGACATCAGGAGCCTGGGTTGGAGAGTTTGTTTTCCCATGGAAAAGGGCCACCGTACGTGTCTAAGTCTCTCTGCCTGCCACTGGGCTTCTACCTGCTGAAATTCCATACAAATGAGGATATCTCCCCGATGTAATCAGCCACCAGACGGAAGTTTGTTTGCCCTTGTACTGCCAAAGGCCTCCTAAAACCTGACATCAGGAACGTGGCCTGGAGATTTTTGGCTGCCCATGGGAAAAGGGCCACCGTTCATGTCTAATGGTATCTGCCTGCCACTGGGCTTCTACCTGCTGAAATTCCATACAAATGAGGATATCTCCACGATGCAATCAACCACCAGACGGAAGTTTGTCTACCTTTGTAGTGTCAAAGGCCTCCTAGAAACGGACATCAGGAACGTGGGGTGGAGACTTTGGTTTCCCATAGAAATGGGCCATTGTTCGTGTTTAATGCTGTCTGCCTGCCACTGGGCTTCTTCCTACTAAAATTGCACTAAAATTCAATAGAAATGAGGATATCTATCAGGTGTAATCTACCACCAGATGGAAGTTTCTCTGCCCTTATATTGGAAAACGCCTCCTACAAAGTGACATTTGCAACATGGGCTGGAGGTTTTGGTTTCCCACGGAAAAGGGCCAATGTTCGTGTCTAAGGCTGTCTGCCTGTCACTGGGGTTATGCCTGCTGAAATTCCTCACAAATGAGGATATATCCCAGATGCAATATGCCACCAGTTAGAAGTTTGTCCCCTCTTGTAGTGCCAGAGGCCTCCTAAAAAATGACATCAGGAACCTGGGGTGGAGACTTTGGTTTCCCATGGAAATGGGCCACTATTCATGTCTAATTCTGTCTGCCTGCCGCTGGGATTCTGCCTACTAAAATTCCACTCAAATTCCATACAAATGAGGATATCTCCCAGGTGTAATATACCACCAGGTGGAAGTTTGTCTGCCCTCATAGTGCCAAAGGCCTCCTAAGAACTGACATCAGGAACGTGGGGTGGAGACTTTGGTTTCCCATGGAAATGGGCCACTATTCATGTCTAATTCTGTCTGCCTGCCGCTGGGCTTATGCCTACTAAAATTCCACTACAATTCCATACAAATGAGAATATCTACCAGGTGCAATCAAACACCAGATGGACCTTTCTCTGCCCTTGTGTTTCCAAAGGCCTCCTACAAACTGCCATCAGGAACCTAGGGTGGAGACTTTGGTTTCCCATGGAAAAGGACCACCGTTCCTGTCTAATGCTGTCTGCCTGGCACTGAGGTTATGACTGCTGAAGTTCCATACAAATGAGGATATTTCCCAGGTGCAATCTACCACCAGATGGAAGTTTGTCTGCCTTCGTAGTGCCAAAGGCCTCCTCCAAACTGACACCAGGAACCTGGAGTGGAGACTTTGGTTTCCCATGGAAATGGGCCAGCGTTCGTGTCTAATGATGTGTTCCTGCCACTAGGCTTCTGCCTATTAAACTACCACTAAAATTCCTTACAAATGAGGATGTCTCCCAGGTGCAATCTACCACCAGATAGAAGTTTGTCTGCCCCTGTAGAGCCAAAGGCTTCCTACAAATTGACATCAGGAACCTGGGGCGGAGACTTTGGTTTCCCATGGAAAAGGGCCACCGTTCGTATCTTATGCTGTCTGCCTGCTACTGGGCTTATGGCTACTAAAATTACATACAAATGAGGATATCTCCCAGATGCAATATGCCACCAGTTGGAAGTTAGTCTCCTCTTGTAGTGCCAGAGGCCGCCTAAAAAATGACATCAGGAACCTGGGGTGGAGACTTTGGTTTCCCATGGAAATGGGCAACTATTCATGTCTAATTCTGCCTGCCTGCCGCTAGGATTCTGCCTACTAAAATTCCTCTAAAATTCCATACAAATGAGAATATCTCCCAGGTGCAATCTACCACCAGATGGAAGTTTGTCTGCCCATGGTGAGCCAAAGGCTTCCTACAAATTGACATCAGGAACCTAGGGCGGAGACTTTGGTTTCCCATGGAAAAGGACCACCGTTCGTTTCTAATGCTGTCTGCCTGCCACTGTGGTTATGACTGCTGAAGTTCCATACAAATGAGGATATCTCCCAGGTGCAATCTACAACCACGTGGACGTTTGTCTGCCCTCGTAGTGCCAAAGGCCTCCTAAAAACTGACATCAGGAACGTGGGGTGGAGACTTTGGTTTCCCAAGGAAATGGGCCACCGTTTGTGTCTAATGCCGTCTGCCAGCCACTGGGCTTATGCCTACTAAAATTCCACTAAAATTCTATATAAATGAGGATATCTCCCAGGTGCAATCTACAACCACGTGGACGTTTGTCTGCCCTCGTAGTGCCAAAGGCCTCCTAAAAACTGACATCAGGACCGTGGGGTGGAGACTTTGTTTTCCCATGGAAATGGGCCACCGTTTATGTGTAATGCTATGTGCCTGCCACTGGGCTTATGCCTAGTAAAATTCTATACAAATGAGGATATCTCCCAGATGGAGTCTACCACCAGTTGAAAGTTTGTCTGCCTTTGTAATGCCAACGGCCTCCTACAAACTGACATCAGGAATCTGGAGAGAACGCTTTGGTTTCTATTGGAAAAGGGCCACCCTTTGTGTTTAATGCTGTCTCCTTGCCACTGGGTTTATGACTACTGAAACTACATACACATGAGGATATCTCCCAGATGCAATATGACACCAGGCGGAAGTTTGTCTGCCCTTGTAGTGCCACAGGCCTCTTAGAAACGGACATCAGGAACGTGGGGTGGAGACTGTGGTTTCCCATAGGAATGGGCCATTGTTCGTGTCTAATGCTGTCTGCCTGCCACTGGGTTTCTTCCTACTAAAATTCCACTAAAATTCCATAGAAATGAGGATATCTCCCAGGTGCAATCTACAACCAGATGGAAGTTTCTCTGCCCTTATATTGGAAAACGCCTCCTACAATGAGACATCAGCAACGTGGGGTGGAGATTTTGGTTTCCCATGGAAAAGGGCCACTGTTCGTGTCCAATGCTGTCTGCGTGCCACTTGGCTTCTGCCTTCTGAAATCCCATACAAATGAGCATATCTCCCCGATGCAATCAACCACCAGATGGAAGTTTTTCTGCCCTTGTATTGCCAAAGGCCTCCTTCAAACTGACATCAGGAACATAGGATGGATAATTTGTCTTTCCATGGAAAAGGGCCACCGTTCTTGTCTAATGCTGTCTGCCTGCCAGTGGGCATATGCCTACTAAAGTTCCATACATATGAGGATATCTCCCAATTGGAATTTCCCACCAGATGGAAGTTTGTCTGCCCTTTTAATGCCAAAGGCCTCCTACAAACTGACATGAGGAGCCTGGGTTGGAGACTTTGGTTTCCCATGGATATTGGGCAGCGTTCGTGTGTAATGCTGTCTGCCTGCCGCTGGACTTCTGCCTACTAAAATACCACTAAAATTCCATACAAATGGCGATATCTCCCAGGTCCAATCTACCACCAGATGGAATTTTTTCTGCCCTTGTAGTTCCAATCGCCTCTTACAGACTGACATCAGGAACGGGGGATGGAGACTTTGGTTTCCCATGGAAATGAGCCACTATTCATGTCTAATTCTATCTACCTGCTGCTGGGATTCTGCCTACTAAAATTCCACTAAAATTCCATACAAATGAGTATATCTCCCAGCTACAACCTAACACCAGATGGAAGATTCTCTGCCCTTGTAATGCCAAAGGCCTCCTACAAACTGCCATCAGGAACCTATGGTGGAGACTTTGGTTTCCCATGGAAAAGGACCACCGTTCCTGTCTAATGCTCTTTGCCTGGCACTGTGTTTATGACTGCTGAAGTTCCATAAAAATGAGGATATCTCTCAGGTGTAATCTACCACCGGGTGGAAGTTTGTCTGCCCCCGTAGTGCCAAAGGCCTCCTACAAACTGACATCAAGAAGCTGGGGTGGAGACTTTGGTTTCCCATGGAAAAGGTCCATTGTTTGTGTCTAATGCTGTCTGCCTGCCACTGGGCTTCTGCCTGCTGAAATTCCATACAAATGAGGATATCTCCTCGATGCAATCAACCACCAGATGGAACTTTGTCTGCTCTTGTAGTGCCAAAGGCCTCCTACAAACTCACACCAGGACCCTGGAGTGGAGACTTTGGTTTCCCATGGAAATGGGCCAGCGTTCGTGCCTAATGACTTGTGCATGCCACTAGGCTTCTGCCTATTAAAATCCCACTAAAATTCCATACAAATGAGGATGTCTCCCAGGTGCAATCTACTACCACATGGAAGTTTTTCTGCCCTGTAGTGCCAAAGGCTTCCTACAAATTGATATCAGGAACCTGGGGTGGAGACTTTGGTTTCCCATGGAAAAGGGCCACCGTTCGTGTCTAATGCTGTCTGCCTGCCACTGGGCTTATGGCTACTAAAATTACATACAAATGAGGATATCTCCCAGATGCAATATGCCACCAGTTGGAAGTTTGTCTCCTCTTGTAGTGTCAGAGGCCTCCTAGAAAATGACATCAGGAACCTGGGGTGGAGACTTTGGTTTCCCATGGAAATGGGCCACTATTCATGTCTAATTCTGTCTGCCTGCCGCTGGGCTTATGCCTACTAAAATTCCACTACAATTCCATACAAATGAGAATATCTGCCAGGTGCAATCAAACACCAGATGGAAGTTTCTCTGCCCTTGTGTTTCCAAAGGCCTCCTACAAACTGCCATCAGGAACCTAGGGTGGAGACTTTGGTTTCCCATGGAAAAGGACCACCGTTCCTGTCTAATGCTGTCTGCCTGGCACTGAGGTTATGACTGCTGAAGTTCCATAAAAATGAGGATATTTCCCAGGTGCAATCTACCACCAGATGGAAGTTTGTCTGCCTTCGTAGTGCCAAAGGCCTCCTCCATACTGACACCAGGAACCTGGAGTGGAGACTTTGGTTTCCCATGGAAATGGGCCAGCGTTCGTGTCTAATGATGTGTTCCTGCCACTAGGCTTCTGCCTATTAAAATACCACTAAAATTCCTTACAAATGAGGATGTCTCCCAGGTGCAATCTACCACCAGATAGAAGTTTGTCTGCCCCTGTAGAGCCAAAGGCTTCCTACAAATTGACATCAGTAACCTGGGGCGGAGACTTTGGTTTCCCATGGAAAAGGGCCACCGTTCGTGTCTAATGCTGTCTGCCTGCCACTGGGCTTATGGCTACTAAAATTACATACAAATGAGGATATCTCCCAGATGCAATATGCCACCAGTTGGAAGTTTGTCTCCTCTTGTAGTGTCAGAGGCCTCCTAGAAAATGACATCAGGAACCTGGGGTGGAGACTTTGGTTTCCCATGGAAATGGGCCACTATTCATGTCTAATTCTGTCTGCCTGCCGCTGGGATTCTGCCTACTAAAATTCCACTTAAATTCCATACAAAGGAGAATATCTCCCAGGTGCAATCAAACACCAGATGGAAGTTTCTCTGCGCTTGTGTTTCCAAAGGTCTCCTACAAACTGCCCTCGGGAACCTAGGGTGGAGACTTTGGTTTCCCTAGGAAAAGGACCACTGTTCCTGTCTAATGCTGTCTGCCTGGCACTGTGGTTATGACTGCTGAAGTTCCATAAAAATGAGGATATCTCCCAGGTGCAATCTACCACCAGGTGGAAGTTTGTCTGCCCTCGTAGTGCCAAAGGCCTCCTAAAAACTGACATCAGGAACGTGGGGTGGAGACTGTGGTTTCCCATAGAAATGGGCCACCGTTTGTGTCTAATGCTGTCTGACAGCCACTAGGCTTATGCCTACTAAAATTCCACTAAAATTCTATAGAAATGAGGATATCTGCCAGGTACAATCTACAACCAGATGGAAGTTTCTCTGCCCGTGTAGTGCCAAAGGTCTCCTAAAAACTGACATCAGGAACGTGGGGTGGAGACATTGGTTTCCCATGGAAAAGGGGCACCGTTCGTTTCTAATGCTGTCTGCCTGCCACTGGGGTTATGCCTGCAGAAATTCCTCACAAATGAGGATATCTCCCACATGGAATCTACCACCAGTTGGAAGTTTGTCTGCGCTTGTAGTACCAAAGGCCTCGTCCAAACTGATATCAGGCATGTGGGATGGAGACTTTGGTTTCCCCGGGAAATGGGCCACCGTTCGTGTCTAATGCTGTCTGCCTGGCACTGTGGTTATGCCTACTAAAATTCCACTAAAATTCTATTCAAATGAGCATATCTCCCAGGTGCAATCTACCACCAGATGGAAGTTCGTCTGCCCTTGTAGGTCCAAAGGCCTCCTACAAACTGACATCAGGAACGTGAGGTGGAGACTTTGGGTTCCCATGGAAAAGGTCCATTGTTCGTGTCTAATGATGTGTGCCTGCCACTAGGCTTCTGCCTATTAAAATCCCACTAAATTTCCATGCAAATGAGGATGTCTCCCGGGTGCAATCTACCACAAGATGGAAGTTCCTCTGCCCCTGTAGAGCCAAAGGCTTCCTACAAATTGACATCAGGAACCTGGGGCGGACACTTTGGTTTCCCATGGAAAAGGGCCACCGTTCGTGTCTAATGCTGTCTGCCTGCCACTGGGCTTCTTCCTACTAAAATTGCACTAAAATTCAATAGAAATGAGGATATCTATCAGGTGTAATCTACCACCAGATGGAAGTTTCTCTGCCCTTATATTGGAAAACGCCTCCTACAAAGTGACATTTGCAACATGGGCTGGAGGTTTTGGTTTCCCACGGAAAAGGGCCACTGTTCGTGTCTAAGGCTGTCTGCCTGTCACTGGGGTTATGCCTGCTGAAATTCCTCACAAATGAGGATATATCCCAGATGCAATATGCCACCAGTTAGAAGTTTGTCCCCTCTTGTAGTGCCAGAGGCCTCCTAAAAAATGACATCAGGAACCTGGGGTGGAGACTTTGGTTTCCCATGGAAATGGGCCACTATTCATGTCTAATTCTGTCTGCCTGCCGCTGGGATTCTGCCTACTAAAATTCCACTCAAATTCCATACAAATGAGGATATCTCCAAGGTGTAATCTACCACCAGGTGGAAGTTTGTCTGCCCTCATAGTGCCAAAGGCCTCCTAAGAACTGACATCAGGAACGTGGGGTGGAGACTTTGGTTTCCCAAGGAAATGGGCCACCGTTTGTGTCCAATGCTGTCTGCCAGCCACTGGGCTTATGCCTACTAAAATTCCACTAAAATTCTATAGAAATGAGGATATCTCTCAGGTGCAATCTACAACCAGATGGAAGTTTCTCTGCCCTTGTAGTGCCAAAGCCCTCCTAAAAACTGACATCAGGAACCGTGGGGTGGAGACTCTACTTTTCCCATGGAAATGGGCCACCGTTTGTGTCTAATGCTATGTGCCTGCCACTGGGCTTCTTCCTACTAAAATTCCACTAAAATTCCATGGAAATTAGGATATCTCCCAGGTGCAATCTACCACCAGATGGAAGTTTTTCTGCCCTTGTAGCTCCAAACGCCTCTTACAAACTGACATCAGGAACGTGGGGTGCAGACTTTGGTTTCCCATGGGAAAGGGGCACCGTTCGTGTCTAATGCTGTCTGCCTGCCAGTGGGCAGAAGCCTACCAAAATTCCCTACAAATGAGGATATCTCCCAAATGCAATTTCCCACCAGATGGAAGTTTGTCTGCCCTTTTAATGCCAAAGGCCTCCTACAAACTGACATGAGGAGCCAGGGTTGGAGACTTTGGTTTCCCATGGATATTGGGCAGCGTTCGTGTGTAATGCTGTCTGCCTGCCGCTGGATTTCTGCCTACTAAAATACCACTAAAATTCCATACAAATGGCGATATCTCCCAGGTCCAATCTACCGCCAGATGGAATTTTTTCTGCCCTTGTAGTTCCAATCGCCTCTTACAGACTGACATCAGGAACGGGGGATGGAGACTTTGGTTTCCCATGGAAATGAGCCACTATTCATGTCTAATTCTATCTACCTGCTGCTGGGATTCTGCCTACTAAAATTCCACTAAAATTCCATACAAATGAGTATATCTCCCAGCTACAACCTAACACCAGATGGAAGTTTCTCTGCCCCCGTAGTGCCAAAGGCCTCCTACAAACTGCCATCAGGAACCTATGGTGGAGACTTTGGTTTCCCATGGAAAAGGACCACCGTTCCTGTCTAATGCTCTTTGCCTGGCACTGTGTTTATGACTGCTGAAGTTCCATAAAAATGAGGATATCTCCTCGATGCAATCAACCACCAGATGGAACTTTGTCTGCTCTTGTAGTGCCAAAGGCCTCCTACAAACTCACACCAGGACCCTGGAGTGGAGACTTTGGTTTCCCATGGAAATGGGCCAGCGTTCGTGCCTAATGACTTGTGCATGCCACTAGGCTTCTGCCTATTAAAATCCCACTAAAATTCCATACAAATGAGGATGTCTCCCAGGTGCAATCTACTACCACATGGAAGTTTGTCTGCCCTGTAGTGCCAAAGGCTTCCTACAAATTGATATCAGGAACCTGGGGTGGAGACTTTGGTTTCCCATGGAAAAGGGCCACCGTTCGTGTCTAATGCTGTCTGCCTGCCACTGGGCTTATGGCTACTAAAATTACATACAAATGAGGATATCTCCCAGATGCAATATGCCACCAGTTGGAAGTTTGCCTCCTCTTGTAGTGCCAGAGGCCTCCTAGAAAATGACATCAGGAACCTGGGGTGGAGACTTTGGTTTCCCATGGAAATGGGCCACTATTCATGTCTAATTCTGTCTGCCTGCCGCTGGGATTCTGCCTACTAAAATTCCACTTAAATTCCATACAAATGAGAATATCTCCCAGGTGCAATCAAACACCAGATGGAAGTTTCTCTGCCCTTGTGTTTCCAAAGGTCTCCTACAAACTGCCCTCGGGAACCTAGGGTGGAGACTTTGGTTTCCCTAGGAAAAGGACCACTGTTCCTGTCTAATGCTGTCTGCCTGGCACTGTGGTTATGACTGCTGAAGTTCCATAAAAATGAGGATATCTCCCAGGTGCAATCTACCACCAGGTGGAAGTTTGTCTGCCCTCGTAGTGCCAAATGCCTCCTAAAAACTGACATCAGGAACGTGGGGTGGAGACTGTGGTTTCCCATAGAAATGGGCCACCGTTTGTGTCTAATGCTGTCTGACAGCCACTAGGCTTATGCCTACTAAAATTCCACTAAAATTCTATAGAAATGAGGATATCTGCCAGGTACAATCTACAACCAGATGGAAGTTTCTCTGCCCTTGTAGTGCCAAAGGTCTCCTAAAAACTGACATCAGGAACGTGGGGTGGAGACATTGGTTTCCCATGGAAAAGGGGCACCGTTCGTTTCTAATGCTGTCTGCCTGCCACTGGGGTTATGCCTGCACAAATTCCCCACAAATGAGGATATCTCCCACATGGAATCTACCACCAGTTGGAAGTTTGTCTGCGCTTGTAGTACCAAAGGCCTCGTCCAAACTGATATCAGGCATGTGGGATGGAGACTTTGGTTTCCCCGGGAAATGGGCCACCGTTCGTGTCTAATGCTGTCTGCCTGGCACTGTGGTTATGCCTACTAAAATTCCACTAAAATTCTATTCAAATGAGCATATCTCCCAGGTGCAATCTACCACCAGATGGAAGTTCGTCTGCCCTTGTAGGTCCAAAGGCCTCCTACAAACTGACATCAGCAACGTGAGGTGGAGACTTTGGTTTCCCATGGAAAAGGTCCATTGTTCGTGTCTAATGATGTGTGCCTGCCACTAGGCTTCTGCCTATTAAAATCCCACTAAATTTCCATGCAAATGAGGATGTCTCCCGGGTGCAATCTACCACAAGATGGAAGTTCCTCTGCCCCTGTAGAGCCAAAGGCTTCCTACAAATTGACATCAGGAACCTGGGGCGGACACTTTGGTTTCCCATGGAAAAGGGCCACCGTTCGTGTCTAATGTTGTCTGCCTGCCACTGGGCTTATGGGTACATACAAATGAGGAAGTCTCCCAGGTGCAATCTACCACCAGATGGAAGTTTGTCTGCCCCTGTAGAGCCAAAGGCTTCCTACAAACTGACATCAGGAACGTGCGGTGGAGACTTTGGTTTCCCATGGAAATGGGCCACGGTTTGTGTCTAATGCTATGTGCCTGCCACTGGGCTTATGCCTAGTAAAATCCCATACAAATGAGGATATCTCCCAGATGGAGTCTACCACCAGTTGAAAGTTTGTCTGCCCTTCTAATGCCAACGGCCTCATACAAACTGACATAAGGAATCTGGAGAGGACGCATTGGTTTCCCATGGAAAAGGGCCACCTTTGTTGTTCAATGCTGTCTGCCTGCCAGTGGACATATGCCGACTAAAATTCCCTACAAATGAGGATATCTCCCAAATGCAATTTCCCACCAGATGGAAGTTTGTCTGCCCTTTTAATGCCAAAGGCCTCCTACAAACTGACATCAGGAGCCTGGGTTGGAGAGTTTGTTTTCCCATGGAAAAGGGCCACCGTACGTGTCTAAGTCTCTCTGCCTGCCACTGGGCTTCTACCTGCTGAAATTCCATACAAATGAGGATATCTCCCCGATGTAATCAGCCACCAGACGGAAGTTTGTTTGCCCTTGTACTGCCAAAGGCCTCCTAAGACCTGACATCAGGAACGTGGCCTGGAGATTTTTGGCTGCCCATGGGAAAAGGGCCACCGTTCATGTCTAATGGTATCTGCCTGCCACTGGGCTTCTACCTGCTGAAATTCCATACAAATGAGGATATCTCCACGATGCAATCAACCACCAGACGGAAGTTTGTCTACCTTTGTAGTGTCAAAGGCCTCCTAGAAACGGACATCAAGAACGTGGGGTGGAGACTTTGGTTTCCCATAGAAATGGGCCATTGTTCGTGTTTAATGCTGTCTGCCTGCCACTGGGCTTCTTCCTACTAAAATTGCACTAAAATTCAATAGAAATGAGGATATCTATCAGGTGTAATCTACCACCAGATGGAAGTTTCTCTGCCCTTATATTGGAAAACGCCTCCTACAAAGTGACATTTGCAACATGGGCTGGAGGTTTTGGTTTCCCACGGAAAAGGGCCACTGTTCGTGTCTAAGGCTGTCTGCCTGTCACTGGGGTTATGCCTGCTGAAATTCCTCACAAATGAGGATATATCCCAGATGCAATATGCCACCAGTTAGAAGTTTGTCCCCTCTTGTAGTGCCAGAGGCCTCCTAAAAAATGACATCAGGAACCTGGGGTGGAGACTTTGGTTTCCCATGGAAATGGGCCACTATTCATGTCTAATTCTGTCTGCCTGCCGCTGGTATTCTGCCTACTAAAATTCCACTCAAATTCCATACAAATGAGGATATCTCCAAGGTGTAATCTACCACCAGGTGGAAGTTTGTCTGCCCTCATAGTGCCAAAGGCCTCCTAAGAACTGACATCAGGAACGTGGGGTGGAGACTTTGGTTTCCCAAGGAAATGGGCCACCGTTTGTGTCCAATGCTGTCTGCCAGCCACTGGGCTTATGCCTACTAAAATTCCACTAAAATTCTATAGAAATGAGGATATCTCTCAGGTGCAATCTACAACCAGATGGAAGTTTCTCTGCCCTTGTAGTGCCAAAGCCCTCCTAAAAACTGACATCAGGAACCGTGGGGTGGAGACTCTACTTTTCCCATGGAAATGGGCCACCATTTGTGTCTAATGCTATGTGCCTGCCACTGGGCTTCTTCCTACTAAAATTCCACTAAAATTCCATGGAAATTAGGATATCTCCCAGGTGCAATCTACCACCAGATGGAAGTTTTTCTGCCCTTGTAGCTCCAAACGCCTCTTACAAACTGACATCAGGAACGTGGGGTGGAGACTTTGGTTTCCCATGGGAAAGGGGCACCGTTCGTGTCTAATGCTGTCTGCCTGCCAGTGGGCAGAAGCCTACCAAAATTCCCTACAAATGAGGATATCTCCCAAATGCAATTTCCCACCAGATGGAAGTTTGTCTGCCCTTTTAATGCCAAAGGCCTCCTACAAACTGACATGAGGAGCCTGGGTTGGAGACTTTGGTTTCCCATGGATATTGGGCAGCGTTCGTGTGTAATGCTGTCTGCCTGCCGCTGGACTTCTGCCTACTAAAATACCACTAAAATTCCATACAAATGGCGATATCTCCCAGGTCCAATCTACCGCCAGATGGAATTTTTTCTGCCCTTGTAGTTCCAATCGCCTCTTACAGACTGACATCAGGAACGGGGGATGGAGACTTTGGTTTCCCATGGAAATGAGCCACTATTCATGTCTAATTCTATCTACCTGCTGCTGGGATTCTGCCTACTAAAATTCCACTAAAATTCCATACAAATGAGTATATCTCCCAGCTACAACCTAACACCAGATGGAAGTTTCTCTGCCCCCGTAGTGCCAAAGGCCTCCTACAAACTGCCATCAGGAACCTATGGTGGAGACTTTGGTTTCCCATGGAAAAGGACCACCGTTCCTGTCTAATGCTCTTTGCCTGGCACTGTGTTTATGACTGCTGAAGTTCCATAAAAATGAGGATATCTCCTCGATGCAATCAACCACCAGATGGAACTTTGTCTGCTCTTGTAGTGCCAAAGGCCTCCTACAAACTCACACCAGGACCCTGGAGTGGAGACTTTGGTTTCCCATGGAAATGGGCCAGCGTTCGTGCCTAATGACTTGTGCATGCCACTAGGCTTCTGCCTATTAAAATCCCACTAAAATTCCATACAAATGAGGATGTCTCCCAGGTGCAATCTACTACCACATGGAAGTTTGTCTGCCCTGTAGTGCCAAAGGCTTCCTACAAATTGATATCAGGAACCTGGGGTGGAGACTTTGGTTTCCCATGGAAAAGGGCCACCGTTCGTGTCTAATGCTGTCTGCCTGCCACTGGGCTTATGGCTACTAAAATTACATACAAATGAGGATATCTCCCAGATGCAATATGCCACCAGTTGGAAGTTTGCCTCCTCTTGTAGTGCCAGAGGCCTCCTAGAAAATGACATCAGGAACCTGGGGTGGAGACTTTGGTTTCCCATGGAAATGGGCCACTATTCATGTCTAATTCTGTCTGCCTGCCGCTGGGATTCTGCCTACTAAAATTCCACTTAAATTCCATACAAATGAGAATATCTCCCAGGTGCAATCAAACACCAGATGGAAGTTTCTCTGCCCTTGTGTTTCCAAAGGTCTCCTACAAACTGCCCTCGGGAACCTAGGGTGGAGACTTTGGTTTCCCTAGGAAAAGGACCACTGTTCCTGTCTAATGCTGTCTGCCTGGCACTGTGGTTATGACTGCTGAAGTTCCATAAAAATGAGGATATCTCCCAGGTGCAATCTACCACCAGGTGGAAGTTTGTCTGCCCTCGTAGTGCCAAATGCCTCCTAAAAACTGACATCAGGAACGTGGGGTGGAGACTGTGGTTTCCCATAGAAATGGGCCACCGTTTGTGTCTAATGCTGTCTGACAGCCACTAGGCTTATGCCTACTAAAATTCCACTAAAATTCTATAGAAATGAGGATATCTGCCAGGTACAATCTACAACCAGATGGAAGTTTCTCTGCCCTTGTAGTGCCAAAGGTCTCCTAAAAACTGACATCAGGAACGTGGGGTGGAGACATTGGTTTCCCATGGAAAAGGGGCACCGTTCGTTTCTAATGCTGTCTGCCTGCCACTGGGGTTATGCCTGCACAAATTCCCCACAAATGAGGATATCTCCCACATGGAATCTACCACCAGTTGGAAGTTTGTCTGCGCTTGTAGTACCAAAGGCCTCGTCCAAACTGATATCAGGCATGTGGGATGGAGACTTTGGTTTCCCCGGGAAATGGGCCACCGTTCGTGTCTAATGCTGTCTGCCTGGCACTGTGGTTATGCCTACTAAAATTCCACTAAAATTCTATTCAAATGAGCATATCTCCCAGGTGCAATCTACCACCAGATGGAAGTTCGTCTGCCCTTGTAGGTCCAAAGGCCTCCTACAAACTGACATCAGCAACGTGAGGTGGAGACTTTGGTTTCCCATGGAAAAGGTCCATTGTTCGTGTCTAATGATGTGTGCCTGCCACTAGGCTTCTGCCTATTAAAATCCCACTAAATTTCCATGCAAATGAGGATGTCTCCCGGGTGCAATCTACCACAAGATGGAAGTTCCTCTGCCCCTGTAGAGCCAAAGGCTTCCTACAAATTGACATCAGGAACCTGGGGCGGACACTTTGGTTTCCCATGGAAAAGGGCCACCGTTCGTGTCTAATGTTGTCTGCCTGCCACTGGGCTTATGGGTACATACAAATGAGGATGTCTCCCAGGTGCAATCTACCACCAGATGGAAGTTTGTCTGCCCCTGTAGAGCCAAAGGCTTCCTACAAACTGACATCAGGAACGTGCGGTGGAGACTTTGGTTTCCCATGGAAATGGGCCACGGTTTGTGTCTAATGCTATGTGCCTGCCACTGGGCTTATGCCTAGTAAAATCCCATACAAATGAGGATATCTCCCAGATGGAGTCTACCACCAGTTGAAAGTTTGTCTGCCCTTCTAATGCCAACGGCCTCATACAAACTGACATCAGGAATCTGGAGAGGACGCATTGGTTTCCCATGGAAAAAGGCCACCTTTGTTGTTCAATGCTGTCTGCCTGCCAGTGGACATATGCCGACTAAAATTCCCTACAAATGAGGATATCTCCCAAATGCAATTTCCCACCAGATGGAAGTTTGTCTGCCCTTTTAATGCCAAAGGCCTCCTACAAACTGACATCAGGAGCCTGGGTTGGAGAGTTTGTTTTCCCATGGAAAAGGGCCACCGTACGTGTCTAAGTCTCTCTGCCTGCCACTGGGCTTCTACCTGCTGAAATTCCATACAAATGAGGATATCTCCCCGATGTAATCAGCCACCAGACGGAAGTTTGTTTGCCCTTGTACTGCCAAAGGCCTCCTAAAACCTGACATCAGGAACGTGGCCTGGAGATTTTTGGCTGCCCATGGGAAAAGGGCCACCGTTCATGTCTAATGGTATCTGCCTGCCACTGGGCTTCTACCTGCTGAAATTCCATACAAATGAGGATATCTCCACGATGCAATCAACCACCAGACGGAAGTTTGTCTACCTTTGTAGTGTCAAAGGCCTCCTAGAAACGGACATCAGGAACGTGGGGTGGAGACTTTGGTTTCCCATAGAAATGGGCCATTGTTCGTGTTTAATGCTGTCTGCCTGCCACTGGGCTTCTTCCTACTAAAATTGCACTAAAATTCAATAGAAATGAGGATATCTATCAGGTGTAATCTACCACCAGATGGAAGTTTCTCTGCCCTTATATTGGAAAACGCCTCCTACAAAGTAACATTTGCAACATGGGCTGGAGGTTTTGGTTTCCCACGGAAAAGGGCCACTGTTCGTGTCTAAGGCTGTCTGCCTGTCACTGGGGTTATGCCTGCTGAAATTCCTCACAAATGAGGATATATCCCAGATGCAATATGCCACCAGTTGGAAGTTTGTCCCCTCTTGTAGTGCCAGAGGCCTCCTAAAAAATGACATCAGGAACCTGGGGTGGAGACTTTGGTTTCCCATGGGAATGGGCCACTATTCATGTCTAATTCTATCTACCTGCTGCTGGGATTCTGCCTACTAAAATTCCACTCAAATTCCATACAAATGAGTATATCTCCCAGCTACAACCTAACACCAGATGGAAGTTTCTCTGCCCTTGTAGTGCCAAAGGCCTCCTACAAACTGCCATCAGGAACCTATGGTGGAGACTTTGGTTTCCCATGGAAAAGGACCACCGTTCCTGTCTAATGCTCTTTGCCTGGCACTGTGTTTATGACTGCTGAAGTTCCATAAAAATGAGGATATCTCCCAGGTGTAATCTACCACCGGGTGGAAGTTTGTCTGCCCCCGTAGTGCCAAAGGCCTCCTACAAACTGACATCAAGAAGCTGGGGTGGAGACTTTGGTTTCCCATGGAAAAGGTCCATTGTTTGTGTCTAATGCTGTCTGCCTGCCACTGGGCTTCTGCCTGCTGAAATTCCATACAAATGAGGATATCTCCTCGATGCAATCAACCACCAGATGGAACTTTGTCTGCTCTTGTAGTGCCAAAGGCCTCCTACAAACTCACACCAGGACCCTGGAGTGGAGACTTTGGTTTCCCATGGAAATGGGCCAGCGTTCGTGCCTAATGACTTGTGCATGCCACTAGGCTTCTGCCTATTAAAATCCCACTAAAATTCCATACAAATGAGGATGTCTCCCAGGTGCAATCTACTACCACATGGAAGTTTGTCTGCCCTGTAGTGCCAAAGACTTCCTACAAATTGATATCAGGAACCTGGGGTGGAGACTTTGGTTTCCCATGGAAAAGGGCCACCGTTCGTGTCTAATGCTGTCTGCCTGCCACTGGGCTTATGGCTACTAAAATTACATACAAATGAGGATATCTCCCAGATGCAATATGCCACCAGTTGGAAGTTTGTCTCCTCTTGTAGTGTCAGAGGCCTCCTAGAAAATGACATCAGGAACCTGGGGTGGAGACTTTGGTTTCCCATGGAAATGGGCCACTATTCATGTCTAATTCTGTCTGCCTGCCGCTGGGCTTATGCCTACTAAAATTCCACTAAAATTCCATACAAATGAGAATATCTGCCAGGTGCAATCAAACACCAGATGGAAGTTTCTCTGCCCTTGTGTTTCCAAAGGCCTCCTACAAACTGCCATCAGGAACCTAGGGTGGAGACTTTGGTTTCCCATGGAAAAGGACCACCGTTCCTGTCTAATGCTGTCTGCCTGGCACTGAGGTTATGACTGCTGAAGTTCCATATAAATGAGGATATTTCCCAGGTGCAATCTACCACCAGATGGAAGTTTGTCTGCCTTCGTAGTGCCAAAGGCCTCCTCCAAACTGACACCAGGAACCTGGAGTGGAGACTTTGGTTTCCCATGGAAATGGGCCAGCGTTCGTGTCTAATGATGTGTTCCTGCCACTAGGCTTCTGCCTATTAAAATACCACTAAAATTCCTTACAAATGAGGATGTCTCCCAGGTGCAATCTACCACCAGATAGAAGTTTGTCTGCCCCTGTAGAGCCAAAGGCTTCCTACAAATTGACATCAGTAACCGGGGGCGGACACTTTGGTTTCCCATGGAAAAGGGCCACCGTTCGTGTCTAATGCTGTCTGCCTGCCACTGGGCTTATGGCTACTAAAATTACATACAAATGAGGATATCTCCCAGATGCAATATGCCACCAGTTGGAAGTTTGCCTCCTCTTGTAGTGCCAGAGGCCTCCTAGAAAATGACATCAGGAACCTGGGGTGGAGACTTTGGTTTCCCATGGAAATGGGCCACTATTCATGTCTAATTCTGTCTGCCTGCCGCTGGGATTCTGCCTACTAAAATTCCACTTAAATTCCATACAAATGAGAATATCTCCCAGGTGCAATCAAACACCAGATGGAAGTTTCTCTGCCCTTGTGTTTCCAAAGGTCTCCTACAAACTGCCCTCGGGAACCTAGGGTGGAGACTTTGGTTTCCCTAGGAAAAGGACCACTGTTCCTGTCTAATGCTGTCTGCCTGGCACTGTGGTTATGACTGCTGAAGTTCCATAAAAATGAGGATATCTCCCAGGTGCAATCTACCACCAGGTGGAAGTTTGTCTGCCCTCGTAGTGCCAAATGCCTCCTAAAAACTGACATCAGGAACGTGGGGTGGAGACTGTGGTTTCCCATAGAAATGGGCCACCGTTTGTGTCTAATGCTGTCTGACAGCCACTAGGCTTATGCCTACTAAAATTCCACTAAAATTCTATAGAAATGAGGATATCTGCCAGGTACAATCTACAACCAGATGGAAGTTTCTCTGCCCTTGTAGTGCCAAAGGCCTCCTAAAAACTGACATCAGGAACGTGGGGTGGAGACATTGGTTTCCCATGGAAAAGGGGCACCGTTCGTTTCTAATGCTGTCTGCCTGCCACTGGGGTTATGCCTGCAGAAATTCCTCACAAATGAGGATATCTCCCACATGGAATCTACCACCAGTTGGAAGTTTGTCTGCGCTTGTAGTACCAAAGGCCTCGTCCAAACTGATATCAGGCATGTGGGATGGAGACTTTGGTTTCCCCGGGAAATGGGCCACCGTTTGTGTCTAATGCTGTCTGCCTGGCACTGTGGTTATGCCTACTAAAATTCCACTAAAATTCTATTCAAATGAGCATATCTCCCAGGTGCAATCTACCACCAGATGGAAGTTCGTCTGCCCTTGTAGGTCCAAAGGCCTCCTACAAACTGACATCAGCAACGTGAGGTGGAGACTTTGGTTTCCCATGGAAAAGGTCCATTGTTCGTGTCTAATGATGTGTGCCTGCCACTAGGCTTCTGCTTATTAAAATCCCACTAAATTTCCATGCAAATGAGGATGTCTCCCGGGTGCAATCTACCACAAGATGGAAGTTCCTCTGCCCCTGTAGAGCCAAAGGCTTCCTACAAATTGACATCAGGAACCTGGGGCGGACACTTTGGTTTCCCATGGAAAAGGGCCACCGTTCGTGTCTAATGTTGTCTGCCTGCCACTGGGCTTATGGGTACATACAAATGAGGATGTCTCCCAGGTGCAATCTACCACCAGATGGAAGTTTGTCTGCCCCTGTAGAGCCAAAGGCTTCCTACAAACTGACATCAGGAACGTGCGGTGGAGACTTTGGTTTCCCATGGAAATGGGCCACGGTTTGTGTCTAATGCTATGTGCCTGTCACTGGGCTTATGCCTAGTAAAATCCCATACAAATGAGGATATCTCCCAGATGGAGTCTACCAGCAGTTGAAAGTTTGTCTGCCCTTCTAATGCCAACGGCCTCATACAAACTGACATCAGGAATCTGGAGAGGACGCATTGGTTTCCCATGGAAAAAGGCCACCTTTGTTGTTCAATGCTGTCTGCCTGCCAGTGGACATATGCCGATTAAAATTCCCTACAAATGAGGATATCTCCCAAATGCAATTTCCCACCAGATGGAAGTTTGTCTGCCCTTTTAATGCCAAAGGCCTCCTACAAACTGACATCAGGAGCCTGGGTTGGAGAGTTTGTTTTCCCATGGAAAAGGGCCACCGTACGTGTCTAAGTCTCTCTGCCTGCCACTGGGCTTCTACCTGCTGAAATTCCATACAAATGAGGATATCTCCCCGATGTAATCAGCCACCAGACGGAAGTTTGTTTGCCCTTGTACTGCCAAAGGCCTCCTAAAACCTGACATCAGGAACGTGGCCTGGAGATTTTTGGCTGCCCATGGGAAAAGGGCCACCGTTCATGTCTAATGGTATCTGCCTGCCACTGGGCTTCTACCTGCTGAAATTCCATACAAATGAGGATATCTCCACGATGCAATCAACCACCAGAAGGAAGTTTGTCTACCTTTGTAGTGTCAAAGGCCTCCTAGAAACGGACATCAGGAACGTGGGGTGGAGACTTTGGTTTCCCATAGAAATGGGCCATTGTTCGTGTTTAATGCTGTCTGCCTGCCACTGGGCTTCTTCCTACTAAAATTGCACTAAAATTCAATAGAAATGAGGATATCTATCAGGTGTAATCTACCACCAGATGGAAGTTTCTCTGTCCTTATATTGGAAAACGCCTCCTACAAAGTAACATTTGCAACATGGGCTGGAGGTTTTGGTTTCCCACGGAAAAGGGCCACTGTTCGTGTCTAAGGCTGTCTGCCTGTCACTGGGGTTATGCCTGCTGAAATTCCTCACAAATGAGGATATATCCCAGATGCAATATGCCACCAGTTGGAAGTTTGTCCCCTCTTGTAGTGCCAGAGGCCTCCTAAAAAATGACATCAGGAACCTGGGGTGGAGACTTTGGTTTCCCATGGGAATGGGCCACTATTCATGTCTAATTCTATCTACCTGCTGCTGGGATTCTGCCTACTAAAATTCCACTAAAATTCCATACAAATGAGTATATCTCCCAGCTACAACCTAACACCAGATGGAAGTTTCTCTGCCCTTGTAGTGCCAAAGGCCTCCTACAAACTGCCATCAGGAACCTATGGTGGAGACTTTGGTTTCCCATGGAAAAGGACCACCGTTCCTGTCTAATGCTCTTTGCCTGGCACTGTGTTTATGACTGCTGAAGTTCCATAAAAATGAGGATATCTCCCAGGTGTAATCTACCACCGGGTGGAAGTTTGTCTGCCCCCGTAGTGCCAAAGTCCTCCTACAAACTGACATCAAGAAGCTGGGGTGGAGACTTTGGTTTCCCATGGAAAAGGTCCATTGTTTGTGTCTAATGCTGTCTGCCTGCCACTGGGCTTCTGCCTGCTGAAATTCCATACAAATGAGGATATCTCCTCGATGCAATCAACCACCAGATGGAACTTTGTCTGCTCTTGTAGTGCCAAAGGCCTCCTACAAACTCACACCAGGACCCTGGAGTGGAGACTTTGGTTTCCCATGGAAATGGGCCAGCGTTCGTGCCTAATGACTTGTGCATGCCACTAGGCTTCTGCCTATTAAAATCCCACTAAAATTCCATACAAATGAGGATGTCTCCCAGGTGCAATCTACTACCACATGGAAGTTTGTCTGCCCTGTAGTGCCAAAGACTTCCTACAAATTGATATCAGGAACCTGGGGTGGAGACTTTGGTTTCCCATGGAAAAGGGCCACCGTTCGTGTCTAATGCTGTCTGCCTGCCACTGGGCTTATGGCTACTAAAATTACATACAAATGAGAATATCTCCCAGATGCAATATGCCACCAGTTGGAAGTTTGTCTCCTCTTGTAGTGCCAGAGGCCTCCTAGAAAATGACATCAGGAACCTGGGGTGGAGACTTTGGTTTCCCATGGAAATGGGCCACTATTCATGTCTAATTCTGTCTGCCTGCCGCTGGGCTTATGCCTACTAAAATTCCACTACAATTCCATACAAATGAGAATATCTGCCAGGTGCAATCAAACACCAGATGGACCTTTCTCTGCCCTTGTGTTTCCAAAGGCCTCCTACAAACTGCCATCAGGAACCTAGGGTGGAGACTTTGGTTTCCCATGGAAAAGGACCACCGTTCCTGTCTAATGCTGTCTGCCTGGCACTGAGGTTATGACTGCTGAAGTTCCATACAAATGAGGATATTTCCCAGGTGCAATCTACCACCAGATGGAAGTTTGTCTGCCTTCGTAGTGCCAAAGGCCTCCTCCAAACTGACACCAGGAACCTGGAGTGGAGACTTTGGTTTCCCATGGAAATGGGCCAGCGTTCGTGTCTAATGATGTGTTCCTGCCACTAGGCTTCTGCCTATTAAAATACCACTAAAATTCCTTACAAATGAGGATGTCTCCCAGGTGCAATCTACCACCAGATAGAAGGTTGTCTGCCCCTGTAGAGCCAAAGGCTTCCTACAAATTGACATCAGGAACCTGGGGCGGAGACTTTGGTTTCCCATGGAAAAGGGCCACCGTTCGTATCTTATGCTGTCTGCCTGCTACTGGGCTTATGGCTACTAAAATTACATACAAATGAGGATATCTCCCAGATGCAATATGCCAGCAGTTGGAAGTTAGTCTCCTCTTGTAGTGCCAGAGGCCGCCTAAAAAATGACATCAGGAACCTGGGGTGGAGACTTTGGTTTCCCATGGAAATGGGCCACTATTCATGTCTAATTCTGCCTGCCTGCCGCTGGGATTCTGCCTACTAAAATTCCTCTAAAATTCCATACAAATGAGAATATCTCCCAGGTGCAATCTACCACCAGATGGAAGTTTGTCTGCCCATGGTGAGCCAAAGGCTTCCTACAAATTGACATCAGGAACCTAGGGCGGAGACTTTGGTTTCCCATGGAAAAGGACCACCGTTCGTTTCTAATGCTGTCTGCCTGCCACTGTGGTTATGACTGCTGAAGTTCCATACAAATGAGGATATCTCCCAGGTGCAATCTACAACCACGTGGACGTTTGTCTGCCCTCGTAGTGCCAAAGGCCTCCTAAAAACTGACATCAGGAACGTGGGGTGGAGACTTTGGTTTCCCAAGGAAGTGGGCCACCGTTTGTGTCTAATGCCGTCTGCCAGCCACTGGGCTTATGCCTACTAAAATTCCACTAAAATTCTATATAAATGAGGATATCTCCCAGGTGCAATCTACAACCATGTGGACGTTTGTCTGCCCTCGTAGTGCCAAAGGCCTCCTAAAAACTGACATCAGGACCGTGGGGTGGAGACTTTGTTTTCCCATGGAAATGGGCCACCGTTTATGTGTAATGCTATGTGCCTGCCACTGGGCTTATGCCTAGTAAAATTCTATACAAATGAGGATATCTCCCAGATGGAGTCTACCACCAGTTGAAAGTTTGTCTGCCTTTGTAATGCCAACGGCCTCCTACAAACTGACATCAGGAATCTGGAGAGGACGCTTTGGTTTCTATTGGAAAAGGGCCACCCTTTGTGTTTAATGCTGTCTCCTTGCCACTGGGTTTATGACTACTGAAACTACATACACATGAGGATATCTCCCAGATGCAATATGCCACCAGGCGGAAATTTGTTTGCCCTTGTACTGCCAAAGGCCTCCTAAAACCTGACATCAGGAACGTGGCCTGGAGATTTTTGGCTGCCCATGGGAAAAGGGCCACCGTTCATGTCTAATGGTATCTGCCTGCCACTGGGCTTCTACCTGCTGAAATTCCATACAAATGAGGATATCTCCACGATGCAATCAACCACCAGACGGAAGTTTGTCTGCCCTTGTCGTTCCAAAGGCCTTCTAGAAACGGACATCAGGAACGTGGAGTGGAGACTTTGGTTTCCCATAGAAATGGGCCATTGTTCGTGTTTAATGCTGTCTGCCTGCCACTGGGCTTCTTCCTACTAAAATTGCACTAAAATTCAATAGAAATGAGGATATCTATCAGGTGTAATCTACCACCAGATGGAAGTTTCTCTGCCCTTATATTGGAAAACGCCTCCTACAAAGTGACATTTGCAACATGGGCTGGAGGTTTTGGTTTCCCACGGAAAAGGGCCACTGTTCGTGTCTAAGGCTGTCTGCCTGTCACTGGGGTTATGCCTGCTGAAATTCCTCACAAATGAGGATATATCCCAGATGCAATATGCCACCAGTTGGAAGTTTGTCCCCTCTTGTAGTGCCAGAGGCCTCCTAAAAAACGACATCAGGAACCTGGGGTGGAGACTTTGGTTTCCCATGGGAATGGGCCACTATTCATGTCTAATTCTATCTACCTGCTGCTGGGATTCTGCCTACTAAAATTCCACTAAAATTCCATACAAATGAGTATATCTCCCAGCTACAACCTAACACCAGATGGAAGTTTCTCTGCCCTTGTAGTGCCAAAGGCCTCCTACAAACTGCCATCAGGAACCTATGGTGGAGACTTTGGTTTCCCATGGAAAAGGACCACCGTTCCTGTCTAATGCTCTTTGCCTGGCACTGTGTTTATGACTGCTGAAGTTCCATAAAAATGAGGATATCTCCCAGGTGTAATCTACCACCGGGTGGAAGTTTGTCTGCCCCCGTAGTGCCAAAGTCCTCCTACAAACTGACATCAAGAAGCTGGGGTGGAGACTTTGGTTTCCCATGGAAAAGGTCCATTGTTTGTGTCTAATGCTGTCTGCCTGCCACTGGGCTTCTGCCTGCTGAAATTCCATACAAATGAGGATATCTCCTCGATGCAATCAACCACCAGATGGAACTTTGTCTGCTCTTGTAGTGCCAAAGGCCTCCTACAAACTCACACCAGGACCCTGGAGTGGAGACTTTGGTTTCCCATGGAAATGGGCCAGCGTTCGTGCCTAATGACTTGTGCATGCCACTAGGCTTCTGCCTATTAAAATCCCACTAAAATTCCATACAAATGAGGATGTCTCCCAGGTGCAATCTACTACCACATGGAAGTTTGTCTGCCCTGTAGTGCCAAAGACTTCCTACAAATTGATATCAGGAACCTGGGGTGGAGACTTTGGTTTCCCATGGAAAAGGGCCACCGTTCGTGTCTAATGCTGTCTGCCTGCCACTGGGCTTATGGCTACTAAAATTACATACAAATGAGAATATCTCCCAGATGCAATATGCCACCAGTTGGAAGTTTGTCTCCTCTTGTAGTGCCAGAGGCCTCCTAGAAAATGACATCAGGAACCTGGGGTGGAGACTTTGGTTTCCCATGGAAATGGGCCACTATTCATGTCTAATTCTGTCTGCCTGCCGCTGGGCTTATGCCTACTAAAATTCCACTACAATTCCATACAAATGAGAATATCTGCCAGGTGCAATCAAACACCAGATGGACCTTTCTCTGCCCTTGTGTTTCCAAAGGCCTCCTACAAACTGCCATCAGGAACCTAGGGTGGAGACTTTGGTTTCCCATGGAAAAGGACCACCGTTCCTGTCTAATGCTGTCTGCCTGGCACTGAGGTTATGACTGCTGAAGTTCCATACAAATGAGGATATTTCCCAGGTGCAATCTACCACCAGATGGAAGTTTGTCTGCCTTCGTAGTGCCAAAGGCCTCCTCCAAACTGACACCAGGAACCTGGAGTGGAGACTTTGGTTTCCCATGGAAATGGGCCAGCGTTCGTGTCTAATGATGTGTTCCTGCCACTAGGCTTCTGCCTATTAAAATACCACTAAAATTCCTTACAAATGAGGATGTCTCCCAGGTGCAATCTACCACCAGATAGAAGGTTGTCTGCCCCTGTAGAGCCAAAGGCTTCCTACAAATTGACATCAGGAACCTGGGGCGGAGACTTTGGTTTCCCATGGAAAAGGGCCACCGTTCGTATCTTATGCTGTCTGCCTGCTACTGGGCTTATGGCTACTAAAATTACATACAAATGAGGATATCTCCCAGATGCAATATGCCAGCAGTTGGAAGTTAGTCTCCTCTTGTAGTGCCAGAGGCCGCCTAAAAAATGACATCAGGAACCTGGGGTGGAGACTTTGGTTTCCCATGGAAATGGGCCACTATTCATGTCTAATTCTGCCTGCCTGCCGCTGGGATTCTGCCTACTAAAATTCCTCTAAAATTCCATACAAATGAGAATATCTCCCAGGTGCAATCTACCACCAGATGGAAGTTTGTCTGCCCATGGTGAGCCAAAGGCTTCCTACAAATTGACATCAGGAACCTAGGGCGGAGACTTTGGTTTCCCATGGAAAAGGACCACCGTTCGTTTCTAATGCTGTCTGCCTGCCACTGTGGTTATGACTGCTGAAGTTCCATACAAATGAGGATATCTCCCAGGTGCAATCTACAACCACGTGGACGTTTGTCTGCCCTCGTAGTGCCAAAGGCCTCCTAAAAACTGACATCAGGAACGTGGGGTGGAGACTTTGGTTTCCCAAGGAAGTGGGCCACCGTTTGTGTCTAATGCCGTCTGCCAGCCACTGGGCTTATGCCTACTAAAATTCCACTAAAATTCTATATAAATGAGGATATCTCCCAGGTGCAATCTACAACCATGTGGACGTTTGTCTGCCCTCGTAGTGCCAAAGGCCTCCTAAAAACTGACATCAGGACCGTGGGGTGGAGACTTTGTTTTCCCATGGAAATGGGCCACCGTTTATGTGTAATGCTATGTGCCTGCCACTGGGCTTATGCCTAGTAAAATTCTATACAAATGAGGATATCTCCCAGATGGAGTCTACCACCAGTTGAAAGTTTGTCTGCCTTTGTAATGCCAACGGCCTCCTACAAACTGACATCAGGAATCTGGAGAGGACGCTTTGGTTTCTATTGGAAAAGGGCCACCCTTTGTGTTTAATGCTGTCTCCTTGCCACTGGGTTTATGACTACTGAAACTACATACACATGAGGATATCTCCCAGATGCAATATGCCACCAGGCGGAAATTTGTTTGCCCTTGTACTGCCAAAGGCCTCCTAAAACCTGACATCAGGAACGTGGCCTGGAGATTTTTGGCTGCCCATGGGAAAAGGGCCACCGTTCATGTCTAATGGTATCTGCCTGCCACTGGGCTTCTACCTGCTGAAATTCCATACAAATGAGGATATCTCCACGATGCAATCAACCACCAGACGGAAGTTTGTCTGCCCTTGTCGTTCCAAAGGCCTTCTAGAAACGGACATCAGGAACGTGGAGTGGAGACTTTGGTTTCCCATAGAAATGGGCCATTGTTCGTGTTTAATGCTGTCTGCCTGCCACTGGGCTTCTTCCTACTAAAATTGCACTAAAATTCAATAGAAATGAGGATATCTATCAGGTGTAATCTACCACCAGATGGAAGTTTCTCTGCCCTTATATTGGAAAACGCCTCCTACAAAGTGACATTTGCAACATGGGCTGGAGGTTTTGGTTTCCCACGGAAAAGGGCCACTGTTCGTGTCTAAGGCTGTCTGCCTGTCACTGGGGTTATGCCTGCTGAAATTCCTCACAAATGAGGATATATCCCAGATGAAATATGCCACCAGTTGGAAGTTTGTCCCCTCTTGTAGTGCCAGAGGCCTCCTAAAAAATGACATCAGGAACCTGGGGTGGAGACTTTGGTTTCCCATGGAAATGGGCCACTATTCATGTCTAATTCTGTCTGCCTGCCGCTGGGATTCTGCCTACTAAAATTCCACTCAAATTCCATACAAATGAGGATATCTCCCAGGTGTAATCTACCACCAGGTGGAAGTTTGTCTGCCCTCATAGTGCCAAAGGCCTCCTAAGAACTGACATCAGGAACGTGGGGTGGAGACTTTGGTTTCCCAAGGAAATGGGCCACCGTTTGTGTCTAATGCTGTCTGCCAGCCACTGGGCTTATGCCTACTAAAATTCCACTAAAAATCTATATAAATGAGGATATCTCTCAGGTGCAATCTACAACCAGATGGAAGTTTCTCTGCCCTTGTAGTGCCAAAGCCCTCCTAAAAACTGACATCAGGAACGTGGGGTGGAGACTCTACTTTTCCCATGGAAATGGGCCACCGTTTGTGTCTAATGCTATGTGCCTGCCACTGGGCTTCTTCCTACTAAAATTCCATGGAAATTAGGATATCTCCCAGGTGCAATCTACCACCAGATGGAAGTTTTTCTGCCCTTGTAGCTCCAAACGCCTCTTACAAACTGACATCAGGAACGTGGGGTGGAGACTTCGGTTTCCCATGGGAAAGGGGCACCGTTCGTGTCTAATGCTGTCTGCCTGCCACTGGGCTTCTGTCTGCTGAAATTCCATACAAATGAGGATATCTCCTCGATGCAATCAACCATCAGATGGAACTTTGTCTGCCCTTTTAGTGCCAAAGGCCTCTTACAAACTGACATCAGGACCGTGGGGTGGAGACTTTGGTTTCCCATGGAAATGGGCCAGCGTTCGTGTCTAATGCTGTGTGCCTGCCACTAGGATTCTGCCTATTAAAATCCCACTAAAATTCCATACAAATGAGGTTGTCTCCCAGGTGCAATCTACTACCACATGGAAGTTTGTCTGCCCTGTAGTGCCAAAGGCTTCCTACAAATTGATATCAGGAACCTGGGGTGGAGACTTTGGTTTCCCATGGAAAAGGGCCACCGTTAGTGTCTAATGCTGTCTGCCTGCCACTGGGCTTATGGCTACTAAAATTACATACAAATGAGAATATCTCCCAGATGCAATATGCCACCAGTTGGAAGTTTGTCTCCTCTTGTAGTGCCAGAGGCCTCCTAGAAAATGACATCAGGAACCTGGGGTGGAGACTTTGGTTTCCCATGGAAATGGGCCACTATTCATGTCTAATTCTGTCTGCCTGCCGCTGGGCTTATGCCTACTAAAATTCCACTACAATTCCATACAAATGAGAATATCTACCAGGTGCAATCAAACACCAGATGGACCTTTCTCTGCCCTTGTGTTTCCAAAGGCCTCCTACAAACTGCCATCAGGAACCTAGGGTGGAGACTTTGGTTTCCCATGGAAAAGGACCACCGTTCCTGTCTAATGCTGTTTGCCTGGCACTGAGGTTATGACTGCTGAAGTTCCATACAAATGAGGATATTTCCCAGGTGCAATCTACCACCAGATGGAAGTTTGTCTGCCTTCGTAGTGCCAAAGGCCTCCTCCAAACTGACACCAGGAACCTGGAGTGGAGACTTTGGTTTCCCATGGAAATGGGCCAGCGTTCGTGTCTAATGATGTGTTCCTGCCACTAGGCTTCTGCCTATTAAAATACCACTAAAATTCCTTACAAATGAGGATGTCTCCCAGGTGCAATCTACCACCAGATAGAAGTTTGTCTGCCCCTGTAGAGCCAAAGGCTTCCTACAAATTGACATCAGGAACCTGGGGCGGAGACTTTGGTTTCCCATGGAAAAGGGCCACCGTTCGTATCTTATGCTGTCTGCCTGCTACCGGTCTTATGGCTACTAAAATTACATACAAATGAGGATATCTCCCAGATGCAATATGCCAGCAGTTGGAAGTTAGTCTCCTCTTGTAGTGCCAGAGGCCGCCTAAAAAATGACATCAGGAACCTGGGGTGGAGACTTTGGTTTCCCATGGAAATGGGCCACTATTCATGTCTAATTCTGCCTGCCTGCCGCTGGGATTCTGCCTACTAGAATTCCACTTAAATTCCATACAAATGAGAATATCTCCCAGGTGCAATCTACCACCAGATGGAAGTTTGTCTGCCCATGGTGAGCCAAAGGCTTCCTACAAATTGACATCAGTAACCTGGGGCGGACACTTTGGTTTCCCATGGAAAAGGGCCACCGTTCTTGTCTAATGCTGTCTGCCTGCCAGTGGGCATATGCCTACTAAAGTTCCATACATATGAGGATATCTCCCAAATGGAATTTCCCACCAGATGGAATTTTTTCTGCCCTTGTAGTTCCAATCGCCTCTTACAGACTGACATCAGGAACGGGGGATGGAGACTTTGGTTTCCCATGGAAATGAGCCACTATTCATGTCTAATTCTATCTACCTGCTGCTGGGATTCTGCCTACTAAAATTCCACTAAAATTCCATACAAATGAGTATATCTCCCAGCTACAACCTAACACCAGATGGAAGTTTCTCTGCCCTTGTAGTGCCAAAGGCCTCCTACAAACTGCCATCAGGAACCTATGGTGGAGACTTTGGTTTCCCATGGAAAAGGACCACCGTTCCTGTCTAATGCTCTTTGCCTGGCACTGTATTTATGACTGCTGAAGTTCCATAAAAATGAGGATATCTCCCAGGTGTAATCTACCACCGGGTGGAAGTTTGTCTCCCCCCGTAGTGCCAAAGGCCTCCTACAAACTGACATCAAGAAGTGGGGTGGAGACTTTGGTTTCCCATGGAAAAGGTCCATTGTTTGTGTCTAATGCTGTCTGCCTGCCACTGGGCTTCTGCCTGCTGAAATTCCATACAAATGAGGATATCTCCTCGATGCAATCAACCACCAGATGGAACTTTGTCTGCTCTTGTAGTGCCAAAGGCCTCCTACAAACTCACACCAGGACCCTGGAGTGGAGACTTTGGTTTCCCATGGAAATGGGCCAGCGTTCGTGCCTAATGACTTGTGCATGCCACTAGGCTTCTGCCTATTAAAATCCCACTAAAATTCCATACAAATGAGGATGTCTCCCAGGTGCAATCTACTACCACATGGAAGTTTGTCTGCCCTGTAGTGCCAAAGGCTTCCTACAAATTGATATCAGGAACCTGGGGTGGAGACTTTGGTTTCCCATGGAAAAGGGCCACCGTTCGTGTCTAATGCTGTCTGCCTGCCACTGGGCTTATGGCTACTAAAATTACATACAAATGAGGATATCTCCCAGATGCAATATGCCACCAGTTGGAAGTTTGTCTCCTCTTGTAGTGTCAGAGGCCTCCTAGAAAATGACATCAGGAACCTGGGGTGGAGACTTTGGTTTCCCATGGAAATGGGCCACTATTCATGTCTAATTCTGTCTGCCTGCCGCTGGGCTTATGCTTACTAAAATTCCACTACAATTCCATACAAATGAGAATATCTGCCAGGTGCAATCAAACACCAGATGGAAGTTTCTCTGCCCTTGTGTTTCCAAAGGCCTCCTACAAACTGCCATCAGGAACCTAGGGTGGAGACTTTGGTTTCCCATGGAAAAGGACCACCGTTCCTGTCTAATGCTGTCTGCCTGGCACTGAGGTTATGACTGCTGAAGTTCCATACAAATGAGGATATTTCCCAGGTGCAATCTACCACCAGATGGAAGTTTGTCTGCCTTCGTAGTGCCAAAGGCCTCCTCCAAACTGACACCAGGAACCTGGAGTGGAGACTTTGGTTTCCCATGGAAATGGGCCAGCGTTCGTGTCTAATGATGTGTTCCTGCCACTAGGCTTCTGCCTATTAAAATACCACTAAAATTCCTTACAAATGAGGATGTCTCCCAGGTGCAATCTACCACCAGATAGAAGTTGGTCTGCCCCTGTAGAGCCAAAGGCTTCCTACAAATTGACATCAGTAACCTGGGGCGGACACTTTGGTTTCCCATGGAAAAGGGCCACCGTTCGTGTCTAATGCTGTCTGCCTGCCACTGGGCTTATGGCTACTAAAATTACATACAAATGAGGATATCTCCCAGATGCAATATGCCACCAGTTGGAAGTTTGCCTCCTCTTGTAGTGCCAGAGGCCTCCTAGAAAATGACATCAGGAACCTGGGGTGGAGACTTTGGTTTCCCATGGAAATGGGCCACTATTCATGTCTAATTCTGTCTGCCTGCCGCTGGGATTCTGCCTACTAAAATTCCACTTAAATTCCATACAAATGAGAATATCTCCCAGGTGCAATCAAACACCAGATGGAAGTTTCTCTGCCCTTGTGTTTCCAAAGGTCTCCTACAAACTGCCCTCGGGAACCTAGGGTGGAGACTTTGGTTTCCCTAGGAAAAGGACCACTGTTCCTGTCTAATGCTGTCTGCCTGGCACTGTGGTTATGACTGCTGAAGTTCCATAAAAATGAGGATATCTCCCAGGTGCAATCTACCACCAGGTGGAAGTTTGTCTGCCCTCGTAGTGCCAAATGCCTCCTAAAAACTGACATCAGGAACGTGGGGTGGAGACTGTGGTTTCCCATAGAAATGGGCCACCGTTTGTGTCTAATGCTGTCTGACAGCCACTAGGCTTATGCCTACTAAAATTCCACTAAAATTCTATAGAAATGAGGATATCTGCCAGGTACAATCTACAACCAGATGGAAGTTTCTCTGCCCTTGTAGTGCCAAAGGCCTCCTAAAAACTGACATCAGGAACGTGGGGTGGAGACATTGGTTTCCCATGGAAAAGGGGCACCGTTCGTTTCTAATGCTGTCTGCCTGCCACTGGGGTTATGCCTGCAGAAATTCCTCACAAATGAGGATATCTCCCACATGGAATCTACCACCAGTTGGAAGTTTGTCTGCGCTTGTAGTACCAAAGGCCTCGTCCAAACTGATATCAGGCATGTGGGATGGAGACTTTGGTTTCCCCGGGAAATGGGCCACCGTTCGTGTCTAATGCTGTCTGCCTGGCACTGTGGTTATGCCTACTAAAATTCCACTAAAATTCTATTCAAATGAGCATATCTCCCAGGTGCAATCTACCACCAGATGGAAGTTCGTCTGCCCTTGTAGGTCCAAAGGCCTCCTACAAACTGACATCAGCAACGTGAGGTGGAGACTTTGGTTTCCCATGGAAAAGGTCCATTGTTCGTGTCTAATGATGTGTGCCTGCCACTAGGCTTCTGCCTATTAAAATCCCACTAAATTTCCATGCAAATGAGGATGTCTCCCGGGTGCAATCTACCACAAGATGGAAGTTCCTCTGCCCCTGTAGAGCCAAAGGCTTCCTACAAATTGACATCAGGAACCTGGGGCGGACACTTTGGTTTCCCATGGAAAAGGGCCACCGTTCGTGTCTAATGTTGTCTGCCTGCCACTGGGCTTATGGGTACATACAAATGAGGATGTCTCCCAGGTGCAATCTACCACCAGATGGAAGTTTGTCTGCCCCTGTAGAGCCAAAGGCTTCCTACAAACTGACATCAGGAACGTGCGGTGGAGACTTTGGTTTCCCATGGAAATGGGCCACGGTTTGTGTCTAATGCTATGTGCCTGTCACTGGGCTTATGCCTAGTAAAATCCCATACAAATGAGGATATCTCCCAGATGGAGTCTACCAGCAGTTGAAAGTTTGTCTGCCCTTCTAATGCCAACGGCCTCATACAAACTGACATCAGGAATCTGGAGAGGACGCATTGGTTTCCCATGGAAAAAGGCCACCTTTGTTGTTCAATGCTGTCTGCCTGCCAGTGGACATATGCCGACTAAAATTCCCTACAAATGAGGATATCTCCCAAATGCAATTTCCCACCAGATGGAAGTTTGTCTGCCCTTTTAATGCCAAAGGCCTCCTACAAACTGACATCAGGAGCCTGGGTTGGAGAGTTTGTTTTCCCATGGAAAAGGGCCACCGTACGTGTCTAAGTCTCTCTGCCTGCCACTGGGCTTCTACCTGCTGAAATTCCATACAAATGAGGATATCTCCCCGATGTAATCAGCCACCAGACGGAAGTTTGTTTGCCCTTGTACTGCCAAAGGCCTCCTAAAACCTGACATCAGGAACGTGGCCTGGAGATTTTTGGCTGCCCATGGGAAAAGGGCCACCGTTCATGTCTAATGGTATCTGCCTGCCACTGGGCTTCTACCTGCTGAAATTCCATACAAATGAGGATATCTCCACGATGCAATCAACCACCAGACGGAAGTTTGTCTACCTTTGTAGTGTCAAAGGCCTCCTAGAAACGGACATCAGGAACGTGGGGTGGAGACTTTGGTTTCCCATAGAAATGGGCCATTGTTCGTGTTTAATGCTGTCTGCCTGCCACTGGGCTTCTTCCTACTAAAATTGCACTAAAATTCAATAGAAATGAGGATATCTATCAGGTGTAATCTACCACCAGATGGAAGTTTCTCTGCCCTTATATTGGAAAACGCCTCCTACAAAGTAACATTTGCAACATGGGCTGGAGGTTTTGGTTTCCCACGGAAAAGGGCCACTGTTCGTGTCTAAGGCTGTCTGCCTGTCACTGGGGTTATGCGTGCTGAAATTCCTCACAAATGAGGATATATCCCAGATGCAATATGCCACCAGTTGGAAGTTTGTCCCCTCTTGTAGTGCCAGAGGCCTCCTAAAAAATGACATCAGGAACCTGGGGTGGAGACTTTGGTTTCCCATGGAAATGGGCCACTATTCATGTCTAATTCTGCCTGCCTGCCGCTGGGATTCTGCCTACTAAAATTCCTCTAAAATTCCATACAAATGAGAATATCTCCCAGGTGCAATCTACCACCAGATGGAAGTTTGTCTGCCCATGGTGAGCCAAAGGCTTCCTACAAATTGACATCAGGAACCTATGGTGGAGACTTTGGTTTCCCATGGAAAAGGACCACCGTTCGTGTCTAATGCTGTCTGCCTGCCACTGGGCTTATGGCTACTAAAATTACATACAAATGAGGATATCTCCCAGATGCAATATGCCACCAGTTGGAAGTTTGTCTCCTCTTGTAGTGTCAGAGGCCTCCTAGAAAATGACATCAGGAACCTGGGGTGGAGACTTTGGTTTCCCATGGGAATGGGCCACTATTCATGTCTAATTCTATCTACCTGCTGCTGGGATTCTGCCTACTAAAATTCCACTAAAATTCCATACAAATGAGTATATCTCCCAGCTACAACCTAACACCAGATGGAAGTTTCTCTGCCCTTGTAGTGCCAAAGGCCTCCTACAAACTGCCATCAGGAACCTATGGTGGAGACTTTGGTTTCCCATGGAAAAGGACCACCGTTCCTGTCTAATGCTCTTTGCCTGGCACTGTGTTTATGACTGCTGAAGTTCCATAAAAATGAGGATATCTCCCAGGTGTAATCTACCACCGGGTGGAAGTTTGTCTGCCCCCGTAGTGCCAAAGGCCTCCTACAAACTGACATCAAGAAGCTGGGGTGGAGACTTTGGTTTCCCATGGAAAAGGTCCATTGTTTGTGTCTAATGCTGTCTGCCTGCCACTGGGCTTCTGCCTGCTGAAATTCCATACAAATGAGGATATCTCCTCGATGCAATCAACCACCAGATGGAACTTTGTCTGCTCTTGTAGTGCCAAAGGCCTCCTACAAACTCACACCAGGACCCTGGGGTGGAGACTTTGGTTTCCCATGGAAAAGGGCCACCGTTAGTGTCTAATGCTGTCTGCCTGCCACTGGGCTTATGGCTACTAAAATTACATACAAATGAGAATATCTCCCAGATGCAATATGCCACCAGTTGGAAGTTTGTCTCCTCTTGTAGTGTCAGAGGCCTCCTAGAAAATGACATCAGGAACCTGGGGTGGAGACTTTGGTTTCCCATGGAAATGGGCCACTATTCATGTCTAATTCTGTCTGCCTGCCGCTGGGCTTATGCCTACTAAAATTCCACTACAATTCCATACAAATGAGAATATCTGCCAGGTGCAATCAAACACCAGATGGACCTTTCTCTGCCCTTGTGTTTCCAAAGGCCTCCTACAAACTGCCATCAGGAACCTAGGGTGGAGACTTTGGTTTCCCATGGAAAAGGACCACCGTTCCTGTCTAATGCTGTCTGCCTGGCACTGAGGTTATGACTGCTGAAGTTCCATACAAATGAGGATATTTCCCAGGTGCAATCTACCACCAGATGGAAGTTTGTCTGCCTTCGTAGTGCCAAAGGCCTCCTCCAAACTGACACCAGGAACCTGGAGTGGAGACTTTGGTTTCCCATGGAAATGGGCCAGCGTTCGTGTCTAATGATGTGTTCCTGCCACTAGGCTTCTGCCTATTAAAATACCACTAAAATTCCTTACAAATGAGGATGTCTCCCAGGTGCAATCTACCACCAGATAGAAGGTTGTCTGCCCCTGTAGAGCCAAAGGCTTCCTACAAATTGACATCAGGAACCTGGGGCGGAGACTTTGGTTTCCCATGGAAAAGGGCCACCGTTCGTATCTTATGCTGTCTGCCTGCTACTGGGCTTATGGCTACTAAAATTACATACAAATGAGGATATCTCCCAGATGCAATATGCCAGCAGTTGGAAGTTAGTCTCCTCTTGTAGTGCCAGAGGCCGCCTAAAAAATGACATCAGGAACCTGGGGTGGAGACTTTGGTTTCCCATGGAAATGGGCCACTATTCATGTCTAATTCTGCCTGCCTGCCGCTGGGATTCTGCCTACTAAAATTCCTCTAAAATTCCATACAAATGAGAATATCTCCCAGGTGCAATCTACCACCAGATGGAAGTTTGTCTGCCCATGGTGAGCCAAAGGCTTCCTACAAATTGACATCAGGAACCTAGGGCGGAGACTTTGGTTTCCCATGGAAAAGGACCACCGTTCGTTTCTAATGCTGTCTGCCTGCCACTGGGCTTATGGCTACTAAAATTACATACAAATGAGGATATCTCCCAGGTGCAATCTACCACCAGATGGAAGTTTGTCTGCCCTTGTAGGTCCCAAGGCCTCCTACAAACTGACATCAGCAACGTGAGGTGGAGATTTTGGTTTCCCATGGAAAAGGTCCATTGTTCGTGTCTAATGATGTGTGCCTGCCACTAGGCTTCTGCCTATTAAAATCCCACTAAATTTCCATGCAAATGAGGATGTCTCCCGGGTGCAATCTACCACAAGATGGAAGTTCCTCTGCCCCTGTAGAGCCAAAGGCTTCCTACAAATTGACATCAGGAACCTGGGGCGGACACTTTGGTTTCCCATGGAAAAGGGCCACCGTTCGTGTCTAATGTTGTCTGCCTGCCACTGGGCTTATGGGTACATACAAATGAGGATGTCTCCCAGGTGCAATCTACCACCAGATGGAAGTTTGTCTGCCCCTGTAGAGCCAAAGGCTTCCTACAAACTGACATCAGGAACGTGCGGTGGAGACTTTGGTTTCCCATGGAAATGGGCCACGGTTTGTGTCTAATGCTATGTGCCTGCCACTGGGCTTATGCCTAGTAAAATCCCATACAAATGAGGATATCTCCCAGATGGAGTCTACCACCAGTTGAAAGTTTGTCTGCCCTTCTTATGCCAACGGCCTCATACAAACTGACATCAGGAATCTGGAGAGGACGCATTGGTTTCCCATGGAAAAGGACCACCTTTGTTGTTCAATGCTGTCTGCCTGCCAGTGGACATATGCCGACTAAAATTCCCTACAAATGAGGATATCTCCCAAATGCAATTTCCCACCAGATGGAAGTTTGTCTGCCCTTTTAATGCCAAAGGCCTCCTACAAACTGACATCAGGAGCCTGGGTTGGAGAGTTTGTTTTCCCATGGAAAAGGGCCACCGTACGTGTCTAAGTCTCTCTGCCTGCCACTGGGCTTCTACCTGCTGAAATTCCATACAAATGAGGATATCTCCCCGATGTAATCAGCCACCAGACGGAAGTTTGTTTGCCCTTGTACTGCCAAAGGCCTCCTAAAACCTGACATCAGGAACGTGGCCTGGAGATTTTTGGCTGCCCATGGGAAAAGGGCCACCGTTCATGTCTAATGGTATCTGCCTGCCACTGGGCTTCTACCTGCTGAAATTCCATACAAATGAGGATATCTCCACGATGCAATCAACCACCAGACGGAAGTTTGTCTGCCCTTGTCGTTCCAAAGGCCTTCTAGAAATGGACATCAGGAACGTGGGGTGGAGACTTTGGTTTCCCATAGAAATGGGCCATTGTTCGTGTTTAATGCTGTCTGCCTGTCACTGGGCTTCTTCCTACTAAAATTGCACTAAAATTCAATAGAAATGAGGATATCTATCAGGTGTAATCTACCACCAGATGGAAGTTTCTCTGCCCTTATATTGGAAAACGCCTCCTACAAAGTGACATTTGCAACATGGGCTGGAGGTTTTGGTTTCCCACGGAAAAGGGCCACTGTTCGTGTCTAAGGCTGTCTGCCTGTCACTGGGGTTATGCCTGCTGAAATTCCATACAAATGAGGATATCTCCCCGATGCAATCAACCAGCAGACGGTAGTTTGTCTGCCCTTGTACTACCAAAGGCCTCTTAAAACCTGACATTGGGAACGTGGTGTGGAGACTTTGGTTTCCCATGGATATGGGCCAGTGAACATGTCTAATGCTATCTGTCTGGAACTGTTGTTATGACTGCTGAAGTTCCATAAAAATAAGGATATCTCGCAGGTGCAATCTACCACCAGGTGGAAGTTTCTCTGCCCTTGTAGTGCCAAAGGCCTCCGAGAAACGGACATCAGGAACGTGGGGTGGAGACTTTGGTTTCCCATAGAAATGAGCCATCGTTCGTGTCTAATGCTGTCTGCCTGCCACTGCGCTTCGTCCAACAAAAATTCCTCTAAAATTCCATAAAAATGAGGATATCTCCCAGGTGGAATCTACCACAAGGTGGAAGTTGGTCTGCCCTCGTAGTGCCAAAGGCCTCCTAAAAACTGACATGAGGAACGTGCGGTGGAGACTTTGGTTTCTCATGGAAATGGGTCATCGTTTCTGTCTAATGCTATGTGCCTGCTACTTGGCTTATGCCTAGTAAAATTCCATACAAATGAGGATATCTCCCAGATGGAGTCTACCACCAGTTGAAAGTTTGTCTGCCCTTTTAATGCCAACGGCCTCCTACAAATTGACATCAGGAATCTGGAGAGGACGCTTTGGTTTCCCAGGGAAAAGGGCCACCCTTGGTGTTTAATGCTGTCTCCTTACCACTGGGCTTATGACTACTGAAATTGCACTAAAATTCCATACAAATATGGATATCTCCCAGGTGCAATCTACAACCAGATGGAAGTTTGTCGGCTCTTGTAGTACCAAAGCCCTCCTAAAAAACTGACATCAGGAACCAGGGGTGGAGACTTTGTTTTCCCATGGAAAAGAGCCACCGTTCGTGTCTAATGCTGTCAGCCTGCCACGGGGCTTATGGCTACTGAAATTACATAGAAATGAGGATATCTCGCTGATGCAATATGCCACCAGTTGGAAGTTTGTCTGCTTTTGTCGTGACAAAGTCCTCCTAGAAACGGACATCAGGAACGTGGGGTGGAGACTTTGGTTTCCCATGGAAATGGGCCACCGTTGATGTTTAATGCTGTCTACTTGCCACTGGGCTTCTGCTTACTTTAATTCCACTAAAATTCCATACAAAGGAGGATATCTCCAAGATGCAATATGCCACCAGTTGGAAGTTTGTCTGCTCTTGTAGTGCAAAAGGCCTCCTAAAAACTGACATCAGGAACCTGGCCTGGAGACTTTGGTTTCCCCTGGAAAACGGCCACTATTCATGTCTAATTCTGTCTGTCGTCCGCTGGGATTCTGCGTACTAAAATCCCTCTAAAATTCTATACAAATGAGAATATCTCGCAGGTGCAATCAACCCCCGGGTTGAATTTTCTCTGCCCTTGTAGTGCCAAAGGGCTCCTATAAACTGACATCTGAAACGTAGGATGGATAATTTGGTTTACCATGGAAAAAAGCCACTAATCATGCCTAATGCTGTGTGCCTGCCACTGGGCGTATGCCCGCTAAAATTCCATACAAATGAGGATATCTCACAGATGCAATTTAGCACCAGATGGAAGTTTGTCTGCTCTTGTAGTGGCAAAGGCCTCCTAAAAAATTGACATCAGGAACCAGGGGTGGAGACTTTGTTTTCCCATGGAAAAGGGCTGCCGTTCGTATCTAATGCTGTCTGCTTGGCATTGTGGTTATGAGTGCTGAAGTTCCATACAAATGAGGATATCTCCCAGGTGCAATCTACCACCAGGTGGAAGTTTGTCTGCTCTCGTAGTGCCAAAGGCCTCCTAAAAAATGACATCAGGAACGTGGGGTGGAGACTTTTGTTTCCCATGGAATAGGGCCACCTTTTGTGTCTAATGCTATCTGCCTGCCACTGGGCTTATGCCTAGTAAAATTCCATGCAAATGAGGATATCTCCCAGATGGAATCTAGCACCAGTTGAAAGTTTGTCTGCCCTTGTAGTGCCAACGGCCTCCTACAAACTGACATCAGGAATCTGGAGAGGACGCTTTGGTTTCCCATGGGAAGGGGCCACCCTTGGTGTTTAATGCTGTCTCCTTGCCACTGGGCTTATGACTACTGAAATTACATACAAATGAGGATATCTCCCAGATGCAATATGCCACCAGGCGGAAGTTTGTCTGCTCTTGCAGTGCCAAAGGCCTCATTCAAACTGATATCCGGAACCTGGCACGGAGACTTTGGTTTCCTATGGAAAAGGCCCACCGTTTGTGTTTAATGCAGTCTGTCTGCCACTGGGCTTCTGAGTACTAAAATTCCACTAAAATTCCATACAAATGAGGACATCTCCGAGGTGCAATCTACCGCCAGATGGAAGTTTGTCTGCCCTTGTAGTGCCAAAGGCCTCCTAAAAATTGACATCAGGAACATAGTATGGATAATTTGTTTTTCCCATGGAAAAAGGCCACCGTTCGTGTCTAATGCTGTCTGCCTGCCAGTGGGCATATGACTTCTAAAATTCCATAGAAATGAGGATATCTCCCAAATGCAATTTTCCACCAGATGGAAGTTTGTCTACCCTTTTAATGCCAAAGGCCTTTTAAAAACTGACATCAGGATCTTGGGTAAGAGACTTTGGTTTCCCATGGAAATGGGCCACCGTTTGTGTCTAATGCTGTCTGCCTGGCACTGGGCTTATGCCTAGTAAAATTCCATACAAATGAGGATATCTCCCCGATGCAATACACCACTAGAGGGAAATTTGTCTTCCCAGGTGCAATCTAACACCAGATATAAGTTTCTCTGCCCTTGTGGTTCCAATGGCCTCCTACAAACCTACTTCAGGAACCTGGGGTGGAGACTTTGGTTTCCCATGGAAAAGGACCGCCGTTCCTGTCTAATATTGTCTGCCTGGCACTGTGGTTATGACTGCAAAGTTCCATACAAATGAGGATATCTCCCAGGTGCAATCTACCACAAGGTGGAAGTTTGTCTGCCCTTGTAGTGCCAAAGGCCTCCTTCAAACTGACATCAGCAACATAGGATGGATAATTTGCTTTTCCATGGAAAAGGGCCACTGTTCGAGTCTAATGCTGTCTGCCTGCCACTGGGCATATGCCTACTAAAATTCCTTACAAATTAGGATATCTCCCAAATGCAATTTCCCACCAGATTGAAGTTTGTCTACCCTTTTAATGACAAAGGCCTCCTAAAAACTTACATCGGGAACGTGGGATGGAGACTTTGGTTTCCCAAGGAAATGGGCCTCCGTTCGTGTCTAATGCTGTCGGCCAGCTACTGGGTTTATGACTACTAAAATTCCACCAAAATTCTATACACATGAGGATATCTCCCAGGTGCAGTCTACCACCAGATGGAAATTTGTCTACCCTTTTTATGCCAAAGGCCTCCTAAAAACTGACATTAGGAACCTAGGTTGGAGACTTTGGTTTCCTACGGAAATGGGCCACTATTCCTGTCTAATTCTGTCTGCCTGCCGCTGGGATTCTGCCTGCTAAAATTCCATTTAATTCCATACATATGAGAATATCTCCCAGTTGCAATCTAACACCAGATTAAAGTTTCTCTGCCCTTGTGTTTCCAAAGGCCTCCTACAAACTGACATCAGGAACCTGGGGTGGAGACTTAGGTTTCCCATGGAAAAGGACCACTGTTCCTGTCAAATGCTGTCTGCCTGGCACTGTGGTTATGACTGCTGAAGTTCCATACAAATGAGGGTATCTCCCAGGTGCAATCTACCACCAGATGGAAGTTTGTCTGCCCTTGTTGTGCCAAATGCCTCCTAAAAACTGACAGCAGGAACGTGGGTTGGAGACTTTGGTTTCCCATGGAAATGGGCCACCCTTTGTGTCTAATGCTATGTGCCTGCCACTGGGCTTATGCCTAGTAAAATCCCATACAAATGAGGATATCTCCCAGATGGAGTCTACCACCAGTTGAAAGTGTGTCTGCCCTTGTAATGACAACGGCCTCCGACAAACTGACATTAGGAATCAGGCGAGGACGCTTTGGTTTCCCATGGAAAAGGGCCACCCTTGGTGTTTAATGCTGTCTCCTTGGCACTGGGCTTATGACTACTGAAATTACATACAAATGAGGATATCTCCCAGACGCAATATGCCACCAGATGGAAGTTTGTCTGCTCTTGCAGTGCCAAAGGCCTCCTTCAAACTGACATTCGGAACCTCACCTGGAGACTTTGGTTTCCTATAGAAAAGGCCCACCGTTCATGTTTAATGCTGTCTGTCTACCACTGGGCTTCTGAGCACTAAAATACCACTAAAATACAATAAAAATAGGGAATATCTCCGAGGTGCAATCTACCGCCAGATGGAAGTTTGTCTGCCCTTGTAGTGCCAAAGGCCTCCTAAAAACTAACATCAGGAACATAGGATGGATAATTTGTTTTTCCATGGTAAAGGGCCACCTTTCGTGTCTAATGCTGTCTGCCTGCCAGTGGGCATATGCCTACTAAAATTCCCTACAAATGAGGATATCTCCCAAATGCAATTTCCCACCAGATGGAAGTTTGTCTGCCCTTTTAATGCCAAAGGCCTCTGACAAACTCACTTCAGGAGCCTGGGGTGGAGACTTTGTTTTCCCATGGAAAAGGGTCACCGTTCGTGTCTAATGCTGTCTGCCTGCCACTGGGCTTCTACCTGCTGAAATTCCATACAAATGAGGATATCTCCCCGATGCAATCAACCACCTGACGGAAGTTTGTCTGCGCTTGTACTGCCAACGGCCTCCTAAAACCTGACATCGGGAACGTGGTGTGGAGACTTTGGTTTCCCATGGAAAAGGACCACCGTTCGTGTCTAATGCTGTCTTCCTGGTTCTGTGGTTATGACTGCTGAAGTTCCATACAAATGAGGATATCTCCCAGATGCAATATGCCACCAGATTGAAGTTTTTCTTCTCTTGCAGTGCCAAAGGCCTCCGTCAAACTGATATCCGGTACCTGGCCGAGAGACTTTGTTTCCTATGGAAAAGGCCCACCGTTCGTGTTTAATGCTGTCTGTCTGCCACTGGGCATATGCCTTCTAAAATTCCATACAAATGAGGATATCTCCCAAATGCAATTTCCCACCAGAGGGAAGTTTGTCTGCCCTTGTAGTGCCAAAGGCCTTCTAAAAACTGACATCAGGAACGTGCCGTAGAGACTTTGGTTTCCCATGGAAAAGGTCCACCGTTTGTGTCTAATGCTATGTGCCTGCCACTGGGCTTATGCCTAGGAAAATTCCATACAAATGAGGATATCTCCCAGATGGAATCTACCACCAGTTGAAAGTTTGTCTGCCCTTGTAATGCCAACGGCCTCCTACAAACTGACATCAGGAATCTGGAGAGGACGCTTTGGTTTCCCATGGAAAGGGGCCACCGTTGGTAATTAATGCTGTCTCCTGGCCACTGGGCTTATGACTACTGAAATTACATAAAAATGAGGATATCTCCCAGACGCAATATGCCACCAGATGGAAGTTTGTCTGCTCTTGTTGTGCCAAAGGCCTCCTACAAACTGATATCAGGAATGTGGAGTTGAGTCCCCTCCAAAGCCCTCAATATCCCCACTGGAGCCCCCAATGTCTCCTCCATAGCCCCAAATGTCCCCTCCATAGCCTTCCATGTCTCGTATGGAGCCCCCAATATCACCTCCATAGCCCCCAATGTACCACCATAGACCTCAATGTCCCCTATGGAGCCCCAATGTCCCATACGGAGCCGCCAATATCCCCTCCATAGCCCCCAATGTCCCCTCCAAAGCCCTCGATGTCTTTTATGGAGTCCCCAATGTCCCCTATGGCGCCCCCAATGTTCCCTACATAGGCCACAATGTTCACACCATAGCCCTCAATGTCCCTTATGGAGCCCGCAATGTCCTCTCCATAGCCCCCAATCTCCCCTCCATAGCCCACAATATCTCACCCATAGCCCTCAATGTCCCCTATGGAGCCCCCAATGTCCCTTATGGAGCCCCCAATGTCCCCTCCATAGCTCGCAATGTCCCCTATGGAGCCGTCAATGTCCCCTCTGGAGCCCGCAATGTCCCCTAAAGAGCCCCTAATGTCCCCTATGCAACCCCCAATGTCCCATCTGGAGCCCCCAATGTCCACTCCATAGCCAACAATGTCCAATATGGAGTTCCCAAAGTCCCCTATGGAGCCCCCAATGTCCCCTCCAAAGCCCCCAATGACCCCTCTGGAGCCCCCAATGTCCTCTCCATAGCCCACAATGTCCAATATGGAGTTCCCAAAGTACCCTATGGAGCCCCCAATGTCCTCTCCAAAGCCCCCAATGTCCCCTCTGGAGCCCCCAATGTCCACTCCATAGCCCACAATGTCCAATATGGAGTTCCCAAAGTCCCCAATGGAGCCCCCAATGTCCCCTTCACAGCCCTCAGTGTCCCCACCATAGCCCACAATGACCCCTCCCTAGGCCTCAGTGTTCCCTCCATAGCCCCCAATGTCCCTTCAGGTGACCCCAATGTCCCCTCCATAGCCCTCAGTGCCCCCTCCAAAGCCCCCAATGTCCCCTCCATGCCTCTAATGGCCCATCCAAACCCCCAATGGCCCCTCCATAGTCGCCAATGTACCCTCTAGAGCCCCCAATGTCCCTTCCATAGCCCTCAATGTCCTCTCTGGAGCCCTCAATGTCCCCTCTGTAGCCCCCAGGGTCACATCCATAGCTTCCAATGTCCCCTCTGCACCCCCCCATGACCCCTCCATAGTCCTCAATGTCCCCTCCATAGCCCCCAATGTCTTCTATGGAGCCCCCAATGTCCCCTCTGGAACCCAAAATGTCCCCTCCATAGCCCTCAATTTCCCCTCGGCAGCCCCCAATGTCCACTCCGTAGCCCACAATGTCCCCTCTGGAGCACTCAATGTTTCCTATGGAGCCCCCAATGTCCCCTCCATAGCCATCAATATCTCCTATGGAGCCCCCAATGCCCCCTCTTGAGTCCCCAATGTCCCCTCTGGAGCCCCCAGTGTCCCCTCCATAGCCCTCAATATTCACTCTCTAGTACCCAGTGTCACCTTCATAGCCCTCAATGTCCCCTATGGAGCCCCCAATGCCCCCTCCATAGCCCCCAATGTCCCCTCTGGAGCCCTCAATGTCCCCTCTGGAGCCCTCAATGTCCCCTCCATAGCCCTCAATGTCCCCTCTTGAGCCCCCAATGTCCCCTATGGAGCCCCCAATGTACCCTCCATTGCCCTCAGTATCGCCTCTGGAGTTGTCAATGTCCCCTCCATAGCCCCCAATGTCCCCTATGGAGCCCCTAATGTCCTCTCCATAGCCCCCAATGTCCCCTCTGGAGCCCCCCATGTCCCCTCCATAGCCCTCAATGTCCCCTCCATAGCCCTCTATGTCTCCTATGGAACTCCTAATGTCCCTTCCATAGCCCCCAATGTCCCCTCTGGAGCCTCCCATGTCCCCTCCATAGCCCCCAATGTCCCCTCCCTAGCCCTCAATGTCCCCTATGGAGCCCCCAATGTCCCCTCGTGAGTCCCCAATGTCCCCTCTGGAGCCTTCAATGTCCCATCTGGAGCCCTCATTGTACCCTACGGAGCCCTCAATGTCCACTCTGGAGCCCCCAATATCCCCTCTTGAGCACCCAATGTCCTCTCCATAGCCCTCAATATCCCCTCTGTAGCCCCCTGTGTCACCTCCATAGCTCTCAATGTCCCCTATGGAGCCCCCAATGTTCCCTCTGGAGCCCTCAATGTCCCCTCTAGAGCCCGCAATTTCCACTATGGAGCCCCCAATGTCCCCTCCTGAGCACCCAAGGTCTCCTCCATAGCCCCCAATGTCCCCTCTGGAGCCCCCCATGTCCCCTCCATAGCCCCCAATGTCCCCTCCCTAGTCCTCAATGTCCCCTTTGGAGCCCCCAATGTCCCTTCATGAGTCCCCAATGTCCCCTCTGGAGCCTTCAATGTCCCATCTGGAGCCCTCATTGTACCCTACGGAGCCCTCAATGTCCACTCTGGAGCCCCCAATATCCCCTCTTGAGCACCCAATGTCCCCTCCATAGCCCTCAATATCCCCTCTGTAGCCCCCTGTGTCACCTCCATAGCTCTCAATGTCCCCTATGGAGCCCCCAATGTTCCCTCTGGAGCCCTCAATGTCGCCTCCATCACCCTAAATGTCCCCTACTGAGCCCCCAATATCCCCTCCATTGCTCTCAATGGCCCCTCTGGAGCCTTCAATGTCCCCTCCATAGCCTTCAATGTCCCCTATGGATCCCAAATATCCCCTCTTGAGCTCCCAATGTCCCCTCCATAGCCGTCAACATCCCCTCTGGTGCCCTCAATATCCCCTCCATAGCCTTCAATGTCCCCTATGGAGCCCTCAATGTCCCCTCTGGTTCCCCAAATGTCCCCTCCGTAGCCCCCAATGTCCCCTCATGGCCTCCAAATTACCCTTCATAGCCCTCAATGTCCCCTCTGGAGCCCTCAATGTCCCCTCCATAGCCCTCAATGTCCCCTCCACAGCCCCCAGTGTCCCCTCTTGAGCCCCTAATGTTCCCTCCATAGCCCTCAATGTCTCCTCTGGAGCCCTCAATGTCCCCTCCATAGACCTCGATGTCCCCTATGGAGGCTCGAATGTCCCCTTTGTAGGCCCCAAAGTACCTTCCATAGCCCACAATGTCCCCTCCATAGCCCTCAATGTCCCTTAAGGAGCCCCCAATGTCCCCTCCATAGCCATCAATATCCCCTCTGGAGCCCTCAATGTCCCCTGCAAAGCCCTCAATATCCCCTATGGAGCCTCCAGTGTCCCCACTGTAGCCCCGACACGCGACCAGAACTTCACAGAGACACGTGGTTCAAAGCGGCCCGGGGTGTTACCATGGAAACGAGAGACGCAGCGGCCCGGAAGTTATCATGGAGACGCGGGACAGAGAAGCACAGAAATTACCATAGACACGAAGGATAGAGCGGCCCGGAGCTTACCATAGAGACGCGGGCCAGAGCGGCCCGCAAAAATACAATAGAGACGCAGGCCAGAGCGTCCCGGAATTTAGCATAGAGATGCTGGCCAGAGCGTCCCGGAAGTTACCATCGAGATGCAGGCTGGAGAAGCCCCAAAGTTACCATGGATACGCTGTCAAGAGCGGCGTCTTTTTTTTATATTAAAAAAACAAAACTAAACAAAACTAATACTCTTTAAAATCCTTTCACTAAACACATAAAAGATCCTACAAAAATCTCTATTAATATAAAGTTATGAGATTAATATTTTAAAATATTACGATAGCCGAGCAGCCATCTTGAGAGGGATGTCACATGACTTCCGCCCTCACTCGCCGCCATCTTGGTTGTGTCTGAAGCCACTTCCGGTTGAGACGCCATCTTTTTTGTGGCACTCTTAAGGCCCCCTCCGGCTTCAAACAGAGACGCCTGACTAAATCTACTGCTTGAACCAGGCCGCGGCATAGCTGAGCCCACAGACCCTGCCCACACACCTGGAAACGCCATGGAGAATTTAATCTGTGAAGCAGTCTGGTCGGGGTTGCGCACAGGCAGTCAGTTAGACGCCTTCGGGGTCTTTGATTTTTCCCGCCCTTTTTTCCACTCGCCGCCATCTTGGTTGTGGCTGAAGCCAGTTCTGGTCGATCCGCCATCTTTTTTGTGGCACCCTTATGGTCCCCCCGGCTCCACACAGAAGTGCCTGACTAAATCGACTGTCGGAACCCCTCGGGGGCACTGTCGAGCCTCCAGCTCGTACCCGCGCACCTGGAAACACCCCAGAAAAATCACTCTCGGCCGGCGCCGTGGTCGTGTTTTTGCGCAGGCAGCTGGCTAGATGCCACCAGGGTCCTTGCTTTTTTCCCGCCCTTTTTGCCGCCATCTTGGAAACGTCAAGCAGTGCCGGCAAGCTCACAGTCCGGGGCTGCCACGCGCATCGGGCTGGGCTCGGGAGAGTGCTCCAGTACCGCGCTCTGTCCACACGGTGGCAGCACTGCCCTTAAGCTCAGCCAGGGGCTGTCACACGCGTTGGGGACGGGCGCGGGAGCGCTGCAGTACCGCGCTTTGTCCACACGGTGGCAGCACTGCACCCGAGCTCAGCCCTGGGTCGGGGACAGGCAGAGAGCGGAGGCCAAAAAGGCGTCCAAAAATCCCCTTCCAAACATTCTCTAAATTAAATGCCACAACAGTCTCCCAGCCACAACTACGAGAACCCTGTCACCAATGAAATTGAAATCAAAAAAGTCTTTAAGTTATATTTCCAAATTTTTAATCTTTTTTTTATTTTTATATTGCTATTTATAACTTATCTTTTATATTCCTATCTATATTATATCTCATATAATATATGCAACATGTAATATGATATATTGTCTTTATATTATTGATATTTTTTGTTTTATATTTCTATTTTTATTATTTATATTGTTCTATTTCTGTATTTTTTTTTAAATTCGTGTTCATGTTTTAACCAATTTTTTAAATATGAATTCATTAACCTAACACAGCAGAAGGACAATTAATTACAATTAAATTAGCCTGGTTTTCCAAGGGTAAAGATTTCATTTTTATTAAAATAATATTGGCATATTTTCTCTTTTTGTGGTTTTTTCGGGAGGTGGGCTGTTTTTCGGGGGGTTTGTTTTGTGGTGTTTTTGTTTGCTTTGGTTTGGATTTCTCTGTTAGTAAACCATGAGGTTCTGAGAGTTACAACATAAAATGCCTACTTGTTTTTATTGCTGTCTCTGAAATACACCTCGACACCAAGTTACTGCTGGTGATGCTGTACATGGGTAGAATGAGACCTGTTGTTGGGGGTTCCAAAGAAAAACATGGCACCGCCCGCGTTCAGGATTTTTAATGGAGCAGAAAACGCAGAGGTTTTGCTGACTGCACTCTCAACCCGATCCAGACGTCCAGTGGCCATGGGTGTCGTTCTTCAGCTCCTTTCTTGCCAACAGCCAAACTTCCAGACACTCCGGGCATAAAGGAGTAATGGGGAAAAAAAGTAAAGGAACAAAGGAATCATGAAAAAAATAAAATAAAAATATATAACAAAAAAGAGAAATAAAATTAAAATTTAAAAATTAATTTGAAAGTAAAATTTTAGTATAAAATTTCACAATTAAATTTTTTTAGTAAAACTATAAAAAGAAAAATAAGATAGAAAAGAAAAACAATAAAAAACTAAAAGCAAATAAAAAACCAAATAATATAAAAAAAATTTAAAGAAATAAAAAACAAGAAAGTACAAAAGGAATTAAAAAAAAAAAACAAAACAAAAAACTAAAATAAAAACAAAATTTGGGGGAATAAATTATAAAAACATTTAAAAAATACAGAACAAGAAATAAAATAACATGAAGCAATAAAACACAATAAAATCAAAATATAGCATTAAAAAAACCCCAAATCAAAAAGCAATAAATAAAAAAATAAAACAAACAATACCTAGAATAAAAGACAAAATTAAATAAATGCAGCTCTCCCCTCGTGCCACTGCCTAACACAGCTCCGGGAATATCTGGATTCTGCAGGGGCAGGGAAAGCTTACTTTGGATGAACATCCAAATGTGCCAAGCCAGGAAAGACCCACCCCATTGTGTCCAAGGAACAGCAATTAGGCCATTTAGGATTTAAGTATTAATGGGATTTTAATGGGATAGTTAAAAATGCAGTACATATAACTTTACAGAGAGATGAATTATGGTAAATAAACACTTCGCAAGTTGGCTGGTGCTGAACAATTGGGATTTACCAACAGGAATTTGGTAAATGTCCTTGAAATGTGCCCTACGATGAGGCAAAACTCCAACTAGGATGGAAAACTGGCATTTGCAATAAATACTCCCTTACTAAAATCAAAAAGAGGAAAAACATCAAAGGAAAGGAAGGAAAAATATCTAAATCTCATCCTGCCTGGAAGACAAGCTCAGGCATTTCTAACACTGAAAACTTTGGAAACAGTTAGCAGTTTCATGGTGGAAGTTCGTGGAATGCTGACATAAAATCTTCTTCCTCTGCTCAGATTTTAAAGGGAAGTGAGAACTAAACATCTCAAGTAACTCCTATCCAACAATCATCTGTATTCTGTGGGAGTAACATTGCAAAGAAACTCCAGGCGTACTTGTATCTGACATCTGAAGCTCTTAGCAGAGCTGGGAAGTTTCAATAGAAGAAAAGAGCCACCACAATTGCTGGAATAACAAAATTCAACTTGGCAAACGTCAGGAACTTTATTTACAAATCCATGGAGGAGGAGGAGGAGGAGGAGGATGACACCAGGAACACACTCCAGCTGAAAGCAACGATTTATTTGGAAAAGGCGGGAAATCCAACTGACAGCCTCTGGTCATGGCCAAGCAATTCTCCAGGAGTCGGAGACAAAAGTGGGAACCTTGGACTGGGACAAGGCCTTCCACTGGCCTGGCTTCCTTGGCTCTCTCCTTTTTTGCCAACTACCTGAAGAGGAAAAAAAACCAGGAATACAGTTCCAAACCTGGGCAGGACATCCTTGGCTCAAGCAGACTGAAGCGCAACTCCCAGGGAGCGAGGCCAGGCTGTGCGCCGGGGAGCTCTGGGAATCTGGGATTGCCCATGGCATTCAAGGGCTGGAAAAGCACAGCCAGCTGCCGGCTTTAGTGCCGGGACACAGCAAGGCCTGGCCCCAGGGGCAGCAGTTGGAGCTGGGCCTGCAGGAGAACGCCCCAAACCCAGTTTAAACATCCAGCAGGACACCCAGCACGCTCCAGGATGAAGTCAGGTGGGAGAAACCCCCCGGATGCTCCACGTTCCTCGCCGCTGGCAGCTTTGCCAGGGCCTCCCTCAAAATTCCTACCTCACCGTGCAGCTCCTACAAAACAGGAGAGCCTATGGAAACCATCCAGAAATGCACGGATCTCCAGTTCTTAAGAGCCAAAGCGGCAGCAAAAGGTGTCCCAACTGTCCTGCAAACCAGCAGGTCTGAGGAGATGCAGGGCTCTGTTCCACAGGGGACACAAGTGCCCCTCAGCCAGCCAAGATTCTCTCGGGCTCTTCCCTCTGCTCCCTGCGGACACGAGCAGCAGTTTTTCCCTAGGGTTCCCCTTTCCATCAAGGCAATGACTTCTGTTCTTCTCCGACTCCATGTTCAGGAAGGAAAAAAGGAATATTAGCATTACACAGACTGTCCAGAAGGGTGTGACTGAGGCAGGATCAGCTCCCAGTCCACTGCTGCTTCTGGATTTCTGGGCAGTTCCTTCCCATCCTGCCCTTCCCAGCACCATTCCCTGGGTGCCATATCCAAAGACACCTTCTCCATGCAGCTTAAAAAGCCACAGAAACCCAAAGAAAGAAGATCAAAAATCAATTCACATGTTTCTAGTCTGGGGAGAATGAGGGAGGTCTAAAATCTGTATTTATTTTAGAACAGTAGAGCCAATTTTAAGGACCTTGAGTATCAGTGAAGGGCAGCAAAAGCTGATAAACTCCTTTATTAAGTTAGTAGGAGCAGAAAAACAAAGTTTTAAGATCAAGTTTTGCTGCTAAAAATTAAGGAGGTGCCATGTTGGTGTTAGTGCTTTTAACCTTCTGACATTAGAGGGTATTTGTACCATAAATGCCTGAAGTGTCCTAAAATGATATTATGATATCCTCTATCATTCTCCCCGAAATTATCTATCTCTCAACCATATTATCAAACACAAACAAACAAACAAAATCATTCATGTTCCTGCAAACATCTGAATGCCACACAGGAGAACGTGCATTTTCATTTTGAAGTAATTTTATTTTACATTTCTCCAGAGTTCCGAGCAGAGCGTCTGTATTACTGAAGGAAAACAATACAGATCAGAGAAGCTTATCAATCAGCAGTACGACGTCCCTTTCACACAGTGGGTGCACCTGTCCTCTGGATCTCCCCTACAGTCCTGGCAGTCCATCTTTGCCCTGACAGAGAAAACTGCATGGTTTAAAGGGTGCTGAGATAAAGAAGGATACATTAGGAGGGCCATGGATATAAAATAAATGAAAAGCATCTGTAAGAGTTTCTTTCCGTATACAAAATAACTTTTCTTTTGGGGTTGATTTTCATTTTTTTAAATTGACAGTCTGTACACAGATAAACCTTTCACCAGAAATCATTTAAAAATGCTGGTGTCACAAGGAAAAAGGAGCCACTAAACAACCCATCCTGCAAACTCATGAGCCTCTCCTCGGCTGCGGGTGTCTATCTTTGGGACCAGCCCTGCCCCGGGAGTGACACTGCTGCTGATGAGTTCAGGGCCCCCAGAGCACGGAAGAACAGATCACCACTTTGCCAGCTAAACCAGTGCACCGAGCGCCCCATCCAGTCCTTTCCTGAACAGCTCCACTGAGGGTGACTCCACCACTTCCCTGGGCAGCCCTTACCACTGCCTGACCATCCTTTCCATGAAAAAATTCTTCCTAATGTCCAGCCTGAACCTCCCCCGGTGCAGCTTGAGGCTATGACCTCTCGTCCTGTTGCTTGGTACCTGGGGAAGAGGCCACTCCACAATCTGGTTACAGTGTCCTTGCAGGGAGACAACCCGCAGATTATTTGCAAGTATGTTCTAGAACACGTGGAGAACAAGTCATTCGGGCACTGCACTGAGCGTGATATTTTCATACCCCTGGCCGGCTGAGTTTCCATAGCACAAGTCAGTGATGCACTCAGTAGTCCTGTTTGCAGCTCTTCTGCCCAGGGCTGCCAGGCTCCAAAGAGCTGAATTACAGAGTACATGTCAGTGGAACTCGCACACAAGGTGAGTAACCTTGTACCAAGGAGATGCATGGTCAGGTAGGGTCATCTATAGCTTTTAGGATGTCAGATTTGTTTTGCCACCTTGCTGTACTACTCTAAAACCTAAGGCAAGAAACTTTGTTTTAAAATGAAGACTATTGCATTTCTAGTGTTCCCCCGCCATTAGTCACCATTAGAACAGAGATAGGAATTACCAGCTTGTGCTGCTTCCAAAATCTTGTACAAAAATAGATCACTATGTCCTTTGCGCAGTCTCAAAAATCTCCAGACTCTTCTTTCACCTCTCGCTTCCAACAGGTACGGTCAGGTCCCATTCCTGGCCTTGTGTTTCGGTCAAAACCACAGACAAATTAAGTTTGTATTCACTTTCCTTGGAATGGCTACTTGGAATCCGTTCTGTTCCCATTCTCATTGATTGCATTTCTTTACATTTCCTTTTTTTTTTGTCCAAAGGAAATGCATTGGCAGTGCAAACACAAAGTAGGTACAATGAGACTCCTGCCCACTTCCCCTCCCCAACGAGCAGGGGAGTGGCAGCACTCAGCACCCAGGCTTATTGCCAAATCACCCCAGCATTGCCAAAAGGCCTCCCAAGGCATTACTTGCATGCACAGGACTCCACTGTCATGTTGGGGTACACCTTCAGCACCACGTTTTTGTTTTCATCAAAGAATAAGATACTAAGAGAAGACATCTTGTCAGGCCCACAGCAAGGCTCGGGAATGCCAGGGACGACTCCAACAGCTCTCACACTGCTCTGGATGGTGGCGTGGTTGGATGGCTTCATGGCCTGAAAGAGAAAGACGTGGTAGTTACCACACCCACGCTGCCATGGATTTACGTACTCTACAATGACATTGCTTTGTTGAAGGGCCCTGTCGAGACCCCTCAGCTGAAACATCTGTAGCCAGTGGCACTGCTGAGGAACTGAGCCTCCAAGACAGCTGTACCTCATACTAAAGTAACATTTTCCTCCAGAGAAGAAGCTTCAAAGGTTTCCTAAAAAGCTAAAACTTCAAAGTTTCCTAAATTTATGAAAAGGGACACACTTGGGTTTGCTCTAGCAGATCTGAAAGCAGATCTGCCTGGTGAAGTAATTGCTTGGTCTCAAAACCAGAAACTATTAAGGTGCTCATAGAAACAAAAAACCAACACAGAAAAGAAAACCAAGTTTTACTCCGAACCCTAAAATGCTTCCCTGTATAAGAGATAGGTGAGCATGAAAAATGCATAAGACAAAACTTTTAGCCAGGGACTTTTGGCTCGGTTTTTAGAGTTGTTCTTACACACACTCTGGGAATCAAAACAGTTCAGTGTGTACCCCAACACATGTCGCTGGGAACTACACAGAACAAGGTCATTTTGGCCAAATGTTCAAGTTGCAGTTTTGCTGCAATGACAGATGATTTGTTTCCAGGGAAAAAAGTCAGTCTCAAGGGTTAGATATGGACCTGGAAAAAGCACAGGAATAACTGAGAATTCCAGCTCTTAGTATCATTTGCACAGCACGTTAGTACATGAAGTTCAAAGTCTGCATCTAAGCTGATGGCTTTAGAGGGGACATAGGGGGCTATGGAGGGGACATTGGGGGCTCCATAGGGGACACTGGGGGCTCCATTAGGGACAACGGGGGCTCCAGAGGGGACATAGAGGGCTATGGAGGGGACATTGGGGGCTCCTTAGGAGACATTGGGGGCTCCAGAGGGGACATTGGGGGCTCCATAGGGGACATTGAGGACTTTGGAAAAGACATTGGGAGCTCCATAGGGGACATTGGGGGCTATGGAGGGGACATTGGGGGCTCCAGAGGGGACATTGAGGGCTATGGAATGGACATTGGAGGCTACAGAGGGGACATTGGAGGCTCCATAGGGGACATTGAGGGCTATGGAGGGGACATGGTGGGCTATGGAGCGGACATTGGGGGCTCCAGAGGGGACACTGGGGGCTATGGGGGGGACATTGAGGGCTATGGAGGGGTTATTGGGGTCTATGGAGGGGACATTGGGGGCTCCAGAGGGGACATTGGGGGTTATGGAGGGGACACTAAGGGCTCTGGAGGGGACACTGGGGTCTATGGAGGGGACATTGGAACCTCCATAGGGGACATTGAGGCGTCCATACGGGACATTGAGGGCTATGGAGGACACATTGGGGACTATGGAGTTGACACTGGGGGTTACAGAGGGGACATTGAGGGCTCCAGAGGGGACATTGAGGGCTATGGAATCACACTAGCGCCTCCAGAGGGGACATTGAGGGCTAGGGAGAGGACATAGGGAGCTATGGAGGGGACATTGGGGGCTCCATAGGGGACATTGAGGGCTCCATACGGGACATTGAGGGCTATGGAGGGTACTTTGGGGGCTACAAAGGGGACATTGGGGGCTCCATAGGGCACATTGAGGGCTATGGAGGGGACATTGGGGGCTCCTGAGGGGACATTAGGGGCTATGGAGGGGACACTGCAGGCTATGGAGTGGTCATTGGGGGCTAAGGAGGTGACACTGGGGGCTACAGAGGGGTCATTGAGGGCTATGGAGGGGACATTGGGTGCTCGTGAGGGGACATTGGGGGCTAGAGAGGGGACATTTGGGGCTCCATAGGGGACATTGAGGGCTCCAGAGAGGACATTGAGGGCTACAGATGGGATATTTGGGGCTCTATAGGGGACATTAAGGGCTATGGAGGTGACACTGGGGGCTACAGAGGGGACATTGAGGGCTCCAGAGGGGACATTGATGGCTATGGAGGGGACATTGGGGGCTCCAGCGGGGACATTGGGGGCTATGGAGGGTACGTTGGGGGCTACAAAGGGGACATTGGGCGCTACATAGGGGACATTGGGGGCTCCTTAGGGGACATTGAGGGCTATGGAGGAGACATTGAGGTCTCTGGAAGGTACTTTGGGGGCTACAAAGGGGACATTCGGGCCTCCATAAGGGACATTGAGGGCTCCAGAGAGGCCATTGGGCGCTATGGAGGGGATATTGGGGGCTATGGAGGGGACATTGGGGGCTCCAGAGGCAACATTGGGATCTATGGAGGGGACATTGGGGGCTCCATAGAGGGCATTGAGGGCTGCAGACGGGTCATTGAGGGCTATGGAGGGGACATTGGGGGCACCATAGGGGACATTGAGGGCTCTAGAGGGGACATTGGGGGCTATGGAGGGGACATTGGGGGCTCCATAGGGGACATTGAGGCCTATGGAGGGGACATTGAGGGCTATGGAGGAGACATTGGGGGCTATGGAGGGGACATTGGGGGCTCCTGAGGGGACATTAGGGGCTATGGAGGGGACACTGCAGGCTATGGAGTGGTCATTGGGGGCTAAGGAGGTGACACTGGGGGCTACAGAGGGGACATTGAGGGGTATGGAGGGGACATTGGGTGCTCGTGAGGGGACATTGGGGGCTAGAGACGGGACATTGGTGGCTCCATAGGGGACATTGGGGGCTCCAGAAGGGACATTGAGAGCTACAGACGGGACATTTGGGGCTCTGTAGGGGACATTAAGGGCTATGGAGGTGACACTGGGGGCTACAGTGGGGACATTGGAGGCTCCATAGGGGATATTGAGGGCTTTGCAGGGGACATTGAGGGCTCCAGAGGGGATATTGATGGCTATGGAGGGGACATTGGGGGCTCCTTAAGGGACATTGAGGGTTATGGAGGGGACATTGAGGGCTCCAGAGGGGACATTGAGGGCTATGAAGGGTAATTTGGAGGCCATGAGGGGACATTGGGGGCTACGGAGGGGACATTTGGGGAACCAGAGGGGACATTGAGGGCTCCATAGGGGACATTGAAGGCTATGGAGGGGATATTGAGGGCACCAGAGGGGATGTTGACGGCTATGGAGGGGACATTGGGGGCTCAAGAGGGGATATTTGGGATCCATAGGGGACATTGAAGGCTATGGAGGGGACATTGAAGGCTCCAGAGGGGCCATTGAGAGCAATGGAGGGGATATTGGGGGCTCAGTAGGGGACATTTAGGGCGATGGAGGCGACATTGAGGGCTATGGAGGGGACATTGTGGGCTACGGAGGGGACATTGGGGGCTCCAGAGGGGATGTTGGGGGCTTTGGAGAGGACACTGAGGGCTTTGAAGAGGTCATTGAGAACTATGGAGCGGACATTGAGGGCTGTGGAGGGGACATTGGGAGATCCTGAGGGGACATTGGGTTCTCAAGAAGGGACATTGGGGGCTCCATAGGGGACATATAGGTCTCCAGAGGGGACATTGAGGGCTATTAAGGGGACCTTGGATGCTCAGGAGGGGACATTGGGGGCTCCATAGTGGAAATTGCGGGCTCTAGAGGGGACATTGAGGGCTCCAGAGGGAACATTGGGGGCTCCATAGGGGACATTGAGAGCTATGGAGGTGACACAGGGGGCTACAAAGGGGATATTGAGGGCTATGGAGGGGACATTGGGTGCTCAAGAGGGGATATTGGGGGCTCCAGAGTGGACATTGAGGGCTCCGTAGGGTACAATGAGGGCTCCAGATGGGACATTGAAGGCTCCAGAGGGGACATTGGGGACACACGAGGGGACATTGGGGGCTCCATAGGGGACATTGAGGACTAGGGAGGGGACATTGGGGGCTATGGAGGGGACATGGGGGGCTCCAGAGGGGACATTGGGGGCTCCATAGGGGACATTGAGGACTAGGGAGGGGACATTGGGTGCTCAGGAGGGGACATTGGGGGCTCCATAGTGGAAATTGCGGGCTCTAGAGGGGACATTGAGGGCTCCAGAGGGAACATTGAGGGCTATGGAATGGACATTGGAGGCTACAGAGGGGACATTGGAGGCTCCATAGGGGACATTGAGGGCTATGGAGGGGACATGGTGGGCTATGGAGCGGACATTGGGGGCTCCAGAGGGGACACTGGGGGCTATGGGGGGGACATTGAGGGCTATGGAGGGGTTATTGGGGTCTATGGAGGGGACATTGGGGGCTCCAGAGGGGACATTGGGGGTTATGGAGGGGACACTAAGGGCTCTGGAGGGGACACTGGGGTCTATGGAGGGGACATTGGAACCTCCATAGGGGACATTGAGGCGTCCATACGGGACATTGAGGGCTATGGAGGACACATTGGGGACTATGGAGTTGACACTGGGGGTTACAGAGGGGACATTGAGGGCTCCAGAGGGGACATTGAGGGCTATGGAATCACACTAGCGCCTCCAGAGGGGACATTGAGGGCTAGGGAGAGGACATAGGGAGCTATGTAGGGGACATTGGGGGCTCCATAGGGGACATTGAGGGCTCCATACGGGACATTGAGGGCTATGGAGGGTACTTTGCGGGCTACAAAGGGGACATTGGGGGCTCCATAGGGCACATTGAGGGCTATGGAGGGGACACTGAGGGTTTTGGAGGAGACATTGGGGGCTATGGAGGGGACATTGGGGGCTCCTGAGGGGACATTAGGGGCTATGGAGGGGACACTGCAGGCTATGGAGTGGTCATTGGGGGCTAAGGAGGTGACACTGGGGGCTACAGAGGGGTCATTGAGGGCTATGGAGGGGACATTGGGTGCTCGTGAGGGGACATTGGGGGCTAGAGAGGGGACATTTGGGGCTCCATAGGGGACATTGAGGGCTCCAGAGAGGACATTGAGGGCTACAGATGGGATATTTGGGGCTCTATAGGGGACATTAAGGGCTATGGAGGTGACACTGGGGGCTACAGAGGGGACATTGGGAGCTACATAGGGGACATTGGGGGCTCCTTAGGGGACATGGAGGGCTCCAGCGGGGACATTGGGGGCTATGGAGGGTACGTTGGGGGCTACAAAGGGGACATTGGGAGCTACATAGGGGACATTGGGGGCTCCTTAGGGGACATGGAGGGCTATGGAGGCGACATTGAGGGCTCTGGAAGGTACTTTGGGGGCTACAAAGGGGACATTCGGGCCTCCATAAGGGACATTGAGGTCTATGGAGGGGACATTGGGGGCTCCAGAGGGGACACTGGGGGCTATGGGGGGGACATTGAGGGCTATGGAGGGGTTATTGGGGTCTATGGAGGGGACATTGGGGGCTCCAGAGGGGACATTGGGGGTTATGGAGGGGACACTAAGGGCTCTGGAGGGGACACTGGGGTCTATGGAGGGGACATTGGAACCTCCATAGGGGACATTGAGGCGTCCATACGGGACATTGAGGGCTATGGAGGACACATTGGGGACTATGGAGTTGACACTAGGGGTTACAGAGGGGACATTGAGGGCTCCAGAGGGGACATTGAGGGCTATGGAATCACACTAGCGCCTCCAGAGGGGACATTGAGGGCTAGGGAGAGGACATAGGGAGCTATGTAGGGGACATTGGGGGCTCCATAGGGGACATTGAGGGCTCCATACGGGACATTGAGGGCTATGGAGGGTACTTTGGGGGCTACAAAGGGGACATTGGGGGCTCCATAGGGCACATTGAGGGCTATGGAGGGGACACTGAGGGTTTTGGAGGAGACATTGGGGGCTATGGAGGGGACATTGGGGGCTCCTGAGGGGACATTAGGGGCTATGGAGGGGACACTGCAGGCTATGGAGTGGTCATTGGGGGCTAAGGAGGTGACACTGGGGGCTACAGAGGGGTCATTGAGGGCTATGGAGGGGACATTGGGTGCTCGTGAGGGGACATTGGGGGCTAGAGAGGGGACATTTGGGGCTCCATAGGGGACATTGAGGGCTCCAGAGAGGACATTGAGGGCTACAGATGGGATATTTGGGGCTCTATAGGGGACATTAAGGGCTATGGAGGTGACACTGGGGGCTACAGAGGGGACATTGAGGGCTCCAGAGGGGACATTGATGGCTATGGAGGGGACATTGGGGGCTCCAGCGGGGACATTGGGGGCTATGGAGGGTACGTTGGGGGCTACAAAGGGGACATTGGGAGCTACATAGGGGACATTGGGGGCTCCTTAGGGGACATTGAGGGCTATGGAGGGGACATTGAGGTGCCTGGAAGGTACTTTGGGGGCTACAAAGGGGACATTCGGGCCTCCATAAAGGACATTGAGGTCTATGGAGGGGACATTGAGGGCTCCAGAGGGGACATTGGGGGATCCAGAGGGGACATTGATGGCTCCATAGGGGACATTGAAGGCCATGGAGGGGACATTGAGGGCTCCAGAGGGGACATTGAGGGCTATGGAGGGGACATTGAGGGCTCCAGAGAGGCCATTGGGCGCTATGGAGGGGATATTGGGGGCTATGGAGGGGACATTGGGGGCTCCAGAGGCAACATTGGGATCTATGGAGGGGACACTGGGGGCTCCATAGAGGGCATTGAGGGCTGCAGACGGGTCATTGAGGGCTATGGAGGGGACATTGGGGGCACCATAGGGGACATTGAGGGCTCTAGAGGGGACATTGGGGGCTATGGAGGGGACATTGGGGGCTCCATAGGGGACATTGAGGCCTATGGAGGGGACATTGAGGGCTATGGAGGAGACATTGAGGGCTCTGGAAGGTACTTTGGGGGCTACAAAGGGGACATTCGGGCCTCCATAAGGGACATTGAGGTCTATGGAGGGGACATTGAGGGCTCCAGAGGGGACATTGGGGGCTCAAGAGGGGACACTGGGGGCTATGGAGGGTACTTTGGGGGCCATGAGGGGACATTGGGGGCTATGGAGGGTACGTTGGGGGCTACAAAGGGGACATTGGGCGCTACATAGGGGACATTGGGGGCTCCTTAGGGGACATTGAGGGCTATGGAGGGGACATTGAGGTGCCTGGAAGGTACTTTGGGGGCTACAAAGGGGACATTCGGGCCTCCATAAAGGACATTGAGGTCTATGGAGGGAACATTGAGGGCTCCAGAGGGGACATTGGGGGATCCAGAGGGGACATTGATGGCTCCATAGGGGACATTGAAGGCCATGGAGGGGACATTGAGGGCTCCAGAGGGGACATTGAGGGCTATGGAGGGGACATTGAGGGCTCCAGAGAGGCCATTGGGCGCTATGGAGGGGATATTGGGGGCTATGGAGGGGACATTGGGGGCTCCAGAGGCAACATTGGGATCTATGGAGGGGACATTGGGGGCTCCATAGAGGGCATTGAGGGCTGCAGACGGGTCATTGAGGGCTATGGAGGGGACATTGGGGGCACCATAGGGGACATTGAGGGCTCTAGAGGGGACATTGGGGGCTATGGAGGGGACATTGGGGGCTCCATAGGGGACATTGAGGCCTATGGAGGGGACATTGAGGGCTATGGAGGAGACATTGGGGGCTATGGAGGGGACATTGGGGGCTCCTGAGGGGACATTAGGGGCTATGGAGGGGACACTGCAGGCTATGGAGTGGTCATTGGGGGCTAAGGAGGTGACACTGGGGGCTACAGAGGGGACATTGAGGGGTATGGAGGGGACATTGGGTGCTCGTGAGGGGACATTGGGGGCTAGAGACGGGACATTGGTGGCTCCATAGGGGACATTGGGGGCTCCAGAAGGGACATTGAGAGCTACAGACGGGACATTTGGGGCTCTGTAGGGGACATTAAGGGCTATGGAGGTGACACTGGGGGCTACAGTGGGGACATTGGAGGCTCCATAGGGGATATTGAGGGCTTTGCAGGGGACATTGAGGGCTCCAGAGGGGATATTGATGGCTATGGAGGGGACATTGGGGGCTCCTTAAGGGACATTGAGGGCTATGGAGGGGACATTGAGGGCTATGGAAGGTACTTTGGGGCCTACAAAGGGGATATTCGAGCCTCCATAGGGGACATCGAGGTCTATGGAGGGGACATTGAGGGCTCCAGAGGAGACATTGAGGGCTATGGAGGGGACATTGAGGGCTCCAGAGGGGACATTGAGGGCTATGAAGGGTAATTTGGAGGCCATGAGGGGACATTGGGGGCTACGGAGGGGACATTTGGGGAACCAGAGGGGACATTGAGGGCTCCATAGGGGACATTGAAGGCTATGGAGGGGATATTGAGGGCACCAGAGGGGATGTTGACGGCTATGGAGGGGACATTGGGGGCTCAAGAGGGGATATTTGGGATCCATAGGGGACATTGAAGGCTATGGAGGGGACATTGAAGGCTCCAGAGGGGCCATTGAGAGCAATGGAGGGGATATTGGGGGCTCAGTAGGGGACATTTAGGGCGATGGAGGCGACATTGAGGGCTATGTAGGGGACATTGGGGGCTACGGAGAGGACATTGGGGGATCCAGAGGGGACATTGAGGGCTCCATACGGGACATTGAGGGCTATGGAGGGTACTTTGGGGGCTACAAAGGGGACATTGGGGGCTCCATAGGGCACATTGAGGGCTATGGAGGGGACACTGAGGGTTTTGGAGGAGACATTGGGGGCTATGGAGGGGACATTGGGGGCTCCTGAGGGGACATTAGGGGCTATGGAGGGGACACTGCAGGCTATGGAGTGGTCATTGGGGGCTAAGGAGGTGACACTGGGGGCTACAGAGGGGTCATTGAGGGCTATGGAGGGGACATTGGGTGCTCGTGAGGGGACATTGGGGGCTAGAGAGGGGACATTTGGGGCTCCATAGGGGACATTGAGGGCTCCAGAGAGGACATTGAGGGCTCCAGAGGGAACATTGGGGGCTCCATAGGGGACATTGAGAGCTATGGAGGTGACACAGGGGGCTACAAAGGGGATATTGAGGGCTATAGAGGGGACATTGGGTGCTCAAGAGGAGATATTGGGGGCTCCAGAGTGGACATTGAGGGCTCCGTAGGGTACAATGAGGGCTCCAGATGGGACATTGAAGGCTCCAGAGGGGACATTGGGGACACACGAGGGGACATTGGGGGCTCCATAGGGGACATTGAGGACTAGGGAGGGGACATTGGGGGCTATGGAGGGGACATGGGGGGCTCCAGAGGGGACATTGGGGGCTCCATAGGGGACATTGAGGACTAGGGAGGGGACATTGGGTGCTCAGGAGGGGACATTGGGGGCTCCATAGTGGAAATTGCGGGCTCTAGAGGGGACATTGAGGGCTCCAGAGGGAACATTGAGGGCTATGGAATGGACATTGGAGGCTACAGAGGGGACATTGGAGGCTCCATAGGGGACATTGAGGGCTATGGAGGGGACATGGTGGGCAATGGAGCGGACATTGGGGGCTCCAGAGGGGACACTGGGGGCTATGGGGGGGACATTGAGGGCTATGGAGGGGTTATTGGGGTCTATGGAGGGGACATTGGGGGCTCCAGATGGGACATTAAGGGTTATGGAGAGGACACTAAGGGCTCTGGAGGGGACACTGGGGTCTATGGAGGGGACATTGGAACCTCCATAGGGGACATTGAGGCGTCCATACGGGACATTGAGGGCTATGGAGGACACATTGGGGACTATGGAGTTGACACTGGGGGTTACAGAGGGGACATTGAGGGCTCCAGAGGGGACATTGAGGGCTATGGAATCACACTAGCGCCTCCAGAGGGGACATTGAGGGCTAGGGAGAGGACATAGGGAGCTATGGAGGGGACATTGGGGGCTCCATAGGGGACATTGAGGGCTCCATACGGGACATTGAGGGCTATGGAGGGTACTTTGGGGGCTACAAAGGGGACATTGGGGGCTCCATAGGGCACATTGAGGGCTATGGAGGGGACACTGAGGGTTTTGGAGGAGACATTGGGGGCTATGGAGGGGACATTGGGGGCTCCTGAGGGGACATTAGGGGCTATGGAGGGGACACTGCAGGCTATGGAGTGGTCATTGGGGGCTAAGGAGGTGACACTGGGGGCTACAGAGGGGTCATTGAGGGCTATGGAGGGGACATTGGGTGCTCGTGAGGGGACATTGGGGGCTAGAGAGGGGACATTTGGGGCTCCATAGGGGACATTGAGGGCTCCAGAGAGGACATTGAGGGCTACAGATGGGATATTTGGGGCTCTATAGGGGACATTAAGGGCTATGGAGGTGACACTGGGGGCTACAGAGGGGACATTGAGGGCTCCAGATGGGACATTGATGGCTATGGAGGGGACATTGGGGGCTCCAGCGGGGACATTGGGGGCTATGGAGGGTACGTTGGGGGCTACAAAGGGGACATTGGGAGCTACATAGGGGACATTGGGGGCTCCTTAGGGGACATGGAGGGCTATGGAGGCGACATTGAGGGCTCTGGAAGGTACTTTGGGGGCTACAAAGGGGACATTCGGGCCTCCATAAGGGACATTGAGGTCTATGGAGGGGACATTGGGGGCTCCAGAGGGGACACTGGGGGCTATGGGGGGGACATTGAGGGCTATGGAGGGGTTATTGGGGTCTATGGAGGGGACATTGGGGGCTCCAGAGGGGACATTGGGGGTTATGGAGGGGACACTAAGGGCTCTGGAGGGGACACTGGGGTCTATGGAGGGGACATTGGAACCTCCATAGGGGACATTGAGGCGTCCATACGGGACATTGAGGGCTATGGAGGACACATTGGGGACTATGGAGTTGACACTGGGGGTTACAGAGGGGACATTGAGGGCTCCAGAGGGGACATTGAGGGCTATGGAATCACACTAGCGCCTCCAGAGGGGACATTGAGGGCTAGGGAGAGGACATAGGGAGCTATGGAGGGGACATTGGGGGCTCCATAGGGGACATTGAGGGCTCCATACGGGACATTGAGGGCTATGGAGGGTACTTTGGGGGCTACAAAGGGGACATTGGGGGCTCCATAGGGCACATTGAGGGCTATGGAGGGGACACTGAGGGTTTTGGAGGAGACATTGGGGGCTATGGAGGGGACATTGGGGGCTCCTGAGGGGACATTAGGGGCTATGGAGGGGACACTGCAGGCTATGGAGTGGTCATTGGGGGCTAAGGAGGTGACACTGGGGGCTACAGAGGGGTCATTGAGGGCTATGGAGGGGACATTGGGTGCTCGTGAGGGGACATTGGGGGCTAGAGAGGGGACATTTGGGGCTCCATAGGGGACATTGAGGGCTCCAGAGAGGACATTGAGGGCTACAGATGGGATATTTGGGGCTCTATAGGGGACATTAAGGGCTATGGAGGTGACACTGGGGGCTACAGAGGGGACATTGAGGGCTCCAGATGGGACATTGATGGCTATGGAGGGGACATTGGGGGCTCCAGCGGGGACATTGGGGGCTATGGAGGGTACGTTGGGGGCTACAAAGGGGACATTGGGAGCTACATAGGGGACATTGGGGGCTCCTTAGGGGACATGGAGGGCTATGGAGGCGACATTGAGGGCTCTGGAAGGTACTTTGGGGGCTACAAAGGGGACATTCGGGCCTCCATAAGGGACATTGAGGTCTATGGAGGGGACATTGGGGGCTCCAGAGGGGACACTGGGGGCTATGGGGGGGACATTGAGGGCTATGGAGGGGTTATTGGGGTCTATGGAGGGGACATTGGGGGCTCCAGAGGGGACATTGGGGGTTATGGAGGGGACACTAAGGGCTCTGGAGGGGACACTGGGGTCTATGGAGGGGACATTGGAACCTCCATAGGGGACATTGAGGCGTCCATACGGGACATTGAGGGCTATGGAGGACACATTGGGGACTATGGAGTTGACACTGGGGGTTACAGAGGGGACATTGAGGGCTCCAGAGGGGACATTGAGGGCTATGGAATCACACTAGCGCCTCCAGAGGGGACATTGAGGGCTAGGGAGAGGACATAGGGAGCTATGTAGGGGACATTGGGGGCTCCATAGGGGACATTGAGGGCTCCATACGGGACATTGAGGGCTATGGAGGGTACTTTGGGGGCTACAAAGGGGACATTGGGGGCTCCATAGGGCACATTGAGGGCTATGGAGGGGACACTGAGGGTTTTGGAGGAGACATTGGGGGCTATGGAGGGGACATTGGGGGCTCCTGAGGGGACATTAGGGGCTATGGAGGGGACACTGCAGGCTATGGAGTGGTCATTGGGGGCTAAGGAGGTGACACTGGGGGCTACAGAGGGGTCATTGAGGGCTATGGAGGGGACATTGGGTGCTCGTGAGGGGACATTGGGGGCTAGAGAGGGGACATTTGGGGCTCCATAGGGGACATTGAGGGCTCCAGAGAGGACATTGAGGGCTACAGATGGGATATTTGGGGCTCTATAGGGGACATTAAGGGCTATGGAGGTGACACTGGGGGCTACAGAGGGGACATTGAGGGCTCCAGAGGGGACATTGATGGCTATGGAGGGGACATTGGGGGCTCCAGCGGGGACATTGGGGGCTATGGAGGGTACGTTGGGGGCTACAAAGGGGACATTGGGAGCTACATAGGGGACATTGGGGGCTCCTTAGGGGACATTGAGGGCTATGGAGGGGACATTGAGGTGCCTGGAAGGTACTTTGGGGGCTACAAAGGGGACATTCGGGCCTCCATAAAGGACATTGAGGTCTATGGAGGGGACATTGAGGGCTCCAGAGGGGACATTGGGGGATCCAGAGGGGACATTGATGGCTCCATAGGGGACATTGAAGGCCATGGAGGGGACATTGAGGGCTCCAGAGGGGACATTGAGGGCTATGGAGGGGACATTGAGGGCTCCAGAGAGGCCATTGGGCGCTATGGAGGGGATATTGGGGGCTATGGAGGGGACATTGGGGGCTCCAGAGGCAACATTGGGATCTATGGAGGGGACACTGGGGGCTCCATAGAGGGCATTGAGGGCTGCAGACGGGTCATTGAGGGCTATGGAGGGGACATTGGGGGCACCATAGGGGACATTGAGGGCTCTAGAGGGGACATTGGGGGCTATGGAGGGGACATTGGGGGCTCCATAGGGGACATTGAGGCCTATGGAGGGGACATTGAGGGCTATGGAGGAGACATTGAGGGCTCTGGAAGGTACTTTGGGGGCTACAAAGGGGACATTCGGGCCTCCATAAGGGACATTGAGGTCTATGGAGGGGACATTGAGGGCTCCAGAGGGGACATTGGGGGCTCAAGAGGGGACACTGGGGGCTATGGAGGGTACGTTGGGGGCTACAAAGGGGACATTGGGCGCTACATAGGGGACATTGGGGGCTCCTTAGGGGACATTGAGGGCTATGGAGGGGACATTGAGGTGCCTGGAAGGTACTTTGGGGGCTACAAAGGGGACATTCGGGCCTCCATAAATGACATTGAGGTCTATGGAGGGGACATTGAGGGCTCCAGAGGGGACATTGGGGGATCCAGAGGGGACATTGATGGCTCCATAGGGGACATTGAAGGCCATGGAGGGGACATTGAGGGCTCCAGAGGGGACACTGAGGGCTATGGAGGGGACATTGAGGGCTCCAGAGAGGCCATTGGGCGCTATGGAGGGCATATTGGGGGCTATGGAGGGGACATTGGGGGCTCCAGAGGCAACATTGGGATCTATGGAGGGGACATTGGGGGCTCCATAGAGGGCATTGAGGGCTGCAGACGGGTCATTGAGGGCTATGGAGGGGACATTGGGGGCACCATAGGGGACATTGAGGGCTCTAGAGGGGACATTGGGGGCTATGGAGGGGACATTGGGGGCTCCATAGGGGACATTGAGGCCTATGGAGGGGACATTGAGGGCTATGGAAGGTACTTTGGGGCCTACAAAGGGGACATTCGAGCCTCCATAGGGGACATCGAGGTCTATGGAGGGGACATTGAGGGCTCCAGAGGAGACATTGAGGGCTATGGAGGGGACATTGAGGGCTCCAGAGGGGACATTGAGGGCTATGAAGGGTAATTTGGAGGCCATGAGGGGACATTGGGGGCTACGGAGGGGACATTTGGGGAACCAGAGGGGACATTGAGGGCTCCATAGGGGACATTGAAGGCTATGGAGGGGATATTGAGGGCACCAGAGGGGATGTTGACGGCTATGGAGGGGACATTGGGGGCTCAAGAGGGGATATTTGGGATCCATAGGGGACATTGAAGGCTATGGAGGGGACATTGAAGGCTCCAGAGGGGCCATTGAGAGCAATGGAGGGGATATTGGGGGCTCAGTAGGGGACATTTAGGGCGATGGAGGCGACATTGAGGGCTATGTAGGGGACATTGGGGGCTACGGAGAGGACATTGGGGGATCCAGAGGGGACATTGAGGGCTCCATACGGGACATTGAGGGCTATGGAGGGTACTTTGGGGGCTACAAAGGGGACATTGGGGGCTCCATAGGGCACATTGAGGGCTATGGAGGGGACACTGAGGGTTTTGGAGGAGACATTGGGGGCTATGGAGGGGACATTGGGGGCTCCTGAGGGGACATTAGGGGCTATGGAGGGGACACTGCAGGCTATGGAGTGGTCATTGGGGGCTAAGGAGGTGACACTGGGGGCTACAGAGGGGTCATTGAGGGCTATGGAGGGGACATTGGGTGCTCGTGAGGGGACATTGGGGGCTAGAGAGGGGACATTTGGGGCTCCATAGGGGACATTGAGGGCTCCAGAGAGGACATTGAGGGCTACAGATGGGATATTTGGGGCTCTATAGGGGACATTAAGGGCTATGGAGGTGACACTGGGGGCTACAGAGGGGACATTGAGGGCTCCAGAGGGGACATTGATGGCTATGGAGGGGACATTGGGGGCTCCAGCGGGGACATTGGGGGCTATGGAGGGTACGTTGGGGGCTACAAAGGGGACATTGGGAGCTACATAGGGGACATTGGGGGCTCCTTAGGGGACATGGAGGGCTATGGAGGCGACATTGAGGGCTCTGGAAGGTACTTTGGGGGCTACAAAGGGGACATTCGGGCCTCCATAAGGGACATTGAGGTCTATGGAGGGGACATTGGGGGCTCCAGAGGGGACACTGGGGGCTATGGGGGGGACATTGAGGGCTATGGAGGGGTTATTGGGGTCTATGGAGGGGACATTGGGGGCTCCAGAGGGGACATTGGGGGTTATGGAGGGGACACTAAGGGCTCTGGAGGGGACACTGGGGTCTATGGAGGGGACATTGGAACCTCCATAGGGGACATTGAGGCGTCCATACGGGACATTGAGGGCTATGGAGGACACATTGGGGACTATGGAGTTGACACTGGGGGTTACAGAGGGGACATTGAGGGCTCCAGAGGGGACATTGAGGGCTATGGAATCACACTAGCGCCTCCAGAGGGGACATTGAGGGCTAGGGAGAGGACATAGGGAGCTATGGAGGGGACATTGGGGGCTCCATAGGGGACATTGAGGGCTCCATACGGGACATTGAGGGCTATGGAGGGTACTTTGGGGGCTACAAAGGGGACATTGGGGACTCCATAGGGCACATTGAGGGCTATGGAGGGGACACTGAGGGTTTTGGAGGAGACATTGGGGGCTATGGAGGGGACATTGGGGGCTCCTGAGGGGACATTAGGGGCTATGGAGGGGACACTGCAGGCTATGGAGTGGTCATTGGGGGCTAAGGAGGTGACACTGGGGGCTACAGAGGGGTCATTGAGGGCTATGGAGGGGACATTGGGTGCTCGTGAGGGGACATTGGGGGCTAGAGAGGGGACATTTGGGGCTCCATAGGGGACATTGAGGGCTCCAGAGAGGACATTGAGGGCTACAGATGGGATATTTGGGGCTCTATAGGGGACATTAAGGGCTATGGAGGTGACACTGGGGGCTACAGAGGGGACATTGAGGGCTCCAGAGGGGACATTGATGGCTATGGAGGGGACATTGGGGGCTAGAGAGGGGACATTGGGGGCTCCATAGGGGACATTGAGGGCTCCAGAGAGGACATTGAGGGCTACAGATGGGATATTTGGGGCTCTATAGGGGACATTAAGGGCTATGGAGGTGACACTGGGGGCTACAGAGGGGACATTGAGGGCTCCAGAGGGGACATTGATGGCTATGGAGGGGACATTGGGGGCTCCAGCGGGGACATTGGGGGCTATTGGGGGTACGTTGGGGGCTACAAAGGGGACATTGGGCGCTACATAGGGGACATTGGGGGCTCCTTAGGGGACATTGAGGGCTATGGAGGGGACATTGAGGGCTCTGGAAGGTACTTTGGGGGCTACAAAGGGGACATCCGGGCCTCCATAAGGGACATTGAGGTCTATGGAGGGGACATTGAGGGCTCCAGAGGGGACATTGGGGGCTCAAGAGGGGACACTGGGGGCTATGGAGGGTACTTTGGGGGCCATGAGGGGACATTGGGGGCTACGGGGGGGACATTGGGGGATCCAGAGGGGACATTGATGGCTCCATAGGGGACATTGAAGGCCATGGAGGGGACATTGAGGGCTCCAGAGGGGACATTGAGGGCTATGGAGGGGACATTGAGGGCTCCAGAGAGGCCATTGGGCGCTATGGAGGGGATATTGGGGGCTATGGAGGGGACATTGGGGGCTCCAGAGGCAACATTGGGATCTATGGAGGGGACATTGGGGGCTCCATAGGGGACATTGAGGGCTGCAGACGGGACATTGAGGGCTATGGAGGGGACATTGGGGGCACCATAGGGGACATTGAGGGCTCTAGAGGGGACATTGGGGGCTATGGAGGGGACATTGGGGGCTCCATAGGGGACATTGAGGCCTATGGAGGGGACATTGAGGGCTATGGAGGAGACATTGGGGGCTATGGAGGGGACATTGGGGGCTCCTGAGGGGACATTAGGGGCTATGGAGGGGACACTGCAGGCTATGGAGTGGTCATTGGGGGCTAAGGAGGTGACACTGGGGGCTACAGAGGGGACATTGAGGGGTATGGAGGGGACATTGGGTGCTCGTGAGGGGACATTGGGGGCTAGAGACGGGACATTGGTGGCTCCATAGGGGACATTGGGGGCTCCAGAAGGGACATTGAGAGCTACAGACGGGACATTTGGGGCTCTGTAGGGGACATTAAGGGCTATGGAGGTGACACTGGGGGCTACAGTGGGGACATTGGAGGCACCATAGGGGATATTGAGGGCTTTGCAGGGGACATTGAGGGCTCCAGAGGGGATATTGATGGCTATGGAGGGGACATTGGGGGCTCCTTAAGGGACATTGAGGGCTATGGAGGGGACATTGAGGGCTATGGAAGGTACTTTGGGGCCTACAAAGGGGACATTCGAGCCTCCATAGGGGACATCGAGGTCTATGGAGGGGACATTGAGGGCTCCAGAGGAGACATTGAGGGCTATGGAGGGGACATTAGGGGCTCTATAGGGGACATTAAGGGCTATGGAGGTGACACTGGGGGCTACAGAGGGGACATTGAGGGCTCCAGAGGGGACATTGAGGGCTATGAAGGGTAATTTGGAGGCCATGAGGGGACATTGGGGGCTACGGAGGGGACATTTGGGGAACCAGAGGGGACATTGAGGGCTCCATAGGGGACATTGAAGGCTATGGAGGGGATATTGAGGGCACCAGAGGGGATGTTGACGGCTATGGAGGGGACATTGGGGGCTCAAGAGGGGATATTTGGGATCCATAGGGGACATTGAAGGCTATGGAGGGGACATTGAAGGCTCCAGAGGGGCCATTGAGAGCAATGGAGGGGATATTGGGGGCTCAGTAGGGGACATTTAGGGCGATGGAGGCGACATTGAGGGCTATGTAGGGGACATTGGGGGCTACGGAGAGGACATTGGGGGATCCAGAGGGGACATTAAGGGCTAGGGAGAAGACATAGGGGGCTATGGAGGGGACATTGGGGGCTCCATAGTGGACATTGGGGGCTCCAGAGGGGACATTGAGGGCTATGGAGGGGACATTGTGGGCTACGGAGGGGACATTGGGGGCTCCAGAGGGGATGTTGGGGGCTTGGGAGAGGACACTGAGGGCTTTGAAGAGGTCATTGAGAACTATGGAGCGGACATTGAGGGCTGTGGAGGGGACATTGGGGGATCCTGAGGGGACATTGGGTTCTCAAGAAGGGACATTGGGGGCTCCATAGGAGACATATAGGTCTCCAGAGGGGACATTGAGGGCTATTAAGGGGACCTTGGGTGCTCAGGAGGGGACATTGGGGGCTCCATAGTGGAAATTGCGGGCTCTAGAGGGGACATTGAGGGCTCCAGAGGGAACATTGGGGGCTCCATAGGGGACATTGAGAGCTATGGAGGTGACACAGGGGGCTACAGAGAGGATATTGAGGGCTATGGAGGGGACATTGGGTGCTCAAGAGGGGATATTGGGGGCTCCAGAGTGGACATTGAGGGCTCCGTAGGGTACAATGAGGGCTCCAGATGGGACATTGAAGGCTCCAGAGGGGACATTGGGGACTCACGAGGGGACATTGGGGGCTAGGGAGGGGACATTGGGGGCTATGGAGGGGACATGGGAGGCTCCAGAGGGGACATTGGGGGCTCCAGAGGGGACATTGAGGGCTATGGAATGGACATTGGAGGCTACAGAGGGGACATTGGAGGCTCCATAGGGGACATTGAGGGCTATGGAGGGGACATGGTGGGCTATGGAGCGGACATTGGGGGCTCCAGAGGGGACACTGGGGGCTATGGGGGGGACATTAAGGGCTATGGATGGGGTTATTGGGGTCTATGGAGGGGACATTGGGGGCTCCAGAGGGGACATTGGGGGTTATGGAGGGGACACTAAGGGCTCTGGAGGGGACACTGGGGTCTATTGAGGGGACATTGGAACCTCCATAGGGGACATTGAGGCGTCCATACGGGACATTGAGGGCTATGGAGGACACATTGGGGACTATGGAGTTGACACTGGGGGTTACAGAGGGGACAATGAGGGCTCCAGAGGGGACATTGAGGGCTATGGAATCACACTAGCGCCTCCAGAGGGGACATTGAGGGCTAGGGAGAGGACATAGGGAGCAATGGAGGGGACATTGGGGGCTCCATAGGGGACATTGAGGGCTCCATACGGGACATTGAGGGCTATGGAGGGTACTTTGGGGGCTACAAAGGGGATATTGGGGGCTCCATAGGTCACATTGAGGGCTATGGAGGGGACACTGAGGGTTTTGGAGGAGACATTGGGGGCTATGGAGGGGACATTGGGGGCTCCTGAGGGGACATTGGCATCTATGGAGGGGACATTGGGGGCTCCATAGGGGACATTGAGGGCTGCAGACGAGACATTGAGGGCTATGGAGGGGACATTGGGGGCACCATAGGGGACATTGAGGGCTCTAGAGGGGACATTGAGGGCTATGGAGGGGACATTGAGGACTATGGAGGAGACATTGGGGGCTATGGAGGGGACATTGGGGGCTCCTGAGGGGACATTAGGGGCTATGGAGGGGACACTGCAGGCTATGGAGTGGTCATTGGGGGCTAAGGAGGTGACACTGGGGGCTACAGAGGGGACATTGAGGGGTATGGAGGGGACATTGGGTGCTCGTGAGGGGACATTGGGGGCGAGAGACGGGACATTGGTGGCTCCATAGGGGACATTGGGGGCTCCAGAAGGGACATTGAGAGCTACAGACAGGACATTTGGGGCTCTGTAGGGGACATTAAGGGCTATGGAGGTGACACTGGGGGCTACAGTGGGGACATTGGAGGCTCCATAGGGGATATTGAGGGCTTTGCAGGGGACATTGAGGGCTCCAGAGGGGATATTGAGGGCTATGGAGGGGACATTGGGTGCTCAAGAGGGGATATTGGGGGCTCCAGAGTGGACATTGAGGGCTCCGTAGGGTACAATGAGGGCTCCAGATGGGACATTGAAGGCTCCAGAGGGGACATTGGGGACTCACGAGGGGACATTGGGGGCTAGGGAGGGGACATTGGGGGCTATGGAGGGGACATGGGAGGCTCCAGAGGGGACATTGGGGGCTCCAGAGGGGACATTGAGGGCTATGGAATGGACATTGGAGGCTACAGAGGGGACATTGAGGGCTATGGAGGGGACATGGTGGGCTATGGAGCGGACATTGGGGGCTCCAGAGGGGACACTGGGGGCTATGGGGGGGACATTGAGGGCTATGGAGGGGTTATTGGGGTCTATGGAGGGGACATTGGGGGCTCCAGCGGGGACATTGGGGGTTATGGAGGGGACACTAAGGGCTCTGGAGGGGACACTGGGGTCTATGGAGGGGACATTGGAACCTCCATAGGGGACATTGAGGCGTCCATACGGGACATTGAGGGCTATGGAGGACACATTGGGGACTATGGAGTTGACACTAGGGGTTACAGAGGGGACATTGAGGGCTCCAGAGGGGACATTGAGGGCTATGGAATCACACTAGCGCCTCCAGAGGGGACATTGAGGGCTAGGGAGAGGACATAGAGAGCTATGGAGGGGACATTGGGGGCTCCATAGGGGACATTGAGGGCTCCATACGGGACATTGAGGGCTATGGAGGGTACTTTGGGGGCTACAAAGGGGACATTGGGGGCTCCATAGGGCACATTGAGGGCTATGGAGGGGACACTGAGGGTTTTGGAGGAGACATTGGGGGCTATGGAGGGGACATTGGGGGCTCCTGAGGGGACATTAGGGGCTATGGAGGGGACACTGCAGGCTATGGAGTGGTCATTGGGGGCTAAGGAGGTGACACTGGGGGCTACAGAGGGGTCATTGAGGGCTATGGAGGGGACATTGGGTGCTCGTGAGGGGACATTGGGGGCTAGAGAGGGGACATTGGGGGTTCCATAGGGGACATTGAGGGCTCCAGAGAGGACATTGAGGGCTACAGATGGGATATTTGGGGCTCTATAGGGGACATTAAGGGCTATGGAGGTGACACTGGGGGCTACAGAGGGGACATTGAGGGCTCCAGAGGGGACATTGATGGCTATGGAGGGGACATTGGGGGCTCCAGCGGGGACATTGGGGGCTATGGAGGGTACGTTGGGGGCTACAAAGGGGACATTGGGCGCTACATAGGGGACATTGGGGGCTCCTTAGGGGACATTGAGGGCTATGGAGGGGACATTGAGGGCTCTGGAAGGTACTTTGGGGGCTACAAAGGGGACATCCGGGCCTCCATAAGGGACATTGAGGTCTATGGAGGGGACATTGAGGGCTCCAGAGGGGACATTGGGGGCTCAAGAGGGGACACTGGGGGCTATGGAGGGTACTTTGGGGGCCATGAGGGGACATTGGGGGCTACGGGGGGGACATTGGGGGATCCAGAGGGGACATTGATGGCTCCATAGGGGACATTGAAGGCCATGGAGGGGACATTGAGGGCTCCAGAGGGGACATTGAGGGCTATGGAGGGGACATTGAGGGCTCCAGAGAGGCCATTGGGCGCTATGGAGGGGATATTGGGGGCTATGGAGGGGACATTGGGGGCTCCAGAGGCAACATTGGGATCTATGGAGGGGACATTGGGGGCTCCATAGGGGACATTGAGGGCTGCAGACGGGACATTGAGGGCTATGGAGGGGACATTGGGGGCACCATAGGGGACATTGAGGGCTCTAGAGGGGACATTGGGGGCTATGGAGGGGACATTGGGGGCTCCATAGGGGACATTGAGGCCTATGGAGGGGACATTGAGGGCTATGGAGGAGACATTGGGGGCTATGGAGGGGACATTGGGGGCTCCTGAGGGGACATTAGGGGCTATGGAGGGGACACTGCAGGCTATGGAGTGGTCATTGGGGGCTAAGGAGGTGACACTGGGGGCTACAGAGGGGACATTGAGGGGTATGGAGGGGACATTGGGTGCTCGTGAGGGGACATTGGGGGCTAGAGACGGGACATTGGTGGCTCCATAGGGGACATTGGGGGCTCCAGAAGGGACATTGAGAGCTACAGACGGGACATTTGGGGCTCTGTAGGGGACATTAAGGGCTATGGAGGTGACACTGGGGGCTACAGTGGGGACATTGGAGGCACCATAGGGGATATTGAGGGCTTTGCAGGGGACATTGAGGGCTCCAGAGGGGATATTGATGGCTATGGAGGGGACATTGGGGGCTCCTTAAGGGACATTGAGGGCTATGGAGGGGACATTGAGGGCTATGGAAGGTACTTTGGGGCCTACAAAGGGGACATTCGAGCCTCCATAGGGGACATCGAGGTCTATGGAGGGGACATTGAGGGCTCCAGAGGAGACATTGAGGGCTATGGAGGGGACATTAGGGGCTCTATAGGGGACATTAAGGGCTATGGAGGTGACACTGGGGGCTACAGAGGGGACATTGAGGGCTCCAGAGGGGACATTGAGGGCTATGAAGGGTAATTTGGAGGCCATGAGGGGACATTGGGGGCTACGGAGGGGACATTTGGGGAACCAGAGGGGACATTGAGGGCTCCATAGGGGACATTGAAGGCTATGGAGGGGATATTGAGGGCACCAGAGGGGATGTTGACGGCTATGGAGGGGACATTGGGGGCTCAAGAGGGGATATTTGGGATCCATAGGGGACATTGAAGGCTATGGAGGGGACATTGAAGGCTCCAGAGGGGCCATTGAGAGCAATGGAGGGGATATTGGGGGCTCAGTAGGGGACATTTAGGGCGATGGAGGCGACATTGAGGGCTATGTAGGGGACATTGGGGGCTACGGAGAGGACATTGGGGGATCCAGAGGGGACATTGAGGGCTAGGGAGAAGACATAGGGGGCTATGGAGGGGACATTGGGGGCTCCATAGTGGACATTGGGGGCTCCAGAGGGGACATTGAGGGCTATGGAGGGGACATTGTGGGCTACGGAGGGGACATTGGGGGCTCCAGAGGGGATGTTGGGGGCTTGGGAGAGGACACTGAGGGCTTTGAAGAGGTCATTGAGAACTATGGAGCGGACATTGAGGGCTGTGGAGGGGACATTGGGGGATCCTGAGGGGACATTGGGTTCTCAAGAAGGGACATTGGGGGCTCCATAGGAGACATATAGGTCTCCAGAGGGGACATTGAGGGCTATTAAGGGGACCTTGGGTGCTCAGGAGGGGACATTGGGGGCTCCATAGTGGAAATTGCGGGCTCTAGAGGGGACATTGAGGGCTCCAGAGGGAACATTGGGGGCTCCATAGGGGACATTGAGAGCTATGGAGGTGACACAGGGGGCTACAGAGGGGATATTGAGGGCTATGGAGGGGACATTGGGTGCTCAAGAGGGGATATTGGGGGCTCCAGAGTGGACATTGAGGGCTCCGTAGGGTACAATGAGGGCTCCAGATGGGACATTGAAGGCTCCAGAGGGGACATTGGGGACTCACGAGGGGACATTGGGGGCTAGGGAGGGGACATTGGGGGCTATGGAGGGGACATGGGAGGCTCCAGAGGGGACATTGGGGGCTCCAGAGGGGACATTAGGAGTTCCATAGGAGACATTTAGGGCTATGGAGGGGACATTGGGGGCTCCAGAGTGGACATTGGGGACTCAAGAGGGGGCATTGGGGGCTCCATAGGAGATATTGATGGCTATGGAGGGGACATTGGGGGCTCCATAGGAAACATTGAGTGCTCCAGAGGGGACATTGTGGGCTACGGAGTGGACATTGGGGGCTGCTGAGGGGAAATTGAGGGCTATGGAGGGGACATTTTGGGTTCCAGAGGGGACATTGGGGGCTCCATAGAGGACATTGGGGGCTATGGAGGGGACATTGAGGACTATGGAGGGGTCATGGGGGGGCTGCAGGGGGGACATTGGAAGCTATGGATGTGACCCTGGGGGCTACAGAGGGGACATTGAGGGCTCCAGAGAGGACATTGAGGGCTATGGAAGGGACATTGGGGGCTCTAGAGGGTACATTGGCGACTATGGAGGGGCCATTGTGGGTTTGGATGGGCCATTAGGGGCATGGAGGGGACATTGGGGGCTTTGGAGGGGGCACTGAGGGCTATGGAGGGGACATTGGGGTCACCTGAAGGGACATTGGGGGCTATGGAGGGAACACTGAGGGCTAGGGAGGGGTCATTGTGGGCTATGGTGGGGACACTGAGGGCTGTGAAGGGGACATTGGGGGCTCCATTGGAGACTTTGGGAACTCCATATTGGACATTGTGGGCTATGGAGTGGACATTGGGGGCTCCTGAGGGGACATTGGGGGCTTTGGAGGGGACATTGGGGGCTCCATAGGGGACTTTGGGAACTCCATATTGGACATTGTTGGCTATGGAGTGGACATTGGGGGCTCCAGATGGGACATTGGGGGTTGCATAGGGGACATTGAGGGCTCTTTAGGGGACATTGCGGGCTCCAGAGGGGACATTGACGGCTCCATAGGGGACATTGCGAGCTATGGAGGGGACATTGGGGGCTCCATAAGGGACATTGGGGGCTCCATAGGGGACATTGAGGGCTATGGGTGAGATATTGTGGGCTATGGAGGGGAGATTGGGGGCTATGGAGAGGACATTGCGGGCTCCATAAGGGACATTGAGGGCTATGGTGTGAACATTGTGGCCTATGTAGGGGACATTGGGGGCGCCATAGGGGACATTGGGGACTCCATAAAAGACATCGAGGGCTTTGGAGGGGACATTGGGGGCTATGGAGGGGATATTGGCGGCTCCGTATGGGACATTGGGGCTCCATAGGGGACATTGAGGTCTATGGTGGTACATTGGGGGCTATCGAGGTGATATTGGGGGCTCCATACGAGACATAGAAGGCTATGGAGGGGACATTTGGGGCTATGGAGGAGACATTGGGGGCTCCAGAGGGGATATTGAGGGCTATGGAGGGGACTCAACTCCACATTCCTGATATCAGTTTGTAGGAGGCCTTTGGCACAACAAGAGCAGACAAACTTCCATCTGGTGGCATATTGCGTCTGGGAGATATCCTCATTTTTATGTAATTTCAGTAGTCATAAGCCCAGTGGCCAGGAGACAGCATTAATTACCAACGGTGGCCCCTTTCCATGGGAAACCAAAGCGTCCTCTCCAGTTTCCTGATGTCAGTTTGTAGGAGGCCGTTGGCATTACAAGGGCAGACAAACTTTCAACTGGTGGTAGATTCCATCTGGGAGAGATCCTCATTTGTATGGAATTTTCCTAGGCATAAGCCCAGTGGCAGGCACATAGCATTAGACACAAACGGTGGACCTTTTCCATGGGAAACCAAAGTCTCTACGGCACGTTCCTGATGTCAGTTTTTAGAAGGCCTGTGGTACTACAAGGGCAGACAAACTTCCATTTGGTGGTAGATTGCACCTGGGAGATATCCTCATTTGTATGGAACTTCAGCACTCATAACCACAGTGCCAGGCAGACAGCATTAGACAGGAACGGTGGTCCTTTTCCATGGGAAACCAAAGTCTCCACACTAGGTTCCTGATGGAAATTTGTAGGAGGCCTTTGGAACCACAAGGGCAGAGAAATTTCCATCTGGTGTTAGATTGCACCTGGGAGATATTCTCATTTGTATGGAATTTCAGTAGTCATAAGCCCATTGGCAAGCAGCCCGCATTTAACACCAAGGGTGGCCCTTTTCCATGGGAAACCAAAGCGTCCTCTATGACTCTGCAAAAATAATATGTGCAGGCCTTAGCTGAAAATTCAGCATGAAGAGTTTTATTGTTAGGTTTAGAATAGGTTTAGGTTTAAAATGATCAGTGCTGATGTCCAATTTCATTTAGAGCTGAAAACTATGCAAAGCAGAAAACCACTTAATGCACTGACAGTGTTCACAGACGCGTCGGGTAAATCTCACAAGTCGGTAATGACTTGGCGAGATCCCGATTCACATCCGTGGGAATCTGATGTTGCAGAGGTGGAAGGCTCACCTCAGGTTGCTGAATTGGCTGCAGTTGTCAGAGCATTTGAAAAATTTTCTGAACCCTTTAATTTAGTGACAGATTCCAGTTATGTAGCAGGGATAGTTTCTAGAGCAGAACAGTCTGTGCTGCAAGAAGTCTCTAACATCACACTTTTTCAGTTGCTTTCTAAGCTCGTGAAACTTATTTCTCTCTGAGAACACCCCTTTTTTGTGATGCACACCAGGTCACACACAGAACTCCCAGGATTCATTGCAGAGGGAAACAAGAGAGCTGATGCTCTTGCCACCACCGTGGAGATAGCTCCTCTGCCAAATCACTTTGAGCAAGCAAGAATCAGTCACCAACTCCATCACCAAAATGCACCTGGACTGGTCAGGCAGTTTAATTTAACTCGTGACCAAGCCAAAGCAATTGTAAACAACTGTTCACAATGTAACAAATGTGCAATCTCATCTCTGCCCACAGGTGTCAATCCCCGAGGTTTGTCCAGCTGTGAAGTGTGGCAATCAGACGTCACGCACTTTGCCCCTTTCGGAAAGCAAAAGTTCGTGCATGTCTCTGTCGACACGTTCTCAGGAGCTGTTTTTGCATCTGCCCACACAGGAGAGAAAGCTGGAGATGCTATCAAGCATTTTATCCAGGCTTTCGCTGTATTAAGCATCCCAAAGTCCTTGAAAACAGATAATGCTCCAGCATACACATCTAAAGAATTCAGCAACTTTTTACAGCAATGAGAAGTAAAACACAAAACAGGGATTCCCCACTCTCCCACAGGCCAAGCAATTGTGGAGAGGACTCATCTTAACCTCAAAAGAGTCCTCAGTCAGCAGCAACCAATCCTCAAAATTGAACCACCATCTGTGAGATTGGCCCGTGCTCTGTTCACTTTGAATTTTCTTAACTGTTCCTTTGAGACCATGAACCCGCCGGTGACAAGGCACTTTCGAGGGAGCTCTCTGTTAGAACCCCATGAAAGGCCAAAGGTCCTTGTCAAAGATCCAGAAACTTTGAGGATACAGAGTCCTCATGATTTAGTCACCTGGAGGCGCGGGTACGCCTGTGTCTCCACTCCCACCGGCTTGCGGTAGATTCCCTCCCGATGTGTGAGACCCTATGTCCCCAAAACATCAGAAGCAAAAGTGCCCCAGGCAGCTGTCGCCTCCTGGAGAAAGAGAAAAAAAGATGAAGAACAGGAAGGTTCAGACACAGAGCCTTCTTGTCCAGTTAGTATTCCTTCCTGGATGTTTTGGCAAGAGGAAGAAGCAGAAGAGCTGCTTCCTCTTGCTGAGTGTTTTCAGTGTTTGTTTAACTAAATTCTTTTCTTTTAAGTTACAGAACTACAGGCCTGGTGGTCAGCATGGAAATTCGTAGTTCGAGAGTGTTTGCATTTGTGATGCTGCTCAGTTTGCCAACCCTGGCTTTCTTCTGGATTGTCCCACAGCCAAAAACCAATGTGTGGAAAACCCTTGCACAGAGTCTAGGCCAAGATCACATTTGTCTAGCCTCAGCCTCAGCCCAAAATCCCATGTCTGCCTGCTTAGTAGGGATCCCTGCAAAAGAAGAAGAGTATCCTCAACCACTCCTCCGGTAGCGTCAAAGTTTTAATCAGAAACCTAGCGCAGTTAAAGAGTTTCAAGAAATAAATGAGCCCCCTTCTACTGTTGTTAAAAATCCCCTTGCTTTTTGGAAACAATGGTCTCAGTCTCTCGGCCGCCCCCACCTGGAGCCCCAAGAATTAGAACTCCTTGGGTCCTCCAAAGCTCCTTTTTGTGTTCAATTTATGTATACCCCACCCAAAGAGCAAGAAAAGTCGTTTTACAATTTGAGACAAGCTGAAATTTCTTATATGGCAACAAACTGGTGTGCAAAAATTGTTCATGTCCTTACTTTTTCTGCTAGCAATTCCCTTTCCCTTCCCAAAGGTTTTTTCCTTGTTTGTAGTGACAGAGCCTTTACTGGGATCCCAGCTCGTCTCATTGGAGGTCCTTGCACTCTGAGTAAGCTGAGCCTTTTTACCCCTAACATGACTCAAATTCTCAATTGGCACAAGAAAAATTCCTCTCTAAAAGTTCAGAAGAGAGACTTGACAAGTCTTAATTCGGATTGCAATTCAGAAATTATCCATTGGTCCAGGGCAAAAGCAGCAGCCCTGTCAGTTTTTTTACCTTGGGTTTCAATTGCAAAGTCTGTGGGAGAATTAGGCCAATTAGAATGTTGGGTAGCTAAACAAGCAAATTTAACATCTCGTGCTATAAGTGACCTCTTATCAGACGAACAGATAACTAGACGGGCAACGCTCCAAAATAGAGCTGCCATTGATTACTTGCTTTTGTTGAATCAACATTCGTGCGAGGAGTTCGAAGGACTCTGCTGCTTCAACCTATCATCTAAAGCAGAAGACGTCAGAAAATCTGTCCACCAGCTACGAGGGATGGTCAGTTCCATCAAAGAAGAAATAGGAGACTGGTTTGACAACATCTTTTCAGGTGTCGGACTTTCTAAAGTTGCCAGCTCATGGATCAAAACAGGACTGTTAGTGTTGTTCATTGTATTAGTTGTGGCCTTTGCTTTTAGTTTAGTAAAAAGTTTGATCATGCGTGCAGTTTTTTCCACTTCCACCCCCTCTGTGCATTCAGTGCATTCAGTAGAGCCAGCCAACGAATTTCCGCTAGACGAAGTTACCAGCAGTGAAAATAGCTCAGAAGTTTACACACCAGATCAGTAACAAAAAAAAAAAAAAAAAAAAAAAAAAAGGGGGAAGTATGACTCTGCAAAAATAATATGTGCAGGCCTTAGCTGAAAATTCAGCATGAAGAGTTTTATTGTTAGGTTTAGAATAGTCTGCAAAATTCAAGAAAGCCCTTTTGTCTTAAGATGTATTGCTTGTTTTAATATGTAACTTTTTGTAGTTCCAATAAGAGTTTCTAGGACAGCTTTGCCCCTGCTTAGAATCTTTCTTTTATTAGTTCTCCCCTGCCTTACCTCCTTTGTCATGCATAATTATCCTCGTGTCCATCATTTAATTCTTATCTTTGAAGTACAGTAGAGCTAGCCATTCATTTTGCAAAACTGTTCTCGGCCCATCCCAAAACTTGTGCTAGATTTGTTAGAACCTAAATGACTTAATTTAGCATGATGTATTTAGATTGTTTTATCAGTAACTGTAACTTAGAATCCACCCCAGAATTGTAGTATTAAACCGCCCACCACCCCAGGCTCAGGGTCTCTCTCTCCAGAGGCACCAGCCTGGGGTGGCTGGGGGGATCATCCTGACCCCCTTCCCCCCGCCCCCGAATAAAGCCTCTGTTCCCTAGAAAATTCAAGAGAGAGTCCCTTCTTTCTTCAATCCGGCCTTGACAGCGTTATCCAGTGACAAGACACGAACCCCCACAAAGTGACTGGTTGGGGCGTGCCGAGAGCTGCCGGGTAGGCCAGGCTAGACACTGAGCCAGGCCAGAGCAGGCACGCACTGCAACAGTCCTCTCCAGATTCCAGATGTCAGTTTGTAAAAGGCCGTTGTCATTACAAGGGCAGTCAAACTTCTATCTGGTGGTAGATTGCACCTGGAAGACATCCTCATTTGTATGGAATTTAAGTGGAAAATTAATAGGCAGAAGCCTAGTGGCAGGCACATATAATTAGACACGAACGCTGGCCCATTTCCATGGGAAACCAAAGTCTCCACTCCAGGTTCCTGATGTCAGTTTGTAGGAGGACTTTGGCACTACAAGGGCAGACAAAGTTCCCTCTGGTGGTTGATTGCATCGAGGAGATATCCTCATTTGTATGGAATTTCAGCAGACAGAAGCCCAGTGGCAGGCAGACAGCATTAGACACGAAGAGTGTACCTTTTCCATGGGAAACCCAAGTCTCCATTCCCTGTTCCTGATGTCAGTTTGTAAGAGGCCTTTGGCACTACAAGGGCAGACAAACTTCCGTCTGGTGGCTGATTGCATCAGGGAGATATCCTCATTTGTGAGGAATTTCAGCAGGCAGAACCCCAGTGGCAGGCAAACAGCATTAGACACGAACGGTGGCCCATTTCCATGGGAAACCAAAGTCTCCAACCCAGGCTCCTGATGTCAGTTTTTAGGAGGTCTTTGGCATTAAAAGGGTAGACAAACTTCCATCTGGTGGGAAATTGCGTTTGGGAGATATCCTCATTTGTATGGAATTTTAGTAGGCATATGCCCCCTGGCAGGCAGACAGCATTAGACACAAACAGTGGCCCTTTTCCATGGGAAACCAAAATCTCCACCCCATGTTGCAAATGTCACTTTGTAGGAGGCGTTTTCCAATATAAGGGAGGAGAAACTTCCATCTGGTTGTAGATTGCACCTGGGAGATATCCTCATTTCTATAGAATTTTAGTGGAATTTTAGTAGGCAGAATCCCAGCGGAAGGCAGAGAGAATTAGACAGGAACAGTGGCCCGTTTCCTAAGGAAACCAAAGTCTCCATCCCACATTCCTGATGTCAGGTTGTCGGAGGCCTTTGGCATTAAAAGGGCAGACAAACTTCCATCTGGTGGGAAATTGCATTTGGGAGATATCCTCATTTGTAGGGAATTTTAGTAGGTATATGCCCACGGGCAGGAAGACAGCATTAAACACCAAGGGTGGCCCTTTTCCATGGGAAACCAAAGCGTCCTCTCCAGATTCCTGATGTCAGTTTGTAGGAGGCCGTTGGCATTACAAGGGCAGAAAAAACTTTCAACTGGTGGTAGACTCCAACTGGGAGATATCATCATTTGTATGGGTTTTTACTAGGCATAAGCCCAGTGGCAGGCACATAGCATTAGACACAAACGGTGGCCCATTTCCATGGGAAACCAAAGTCTCCACCCCACGGTCCTGATGTCAGTTTTTAGGAGGCATTTGGCACTACGAGGGCAGACAAACTTCCACCTGGTGGTAGATTGCACCTGGGAGATATCCTCATTTGTATGGAATTTTAGAGGAATTTTAGTAGGCAGAATCCCAGCGGCAGGCAGGCAGAATTAGACATGAATAGTGGCCCATTTCCATGGGAAACCAAAGTCTCCACCCCAGGTTCCTGATGTCATTTTTTAGGCGGCCTCTGGCACTACAAGAGGAGACTAACTTCCAACTGCTGGCATATTGCATCTGGGAGATATCCTCATTTGTATGTAATTTTAGTAGCCATAAGCCCAGTAGCAGGCAGACAGCATAAGATACGAACGGTGGCCCTTTTCCATGGGAAACCAAAGTCTCCGCCCCAGGTTCCTGATGTCAATTTGTAGGAAGCCTTTGGCTCTACAGGGGCAGACAAACTTCTATCTGGTGGTAGATTGCACCTGGGAGACATCCTCATTTGTAAGGAATTTTAGTGGTATTTTAATAGGCAGAAGCCTAGTGGCAGGAACACATCATTAGACACGAACGCTGGCCCATTTCCATGGGAAACCAAAGTCTCCACTCCAGGTTCCTGGTGTCAGTTTGGAGGAGGCCTTTGGCACTACGAAGGCAGACAAACTTCCATCTGGTGGTAGATTGCACCTGGGAAATATCCTCATTTGTATGGAACTTCAGCAGTCATAACCTCAGTGCCAGGCAGACAGCATTAGACAGGAACGGTGGTCCTTTTCCATGGGAAACCAAAGTCTCCACCCTAGGTTCCTGCTGGCAGTTTGTAGGAGGCCTTTGGAAACACAAGGGCAGAGAAAGGTCCATCTGGTGTTTGATTGCACCTGGCAGATATTCTCATTTGTATGGAATTGTAGTGGAATTTTAGTAGGCATAAGCCCAGCGGCAGGCAGACAGAATTAGACATGAATAGTGGCCCATTTCCATGGGAAACCAAAGTCTCCGCCCCAGGTTCCTGATATCAATTTGTAGGAAGCCTTTGGCACTACAGGGCAGACAAACTTCCATGTGGTAGTAGATTGCACCTGGGAGACATCCTCATTTGTATGGAATTTTAGTGGGATTTTAATAGGCAGAAGCCTAGTGGCAGGCACACAGCATTAGACACGAACGCTGGCCCATTTCCTTGGGAAACCAAAGTCTCCACCCCACGGTCCTGATGTCAGTTTGTAAGAGGCCTTTGGCACTAAAAGGGCAGACAAAGTTCCATCTGATGGTTGATTGCATCGAGGAGATATCCTCATTTGTATGGAATTTCAGCAGACAGAAGCCCAGTGGCAGGCAGACAGCATTAGACACGAACGGTGCCCCTTTCCCATGGGAAACCAAAGTCTCCACCCCACGTTCCTGATGTCAGTTTGTAAGAGGCGTTTGGAGCTACAAGGGCAGAAAAACTTCCATCTGGTGGTAGATTGCACCTGGGAGATATCCTAATTTCCATGGAATTTTAGTGGAATTTTAGTAGGAAGAAGCCCAGTGGCAGGCACATAGCATTAGACACAAACGGTGGCCCATTTCCATGGGAAAAGTAGAGTCTCCACCCCACGTTCCTGATGTCAGTTTTTAGGAGGGCTTTGGCACTACAAGGGCAGAGAAACTTCCATCTGGTTGTAGATTGCACCTGAGAGATATCCTCATTTATATAGAATTTTAGTGGAATTTTAGTAGGCATAAGCCCAGTGGCTCGCAGACAGCATTAGACACAAACGGTGGCCCATTTCCTTGGGAAACCAAAGTCTCCACCCCACGTTCCTGATGTCAGTTCTTAGGAGGCCTTTGGCACTATGAGGGCAGACAAACTTCCACCTGGTGGTAGATTACACGTGGGAGATATCCTCATTTGTATGGAATTTGAGTGGAATTTTAGTAGGCAGAATCCCAGCGGAAGGCAGACAGAATTAGACATGAATAGTGGCGCATTTCCATGGGAAACCAAAGTTTCCACCCCAGGTTCCTGATGTCATTTTCTAGGAGGCCTCTGGCACTACAAGACGAGACAAACTTCCAACTGGTGGCATATTGCATCTGGGAGATATCCTCATTTGTATGTAATTTTAGTAGCCATAAGCCCAGTGGCTGGCAGACAGCATTAGACACTAACGGTGGCCCTTTTCAATGGGAAACCAAAGTCTCCGCCCCAGGTTCCTGATATCAATTTGTAGGAAGCCTTTGGCACTACAGGGCAGACAAACTTCCATGTGGTAGTAGATTGCACCTGGGAGACATCCTCATTTGTATGGAATTTGAGTGGGATTTTAATAGGCAGAAGCCTAGTGGCAGGCACACAGCATTAGACACGAACGCTGGCCCATTTCCATGGGAAACCAAAGTCTCCACCCCACGGTCCTGATGTCAGTTTGTAAGAGGCCTTTGGCACTAAAAGGGCAGACAAAGTTCCAACTGGTGGCATATTGCATCTGGGATATATCCTCATTTGTGAGGAATTTCAGCAGGCATAACCCCAGTGACAGGCAGACAGCCTTAGACACGAACAGTGGCCCTTTTCCGTGGGAAACCAAAACCTCCAGCCCATGTTGCAAATGTCACTTTGTAGGAGGCGTTTTCCAATATAAGGGCAGAGAAACTTCCATCTGGTGGTAGATTACACCTGATAGATATCCTCATTTCTATTGAATTTTAGTGCAATTTTAGTAGGAAGAAGCCCAGTGGCTGGCAGACAGCATTAGACACAAACGGTGGCCCATTTCTATGGGAAACCACAGTCTCCACCCCACGTTCCTGATGTCCGTTTCTAGAAGGCCTTTGGAACGACAAGGGCAGACAAACTTCCGTCTGGTGGTTGATTGCATCGTGGAGATATCCTCATTTGTATGGAATTTCAGCAGGTAGAAGCCCAGTGGCAGGCAGATACCATTAGACATGAACGGTGGCCCTTTTCCCATGGGCAGCCAAAAATCTCCAGGCCACGTTCCTGATGTCAGGTTTTAGGAGGCCTTTGGCAGTACAAGGGCAAACAAACTTCCGTCTGGTGGCTGATTGCATCGGGGAGATATCCTCATTTGTATGGAATTTCAGCAGGTAAAAGCCCAGTGGCAGGCAGACAGCATTAGACACGAACGGTGGCCCTTTTCCATGGGAAAACAAAGTCTCCAACCCAGGCTCCTGATGTCAGTTTGTAGGAGGCCTTTGGCATAAAAAGGGCAGACAAACTTCCATCTGGTGGGAAATTGCATTTGGGAGATATCCTCATTTGTAGGGAATTTTGGTAGGCTTCTGCCCACTGGCAGGCAGACAGCATTAGACACGAACAGTGGCCCCTTTCCATGGAAAAACAAATTATCCATCCTATGTTCCTGATGTCAGTTTTTAGGAGGCTTTTGGCACTGCAAGGGCTGACAAACTTCCACCTGGTGGTAGATTGCACCTGGGAGATATCCTCATTTTTATGGAATTTTAGTGGTATTTTAGTACTCAGAAGCCCAATGGCAGACAGACAGCATTAAACATGAATGGTGGGCCTTTTCTATAGGAAACCAAAGTCTCCAGGTGAGGTTCCGAATGTCAGTTTGAAGGAGGCCTTTGGCACTGCAAGAGCAGACAAATTTCCATCTGGTGGCATATTGCGTCTGGGAGATATCCTCATTTGTATGTAATTTCAGTAGTCATAAGTCAGTGGCAAGGAGACAGCATTAAACACCAAGGGTGGCCCTTTTCCATGGGAAACCAAAGCGTCCTCTCCAGGTTCCTGATGTCAGTTTGTAGGAGGCCGTTGCATTACAAGGGCAGACAAACTTTCAACTGGTGGTAGACTCCATCTGGGAGATATCCTCATTTTTATGGAATTTTACTAGGCATACGCCCAGTGGCAGGCACATAGCATTAGACAAAAAGGGTGGCCCATTTCCATGGGAAAACAAAGTCTCCACCGCACGTTCCTGATGTCAATTTTTAGGAGGCCTTTGGCACTTCAAGGGCAGACAAACTTCCACCTGGTGGTAGATTGCACCTGGGACTTATCAGCCTTTGTATGGAACTGCAGCAGTCATAACCACAGTGCCAGGCAGACAGCATTAGACACGAACGGTGGCCCTTTTCCATGGGAAACCAAAGTCTACGCCCCAGGTTCCTGATGTTAATTTGTAGGAAGCCTTTAACACTACAAGGGCAGACAAACTTCCATCTGGTGGTAGATTGCACCTGGCAGGTATCCTCATTTGTATGGAATTTTAGTGGAATTTTAGTAGGCATAAGCCCAGTATCTGGCAGACAGCATTACACACGAACAGTGGCCCTTTTCCATGGGAAACCAAAATCTCCACCCCATGTTGCTGATGTCACTTTGTAGGAGACGTTTTCCAATATAAGGGCAGAGAAACTTCCATCTGGTTGTAGATTGCACCTGGGAGATATCCTCATTTTTATGGAGTTTTAGTGGAATTTTAGTAGGAAGAAACCCCGTGGCAGGCAGACAGCATTAGACAAGAAAAATGGCCCATTTGATGGAAAACCAAAGTCTCCACCCCTCGTTCCTGATGTCCGTTTCTAGGAGGCCTTTGGCACTACAAGGGCAGACAAACTTCCGTCTGGTGGTTGATTGCATCGTTGAGATATCCTCATTTTTATGGAATTTCATCAGGTAGAAGCCCAGTGGCAGGCAGACAGCATTAGAGAGGAACGGTGGCCCTTTTCCATGGGAAAACAAAGTCTCCAACCAGGCTCCTGATGTCAGTTTTTAGTAGGCCTTTGGCATTAAAAGGGCAGACAAACTTCCATCTGGTGGGAAATTTTGTTAGGGAGATATCCTCATTTGTATGTAATTTCAGTAGTCATAAGCCCAGTGGCAAGGAGACAGCATTAAACAACAAGGGTGCCCCATTTCCATGGGAAACCAAAGCCTCCTTTCCAGAATCCTGATGTTAGTTTGTAGGAGGTCTTTGGCATTACAAGGGCAGACAAACTTTCATATGGTGGTAGACTCCATCTGGGAGATATCCTCATTTGTACGGGATTTTACTAGGCATAATCCCAGTGGCAGTCACATAGCATTATACACAAACGGTGGCCCATTTCCATGGGAAAACAAAGTCTCCACCCCACGTTCCTGATGTCAATTTATAGAAGGCGTTTGGAACTACAAGGGCAGAAAAACTTCCATCTGGTGGTAGATTGCACCTGGGAGATATCCTCATTTCTCTGGAATTTTATTGGAATTTTATTACGAAGATCCCCAGTGGCAGGCAGACAGCTTTAGACACGAACGGTGGCCCATTTTTATGGGAAACCAAAGTCTCCACCCCACGTTCCTGATATCCGTTACTAGGAGGCCTTCGGCAGTACAAGGGTAGACAAACTTCCACCTGGTGGTAGATTGCTCCTGGGAGATATCCTCATTTGTATGGACCTTCAGCAGTCATAACCACAGTGCCAGGCAGACAGCATTAGACAGGAACGGTGGTCCTTTTCCTAGGGAAACCAAAGTCTCCACACCACGTTCCCGATGTCAGGTTTTAGTAGGCCATTGACAGTACAAGGGCAGAAAAACTTCCGTCTGGTGGTTGATTGCATCGGGAAGATATCCACATTTGTATGGAATTTCAGCAGATAGAAGCCCAGTGGCAGGCAGACAGCATTAGACACGAACGGTGGCCCTTTTCCATGGGAAACCAAAGTCTCTACCTCACGTTCCTGATGTCAGTTTGTAGGAGGCCTTTGGAACTACAAGGGCAGACAAACTTCCGTCAGGTGGTAGATTGCACCTGGGAGATATCCTCATTTGTAGAGAATTTTATTGGAATTCTAGTAGGCATAAGCCAAGTGGCTGGCAGAGAGCATTAGACACAAACGGTGGCCCATTTCCTTGGGAAACCAAAGTCTCCATCTCACGTTCCTGATGTCAGTTTGTAGGAGGCCTTTGGTACTACAAGGGCAGACATACTTCTATCTTGTGGTTGATTGCATCGCAGAGATATCCTCATTTTTATGGAACTTCAGCAGTCATAACCACTGTACCAGGCAGACAGCATTAGACAGGAACAGTGGTCTTTTTCCATGGGAAACCAAAGTCTCCACACTACGTTCCCGATATCAGGTTTTAGGAGGTCTTTTGCAGTACATGGGAAGACAAACTTCCGTCTGTTGGTTTATTTCATCGGGGAGATATCCTCATTTGTATGGAATTTCAGCAGGCAGAAGCCCAGTGGCAGGCAGAGAGCATTAGACACAAACGGTGGCCCTTTTCCATGGGAAACCGAAGTCTCCAACCCAGGCTTCTGATGTCGGTTTTCAGGAGGCCTTTGGCATTAAAAGTGTAGACAAACATCCATCTGGTGGGAAATTGCATTTGGGAGATATCCTCATACGTATGGAATTTTAGTAGGCATATACCCACTGGCAGGCAGCAGCATTAGACATAAACAATGGGCCTTTTCCATGGAAAAACAAATTATCCATCCTCACGTTCCTGATGTCATGTTTTAGGATGCCTTTGGCACTACAAGAGCAGACAAACTTCCACGTGGTGGTAGATTGCACCTGAGAGATATTCTCATTTGTAAAGAATTTTAGACGAATTTTAGTACGCAGATTCCAAGCGGCAGGCAGACAGAATTAGACATGAATAGTGGCCCTTTTCCAGGGGAAATGAAAGTCTGCAGGCCAGGTTCCTGATGTCAGTTTTTAGGAGGCCTTTTGCACTACAAGAACAGACAAACTTCCAACTGGTGGCATATTGCATCTTGGAGATATCCTCATTTGTATGGAATTATAGTGGAATTAATGTAGGCAGAAGCCCAGTGGCAAGTAGACAGCATTAAACACCAACGGTGGCCCATTTCCATGGGAAACCAAAGTCTCCACCCCACGTTCATGATGTCCGTTTCTAGGAGGCCTTTGGAACTACAAGAGCAGACAAACTTCCAACTGGTGGCATATTGCATCTGGGAGATATCCTCATTTGTATGTAATTTCTGTAGCCTTAAGCCCAGTGGCCGGCAGACAGCATTAGACACGAACGGTGGCCCTTTTCCATGGGAAACCGAATTCTCCACTCCAGGCTCCTGATGTCAATTTGTAGGAGGCCTTTGGCACTACAGGGGCAGACAAACTTCCATCAGCTGGTTGATTGCATCAGAGAGATTTCCAAATATCTTTGGAATTTCAGCAGGCAGAAGCCCAGTGGCAGGCAGACAGCATTAGACATGAACACTGGCCCTTTTCCATGGGAAAACAAAGTCTCCACCCCTGGTTCCTGATGTCAGTTTTTTAGGAGGGCTTTGGTACTACAAGGGCAGAGAATCTTCCATCTGGTTGTGGATTGCACCTAGGAGATATCCTCATTTCTATGGAATTTTAGTGGAATTTTAATAGGAAGAAGCCCAGTGGCAAGCAGACAGCATTACACACGAACGGTGGCCCATTTTCATGGGAAACCAAAGTCGCCACTCCCGGTTCCTGATGTCAGTTTTTAGGAGGTTTTTGCCGCTACAAGGGCAGGCAAACTTCCATCTGGTGGTAAATTGCATCTGCGAGATATCCTCATTTGTATGGAATTTTAGCAGGCATACGCCCAGTGGCAGGCACACAGCATTAGGCATGAACAGTGCCCTATTCCACGGGAAACCAAATTATACATCCCACGTTTAAGAAGTGAGTTTATAGGAGCCCTTTGGCACTACAAGGGCAGAGAAACTTCAAACCGGGAGTAGATTGCACCTGCAAGATATTCTCAATTTTATAGAATTTTAGAGGAATTTCAGTACGCCAAATCCCACCGGCAGGCACACAGAATTATACATGAATAGTGGCCTTTTCCAGGGGAAACCAAAGCCTCCAGGCCAGGTTCCTGATGTCTGTTTTTAGGAGGCCTTTTGCACTACAAGAACAGACAACCTTCCGACTGGTGGCATATTGCATCTTGGAGATATCCTCATTTGTATGGAATTCTAGTGCAATCACAGTAGGCAGAAGCCCAGTGGCAAGTAGACAGCATTAAACACCTACGGTGGCCCATTTCCATGGGAAACCAAAGTCTCCTCCCCAGGTTCCTGATGTCAATTTGTAGGAAGCCTTTGGCTCTGCAGGGGGAGACAAACTTCCATCTGGTGGTAGATTGCACCTGGGAGATATCCTCATTTGTAAGGAATTTTAGTGGTATTTTAATAGGCAGAAGCCTAGTGGCAGGAACACATCATTAGACACGAACGCTGGCCCATTTCCATGGGAAACCAAAGTCTCCACTCCAGGTTCCTGGTGTCAGTTTGTAGGAGGCCTTTGGAACTACAAGGGCAGATAAACTTCCAACTGGTGGTAGATTCCATCTGGGAGATATCCTCATTTCTCTGGAATTTCAGCAGGCATAAGCCCAGTGGCAGACAGACAGCATTAGACAGGAACGGTGGCCCTTTTCCATAGAAAACCAAAATCTCCACCCCACGTTACTGATGTCAATTTGCAGGAGGCCTTTGTCACTACAAGGGCTACATACTTCCATCTCGTTGTATATTCCATCAGGGAGATATCCTTCTTTGTATGGAATTTTACTGGAATTTTTGTATGCAGAAGCCGAGTAGCCAGCAAACAGCATCAGACAAGAACGGTGGCCCATTTCCTTGGGAAATAAAAGTCTCCACCCCACATTCCTGATGTCCGTTTGTTGGAGGCCTTTGGCACTACAAGGCCAGGAAAATTTCCAACTGGTGGTAGATTGCATCTGGGAGACATCCTCATTTGTATGCAATTTTAGCTGCCATAAGCCCAGTGGCAGGCAGACAGCATTAGATTTGAACGGTGGCCCTTTTCCATGGGAAACCAAAGTCTCCACCTCACGTTCCTGATGAAAATTTGTAGGAGGCCTTTGGAATTACACGGGAAGACAAACTTCCATCTGGTAGTAGATTGTTCCTGGGAGATATCCTCATTTCTATGCAATTTTAGAAGGCAGAACCACAGTGGCAGGTAGACTGCATTAGACACGAGCAGTGGCCCCTTTCCATGGGAAACCAATGTCTTCACTCCAGGTTCCTGATGTCTGTGTGTTGGAGGCCTTAACACTGCAAGGGCAGACAAACATCCAAGTCGTGGTGGATTCTATCTGGGAGATATCCCCATTTGTATGGAATTTAAGACGGCATAAGCCCAGTGGCCGGCAGACAGCATTAGACAAAAACGGTGGCATTTTTCCATGGGAAACCAAAGTCTCCACCTCACGTTCCTGATGTCAGTTTGTAAGAGGCCTTAGGCACTACAAAGGCAAAGGAAAATTCATCTGGTGGTAGATTGCACCAGGGAGATATCCTCATTTGAATGGAATTTTAGTGGAATTTTAGTCGGCAGAATCCGAAAAGTCGCCAGATAGCATTAGACAAGAACGGTGGCCCTTTTCCATGGGAAACCAAAGTCTCCATCTCACGTTCCTGATGTCAGTTTGTAGGATGCCTTTGGCACTACAAAGGAAGATAAACTTCCATCTGGTGGTAGATTCCATCTGGGAGATATCCTCATTTTTGTGGAATTTCAGCAGGCATGAGCCTAGTTCCAGGCAGACTGCATTACACACTAACGGTGACCCTTTTCAATGGGACACCAAAGTCTCCACCTCACGTTCCTTATGTCAGTTTATAGGAGGCCTTTGGAACTACAAGGGCACACAAACTTCCATCTCTTGGGAGAATGCAACTGCGAGATATCCTCATTTGCATGGAATTTAAGTGGAATTCTTGTGGGCAGAATCCCAGCGGCAGAAAGCGAGCATTAGACACGAACGGTGGCCCTTTTCCATGGGAAATCAACGTCTCCACCTCACGATCTTTATATCAGTTACTACGAGGCCTTTGGCACTACAAGGGCAGACAAAATTCCATCTGCTGGTAGATTCCACCTGGGAGATATCCTCTGTTGTATGGAATTTCAGCAGGCATATGCCCAGTTGCAGGCAGACAGCATTAGACACGAACGGTGCCCTTTTCCATGGGAAACCTAAGTGTCCACCCTACGTTTAAAATGTCATTTTATATGAGGCTTTTGGCACTACAAGGGCAGAGGAACTTTCATCTGGTGGTAGATTGAACCAGGGAGGTATCCTCATTTGTATGGAATTTTAGTGGAATTTTAGTAGGAAGAAGCCCAGTTGCAGGCAGACAGCATTAGACAGGAACGGTGGCCCTTTTCCATGGAAAACCAAAGTCTCCACCCCACATTCCTGATGTAAATTTATACGAGGCTTTTGGCACGATAAGGGCAGACAAACTTCCAACTGGTGGTAGATTGCACGTGAGAGATATCTTCATTTGCATGGAATTTTAGTGGAATTTTAGTAGGCAGAATCCCAATGATCGGCAGAGAGCATAAAACACAAACGGTGTCCCTTTTCCATCAGACACGAAGGTCTCTACCCCAGTCTCCTGATGTCAGTTTCTGGGAAGCTTTTGGCACTACAAGGCTAGAAAAACTTCCACCTGGTGGTAGAGTGCATCTGGGAGATATCCTCATTTGTATGCAATTTTAGCAGGCAGAAGCCCAGTGGCAGGCAGACAGCATTAGAAAGAAACAGTGGCCATTTTCCATGGGAAACCAAAGTCTCCACCTCACATTCCTGATGTCAATTTGTAGGAGGCCTTTGGCATTACAAGGGCAAACAAAACTCCATCTCGTGGGAGAATTCAACAGCGAGATAACCTCATTTGCATGGAATTTAAGTGGAATTCTTGTGGGCAGGATCCCAGCGGCAAATAGAGAGCATTAGACACGAACGGTGGCTCTTTTCCATGGGACACCAAAGCAGGGTTATGCCTGCTAAAATTCCATACAAATGAGACTATCTCGCAGATGCAATTTACCACAAGATGGAAGTTTGCCTGGCCTTGTAGTGGCAAAGGCCTACTAAAATCTGACATCGGGAACGTGGTGTGGAGACTTTGGTTTCCCATGGAAAAGGACTACCGTTCGTGTCTAATGCTGTCTGCCTGGCACTGTGGTTATGACTGCTGAAGTTCCATACAAATGAGGTTATCTCCCAGGTGCAATCTACAACCAGGTGGAAGTTTGTCTGCCCTTGTAGTGCCAAAGGCCTCCTAAAAAGGAACATCAGAAACGCGGGCTGGAGACCTTGGTTTCCCATAGAAATGGGCCACCGTTCGTGTCTAATGCTATCTGCCTGCCACTGGCCTACTTCCTACTAAAATTCCACTAAAATTCCAAAAAAATGAGGATATCTCCCAGGTGCAATCTACAACCAGATGGAAGTTTCTCTGCCCTTATATTGGAAAACACTTCCTACAAAGTGACATCAGCAACGTGGGGTGGAGATTTTGAATTCCCATGGAAAAGGGCCACCGTTCGTGTCTAACGATATCTGCCTCCCACTGGGGTTATGCCTGCTGAAATTCCATACAAATGAGGATATCTCCCAGATGGAATCTACCACCAGTTGGAAGTTTGTCTGCCCTTGTAGTGCCAAAGGCCTCCTAAATACTGACATCAGGAACGTGGATTGGACTTTGGTTTCCCATGGAAAAGGGGCACCGTTTGTGCCTAATGCTATGTGCCTGCCGCTGGGCTTATGCCTAGTAAAGTTCCATACAAATGAGGATATCTCCCACATGGAATTGACCATCAGATGGAAGTTTGTCTGCCCTTGTAGTGGCAAAGGCCTCCTAAAAAACTGACATCAGGAACCAGGGGTGGAGATTTTTGTTTCCCATGGAAAAGGGCCACCGTTCGTGTCTAATGGTGTCTGCCTGCAACTGGGGTTATGCCTGCTGAAATTCCTCACAAATGAGGATATCTCCCTGATGGAATCTTCCACCAGATGGAAGTATGTCTGCCCTTATAGTGCCAAAGTCCTCCTAAAAACTGACATCAGGAACGTGGGGTGTAGACTTTGTTTTCCCAAGGAAATTGGCCACCGTTCGAGTCTAATGCTGTCTGCCTGCCACTGGGCTTCTGCCTGCTGAAATTCCAAAGATATTTGGAAATCTCTCCGATGCAATCAACCACCTGACGGAAGTTTGTCTGCCCTTGTAATGCCAAAGGCCTCTTAAACACTGACATCAGGAACCTGGAGTGGAGACTTTGGTTTCCCATGGAAATGGGCCACCGTTCGTTCCTAATGCTGTCTGCCTGCCACTGGGTTTCTTCCTACTAAAATTCCACTAAAATTCCATAGAAATAAGGATATCTTCCAAGTGCAATCTACAACCAGATAAAAGAATCTCTGCCCTTGTAGTACCAAAGCTCTCCTAAAAAACTGACATCAGAAACCAGGGGTGCAGACTTTGTTTTCCCATGGAAATGGGCCAGCGATCGTGTCTAATGCTACCTGCCTGCCACTGGGCTTCTGCCTGCTGAAATTCCAAAGAAATTTGGAAATCTCTCCGATGCAATCTACCTCCTGACGGAAGTTTTTCTGCCTCTGTAATGCCAAATGCCTCCTACAAATTGACATCAGGAGCCTGGAGTGGAGAATTCGGTTTCCCATGGAAAAGGGTCAGCGTTCGTGTCTAATGCTGTCTGCCTGCCACTGGGCTTATGGCTACAGAAATTACATACAAATGAGGATATCACCCAGATGCAATATGCCACCAGTTGCAAGTTTGTCTGCTCTTGTAGTGCCAAAGGCATCCTAGAAACGGACATCAGGAACGTTGGGTGGAGATTTTGGTTTCCCATGGAAATGGGCCACCGTTGGTGTTTAATGCTGTCGACATGCCACTGGGCTTCTGTCACTTTAATTCCACTAAAATTCCATACAAATGAGGATATCTCCAAGATGCAATATTCCACCAGTTGGAAGTTTGTCTGTTCTTGTAGTGCAAAAGGCCTCATAAAAACTGACATCAGGAACCTGATCTGGAGACTTTGTTTTCCCCTGGAAAAGGGCCACTATTCATGTCTAATTCTGTGTGCCTGCTGCTGGGATTCTGCGTACTAAAATTGCTCTAAAATTCTATACAAATGAGAATATCTCGCAGGTGCAATCTGCCCCCGGTTTGAAGTTTTCTGCCCTTCTAGTGCCAAAGGGCTCCTATAAACTGACATCTGAAACGTAGGATGGATGATTTGGTTTTCCATGGAAAAAGGCCACTGTTCATGCCTAATGCTGTGTGCCTGCCACTGGGCGTATGCCTGCTAAAATTCCATGCAAATGAGGATATCTCGCAGATGCCATTTACCACCAGATGAAAGTTTTCCTGCCCTTGTAGTGGCAAAGGCCTCCTAAAATCTGACATCGGGAACGTGCTTTGGAGACTTTGGTTTCCCATGGAAAAGGACCACCGTTCGTATCTAATGCTGTCTGCCTGGCATTGTGGTTATGACAGCTGAAGTTCCATACAAATGAGGATATCTCCCAGGTGCAATCTACCACCAGGTGGAAGCTTCTCTGCCCTTGTAGTCCCAAAGGCCTCCTTTAAACTGACATCAGGACGTCGGGGTGGAGATTTTGGTTTCCCATAGAAATAGGCCACCGCTCATGTCTAATGCTGTCTGCCTGCCACTGGCCTTCTTCCTACTAAAATTCCACTAAAATTCCATAGAAATGAAGGTATCTCCCAGGTGCAATCTACAACCAGATGGAAGTTTCTCTGCCCTTATATTGGATAACGCCTCCTACAAAGTGACATCAGCAACGTGGGGTGGAGATTTTGGTTTCCCATGGAAAAAGGCCACCGTCCGTGTCTACTGCTGTCTGCCTGCCACTGGGGTTATACCTGCTGAAATTCCTCACAAATGAGGATATCTCCCAGATGGAATCTGCCACCAGTTAAAATTTTGCCGGCCCTTCTAGTGCCAAAGTCCTCCTAAAAACTGACATCAGGAACGTGGGGTGGAGACTTTGGTTTCCCAAGGAAATGGGCCACCCTTCGTGTCTAATGCTGTCTGCCTGCCACTGGGCTTCTGCCTTCTGAAATTCCATACAAATGAGGATATCTCCCCGATGCAATCTACCACCAGACGGAACTTTGTCGGCCCTCAAATTGCAAAGGGCCTCCTATAAACTGACATCAGGAACCTGGACTGGAGACTTTGGTTTCCCATGGAAATGAGCCACTATTCATGTCTAATTCTATCTACCTGCTGCTGGGATTCTGCCTACTAAAATTCCACTAAAATTCCATACAAATGAGTATATCTCCCAGCTACAACCTAACACCAGATGGAAGATTCTCTGCCCTTGTAGTGCCAAAGGCCTCCTACAAACTGCCATCAGGAACCTATGGTGGAGACTTTGGTTTCCCATGGAAAAGGACCACCGTTCCTGTCTAATGCTCTTTGCCCGGAACTGTGGTTATGACTGCTGAAGTTCCATACAGATGAGGATATCTCCTCGGTGCAATCTACCACCCGGAGGAAGTTTGTCTGGCCGTGTAGTTCCAAAGTCCTCCGAGAAACGGAAATCCAGAACATGGGGTGGAGACTTTGCTTTCCCATAGAAATGGGCGGCCGTTCGTGTCTAATGCTCTCTGCCTGCCACTTGGCTTCTTCCTACTAAAATTCCACTAAAATTCCTTAGAAATAAGGATATCTCCCAGGTGCAATCTACAACCAGATGGAAGATTCTCTGCCCTTGTAGTACCAAAGCCTTCCTAAAAAACTGACATCAGGAACCAGGGGTGGAGTCTATGTTTTCCCATGGAAAAGAGCCACCGTTCGTGTCTAATGCTGTCTGCCTGCCACTGGGCTTCTGCGTGCTGGAATTCCCAAAAAATTTGGAAATCTCTCTGATGTAATCAACCACCTGACGGAAGTTCCTCTGCCCCTGTAGTGCCAAAGGCATCCTACAAATTGACATCAGGAGCCTGGAGTGGAGACTTTGGTTTCCCATGGAAAAGGGCCAGCGTTCGTGTCTAATGCTGTCTGCCTGCCACTGGGCTTATGGCTACTGAAATTACATGCAATTGATGATATCTCCCCGTTGCAATAAGCCAGCAGTTGGAAATTTGTCTGCTCTTGTATTGCAAAAGTCCTCCTATAAACGGACATAAGGCACGTGGTGTGGAGACTTTGCTTTCCCATGGAAATGGGCCACCGTTGGTGTTTAATGCTGTCTACTTGCCACTGGGCTTCTGCCTACTTTAATTCCACTAAAATTCCATACAAATGAGGATGTCTCCCAGGTGCAATCTAAACCAGATGGATGTTTCTCTGCCCTTGTAGTGCCAAAGGCCTCCGAAAAACTGACAGCAGGAAAGTGGGGTGAAGACTTTCTTTTCGCATGGAAATGGGCCATCGTTTGTGTCTAATCCTATGTGGCTGCCACTGGGCTTCTTCCTACTAAAAATCCACTAATATTCCATGGAAATGAGGATATCTCCCAGGTGCAATCTACCACCAGATGGAAGTTTTTCCGCCCTTGTAGTTCCAAACACCTCTTACAAACTGACATCAGGAACGTGGGGTGGAGACTTTGGTTTCCCATGGAAAAGGGCCACAGTTCATGTCTAATGCTGTCTGCCTGCCCCTGTTGTTACGCCTGCTGAAATTCCTCACAAATGAATATATCTCCCAGATGGAGTCTACCACCAGTTGGAAGTTTGTCTGCTCTTGTAGTGCAAAAGTCCTCCTATAAACGGACATAAGGCACGTGGTGTGGAGACTTTGGTTTCCCATGGAAATGGGCCACCGTTGGTGTTTAATGCTGTCTACTTGCCACTGGGCTTCTGCCTACTTTAATTCCACTAAAATTCCATACAAATGAGAATATCTCCCAGGTGTAATCTACCATCAGGTGGAAGTTTGTCTGCCCTCATAGTGCCAAAGGCCTCCTAAGAACTGACATCAGGAACGTGGGGTGGAGACTTTGGTTTCCCAAGGAAATGGGCCACCGTTTGTGTCTAATGCTGTCTGCCAGCCACTGGGCTTATGCCTACTAAAATTCCACTAAAATTCTATATAAATGAGGATATCTCTCAGGTGCAATCTACAACCAGATGGAAGTTTCTCTGCCCTTGTAGTGCCAAAGCCCTCCTAAAAACTGACATCAGGAACGTGGGGTGGAGACTCTACTTTTCCCATGGAAATGGGCCACCGTTTGTGTCTAATGCTATGTGCCTGCCACTGGGCTTCTTCCTACTAAAATTCCACTAAAATTCCATGGAAATTAGGATATCTCCCAGGTGCAATCAACCACCAGATGGAAGTTTTTCTGCCCTTGTAGCTCCAAACGCCTCTTACAAACTGACATCAGGAACGTGGGGTGGAGACTTTGGTTTCCCATGGGAAAGGGGCACCGTTCGTGTCTAATGCTGTCTGCCTGCCACTGGGCTTCTGTCTGCTGAAATTCCATACAAATGAGGATATCTCCTCGATGCAATCAACCATCAGATGGAACTTTGTCTGCCCTTTTAGTGCCAAAGGCCTCTTACAAACTGACATCAGGACCGTGGGGTGGAGACTTTGGTTTCCCATGGAAATGGGCCAGCGTTCGTGTCTAATGCTGTGTGCCTGCCACTAGGATTCTGCCTATTAAAATCCCACTAAAATTCCATACAAATGAGGATGTCTCCCAGGTGCAATCTACTACCACATGGAAGTTTGTCTGCCCTGTAGTGCCAAAGGCTTCCTACAAATTGATATCAGGAACCTGGGGTGGAGACTTTGGTTTCCCATGGAAAAGGGCCACCGTTCGTGTCTAATGCTGTCTGCCTGCCACTGGGCTTATGGCTACTAAAATTACATACAAATGAGGATATCTCCCAGATGCAATATGCCACCAGTTGGAAGTTTGTCTCCTCTTGTAGTGCCTGAGGCCTCCTAGAAAATGACATCAGGAACCTGGGGTGGAGACTTTGGTTTCCCATGGAAATGGGCCACTATTCATGTCTAATTCTGTCTGCCTGCCGCTGGGCTTATGCCTACTAAAATTCCACTACAATTCCATACAAATGAGAATATCTGCCAGGTGCAATCAAACACCAGATGGAAGTTTCTCTGCCCTTGTGTTTCCAAAGGCCTCCTACAAACTGCCATCAGGAACCTAGGGTGGAGACTTTGGTTTCCCATGGAAAAGGACCACCGTTCCTGTCTAATGCTGTCTGCCTGGCACTGAGGTTATGACTGCTGAAGTTCCATACAAATGAGGATATTTCCCAGGTGCAATCTACCACCAGATGGAAGTTTGTCTGCCTTCGTAGTGCCAAAGGCCTCCTCCAAACTGACACCAGGAACCTGGAGTGGAGACTTTGGTTTCCCATGGAAATGGGCCAGCGTTCGTGTCTAATGATGTGTTCCTGCCACTAGGCTTCTGCCTATTAAAATACCACTAAAATTCCTTACAAATGAGGATGTCTCCCAGGTGCAATCTACCACCAGATAGAAGTTTGTCTGCCCCTGTAGAGCCAAAGGCTTCCTACAAATTGACATCAGGAACCTGGGGCGGAGACTTCGGTTTCCCATGGAAAAGGGCCACCGTTCGTATCTTATGCTGTCTGCCTGCTACTGGGCTTATGGCTACTAAAATTACATACAAATGAGGATATCTCCCAGATGCAATATGCCAGCAGTTGGAAGTTAGTCTCCTCTTGTAGTGCCAGAGGCCGCCTAAAAAATGACATCAGGAACCTGGGGTGGAGACTTTGGTTTCCCATGGAAATGGGCCACTATTCATGTCTAATTCTGTCTGCCTGCCGCTGGGCTTATGCCTACTAAAATTCCACTACAATTCCATACAAATGAGAATATCTGCCAGGTGCAATCAAACACCAGATGGAAGTTTCTCTGCCCTTGTGTTTCCAAAGGCCTCCTACAAACTGCCATCAGGAACCTAGGGTGGAGACTTTGGTTTCCCATGGAAAAGGACCACCGTTCCTGTCTAATGCTGTCTGCCTGGCACTGAGGTTATGACTGCTGAAGTTCCATACAAATGAGGATATTTCCCAGGTGCAATCTACCACCAGATGGAAGTTTGTCTGCCTTCGTAGTGCCAAAGGCCTCCTCCAAACTGACACCAGGAACGTGGAGTGGAGACTTTGGTTTCCCATGGAAATGGGCCAGCGTTCGTGTCTAATGATGTGTTCCTGCCACTAGGCTTCTGCCTATTAAAATACCACTAAAATTCCTTACAAATGAGGATGTCTCCCAGGTGCAATCTACCACCAGATAGAAGTTTGTCTGCCCCTGTAGAGCCAAAGGCTTCCTACAAATTGACATCAGGAACCTGGGGCGGAGACTTTGGTTTCCCATGGAAAAGGGCCACCGTTCGTATCTTATGCTGTCTGCCTGCTACTGGGCTTATGGCTACTAAAATTACATACAAATGAGGATATCTCCCAGATGCAATATGCCAGCAGTTGGAAGTTAGTCTCCTCTTGTAGTGCCAGAGGCCGCCTAAAAAATGACATCAGGAACCTGGGGTGGAGACTTTGGTTTCCCATGGAAATGGGCCACTATTCATGTCTAATTCTGCCTGCCTGCCGCTGGGATTCTGCCTACTAAAATTCCTCTAAAATTCCATACAAATGAGAATATCTCCCAGGTGTAATCTACCACCAGGTGGAAGTTTGTCTGCCCTCATAGTGCCAAAGGCCTGCTAAGAACTGACATCAGGAACGTGGGGTGGAGACTTTGGTTTCCCAAGGAAATGGGCCACCGTTTGTGTCTAATGCTGTCTGCCAGCCACTGGGCTTATGCCTACTAAAATTCCACTAAAATTCTATATAAATGAGGATATCTCTCAGGTGCAATCTACAACCAGATGGAAGTTTCTCTGCCCTTGTAGTGCCAAAGCCCTCCTAAAAACTGACATCAGGAACGTGGGGTGGAGACTCTACTTTTCCCATGGAAATGGGCCACCGTTTGTGTCTAATGCTATGTGCCTGCCACTGGGCTTCTTCCTACTAAAATTCCACTAAAATTCCATGGAAATTAGGATATCTCCCAGGTGCAATCAACCACCAGATGGAAGTTTTTCTGCCCTTGTAGCTCCAAACGCCTCTTACAAACTGACATCAGGAACGTGGGGTGGAGACTTTGGTTTCCCATGGGAAAGGGGCACCGTTCGTGTCTAATGCTGTCTGCCTGCCACTGGGCTTCTGTCTGCTGAAATTCCATACAAATGAGGATATCTCCTCGATGCAATCAACCATCAGATGGAACTTTGTCTGCCCTTTTAGTGCCAAAGGCCTCTTACAAACTGACATCAGGACCGTGGGGTGGAGACTTTGGTTTCCCATGGAAATGGGCCAGCGTTCGTGTCTAATGCTGTGTGCCTGCCACTAGGATTCTGCCTATTAAAATCCCACTAAAATTCCATACAAATGAGGATGTCTCCCAGGTGCAATCTACTACCACATGGAAGTTTGTCTGCCCTGTAGTGCCAAAGGCTTCCTACAAATTGATATCAGGAACCTGGGGTGGAGACTTTGGTTTCCCATGGAAAAGGGCCACCGTTAGTGTCTAATGCTGTCTGCCTGCCACTGGGCTTATGGCTACTAAAATTACATACAAATGAGGATATCTCCCAGATGCAATATGCCACCAGTTGGAAGTTTGTCTCCTCTTGTAGTGCCTGAGGCCTCCTAGAAAATGACATCAGGAACCTGGGGTGGAGACTTTGGTTTCCCATGGAAATGGGCCACTATTCATGTCTAATTCTGTCTGCCTGCCGCTGGGCTTATGCCTACTAAAATTCCACTACAATTCCATACAAATGAGAATATCTGCCAGGTGCAATCAAACACCAGATGGAAGTTTCTCTGCCCTTGTGTTTCCAAAGGCCTCCTACAAACTGCCATCAGGAACCTAGGGTGGAGACTTTGGTTTCCCATGGAAAAGGACCACCGTTCCTGTCTAATGCTGTCTGCCTGGCACTGAGGTTATGACTGCTGAAGTTCCATACAAATGAGGATGTCTCCCAGGTGCAATCTGCCACCACATGGAAGTTTGTCTGCCCCTGTAGAGCCAAAGCCTTCCTACGAATTGACATCAGTAACCTGGGGCGGACACTTTGGTTTCCCATGGAAAAGGGCCAGCGTTCGTGTCTAATGCTGTGTGCCTGCCACTAGGATTCTGCCTATTAAAATCCCACTAAAATTCCATACAAATGAGGATGTCTCCCAGGTGCAATCTACTACCACATGGAAGTTTGTCTGCCCTGTAGTGCCAATGGCTTCCTACAAATTGATATCAGGAACCTGGGGTGGAGACTTTGGTTTCCCATGGAAAAGGGCCACCGTTAGTGTCTAATGCTGTCTGCCTGCCACTGGGCTTATGGCTACTAAAATTACATACAAATGAGGATATCTCCCAGATGCAATATGCCACCAGTTGGAAGTTTGCCTCCTCTTGTAGTGCCAGAGGCCTCCTAGAAAATGACATCAGGAACCTGGGGTGGAGACTTTGGTTTCCCATGGAAATGGGCCACTATTCATGTCTAATTCTGTCTGCCTGCCGCTGGGATTCTGCCTACTAAAATTCCACTTAAATTCCATACAAATGAGAATATCTCCCAGGTGCAATCAAACACCAGATGGAAGTTTCTCTGCCCTTGTGTTTCCAAAGGCCTCCTACAAACTGCCCTCGGGAACCTAGGGTGGAGACTTTGGTTTCCCTACGAAAAGGACCACTGTTCCTGTCTAATGCTGTCTGCCTGGCACTGTGGTTATGACTGCTGAAGTTCCATAAAAATGAGGATATCTCCCAGGTGCAATCTACCACCAGGTGGAAGTTTGTCTGCCCTCGTAGTGCCAAATGCCTCCTAAAAACTGACATCAGGAACGTGGGGTGGAGACTGTGGTTTCCCATAGAAATGGGCCACCGTTTGTGTCTAATGCTGTCTGACAGCCACTAGGCTTATGCCTACTAAAATTCCACTAAAATTCTATAGAAATGAGGATATCTGCCAGGTACAATCTACAACCAGATGGAAGTTTCTCTGCCCTTGTAGTGCCAAAGGCCTCTTAAAAACTGACATCAGGAACGTGGGGTGGAGACATTGGTTTCCCATGGAAAAGGGGCACCGTTCGTTTCTAATGCTGTCTGCCTGCCACTGGGGTTATGCCTGCAGAAATTCCTCACAAATGAGGATATCTCCCACATGGAATCTACCACCAGTTGGAAGTTTGTCTGTGCTTGTAGTACCAAAGGCCTCGTCCAAACTGATATCAGGCATGTGGGATGGAGACTTTGGTTTCCCCGGGAAATAGGCCACCATTCGTGTCTAATGCTGTCTGCCTGGCACTGTGGTTATGCCTACTAAAATTCCACTAAAATTCTATTCAAATGAGCATATCTCCCAGGTGCAATCTACCACCAGATGGAAGTTCGTCTGCCCTTGTAGGTCCAAAGGCCTCCTACAAACTGACATCAGCAACGTGAGGTGGAGACTTTGGTTTCCCATGGAAAAGGTCCATTGTTCGTGTCTAATGATGTGTGCCTGCCACTAGGCTTCTGCCTATTAAAATCCCACTAAATTTCCATGCAAATGAGGATGTCTCCCGGGTGCAATCTACCACAAGATGGAAGTTCCTCTGCCCCTGTAGAGCCAAAGGCTTCCTACAAATTGACATCAGGAACCTGGGGCGGACACTTTGGTTTCCCATGGAAAAGGGCCACCGTTCGTGTCTAATGTTGTCTGCCTGCCACTGGGCTTATGGGTACATACAAATGAGGATGTCTCCCAGGTGCAATCTACCACCAGATGGAAGTTTGTCTGCCCCTGTAGAGCCAAAGGCTTCCTACAAACTGACATCAGGAACGTGCGGTGGAGACTTTGGTTTCCCATGGAAATGGGCCACGGTTTGTGTCTAATGCTATGTGCCTGCCACTGGGCTTATGCCTAGTAAAATCCCATACAAATGAGGATATCTCCCAGATGGAGTCTACCACCAGTTGAAAGTTTGTCTGCCCTTCTAATGCCAACGGCCTCATACAAACTGACATCAGGAATCTGGAGAGGACGCATTGGTTTCCCATGGAAAAGGGCCACCTTTGTTGTTCAATGCTGTCTGCCTGCCAGTGGACATATGCCGACTAAAATTCCCTACAAATGAGGATATCTCCCAAATGCAATTTCCCACCAGATGGAAGTTTGTCTGCCCTTTTAATGCCAAAGGCCTCCTACAAACTGACATCAGGAGCCTGGGTTGGAGAGTTTGTTTTCCCATGGAAAAGGGCCACCGTACATGTCTAAGTCTCTCTGCCTGCCACTGGGCTTCTACCTGCTGAAATTCCATACAAATGAGGATATCTCCCCGATGTAATCAGCCACCAGACGGAAGTTTGTTTGCCCTTGTACTGCCAAAGGCCTCCTAAAACCTGACATCAGGAACGTGGCCTGGAGATTTTTGGCTGCCCATGGGAAAAGGGCCACCGTTCATGTCTAATGGTATCTGCCTGCCACAGGGCTTCTACCTGCTGAAATTCCATACAAATGAGGATATCTCCACGATGCAATCAACCACCAGACGGAAGTTTGTCTGCCCTTGTCGTTCCAAAGGCCTTCTAGAAACGGACATCAGGAACGTGGGGTGGAGACTTTGGTTTCCCATAGAAATGGGCCATTGTTCGTGTTTAATGCTGTCTGCCTGCCACTGGGCTTCTTCCTACTAAAATTGCACTAAAATTCAATAGAAATGAGGATATCTATCAGGTGTAATCTACCACCAGATGGAAGTTTCTCTGCCCTTATATTGGAAAACGCCTCCTACAAAGTGACATTTGCAACATGGGCTGGAGGTTTTGGTTTCCCACGGAAAAGGGCCACTGTTCGTGTCTAAGGCTGTCTGCCTGTCACTGGGGTTATGCCTGCTGAAATTCCTCACAAATGAGGATATATCCCAGATGCAATATGCCACCAGTTGGAAGTTTGTCCCATCTTGTAGTGCCAGAGGCCTCCTAAAAAATGACATCAGGAACCTGGGGTGGAGACTTTGGTTTCCCATGGAAATGGGCCACTATTCATGTCTAATTCTGTCTGCCTGCCGCTGGGATTCTGCCTACTAAAATTCCACTCAAATTCCATACAAATGAGGATATCTCCCAGGTGTAATCTACCAGCAGGTGGAAGTTTGTCTGCCCTCATAGTGCCAAAGGCCTCCTAAGAACTGACATCAGGAACGTGGGGTGGAGACTTTGGTTTCCCAAGGAAATGGGCCACCGTTTGTGTCTAATGCTGTCTGCCAGCCACTGGGCTTATGCCTACTAAAATTCCACTAAAATTCTATAGAAATGAGGATATCTCTCAGGTGCAATCTACAACCAGATGGAAGTTTCTCTGCCTTTGTAGTGCCAAAGCCCTCCTAAAAACTGACATCAGGAACGTGAGGTGGAGACTCTACTTTTCCCATGGAAATGGGCCACCGTTTGTGTCTAATGCTATGTGCCTGCCACTGGGCTTCTTCCTACTAAAATTCCACTAAAATTCCATGGAAATTAGGATATCTCCCAGGTGCAATCAACCACCAGATGGAAGTTTTTCTGCCCTTGTAGCTCCAAACGCCTCTTACAAACTGACATCAGGAACGTGGGGTGGAGACTTTGGTTTCCCATGGGAAAGGGGCACCGTTCGTGTCTAATGCTGTCTGCCTGCCACTGGGCTTCTGTCTGCTGAAATTCCATACAAATGAGGATATCTCCTCGATGCAATCAACCATCAGATGGAACTTTGTCTGCCCTTTTAGTGCCAAAGGCCTCTTACAAACTGACATCAGGACCGTGGGGTGGAGACTTTGGTTTCCCATGGAAATGGGCCAGCGTTCGTGTCTAATGCTGTGTGCCTGCCACTGGGCTTCTGTCTGCTGAAATTCCATACAAATGAGGATATCTCCTCGATGCAATCAACCGCCAGATGGAACTTTGTCTGCTCTTGTAGTGCCAAAGGCCTCATACAAACTGACATCAGGAACCTGGAGTGGAGACTTTGGTTTCCCATGGAAATGGGCCAGCGTTCGTGTCTAATGACTTGCGTCTGCCACTAGGCTTCTGCCTATTAAAATCCCACTAAAATTCCATACAAATGAGGATGTCTCCCAGGTGCAATCTACTACCACATGGAAGTTTGTCTGCCCTGTAGTGCCAAAGGCTTCCTACAAATTGATATCAGGAACCTGGGGTGGAGACTTTGGTTTCCCATGGAAAAGGGCCACCGTTAGTGTCTAATGCTGTCTGCCTGCCACTGGGCTTATGGCTACTAAAATTACATACAAATGAGAATATCTCCCAGATGCAATATGCCACCAGTTGGAAGTTTGTCTCCTCTTGTAGTGCCTGAGGCCTCCTAGAAAATGACATCAGGAACCTGGGGTGGAGACTTTGGTTTCCCATGGAAATGGGCCACTATTCATGTCTAATTCTGTCTGCCTGCCGCTGGGCTTATGCCTACTAAAATTCCACTACAATTCCATACAAATGAGAATATCTGCCAGGTGCAATCAAACACCAGATGGAAGTTTCTCTGCCCTTGTGTTTCCAAAGGCCTCCTACAAACTGCCATCAGGAACCTAGGGTGGAGACTTTGGTTTCCCATGGAAAAGGACCACCGTTCCTGTCTAATGCTGTCTGCCTGGCACTGAGGTTATGACTGCTGAAGTTCCATACAAATGAGGATGTCTCCCAGGTGCAATCTACCACCACATGGAAGTTTGTCTGCCCCTGTAGAGCCAAAGCCTTCCTACGAATTGACATCAGTAACCTGGGGCGGACACTTTGGTTTCCCATGGAAAAGGGCCAGCGTTCGTGTCTAATGCTGTGTGCCTGCCACTAGGATTCTGCCTATTAAAATCCCACTAAAATTCCATACAAATGAGGATGTCTCCCAGGTGCAATCTACTACCACATGGAAGTTTGTCTGCCCTGTAGTGCCAATGGCTTCCTACAAATTGATATCAGGAACCTGGGGTGGAGACTTTGGTTTCCCATGGAAAAGGGCCACCGTTAGTGTCTAATGCTGTCTGCCTGCCACTGGGCTTATGGCTACTAAAATTACATACAAATGAGGATATCTCCCAGATGCAATATGCCACCAGTTGAAAGTTTGCCTCCTCTTGTAGTGCCAGAGGCCTCCTAGAAAATGACATCAGGAACCTGGGGTGGAGACTTTGGTTTCCCATGGAAATGGGCCACTATTCATGTCTAATTCTGTCTGCCTGCCGCTGGGATTCTGCCTACTAAAATTCCACTTAAATTCCATACAAATGAGAATATCTCCCAGGTGCAATCAAACACCAGATGGAAGTTTCTCTGCCCTTGTGTTTCCAAAGGCCTCCTACAAACTGCCCTCGGGAACCTAGGGTGGAGACTTTGGTTTCCCTACGAAAAGGACCACTGTTCCTGTCTAATGCTGTCTGCCTGGCACTGTGGTTATGACTGCTGAAGTTCCATAAAAATGAGGATATCTCCCAGGTGCAATCTACCACCAGGTGGAAGTTTGTCTGCCCTCGTAGTGCCAAATGCCTCCTAAAAACTGACATCAGGAACGTGGGGTGGAGACTGTGGTTTCCCATAGAAATGGGCCACCGTTTGTGTCTAATGCTGTCTGACAGCCACTAGGCTTATGCCTACTAAAATTCCACTAAAATTCTATAGAAATGAGGATATCTGCCAGGTACAATCTACAACCAGATGGAAGTTTCTCTGCCCTTGTAGTGCCAAAGGCCTCTTAAAAACTGACATCAGGAACGTGGGGTGGAGACATTGGTTTCCCATGGAAAAGGGGCACCGTTCGTTTCTAATGCTGTCTGCCTGCCACTGGGGTTATGCCTGCAGAAATTCCTCACAAATGAGGATATCTCCCACATGGAATCTACCACCAGTTGGAAGTTTGTCTGTGCTTGTAGTACCAAAGGCCTCGTCCAAACTGATATCAGGCATGTGGGATGGAGACTTTGGTTTCCCCGGGAAATAGGCCACCATTCGTGTCTAATGCTGTCTGCCTGGCACTGTGGTTATGCCTACTAAAATTCCACTAAAATTCTATTCAAATGAGCATATCTCCCAGGTGCAATCTACCACCAGATGGAAGTTCGTCTGCCCTTGTAGGTCCAAAGGCCTCCTACAAACTGACATCAGCAACGTGAGGTGGAGACTTTGGTTTCCCATGGAAAAGGTCCATTGTTCGTGTCTAATGATGTGTGCCTGCCACTAGGCTTCTGCCTATTAAAATCCCACTAAATTTCCATGCAAATGAGGATGTCTCCCGGGTGCAATCTACCACAAGATGGAAGTTCCTCTGCCCCTGTAGAGCCAAAGGCTTCCTACAAATTGACATCAGGAACCTGGGGCGGACACTTTGGTTTCCCATGGAAAAGGGCCACCGTTCGTGTCTAATGTTGTCTGCCTGCCACTGGGCTTATGGGTACATACAAATGAGGATGTCTCCCAGGTGCAATCTACCACCAGATGGAAGTTTGTCTGCCCCTGTAGAGCCAAAGGCTTCCTACAAACTGACATCAGGAACGTGCGGTGGAGACTTTGGTTTCCCATGGAAATGGGCCACGGTTTGTGTCTAATGCTATGTGCCTGCCACTGGGCTTATGCCTAGTAAAATCCCATACAAATGAGGATATCTCCCAGATGGAGTCTACCACCAGTTGAAAGTTTGTCTGCCCTTCTAATGCCAACGGCCTCATACAAACTGACATCAGGAATCTGGAGAGGACGCATTGGTTTCCCATGGAAAAGGGCCACCTTTGTTGTTCAATGCTGTCTGCCTGCCAGTGGACATATGCCGACTAAAATTCCCTACAAATGAGGATATCTCCCAAATGCAATTTCCCACCAGATGGAAGTTTGTCTGCCCTTTTAATGCCAAAGGCCTCCTACAAACTGACATCAGGAGCCTGGGTTGGAGAGTTTGTTTTCCCATGGAAAAGGGCCACCGTACATGTCTAAGTCTCTCTGCCTGCCACTGGGCTTCTACCTGCTGAAATTCCATACAAATGAGGATATCTCCCCGATGTAATCAGCCACCAGACGGAAGTTTGTTTGCCCTTGTACTGCCAAAGGCCTCCTAAAACCTGACATCAGGAACGTGGCCTGGAGATTTTTGGCTGCCCATGGGAAAAGGGCCACCGTTCATGTCTAATGGTATCTGCCTGCCACAGGGCTTCTACCTGCTGAAATTCCATACAAATGAGGATATCTCCACGATGCAATCAACCACCAGACGGAAGTTTGTCTGCCCTTGTCGTTCCAAAGGCCTTCTAGAAACGGACATCAGGAACGTGGGGTGGAGACTTTGGTTTCCCATAGAAATGGGCCATTGTTCGTGTTTAATGCTGTCTGCCTGCCACTGGGCTTCTTCCTACTAAAATTGCACTAAAATTCAATAGAAATGAGGATATCTATCAGGTGTAATCTACCACCAGATGGAAGTTTCTCTGCCCTTATATTGGAAAACGCCTCCTACAAAGTGACATTTGCAACATGGGCTGGAGGTTTTGGTTTCCCACGGAAAAGGGCCACTGTTCGTGTCTAAGGCTGTCTGCCTGTCACTGGGGTTATGCCTGCTGAAATTCCTCACAAATGAGGATATATCCCAGATGCAATATGCCACCAGTTGGAAGTTTGTCCCATCTTGTAGTGCCAGAGGCCTCCTAAAAAATGACATCAGGAACCTGGGGTGGAGACTTTGGTTTCCCATGGAAATGGGCCACTATTCATGTCTAATTCTGTCTGCCTGCCGCTGGGATTCTGCCTACTAAAATTCCACTCAAATTCCATACAAATGAGGATATCTCCCAGGTGTAATCTACCAGCAGGTGGAAGTTTGTCTGCCCTCATAGTGCCAAAGGCCTCCTAAGAACTGACATCAGGAACGTGGGGTGGAGACTTTGGTTTCCCAAGGAAATGGGCCACCGTTTGTGTCTAATGCTGTCTGCCAGCCACTGGGCTTATGCCTACTAAAATTCCACTAAAATTCTATAGAAATGAGGATATCTCTCAGGTGCAATCTACAACCAGATGGAAGTTTCTCTGCCTTTGTAGTGCCAAAGCCCTCCTAAAAACTGACATCAGGAACGTGAGGTGGAGACTCTACTTTTCCCATGGAAATGGGCCACCGTTTGTGTCTAATGCTATGTGCCTGCCACTGGGCTTCTTCCTACTAAAATTCCACTAAAATTCCATGGAAATTAGGATATCTCCCAGGTGCAATCAACCACCAGATGGAAGTTTTTCTGCCCTTGTAGCTCCAAACGCCTCTTACAAACTGACATCAGGAACGTGGGGTGGAGACTTTGGTTTCCCATGGGAAAGGGGCACCGTTCGTGTCTAATGCTGTCTGCCTGCCACTGGGCTTCTGTCTGCTGAAATTCCATACAAATGAGGATATCTCCTCGATGCAATCAACCATCAGATGGAACTTTGTCTGCCCTTTTAGTGCCAAAGGCCTCTTACAAACTGACATCAGGACCGTGGGGTGGAGACTTTGGTTTCCCATGGAAATGGGCCAGCGTTCGTGTCTAATGCTGTGTGCCTGCCACTGGGCTTCTGTCTGCTGAAATTCCATACAAATGAGGATATCTCCTCGATGCAATCAACCGCCAGATGGAACTTTGTCTGCTCTTGTAGTGCCAAAGGCCTCATACAAACTGACATCAGGAACCTGGAGTGGAGACTTTGGTTTCCCATGGAAATGGGCCAGCGTTCGTGTCTAATGACTTGCGTCTGCCACTAGGCTTCTGCCTATTAAAATCCCACTAAAATTCCATACAAATGAGGATGTCTCCCAGGTGCAATCTACTACCACATGGAAGTTTGTCTGCCCTGTAGTGCCAAAGGCTTCCTACAAATTGATATCAGGAACCTGGGGTGGAGACTTTGGTTTCCCATGGAAAAGGGCCACCGTTAGTGTCTAATGCTGTCTGCCTGCCACTGGGCTTATGGCTACTAAAATTACATACAAATGAGAATATCTCCCAGATGCAATATGCCACCAGTTGGAAGTTTGTCTCCTCTTGTAGTGCCTGAGGCCTCCTAGAAAATGACATCAGGAACCTGGGGTGGAGACTTTGGTTTCCCATGGAAATGGGCCACTATTCATGTCTAATTCTGTCTGCCTGCCGCTGGGCTTATGCCTACTAAAATTCCACTACAATTCCATACAAATGAGAATATCTACCAGGTGCAATCAAACACCAGATGGACCTTTCTCTGCCCTTGTGTTTCCAAAGGCCTCCTACAAACTGCCATCAGGAACCTAGGGTGGAGACTTTGGTTTCCCATGGAAAAGGACCACCGTTCCTGTCTAATGCTGTTTGCCTGGCACTGAGGTTATGACTGCTGAAGTTCCATACAAATGAGGATATTTCCCAGGTGCAATCTACCACCAGATGGAAGTTTGTCTGCCTTCGTAGTGCCAAAGGCCTCCTCCAAACTGACACCAGGAACCTGGAGTGGAGACTTTGGTTTCCCATGGAAATGGGCCAGCGTTCGTGCCGAATGACTTGTGCATGCCACTAGGCTTCTGCCTATTAAAATCCCACTAAAATTCCATACAAATGAGGATGTCTCCCAGGTGCAATCTACCACCAGATGGAAGTTTGTCTGCCCCTGTAGAGCCAAAGGCTTCCTACGAATTGACATCAGTAACCTGGGGCGGACACTTTGGTTTCCCATGGAAAAGGGCCACCGTTCGTGTCTAATGCTGTCTGCCTGCCACTGGGCTTATGGCTACTAAAATTACATACAAATGAGGATATCTCCCAGATGCAATATGCCACCAGTTGGAAGTTTGCCTCCTCTTGTAGTGCCAGAGGCCTCCTAGAAAATGACATCAGGAACCTGGGGTGGAGACTTTGGTTTCCCATGGAAATGGGCCACTATTCATGTCTAATTCTGTCTGCCTGCCGCTGGGATTCTGCCTACTAAAATTCCACTTAAATTCCATACAAATGAGAATATCTCCCAGGTGCAATCAAACACCAGATGGAAGTTTCTCTGCCCTTGTGTTTCCAAAGGCCTCCTACAAACTGCCCTCGGGAACCTAGGGTGGAGACTTTGGTTTCCCTACGAAAAGGACCACTGTTCCTGTCTAATGCTGTCTGCCTGCCACTGTGGTTATGACTGCTGAAGTTCCATACAAATGAGGATATCTCCCAGGAACAATCTACAACCACGTGGACGTTTGTCTGCCCTCGTAGTGCCAAATGCCTCCTAAAAACTGACATCAGGAACGTGGGGTGGAGACTTTGGTTTCCCAAGGAAATGGGCCACCGTTTGTGTCTAATGCCGTCTGCCAGCCACTGGGCTTATGCCTACTAAAATTCCACTAAAATTCTATATAAATGAGGATATCTCCCAGGTGCAATCTACAACCACGTGGACGTTTGTCTGCCCTCGTAGTGCCAAAGGCCTCCTAAAAACTGACATCAGGACCGTGGGGTGGAGACTTTGTTTTCCCATGGAAATGGGCCACCGTTTATGTGTAATGCTATGTGCCTGCCACTGGGCTTATGCCTAGTAAAATTCTATACAAATGAGGATATCTCCCAGATGGAGTCTACCACCAGTTGAAAGTTTGTCTGCCTTTGTAATGCCAACGGCCTCCTACAAACTGACATCAGGAATCTGGAGAGAACGCTTTGGTTTCTATTGGAAAAGGGCCACCCTTTGTGTTTAATGCTGTCTCCTTGCCACTGGGTTTATGACTACTGAAACTACATACACATGAGGATATCTCCCAGATGCAATATGCCACCAGGCGGAAGTTTGTCTGCCCTTGTAGTGCCACAGGCCTCTTAGAAACGGACATCAGGAACGTGGGGTGGAGACTGTGGTTTCCCATAGGAATGGGCCGTTGTTCGTGTCTAATGCTGTCTGCCTGCCACTGGGTTTCTTCCTACTAAAATTCCACTAAAATTCCATAGAAATGAGGATATCTCCCAGGTGCAATCTACAACCAGATGGAAGTTTCTCTGCCCTTAAATTGGAAAACGCCTCCTACAATGAGACATCAGCAACGTGGGGTGGAGATTTTGGTTTCCCATGGAAAAGGGCCACTGTTCGTGTCCAATGCTGTCTGCGTGCCACTTGGCTTCTGCCTTCTGAAATCCCATACAAATGAGCATATCTCCCCGATGCAATCAACCACCAGATGGAAGTTTTTCTGCCCTTGTATTGCCAAAGGCCTCCTTCAAACTGACATCAGGAACATAGGATGGATAATTTGTCTTTCCATGGAAAAGGGCCACCGTTCTTGTCTAATGCTGTCTGCCTGCCAGTGGGCATATGCCTACTAAAGTTCCATACATATGAGGATATCTCCCAAATGGAATTTCCCACCAGATGGAAGTTTGTCTGCCCTTTTAATGCGAAAGGCCTCCTACAAACTGACATGAGGAGCCTGGTTTGGAGACTTTGGTTTCCCATGGATATTGGGCAGCGTTCGTGTGTAATGCTGTCTGCCTGCCGCTGGACTTCTGCCTACTAAAATACCACTAAAATTCCATACAAATGGCGATATCTCCCAGGTCCAATCTACCACCAGATGGAATTTTTTCTGCCCTTGTAGTTCCAATCGCCTCTTACAGACTGACATCAGGAACGGGGGATGGAGACTTTGGTTTCCCATGGAAATGAGCCACTATTCATGTCTAATTCTATCTACCTGCTGCTGGGATTCTGCCTACTAAAATTCCACTAAAATTCCATACAAATGAGTATATCTCCCAGCTACAACCTAACACCAGATGGAAGTTTCTCTGCCCTTGTAGTGCCAAAGGCCTCCTACAAACTGCCATCAGGAACCTATGGTGGAGACTTTGGTTTCCCATGGAAAAGGACCACCGTTCCTGTCTAATGCTCTTTGCCTGGCACTGTATTTATGACTGCTGAAGTTCCATAAAAATGAGGATATCTCCCAGGTGTAATCTACCACCGGGTGGAAGTTTGTCTGCCCCCGTAGTGCCAAAGGCCTCCTACAAACTGACATCAAGAAGTGGGGTGGAGACTTTGGTTTCCCATGGAAAAGGTCCATTGTTTGTGTCTAATGCTGTCTGCCTGCCACTGGGCTTCTGCCTGCTGAAATTCCATACAAATGAGGATATCTCCTCGATGCAATCAACCACCAGATGGAACTTTGTCTGCTCTTGTAGTGCCAAAGGCCTCCTACAAACTCACACCAGGACCCTGGAGTGGAGACTTTGGTTTCCCATGGAAATGGGCCAGCGTTCGTGCCTAATGACTTGTGCATGCCACTAGGCTTCTGCCTATTAAAATCCCACTAAAATTCCATACAAATGAGGATGTCTCCCAGGTGCAATCTACTACCACATGGAAGTTTGTCTGCCCTGTAGTGCCAAAGGCTTCCTACAAATTGATATCAGGAACCTGGGGTGGAGACTTTGGTTTCCCATGGAAAAGGGCCACCGTTCGTGTCTAATGCTGTCTGCCTGCCACTGGGCTTATGGCTACTAAAATTACATACAAATGAGGATATCTCCCAGATGCAATATGCCACCAGTTGGAAGTTTGTCTCCTCTTGTAGTGTCAGAGGCCTCCTAGAAAATGACATCAGGAACCTGGGGTGGAGACTTTGGTTTCCCATGGAAATGGGCCACTATTCATGTCTAATTCTGTCTGCCTGCCGCTGGGCTTATGCTTACTAAAATTCCACTACAATTCCATACAAATGAGAATATCTGCCAGGTGCAATCAAACACCAGATGGAAGTTTCTCTGCCCTTGTGTTTCCAAAGGCCTCCTACAAACTGCCATCAGGAACCTAGGGTGGAGACTTTGGTTTCCCATGGAAAAGGACCACCGTTCCTGTCTAATGCTGTCTGCCTGGCACTGAGGTTATGACTGCTGAAGTTCCATACAAATGAGGATATTTCCCAGGTGCAATCTACCACCAGATGGAAGTTTGTCTGCCTTCGTAGTGCCAAAGGCCTCCTCCAAACTGACACCAGGAACCTGGAGTGGAGACTTTGGTTTCCCATGGAAATGGGCCAGCGTTCGTGTCTAATGATGTGTTCCTGCCACTAGGCTTCTGCCTATTAAAATACCACTAAAATTCCTTACAAATGAGGATGTCTCCCAGGTGCAATCTACCACCAGATAGAAGTTGGTCTGCCCCTGTAGAGCCAAAGGCTTCCTACAAATTGACATCAGTTAGCTGGGGCGGACACTTTGGTTTCCCATGGAAAAGGGCCACCGTTCGTGTCTAATGCTGTCTGCCTGCCACTGGGCTTATGGCTACTAAAATTACATACAAATGAGGATATCTCCCAGATGCAATATGCCACCAGTTGGAAGTTTGCCTCCTCTTGTAGTGCCAGAGGCCTCCTAGAAAATGACATCAGGAACCTGGGGTGGAGACTTTGGTTTCCCATGGAAATGGGCCACTATTCATGTCTAATTCTGTCTGCCTGCCGCTGGGATTCTGCCTACTAAAATTCCACTTAAATTCCATACAAATGAGAATATCTCCCAGGTGCAGTCAAACACCAGATGGAAGTTTCTCTGCCCTTGTGTTTCCAAAGGTCTCCTACAAACTGCCCTCGGGAACCTAGGGTGGAGACTTTGGTTTCCCTAGGAAAAGGACCACTGTTCCTGTCTAATGCTGTTCGCCTGGCACTGTGGTTATGACTGCTGAAGTTCCATAAAATGAGGATATCTCCCAGGTGCAATCTACCACCAGGTGGAAGTTTGTCTGCCCTCGTAGTGCCAAATGCCTCCTAAAAACTGACATCAGGAACGTGGGGTGGAGACTGTGGTTTCCCATAGAAATGGGCCACCGTTTGTGTCTAATGCTGTCTGACAGCCACTAGGCTTATGCCTACTAAAATTCCACTAAAATTCTATAGAAATGAGGATATCTGCCAGGTACAATCTACAACCAGATGGAAGTTTCTCTGCCCTTGTAGTGCCAAAGGCCTCCTAAAAACTGACATCAGGAACGTGGGGTGGAGACATTGGTTTCCCATGGAAAAGGGGCACCGTTCGTTTCTAATGCTGTCTGCCTGCCACTGGGGTTATGCCTGCAGAAATTCCTCACAAATGAGGATATCTCCCACATGGAATCTACCACCAGTTGGAAGTTTGTCTGCGCTTGTAGTACCAAAGGCCTCGTCCAAACTGATATCAGGCATGTGGGATGGAGACTTTGGTTTCCCCGGGAAATGGGCCACCGTTCGTGTCTAATGCTGTCTGCCTGGCACTGTGGTTATGCCTACTAAAATTCCACTAAAATTCTATTCAAATGAGCATATCTCCCAGGTGCAATCTACCACCAGATGGAAGTTCGTCTGCCCTTGTAGGTCCAAAGGCCTCCTACAAACTGACATCAGCAACGTGAGGTGGAGACTTTGGTTTCCCATGGAAAAGGTCCATTGTTCGTGTCTAATGATGTGTGCCTGCCACTAGGCTTCTGCCTATTAAAATCCCACTAAATTTCCATGCAAATGAGGATGTCTCCCGGGTGCAATCTACCACAAGATGGAAGTTCCTCTGCCCCTGTAGAGCCAAAGGCTTCCTACAAATTGACATCAGGAACCTGGGGCGGAAACTTTGGTTTCCCATGGAAAAGGGCCACCGTTCGTGTCTAATGTTGTCTGCCTGCCACTGGGCTTATGGGTACATACAAATGAGGATGTCTCCCAGGTGCAATCTACCACCAGATGGAAGTTTGTCTGCCCCTGTAGAGCCAAAGGCTTCCTACAAACTGACATCAGGAACGTGCGGTGGAGACTTTGGTTTCCCATGGAAATGGGCCACCGTTTATGTGTAATGCTATGTGCCTGCCACTGGGCTTATGCCTAGTAAAGTCCCATACAAATGAGGATATCTCCCAGATGGAGTCTACCACCAGTTGAAAGTTTGTCTGCCCTTCTTATGCCAACGGCCTCATACAAACTGACATCAGGAATCTGGAGAGGACGCATTGGTTTCCCATGGAAAAGGGCCACCTTTGTTGTTCAATGCTGTCTGCCTGCCAGTGGACATATGCCGACTAAAATTCCCTACAAATGAGGATATCTCCCAAATGCAATTTCCCACCAGATGGAAGTTTGTCTGCCCTTTTAATGCCAAAGGCCTCCTACAAACTGACATCAGGAGCCTGGGTTGGAGACTTTGTTTTCCCATGGAAAAGGGCCACCATTCGTGTCTAAGTCTCTCTGCCTGCCACTGGGCTTCTACCTGCTGAAATTCCATACAAATGAGGATATCTCCCCGATGTAATCAGCCACCAGACGGAAGTTTGTTTGCCCTTGTACTGCCAAAGGCCTCCTAAAACCTGACATCAGGAACGTGGCCTGGAGATTTTTGGCTGCCCATGGGAAAAGGGCCACCGTTCATGTCTAATGGTACCTGCCTGCCACTGGGCTTCTACCTGCTGAAATTCCATACAAATGAGGATATCTCCCCGATGCAATCAACCACCAGACGGAAGTTTGTCTGCCCTTGTCGTTCCAAAGGCCTTCTAGAAATGGACATCAGGAACGTGGGGTGGAGACTTTGGTTTCCCATAGAAATGGGCCATTGTTCGTGTTTAATGCTGTCTGCCTGTCACTGGGCTTCTTCCTACTAAAATTGCACTAAAATTCAATAGAAATGAGGATATCTATCAGGTGTAATCTACCACCAGATGGAAGTTTCTCTGCCCTTATATTGGAAAACGCCTCCTACAAAGTGACATTTGCAACATGGGCTGGAGGTTTTGGTTTCCCACGGAAAAGGGCCACTGTTCGTGTCTAAGGCTGTCTGCCTGTCACTGGGGTTATGCCTGCTGAAATTCCATACAAATGAGGATATCTCCCCGATGCAATCAACCACCAGACGGAAGTTTGTCTGCCCTTGTACTACCAAAGGCCTCTTAAAACCTGACATTGGGAACGTGGTGTGGAGACTTTGGTTTCCCATGGATATGGGCCAGTGAACATGTCTAATGCTATCTGTCTGGAACTGTTGTTATGACTGCTGAAGTTCCATAAAAATAAGGATATCTCGCAGGTGCAATCTACCACCAGGTGGAAGTTTCTCTGCCCTTGTAGTGCCAAAGGCCTCCGAGAAACGGACATCAGGAACGTGGGGTGGAGACTTTGGTTTCCCATAGAAATGAGCCATCGTTCGTGTCTAATGCTGTCTGCCTGCCACTGCGCTTCGTCCAACAAAAATTCCTCTAAAATTCCATAAAAATGAGGATATCTCCCAGGTGGAATCTACCACAAGGTGGAAGTTGGTCTGCCCTCGTAGTGCCAAAGGCCTCCTAAAAACTGACATGAGGAACGTGCGGTGGAGACTTTGGTTTCTCATGGAAATGGGTCATCGTTTCTGTCTAATGCTATGTGCCTGCTACTTGGCTTATGCCTAGTAAAATTCCATACAAATGAGGATATCTCCCAGATGGAGTCTACCACCAGTTGAAAGTTTGTCTGCCCTTTTAATGCCAACGGCCTCCTACAAATTGACATCAGGAATCTGGAGAGGACGCTTTGGTTTCCCAGGGAAAAGGGCCACCCTTGGTGTTTAATGCTGTCTCCTTACCACTGGGCTTATGACTACTGAAATTGCACTAAAATTCCATACAAATATGGATATCTCCCAGGTGCAATCTACAACCAGATGGAAGTTTGTCGGCTCTTGTAGTACCAAAGCCCTCCTAAAAAACTGACATCAGGAACCAGGGGTGGAGACTTTGTTTTCCCATGGAAAAGAGCCACCGTTCGTGTCTAATGCTGTCAGCCTGCCACGGGGCTTATGGCTACTGAAATTACATAGAAATGAGGATATCTCGCTGATGCAATATGCCACCAGTTGGAAGTTTGTCTGCTTTTGTCGTGACAAAGTCCTCCTAGAAACGGACATCAGGAACGTGGGGTGGAGACTTTGGTTTCCCATGGAAATGGGCCACCGTTGATGTTTAATGCTGTCTACTTGCCACTGGGCTTCTGCTTACTTTAATTCCACTAAAATTCCATACAAAGGAGGATATCTCCAAGATGCAATATGCCACCAGTTGGAAGTTTGTCTGCTCTTGTAGTGCAAAAGGCCTCCTAAAAACTGACATCAGGAACCTGGCCTGGAGACTTTGGTTTCCCCTGGAAAACGGCCACTATTCATGTCTAATTCTGTCTGTCGTCCGCTGGGATTCTGCGTACTAAAATCCCTCTAAAATTCTATACAAATGAGAATATCTCGCAGGTGCAATCAACCCCCGGGTTGAATTTTCTCTGCCCTTGTAGTGCCAAAGGGCTCCTATAAACTGACATCTGAAACGTAGGATGGATAATTTGGTTTACCATGGAAAAAAGCCACTAATCATGCCTAATGCTGTGTGCCTGCCACTGGGCGTATGCCCGCTAAAATTCCATACAAATGAGGATATCTCACAGATGCAATTTAGCACCAGATGGAAGTTTGTCTGCTCTTGTAGTGGCAAAGGCCTCCTAAAAAATTGACATCAGGAACCAGGGGTGGAGACTTTGTTTTCCCATGGAAAAGGGCTGCCGTTCGTATCTAATGCTGTCTGCTTGGCATTGTGGTTATGAGTGCTGAAGTTCCATACAAATGAGGATATCTCCCAGGTGCAATCTACCACCAGGTGGAAGTTTGTCTGCTCTCGTAGTGCCAAAGGCCTCCTAAAAAATGACATCAGGAACGTGGGGTGGAGACTTTTGTTTCCCATGGAATAGGGCCACCTTTTGTGTCTAATGCTATCTGCCTGCCACTGGGCTTATGCCTAGTAAAATTCCATGCAAATGAGGATATCTCCCAGATGGAATCTAGCACCAGTTGAAAGTTTGTCTGCCCTTGTAGTGCCAACGGCCTCCTACAAACTGACATCAGGAATCTGGAGAGGACGCTTTGGTTTCCCATGGGAAGGGGCCACCCTTGGTGTTTAATGCTGTCTCCTTGCCACTGGGCTTATGACTACTGAAATTACATACAAATGAGGATATCTCCCAGATGCAATATGCCACCAGGCGGAAGTTTGTCTGCTCTTGCAGTGCCAAAGGCCTCCTTCAAACTGATATCCGGAACCTGGCACGGAGACTTTGGTTTCCTATGGAAAAGGCCCACCGTTCGTGTTTAATGCAGTCTGTCTGCCACTGGGCTTCTGAGTACTAAAATTCCACTAAAATTCCATACAAATGAGGACATCTCCGAGGTGCAATCTACCGCCAGATGGAAGTTTGTCTGCCCTTGTAGTGCCAAAGGCCTCCTAAAAATTGACATCAGGAACATAGTATGGATAATTTGTTTTTCCCATGGAAAAAGGCCACCGTTCGTGTCTAATGCTGTCTGCCTGCCAGTGGGCATATGACTTCTGAAATTCCATAGAAATGAGGATATCTCCCAAATGCAATTTTCCACCAGATGGAAGTTTGTCTACCCTTTTAATGCCAAAGGCCTTTTAAAAACTGACATCAGGATCTTGGGTAAGAGACTTTGGTTTCCCATGGAAATGGGCCACCGTTTGTGTCTAATGCTGTCTGCCTGGCACTGGGCTTATGCCTAGTAAAATTCCATACAAATGAGGATATCTCCCCGATGCAATACACTACTAGAGGGAAATTTGTCTTCCCAGGTGCAATCTAACACCAGATATAAGTTTCTCTGCCCTTGTGGTTCCAATGGCCTCCTACAAACCTACTTCAGGAACCTGGGGTGGAGACTTTGGTTTCCCATGGAAAAGGACCGCCGTTCCTGTCTAATATTGTCTGCCTGGCACTGTGGTTATGACTGCAAAGTTCCATACAAATGAGGATATCTCCCAGGTGCAATCTACCACAAGGTGGAAGTTTGTCTGCCCTTGTAGTTCCAAAGGCCTCCTTCAAACTGACATCAGCAACATAGGATGGATAATTTGCTTTTCCATGGAAAAGGGCCACTGTTCGAGTCTAATGCTGTCTGCCTGCCACTGGGCATATGCCTACTAAAATTCCTTACAAATTAGGATATCTCCCAAATGCAATTTCCCACCAGATTGAAGTTTGTCTACCCTTTTAATGACAAAGGCCTCCTAAAAACTTACATCGGGAACGTGGGATGGAGACTTTGGTTTCCCAAGGAAATGGGCCTCCGTTCGTGTCTAATGCTGTCGGCCAGCTACTGGGTTTATGACTACTAAAATTCCACCAAAATTCTATACACATGAGGATATCTCCCAGGTGCAGTCTACCACCAGATGGAAATTTGTCTACCCTTTTTATGCCAAAGGCCTCCTAAAAACTGACATTAGGAACCTAGGTTGGAGACTTTGGTTTCCTACGGAAATGGGCCACTATTCCTGTCTAATTCTGTCTGCCTGCCGCTGGGATTCTGCCTGCTAAAATTCCATTTAATTCCATACATATGAGAATATCTCCCAGTTGCAATCTAACACCAGATTAAAGTTTCTCTGCCCTTGTGTTTCCAAAGGCCTCCTACAAACTGACATCAGGAACCTGGGGTGGAGACTTAGGTTTCCCATGGAAAAGGACCACTGTTCCTGTCAAATGCTGTCTGCCTGGCACTGTGGTTATGACTGCTGAAGTTCCATACAAATGAGGGTATCTCCCAGGTGCAATCTACCACCAGATGGAAGTTTGTCTGCCCTTGAAGTGCCAAATGCCTCCTAAAAACTGACAGCAGGAACGTGGGGTGGAGACTTTGGTTTCCCATGGAAATGGGCCACCCTTTGTGTCTAATGCTATGTGCCTGCCACTGGGCTTATGCCTAGTAAAATCCCATACAAATGAGGATATCTCCCAGATGGAGTCTACCACCAGTTGAAAGTGTGTCTGCCCTTGTAATGACAACGGCCTCCGACAAACTGACATTAGGAATCAGGCGAGGACGCTTTGGTTTCCCATGGAAAAGGGCCACCCTTGGTGTTTAATGCTGTCTCCTTGGCACTGGGCTTATGACTACTGAAATTACATACAAATGAGGATATCTCCCAGACGCAATATGCCACCAGATGGAAGTTTGTCTGCTCTTGCAGTGCCAAAGGCCTCCTTCAAACTGACATTCGGAACCTCACCTGGAGACTTTGGTTTCCTATAGAAAAGGCCCACCGTTCATGTTTAATGCTGTCTGTCTACCACTGGGCTTCTGAGCACTAAAATACCACTAAAATACAATAAAAATAGGGAATATCTCCGAGGTGCAATCTACCGCCAGATGGAAGTTTGTCTGCCCTTGTAGTGCCAAAGGCCTCCTAAAAACTAACATCAGGAACATAGGATGGATAATTTGTTTTTCCATGGTAAAGGGCCACCTTTCGTGTCTAATGCTGTCTGCCTGCCAGTGGGCATATGCCTACTAAAATTCCCTACAAATGAGGATATCTCCCAAATGCAATTTCCCACCAGATGGAAGTTTGTCTGCCCTTTTAATGCCAAAGGCCTCTGACAAACTCACTTCAGGAGCCTGGGGTGGAGACTTTGTTTTCCCATGGAAAAGGGTCACCGTTCGTGTCTAATGCTGTCTGCCTGCCACTGGGCTTCTACCTGCTGAAATTCCATACAAATGAGGATATCTCCCCGATGCAATCAACCACCTGACGGAAGTTTGTCTGCGCTTGTACTGCCAACGGCCTCCTAAAATCTGACATCGGGAACGTGGTGTGGAGACTTTGGTTTCCCATGGAAAAGGACCACCGTTCTTGTCTAATGCTGTCTTCCTGGTTCTGTGGTTATGACTGCTGAAGTTCCATACAAATGAGGATATCTCCCAGATGCAATATGCCACCAGATTGAAGTTTTTCTTCTCTTGCAGTGCCAAAGGCCTCCGTCAAACTGATATTTGGTACCTGGCCGAGAGACTTTGTTTCCTATGGAAAAGGCCCACCGTTCGTGTTTAATGCTGTCTGTCTGCCACTGGGCATATGCCTTCTAAAATTCCATACAAATGAGGATATCTCCCAAATGCAATTTCCCACCAGATGGAAGTTTGTCTGCCCTTGTAGTGCCAAAGGCCTTCTAAAAACTGACATCAGGAACGTGCCGTAGAGACTTTGGTTTCCCATGGAAAAGGTCCACCGTTTGTGTCTAATGCTATGTGCCTGCCACTGGGCTTATGCCTAGGAAAATTCCATACAAATGAGGATATCTCCCAGATGGAATCTACCACCAGTTGAAAGTTTGTCTGCCCTTGTAATGCCAACGGCCTCCTACAAACTGACATCAGGAATCTGGAGAGGACGCTTTGGTTTCCCATGGAAAGGGGCCACCGTTGGTATTTAATGCTGTCTCCTGGCCACTGGGCTTATGACTACTGAAATTACATAAAAATGAGGATATCTCCCAGACGCAATATGCCACCAGATGGAAGTTTGTCTGCTCTTGTTGTGCCAAAGGCCTCCTACAAACTGATATCAGGAATGTGGAGTTGAGTCCCCTCCAAAGCCCTCAATATCCCCACTGGAGCCCCCAATGTCTCCTCCATAGCCCCAAATGTCCCCTCCATAGCCTTCCATGTCTCGTATGGAGCCCCCAATATCACCTCCATAGCCCCCAATGTACCACCATAGACCTCAATGTCCCCTATGGAGCCCCAATGTCCCATACGGAGCCGCCAATATCCCCTCCATAGCCCCCAATGTCCCCTCCAAAGCCCTCGATGTTTTTTATGGAGTCCCCAATGTCCCCTATGGCGCCCCCAATGTTCCCTACATAGGCCACAATGTTCACACCATAGCCCTCAATGTCCCTTATGGAGCCCGCAATGTCCTCTCCATAGCCCCCAATCTCCCCTCCATAGCCCACAATATCTCACCCATAGCCCTCAATGTCCCCTATGGAGCCCCCAATGTCCCTTATGGAGCCCCCAATGTCCCCTCCATAGCTCGCAATGTCCCCTATGGAGCCGTCAATGTCCCCTCTGGAGCCCGCAATGTCCCCTAAAGAGCCCCTAATGTCCCCTATGCAACCCCCAATGTCCCATCTGGAGCCCCCAATGTCCACTCCATAGCCAACAATGTCCAATATGGAGTTCCCAAAGTCCCCTATGGAGCCCCCAATGTCCCCTCCAAAGCCCCCAATGACCCCTCTGGAGCCCCCAATGTCCTCTCCATAGCCCACAATGTCCAATATGGAGTTCCCAAAGTACCCTATGGAGCCCCCAATGTCCTCTCCAAAGCCCCCAATGTCCCCTCTGGAGCCCCCAATGTCCACTCCATAGCCCACAATGTCCAATATGGAGTTCCCAAAGTCCCCAATGGAGCCCCCAATGTCCCCTTCACAGCCCTCAGTGTCCCCACAATAGCCCACAATGACCCCTCCCTAGCCCTCAGTGTTCCCTCCATAGCCCCCAATGTCCCTTCAGGTGACCCCAATGTCCCCTCCATAGCCCTCAGTGCCCCCTCCAAAGCCCCCAATGTCCCCTCCATGCCTCTAATGGCCCATCCAAACCCCCAATGGCCCCTCCATAGTCGCCAATGTACCCTCTAGAGCCCCCAATGTCCCTTCCATAGCCCTCAATGTCCTCTCTGGAGCCCTCAATGTCCCCTCTGTAGCCCCCAGGGTCACATCCATAGCTTCCAATGTCCCCTCTGCAGCCCCCCCATGACCCCTCCATAGTCCTCAATGTCCCCTCCATAGCCCCCAATGTCTTCTATGGAGCCCCCAATGTCCCCTCTGGAACCCAAAATGTCCCCTCCATAGCCCTCAATTTCCCCTCGGCAGCCCCCAATGTCCACTCCGTAGCCCACAATGTCCCCTCTGGAGCACTCAATGTTTCCTATGGAGCCCCCAATGTCCCCTCCATAGCCATCAATATCTCCTATGGAGCCCCCAATGCCCCCGCTTGAGTCCCCAATGTCCCCTCTGGAGCCCCCAGTGTCCCCTCCATAGCCCTCAATATTCACTCTCTAGTACCCAGTGTCACCTTCATAGCCCTCAATGTCCCCTATGGAGCCCCCAATGCCCCCTCCATAGCCCCCAATGTCCCCTCTGGAGCCCTCAATGTCCCCTCTGGAGCCCTCAATGTCCCCTCTGGAGCCCTCAAAGTCCCCTCCATAGCCCCCAATGTCCCCTCTGGAGCCCTTAATGTTCCCTCTGTAGCGCCCAGTGTCCCCTATGGATCCCCCAATGTCCCCTCCATAGCCCCCAATGTCCCCTCCATAGCGCCCAATGTCTCCTCTGGAGCCCTCAATGTCCCCTCCATAGCCCTCAATGTCCCCTCTTGAGCCCCCAATGTCCCCTATGGAGCCCCCAATGTACCCTCCATTGCCCTCAGTATCGCCTCTGGAGTTGTCAATGTCCCCTCCATAGCCCCCAATGTCCCCTATGGAGCCCCTAATGTCCTCTCCATAGCCCCCAATGTCCCCTCTGGAGCCCCCCATGTCCCCTCCATAGCCCTCAATGTCCCCTCCATAGCCCTCTATGTCTCCTATGGAACTCCTAATGTCCCCTCCATAGCCCCCAATGTCCCCTCTGGAGCCTCCCATGTCCCCTCCATAGCCCCCAATGTCCCCTCCCTAGCCCTCAATGTCCCCTATGGAGCCCCCAATGTCCCCTCGTGAGTCCCCAATGTCCCCTCTGGAGCCTCCAATGTCCCATCTGGAGCCCTCATTGTACCCTACGGAGCCCTCAATGTCCACTCTGGAGCCCCCAATATCCCCTCTTGAGCACCCAATGTCCTCTCCATAGCCCTCAATATCCCCTCTGTAGCCCCCTGTGTCACCTCCATAGCTCTCAATGTCCCCTATGGAGCCCCCAATGTTCCCTCTGGAGCCCTCAATGTCCCCTCTAGAGCCCGCAATTTCCACTATGGAGCCCCCAATGTCCCCTCCTGAGCACCCAAGGTCTCCTCCATAGCCCCCAATGTCCCCTCTGGAGCCCCCCATGTCCCCTCCATAGCCCCCAATGTCCCCTCCCTAGTCCTCAATGTCCCCTTTGGAGCCCCCAATGTCCCTTCATGAGTCCCCAATGTCCCCTCTGGAGCCTTCAATGTCCCATCTGGAGCCCTCATTGTACCCTACGGAGCCCTCAATGTCCACTCTGGAGCCCCCAATATCCCCTCTTGAGCACCCAATGTCCCCTCCATAGCCCTCAATATCCCCTCTGTAGCCCCCTGTGTCACCTCCATAGCTCTCAATGTCCCCTATGGAGCCCCCAATGTTCCCTCTGGAGCCCTCAATGTCGCCTCCATCGCCCTAAATGTCCCCTACTGAGCCCCCAATATCCCCTCCATTGCTCTCAATGGCCCCTCTGGAGCCTTCAATGTCCCCTCCATAGCCTTCAATGTCCCCTATGGATCCCAAATATCCCCTCTTGAGCCCCCAATGTCCCCTCCATAGCCGTCAACATCCCCTCTGGTGCCCTCAATATCCCCTCCATAGCCTTCAATGTCCCCTATGGAGCCCTCAATGTCCCCTCTGGTTCCCCAAATGTCCCCTCCGTAGCCCCCAATGTCCCCTCATGGCCTCCAAATTACCCTTCATAGCCCTCAATGTCCCCTCTGGAGCCCTCAATGTCCCCTCCATAGCCCTCAATGTCCCCTCCACAGCCCCCAGTGTCCCCTCTTGAGCCCCTAATGTTCCCTCCATAGCCCTCAATGTCTCCTCTGGAGCCCTCAATGTCCCCTCCATAGACCTCGATGTCCCCTATGGAGGCTCGAATGTCCCCTTTGTAGGCCCCAAAGTACCTTCCATAGCCCACAATGTCCCCTCCATAGCCCTCAATGTCCCTTAAGGAGCCCCCAATGTCCCCTCCATAGCCATCAATATCCCCTCTGGAGCCCTCAATGTCCCCTGCAAAGCCCTCAATATCCCCTATGGAGCCTCCAATGTCCCCACTGTAGCCCCGAGACGCGACCAGAACTTCACAGAGACACGTGGTTCAAAGCGGCCCGGGGTGTTACCATGGAAACGAGAGACGCAGCGGCCCGGAAGTTATCATGGAGACGCGGGACAGAGAAGCACAGAAATTACCATAGACACGAAGGATAGAGCGGCCCGGAGCTTACCATAGAGACGCGGGCCAGAGCGGCCCGCAAAAATACAATAGAGACGCAGGCCAGAGCGTCCCGGAATTTAGCATAGAGATGCTGGCCAGAGCGTCCCGGAAGTTACCATCGAGATGCAGGCTGGAGAAGCCCCAAAGTTACCATGGATACGCTGTCAAGAGCGGCGTCTTTTTTTTATATTAAAAAAACAAAACTAAACAAAACTAATACTCTTTAAAATCCTTTCACTAAACACATAAAAGATCCTACAAAAATCTCTATTAATATAAAGTTATGAGATTAATATTTTAAAATATTACAATAGCCGAGCAGCCATCTTGAGAGGGATGTCACATGACTTCCGCCCTCACTCGCCGCCATCTTGGTTGTGTCTGAAGCCACTTCCGGTTGAGACGCCATCTTTTTTGTGGCACTCTTAAGGCCCCCTCCGGCTTCAAACAGAGACGCCTGACTAAATCTACTGCTTGAACCAGGCCGCGGCATAGCTGAGCCCACAGACCCTGCCCACACACCTGGAAACGCCATGGAGAATTTAATCTGTGAAGCAGTCTGGTCGGGGTTGCGCACAGGCAGTCAGTTAGACGCCTTCGGGGTCTTTGATTTTTCCCGCCCTTTTTTCCACTCGCCGCCATCTTGGTTGTGGCTGAAGCCAGTTCTGGTCGATCCGCCATCTTTTTTGTGGCACCCTTATGGTCCCCCCGGCTCCACACAGAAGTGCCTGACTAAATCGACTGTCGGAACCCCTCGGGGGCACTGTCGAGCCTCCAGCTCGTACCCGCGCACCTGGAAACACCCCAGAAAAATCACTCTCGGCCGGCGCCGTGGTCGTGTTTTTGCGCAGGCAGCTGGCTAGATGCCACCAGGGTCCTTGCTTTTTTCCCGCCCTTTTTGCCGCCATCTTGGAAACGTCAAGCAGTGCCGGCAAGCTCACAGTCCGGGGCTGCCACGCGCATCGGGCTGGGCTCGGGAGAGTGCTCCAGTACCGCGCTCTGTCCACACGGTGGCAGCACTGCCCTTAAGCTCAGCCAGGGGCTGTCACACGCGTTGGGGACGGGCGCGGGAGCGCTGCAGTACCGCGCTTTGTCCACACGGTGGCAGCACTGCACCCGAGCTCAGCCCTGGGTCGGGGACAGGCAGAGAGCGGAGGCCAAAAAGGCGTCCAAAAATCCCCTTCCAAACATTCTCTAAATTAAATGCCACAACAGTCTCCCAGCCACAACTACGAGAACCCTGTCACCAATGAAATTGAAATCAAAAAAGTCTTTAAGTTATATTTCCAAATTTTTAATCTTTTTTTTATTTTTATATTGCTATTTATAACTTATCTTTTATATTCCTATCTATATTATATCTCATATAATATATGCAACATGTAATATGATATATTGTCTTTATATTATTGATATTTTTTGTTTTATATTTCTATTTTTATTATTTATATTGTTCTATTTCTGTATTTTTTTTTAAATTCGTGTTCATGTTTTAACCAATTTTTTAAATATGAATTCATTAACCTAACACAGCAGAAGGACAATTAATTACAATTAAATTAGCCTGGTTTTCCAAGGGTAAAGATTTCATTTTTATTAAAATAATATTGGCATATTTTCTCTTTTTGTGGTTTTTTCGGGAGGTGGGCTGTTTTTCGGGGGGTTTGTTTTGTGGTGTTTTTGTTTGCTTTGGTTTGGATTTCTCTGTTAGTAAACCATGAGGTTCTGAGAGTTACAACATAAAATGCCTACTTGTTTTTATTGCTGTCTCTGAAATACACCTCGACACCAAGTTACTGCTGGTGATGCTGTACATGGGTAGAATGAGACCTGTTGTTGGGGGTTCCAAAGAAAAACATGGCACCGCCCGCGTTCAGGATTTTTAATGGAGCAGAAAACGCAGAGGTTTTGCTGACTGCACTCTCAACCCGATCCAGACGTCCAGTGGCCATGGGTGTCGTTCTTCAGCTCCTTTCTTGCCAACAGCCAAACTTCCAGACACTCCGGGCATAAAGGAGTAATGGGGAAAAAAAGTAAAGGAACAAAGGAATCATGAAAAAAATAAAATAAAAATATATAACAAAAAAGAGAAATAAAATTAAAATTTAAAAATTAATTTGAAAGTAAAATTTTAGTATAAAATTTCACAATTAAATTTTTTTAGTAAAACTATAAAAAGAAAAATAAGATAGAAAAGAAAAACAATAAAAAACTAAAAGCAAATAAAAAACCAAATAATATAAAAAAAATTTAAAGAAATAAAAAACAAGAAAGTACAAAAGGAATTAAAAAAAAAAAAACAAAACAAAAAACTAAAATAAAAACAAAATTTGGGGGAATAAATTATAAAAACATTTAAAAAATACAGAACAAGAAATAAAATAACATGAAGCAATAAAACACAATAAAATCAAAATATAGCATTAAAAAAACCCCAAATCAAAAAGCAATAAATAAAAAAATAAAACAAACAATACCTAGAATAAAAGACAAAATTAAATAAATGCAGCTCTCCCCTCGTGCCACTGCCTAACACAGCTCCGGGAATATCTGGATTCTGCAGGGGCAGGGAAAGCTTACTTTGGATGAACATCCAAATGTGCCAAGCCAGGAAAGACCCACCCCATTGTGTCCAAGGAACAGCAATTAGGCCATTTAGGATTTAAGTGTTAATGGGATTTTAATGGGATAGTTAAAAATGCAGTACATATAACTTTACAGAGAGATGAATTATGGTAAATAAACACTTCGCAAGTTGGCTGGTGCTGAACAATTGGGATTTACCAACAGGAATTTGGTAAATGTCCTTGAAATGTGCCCTACGATGAGGCAAAACTCCAACTAGGATGGAAAACTGGCATTTGCAATAAATACTCCCTTACTAAAATCAAAAAGAGGAAAAACATCAAAGGAAAGGAAGGAAAAATATCTAAATCTCATCCTGCCTGGAAGACAAGCTCAGGCATTTCTAACACTGAAAACTTTGGAAACAGTTAGCAGTTTCATGGTGGAAGTTCGTGGAATGCTGACATAAAATCTTCTTCCTCTGCTCAGATTTTAAAGGGAAGTGAGAACTAAACATCTCAAGTAACTCCTATCCAACAATCTGTATTCTGTGGGAGTAACATTGCAAAGAAACTCCAGGCGTACTTGTATCTGACATCTGAAGCTCTTAGCAGAGCTGGGAAGTTTCAATAGAAGAAAAGAGCCACCACAATTGCTGGAATAACAAAATTCAACTTGGCAAACGTCAGGAACTTTATTTACAAATCCATGGAGGAGGAGGAGGAGGAGGAGGATGACACCAGGAACACACTCCAGCTGAAAGCAACGATTTATTTGGAAAAGGCGGGAAATCCAACTGACAGCCTCTGGTCATGGCCAAGCAATTCTCCAGGAGTCGGAGACAAAAGTGGGAACCTTGGACTGGGACAAGGCCTTCCACTGGCCTGGCTTCCTTGGCTCTCTCCTTTTTTGCCAACTACCTGAAGAGGAAAAAAAACCAGGAATACAGTTCCAAACCTGGGCAGGACATCCTTGGCTCAAGCAGACTGAAGCGCAACTCCCAGGGAGCGAGGCCAGGCTGTGCGCCGGGGAGCTCTGGGAATCTGGGATTGCCCATGGCATTCAAGGGCTGGAAAAGCACAGCCAGCTGCCGGCTTTAGTGCCGGGACACAGCAAGGCCTGGCCCCAGGGGCAGCAGTTGGAGCTGGGCCTGCAGGAGAACGCCCCAAACCCAGTTTAAACATCCAGCAGGACACCCAGCACGCTCCAGGATGAAGTCAGGTGGGAGAAACCCCCCGGATGCTCCACGTTCCTCGCCGCTGGCAGCTTTGCCAGGGCCTCCCTCAAAATTCCTACCTCACCGTGCAGCTCCTACAAAACAGGAGAGCCTATGGAAACCATCCAGAAATGCACGGATCTCCAGTTCTTAAGAGCCAAAGCGGCAGCAAAAGGTGTCCCAACTGTCCTGCAAACCAGCAGGTCTGAGGAGATGCAGGGCTCTGTTCCACAGGGGACACAAGTGCCCCTCAGCCAGCCAAGATTCTCTCGGGCTCTTCCCTCTGCTCCCTGCGGACACGAGCAGCAGTTTTTCCCTAGGGTTCCCCTTTCCATCAAGGCAATGACTTCTGTTCTTCTCCGACTCCATGTTCAGGAAGGAAAAAAGGAATATTAGCATTACACAGACTGTCCAGAAGGGTGTGACTGAGGCAGGATCAGCTCCCAGTCCACTGCTGCTTCTGGATTTCTGGGCAGTTCCTTCCCATCCTGCCCTTCCCAGCACCATTCCCTGGGTGCCATATCCAAAGACACCTTCTCCATGCAGCTTAAAAAGCCACAGAAACCCAAAGAAAGAAGATCAAAAATCAATTCACATGTTTCTAGTCTGGGGAGAATGAGGGAGGTCTAAAATCTGTATTTATTTTAGAACAGTAGAGCCAATTTTAAGGACCTTGAGTATCAGTGAAGGGCAGCAAAAGCTGATAAACTCCTTTATTAAGTTAGTAGGAGCAGAAAAACAAAGTTTTAAGATCAAGTTTTGCTGCTAAAAATTAAGGAGGTGCCATGTTGGTGTTAGTGCTTTTAACCTTCTGACATTAGAGGGTATTTGTACCATAAATGCCTGAAGTGTCCTAAAATGATATTATGATATCCTCTATCATTCTCCCCGAAATTATCTATCTCTCAACCATATTATCAAACACAAACAAACAAACAAAATCATTCATGTTCCTGCAAACATCTGAATGCCACACAGGAGAACGTGCATTTTCATTTTGAAGTAATTTTATTTTACATTTCTCCAGAGTTCCAAGCAGAGCGTCTGTATTACTGAAGGAAAACAATACAGATCAGAGAAGCTTATCAATCAGCAGTACGACGTCCCTTTCACACAGTGGGTGCACCTGTCCTCTGGATCTCCCCTACAGTCCTGGCAGTCCATCTTTGCCCTGACAGAGAAAACTGCATGGTTTAAAGGGTGCTGAGATAAAGAAGGATACATTAGGAGGGCCATGGATATAAAATAAATGAAAAGCATCTGTAAGAGTTTCTTTCCGTCTACAAAATAACTTTTCTTTTGGGGTTGATTTTCATTTTTTTAAATTGACAGTCTGTACACAGATAAACCTTTCACCAGAAATCATTTAAAAATGCTGGTGTCACAAGGAAAAAGGAGCCACTAAACAACCCATCCTGCAAACTCATAAGCCTCTCCTCGGCTGCGGGTGTCTATCTTTGGGACCAGCCCTGCCCCGGGAGTGACACTGCTGCTGATGAGTTCAGGGCCCCCAGAGCACGGAAGAACAGATCACCACTTTGCCAGCTAAACCAGTGCACCGAGCGCCCCATCCAGTCCTTTCCTGAACAGCTCCACTGAGGGTGACTCCACCACTTCCCTGGGCAGCCCTTACCACTGCCTGACCATCCTTTCCATGAAAAAATTCTTCCTAATGTCCAGCCTGAACCTCCCCCGGTGCAGCTTGAGGCTATGACCTCTCGTCCTGTTGCTTGGTACCTGGGGAAGAGGCCACTCCACAATCTGGTTACAGTGTCCTTGCAGGGAGACAACCCGCAGATTATTTGCAAGTATGTTCTAGAACACGTGGAGAACAAGTCATTCGGGCACTGCACTGAGCGTGATATTTTCATACCCCTGGCCGGCTGAGTTTCCATAGCACAAGTCAGTGATGCACTCAGTAGTCCTGTTTGCAGCTCTTCTGCCCAGGGCTGCCAGGCTCCAAAGAGCTGAATTACAGAGTACATGTCAGTGGAACTCGCACACAAGGTGAGTAACCTTGTACCAAGGAGATGCATGGTCAGGTAGGGTCATCTATAGCTTTTAGGATGTCAGATTTGTTTTGCCACCTTGCTGTACTACTCTAAAACCTAAGGCAAGAAACTTTGTTTTAAAATGAAGACTATTGCATTTCTAGTGTTCCCCCGCCATTAGTCACCATTAGAACAGAGATAGGAATTACCAGCTTGTGCTGCTTCCAAAATCTTGTACAAAAATAGATCACTATGTCCTTTGCGCAGTCTCAAAAATCTCCAGACTCTTCTTTCACCTCTCGCTTCCAACAGGTACGGTCAGGTCCCATTCCTGGCCTTGTGTTTCGGTCAAAACCACAGACAAATTAAGTTTGTATTCACTTTCCTTGGAATGGCTACTTGGAATCCATTCTGTTCCCATTCTCATTGATTGCATTTCTTTACATTTCCTTTTTTTTTTGTCCAAAGGAAATGCATTGGCAGTGCAAACACAAAGTAGGTACAATGAGACTCCTGCCCACTTCCCCTCCCCAACGAGCAGGGGAGTGGCAGCACTCAGCACCCAGGCTTATTGCCAAATCACCCCAGCATTGCCAAAAGGCCTCCCAAGGCATTACTTGCATGCACAGGACTCCACTGTCATGTTGGGGTACACCTTCAGCACCACGTTTTTGTTTTCATCAAAGAATAAGATACTAAGAGAAGACATCTTGTCAGGCCCACAGCAAGGCTCGGGAATGCCAGGGACGACTCCAACAGCTCTCACACTGCTCTGGATGGTGGCGTGGTTGGATGGCTTCATGGCCTGAAAGAGAAAGACGTGGTAGTTACCACACCCACGCTGCCATGGATTTACGTACTCTACAATGACATTGCTTTGTTGAAGGGCCCTGTCGAGACCCCTCAGCTGAAACATCTGTAGCCAGTGGCACTGCTGAGGAACTGAGCCTCCAAGACAGCTGTACCTCATACTAAAGTAACATTTTCCTCCAGAGAAGAAGCTTCAAAGGTTTCCTAAAAAGCTAAAACTTCAAAGTTTCCTAAATTTATGAAAAGGGACACACTTGGGTTTGCTCTAGCAGATCTGAAAGCAGATCTGCCTGGTGAAGTAATTGCTTGGTCTCAAAACCAGAAACTATTAAGGTGCTCATAGAAACAAAAAACCAACACAGAAAAGAAAACCAAGTTTTACTCCGAACCCTAAAATGCTTCCCTGTATAAGAGATAGGTGAGCATGAAAAATGCATAAGACAAAGCTTTTAGCCAGGGACTTTTGGCTCGGTTTTTAGAGTTGTTCTTACACACACTCTGGGAATCAAAACAGTTCAGTGTGTACCCCAACACATGTCGCTGGGAACTACACAGAACAAGGTCATTTTGGCCAAATGTTCAAGTTGCAGTTTTGCTGCAATGACAGATGATTTGTTTCCAGGGAAAAAAGTCAGTCTCAAGGGTTAGATATGGACCTGGAAAAAGCACAGGAATAACTGAGAATTCCAGCTCTTAGTATCATTTGCACAGCACGTTAGTACATGAAGTTCAAAGTCTGCATCTAAGCTGATGGCTTTAGAGGGGACATTGGGGGCTATGGAGGGGACATTGGGGGCTCCATAGGGGACACTGGGGGCTCCATTAGGGACAACGGGGGCTCCAGAGGGGACATAGAGGGCTATGGAGGGGACATTGGGGGCTCCTTAGGAGACATTGGGGGCTCCAGAGGGGACATTGGGGGCTCCATAGGGGACATTGAGGACTTTGGAAAAGACATTGGGAGCTCCATAGGGGACATTGGGGGCTATGGAGGGGACATTGGGGGCTCCAGAGGGGACATTGAGGGCTATGGAATGGACATTGGAGGCTACAGAGGGGACATTGGAGGCTCCATAGGGGACATTGAGGGCTATGGAGGGGACATGGTGGGCTATGGGGCGGACATTGGGGGCTCCAGAGGGGACACTGGGGGCTATGGGGGGGACATTGAGGGCTATGGAGGGGTTATTGGGGTCTATGGAGGGGACATTGGGGGCTCCAGAGGGGACATTGGGGGTTATGGAGGGGACACTAAGGGCTCTGGAGGGGACACTGGGGTCTATGGAGGGGACATTGGAACCTCCATAGGGGACATTGAGGCGTCCATACGGGACATTGAGGGCTATGGAGGACACATTGGGGACTATGGAGTTGACACTGGGGGTTACAGAGGGGACATTTAGGGCTCCAGAGGGGACATTGAGGGCTATGGAATCACACTAGCGCCTCCAGAGGGGACATTGAGGGCTAGGGAGAGGACATAGGGAGCTATGGAGGGGACATTGGGGGCTCCATAGGGGACATTGAGGGCTCCATACGGGACATTGAGGGCTATGGAGGGTACTTTGGGGGCTACAAAGGGGACATTGGGGGCTCCATAGGGCACATTGAGGGCTATGGAGGGGACACTGAGGGTTTTGGAGGAGACATTGGGGGCTATGGAGGGGACATTGGGGGCTCCTGAGGGGACATTAGGGGCTATGGAGGGGACACTGCAGGCTATGGAGTGGTCATTGGGGGCTAAGGAGGTGACACTGGGGGCTACAGAGGGGTCATTGAGGGCTATGGAGGGGACATTGGCTGCTCGTGAGGGGACATTGGGGGCTAGAGAGGGGACATTTGGGGCTCCATAGGGGACATTGAGGGCTCCAGAGAGGACATTGAGGGCTACAGATGGGATATTTGGGGCTCTATATGGGACATTAAGGGCTATGGAGGTGACACTGGGGGCTACAGAGGGGACATTGAGGGCTCCAGAGGGGACATTGATGGCTATGGAGGGGACATTGGGGGCTCCAGCGGGGACATTGGGGGCTATGGAGGGTACGTTGGGGGCTACAAAGGGGACATTGGGAGCTACATAGGGGACATTGGGGGCTCCTTAGGGGACATGGAGGGCTATGGAGGCGACATTGAGGGCTCTGGAAGGTACTTTGGGGGCTACAAAGGGGACATTCGGGCCTCCATAAGGGACATTGAGATCTATGGAGGGGGCATTGGGGGCTCCAGAGGGGACACTGGGGGCTATGGGGGGGACATTGAGGGCTATGGAGGGGTTATTGGGGTCTATGGAGGGGACATTGGGGGCTCCAGAGGGGACATTGGGGGTTATGGAGGGGACACTAAGGGCTCTGGAGGGGACACTGGGGTCTATGGAGGGGACATTGGAACCTCCATAGGGGACATTGAGGCGTCCATACGGGACATTGAGGGCTATGGAGGACACATTGGGGACTATGGAGTTGACACTGGGGGTTACAGAGGGGACATTGAGGGCTATGGAATCACACTAGCGCCTCCAGAGGGGACATTGAGGGCTAGGGTGAGGACATAGGGAGCTATGTAGGGGACATTGGGGGCTCCATAGGGGACATTGAGGGCTCCATACGGGACATTGAGGGCTATGGAGGGTACTTTGGGGGCTACAAAGGGGACATTGGGGGCTCCATAGGGCACATTGAGGGCTATGGAGGGGACACTGAGGGTTTTGGAGGAGACATTGGGGGCTATGGAGGGGACATTGGGGGCTCCTGAGGGGACATTAGGGGCTATGGAGGGGACACTGCAGGCTATGGAGTGGTCATTGGGGGCTAAGGAGGTGACACTGGGGGCTACAGAGGGGTCATTGAGGGCTATGGAGGGGACATTGGGTGCTCGTGAGGGGACATTGGGGGCTAGAGAGGGGACATTTGGGGCTCCATAGGCTACATTGAGGGCTCCAGAGAGGACATTGAGGGCTACAGATGGGATATTTGGGGCTCTATAGGGGACATTAAGGGCTATGGAGGTGACACTGGGGGCTACAGAGGGGACATTGAGGGCTCCAGAGGGGATATTGATGGCTATGGAGGGGACATTGGGGGCTCCAGCGGGGACATTGGGGGCTATGGAGGGTACGTTGGGGGCTACAAAGAGGACATTGGGAGCTACATAGGGGACATTGGGGGCTCCTTAGGGGACATTGAGGGCTATGGAGGCGACATTGAGGGCTCTGGAAGGTACTTTGGGGGCTACAAAGGGGACATTCGGGCCTCCATAAGGGACATTGAGGTCTATGGAGGGGACATTGAGGGCTCCAGAGGGGACATTGGGGGCTCAAGAGGGGACACTGGGGGCTATGGAGGGTACTTTGGGGGCCATGAGGGGACATTGGGGGCTATGGAGGGTACGTTGGGGGCTACAAAGGGGACATTGGGCGCTACATAGGGGACATTGGGGGCTCCTTAGGGGACATTGAGGGCTATGGAGGGGACATTGAGGTGCCTGGAAGGTACTTTGGGGGCTACAAAGGGGACATTCGGGCCTCCATAAAGGACATTGAGGTCTATGGAGGGGACATTGAGGGCTCCAGAGGGGACATTGAGGGATCCAGAGGGGACATTGATGGCTCCATAGGGGACATTGAAGGCCATGGAGGGGACATTGAGGGCTCCAGAGGGGACATTGAGGGCTATGGAGGGGACATTGAGGGCTCCAGAGAGGCCATTGGGCGCTATGGAGGGGATATTGGGGGCTATGGAGGGGACATTGGGGGCTCCAGAGGCAACATTGGGATCTATGGAGGGGACATTGGGGGCTCCATAGAGGGCATTGGGGGCTGCAGACGGGTCATTGAGGGCTATGGAGGGGACATTGGGGGCACCATAGGGGACATTGAGGGCTCTAGAGGGGACATTGGGGGCTATGGAGGGGACATTGGGGGCTCCATAGGGGACATTGAGGCCTATGGAGGGGACATTGAGGGCTATGGAGGAGACATTGAGGGCTCTGGAAGGTACTTTGGGGGCTACAAAGGGGACATTCGGGCCTCCATAAGGGACATTGAGGTCTATGGAGGGGACATTGAGGGCTCCAGAGGGGACATTGGGGGCTCAAGAGGGGACACTGGGGGCTATGGAGGGTACTTTGGGGGCCATGAGGGGACATTGGGGGCTATGGAGGGTACGTTGGGGGCTACAAAGGGGACATTGGGCGCTACATAGGGGACATTGGGGGCTCCTTAGGGGACATTGAGGGCTATGGAGGGGACATTGAGGTGCCTGGAAGGTACTTTGGGGGCTACAAAGGGGACATTCGGGCCTCCATAAAGGACATTGAGGTCTATGGAGGGGACATTGAGGGCTCCAGAGGGGACATTGGGGGATCCAGAGGGGACATTGATGGCTCCATAGGGGACATTGAAGGCCATGGAGGGGACATTGAGGGCTCCAGAGGGGACATTGAGGGCTATGGAGGGGACATTGAGGGCTCCAGAGAGGCCATTGGGCGCTATGGAGGGGATATTGGGGGCTATGGAGGGGACATTGGGGGCTCCAGAGGCAACATTGGGATCTATGGAGGGGACATTGGGGGCTCCATAGAGGGCATTGAGGGCTGCAGACGGGTCATTGAGGGCTATGGAGGGGACATTGGGGGCACCATAGGGGACATTGAGGGCTCTAGAGGGGACATTGGGGGCTATGGAGGGGACATTGGGGGCTCCATAGGGGACATTGAGGCCTATGGAGGGGACATTGAGGGCTATGGAGGAGACATTGGGGGCTATGGAGGGGACATTGGGGGCTCCTGAGGGTACATTAGGGGCTATGGAGGGGACACTGCAGGCTATGGAGTGGTCATTGGGGGCTAAGGAGGTGACACTGGGGGCTACAGAGGGGACATTGAGGGGTATGGAGGGGACATTGGGTGCTCGTGAGGGGACATTGGGGGCTAGAGACGGGACATTGGTGGCTCCATAGGGGACATTGGGGGCTCCAGAAGGGACATTGAGAGCTACAGACGGGACATTTGGGGCTCTGTAGGGGACATTAAGGGCTATGGAGGTGACACTGGGGGCTACAGTGGGGACATTGGAGGCTCCATAGGGGATATTGAGGGCTTTGCAGGGGACATTGAGGGCTCCAGAGGGGATATTGATGGCTATGGAGGGGACATTGGGGGCTCCTTAAGGGACATTGAGGGCTATGGAGGGGACATTGAGGGCTATGGAAGGTACTTTGGGGCCTACAAAGGGGACATTCGAGCCTCCATAGGGGACATCGAGGTCTATGGAGGGGACATTGAGGGCTCCAGAGGAGACATTGAGGGCTATGGAGGGGACATTGAGGGCTCCAGAGGGGACATTGAGGGCTATGAAGGGTAATTTGGAGGCCATGAGGGGACATTGGGGGCTACGGAGGGGACATTTGGGGAACCAGAGGGGACATTGAGGGCTCCATAGGGGACATTGAAGGCTATGGAGGGGATATTGAGGGCACCAGAGGGGATGTTGACGGCTATGGAGGGGACATTGGGGGCTCAAGAGGGGATATTTGGGATCCATAGGGGACATTGAAGGCTATGGAGGGGACATTGAAGGCTCCAGAGGGGCCATTGAGAGCAATGGAGGGGATATTGGGGGCTCAGTAGGGGACATTTAGGGCGATGGAGGCGACATTGAGGGCTATGTAGGGGACATTGGGGGCTACGGAGAGGACATTGGGGGATCCAGAGGGGACATTGAGGGCTCCATACGGGACATTGAGGGCTATGGAGGGTACTTTGGGGGCTACAAAGGGGACATTGGGGGCTCCATAGGGCACATTGAGGGCTATGGAGGGGACACTGAGGGTTTTGGAGGAGACATTGGGGGCTATGGAGGGGACATTGGGGGCTCCTGAGGGGACATTAGGGGCTATGGAGGGGACACTGCAGGCTATGGAGTGGTCATTGGGGGCTAAGGAGGTGACACTGGGGGCTACAGAGGGGTCATTGAGGGCTATGGAGGGGACATTGGGTGCTCGTGAGGGGACATTGGGGGCTAGAGAGGGGACATTTGGGGCTCCATAGGGGACATTGAGGGCTCCAGAGAGGACATTGAGGGCTACAGATGGGATATTTGGGGCTCTATAGGGGACATTAAGGGCTATGGAGGTGACACTGGGGGCTACAGAGGGGACATTGAGGGCTCCAGAGGGGACATTGATGGCTATGGAGGGGACATTGGGGGCTCCAGCGGGGACATTGGGGGCTATGGAGGGTACGTTGGGGGCTACAAAGGGGACATTGGGAGCTACATAGGGGACATTGGGGGCTCCTTAGGGGACATGGAGGGCTATGGAGGCGACATTGAGGGCTCTGGAAGGTACTTTGGGGCCTACAAAGGGGACATTCGGGCCTCCATAAGGGACATTGAGGTCTATGGAGGGGACATTGGGGGCTCCAGAGGGGACACTGGGGGCTATGGGGGGGACATTGAGGGCTATGGAGGGGTTATTGGGGTCTATGGAGGGGACATTGGGGGCTCCAGAGGGGACATTGGGGGTTATGGAGGGGACACTAAGGGCTCTGGAGGGGACACTGGGGTCTATGGAGGGGACATTGGAACGTCCATAGGGGACATTGAGGCGTCCATACGGGACATTGAGGGCTATGGAGGACACATTGGGGACTATGGAGTTGACACTGGGGGTTACAGAGGGGACATTGAGGGCTCCAGAGGGGACATTGAGGGCTATGGAATCACACTAGCGCCTCCAGAGGGGACATTGAGGGCTAGGGAGAGGACATAGGGAGCTATGTAGGGGACATTGGGGGCTCCATAGGGGACATTGAGGGCTCCATACGGGACATTGAGGGCTATGGAGGGTACTTTGGGGGCTACAAAGGGGACATTGGGGGCTCCATAGGGCACATTGAGGGCTATGGAGGGGACACTGAGGGTTTTGGAGGAGACATTGGGGGCTATGGAGGGGACATTGGGGGCTCCTGAGGGGACATTAGGGGCTATGGAGGGGACACTGCAGGCTATGGAGTGGTCATTGGGGGCTAAGGAGGTGACACTGGGGGCTACAGAGGGGTCATTGAGGGCTATGGAGGGGACATTGGGTGCTCGTGAGGGGACATTGGGGGCTAGAGAGGGGACATTTGGGGCTCCATAGGGGACATTGAGGGCTCCAGAGAGGACATTGAGGGCTACAGATGGGATATTTGGGGCTCTATAGGGGACATTAAGGGCTATGGAGGTGACACTGGGGGCTACAGAGGGGACATTGAGGGCTCCAGAGGGGACATTGATGGCTATGGAGGGGACATTGGGGGCTCCAGCGGGGACATTGGGGGCTATGGAGGGTACGTTGGGGGCTACAAAGGGGACATTGGGAGCTACATAGGGGACATTGGGGGCTCCTTATGGGACATGGAGGGCTATGGAGGCGACATTGAGGGCTCTGGAAGGTACTTTGGGGGCTACAAAGGGGACATTCGGGCCTCCATAAGGGACATTGAGATCTATGGAGGGGACATTGGGGGCTCCAGAGGGGACACTGGGGGCTATGGGGGGGACATTGAGGGCTATGGAGGGGTTATTGGGGTCTAGGGAGGGGACATTGGGGGCTCCAGAGGGGACATTGGGAGTTATGGAGGGGACACTAAGGGCTCTGGAGGGGACACTGGGGTCTATGGAGGGGACATTGGAACGTCCATAGGGGACATTGAGGCGTCCATACGGGACATTGAGGGCTGTGGAGGACACATTGGGGACTATGGAGTTGACACTGGGGGTTACAGAGGGGACATTGAGGGCTCCAGAGGGGACATTGAGGGCTATGGAATCACACTAGCGCCTCCAGAGGGGACATTGAGGGCTAGGGAGAGGACATAGGGAGCTATGTAGGGGACATTGGGGGCTCCATAGGGGACATTGAGGGCTCCATACGGGACATTGAGGGCTATGGAGGGTACTTTGGGGGCTACAAAGGGGACATTGGGGGCTCCATAGGGCACATTGAGGGCTATGGAGGGGACACTGAGGGTTTTGGAGGAGACATTGGGGGCTATGGAGGGGACATTGGGGGCTCCTGAGGGGACATTAGGGGCTATGGAGGGGACACTGCAGGCTATGGAGTGGTCATTGGGGGCTAAGGAGGTGACACTGGGGGCTACAGAGGGGTCATTGAGGGCTATGGAGGGGACATTGGGTGCTCGTGAGGGGACATTGGGGGCTAGAGAGGGGACATTTGGGGCTCCATAGGGGACATTGAGGGCTCCAGAGAGGACATTGAGGGCTACAGATGGGATATTTGGGGCTCTATAGGGGACATTAAGGGCTATGGAGGTGACACTGGGGGCTACAGAGGGGACATTGAGGGCTCCAGAGGGGACATTGATGGCTATGGAGGGGACATTGGGGGCTCCAGCGGGGACATTGGGGGCTATGGAGGGTACGTTGGGGGCTACAAAGGGGACATTGGGAGCTACATAGGGGACATTGGGGGCTCCTTAGGGGACATTGAGGGCTATGGAGGCGACATTGAGGGCTCTGGAAGGTACTTTGGGGGCTACAAAGGGGACATTCGGGCCTCCATAAGGGACATTGAGGTCTATGGAGGGGACATTGAGGGCTCCAGAGGGGACATTGGGGGCTCAAGAGGGGACACTGGGGGCTATGGAGGGTACTTTGGGGGCCATGAGGGGACATTGGGGGCTATGGAGGGTACGTTGGGGGCTACAAAGGGGACATTGGGCGCTACATAGGGGACATTGGGGGCTCCTTAGGGGACATTGAGGGCTATGGAGGGGACATTGAGGTGCCTGGAAGGTACTTTGGGGGCTACAAAGGGGACATTCGGGCCTCCATAAAGGACATTGAGGTCTATGGAGGGGACATTGAGGGCTCCAGAGGGGACATTGAGGGATCCAGAGGGGACATTGATGGCTCCATAGGGGACATTGAAGGCCATGGAGGGGACATTGAGGGCTCCAGAGGGGACATTGAGGGCTATGGAGGGGACATTGAGGGCTCCAGAGAGGCCATTGGGCGCTATGGAGGGGATATTGGGGGCTATGGAGGGGACATTGGGGGCTCCAGAGGCAACATTGGGATCTATGGAGGGGACATTGGGGGCTCCATAGAGGGCATTGAGGGCTGCAGACGGGTCATTGAGGGCTATGGAGGGGACATTGGGGGCACCATAGGGGACATTGAGGGCTCTAGAGGGGACATTGGGGGCTATGGAGGGGACATTGGGGGCTCCATAGGGGACATTGAGGCCTATGGAGGGGACATTGAGGGCTATGGAGGAGACATTGGGGGCTATGGAGGGGACATTGGGGGCTCCTGAGGGGACATTAGGGGCTATGGAGGGGACACTGCAGGCTATGGAGTGGTCATTGGGGGCTAAGGAGGTGACACTGGGGGCTACAGAGGGGACATTGAGGGGTATGGAGGGGACATTGGGTGCTCGTGAGGGGACATTGGGGGCTAGAGACGGGACATTGGTGGCTCCATAGGGGACATTGGGGGCTCCAGAAGGGACATTGAGAGCTACAGACGGGACATTTGGGGCTCTGTAGGGGACATTAAGGGCTATGGAGGTGACACTGGGGGCTACAGTGGGGACATTGGAGGCTCCATAGGGGATATTGAGGGCTTTGCAGGGGACATTGAGGGCTCCAGAGGGGATATTGATGGCTATGGAGGGGACATTGGGGGCTCCTTAAGGGACATTGAGGGCTATGGAGGGGACATTGAGGGCTATGGAAGGTACTTTGGGGCCTACAAAGGGGACATTCGAGCCTCCATAGGGGACATCGAGGTCTATGGAGGGGACATTGAGGGCTCCAGAGGAGACATTGAGGGCTATGGAGGGGACATTGAGGGCTCCAGAGGGGACATTGAGGGCTATGAAGGGTAATTTGGAGGCCATGAGGGGACATTGGGGGCTACGGAGGGGACATTTGGGGAACCAGAGGGGACATTGAGGGCTCCATAGGGGACATTGAAGGCTATGGAGGGGATATTGAGGGCACCAGAGGGGATGTTGACGGCTATGGAGGGGACATTGGGGGCTCAAGAGGGGATATTTTGGATCCATAAGGGACATTGAAGGCTATGGAGGGGACATTGAAGGCTCCAGAGGGGCCATTGAGAGCAATGGAGGGGATATTGGGGGCTCAGTAGGGGACATTTAGGGCGATGGAGGCGACATTGAGGGCTATGTAGGGGACATTGGGGGCTACGGAGAAGACATTGGGGGATCCAGAGGGGACATTGAGGGCTAGGGAGAAGACATAGGGGGCTATGGAGGGGACATTGGGGGCTCCATAGTGGACATTGGGGGCTCCAGAGGGGACATTGAGGGCTATGGAGGGGACATTGTGGGCTACGGAGGGGACATTGGGGGCTCCAGAGGGGATGTTGGGGGCTTTGGAGAGGACACTGAGGGCTTTGAAGAGGTCATTGAGAACTATGGAGCGGACATTGAGGGCTGTGGAGGGGACATTGGGGGATCCTGAGGGGACATTGGGTTCTCAAGAAGGGACATTGGGGGCTCCATAGGGGACATATAGGTCTCCAGAGGGGACATTGAGGGCTATTAAGGGGACCTTGGGTGCTCAGGAGGGGACATTGGGGGCTCCATAGTGGAAATTGCGTGCTCTAGAGGGGACATTGAGGGCTCCAGAGGGAACATTGGGGGCTCCATAGGGGACATTGAGAGCTATGGAGGTGACACAGGGGGCTACAGAGGGGATATTGAGGGCTATGGAGGGGACATTGGGTGCTCAAGAGGGGATATTGGGGGCTCCAGAGTGGACATTGAGGGCTCCGTAGGGTACAATGAGGGCTCCAGATGGGACATTGAAGGCTCCAGAGGGGACATTGGGGACACACGAGGGGACATTGGGGGCTCCATAGGGGACATTGAGGACTAGGGAGGAGACATTGGGGGCTATGGAGGGGACATGGGGGGCTCCAGAGGGGACATTGGGGGCTCCATAGGGGACATTGAGGACTAGGGAGGGGACATTGGGTGCTCAGGAGGGGACATTGGGGGCTCCATAGTGGAAATTGCGGGCTCTAGAGGGGACATTGAGGGCTCCAGAGGGAACATTGAGGGCTATGGAATGGACATTGGAGGCTACAGAGGGGACATTGGAGGCTCCATAGGGGACATTGAGGGCTATGGAGGGGACATGGTGGGCTATGGAGCGGACATTGGGGGCTCCAGAGGGGACACTGGGGGCTATGGGGGGGACATGGAGGGCTATGGAGGGGTTATTGGGGTCTATGGAGGGGACATTGGGGGCTCCAGAGGGGACATTGGGGGTTATGGAGGGGACACTAAGGGCTCTGGAGGGGACACTTGGGTCTATGGAGGGGACATTGGAACGTCCATAGGGGACATTGAGGCGTCCATACGGGACATTGAGGGCTATGGAGGACACATTGGGGACTATGGAGTTGACACTGGGGGTTACAGAGGGGACATTGAGGGCTCCAGAGGGGACATTGAGGGCTATGGAATCACACTAGCGCCTCCAGAGGGGACATTGAGGGCTAGGGAGAGGACATAGGGAGCTATGGAGGGGACATTGGGGGCTCCATAGGGGACATTGAGGGCTCCATACGGGACATTGAGGGCTATGGAGGGTACTTTGGGGGCTACAAAGGGGACATTGGGGGCTCCATAGGGCACATTGAGGGCTATGGAGGGGACACTGAGGGTTTTGGAGGAGACATTGGGGGCTATGGAGGGGACATTGGGGGCTCCTGAGGGGACATTAGGGGCTATGGAGGGGACACTGCAGGCTATGGAGTGGTCATTGGGGGCTAAGGAGGTGACACTGGGGGCTACAGAGGGGTCATTGAGGGCTATGGAGGGGACATTGGGTGCTCGTGAGGGGACATTGGGGGCTAGAGAGGGGACATTTGGGGCTCCATAGGAGACATTGAGGGCTCCAGAGAGGACATTGAGGGCTACAGATGGGATATTTGGGGCTCTATAGGGGACATTAAGGGCTATGGAGGTGACACTGGGGGCTACAGAGGGGACATTGAGGGCTCCAGAGGGGACATTGAGGGCTATGAAGGGTAATTTGGAGGCCATGAGGGGACATTGGGGGCTACGGAGGGGACATTTGGGGAACCAGAGTGGACATTGAGGGCTCCATAGGGGACATTGAAGGCTATGGAGGGGATATTGAGGGCACCAGAGGGGATGTTGACGGCTATGGAGGGGACATTGGGGGCTCAAGAGGGGATATTTGGGATCCATAGGGGACATTGAAGGCTATGGAGGGGACATTGAAGGCTCCAGAGGGGCCATTGAGAGCAATGGAGGGGATATTGGGGGCTCAGTAAGGGACATTTAGGGCGATGGAGGCGACATTGAGGGCTCCAGAGGGAACATTGGGGGCTCCATAGGGGACATTGAGAGCTATGGAGGTGACACAGGGGGCTACAGAGGGGTCATTGAGGGCTATGGAGGGGACATTGGGTGCTCGTGATGGGACATTGGGGGCTAGAGAGGGGACATTTGGGGCTCCATAGGAGACATTGAGGGCTCCAGAGAGGACATTGAGGGCTACAGATGGGATATTTGGGGCTCTATAGGGGACATTAAGGGCTATGGAGGTGACACTGGGGGCTACAGAGGGGACATTGAGGGCTCCAGAGGGGACATTGAGGGCTATGAAGGGTAATTTGGAGGCCATGAGGGGACATTGGGGGCTACGGAGGGGACATTTGGGGAACCAGAGGGGACATTGAGGGCTCCATAGGGGACATTGAAGGCTATGGAGGGGATATTGAGGGCACCAGAGGGGATGTTGACGGCTATGGAGGGGACATTGGGGGCTCAAGAGGGGATATTTGGGATCCATAGGGGACATTGAAGGCTATGGAGGGGACATTGAAGGCTCCAGAGGGGCCATTGAGAGCAATGGAGGGGATATTGGGGGCTCAGTAGGGGACATTTAGGGCGATGGAGGCGACATTGAGGGCTATGTAGGGGACATTGGGGGCTACGGAGAGGACATTGGGGGATCCAGAGGGGACATTGAGGGCTAGGGAGAAGACATAGGGGGCTATGGAGGGGACATTGGGGGCTCCATAGTGGACATTGGGGGCTCCAGAGGGGACATTGAGGGCTATGGAGGGGACATTGTGGGCTACGGAGGGGACATTGGGGGCTCCAGAGGGGATGTTGGGGGCTTGGGAGAGGACACTGAGGGCTTTGAAGAGGTCATTGAGAACTATGGAGCGGACATTGAGGGCTGTGGAGGGGACATTGGGGGATCCTGAGGGGACATTGGGTTCTCAAGAAGGGACATTGGGGGCTCCATAGGAGACATATAGGTCTCCAGAGGGGACATTGAGGGCTATTAAGGGGACCTTGGGTGCTCAGGAGGGGACATTGGGGGCTCCATAGTGGAAATTGCGGGCTCTAGAGGGGACATTGAGGGCTCCAGAGGGAACATTGGGGGCTCCATAGGGGACATTGAGAGCTATGGAGGTGACACAGGGGGCTACAGAGGGGATATTGAGGGCTATGGAGGGGACATTGGGTGCTCAAGAGGGGATATTGGGGGCTCCAGAGTGGACATTGAGGGCTCCGTAGGGTACAATGAGGGCTCCAGATGGGACATTGAAGGCTCCAGAGGGGACATTGGGGACTCATGAGGGGACATTGGGGGCTAGGGAGGGGACATTGGGGGCTATGGAGGGGACATGGGAGGCTCCAGAGGGGACATTGGGGGCTCCAGAGGGGACATTGAGGGCTATGGAATGGACATTGGAGGCTACAGAGGGGACATTGGAGGCTCCATAGGGGACATTGAGGGCTATGGAGGGGACATGGTGGGCTATGGAGCGGACATTGGGGGCTCCAGAGGGGACACTGGGGGCTATGGGGGGGACATTAAGGGCTATGGATGGGGTTATTGGGGTCTATGGAGGGGACATTGGGGGCTCCAGAGGGGACATTGGGGGTTATGGAGGGGACACTAAGGGCTCTGGAGGGGACACTGGGGTCTATGGAGGGGACATTGGAACGTCCATAGGGGACATTGAGGCGTCCATACGGGACATTGAGGGCTATGGAGGACACATTGGGGACTATGGAGTTGACACTGGGGGTTACAGAGGGGACATTGAGGGCTCCAGAGGGGACATTGAGGGCTATGGAATCACACTAGCGCCTCCAGAGGGGACATTGAGGGCTAGGGAGAGGACATAGGGAGCTATGGAGGGGACATTGGGGGCTCCATAGGGGACATTGAGGGCTCCATACGGGACATTGAGGGCTATGGAGGGTACTTTGGGGGCTACAAAGGGGATATTGGGGGCTCCATAGGTCACATTGAGGGCTATGGAGGGGACACTGAGGGTTTTGGAGGAGACATTGGGGGCTATGGAGGGGACATTGGGGGCTCCTGAGGGGACATTGGCATCTATGGAGGGGACATTGGGGGCTCCATAGGGGACATTGAGGGCTGCAGACTGGACATTGAGGGCTATGGAGGGGACATTGGGGGCACCATAGGGGACATTAAAGGCTCTAGAGGGGACATTGAGGGCTATGGAGGGGACATTGGGGGCTCCATAGGGGACATTGAGGCTTATGGAGGGGACATTGAGGACTATGGAGGAGACATTGGGGGCTATGGAGGGGACATTGGGGGCTCCTGAGGGGACATTAGGGGCTATGGAGGGGACACTGCAGGCTATGGAGTGGTCATTGGGGGCTAAGGAGGTGACACTGGGGGCTACAGAGGGGACATTGAGGGGTATGGAGGGGACATTGGGTGCTCGTGAGGGGACATTGGGGGCAAGAGACGGGACATTGGTGGCTCCATAGGGGACATTGGGGGCTCCAGAAGGGACATTGAGAGCTACAGACAGGACATTTGGGGCTCTGTAGGGGACATTAAGGGCTATGGAGGTGACACTGGGGGCTACAGTGGGGACATTGGAGGCTCCATAGGGGATATTGAGGGCTTTGCAGGGGACATTGAGGGCTCCAGAGGGGATATTGATGGCTATGGAGGGGACATTGGGGGCTCCTTAAGGGACATTGAGGGCTATGGAGGGGACATTGAGGGCTATGGAAGGTACTTTGGGGCCTACAAAGGGGACATTCGAGCCTCCATAGGAAACATCGAGGTCTATGGAGGGGACATTGAGGGCTCCAGAGGAGACATTGAGGGCTGTGGAGGGGACATCGAGGGCTCCAGAGGGGACATTGAGGGCTATGAAGGGTAATTTGGAGGCCATGAGGGGACATTGGGGGCTACGGAGGGGACATTTGGGGAACCAGAGGGGACATTGAGGGCTCCATAGGGGACATTGAAGGCTATGGAGGGGATATTGAGGGCACCAGAGGGGATATTGACGGCTATGGAGGGGACATTGGGGGCTCAAGAGGGGATATTTGGGATCCATAGGGGACATTGAAGGCTATGGAGGGGACATTGAAGGCTCCAGAGGGGCCATTGAGAGCAATGGAGGGGATATTGGGGGCTCAGTAGGGGACATTTAGGGCGATGGAGGCGACATTGAGGGCTATGTAGGGGACATTGGGGGCTACGGAGAGGACATTGGGGGATCCAGAGGGGACATTGAGGGCTAGGGAGAAGACATAGGGGGCTATGGAGGGGACATTGGGGGCTCCATAGTGGACATTGGGGGCTCCAGAGGGAACATTGAGGGCTATGGAGGGGACATTGTGGGCTACGGAGGGGACATTGGGGGCTCCAGAGGGGATGTTGGGGGCTTTAGAGAGGACACTGAGGGCTTTGAAGAGGTCATTGAGAGCTATGGAGCGGACATTGAGGGCTGTGGAGGGGACATTTGGGGATCCTGAGGGGACATTGGGTTCTCAAGAAGGGACATTGGGGGCTCCATAGGGGACATATAGGTCTCCAGAGGGGACATTGAGGGCTATTAAGGGGACCTTGGGTGCTCAGGAGGGGACATTGGGGGCTCCATAGTGGTAATTGCGGGCTCTAGAGGGGACATTGAGGGCTCCAGAGGGAACATTGGGGGCTCCATAGGGGACATTGAGAGCTATGGAGGTGACACAGGGGGCTACAGAGGGGATATTGAGGGCTATGGAGGGGACATTGGGTGCTCAAGAGGGGATATTGGGGGCTCCAGAGTGGACATTGAGGGCTCCGTAGGGTACAATGAGGGCTCCAGATGGGACATTGAAGGCTCCAGAGGGGACATTGGGGACTCACGAGGGGACATTGGGGGCTAGGGAGGGGACATTGGGGGCTATGGAGGGGACATGGGAGGCTCCAGAGGGGACATTGGGGGCTCCAGAGGGGACATTGAGGGCTATGGAATGGACATTGGAGGCTACAGAGGGGACATTGGAGGCTCCATAGGGGACATTGAGGGCTATGGAGGGGACATGGTGGGCTATGGAGCGGACATTGGGGGCTCCAGAGGGGACACTGGGGGCTATGGGGGGGACATTGAGGGCTATGGAGGTGTTATTGGGGTCTATGGAGGGGACATTGGGGGCTCCAGAGGGGACATTGTGGGTTATGGAGGGGACACTAAGGGCTCTGGAGGGGACACTGGGGTCTATGGAGGGGACATTGGAACCTCCATAGGGGACATTGAGGCGTCCATACGGGACATTGAGGGCTATGGAGGACACATTGGGGACTATGGAGTTGACACTGGGGGTTACAGAGGGGACATTGAGGGCTCCAGAGGGGACATTAAAGGCTATGGAATCACACTAGCGCCTCCAGAGGGGACATTGAGGGCTAGGGAGAGGACATAGGGAGCTATGGAGGGGACATTGGGGGCTCCATAGGGGACATTGAGGGCTCCATACGGGACATTGAGGGCTATGGAGGGTACTTTGGGGGCTACAAAGGGGACATTGGGGGCTCCATAGGGCACATTGAGGGCTATGGAGGGGACACTGAGGGCTATGGAGGAGACATTGGGGGCTATGGAGGGGACATTGGGGGCTCCTGAGGGGACATTAGGGGCTATGGAGGGGACACTGCAGGCTATGGAGTGGTCATTGGGGGCTAAGGAGGTGACACTGGGGGCTACAGAGGGGTCATTGAGGGCTATGGAGGGGACATTGGGTGCTCGTGAGGGGACATTGGGGGCTAGAGAGGGGACATTTGGGGCTCCATAGGGGACATTGAGGGCTGCAGACGGGACATTGAGGGCTATGGAGGGGACATTGGGGGCACCATAGGGGACATTGAGGCTTATGGAGGGGACATTGAGGGCTATGGAGGAGACATTGGGGGCTATGGAGTGGACATTGGGGGCTCCTGAGGGGACATTGATGGCTATGGAGGGGACATTGGGGGCTCCAGCGGGGACATTGGGGGCTGTGGAGGGTACGTTGGGGGCTACAAAGGGGACATTGGGCGCTACATAGGGGACATTGGGGGCTCCATAGGGGACATTGAGGGCTCTAGAGGGGACATTGGGGGCTATGGAGGGGACATTGGGGGCTCCATAGGGGACATTGAGGCTTATGGAGGGGACATTGAGGGCTATGGAGGAGACATTGGGGGCTATGGAGGGGACATTGGGGGCTCCTGAGGGGACATTAGGGGCTATGGAGGGGACACTGCAGGCTATGGAGTGGTCATTGGGGGCTAAGGAGGTGACACTGGGGGCTGCAGACGGGACATTGAGGGCTATGGAGGGGACATTGGGGGCACCATAGGGGACATTGAGGGCTCTAGAGGGGACATTGGGGGCTATGGAGGGGACATTGGTGGCTCCATAGGGGACATTGGGGGCTCCAGAAGGGACATTGAGAGCTACAGACGGGACATTTGGGGCTCTGTAGGGGACATTAAGGGCTATGGAGGTGACACTGGGGGCTACAGTGGGGACATTGGAGGCTCCATAGGGGATATTGAGGGCTTTGCAGGGGACATTGAGGGCTCCAGAGGGGATATTGATGGCTATGGAGGGGACATTGGGGGCTCCTTAAGGGACATTGAGGGCTATGGAGGGGACATTGAGGGCTATGGAAGGTACTTTGGGGCCTACAAAGGGGACATTCGAGCCTCCATAGGGGACATCGAGGTCTATGGAGGGGACATTGAGGGCTCCAGAGGAGACATTGAGGGCTATGGAGGGGACATTGAGGGCTTCCGAGGGGACATTGAGGGCTATGAAGGGTAATTTGGAGGCCATGAGGGGACATTGGGGGCTACGGAGGGGACATTTGGGGAACCAGAGGGGACATTGAGGGCTCCATAGGGGACATGGAGGGGATATTGAGGGCACCAGAGGGGATGTTGACGGCTATGGAGGGGACATTGGGGGCTCAAGAGGGGATATTTGGGATCCATAGGGGACATTGAAGGCTATGGAGGGGACATTGAAGGCTCCAGAGGGGCCATTGAGAGCAATGGAGGGGATATTGGGGGCTCAGTAGGGGACATTTAGGGCGATGGAGGCGACATTGAGGGCTATGTAGGGGACATTGGGGGCTACGGAGAGGACATTGGGGGATCCAGAGGGGACATTGAGGGCTAGGGAGAAGACATAGGGGGCTATAGAGGGGACATTGGGGGCTCCATAGTGGACATTGGGGGCTCCAGAGGGGACATTGAGGGCTATGGAGGGGACATTGTGGGCTACGGAGGGGACATTGGGGGCTCCAGAGGGGATGTTGGGGGCTTTAGAGAGGACACTGAGGGCTTTGAAGAGGTCATTGAGAGCTATGGAGCGGACATTGAGGGCTGTGGAGGGGACATTTGGGGATCCTGAGGGGACATTGGGTTCTCAAGAAGGGACATTGGGGGCTCCATAGGGGACATATAGGTCTCCAGAGGGGACATTGAGGGCTATTAAGGGGACCTTGGGTGCTCAGGAGGGGACATTGGGGGCTCCATAGTGGTAATTGCGGGCTCTAGAGGGGACATTGAGGGCTCCAGAGGGAACATTGGGGGCTCCATAGGGGACATTGAGAGCTATGGAGGTGACACAGGGGGCTACAGAGGGGATATTGAGGGCTATGGAGGGGACATTGGGTGCTCAAGAGGGGATATTGGGGGCTCCAGAGTGGACATTGAGGGCTCCGTAGGGTACAATGAGGGCTCCAGATGGGACACTGAAGGCTCCAAAGGGGACATTGGGGACTCACGAGGGGACATTGGGGGCTAGGGAGGGGACATTGGGGGCTATGGAGGGGACATGGGAGGCTCCAGAGGGGACATTGGGGGCTCCAGAGGGGACATTGAGGGCTATGGAATGGACATTGGAGGCTACAGAGGGGACATTGGAGGCTCCATAGGGGACATTGAGGGCTATGGAGGGGACATGGTGGGCTATGGAGCGGACATTGGGGGCTCCAGAGGGGACACTGGGGGCTATGGGGGGGACATTGAGGGCTATGGAGGGGTTATTGGGGTCTATGGAGGAAACATTGGGGGCTCCAGAGGGGACATTGGGGGTTATGGAGGGGACACTAAGGGCTCTGGAGGGGACACTGGGGTCTATGGAGGGGACATTGGAACCTCCATAGGGGACATTGAGGCGTCCATACGGGACATTGAGGGCTATGGAGGACACATTGGGGACTATAGAGTTGACACTGGGGGTTACAGAGGGGACATTGAGGGCTCCAGAGGGGACATTGAGGGCTATGGAATCACCCTAGCGCCTCCAGAGGGGACATTGAGGGCTAGGGAGAGGACATAGGGAGCTATGGAGGGGACATTGGGGGCTCCATAGGGGACATTGAGGGCTCCATACGGGACATTGAGGGCTATGGAGGGTACTTTGGGGGCTACAAAGGGGACATTGGGGGCTCCATAGGGCACATTGAGGGCTATGGAGGGGACACTGAGGGTTTTGGAGGAGACATTGGGGGCTATGGAGGGGACATTGGGGGCTCCTGAGGGGACATTAGGGGCTATGGAGGGGACACTGCAGGCTATGGAGTGGTCATTGGGGGCTAAGGAGGTGACACTGGGGGCTACAGAGGGGTCATTGAGGGCTATGGAGGGGACATTGGGTGCTCGTGAGGGGACATTGGGGGCTAGAGAGGGGACATTTGGGGCTCCATAGGGGACATTGAGGGCTCCAGAGAGGACATTGAGGGCTACAGATGGGATATTTGGGGCTCTATATGGGACATTAAGGGCTATGGAGGTGACACTGGGGGCTACAGAGGGGACATTGAGGGCTCCAGAGGGGACATTGATGGCTATGGAGGGGACATTGGGGGCTCCAGCGGGGACATTGGGGGCTATGGAGGGTACGTTGGGGGCTACAAAGGGGACATTGGGCGCTACATAGGGGACATTGGGGGCTCCTTAGGGGACATTGAGGGCTATGGAGGGGACATTGAGGGCTCTGGAAGGTACTTTGGGGGCTACAAAGGGGACATTCGGGCCTCCATAAGGAACATTGAGGTCTATGGAGGGGACATTGAGGGCTCCAGAGGGGACATTGGGGGCTCAAGAGGGGACACTGGGGGCTATGGAGGGTACTTTGGGGGCCATGAGGGGACATTGGGGGCTACGGGGGGGACATTGGGGGATCCAGAGGGGACATTGATGGCTCCATAGGGGACATTGAAGGCCATGGAGGGGACATTGAGGGCTCCAGAGGGGACATTGAGGGCTATGGAGGGGACATTGAGGGCTCCAGAGAGGCCATTGGGCGCTATGGAGGGGATATTGGGGGCTATGAAGGGGACATTGGGGGCTCCAGAGGCAACATTGGGATCTATGGAGGGGACATTGGGGGCTCCATAGGGGACATTGAGGGCTGCAGACGGGACATTGAGGGCTATGGAGGGGACATTGGGGGCACCATAGGGGACATTGAGGGCTCTAGAGGGGACATTGGGGGCTATGGAGGGGACATTGGGGGCTCCATAGGGAACATTGAGGCCTATGGAGGGGACATTGAGGGCTATGGAGGAGACATTGGGGGCTATGGAGGGGACATTGGGGGCTCCTGAGGGGACATTAGGGGCTATGGAGGGGACACTGCAGGCTATGGAGTGGTCATTGGGGGCTAAGGAGGTGACACTGGGGACTCCAGAGGGGACATTGAGGGCTATGGAGGGGACATTGTGGGCTACGGAGGGGACATTGGGGGCTCCAGAGGGGATGTTGGGGGCTTTAGAGAGGACACTGAGGGCTTTGAAGAGGTCATTGAGAGCTATGGAGCGGACATTGACGGCTGTGGAGGGGACATTTGGGGATCCTGAGGGGACATTGGGTTCTCAAGAAGGGACATTGGGGGCTCCATAGGGGACATATAGGTCTCCAGAGGGGACATTGAGGGCTATTAAGGGGACCTTGGGTGCTCAGGAGGGGACATTGGGGGCTCCATTGTGGTAATTGCGGGCTCTAGAGGGGACATTGAGGGCTCCAGAGGGAACATTGGGGGCTCCATAGGGGACATTGAGAGCTATGGAGGTGACACAGGGGGCTACAGAGGGGATATTGAGGGCTATGGAGGGGACATTGGGTGCTCAAGAGGGGATATTGGGGGCTCCGGAGTGGACATTGAGGGCTCCGTAGGGTACAATGAGGGCTCCAGATGGGACACTGAAGGCTCCAAAGGGGACATTGGGGACTCATGAGGGGACATTGGGGGCTAGGGAGGGGACATTGGGGGCTATGGAGGGGACATGGGAGGCTCCAGAGGGGACATTGGGGGCTCCAGAGGGGACATTGAGGGCTATGGAATGGACATTGGAGGCTACAGAGGGGACATTGGAGGCTCCATAGGGGACATTGAGGGCTATGGAGGGGACATGGTGGGCTATGGAGCGGACATTGGGGGCTCCAGAGGGGACACTGGGGGCTATGGGGGGGACATTGAGGGCTATGGAGGGGTTATTGGGGTCTATGGAGGGGACATTGGGGGCTCCAGAGGGGACATTGGGGGTTATGGAGGGGACACTAAGGGCTCTGGAGGGGACACTGGGGTCTATGGAGGGGACATTGGAACCTCCATAGGGGACATTGAGGCGTCCATACGGGACATTGAGGGCTATGGAGGACACATTGGGGACTATAGAGTTGACACTGGGGGTTACAGAGGGGACATTGAGGGCTCCAGAGGGGACATTGAGGGCTATGGAATCACCCTAGCGCCTCCAGAGGGGACATTGAGGGCTAGGGAGAGGACATAGGGAGCTATGGAGGGGACATTGGGGGCTCCATAGGGGACATTGAGGGCCCCATACGGGACATTGAGGGCTATGGAGGGTACTTTGGGGGCTACAAATGGGACATTGGGGGCTCCATAGGGCACATTGAGGGCTATGGAGGGGACACTGAGGGTTTTGGAGGAGACATTGGGGGCTATGGAGGGGATATTGGGGGCTCCTGAGGGGACATTAGGGGCTATGGAGGGGACACTGCAGGCTATGGAGTGGTCATTGGGGGCTAAGGAGGTGACACTGGGGGCTACAGAGGGGTCATTGAGGGCTATGGAGGGGACATTGGGTGCTCGTGAGGGGACATTGGGGGCTAGAGAGGGGACATTTGGGGCTCCATAGGGGACATTGAGGGCTCCAGAGAGGATATTGAGGGCTACAGATGGGATATTTGGGGCTCTATAGGGGACATTAAGGGCTATGGAGGTGACACTGGGGGCTACAGAGGGGACATTGAGGGCTCCAGAGGGGACATTGATGGCTATGGAGGGGACATTGGGGGCTCCAGCGGGGACATTGGGGGCTATGGAGGGTACGTTGGGGGCTACAAAGGGGACATTGGGCGCTACATAGGGGACATTGGGGGCTCCTTAGGGGACATTGAGGGCTATGGAGGGGACATTGAGGGCTCCAGAGGGGACATTGGGGGCTCAAGAGGGGACACTGGGGGCTATGGAGGGTACTTTGGGGGCCATGAGGGGACATTGGGGGCTACGGGGGGGACATTGGGGGATCCAGAGGGGACATTGATGGCTCCATAGGGGACATTGAAGGCCATGGAGGGGACATTGAGGGCTCCAGAGGGGACATTGAGGGCTATGGAGGGGACATTGAGGGCTCCAGAGAGGCCATTGGGCGCTATGGAGGGGATATTGGGGGCTATGAAGGGGACATTGGGGGCTCCAGAGGCAACATTGGGATCTATGGAGGGGACATTGGGGGCTCCATAGGGGACATTGAGGGCTGCAGACGGGACATTGAGGGCTATGGAGGGGACATTGGGGGCACCATAGGGGACATTGAGGGCTCTAGAGGGGACATTGGGGGCTATGGAGGGGACATTGGGGGCTCCATAGGGGACATTGAGGCCTATGGAGGGGACATTGAGGGCTATGGAGGAGACATTGGGGGCTATGGAGGGGACATTGGGGGCTCCTGAGGGGACATTAGGGGCTATGGAGGGGACACTGCAGGCTATGGAGTGGTCATTGGGGGCTAAGGAGGTGACACTGGGGGCTACAGAGGGGACATTGAGGGGTATGGAGGGGACATTGGGTGCTCGTGAGGGGACATTGGGGGCTAGAGACGGGACATTGGTGGCTCCATAGGGGACATTGGGGGCTCCAGAAGGGACATTGAGAGCTACAGACGGGACATTTGGGGCTCTGTAGGGGACATTAAGGGCTATGGAGGTGACACTGGGGGCTACAGTGGGGACATTGGAGGCGCCATAGGGGATATTGAGGGCTTTGCAGGGGACATTGAGGTCTCCAGAGGGGATATTGATGGCTATGGAGGGGACATTGGGGGCTCCTTAAGGGACATTGAGGGCTATGGAGGGGACATTGAGGGCTATGGAAGGTACTTTGGGGCCTACAAAGGGGACATTCGAGCCTCCATAGGGGACATCGAGGTCTATGGAGGGGACATTGAGGGCTCCAGAGGAGACATTGAGGGCTATGGAGGGGACATTAGGGGCTCAAGAGGGGGCACTGGGGGCTGTGGAGGGGACATTGAGGGCTATGGAGGGGACATTGAGGGCTCCAGAGGGGACATTGAGGGCTATGAAGGGTAATTTGGAGGTCATGAGGGGACATTGGGGGCTACGGAGGGGACATTTGGGGAACCAGAGGGGACATTGAGGGCTCCATAGGGGACATTGAAGGCTATGGAGGGGATATTGAGGGCACCAGAGGGGATGTTGACGGCTATGGAGGGGACATTGGGGGCTCAAGAGGGGATATTTGGGATCCATAGGGGACATTGAAGGCTATGGAGGGGACATTGAAGGCTCCAGAGGGGCCATTGAGAGCAATGGAGGGGATATTGGGGGCTCAGTAGGGGACATTTAGGGCGATGGAGGCGACATTGAGGGCTATGTAGGGGACATTGGGGGCTACGGAGAGGACATTGGGGGATCCAGAGGGGACATTGAGGGCTAGGGAGAAGACATAGGGGGCTATGGAGGGGACATTGGGGGCTCCATAGTGGACATTGGGGGCTCCAGAGGGGACATTGAGGGCTATGGAGGGGACATTGTGGGCTACGGAGGGGACATTGGGGGCTCCAGAGGGGATGCTGGGGGCTTGGGAGAGGACACTGAGGGCTTTGAAGAGGTCATTGAGAACTATGGAGCGGACATTGAGGGCTGTGGAGGGGACATTGGGGGATCCTGAGGGGACATTGGGTTCTCAAGAAGGGACATTGGGGGCTCCATAGGAGACATATAGGTCTCCAGAGGGGACATTGAGGGCTATTAAGGGGACCTTGGGTGCTCAGGAGGGGACATTGGGGGCTCCATAGTGGAAATTGCGGGCTCTAGAGGGGACATTGAGGGCTCCAGAGGGAACATTGGGGGCTCCATAGGGGACATTGAGAGCTATGGAGGTGACACAGGGGGCTACAGAGGGGATATTGAGGGCTATGGAGGGGACATTGGGTGCTCAAGAGGGGATATTGGGGGCTCCAGAGTGGACATTGAGGGCTCCGTAGGGTACAATGAGGGCTCCAGATGGGACATTGAAGGCTCCAGAGGGGACATTGGGGACTCACGAGGGGACATTGGGGGCTAGGGAGGGGACATTGGGGGCTATGGAGGGGACATGGGAGGCTCCAGAGGGGACATTGGGGGCTATGGAGGGGACATTAGGAGTTCCATAGGAGACATTTAGGGCTATGGAGGGGACATTGGGGGCTCCAGAGTGGACATTGGGGACTCAAGAGGGGGCATTGGGGGCTCCATAGGAGATATTGATGGCTATGGAGGGGACATTGGGGGCTCCATAGGAAACATTGAGTGCTCCAGAGGGGACATTGTGGGCTACGGAGTGGACATTGGGGGCTGCTGAGGGGAAATTGAGGGCTATGGAGGGGACATTTTGGCTTCCAGAGGGGACATTGGGGGCTCCATAGAGGACATTGGGGGCTATGGAGGGGACATTGAGGACTATGGAGGGGTCATGTGGGGGCTGCAGGGGGGACATTGGAAGCTATGGATGTGACCCTGGGGGCTACAGAGGGGACATTGAGGGCTCCAGAGAGGACATTGAGGGCTATGGAAGGGACATTGGGGGCTCTAGAGGGTACATTGGCGACTATGGAGGGGCCATTGTGGGTTTGGATGGGCCATTAGGGGCATGGAGGGGACATTGGGGGCTTTGGAGGGGGCACTGAGGGCTATGGAGGGGACATTGGGGTCACCTGAAGGGACATTGGGGGCTATGGAGGGAACACTGAGGGCTAGGGAGGGGTCATTGTGGGCTATGGTGGGGACACTGAGGGCTGTGAAGGGGACATTGGGGGCTCCATTGGGGACTTTGGGAACTCCATATTGGACATTGTGGGCTATGGAGTGGACATTCGGGGCTCCAGAGGGGACATTGGTGGCTTTGGAGAGGACATTGGGGGCTCCATAGTGGACTTTGGGAACTCCATATTGGACATTGTGGGCTATGGAGAGGACATTGGGGGCTCCAGAGGGGACATTGGGGGCTTTGGAGGGGACATTGGGGGCTCCATAGGGGACTTTGGGAACTCCATATTGGACATTGTTGGCTATGGAGTGGACATTGGGGGCTCCAGATGGGACATTGGGGGTTGCATAGGGGACATTGAGGGCTCTTTAGGGGACATTGCGGGCTCCAGAGGGGACATTGACGGCTCCATAGGGGACATTGCGAGCTATGGAGGGGACATTGGGGGCTCCATAAGGGACATTGGGGGCTCCATAGGGGACATTGAGGGCTATGGGTGAGATATTGTGGGCTATGGAGGGGAGATTGGGGGCTATGGAGAGGACATTGCAGGCTCCATAAGGGACATTGAGGGCTATGGTGTGAACATTGTGGCCTATGTAGGGGACATTGGGGGCGCCATAGGGGACATTGGGGACTCCATAAAAGACATCGAGGGCTTTGGAGGGGACATTGGGGGCTATGGAGGGGATATTGGCGGCTCCGTATGGGACATTGGGGCTCCATAGGGGACATTGAGGTCTATGGTGGTACATTGGGGGCTATCGAGGTGATATTGGGGGCTCCATACGAGACATAGAAGGCTATGGAGGGGACATTTGGGGCTATGGAGGAGACATTGGGGGCTCCAGAGGGGATATTGAGGGCTATGGAGGGGACTCAACTCCACATTCCTGATATCAGTTTGTAGGAGGCCTTTGGCACAACAAGAGCAGACAAACTTCCATCTGGTGGCATATTGCGTCTGGGAGATATCCTCAATTTTATGTAATTTCAGTAGTCATAAGCCCAGTGGCCAGGAGACAGCATTAATTACCAACGGTGGCCCCTTTCCATGGGAAACCAAAGCGTCCTCTCCAGATTCCTGATGTCAGTTTGTAGGAGGCCGTTGGCATTACAAGGGCAGACAAACTTTCAACTGGTGGTACATTCCATCTGGGAGAGATCCTCATTTGTATGGAATTTTCCTAGGCATAAGCCCAGTGGCAGGCACATAGCATTAGACACAAACGGTGGCCCATTTCCATGGGAAACCAAAGTCTCTACGGCACGTTCCTGATGTCAGTTTTTAGAAGGCCTTTGGCACTACAAGGGCAGACAAACTTCCATTTGGTGGTAGATTGCACCTGGGAGATATCCTCATTTGTATGGAACTTCGCAGTCATAATCACAGTGCCAGGCAGACAGCATTAGACAGGAACGGTGGTCCTTTTCCATGGGAAACCAAATTCTCCACCCCACGTTCCTGATGTCATTTCCTAGGAGGCCTCTGGCACTACAAGATTAGACAAACTTCCAACTGCTGGTAGGTTACATCTGGGAGATATCCTCATTTGTATGTAATTTTAGTAGCTATAATCCCAGTGGTAGGCAGACAGCATTAGACACGAACGGTAGCCCTTTTCCTTGGGAAACCAAAATCTCCGCCCCAGGATCCTGATGTCAATTTGTAGGAAGCCTTTGGCTCTGCATGGGCAGACAAACTTCCATCTGGTGGTAGATTACACCTGAGAGACATCCGCATATGTATGGAATTTTAGTGGAATTTTAATAGGCAGAAGCCTAGTGGCAGGCACACATCATTAGACGCGAACGGTGGCCCTTTTCCAGAAGAAACCAAAGTCTCCACCCCAGATTCCTGATGTCAGTTTGCAGGAAGCATTTGGCACTATAAGAGCAGACAAACTTATATCTGGCGATAGACTGCACCCGGGAGATGTCTTCATTTGCCTGGAATTTCAGTGGAATTTTCGTAGGCAGAAGCCCAATGGCCGGCAGAAATCATTAGACACGAACGGTGGCCCATTTCCATCAGAAACCAAAGACACCACCCCAGGTTCCTGATGTCAGTTTTTAGGAGGCCTTTGGCACTACAAGGGCAAACAAACTTCGAACTGGTGGTGGATTCCATCTGGGAGATATCCTCATTTGTGAGGAATTTTAGCAGGCATAACCCCAGTGGCAGGCAGACACCATTAGACACGAACGGTAGCCCATTTCCATGGGAAACCCAAATCTCCGCGCTCATTGCTGATGTCACTTTGTAGGAGGCCTTTTCCAACATACAGGCAGAGAAACTTCCATCTGGTTGTAGATTGCACCTGGGAGATATCCTCGTTTCTATGGAATTTTAGTGGAATTTTAGTAGGAAGAAGCCCAGTGGCAGGCAGACAGCATTACACACGAACGGTGGCCCATTTCTATAGGAAACCAAAGTCTCCACCCCACGTTCCTGATGTCCGTTTCTAGGAAGGCTTTGGCACTACAAAGGTAGACAAACTTCCGTCTGGTGGTTGATTCAATCGGGGAGAAATCCTCATTTGTATGGAATTTCAGCAGGTAGAAGCCCAGTGGCAGGCAGACAGCATTAGACATGAACGGTGGCCCTTTTCCCATGGGCAGCCAAAGTCTCCAAGCCACGTTCCTGATGTCAGGTTTAAGGAGGCCTTTGGCAGTACAAGGGCAAAGAAACTTCCGTCTGGTGGCTGATTGCATTGGGGAGATATCCTCATTTGTATGGAATTTCAGCAGGTAAAAGCCCAGTGGCAGGCAGACAGCATTAGACACGAACGGTGGCCCTTTTCCATGGGAAAACAAAGTCTCCAACCCATGCCCCTGATATCAGTTTGTAGGAGGCCTTTGGCATTAAAAGGACAGAGAATCTTCCATCTGGGAAATTGCATTTGGGAGATATCCTCATTTGTAGGTAATTTTAGTAGGCTTATGCCCGCTGGCAGGCAGACAGCATTAGACACGAACGGTGGCCCTTTTCAATGGAAAAAAAAATTATCCATCCTATGTTCCTGATGTCAGTTTTTAGGAGGCCTTTGGCACTACAAGGGCAGACAAAGTTCCATCTGGTGGCATATTGCATCTGGGAGATATCCTCATTTGTATGTAATTTCAGTAGTCATAAGCCCAGTGGCAAGGAGACAGCATTAAACACCAAGGGTGGCCCTTTTCCATGGGAAACCAAAGCGTCCTCTCCAGATTCCTGATGTCAGTTTGTAGGAGGCCGTTGGCATAACAAGGGCAGACAAACTTTCATCTGGTCGTAGACTCCATCTGGGAGATATCCTCATTGTATGGGATTTTCCTAGGCATAAGCCCAGTGGCAGGCACATAGCATTAGACACAAACGGTGGCCCATTTCCATGGGAAAACAAAGTCTCCACCCCACGTTCCTGATGTCAGTTTTTAGGAGGGCTTTGGCACTACGAGGGCAGACAAACTTCGACCCGGTGGTAGATTACACCTGGGAGATATCCTCATTTGTATGGAACTTCAGCACTCATAACCACAGTGCCAGGCAGACAGCATTAGACAGGAACGGTGGTCCTTTTCCATGGGAAACCAAAGTCTCCACACTAGGTTCCTGATGGAAATTTGTAGGAGGCCTTTGGAACCACAAGGGCAGAGAAATTTCCATCTGGTGTTAAATTGCACCTGGGAGATATTCTCATTTGTATGGAATTTCAGTAGTCATAAGCCCATTGGCAAGCAGCCCGCATTTAACACCAAGGGTGGCCCTTTTCCATGGGAAACCAAAGCGTCCTCTATGACTCTGTAAAAATAATATGTGCAGGCCTTAGCTGAAAATTCAGCATGAAGAGTTTTATTGTTAGGTTTAGAATAGGTTTAGGTTTAAAATGTTCAGTGCTGATGTCCAATTTCATTTAGAGCTGAAAACTATGCAAAACAGAAAACCACTTAATGCACTGACAGTGTTCACAGACGCGTCGGGTAAATCTCACAAGTCGGTAATGACTTGGCGAGATCCCGATTCACATCCGTGGGAATCTGATGTTGCAGAGGTGGAAGGCTCACCTCAGGTTGCTGAATTGGCTGCAGTTGTCAGAGCATTTGAAAAATTTTCTGAACCCTTTAATTTAGTGACAGATTCCAGTTATGTAGCAGGGATAGTTTCTAGAGCAGAACAGTCTGTGCTGCAAGAAGTCTCTAACATCACACTTTTTCAGTTGCTTTCTAAGCTCGTGAAACTTATTTCTCTCTGAGAACACCCCTTTTTTGTGATGCACACCAGGTCACACACAGAACTCCCAGGATTCATTGCAGAGGGAAACAAGAGAGCTGATGCTCTTGCCACCACCGTGGAGATAGCTCCTCTGCCAAATCACTTTGAGCAAGCAAGAATCAGTCACCAACTCCATCACCAAAATGCACCTGGACTGGTCAGGCAGTTTAATTTAACTCGTGACCAAGCCAAAGCAATTGTAAACAACTGTTCACAATGTAACAAATGTGCAATCTCATCTCTGCCCACAGGTGTCAATCCCCGAGGTTTGTCCAGCTGTGAAGTGTGGCAATCAGACGTCACGCACTTTGCCCCTTTCGGAAAGCAAAAGTTCGTGCATGTCTCTGTCGACACGTTCTCAGGAGCTGTTTTTGCATCTGCCCACACAGGAGAGAAAGCTGGAGATGCTATCAAGCATTTTATCCAGGCTTTCGCTGTATTAAGCATCCCAAAGTCCTTGAAAACAGATAATGCTCCAGCATACACATCTAAAGAATTCAGCAACTTTTTACAGCAATGAGAAGTAAAACACAAAACAGGGATTCCCCACTCTCCCACAGGCCAAGCAATTGTGGAGAGGACTCATCTTAACCTCAAAAGAGTCCTCAGTCAGCAGCAACCAATCCTCAAAATTGAACCACCATCTGTGAGATTGGCCCGTGCTCTGTTCACTTTGAATTTTCTTAACTGTTCCTTTGAGACCATGAACCCGCCGGTGACAAGGCACTTTCGAGGGAGCTCTCTGTTAGAACCCCATGAAAGGCCAAAGGTCCTTGTCAAAGATCCAGAAACTTTGAGGATACAGAGTCCTCATGATTTAGTCACCTGGAGGCGCGGGTACGCCTGTGTCTCCACTCCCACCGGCTTGCGGTAGATTCCCTCCCGATGTGTGAGACCCTATGTCCCCAAAACATCAGAAGCAAAAGTGCCCCAGGCAGCTGTCGCCTCCTGGAGAAAGAGAAAAAAAGATGAAGAACAGGAAGGTTCAGACACAGAGCCTTCTTGTCCAGTTAGTATTCCTTCCTGGATGTTTTGGCAAGAGGAAGAAGCAGAAGAGCTGCTTCCTCTTGCTGAGTGTTTTCAGTGTTTGTTTAACTAAATTCTTTTCTTTTAAGTTACAGAACTACAGGCCTGGTGGTCAGCATGGAAATTCGTAGTTCGAGAGTGTTTGCATTTGTGATGCTGCTCAGTTTGCCAACCCTGGCTTTCTTCTGGATTGTCCCACAGCCAAAAACCAATGTGTGGAAAACCCTTGCACAGAGTCTAGGCCAAGATCACATTTGTCTAGCCTCAGCCTCAGCCCAAAATCCCATGTCTGCCTGCTTAGTAGGGATCCCTGCAAAAGAAGAAGAGTATCCTCAACCACTCCTCCGGTAGCGTCAAAGTTTTAATCAGAAACCTAGCGCAGTTAAAGAGTTTCAAGAAATAAATGAGCCCCCTTCTACTGTTGTTAAAAATCCCCTTGCTTTTTGGAAACAATGGTCTCAGTCTCTCGGCCGCCCCCACCTGGAGCCCCAAGAATTAGAACTCCTTGGGTCCTCCAAAGCTCCTTTTTGTGTTCAATTTATGTATACCCCACCCAAAGAGCAAGAAAAGTCGTTTTACAATTTGAGACAAGCTGAAATTTCTTATATGGCAACAAACTGGTGTGCAAAAATTGTTCATGTCCTTACTTTTTCTGCTAGCAATTCCCTTTCCCTTCCCAAAGGTTTTTTCCTTGTTTGTAGTGACAGAGCCTTTACTGGGATCCCAGCTCGTCTCATTGGAGGTCCTTGCACTCTGAGTAAGCTGAGCCTTTTTACCCCTAACATGACTCAAATTCTCAATTGGCACAAGAAAAATTCCTCTCTAAAAGTTCAGAAGAGAGACTTGACAAGTCTTAATTCGGATTGCAATTCAGAAATTATCCATTGGTCCAGGGCAAAAGCAGCAGCCCTGTCAGTTTTTTTACCTTGGGTTTCAATTGCAAAGTCTGTGGGAGAATTAGGCCAATTAGAATGTTGGGTAGCTAAACAAGCAAATTTAACATCTCGTGCTATAAGTGACCTCTTATCAGACGAACAGATAACTAGACGGGCAACGCTCCAAAATAGAGCTGCCATTGATTACTTGCTTTTGTTGAATCAACATTCGTGCGAGGAGTTCGAAGGACTCTGCTGCTTCAACCTATCATCTAAAGCAGAAGACGTCAGAAAATCTGTCCACCAGCTACGAGGGATGGTCAGTTCCATCAAAGAAGAAATAGGAGACTGGTTTGACAACATCTTTTCAGGTGTCGGACTTTCTAAAGTTGCCAGCTCATGGATCAAAACAGGACTGTTAGTGTTGTTCATTGTATTAGTTGTGGCCTTTGCTTTTAGTTTAGTAAAAAGTTTGATCATGCGTGCAGTTTTTTCCACTTCCACCCCCTCTGTGCATTCAGTGCATTCAGTAGAGCCAGCCAACGAATTTCCGCTAGACGAAGTTACCAGCAGTGAAAATAGCTCAGAAGTTTACACACCAGATCAGTAACAAAAAAAAAAAAAAAAAAAAAAAAAAAAGGGGGAAGTATGACTCTGCAAAAATAATATGTGCAGGCCTTAGCTGAAAATTCAGCATGAAGAGTTTTATTGTTAGGTTTAGAATAGTCTGCAAAATTCAAGAAAGCCCTTTTGTCTTAAGATGTATTGCTTGTTTTAATATGTAACTTTTTGTAGTTCCAATAAGAGTTTCTAGGACAGCTTTGCCCCTGCTTAGAATCTTTCTTTTATTAGTTCTCCCCTGCCTTACCTCCTTTGTCATGCATAATTATCCTCGTGTCCATCATTTAATTCTTATCTTTGAAGTACAGTAGAGCTAGCCATTCATTTTGCAAAACTGTTCTCGGCCCATCCCAAAACTTGTGCTAGATTTGTTAGAACCTAAATGACTTAATTTAGCATGATGTATTTAGATTGTTTTATTAGTAACTGTAACTTAGAATCCACCCCAGAATTGTAGTATTAAACCGCCCACCACCCCAGGCTCAGGGTCTCTCTCTCCAGAGGCACCAGCCTGGGGTGGCTGGGGGGATCATCCTGACCCCCTTCCCCCCGCCCCCGAATAAAGCCTCTGTTCCCTAGAAAATTCAAGAGAGAGTCCCTTCTTTCTTCAATCCGGCCTTGACAGCGTTATCCAGTGACAAGACACGAACCCCCACAAAGTGACTGGTTGGGGCGTGCCGAGAGCTGCCGGGTAGGCCAGGCTAGACACTGAGCCAGGCCAGAGCAGGCACGCACTGCAACAGTCCTCTCCAGATTCCAGATGTCAGTTTGTAAAAGGCCGTTGTCATTACAAGGGCAGTCAAACTTCTATCTGGTGGTAGATTGCACCTGGAAGACATCCTCATTTGTATGGAATTTAAGTGGAAAATTAATAGGCAGAAGCCTAGTGGCAGGCACATATAATTAGACACGAACGCTGGCCCATTTCCATGGGAAACCAAAGTCTCCACTCCAGGTTCCTGATGTCAGTTTGTAGGAGGACTTTGGCATTACAAGGGCAGACAAAGTTCCCTCTGGTGGTTGATTGCATCGAGGAGATATCCTCATTTGTATGGAATTTCAGCAGACAGAAGCCCAGTGGCAGGCAGACAGCATTAGACACGAAGAGTGTACCTTTTCCATGGGAAACACAAGTCTCCATTCCCTGTTCCTGATGTCAGTTTGTAAGAGGCCTTTGGCACTACAAGGGCAGACAAACTTCCGTCTGGTGGCTGATTGCATCAGGGAGATATCCTCATTTGTGAGGAATTTCAGCAGGCAGAACCCCAGTGGCAGGCAAACAGCATTAGACACGAACGGTGGCCCATTTCCATGGGAAACCAAAGTCTCCAACCCAGGCTCCTGATGTCAGTTTTTAGGAGGTCTTTGGCATTAAAAGGGTAGACAAACTTCCATCTGGTGGGAAATTGCGTTTGGGAGATATCCTCATTTGTATGGAATTTTAGTAGGCATATGCCCCCTGGCAGGCAGACAGCATTAGACACAAACAGTGGCCCTTTTCCATGGGAAACCAAAATCTCCACCCCATGTTGCAAATGTCACTTTGTAGGAGGCGTTTTCCAATATAAGGGAGGAGAAACTTCCATCTGGTTGTAGATTGCACCTGGGAGATATCCTCATTTCTATAGAATTTTAGTGGAATTTTAGTAGGCAGAATCCCAGCGGAAGGCAGAGAGAATTAGACAGGAACAGTGGCCCGTTTCCTAAGGAAACCAAAGTCTCCATCCCACATTCCTGATGTCAGGTTGTCGGAGGCCTTTGGCATTAAAAGGGCAGACAAACTTCCATCTGGTGGGAAATTGCATTTGGGAGATATCCTCATTTGTAGGGAATTTTAGTAGGTATATACCCACGGGCAGGAAGACAGCATTAAACACCAAGGGTGGCCCTTTTCCATGGGAAACCAAAGCGTCCTCTCCAGAATCCTGATGTCAGTTTGTAGGAGGGCGTTGGCATTACAAGGGCAGAAAAAACTTTCAACTGGTGGTAGACTCCAACTGGGAGATATCATCATTTGTATGGGTTTTTACTAGGCATAAGCCCAGTGGCAGGCACATAGCATTAGACACAAACGGTGGCCCATTTCCATGGGAAAAGATAGTCTCCACCCCACGGTCCTGATGTCAGTTTTTAGGAGGCATTTGGCACTACGAGGGCAGACAAACTTCCACCTGGTGGTAGATTGCACCTGGGAGATATCCTCATTTGTATGGAATTTTAGAGGAATTTTAGTAGGCAGAATCCCAGCGGCAGGCAGGCAGAATTAGACATGAATAAAGGCCCATTTCCATGGGAAACCAAAGTCTCCACCCCAGGTTCCTGATGTCATTTTTTAGGCGGCCTCTGGCACTACAAGAGGAGACTAACTTCCAACTGCTGGCATATTGCATCTGGGAGATATCCTCATTTGTATGTAATTTTAGTAGCCATAAGCCCAGTAGCAGGCAGACAGCATAAGATACGAACGGTGGCCCTTTTCCATGGGAAACCAAAGTCTCCGCCCCAGGTTCCTGATGTCAATTTGTAGGAAGCCTTTGGCTCTACAGGGGCAGACAAACTTCTATCTGGTGGTAGATTGCACCTGGAAGACATCCTCATTTGTAAGGAATTTTAGTGGTATTTTAATAGGCAGAAGCCTAGTGGCAGGAACACATCATTAGACACGAACGCTGGCCCATTTCCATGGGAAACCAAAGTCTCCACTCCAGGTTCCTGGTGTCAGTTTGGAGGAGGCCTTTGGCACTACGAAGGCAGACAAACTTCCATCTGGTGGTAGATTGCACCTGGGAAATATCCTCATTTGTATGGAACTTCAGCAGTCATAACCTCAGTGCCAGGCAGACAGCATTAGACAGGAACGGTGGTCCTTTTCCATGGGAAACCAAAGTCTCCACCCTAGGTTCCTGCTGGCAGTTTGTAGGAGGCCTTTGGAAACACAAGGGCAGAGAAAGGTCCATCTGGTGTTTGATTGCACCTGGCAGATATTCTCATTTGTATGGAATTGTAGTGGAATTTTAGTAGGCATAAGCCCAGCGGCAGGCAGACAGAATTAGACATGAATAGTGGCCCATTTCCATGGGAAACCAAAGTCTCCACCCCAGGTTCCTGATGTCATTTTCTAGGAGGCCTCTGGCACTACAAGAGGAGACAAACTTCCAACTGGTGGCATATTGCATCTGGGAGATATCCTCATTTGTATGTAATTTTAGTAGCCATAAGCCCAGTGGCAGGCAGACAGCATTAGACACTAACGGTGGCCCTTTTCCATGGGAAACCAAAGTCTCCGCCCCAGGTTCCTGATATCAATTTGTAGGAAGCCTTTGGCACTACAGGGCAGACAAACTTCCATGTGGTAGTAGATTGCACCTGGGAGACATCCTCATTTGTATGGAATTTTAGTGGGATTTTAATAGGCAGAAGCCTAGTGGCAGGCACACAGCATTAGACACGAACGCTGGCCCATTTCCATGGGAAACCAAAGTCTCCACCCCACGGTCCTGATGTCAGTTTGTAAGAGGCCTTTGGCACTAAAAGGGCAGACAAAGTTCCATCTGATGGTTGATTGCATCGAGGAGATATCCTCATTTGTATGGAATTTCAGCAGACAGAAGCCCAGTGGCAGGCAGACAGCATTAGACACGAACGGTGCCCCTTTCCCATGGGAAACCAAAGTCTCCACCCCACGTTCCTGATGTCAGTTTGTAAGAGGCGTTTGGAGCTACAAGGGCAGAAAAACTTCCATCTGGTGGTAGATTGCACCTGGGAGATATCCTAATTTCCATGGAATTTTAGTGGAATTTTAGTAGGAAGAAGCCCAGTGGCAGGCACATAGCATTAGACACAAACGGTGGCCCATTTCCATGGGAAAAGTAGAGTCTCCACCCCACGTTCCTGATGTCAGTTTTTAGGAGGGCTTTGGCACTACAAGGGCAGAGAAACTTCCATCTGGTTGTAGATTGCACCTGAGAGATATCCTCATTTATATAGAATTTTAGTGGAATTTTAGTAGGCATAAGCCCAGTGGCTGGCAGACAGCATTAGACACAAACGGTGGCCCATTTCCTTGGGAAACCAAAGTCTCCACCCCACGTTCCTGATGTCAGTTCTTAGGAGGCCTTTGGCACTATGAGGGCAGACAAACTTCCACCTGGTGGTAGATTACACGTGGGAGATATCCTCATTTGTATGGAATTTGAGTGGAATTTTAGTAGGCAGAATCCCAGCGGCAGGCAGACAGAATTAGACATGAATAGTGGCGCATTTCCATGGGAAACCAAAGTTTCCACCCCAGGTTCCTGATGTCATTTTCTAGGAGGCCTCTGGCACTACAAGACGAGACAAACTTCCAACTGGTGGCATATTGCATCTGGGAGATATCCTCATTTGTATGTAATTTTAGTAGCCATAAGCCCAGTGGCTGGCAGACAGCATTAGACACTAACGGTGGCCCTTTTCAATGGGAAACCAAAGTCTCCGCCCCAGGTTCCTGATATCAATTTGTAGGAAGCCTTTGGCACTACAGGGCAGACAAACTTCCATGTGGTACTAGATTGCACCTGGGAGACATCCTCATTTGTATGGAATTTGAGTGGGATTTTAATAGGCAGAAGCCTAGTGGCAGGCACACAGCATTAGACACGAACGCTGGCCCATTTCCATGGGAAACCAAAGTCTCCACCCCACCGTCCTGATGTCAGTTTGTAAGAGGCCTTTGGCACTAAAAGGGCAGACAAAGTTCCAACTGGTGGCATATTGCATCTGGGATATATCCTCATTTGTGAGGAATTTCAGCAGGCATAACCCCAGTGACAGGCAGACAGCCTTAGACACGAACAGTGGCCCTTTTCCGTGGGAAACCAAAACCTCCAGCCCATGTTGCAAATGTCACTTTGTAGGAGGCGTTTTCCAATATAAGGGCAGAGAAATTTCCATCTGGTGGTAGATTACACCTGATAGATATCCTCATTTCTATTGAATTTTAGTGCAATTTTAGTAGGAAGAAGCCCAGTGGCAGGCAGACAGCATTAAACACGAACAATGGCCCATTTCTATGGGAAACCAAAGTCTCCACCCCACGTTCCTGATGTCCGTTTCTAGAAGGCCTTTGGAACGACAAGGGCAGACAAACTTCCGTCTGGTGGTTGATTGCATCGTGGAGATATCCTCATTTGTATGGAATTTCAGCAGGTAGAAGCCCAGTGGCAGGCAGATACCATTAGACATGAACGGTGGCCCTTTTCCCATGGGCAGCCAAAAATCTCCAGGCCACGTTCCTGATGTCAGGTTTTAGGAGGCCTTTGGCAGTACAAGGGCAAACAAACTTCCGTCTGGTGGCTGATTACATCGGGGAGATATCCTCATTTGTATGGAATTTCAGCAGGTAGAAGCCCAGTGGCAGGCAGAGAGACTTAGACACGTACGGTGGCCCTTTTCCATGGGAAAACAAACTCTCCAACCCAGCCTCCTGATGTCAGTTTGTAGGAGGCCTTTGGCATTAAAAGGGCAGACAAACTTCCATCTGGTGGGAAATTGCATTTGGGAGATATCCTCATTTGTAGGGAATTTTAGTCGGCATATGTCCACTGGCAGGCAGACAGCATTGAACAACAAAGGTGGCCCTTTTCCATGGGAAACCAATGCGTCCTCTCCAGATTCCTGATGTCAGTTTGTATGAGGCCGTTGGCATTAGAAGGGCAGACAAACTTTCAACTGGTGGTAGACTCCATCTGGGAGATATCCTCATTTGTATGGGATTTTACTAGGCATAAGCCCAGTGGCAGGCACATAGCATTAGACACAAACCGTGGCCCATTTCCATGGGAAACCAAAGTCTCCACCGCACGTTCCTGATGTCAGTTTGTAGGAAGCCTTTGGCTCTACAGGGGCAGACAAACTTCCATCTGGTGGTAGATTGCACCTGGGAGACATCCTCATTTGTATGTACCCATAAGCCCAGTGGCAGGCAGACAACATTAGACACGAACGGTGGCCCTTTTCCATGGGAAACCAAAGTGTCCGCCCCAGGTTCCTGATGTCAATTTGTAGGAAGCCTTTGGCTCTACAGGGGCAGAGGAACTTCCATCTTGTGGTAGATTGCACCCGGGAGACATCCTCATTTGCATGGAAATTTAGTGGGATTTTAATAGGCAGAAGCCTAGTGGCAGGCACACATCATTAGACACGAACAATGGACCTTTTCCATGGGAAACCAAAGTCTCCACCTCACGTTCCTGATGTCAGTTTGTAGGAGGCCTTTGGACCTACAAGGGCAGATGAACTTCCATCTGGTGGTAGATTGCACCTGGGAGATATGCTCATTTGAATAGAATTTTAGTGGAATTTTAGTAGGCATAACCACAGTGCCAGGCAGACAGCATTAGACACGAACGGTGGCCCATTTCCCGGGGAAACCAAAGTCTCCATCCCACATGCCTGATATCAGTTTGGACGAGGCCTTTGGTACTACAAGCGCAGACAAACTTCCAACTGGTGGTAGATTCCATGTGGGAGATATCCTCATTTGTGAGGAATTTCTGCAGGCATAACCCCAGTGGCAGGCAGACAGCATTAGAAACGAACGGTGCCCCTTTTCCATGGGAAACCAAAGTCTCCACCCCACGTTCCTGATGTCAGTTTTTAGGAGGCCTTTGGCACTACAAGGGCAGAGAAACTTCCATCTGGTTGTAGATTGTACCTGGGAGATATCCTCATTTCTATAGAATTTTAGTGGAATTTTAGTAGGCATAAGCCTAGTGGCTGTCAGACAGCATTAGACACAAACGGTGGCCCATTTCTATGGGAAACCACAGTCTCCACCCCACGTTCCTGATGTCAGTTTTTAGGAGGCATTTGGCACTACGAGGGCAGACAAACTTCCACCTGGTGGTAGATTGCACCTGGGAGATATCCTCATTTTTATGGAACTTCAGCAGTCATAACCACAGTGCCAGGCAGACAGCATTAGACAGGAACAGTGGTCCTTTTGCTAGGGAAACCAAAGTCTCCACCCTAGGTTCCCGAGGGCAGTTTGTAGGAGACCTTTGGAAACACAAGGGCAGAGAAACTTCCATCTGGTGTTTGATTGCACCTGGGAGATATTCTCATTTGTATGGAATTTAAGTGGAATTTTAGTAGGCAGAATCCCAGCGGCAGGCAGACAGAATTAGACATGAATAGTGGCCCATTTCCATGGGAAACCAAAGTCTCCACCCCAGGTTCCTGATGTCATTTTCTAGGAGGCCTCTGGCACTACAAGAGGAGGCAAACTTCCAACTGGTGGCATATTGCATCTGGGAGATATCCTCATTTGTATGTAATTTTAGTAGCCATAAGCCCAGTGGCAGGCAGACAGCATTAGACACGAACGGTGGCCCTTTTCCATGGGAAACCAAAGTGTCCGCCCCAGGTTACTGATGTCAATTTGTAGGAAGCCTTTGGCTCTACAGGGGCAGACAAACTTCTATCTGGTGGTAGATTGCACCTGGGAGACATCCTCATTTGTATGGAATTTTAGTGGGATTTTAATAGGCAGAAGCCTAGTGGCATGCACAAGTCATTAGGCACGAACGCTGGCCCATTTCCATGGGAAACCAAAGTCTCCACTCCAGGGTCCTGGTGTGAGTTTGTAGGAGGCCATTGGCACTACAAGAGCAGACAAAGTTCCATCTGGTGGTTGATTGCATCGAGGAGATACCCTCATTTGTATGGAATTTCAGCAGGCAGAAGCCCAGTGGCAGGCAGACAGCATTAGACACAAACAATGGACCTTTTCCGTGGGAAACCAAAGTCTCCACCCCAGCTTCTTGATGTCAATTTGTAGGAGGCCTTTGGCACTACGGGGGCAGACAAACTTCCACCCGGTGGTAGATTACACCTGGGAGATATCATCATTTTTATGGAACTTCAGCAGTCATAAACACAGTGCCAGGCAAAGAGCATTAGACAGGAACGGTGGTCCTTTTCCATGGGAAACCAAAGTCTCCACCATAGGTTCCTGATGGCAGTTTGTAGGAGGCCTTTGGCACTACAAGAGCAGACAAAGTTCCATCTGGTGGTTGATTGCATCGAGGAGATATCCTCATTTGTATGGAATTTCAGCAGGCAGAAGCCCAGTGGCAGGCAGACAGCATTAGACACAAACAATGGACCTTTTCCGTGGGAAACCAAAGTCTCCACCCCAGATCCTTGATGTCAATTTGTAGGAGGCCTTTGGCACTACGGGGGCAGACAAACTTCCACCCGGTGGTAGATTACACCTGGGAGATATCATCATTTTTATGGAACTTCAGCAGTCATAAACACAGTGCCAGGCAAAGAGCATTAGACAGGAACGGTCGTCCTTTTCCATGGGAAACCAAAGTCTCCACCATAGGTTCCTGATGGCAGTTTGTAGGAGGCCTTTGGCACTACAAGGGCAGAGAAACTTCCATCTGGTGTTAGGTTGTAGCTGGGAGATATACTCATTTGTATGGAATTTTAGTGGAATTTTAGTAGGCAGAATCCCAGCAGCAGGTAGATAGAATTAGACATGAATAGTGGCTCATTTCCATGGGAAACCAAAGTCTCCATCCCCCGTTCCTGATGTCAGTCTGTAAGAGGCGATTGGAACTACAAGGGCAGAAAAAATTCCATCTGGTGGTAGATTGGACCTGGGAGATATCGCCGTTTGTATGGAATTTTAGTGGTATTTTAGTAGGCAGAAGTCCAGCGGCAGGCAGACAGCATTACACACGAACGCTGCCCAATATCAATGGGAAACCAAAGTCTCCAACCCAGGCTCCTCATGTCAGTTTGTAGGAGGCCTTTGGCATTAAAAGGGGCGACAAACTTCCATCTGGTGGGAAATTGCATTTGGGAGATATCCTCATTTCTAGGGAATTTTGGTAGGCTTCTGCCCACTGGCAGGCAGACAGCATTAGACAAGAACGGTGGCCCTTTTCCATGGAAAGACAAATTATCCATCCTATGTTCCTGATGTCAGTTTTTAGGAGGCTTTTGGCACTGCAAGGGCTGACAAACTTCCACCTGGTGGTAGATTGCACCTGGGAGATATCCTCATTTTTATGGAATTTTAGTGGTATTTTAGTACTCAGAAGCCCAATGGCAGACAGACAGCATTAAACATGAATGGTGGGCCTTTTCTATAGGAAACCAAAGTCTCCAGGTGAGGTTCCGAATGTCAGTTTGAAGGAGGCCTTTGGCACTGCAAGAGCAGACAAATTTCCATCTGGTGGCATATTGCGTCTGGGAGATATCCTCATTTTTATGTAATTTCAGTAGTCATAAGTCAGTGGCAAGGAGACAGCATTAAACACCAAGGGTGGCCCTTTTCCATGGGAAACCAAAGCGTCCTCTCCAGGTTCCTGATGTCAATTTGTAGGAGGCCGTTGCATTACAAGGGCAGACAAACTTTCAACTGGTGGTAGACTCCATCTGGGAGATATCCTCATTTTTATGGAATTTTACTAGGCATACGCCCAGTGGCAGGCACATAGCATTAGACAAAAAGGGTGGCCCATTTCCATGGGAAAACAAAGTCTCCACCGCACGTTCCTGATGTCAATTTTTAGGAGGCCTTTGGCACTTCAAGGGCAGACAAACTTCCACCTGGTGGTAGATTGCACCTGGGACTTATCAGCATTTGTATGGAACTGCAGCAGTCATAACCACAGTGCCAGGCAGACAGCATTAGACAGGAACGGTGGCCCTTTTCCATGGGAAACCAAAGTCTACGCCCCAGGTTCCTGATGTTAATTTGTAGGAAGCCTTTAACACTACAAGGGCAGACAACCTTCCATCTGGTGGTAGATTGCACCTGGGAGGTATCCTCATTTGTATGGAATTTTAGTGGAATTTTAGTAGGCATAAGCCCAGTATCTGGCAGACAGCATTACACACGAACAGTGGCCCTTTTCCATGGGAAACCAAAATCTCCACCCCATGTTGCTGATGTCACTTTGTAGGAGACGTTTTCCAATATAAGGGCAGAGAAACTTCCATCTGGTTGTAGATTGCACCTGGGAGATATCCTCATTTTTATGGAGTTTTAGTGGAATTTTAGTAGGAAGAAACCCCGTGGCAGGCAGACAGCATTAGACAAGAAAAATGGCCCATTTGATGGAAAACCAAAGTCTCCACCCCTCGTTCCTGATGTCCGTTTCTAGGAGGCCTTTGGCACTACAAGGGCAGACAAACTTCCGTCTGGTGGTTGATTGCATCGTTGAGATATCCTCATTTTTATGGAATTTCATCAGGTAGAAGCCCAGTGGCAGGCAGACAGCATTAGAGAGGAACGGTGGCCCTTTTCCATGGGAAAACAAAGTCTCCAACCAGGCTCCTGATGTCAGTTTTTAGTAGGCCTTTGGCATTAAAAGGGCAGACAAACTTCCATCTGGTGGGAAATTTTGTTAGGGAGATATCCTCATTTGTATGTAATTTCAGTAGTCATAAGCCCAGTGGCAAGGAGACAGCATTAAACAACAAGGGTGCCCCTTTTCCATGGGAAACCAAAGCCTCCTTTCCAGAATCCTGATGTCAGTTTGTAGGAGGCCTTTGGCATTACAAGGGCAGACAAACTTTCATCTGGTGGTAGACTCCATCGGGGAGATATCCTCATTTGTACGGGATTTTACTAGGCATAATCCCAGTGGCAGTCACATAGCATTAGACACAAACGGTGGCCCATTTCCATGGGAAAACAAAGTCTCCACCCCACGTTCCTGATGTCAATTTATAGAAGGCGTTTGGAACTACAAGGGCAGAAAAACTTCCATCTGGTGGTAGATTGCACCTGGGAGATATCCTCATTTCTCTGGAATTTTATTGGAATTTTATTACGAAGATCCCCAGTGGCAGGCAGACAGCTTTAGACACGAACGGTGGCCCATTTTTATGGGAAACCAAAGTCTCCACCCCACGTTCCTGATGTCCGTTACTAGGAGGCCTTCGGCAGTACAAGGGTAGACAAACTTCCACCTGGTGGTAGATTGCTCCTGGGAGATATCCTCATTTGTATGGACCTTCAGCAGTCATAACCACAGTGCCAGGCAGACAGCATTAGACAGGAACGGTGGTCCTTTTCCTAGGGAAACCAAAGTCTCCACACCACGTTCCCGATGTCAGGTTTTAGTAGGCCATTGACAATACAAGGGCAGAAAAACTTCCGTCTGGTGGTTGATTGCATCGGGAAGATATCCACATTTGTATGGAATTTCAGCAGATAGAAGCGCAGTGGCAGGCAGACAGCATTAGACACGAACGGTGGCCCTTTTCCATGGGAAAACAAAGTCTCCAACCCAGGCTCCTGATGTCAGTTTCTAGGAGGCCTTTGGCACTACAAGGGCAGACAAACCTCCATCTCGTGGTGGATCGCACCTCGTAGATGTCCTTATTTGTATGGAATTTTAGTGGTATTTTAGTACTCAGAAGCCCAGTTGCAGACAGAGAGCATTAAACATGAACGGTGGGCCTTTTCCATAGGAAACCAAAGTCTCCACGCCAGGTTCCGAATGTCAGTATAAAGGAGGCCTTTGGCACTGCAAGAGCAGACAAACTTCCATCTGGTGGCATATTGCATCTGGGAGATATCCTCATTTGTATGGAACTTCAGCAGTCATAACCACAGTGCCAGGCAGACAGCATTAGACAGGAACGGTGGTCCTTTTCCATGGGAAACCAAAGTCTCCACCCTAGGTTTCTGATGGCAGTTTGTAGGAGGCCTTTGGAAACATAAGGGCAGAGAAACTTCCATCTGGTGTTAGTTTGCACCTGGGAGATATTCGCATTTGTATGGAATTTTAGTGGAATTTTAGTAGGCAGAATCCCAGCGGCAGGCAGACAGAATTAGACATGAATAGTGGCCCATTTCCATGGGAAACCAAAGTCTCCACCCCAGGTTCCTGATGTCATTTTCTAGGAGGCCTCTGGCACTACAAGACGAGACAAACTTCCAACTGGTGGCATATTGCATCTGGGAGATATCCTCATTTGTATGTAATTTTAGTAGGCATAAGCCCAGTGGCAGGCAGACAGCATTAGACAGGAACCGTGGCCCTTTGCCATGGGAAACCAAAGTCTCCACCCCAGCTTCTTGATGTCAATTTGTAGGAAGCCTTTTGCTCTACAGGGGCAGACAAACTTCCATTTGGTGGTAGATTGCACGTGAGAGACATCTTCAATGTTATGGAATTTTATTGGAATTTTAATAGGCAGAAGCCTTGTGGCAGGCAGACATCATTAGACACGAACGCTGGCCCATTTCCATGGGAAACCAAAGTCTCCACTCCAGGTTCCTGATGTCAGTTTGTAGGAGGCCTTTGGCACTAAAAGGGCAGACAAAGTTCCGTCTGGTGGTTGATTGCATTGAGGAGATATCCTCATTTGTATGGAATTTCAGATGGCAGAAGCCCAGTGGCAGGCAGACAGCATTAGACACGAACAATGGACCTTTTCCATGGGAAACCAAAGTCTCCACCTCACGTTCCTGATGTCAGTTTGTAGGAGGCCTTTGGAAATACAAGGGCAGGCAAACTTCCATCTGGTGGTAGATTGCACCTGGGAGATAACCTCATTTCTATAGAATTTTAGTGGAATTTTAGTAGGCATAAGGCCAGTGGCTGCCAGACAGCATTAGACACGAACGGTGGGCATTTCTTTGGGAAACAAAAGTCTCCACCCCCCGTTCAGGATGTCAGTTTTTAGGAGGCCTTTGGCACTACGGGGGCAGAAAAACTTCTACCCAGTGGTAGATTACACCTGGGAGATATCCTCATTTGTATGGAACTTCAGCAGTCATCACCACAGTGCCAGGCAGACAGCATTAGACAGGAACGGTGGTCCTTTTCCATGGGAAACCAAAGTCTCCACCCCAGGTTCCTGATGGCAGTTTGTAGGAGGCCTTTGGAAACACAAGGGCAGAGAATCTTCCATCTGGTGTTAGTTTGCACCTGGGAGATATTCGCATTTGTATGGAATTTTAGTGGAATTTTAGTAGGCAGAATCCCAGCGGCAGGCAGACAGAATTAGACATGAATAGTGGCCCATTTCCATGGGAAACCAAAGTCTCCACCCCAGGTTCCTGATGTCATTTTCTAGGAGGCCTCTGGCACTACAAGACGAGACAAACTTCCAACTGGTGGCATATTGCATCTGGGAGATATCCTCATTTGTATGTAATTTTAGTAGGCATAAGCCCAGTGGCAGGCAGACAGCATTAGACAGGAACCGTGGCCCTTTGCCATGGGAAACCAAAGTCTCCACCCCAGCTTCTTGATGTCAATTTGTAGGAAGCCTTTTGCTCTACAGGGGGAGACAAACTTCCATTTGGTGGTAGATTGCACGTGAGAGACATCTTCAATTGTATAGAATTTTATTGGAATTTTAATAGGCAGAAGCCTTGTGGCAGGCAGACATCATTAGACACGAACGCTGTCCCATTTCCATGGGAAACCAAAGTCTCCACTCCAGGTTCCTGATGTCAGTTTGTAGGAGGCCTTTGCACTAAAAGGGCAGACAAAGTTCCATCTGGTGGTTGATTGCATTGAGGAGATATCCTCATTTGTATGGAATTTCAGATGGCAGAAGCCCAGTGGCAGGCAGACAGCATTAGACACGAACAATGGACCTTTTCCATGGGAAACCAAAGTCTCCACCTCACGTTCCTGATGTCAGTTTGTAGGAGGCCTTTGGAAATACAAGGGCAGGCAAACTTCCATCTGGTGGTAGATTGCACCTGGGAGATAACCTCATTTCTATAGAATTTTAGTGGAATTTTAGTAGGCATAAGGCCAGTGGCTGCCAGACAGCATTAGACACGAACGGTGGGCATTTCTTTGGGAAACAAAAGTCTCCACCCCCCGTTCGGGATGTCAGTTTTTAGGAGGCCTTTGGCACTACGGGGGCAGAAAAACTTCTACCCAGTGGTAGATTACACCTGGGAGATATCCTCATTTGTATGGAGTTTTAGTGGAATTTTAGTAGGAAGAAACCCCGTGGCAGGCAGACAGCATTAGACAAGAAAAATGGCCCATTTGATGGAAAACCAAAGTCTCCACCCCTCGTTCCTGATGTCCGTTTCTAGGAGGCCTTTGGCACTACAAGGGCAGACAAACTTCCGTCTGGTGGTTGATTGCATCGTTGAGATATCCTCATTTTTATGGAATTTCATCAGGTAGAAGTCCAGTGGCAGGCAGACAGCATTAGAGAGGAACGGTGGCCCTTTTCCATGGGAAAACAAAGTCTCCAACCAGGCTCCTGATGTCAGTTTTTAGTAGGCCTTTGGCATTAAAAGGGCAGACAAACTTCCATCTGGTGGGAAATTTTGTTAGGGAGATATCCTCATTTGTATGTAATTTCAGTAGTCATAAGCCCAGTGGGAAGGAGACAGCATTAAACAACAAGGGTGCCCCATTTCCATGGGAAACCAAAGCCTCCTTTCCAGAATCCTGATGTCAGTTTGTAGGAGGCCTTTGGCACTACAAGGGCAGACAAACCTCCATCTCGTGGTGGATCGCACCTCGTAGATGTCCTTATTTGTATGGAATTTTAGTGGTATTTTAGTACTCAGAAGCCCAGTTGCAGACAGAGAGCATTAAACATGAACGGTGGACCTTTTCCATAGGAAACCAAAGTCTCCACGCCAGGTTCCGAATGTCAGTATAAAGGAGGCCTTTGGCACTGCAAGAGCAGACAAACTTCCATCTGGTTGCATATTGCATCTGGGAGATATCCTCATTTGTATGGAACTTCAGCAGTCATAACCACAGTGCCAGGCAGACAGCATTAGACAGGAACGGTGGTCCTTTTCCATGGGAAACCAAAGTCTCCACCCTAGGTTTCTGATGGCAGTTTGTAGGAGGCCTTTGGAAACATAAGGGCAGAGAAACTTCCATCTGGTGTTAGTTTGCACCTGGGAGATATTCGCATTTTTATGGAATTTTAGTGGAATTTTAGTAGGCAGAATCCCAGCGGCAGGCAGACAGAATTAGACATGAATAGTGGCCCATTTCCATGGGAAACCAAAGTCTCCACCCCAGGTTCCTGATGTCATTTTCTAGGAGGCCTCTGGCACTACAAGACGAGACAAACTTCCAACTGGTGGCATATTGCATCTGGGAGATATCCTCATTTGTATGTAATTTTAGTAGGCATAAGCCCAGTGGCAGGCAGACAGCATTAGACAGGAACCGTGGCCCTTTGCCATGGGAAACCAAAGTCTCCACCCCAGCTTCTTGATGTCAATTTGTAGGAAGCCTTTGGCTCTACAGGGGGAGACAAACTTCCATTTGGTGGTAGATTGCACGTGAGAGACATCTTCAATGGTATGGAATTTTATTGGAATTTTAATAGGCAGAAGCCTTGTGGCAGGCAAACATCATTAGACACGAACACTGTCCCATTTCCATGGGAAACCAAAGTCTCCACTCCAGGTTCCTGATGTCAGTTTGTAGGAGGCCTTTGGCACTACAAGGGCAGACAAAGTTCCGTCTGGTGGTTGATTGCATTGAGGAGATATCCTCATTTGTATGGAATTTCAGCAGGCAGAAGCCCAGTGGCAGGCAGACAGCATTAGACACGAACAATGGACCTTTTCCATGGGAAACCAAAGTCTCCACCTCACGTTCCTGATGTCAGTTTGTAGGAGGCCTTTGGAAATACAAGGGCAGGCAAACTTCCATCTGGTGGTAGATTGCACCTGGGAGATAACCTCATTTCTATAGAATTTTAGTGGAATTTTAGTAGGCATAAGGCCAGTGGCTGCCAGACAGCATTAGACACGAACGGTGGGCATTTCTTTGGGAAACAAAAGTCTCCACCCCCCGTTCGGGATGTCAGTTTTTAGGAGGCCTTTGGCACTACGGGGGCAGAAAAACTTCTACCCAGTGGTAGATTACACCTGGGAGATATCCTCATTTGTATGGAACTTCAGCAGTCATCACCACAGTGCCAGGCAGACAGCATTAGACAGGAACGGTGGTCCTTTTCCATGGGAAACCAAAGTCTCCACCCCAGGTTCCTGATGGCAGTTTGTAGGAGGCCTTTGGAAACACAAGGGCAGAGAATCTTCCATCTGGTGTTAGATTGCACCTGGGAGATATACTCATTTGTATGGAATTTTAGTGGAATATTAGTAGACAGAATCCCAGCTGCAGGTAGACAGAATTAGACATGAATAGTGGCTCATTTCCATGGGAAACCAAAGTCTCCACCCCAGGTTCCTCATGTCATTTTCTAGGAGGCCTCTGGCACTACAGGAGGAGACAAAGTTCCTATTGGTGGCATATTGCATCTAGGAGATATCCTCATTTGTATGTAATTTTAATAGCCATAAGCCCAGTGGCAGGCAGACAGTATTAGACGCGAACGGTGGCCCTTTTCCATGGGAAACCAAAGTCTCCGCCTCAGGTTCTTGATGTCAATTTGTAGGAAGCCTTTGGCTCTTCAGGGGCAGACAAACTTCCATCTGGTGGTAGATTGCACCTGGGAGACATCCTCATTTGTATAGAATTTTAGTGGAATTTTAGTCGGCATAAGCCCAGTGTCTCGCAGACAGCATTAGACACGAACTGTGGTCCATTTCCTCGGGAAACCAAAGTCTCCATCTCACGTGCCTGATGTCAGTTTGTAGGAGGCCTTTGGCACTACAAGGGCAGATAAACTTCCAACTGGTGGTAGATTCCGTGCGGGAGATATCCTCATTTGTGAGGAATTTCAGCAGGCATAACCCCAGTGGCAGGCAGACAGCATTAGACACAAACGGTGGTCCTTTTCCATGGGAAACCGAAGTCTCTACCCCACGTTCCTGATATTAGTTTGTAAGAGGCCTTTGGAAGTACAAGGGCAGAAAAACTTCCATCTGGTGGTAGATTGCACCTGGGAGATATCCTCATTTTTATGGAATTTCAGTGGTATTAAAGTAGGCAGAAATCCAGCAGCAGGCAGACTGCTTTACACACGAACGCTGGCCCATATCCATGGGAAACCAAAGTCTCCACTCCAGGCTCCTCATGTCAGTTTATAGAAGGCCTTTGGAAATACAAGGGCAGAAAAACTTATATCTGGCGGTAGACTGCACGCGGGAGATGTCTTCATTTGTATGGAATTTCAGTGGAATTTTCGTAGGTAGAAGCCCAATGGCCGACAGACATTATTAGACACGAACGGTGGCCCATTTCCATGAGAAACCAAAGTCTCCACCCCAGGTTCCTGATGTCAGTTTTTAGGAGGCCTTTGGCACTAGAAGGGCAAACAAACTTCCAACTGGTGGGAGATTCCATCTGGGAAATATCCTCATTTGTGAGGAATTTCAGTAGGCATAACTCCAGTGGCAGGCAGACAGCATTAGACACGAACAGTGGCCCTTTTCCATGGGAAACCAAAATCTCCACCCCATGTTGCTGATGTCACTTTGTAGGAGGCGTTTTCCGATATAAGGGCAGAGAAACTTCCATCTGGTGGTAGATTGCACCTGGGAGATATCCTCATTTCTATGGAGTTTTAGTGGAATTTTAGTAGGAAGAAGCACAGTGGCAGGCAGACAGCATTAGACACGAACAATGGCCCATTTTTATGGGAAACCAAAGTCTCCACCCCACGTTCCTGATGTCCGTTTCTAGGAGGCCTTTGACACTACAAAGGTAGACAAACTTCCGTCTGGTGGTTGATTGCATCGGGGAGATATCCTCATTTGTATGGAATTTCAGCAGGTAAAAGCCCAGTGGCAGGCAGACAGCATTAGACACGAACGGTGGCCCTTTTCCATGGGAAAACAAAGTCTCCAACCCAGGCTCCTGATGTCAGTTTGTAGGAGGCCTTTGGCATAAAAAGGGCAGACAAACTTCCATCTGGTGGGAAATTCCATTTGGGAGATATCCTCATTTGTAGGGAATTTTGGTAGGCTTCTGCCCACTGGCAGGCAGACAGCATTAGACACGAACAGTGGCCCCTTTCCATGGAAAAACAAATTATCCATCCTATGTTCCTGATGTCAGTTTTTAGGAGGCTTTTGGCACTGCAAGGGCTGACAAACTTCCACCTGGTGGTAGATTGCACCTGGGAGATATCCTCATTTTTATGGAATTTTAGTGGTATTTTAGTACTCAGAAGCCCAATGGCAGACAGACAGCATTAAACATGAATGGTGGGCCTTTTCTATAGGAAACCAAAGTCTCCAGGTGAGGTTCCGAATGTCAGTTTGAAGGAGGCCTTTGGCACTGCAAGAGCAGACAAATTTCCATCTGGTGGCATATTGCGTCTGGGAGATATCCTCATTTGTATGTAATTTCAGTAGTCATAAGTCAGTGGCAAGGAGACAGCATTAAACACCAAGGGTGGCCCTTTTCCATGGGAAACCAAAGCGTCCTCTCCAGGTTCCAGATGTCAGTTTGTAGGAGGCCGTTGCATTACAAGGGCAGACAAACTTTCAACTGGTGGTAGACTCCATCTGGGAGATATCCTCATTTTTATGGAATTTTACTAGGCATACGCCCAGTGGCAGGCACATAGCATTAGACAAAAAGGGTGGCCCATTTCCATGGGAAACCAAAGTCTCCACCGCACGTTCCTGATGTCAATTTTTAGGAGGCCTTTGGCACTTCAAGGGCAGACAAACTTCCACCTGGTGGTAGATTGCACCTGGGACTTATCAGCATTTGTATGGAACTGCAGCAGTCATAACCACAGTGCCAGGCAGACAGCATTAGACACGAACGGTGGCCCTTTTCCATGGGAAACCAAAGTCTACGCCCCAGGTTCCTGATGTTAATTTGTAGGAAGCCTTTAACACTACAAGGGCAGACAAACTTCCATCTGGTGGTAGATTGCACCTGGGAGGTATCCTCATTTGTATGGAATTTTAGTGGAATTTTAGTAGGCATAAGCCCAGTATCTGGCAGACAGCATTACACACGAACAGTGGCCCTTTTCCATGGGAAACCAAAATCTCCACCCCATGTTGCTGATGTCACTTTGTAGGAGACGTTTTCCAATATAAGGGCAGAGAAACTTCCATCTGGTTGTAGATTGCACCTGGGAGATATCCTCATTTTTATGGAGTTTTAGTGGAATTTTAGTAGGAAGAAACCCCGTGGCAGGCAGACAGCATTAGACAAGAAAAATGGCCCATTTGATGGAAAACCAAAGTCTCCACCCCTCGTTCCTGATGTCCGTTTCTAGGAGGCCTTTGGCACTACAAGGGCAGACAAACTTCCGTCTGGTGGTTGATTGCATCGTTGAGATATCCTCATTTTTATGGAATTTCATCAGGTAGAAGCCCAGTGGCAGGCAGACAGCATTAGAGAGGAACGGTGGCCCTTTTCCATGGGAAAACAAAGTCTCCAACCAGGCTCCTGATGTCAGTTTTTAGTAGGCCTTTGGCATTAAAAGGGCAGACAAACTTCCATCTGGTGGGAAATTTTGTTAGGGAGATATCCTCATTTGTATGTAATTTCAGTAGTCATAAGCCCAGTGGCAAGGAGACAGCATTAAACAACAAGGGTGCCCCTTTTCCATGGGAAACCAAAGCCTCCTTTCCAGAATCCTGATGTCAGTTTGTAGGAGGCCTTTGGCATTACAAGGGCAGACAAACTTTCATCTGGTGGTAGACTCCATCGGGGAGATATCCTCATTTGTACGGGATTTTACTAGGCATAATCCCAGTGGCAGTCACATAGCATTAGACACAAACGGTGGCCCATTTCCATGGGAAAACAAAGTCTCCACCCCACGTTCCTGATGTCAATTTATAGAAGGCGTTTGGAACTACAAGGGCAGAAAAACTTCCATCTGGTGGTAGATTGCACCTGGGAGATATCCTCATTTCTCTGGAATTTTATTGGAATTTTATTACGAAGATCCCCAGTGGCAGGCAGACAGCTTTAGACACGAACGGTGGCCCATTTTTATGGGAAACCAAAGTCTCCACCCCACGTTCCTGATGTCCGTTACTAGGAGGCCTTCGGCAGTACAAGGGTAGACAAACTTCCACCTGGTGGTGGATTGCTCCTGGGAGATATCCTCATTTGTATGGACCTTCAGCAGTCATAACCACAGTGCCAGGCAGACAGCATTAGACAGGAACGGTGGTCCTTTTCCTAGGGAAACCAAAGTCTCCACACCACGTTCCCGATGTCAGGTTTTAGTAGGCCATTGACAGTACAAGGGCAGAAAAACTTCCGTCTGGTGGTTGATTGCATCGGGAAGATATCCACATTTGTATGGAATTTCAGCAGATAGAAGCGCAGTGGCAGGCAGACAGCATTAGACACGAACGGTGGCCCTTTTCCATGGGAAAACAAAGTCTCCAACCCAGGCTCCTGATGTCAGTTTGTAGGAGGCCTTTGGCACTACAAGGGCAGACAAACCTCCATCTCGTGGTGGATCGCACCTCGTAGATGTCCTTATTTGTATGGAATTTTAGTGGTATTTTAGTACTCAGAAGCCCAGTTGCAGACAGAGAGCATTAAACATGAACGGTGGGCCTTTTCCATAGGAAACCAAAGTCTCCACGCCAGGTTCCGAATGTCAGTATAAAGGAGGCCTTTGGCACTGCAAGAGCAGACAAACTTCCATCTGGTGGCATATTGCATCTGGGAGATATCCTCATTTGTATGGAACTTCAGCAGTCATAACCACAGTGCCAGGCAGACAGCATTAGACAGGAACGGTGGTCCTTTTCCATGGGAAACCAAAGTCTCCACCCTAGGTTTCTGATGGCAGTTTGTAGGAGGCCTTTGGAAACATAAGGGCAGAGAAACTTCCATCTGGTGTTAGTTTGCACCTGGGAGATATTCGCATTTGTATGGAATTTTAGTGGAATTTTAGTAGGCAGAATCCCAGCGGCAGGCAGACAGAATTAGACATGAATAGTGGCCCATTTCCATGGGAAACCAAAGTCTCCACCCCAGGTTCCTGATGTCATTTTCTAGGAGGCCTCTGGCACTACAAGACGAGACAAACTTCCAACTGGTGGCATATTGCATCTGGGAGATATCCTCATTTGTATGTAATTTTAGTAGGCATAAGCCCAGTGGCAGGCAGACAGCATTAGACAGGAACCGTGGCCCTTTGCCATGGGAAACCAAAGTCTCCACCCCAGCTTCTTGATGTCAATTTGTAGGAAGCCTTTTGCTCTACAGGGGCAGACAAACTTCCATTTGGTGGTAGATTGCACGTGAGAGACATCTTCAATGTTATGGAATTTTATTGGAATTTTAATAGGCAGAAGCCTTGTGGCAGGCAGACATCATTAGACACGAACGCTGGCCCATTTCCATGGGAAACCAAAGTCTCCACTCCAGGTTCCTGATGTCAGTTTGTAGGAGGCCTTTGGCACTAAAAGGGCAGACAAAGTTCCGTCTGGTGGTTGATTGCATTGAGGAGATATCCTCATTTGTATGGAATTTCAGATGGCAGAAGCCCAGTGGCAGGCAGACAGCATTAGACACGAACAATGGACCTTTTCCATGGGAAACCAAAGTCTCCACCTCACGTTCCTGATGTCAGTTTGTAGGAGGCCTTTGGAAATACAAGGGCAGGCAAACTTCCATCTGGTGGTAGATTGCACCTGGGAGATAACCTCATTTCTATAGAATTTTAGTGGAATTTTAGTAGGCATAAGGCCAGTGGCTGCCAGACAGCATTAGACACGAACGGTGGGCATTTCTTTGGGAAACAAAAGTCTCCACCCCCCGTTCAGGATGTCAGTTTTTAGGAGGCCTTTGGCACTACGGGGGCAGAAAAACTTCTACCCAGTGGTAGATTACACCTGGGAGATATCCTCATTTGTATGGAACTTCAGCAGTCATCACCACAGTGCCAGGCAGACAGCATTAGACAGGAACGGTGGTCCTTTTCCATGGGAAACCAAAGTCTCCACCCCAGGTTCCTGATGGCAGTTTGTAGGAGGCCTTTGGAAACACAAGGGCAGAGAATCTTCCATCTGGTGTTAGTTTGCACCTGGGAGATATTCGCATTTGTATGGAATTTTAGTGGAATTTTAGTAGGCAGAATCCCAGCGGCAGGCAGACAGAATTAGACATGAATAGTGGCCCATTTCCATGGGAAACCAAAGTCTCCACCCCAGGTTCCTGATGTCATTTTCTAGGAGGCCTCTGGCACTACAAGACGAGACAAACTTCCAACTGGTGGCATATTGCATCTGGGAGATATCCTCATTTGTATGTAATTTTAGTAGGCATAAGCCCAGTGGCAGGCAGACAGCATTAGACAGGAACCGTGGCCCTTTGCCATGGGAAACCAAAGTCTCCACCCCAGCTTCTTGATGTCAATTTGTAGGAAGCCTTTTGCTCTACAGGGGGAGACAAACTTCCATTTGGTGGTAGATTGCACGTGAGAGACATCTTCAATTGTATAGAATTTTATTGGAATTTTAATAGGCAGAAGCCTTGTGGCAGGCAGACATCATTAGACACGAACACTGTCCCATTTCCATGGGAAACCAAAGTCTCCACTCCAGGTTCCTGATGTCAGTTTGTAGGAGGCCTTTGGCACTAAAAGGGCAGACAAAGTTCCGTCTGGTGGTTGATTGCATTGAGGAGATATCCTCATTTGTATGGAATTTCAGCAGGCAGAAGCCCAGTGGCAGGCAGACAGCATTAGACACGAACAATGGACCTTTTCCATGGGAAACCAAAGTCTCCACCTCACGTTCCTGATGTCAGTTTGTAGGAGGCCTTTGGAAATACAAGGGCAGGCAAACTTCCATCTGGTGGTAGATTGCACCTGGGAGATAACCTCATTTCTATAGAATTTTAGTGGAATTTTAGTAGGCATAAGGCCAGTGGCTGCCAGACAGCATTAGACACGAACGGTGGGCATTTCTTTGGGAAACAAAAGTCTCCACCCCCCGTTCGGGATGTCAGTTTTTAGGAGGCCTTTGGCACTACGGGGGCAGAAAAACTTCTACCCAGTGGTAGATTACACCTGGGAGATATCCTCATTTGTATGGAACTTCAGCAGTCATCACCACAGTGCCAGGCAGACAGCATTAGACAGGAACGGTGGTCCTTTTCCATGGGAAAGCAAAGTCTCCACCCCAGGTTCCTGATGGCAGTTTGTAGGAGGCCTTTGGAAACACAAGGGCAGAGAATCTTCCATCTGGTGTTAGATTGCACCTGGGAGATATACTCATTTGTATGGAATTTTAGTGGAATATTAGTAGACAGAATCCCAGCTGCAGGTAGACAGAATTAGACATGAATAGTGGCTCATTTCCATGGGAAACCAAAGTCTCCACCCCAGGTTCCTCATGTCATTTTCTAGGAGGCCTCTGGCACTACAGGAGGAGACAAAGTTCCTATTGGTGGCATATTGCATCTAGGAGATATCCTCATTTGTATGTAATTTTAATAGCCATAAGCCCAGTGGCAGGCAGACAGTATTAGACGCGAACGGTGGCCCTTTTCCATGGGAAACCAAAGTCTCCGCCTCAGGTTCTTGATGTCAATTTGTAGGAAGCCTTTGGCTCTTCAGGGGCAGACAAACTTCCATCTGGTGGTAGATTGCACCTGGGAGACATCCTCATTTGTATAGAATTTTAGTGGAATTTTAGTCGGCATAAGCCCAGTGTCTCGCAGACAGCATTAGACACGAACAGTGGCCCCTTTCCATGGAAAAACAAATTATCCATCCTATGTTCCTGATGTCAGTTTTTAGGAGGCTTTTGGCACTGCAAGGGCTGACAAACTTCCACCTGGTGGTAGATTGCACCTGGGAGATATCCTCATTTTTATGGAATTTTAGTGGTATTTTAGTACTCAGAAGCCCAATGGCAGACAGACAGCATTAAACATGAATGGTGGGCCTTTTCTATAGGAAACCAAAGTCTCCAGGTGAGGTTCCGAATGTCAGTTTGAAGGAGGCCTTTGGCACTGCAAGAGCAGACAAATTTCCATCTGGTGGCATATTGCGTCTGGGAGATATCCTCATTTGTATGTAATTTCAGTAGTCATAAGTCAGTGGCAAGGAGACAGCATTAAACACCAAGGGTGGCCCTTTTCCATGGGAAACCAAAGCGTCCTCTCCAGGTTCCTGATGTCAGTTTGTAGGAGGCCGTTGCATTACAAGGGCAGACAAACTTTCAACTGGTGGTAGACTCCATCTGGGAGATATCCTCATTTTTATGGAATTTTACTAGGCATACGCCCAGTGGCAGGCACATAGCATTAGACAAAAAGGGTGGCCCATTTCCATGGGAAAACAAAGTCTCCACCGCACGTTCCTGATGTCAATTTTTAGGAGGCCTTTGGCACTTCAAGGGCAGACAAACTTCCACCTGGTGGTAGATTGCACCTGGGACTTATCAGCATTTGTATGGAACTGCAGCAGTCATAACCACAGTGCCAGGCAGACAGCATTAGACACGAACGGTGGCCCTTTTCCATGGGAAACCAAAGTCTACGCCCCAGGTTCCTGATGTTAATTTGTAGGAAGCCTTTAACACTACAAGGGCAGACAAACTTCCATCTGGTGGTAGATTGCACCTGGGAGGTATCCTCATTTGTATGGAATTTTAGTGGAATTTTAGTAGGCATAAGCCCAGTATCTGGCAGACAGCATTAGACACGAACAGTGGCCCTTTTCCATGGGAAACCAAAATCTCCACCCCATGTTGCTGATGTCACTTTGTAGGAGACGTTTTCCAATATAAGGGCAGAGAAACTTCCATCTGGTTGTAGATTGCACCTGGGAGATATCCTCATTTTTATGGAGTTTTAGTGGAATTTTAGTAGGAAGAAACCCCGTGGCAGGCAGACAGCATTAGACAAGAAAAATGGCCCATTTGATGGAAAACCAATGTCTCCACCCCTCGTTCCTGATGTCCGTTTCTAGGAGGCCTTTGGCACTACAAGGGCAGACAAACTTCCGTCTGGTGGTTGATTGCATCGTTGAGATATCCTCATTTTTATGGAATTTCATCAGGTAGAAGCCCAGTGGCAGGCAGACAGCATTAGAGAGGAACGGTGGCCCTTTTCCATGGGAAAACAAAGTCTCCAACCAGGCTCCTGATGTCAGTTTTTAGTAGGCCTTTGGCATTACAAGGGCAGACAAACTTTCATCTGGTGGTAGACTCCATCGGGGAGATATCCTCATTTGGACGGGATTTTACTAGGCATAATCCCAGTGGCAGTCACATAGCATTAGACACAAACTGTGGCCCATTTCCATGGGAAAACAAAGTCTCCACCCCACGTTCCTGATGTCAATTTATAGAAGGCGTTTGGAACTACAAGGGCAGAAAAACTTCCATCTGGTGGTAGATTGCACCTGGGAGATATCCTCATTTCTCTGGAATTTTATTGGAATTTTATTACGAAGATCCCCAGTGGCAGGCAGACAGCTTTAGACACGAACGGTGGCCCATTTTTATGGGAAACCAAAGTCTCCACCTCACGTTCCTGATGTCCGTTACTAGGAGGCCTTCGGCATTACAAGGGTAGACAAACTTCCACCTGGTGGTAGATTGCTCCTGGGAGATATCCTCATTTGTATGGACCATCAGCAGTCATAACCACAGTGCCAGGCAGACAGCATTAGACAGGAACGGTGGTCCTTTTCCTAGGGAAACCAAAATCTCCACACCACGTTCCCGATGTCAGGTTTTAGTAGGCCATTGACAGTACAAGGGCAGAAAAACTTCCGTCTGGTGGTTGATTGCATCGGGAAGATATCCACATTTGTATGGAATTTCAGCAGATAGAAGCGCAGTGGCAGGCAGACAGCATTAGACACGAACGGTGGCCCTTTTCCATGGGAAAACAAAGTCTCCAACCCAGGCTCCTGATGTCAGTTTGTAGGAGGCCTTTGGCACTACAAGGGCAGACAAACCTCCATCTCGTGGTGGATCGCACCTCGTAGATGTCCTTATTTGTATGGAATTTTAGTGGTATTTTAGTACTCAGAAGCCCAGTTGCAGACAGAGAGCATTAAACATGAACGGTGGGCCTTTTCCATAGGAAACCAAAGTCTCCACGCCAGGTTCCGAATGTCAGTATAAAGGAGGCCTTTGGCACTGCAAGAGCAGACAAACTTCCATCTGGTGGCATATTGCATCTGGGAGATATCCTCATTTGTATGTAATTTCTGTAGCCATAAGCCCAGTGGCCGGCAGACAGCATTAGACACGAACGGTGGCCCTTTTCCATGGGAAACCGAATTCTCCACTCCAGGCTCCTGATGTCAATTTGTAGGAGGCATTTGGCACTACAGGGGCAGACAAACTTCCATCAGCTGGTTGATTGCATCGGAGAGATTTCCAAATATCTTTGGAATTTCAGCAGGCAGAAGCCCAGTGGCAGGCAGACAGCATTAGACATGAACGCTGGCCCTTTTCCATGGGAAAACAAAGTCTCCACCCCTGGTTCCTGATGTCAGTTTTTTAGGAGGGCTTTGGTACTACAAGGGCAGAGAATCTTCCATCTGGTTGTGGATTGCACCTAGGAGATATCCTCATTTCTATGGAATTTTAGTGGAATTTTAATAGGAAGAAGCCCAGTGGCAAGCAGACAGCATTACACACGAACGGTGGCCCATTTCCATGGGAAACCAAAGTCGCCACTCCCGGTTCCTGATGTCAGTTTTTAGGAGGTTTTTGCCACTACAAGGGCAGGCAAACTTCCATCTGGTGGTAAATTGCATCTGCGAGATATCCTCATTTGTATGGAATTTTAGCAGGCATACGCCCAGTGGCAGGCACACAGCATTAGGCATGAACAGTGCCCTATTCCACGGGAAACCAAATTATACATCCCACGTTTAAGAAGTGAGTTTATAGGAGCCCTTTGGCACTACAAGGGCAGAGAAACTTCAAACCGGGAGTAGATTGCACCTGCAAGATATTCTCAATTTTATAGAATTTTAGAGGAATTTCAGTACGCCAAATCCCACCGGCAGGCACACAGAATTATACATGAATAGTGGCCTTTTCCAGGGGAAACCAAAGCCTCCAGGCCAGGTTCCTGATGTCTGTTTTTAGGAGGCCTTTTGTACTACAAGAACAGACAACCTTCCGACTGGTGGCATATTGCATCTTGGAGATATCCTCATTTGTATGGAATTATAGTGGAATTAAAGTAGGCAGAAGCCCAGTGGCAAGTAGACAGCATTAAACACCAACGGTGGCCCATTTCCATGGGAAACCAAAGTCTCCTCCCCAGGTTCCTGATGTCAATTTGTAGGAAGCCTTTGGCTCTACAGGGGGAGACAAACTTCCATCTGGTGGTAGATTGCACCTGGGAGACATCCTCTTTGTAAGGAATTTTAGTGGGATTTTAATAGGCAGAAGCCTAGTGGCAGGAACACATCATTAGACACGAACGCTGGCCCATTTCCATGGGAAACCAAAGTCTCCACTCCAGGTTCCTGGTGTCAGTTTGTAGGAGGCCTTTGGAACTACAAGGGCAGATAAACTTCCAACTGGTGGTAGATTCCATCTGGGAGATATCCTCATTTCTCTGGAATTTCAGCAGGCATAAGCCCAGTGGCAGACAGACAGCATTAGACAGGAACGGTGGCCCTTTTCCATAGAAAACCAAAGTCTCCACCTCACATTCCTGATGTCAGTTTGTAGGAGGCCTTTGGAACTACAAGGGCAGACAAACTTCCGTCAGGTGGTAGATTGCACCTGGGAGATATCCTCATTTGTAGAGAATTTTATTGGAATTCTAGTAGGCATAAGCCAAGTGGCTGGCAGAGAGCATTAGACACAAACGGTGGCCCATTTCCTTGGGAAACCAAAGTCTCCATCTCACGTTCCTGATGTCAGTTTGTAGGAGGCCTTTGGTACTACAAGGGCAGACATACTTCTATCTTGTGGTTGATTGCATCGCAGAGATATCCTCATTTTTATGGAACTTCAGCAGTCATAACCACTGTACCAGGCAGACAGCATTAGACAGGAACAGTGGTCTTTTTCCATGGGAAACCAAAGTCTCCACACTACGTTCCCGATATCAGGTTTTAGGAGGTCTTTTGCAGTACATGGGAAGACAAACTTCCGTCTGTTGGTTTATTTCATCGGGGAGATATCCTCATTTGTATGGAATTTCAGCAGGCAGAAGCCCAGTGGCAGGCAGAGAGCATTAGACACAAACGGTGGCCCTTTTCCATGGGAAACCGAAGTCTCCAACCCAGGCTTCTGATGTCGGTTTTCAGGAGGCCTTTGGCATTAAAAGTGTAGACAAACATCCATCTGGTGCGAAATTGCATTTGGGAGATATCCTCATACGTATGGAATTTTAGTAGGCATATACCCACTGGCAGGCAGCAGCATTAGACATGAACAATGGGCCTTTTCCATGGAAAAACAAATTATCCATCCTCACGTTCCTTATGTCATGTTTTAGGAGGCCTTTGGCACTACAAGAGCAGACAAACTTCCACGTGGTGGTAGATTGCACCTGAGAGATATTCTCATTTGTAAAGAATTTTAGACGAATTTTAGTACGCAGATTCCAAGCGGCAGGCAGACAGAATTAGACATGAATAGTGACCCTTTTCCAGGGGAAATGAAAGTCTGCAGGCCAGGTTCCTGATGTCAGTTTTTAGGAGGCCTTTTGCACTACAAGAACAGACAAACTTCCAACTGGTGGCATATTGCATCTTGGAGATATCCTCATTTGTATGTAATTTCTGTAGCCATAAGCCCAGTGGCCGGCAGACAGCATTAGACACGAACGGTGGCCCTTGTCCATGGGAAACCGAATTCTCCACTCCAGGCTCCTGATGTCTATTTGTAGGAGGCCTTTGGCACTACAGGGGCAGACAAACTTCCGTCAGGTGGTTGATTGCATCGGAGAGATTTCCCAATTTCTTTGGAATTTCAGCAGGCAGAAGCCCAGTGTCAGGCAGACAGCATTAGACATGAACGCTGGCCCTTTTCCATGGGAAAACAAAGTCTCCACCCCTGATTCCTGATGTCAGTTTTTTAGGAGGGCTTTGGTACTACAAGGGCAGAGAATCTTCTATCTGGTTGTAGATTGCACCTGGGAGATATCCTCATTTCTATGGAATTTGAGTGGAATTTTAATAGGAAGAAGCCCAGTGGCAAGCAGACAGCATTACACACGAACGGTGGCCCATTTGTATGGGAAACCAAAGTGGCCACTCCCGGTTCCTGATGTCAGTTTTTAGGAGGCCTTTGCCACTACAAGGGCAGGCAAACTTCCATCTGGTGGTAAATTGCATCTGCGAGATATGCTCATTTTTATGGAGATTTAGCAGGCATATGCCCAGTGGCAGGCACACAGCATTAGGCATGAACAGTGCCCTATTCCACGGGAAACCAAATTATACATCCCACATTTAAGAAGTGAGTTTATAGGAGCCCTTTGGCACTACAAGGGCAGAGAAACTTCAAACCGGGAGTAGATTACACCTGCAAGATATTCTCAATTTTATAGAATTTTAGAGGAATTTCAGTACGCCAAATCCCACCGGCAGGCACACAGAATTATACATGAATAGTGGCCTTTTCCAGGGGAAACCAAAGCCTCCAGGCCAGGTTCCTGATGTCTGTTTTTAGGAGGCCTTTTGCACTACAAGAACAGACAACCTTCCGACTGGTGGCATATTGCATCTTGGAGATATCCTCATTTGTATGGAATTATAGTGGAATTAAAGTAGGCAGAAGCCCAGTGGCAAGTAGACAGCATTAAACACCAACGGTGGCCCATTTCCATGGGAAACCAAAGTCTCCTCCCCAGGTTCCTGATGTCAATTTGTAGGAAGCCTTTGGCTCTACAGGGGGAGACAAACTTCCATCTGGTGGTAGATTGCACCTGGGAGAAATCCTCATTTGTAAGGAATTTTAGTGGGATTTTAATAGGCAGAAGCCTAGTGGCAGGAACACATCATTAGACACGAACGCTGGCCCATTTCCATGGGAAACCAAAGTCTCCACTCCAGGTTCCTGGTGTCAGTTTGTAGGAGGCCTTTGGCACTACAAGGGCAGACAAACCTCCATCTCGTGGTGGATCGCACCTCGTAGATGTCCTTATTTGTATGGAATTTTAGTGGTATTTTAGTACTCAGAAGCCCAGTTGCAGACAGAGAGCATTAAACATGAACGGTGGGCCTTTTCCATAGGAAACCAAAGTCTCCACGCCAGGTTCCGAATGTCAGTATAAAGGAGGCCTTTGGCACTGCAAGAGCAGACAAACTTCCATCTGGTGGCATATTGCATCTGGGAGATATCCTCATTTGTATGGAACTTCAGCAGTCATAACCACAGTGCCAGGCAGACAGCATTAGACAGGAACGGTGGCCCTTTTCCATGGGAAACCAATGTCTTCACTCCAGGTTCCTGATGTCTGTGTGTTGGAGGCCTTAACACTGCAAGGGCAGACAAACATCCAAGTCGTGGTGGATTCTATCTGGGAGATATCCCCATTTGTATGGAACTTAAGACGGCATAAGCCCAGTGGCCGGCAGACAGCATTAGACAAAAACGGTGGCATTTTTCCATGGGAAACCAAAGTCTCCACCTCACGTTCCTGATGTCAGTTTGTAAGAGGCCTTAGGCACTACAAAGGCAAAGGAAAATTCATCTGGTGGTAGATTGCACCAGGGAGATATCCTCTATTGAATGGAATTTTAGTGGAATTTTAGTCGGCAGAATCCGAAAAGTCGCCAGATAGCATTAGACAAGAACGGTGGCCCTTTTCCATGGGAAACCAAAGTCTCCATCTCACGTTCCTGATGTCAGTTTGTAGGATGCCTTTGGCACTACAAAGGCAGATAAACTTCCATCTGGTGGTAGATTCCATCTGGGAGATATCCTCATTTTTGTGGAATTTCAGCAGGCATGAGCCTAGTTCCAGGCAGACTGCATTACACACTAACGGTGACCCTTTTCAATGGGACACCAAAGTCTCCACCTCACGTTCCTTATGTCAGTTTATAGGAGGCCTTTGGAACTACAAGGGCACACAAACTTCCATCTCTTGGGAGAATGCAACTGCGAGATATCCTCATTTGCATGGAATTTAAGTGGAATTCTTGTGGGCAGAATCCCAGCGGCAGATAGCGAGCATTAGACACGAACGGTGGCCCTTTTCCATGGGATATCAACGTCTCCACCTCACGATTTTTATATCAGTTACTACGAGGCCTTTGGCACTACAAGGGAAGACAAAATTCCATCTGCTGGTAGATTCCACCTGGGAGATATCCTCTGTTGTATGGAATTTCAGCAGGCATATGCCCAGTTGCAGGCAGACAGCATTAGACACGAACGGTGGCCCTTTTCCATGGGAAACCTAAGTGTCCACCCTACGTTTAAAATGTCATTTTATACAAGGCTTTTGGCACTACAAGGGCAGAGGAACTTTCATCTGGTGGTAGATTGAACCAGGGAGGTATCCTCATTTGTATGGAATTTTAGTGGAATTTTAGTAGGAAGAAGCCCAGTTGCAGGCAGACAGCATTAGACAGGAACGGCCCTTTTCCATGGAAAACCAAAGTCTCCACCCCACATTCCTGATGTAAATTTATACGAGGCTTTTGGCACGATAAGGGCAGACAATCTTCCAACTGGTGGTAGATTGCACGTGAGAGATGTCTTCATTTGCATGGAATTTTAGTGGAATTTTAGTAGGCAGAATCCCAATGATCGGCAGAGAGCATAAAACACAAACGGTGTCCCTTTTCCTTCAGACACGAAGGTCTCTACCCCAGTCTCCTGATGTCAGTTTCTGGGAAGCTTTTGGCACTACAAGGCTAGAAAAACTTCCACCTGGTGGTAGAGTGCATCTGGGAGATATCCTCATTTGTATGCAATTTTAGCAGGCAGAAGCCCAGTGGCAGGCAGACAGCATTAGACAGAAACAGTGGCCATTTTCCATGGGAAACCAAAGTCTCCATCTCACATTCCTGATGTCAATTTGTAGGAGGCCTTTGGCATTACAAGGGCAAACAAAACTCCATCTCGTGGGAGAATGCAACAGCGAGATATCCTCATTTGCATGGAATTTAAGTGGAATTCTTGTGGGCAGGATCCCAGCGGCAAATAGAGAGCATTAGACACGAACGGTGGCTCTTTTCCATGGGACACCAAAGCAGGGTTATGCCTGCTAAAATTCCATACAAATGAGAATATCTCGCAGATGCAATTTACCACAAGATGGAAGTTTGCCTGACCTTGTAGTGGCAAAGGCCTACTAAAATCTGACATCGGGAACGTGGTGTGGAGACTTTGGTTTCCCATGGAAAAGGACTACCGTTCGTGTCTAATGCTGTCTGCCTGGCACTGTGGTTATGACTGCTGAAGTTCCATACAAATGAGGTTATCTCCCAGGTGCAATCTACAACCAGGTGGAAGTTTGTCTGCCCTTGTAGTGCCAAAGGCCTCCTAAAAAGGAACATCAGAAACGCGGGCTGGAGACTTTGGTTTCCCATAGAAATGGGCCACCGTTCGTGTCTAATGCTGTCTGCCTGCCACTGGCCTACTTCCTACTAAAATTCCACTAAAATTCCAAAAAAATGAGGATATCTCCCAGGTGCAATCTACAACCAGATGGAAGTTTCTCTGCCCTTATATTGGAAAACACCTCTTACAAAGTGACATCAGCAACGTGGGGTGGAGAGTTTGAATTCCCATGGAAAAGGGCCACCGTTCGTGTCTAACGATGTCTGCCTCCCACTGGGGTTATGCCTGCTGAAATTCCATACAAATGAGGATATCTCCCAGATGGAATCTACCACCAGTTGGAAGTTTGTCTGCCCTTGTAGTGCCAAAGGCCTCCTAAATACTGACATCAGGAACGTGGATTGGACTTTGGTTTCCCATGGAAAAGGGGCACCGTTTGTGCCTAATGCTATGTGCCTGCCGTTGGGCTTATGCCTAGTAAAGTTCCATACAAATGAGGATATCTCCCACATGGAATTGACCATCAGATGGAAGTTTGTCTGCCCTTGTAGTGGCAAAGGCCTCCTAAAAAACTGACATCAGGAACCAGGGGTGGAGATTTTTGTTTCCCATGGAAAAGGGCCACCGTTCGTGTCTAATGGTGTCTGCCTGCAACTGGGGTTATGCCTGCTGAAATTCCTCACAAATGAGGATATCTCCCTGATGGAATCTTCCACCAGATGGAAGTATGTCTGCCCTTATAGTGCCAAAGTCCTCCTAAAAACTGACATCAGGAACGTGGGCTGTAGACTTTGTTTTCCCAAGGAAATTGGCCACCATTCGAGTCTAATGCTGTCTGCCTGCCACTGGGCTTCTGCCTGCTGAAATTCCAAAGATATTTGGAAATCTCTCTGATGCAATCAACCACCAGACGGAAGTTTGTCTGCCCTTGTAATGCCAAAGGCCTCTTAAACACTGACATCAGGAACCTGGAGTGGAGACTTTGGTTTCCCATGGAAATGGGCCACCGTTCGTTCCTAATGCTGTCTGCCTGCCACTGGGTTTCTTCCTACTAAAATTCCACTAAAATTCCATAGAAATAAGGATATCTTCCAAGTGCAATCTACAACCAGATAAAAGAATCTCTGCCCTTGTAGTACCAAAGGTCTCCTAAAAAACTGACATCAGAAACCAGGGGTGCAGACTTTGTTTTCCCATGGAAATGGGCCAGCGATCGTGTCTAATGCTATCTGCCTGCCACTGGGCTTCTGCCTGCTGAAATTCCAAAGAAATTTGGAAATCTCTCCGATGCAATCTACCTCCTGATGGAAGTTTTTCTGCCTCTGTAATGCCAAATGCCTCCTACAAATTGACATCAGGAGCCTGGAGTGGAGACTTTGGTTTCCCATGGAAAAGGGTCAGCGTTCGTGTCTAATGCTGTCTGCCTGCCACTGGGCTTATGGCTACTGAAATTACATACAAATGAGGATATCACCCAGATGCAATATGCCACCAGTTGCAAGTTTGTCTGCTCTTGTAGTGCCAAAGGCATCCTAGAAACGGACATCAGGAACGTGGGGTGGAGATTTTGGTTTCCCATGGAAATGGGCCACCGTTGGTGTTTAATGCTGTCGACATGCCACTGGGCTTCTGTCACTTTAATTCCACTAAAATTCCATACAAATGAGGATATCTCCAAGATGCAATATGCCACCAGTTGGAAGTTTGTCTGTTCTTGTAGTGCAAAAGGCCTCATAAAAACTGACATCAGGAACCTGATCTGGAGACTTTGTTTTCCCCTGGAAAAGGGCCACTATTCATGTCTAATTCTGTGTGCCTGCTGCGGCGATTCTGCGTACTAAAATTGCTCTAAAATTCTATACAAATGAGAATATCTCGCAGGTGCAATCTTCCCCCGGTTTGAAGTTTTCTGCCCTTCTAGTGCCAAAGGGCTCCTATAAACTGACATCTGAAACGTAGGATGGATGATTTGGTTTCCCATGGAAAAAGGCCACTGTTCATGCCTAATGCTGTGTGCCTGCCACTGGGCGTATGCCTGCTAAAATTCTATGCAAATGAGGATATCTCGCAGATGCCATTTACCACCAGATGAAAGTTTGCCTGCCCTTGTAGGGGCAAAGGCCTCCTAAAATCTGACATCGGGAACGTGGTTTGGAGACTTTGGTTTCCCATGGAAAAGGACCACCGTTCGTTTCTAATGCTGTCTGCCTGGCATTGTGGTTATGACAGCTGAAGTTCCATACAAATGAGGATATATCCCAGGTGCAATCTACCACCAGGTGGAAGCTTCTCTGCCCTTGTAGTCCCAAAGGCCTCCTTTAAACTGACATCAGGACGTCGGGGTGGAGACTTTGGTTTCCCATAGAAATGGGCCACCGCTCATGTGTAATGCTGTCTGCCTGCCACTGGCCTTCTTCCTACTAAAATTCCACTAAATTTCCATATAAATGAAGATATCTCCCAGGTGCAATCTACAACCAGATGGAAGTTTCTCTGCCCTTATATTGGATAACGCCTCCTACAAAGTGACATCAGCAACGTGGGGTGGAGATTATGGTTTCCCATGGAAAAGGGCCACCGTCCATGTCTACTGCTGTCTGCCTGCCACTGGGGTTATACCTGCTGAAATTCCATACAAATGAGGATATCTCCCAGATGGAATCTGCCACCAGTTAAAAGTTTGTCAGCTCTTCTAGTGCCAAAGTCCTCCTAAAAACTGACATCAGGAACGTGGGGTGGACACTTTGGTTTCCCAAGGAAATGGGCCACCCTTCGTATCTAATGCTGTCTGCCTGCCACTGGGCTTCTGCCTTCTGAAATTCCATACAAATGAGGATATCTCCCCAATGTAATCTACCACCAGACGGAACTTTGTCGGCCCTCAAAGTGCAAAGGGCCTCCTATAAACTGACATCAGGAACCTGGACTGGAGACTTTGGTTTCCCATGGAAATGGGCCAGTGTTCGTGTCTAATGCTTTCTGCCCGGAACTGTGGTTATGACTGCTGAAGTTCCATACAGATGAGGATATCTCCTCGGTGCAATCTACCACCCGGAGGAAGTTTGTCTGGCCGTGTAGTTCCAAAGTCCTCCGAGAAACGGACATCCAGAACATGGGGTGGAGACTTTGCTTTCCCATAGAAATGGGTGGCCGTTCGTGTCTAATGCTCTCTGCCTGCCACTGGGCTTCTTCCTACTAAAATTCCACTAAAATTCCTTAGAAATAAGGATATCTCCCAGGTGCAATCTACAACCAGATGGAAGATTCTCTGCCCTTGTAGTACCAAAGCCTTCCTAAAAAACTGACATCAGGAATCAGGGGTGGAGACTTTGTTTTCCCATGGAAAAGGGCCAGCGTTCATGTCTAATGCTGTCTGCCTGCCACTGGGCTTCTGCGTGCTGGAATGCCCAAAAAATTTGGAAATCTCTCTGATGTAATCAACCACCTGACGGAAGTTCCTCTGCCCCTATAGTGCCAAAGGCATCCTACAAATTGACATCAGGAGCCTGGAGTGGAGACTTTGGTTTCCCATGGAAAAGGGCCACCGTTCGTGTCTAATGCTGTCTGCCGGCCACTGGGCTTATGGCTACAGAAATTACATACAAATGAGGATATCTCCAAGATGCAATATGCCACCAGTTGGAAGTTTGTCTGTTCTTGTAGTGCAAAAGGCCTCCTAAAAACTGACATCAGGAACCTGGCCTGCAGACTTTCATTTCCCCTGGAAAAGGGCCACTATTCATGTCTAATTCTGTCTGCCTGCCGCTTGGAATCTGCGTACTAAAATTCGTCTAAAATTCTTTACAAATGAGAATATCTCTCAGGTGCAATCTACCACCACGTGGAAGTTTGTCTGCTCTTGTAGTGCCAAAGGCCTCCTAAAACATGACATCAGGAACGTGAGGATGGATAATTTGTTCTTCCATGGAAAAGGCCCATTGTTCATGTCTAATGCTGCTGCCTGCCAGTGGGTATATGCCTACTAAAATTCCATACGTATGAGGATATCTCCCAAATGCAATTTCGCACCAGATGGATGTTTGTCTACACTTTTAATGCCAAAGGCCTCCTGAAAACCGACATCAGAAGCCTGGGTTGGAGACTTCGGTTTCCCATGGAAAAGGGCCACCGTTTGTGTCTAATGCTCTCTGCCTGCCACTGGGCTTCTGCCTGCTGAAATTCCATACAAATGAGGATATCTCCCCGATGAAATAAACCAACAGACGGAAGTTTGTCTTCCCATGTACTGCAAAAGACCTCCTAAAACCTGATATCGGGAACGTAGTGTGGAGACTTTGGTTTCCCATGGAAAAAGACCACTGTTCCTGTCTAATGCTGTCTGCCTGGTACAGTGGTTATGACTGCTGAAGTTCCATAAAAATGAGGATATCTCTGCGATGCAATCAACCACAAGATAGAAGTATGTCTGCCCTTGTAGTACCAAAGGCCTCCTACAAACTGACATCAGGAACGTGAGATGGAGACTTTGGTTTCCCAAGGAAATGGGCCACCGTTTGTGTCTAATGCTCTCTGCCAGCCACTTGGCTTATGCCTACTAGAATTCCAATAAAATTCTCTACAAATGAGGATATCTCCCAGGTGCAATCTACCACCTGACGGAAGTTTGTCTGCCCTTGTAGTTCCAAAGGCCTCCTACAAACTGACATCAGGAACGTGAGGTGGAGACTTTGGTTTTCTATGGAAAAGGGCCACCGTTCCTGTCTAATGCTGTCTGTCTGCCACTGGGCTTATGCCTGCTGAAATTCCAGAGAAATGAGGATATCTCCCAGATGGAATCTACCACCAGTTGGAAGTTTATCTGCCCTTGTAGTTCCAAAGGCCTCCTACAAACTGACACCAGGAACCTGGAGTGGAGACTTTGGTTTCCCATGGAAATGGGCCAGCGTTCGTGTTTAATGATGTGTTCCTGCCACTAGGCTTCTGCCTATTAAAATCCCACTAAAATTCCTTACAAATGAGGATGTCTCCCAGGTGCAATCTACCACCAGATGGAAGTTTGTCTCCCCCTGTAGAGCCAAAGGCTTCCTACAAATTGACATCAGGAACCTGGGGAGGAGACTTTGGTTTCCCATGGAAATGGGCCACCGTTGGTGTTTAATGCTGTCTACTTGCCACTGGGCTTCTGCCTACTGTGATTGCACTAGAATTCCATACAAATGAGGATATCTCCAAGATGCAATATGCCACCAGTCGGAAGGTTGTCTGTTCTTGTAGTACAAAAGGCCTCCTAAAAACAGACATCAGGAACCTGGCCTGGAGGCTTTGGTTTCCCCTGGAAAAGGCCACTATTCATGTATAATTCTGTGTGCCTGCCGGTGGGATTTGGCGTACTGAAATTCCTCTAAAATTCTATAAAATTGAGAATATCTTGCAGGTGCAATCTACTCCCGGTTTGAAGTTTCTCTGCCCTTGTAGTGCCAAAGGGCTCCTATAAACTCACTTCTTAAACGTGGGATGTATAATTTGGTTTCCCGTGGAATAGGGCACTGTTCATGCCTAATGCTGTGTGCCTGCCACTGGGCGTATGCCTGCTAAAATTCCATACAAATGAGGATATCTCGCAGATGCAATTTACCACCAGATGGAAGTTTGCCTGCCCTTGTAGTGGCAAAAACCTCCTAAAAACTGACATCAGGAACCGGGAGTGGCGACTTTGGTTTCCCATGGAAATGGGCCACCGTTCGTGTGTAATGCTGTCTGCTTGCCACTGGGCTTCTTCCTATTAAAATTCCACTAAAATTCCATAGAAATGAGGATATCTCCTAGGTGCAATCCACAACCAGATGGAAGATTCTCTGCCCTTGTAGTACCAAAGCCCTCCTAAAAAACTGACATCAGGAACCAGGGGTGGAGACTTTGTTTTCCCATGGAAAAGGGCCAGCGTTCATGTCTAATGCTGTCTGCCTGCCACTGGGCTTCTGCCTGCTGAAATTCCAAAGATATTTGGAAATCTCTCCGATGCAATCAACCAGCTGATGGAAGTTTGTCTGCCCCTGTAGTGCCAAATGCCTCCTACAAATTGACATCAGGAGCCTGGAGTGGAGAATTCGGTTTCCCATGGAAAAGGGCCACCGTTCGTGTCTAATGCTGTCTGCCGGCCACTGGGCTTATGGCTACAGAAATTACATACAAATGAGGATATCTCCCAGATGCAATATGCCACCAGATGGAAGTTTGTCTGCTCTTGCAGTGCCAAAGGCCTCCTTTATACTGACATTCGGAACCTGGCGTGGAGACTTTGGTTTCCTATGGAAAAGGCCCACCGTTCATGTTTAATGCTCTCTGTCTGCAACTGGGCTTCTGAGTACTAAAATACCACTAAAATTCCATACAAATAAGGACATCTACGAGGTGCGATCCACCACGAGATGGAGGTTTGTCTGCCCTTGTAGTGCCAAAGGCCTCCTACAAACTGACATCAGGAGCCTGGGTTGGAGACTTTGTTTTCCCATGGAAAAGGGCCACCGTTCGTGTCTAATGCTGTCTGCCTGCCACTGCGCTTCTATCTGCTGAAATTCCATACAAATGTGGATATCTTCCCGATGCAATCAACCACCAGACGGAAGTTTTTCTGCCCTTGTACTGTCAATGGCCTACTAAAACCTGACATCGGGAACGTGGTGTGGAGACTTTGGTTTCCCTAGGAAAAGGACCACCGTTCCTGTCTAATGCTGTCTGCCTGGCACTGTGGTTATGACTGCTGATGGTCCATACAAATGAGGATATCTCCCAGGAGCAATCTACCACCAGGTGGAAGTTTGTCTACCCTTGTAATGCCGAAGGCCTCCTAGTAACGGACATCAGGAACGTGAGGTTGAGACTTTGGTTTCCCATAAAAATGGGCCACCGTTCGTGTCTAAAGCTGTCTGCCTGCCACTGGGGATCTTCGTAATAAAATTCCAATAAAATTCCAGAGAAATGAGGATATCTCCCAGGTGCAATCTACCACCAGATGGAAGTTTTTCTGCCCTTGTAGTTCCAAACGCCTTCTATAAATTGACATCAGGAACGTGGGGTGGAGACTTTGTTTTCCCATGGAAATGGGCCACCGTTTGTGTCTAATGCTATGTGACTGCCACTGGGATTATGCCTAGTAAAATCCCGTACAAATGAGGATATCTCCCCGATGGAGTCTACCACCAGATGAAAGTTTGTCTGCCCTTGTAATGCCAAAGGCCTACTAAAAACTGACATCAGGAGCCTGGTTGGAGACTTTGTTTTCCCATGGAAAAGGGCCACCGTTCCTCTCTAATGCTGTCTGCCTGCCACTGGGCTTCTACCTGATGAAATTCCATAAAAATGAGGATATCTCAACGATGCAATCAACCACCAGACGGAAGTTTGTCTGCCCTTGTAGTGCCAAAGGCCTCCTAGAAACGGACATCAGGAACGAGGGGTGGAGACTTTGGTTTTCCATCAAATGGGCCATTTTTCTTGTCTAATGCTGTCTGCCTGCCACGGGGTTTCTTCCTACTAAAATTCCACTAAAACTCCATAAAAATGAGGATATCTCCCAGGTGCAATCTACAACCAGATGGAAGTTTCTCTGCCCTTATATTGGAAAACGTCTCCTACAAAGTGACATCAGCAACATGGGGTGGAGATTTTGGTTTCCCATGGAAAAGGGCCACTGTTCGTGTGTAATGCTGTCTGCCAGATACTGGGCTTATGCCTACTAAAATTCCACTAAAATTCCATACAAATGAGGATACCTCCCAGGTGCAATCTACCACCAGATGGAAGTTTGTCTGCCCTTGTAGTGTTAAAGGCTTCCTACAAATTAACATCAGGAACCTGGGGCGTAGACTTTGGTTTCCCATGGAAAAGGGCCACCGTTCGTGTCTAATGCTGTCTGCCTGGCACTGTGGTTATGACTGCTGCAGTTCCATACAAATGCTGATAAGTCCCAGGTGCAATCTACCACCAGGTGGAAGTTTGTCTGCCCTTGAAGTGCCAAAGGCCTCCTAAAAATTGACATCAGGAGCGTGCGGTGGAGACTTTGTTTTCCCATGGAAATGGGCCACCCTTTTTGTCTAATGCTATGTGCCTGCCACTGGGCGTATGCCTAGTAAAATTCCATAAAAATGAGGATATCTCCCAGATGGAGTCTACCACCAGTTGAAAGTTTGTCTGCCCTTGTAATGCAACGGCCTCCTACAAACTGACATCAGGAACCTGGAGAGGACGCTTTGGTTTCCCATGGAAAAGGGCCACCCTTGGTGTTTAATGCTGTCTCCTTGCCACTGACTTATGACTACTGAAATTACATACAAATGAGGATATCTCCCAGACGCAATATGCCACCAGATGGAAATTTGTCTGCTCTTGCAGTGCCAAAGGCCTCCTTCAAACTGACATTCGGAACCTCACCTGGAGACTTTGGTTTCCTATAGAAAAGGCCCACCATTCATGTTTAATGCTGTCTGTCTGCCATTGGGCTTCTGAGTACTAAAATACCACTAAAATTCCATAAAAATGAGGATATCTCCCAGGTGCAATCTACCACCAGGTGGAAGTTTGTCAGCCCTTGCAGTGCCAAAAGCCTCCTAAAAACTGACATCAGGAACATAGGATGGATAATTTGTTTTTCCATGGAAAGGGGCCACTGTTCGTGTCTAATGCTGTCTGCGAGACACTGGGCTTATGCCGACTAAAATTCCACTAAAATTCTATACAAATGAGGATGTCTCCCAGGTGCAATCTACCACCAGATGGAAGTTTGTCTGCCCCTGAAGAGCCAAAGGCTTCCTACAAATTGACATCAAGAACCTGAGGCGGAGACTTTGGTTTCCCATGGAAAAGGGCCACCGTTAGCGTCTAATACTGTCTGCCTGCCACTGGGCTTATGGCTATTAAAATTACATACAAATGAGGATATCTCCTAGATGCAATATGCCACCAATAGGAACTTTGTCTCCTCCTGTAGTGCCAGAGGCCTCCTAGAAAATGACATGAGGAACCTGGGGTGGAGACTTTGGTTTCCCATGGAAATGAGCCACTATTCATGTCTAATTCTGTCTACCTGCAGCTGGGATTCTGTCTACTAATATTCCACTAAAATTCCATACAAATGAGTATATCTCCCAGGTGCAATCTAACACCAGATGGAAGTTTCTCTGCCCTTGTGTTTCCAAAGGCCTCCTACAAACTGCCATCAGGAACCTGGGGTGGAGACTTTGCTTTCCCATGGAAAAGGACCACCGTTCCTGTCTAATGCTGTCTGCCTGGCACTGTGGTGATGACTGCTGAAGTTCCATACAAATGAGGATATCTCCCAGGTGTAATCTACCACTGGGTAGAAGTTTTTCTGCCCCCGTAGTGCCAAAGGCCTCCTAAAAACTGACATCCCGAACGGGGGGTGGAGACTTTTGTTTCCCAAAGAAATGCCCACCGTTCGTGTCTAATGCTGTCTGGCAGCCACTGGCCTTATGCCTACTAAAATTCCACTAAAATTCTATAGAAATGAGGTTATCTCCCAGGTGCAATCTACCACCAGATGGAAGTTTGCCTGCCCTTGTATTTCCAAAGGCCTCCTACAAACTGACATCAGGAACGTGAGGTGGAGACTTTGGTTTCCCATGGAAAAGGTCCATTGTTCGTGTCTAATGCTGTCTGCCTGCCACTGGGCTTCTGCCTGCTGAAATTCCATACAAATGAGGATATCTCCTCAATGCAATCAACCACCAGACGGAACTTTGTCTGCCCTTTTAGTGCCAAAGGCCTCCTACAAACTGACATCAGGAACCTGGAGTGGAGACTTTGGTTTCCCATGGAAATGGGACAGCGTTCGTGTCTAATGATGTCTGCCTGCCACAAGGCTTCTGCCTATTAAAATTCCAATAAAATTCTATACAATTGAATATGTCTCTCACGTGCAATCTACCACCAAACGGAAGTTTGTCTCCCCCTGTAGAGCAAAAGGCTTCCTACAAATTGACATCAAGAAGCTGGGGTGGAGACTTTGGTTTCCCATGGCAAAGGGCCACGGTTCCTGTCTAATGCTGTCTGCCTGCCACTGGGCTTATGCCTACTAAAATTACATACAAATGAGGATATCTCCCAGATGCAATATGCCACCAGTTGGAAGTTTGTCTCGTCTTGTAGTGCCAGAGGCCTCCTAGAAAATGACATCAGGAACCTGGGGTGGAGACTTTGGTTTCCCATGGAAATGAGCCACTATTCATGTCTAATTCTGTCTGCCTGCCGCTGGGATTCTGCCTACTAAAATTCCACTAAAATTCCATACAAATGCGAATATCTCCCAGGTGCAAACTAACACCAGATGGAAGATTCTCTGCCCTTATGTTTCCAAAGGCCTCCTACAAACTGCCATCAGGAACCTGGGGTGGAGACTTTGCTTTCCCATGGAAAAGGACCACCGTTCCTGTCTAATGCTGTCTGCCTGGCACTGTGGTGATGACTGCTGAAGTTCCATACAAATGAGGATATCTCCCAGGTGTAATCTACCACTGGGTAGAAGTTTTTCTGCCCCCGTAGTGCCAAAGGCCTCCTAAAAACTGACATCCTGAACGGGGGGTGGAGACTTTTGTTTCCCAAAGAAATGCCCACCGTTCGTGTCTAATGCTGTCTGGCAGCCACTGGCCTTATGCCTACTAAAATTCCACTAAAATTCTATAGAAATGAGGTTATCTCCCAGGTGCAATCTACCACCAGATGGAAGTTTGCCTGCCCTTGTATTTCCAAAGGCCTCCTACAAACTGACATCAGGAACGTGAGGTGGAGACTTTGGTTTCCCATGGAAAAGGTCCATTGTTCGTGTCTAATGCTGTCTGCCTGCCACTGGGCTTCTGCCATCTGAAATTCCATACAAATGAGGATATCTCCTCAATGCAATCAACCACCAGACGGAACTTTGTCTGCCCTTGTAGTGCCAAAGACCTCCTACAAACTGACATCAGGAACCTGGAGTGGAGACTTTGGTTTCCCATGGAAATGGGACAGCGTTCGTGTCTAATGATGTCTGCCTGCCACAAGGCTTCTGCCTATTAAAATTCCAATAAAATTCCATACCATTGAAGATGTCTCTCACGTGCAATCTACCACCAAATGGAAGTTTGTCTGCCCCTGTAGAGCAAAAGGCTTCCTACAAATTGACATCAAGAAGCTGGGGTGGAGACTTTGGTTTCCCATGGCAAAGGGCCACGGTTCCTGTCTAATGCTGTCTGCCTGCCACTGGGCTTATGCCTACTAAAATTACATACAAATGAGGATATCTCCCAGATGCAATATGCCACCAGTTGGAAGTTTGTCTCGTCTTGTAGTGCCAGAGGCCTCCTAGAAAATGACATCAGGAACCTGGGGTGGAGACTTTGGTTTCCCATGGAAATGGGCCACTATTCATGTCTAATTTTTTCTGCCTGCCGCTGGGATTCTGCCTACTAAAATTCCACTAAAATTCCATACAAATGCGAATATCTCCCAGGTGCAAACTAACACCAGATGGAAGTTTCTCTGCCCTTATGTTTCCAAAGGCCTCCTACAAACTGCCATCAGAAACCTAGGGTGGAGACTTTGGTTTCCCATGGAAAAGGACCACCGTTCCTGTCTAATGCTGTCTGCCTGGCACTGTGGTTATGTGTTGCGGTGCGTGCTCGGCCCTGGCCTGGCTCAGTGTTCAGCCTGGGCACCCCGACTGCTCTGGCACGCCACAACCAGTCACTTTGTGGGGGTTCGTGTCTTGTCACTGGATAACGCTGTCAAGGCTGGATCGAAGAAAGAAGGGACTCTCTCGGATTTTCCAGGGAACAGAGGCTTTATTCGGGGGCGGGGGGAAAAGGGGGTCTGGATGACTCCCCCCAGCCACCCCAGGCTGGTGCCTCTGGAGAGAGACCCTGAGCCTGGGGTGGTGGGCGGTTTAATACTACAATTTTGGGGTGGGTTCTAAGTTACAGATACCAATAAAACAATCTAAATACATCATGCTAAATTAAGTCATTCAGGTTCTAACAAATCCAGCACAAGTTCTGGGATGGGCTGAGGACAGTTTTGCAAAGTGAGTGGCTAGCTCTACTGTACTTTAAAGATAAGAATTAAATGATGGACATGAGGATAATTATGCATGACAGAGGGGGTAAGGCAGGGGAGAACCAATAAAAGAAAGATTCTAAGCAGAAGCAAAGCTGACTTAGAAACTCTTATCGGAACTACAAAAAGTTACATATTAAAACAAGCAATACATCTTAAGACAAAAGGGCTTTCTTGAATTTTGCAGACTATTCTAAACTTAACAATAAAACTCTTCATGCTGAATTCTCAGCCAAGGCCTGCACATATTATTTTTGCAGAGTCATACTTCCCCCTTTTTTTTTTTTTTTTTTTGTTACTGATCTGGTGTGTAAACTTCTGAGCTATTTTCACTGCTGGTAACTTCGTCCAGCGGAAATTCGTTGGCTGGCTCTACTGAATGCACTGAATGCACAGAGGGGGTGGAAGTGGAAAAAACTGCACGCATGATCAAACTTTTCACTAAACCACAAGCAAAGGCTACAACTAATACAATGAACAACACTAACAGTCTTGTTTTGATCTATGAGCTGGCAACTTTAGAAAGTCCGACACTTGAAAAGATGTTGTCAAACCAGTCCCCTGTTTCTTCTTTGATGGAACTGACCATCCCTCGTAGCTGGTGGACAGATTTTCTGACGTCTTCTGCTTTAGATGATAGGTTGAAGCAGCAGAGTCCTTCGAACTCTTCACACGAATGTTGATTCAGCAAAAGCAAGTAATCAATGGCAGCTCTATTTTGGAGCGTTGCTTGTCTAGTTATCTGCTCGTCTGATAAGAGGTCACTTATAGCACGAGATGTTAAATTTGCTTGTTTAGCTACCCAACATTCTAATTGTCCTAATTCTCCCGCAGACTTTGCAATTGAAACCCAAGGTAAAAAAACTGACAGGGCTGCTGCTTTTGCCCTGGACCAATGGATAATTTCTGAATTGCAATCTGAATTAAGACTTGTCAAGTCTCTCTTCTGAACTTTTAGAGAGGAATTTTTCTTGTGCCAATTGAGAATTTGAGTCATGTTAGGGGTAAAAAGGCTTAGCTTACCCAGAGTGCAAGGACCTCTAATGAGACGAGCTGGAATCTCAGTAAAAGCTCTGTCACCACAAACAAGGAAAAAACCTTTGGGAAGGGAAAGGGAATTGCTAGCAGAAAAAGTAAGGACATGAACAATTTTTGCACACCAATTTGTTGCCATATAAGAAATTTCAGCTTGTCTCAAATTGTAAAACGATTTTTCTTGCTCTTTGGGTGGGGTATACATAAATTGAACACAAAAAGGAGCTTTGGAGGACCCAAGGAGTTCTAATTCTTGGGGCTCCAGGTGGGGGCGGCCGAGAGACTGAGACCACTGTTTCCAAAAAGCAAGGGGATTTTTAACAACAGTAGAAGGGGGCTCATTTATTTCTTGAAACTCTTTAACTGCGCTAGGTTTCTGATTAAAACTTTGACGCCACCGGAGGAGTGGTTGAGGATACTCTTCTTCTTTTGCAGGGATCCCTACTAAGCAGGCAGACATGGGATTTTGGGCTGAAGCTGAGGCTAGACAAATGTGATCTTGGCCTAGACTCTGTGCAAGGGTTTTCCACACATTAGTTTTTGGCTGTGGGACAATCTAGAAGAAAGCCAGGGTTGGCAAACTGAGCAGCATCACAAATGCAAACACTCTCGAACTACGAATTTCCATGCTGACCACCAGGCCTGTAGTTCTGTAACTTAAAAGAAAAGAATTTAGTTAAACAAACACTGAAAACACTCAGCAAGAGGAAGCAGCTCTTCTGCTTCTTCCTCTTGCCAAAACATCCAGGAGGGAATACTAACTGGACAAGAAGGCTCTGTGTCTGAACCTTCTTGTTCTTCATCTTTTTTTCTCCTTCTCCAGGAGGCGACAGCTGCCTGGGGCACTTTTGCTTCTGATGTTTTGGGGACATAGGGTCTCACACATCGGGAGGGAATCCACCGCAAACCGGTGGGAGTGGAGACGCAGGCGTACCCGCGCCCCCAGGTGACTAAATCATGAGGACCCTGTATCCTCAAAGTTTCTGGATCTTTGACAAGGACCTTTGGCCTTTCATGGGGTTCTAACAGAGAGCTCTCTCGAAAGTGCCTTGTCACCGGCGGGTTCATGGTCTCAAAGGAACAGTTAAGAAAATTCAAAGTGAACAGAGCACGGGCCAATCTCACAGATGGTGGTTCAATTTTGAGGATTGGTTGCTGCTGACTGAGGACTCTTTTGAGGTTAAGATGAGTCCTTTCTACAATTGCTTGGCCTGTGGGAGAGTGGGGAATCCCTGTCTTGTGTTCCACTCCCCATTGCTGTAAAAAGTTGCTGAATTCTTTAGATGTGTATGCTGGGGCATTATCTGTTTTCAAGGACTTTGGGATGCCTAATACGGCGAAAGCCTGGATAAAATGCTTGATAGCATCTCCAGCTTTCTCTCCTGTGTGGGCAGATGCAAAAACAGCTCCTGAGAACGTGTCGACAGAGACATGTACGAACTTTTGCTTTCCGAAAGGGGCAAAGTGCGTGACATCTGATTGCCACACTTCACAGCTGGACAAACCTCGGGGATTGACACCTGTGGGCAGAGATGAAATTGCACATTTGTTACATTGTGAGCAGTTGTTTACGATTGCTTTGGCTTGGTCACGAGTCAAATTAAACTGCCTGACCAGTCCAGGTGCATTTTGGTGATGGAGTTGGTGACTGATTCTTGCTTGCTCAAAGCGATTTGGCAGAGGAGCTAACTCCACGGTGGTGGCAAGAGCATCAGCTCTCTTGTTTCCCTCTGCAATGAATCCTGGGAGTTCTGTGTGTGACCTGGTGTGCATCACAAAAAAGGGGTGTTCTCGGAGAGAAATAAGTTTCACGAGCTTAGAAAGCAACTGAAAAAGTGTGATGTTGGAGACTTCTTGCAGCACAGACTGTTCTGCTCTAGAAACTATCCCTGCTACATAACTGGAATCTGTCACTAAATTAAAGGGTTCAGAAAATTTTTCAAATGCTCTGACAACTGCAGCTAATTCAGCAACCTGAGGTGAGCCTTCCACCTCTGCAACATCAGATTCCCACTGATGTGAATCGGGATCTCGCCAAGTCATTACTGACTTATGAGATTTACCCGACGCGTCTGTGAACACTGTCAGTGCATTAAGTGGTTTTTTGCTTTGCATAGTTTTCAGCTCTAAATGAAATTGGACATCAGCACTGAACATTTTGTGTGCGGGCCGATGAACAGAAATCTGGCCAGAATAGTTATCTAGAGCAAACTGCAGTGCTTCGTTTTCTTGGAGCAGATGCTCAAGCATGATTTTTGTAATTTGGCCTGAATTCAATTTAATTGGCATGTGAATGCACTCAAAGTCACAACCAGCCAGTTCTCGAAGACGAATTCTGGCTTTTCGAACTAATTCAGCCATCAATTCTTGTGGTTTTGTCATTCTTTTGGTCCTGTGATAACTCAGAAAGACCCACTCTATAATAGAGAGAGGATCCTCTTTGTTTTGGACTTTTTCTGATTTTGGAGGGGTTTTAGTGTCCCACTGAAAAATCATCCCATGAAGATGTGGCAACTTCCCTAAGATAATGAAACGAAAAGGCAGGTCAAGCTTGCACCTGTTGGCCTGTCTGGTGGACATTGCGTGCTGAATTTTTTCGAGTGCTGTTTCTGCCTCTGGGGTGAGAGTTCTGGGGGAGCTGAGCTCCTCTCCCCCTTTTAACAAATCAAAAAGGGGGGCTAGATCTTCAGTAGAAAGACCTAGCCACGGTCTCACCCAGTTTAAAGACCCACACAGTTGATGAACATCTGCTAGGGTTTCAATTTGGGTTTTGATTTTCAATTTTTGAGGAACGATGGTTTTTTTTCTAATTTCAAGCCCAAGGTACTTCCAAGGAGGCATCTTTTGAATTTTGGTCTCTTGCAGCTCAAACCCTGCTCTAACTAGTGAAGTGACTGTGAGGTCTAATGCATGCTCTAACAAATCATCTGTTGGTGCGGAAATCAAGACATCATCTATGTAATGATAAATGATCGCTTGGGGAACTGCTGAACGCACAGGTTCAAGCAGAGAGGAAACATACCTTTGGCAGAGAGTAGGAGATACTTTTAGACCTTGTGGAAGGCATCTCCACTGATACCTTTTTCTTGGCGCTTCTTGGTTAATGGACGGCACCGAGAAGGCGAAATGTGGAGCATCATCAGGGTGAAGAGGTATGTGAAAAAAACAATCTTTGATATCAATGACAGTCAAATTCCAATTTTCAGGGAGCATCGTTGGAGAAGGCATCCCTGGTTGCAGGGGCCCCATATCTTCAACTACTTCATTAATTCTACGGAGGTCATGGAGTAGTCTCCATCTGATTTTGTCTGCTTTTTGGATTACAAACACTGGTGAGTTCCACGGTGAAGTGGACTCTTCAATGTGACCCTTTTTTAATTGCTCTTCTACTAATTCATTGAGCACCTTTAATTTTTGTTTAGAAAGCGGCCACTGTTCTATCCAGACTGGTTTATCTGTCAGCCAATTCAGTTTCTGGATAGGGTGCTCCTCAGTGACCGCTGCTTGAAAAACCTGCGGAGGGTCAGGAATTTCCATTGTGACTCCCCACTGGGACATTAAATCTCTCCCCCACAGGGGTTCCTCAAAATCGAGCACAAAAGGGCATAAAGTTGCTATCTGCCCTTTTGGCTCTTCAAATGTGATAGCTCTTTTTGACTGTTTTGCCAATTGCAAACCTCCAATACCCTGCAAATGCTCACTGATGTTTTTCAATTCCCAATGTGATGGCCAGTCTTTTTCTGGGATTATCGTGACATCCGCGGCTGAGTCCCAAGCTCCATTAAGGAGCGTAGATTCTCCCCCAAAGGAGAGTTTACAGTAATCTTTTGGCCTGCCACGGCTCAACTCCTTTACCACAGCGACAGTGTTGCCTCTGTCGCTTTCTCCCTCATCTCCATCTGTGGAACTGTCGTCAGAATCTTTTTTTACTGCAAACACTTGGGGGGATGGAATGGCTTGGGCAATAATTTGCCCTTTTGGTAAAAATGTGGGTGGGTCATCAGCAGCTAACCATACAACAAATCGCTCTGGGTCTGTTCTTATGAGCCCAGGGGCAATTTTTATGTCTTTAGGAGTGAACTTACAATCACCAATGACAACCCATTTGGTACCAATCAAATGCCACGTGCCAGGTTCCTTCGAGACCACTGCTGTGTGCCATTGGTTGTCTCGCAGGTGAAGAGGCTCAGCCAATTTGAGCCTAAATGGCTCATACCTGCTTGTCGTTGTCAAGGATCCAGTCGGTTCAGGCAAGATGAGTTGTTTCGGTTTCCGTGGTCTCTTTACATTCTGAAAGAAAAAAGACAAATCAGAATTACCCGACCTCTTATCTTTTTCAGTATTATTTTCAGCCCACTTCTCATCTACACGCTGGGCTGCCCCACGCTCATCATTCAGTTTTTTGACTCATTATTGTCTTTTGTGTCCTCTCCCTTCTCCTCACTCTCAACTACTTTTAACAACTTATCAAGTAATTTTTTCTTTGGACACTGATTCAACCAGTGGTTTCTCTGGCCACACAGGAAACAGGGGCGGTCTGGTCGTGTAGAACTGGGCTTCTTTGGAGGCTCTGATGTCTTTGCTGTGTTGGTTTTTGGCGTGTCAATAACAGCAGCAGTGACTTTCTGGCGTGCTTTTATTTCTTTGGAGGCTGGCTTCTGGCACACGTGAACTGCTGCATTGACAGCTTGCAGCATCTGTCTGAGGTCAGGGATGTCTCCTGGTTCGTATGGGATACGGTCGATGGCAGCTTTGCACACTTCATTTGCATGTAAGAATGCTAGCTGCTGGATCGTCTGCTGCTGGACTTCCTCTCCAACTAGTTGTTGTCGCACCGCGGTTGACAGTCTGCTGACAAAATCTACATATGATTCTTGTGGCTCCTGAAAAATTTCTAAATAAGATATACAAGGTCTAGCAGGTCGCATTTTTAGAAAAGCTTTACAAGCAAGATCTGCAACAAAATCTAATACATCTTTTGACATAATATTTGCCTGGTCTACAGGTAAACACCAATCTCCCTCACCAATTAAATGATTGAGGGTAATAGGATCACCAGCATTATCGGTTGCTGTTATAGGATTCTTCAGCAAACTTGGGAGAGCTTCTTTTAACATTTTAATCCAAATTCCTTGCCAAAGCTCAAACTCAGCATTTTTAGTTAAACACTTGAAAAGTCGTTTTAAATCAAATGGGACTACTACTATACCCGAAATAGAAGAACGCAAAAGTTCTCCAAAATAAGAACTTTCACGTCCATGTTCCTTGAGTGCTTTCATTAAATCTTTCATGAGTGAATAAGGGAAAGCTTTCCAGGTTGCTACTTCATTTCCACTGCTACGACTTTTTCGGTAACTAACTGGGGTTATCAAAGGCATTTGCTTACAAATCAGCATTTGCTCTGACTCCTTAGAACAGCCTGGCTCAGCTGCCGCCACAGCTGAGCTGTTTGTGTGCTGATAGTTTCCATGACAACAAACTGGGAACAGGGGAGCTTCAGTGACGTGATGAGAGGCGGGGACAGAGCTGCCCGGGACTGCCTCTGGCTCTGCCCTCTTTTTCAAAGATGGAGACGAGTGGCACCTACAACAAAAACTCGGAGAAGTGCTGTTTGATCCACCCACTGCGCTGTTTGACAACAGCGAAGGGGCAAACCCGGTTTGATCGGGGGGAAAGACGGGTTCGGGCTGTCCCTCGGCGCGAGGGACGGGTCTCGCCCCGGCAGGGGATAGCTGAGTGCCCGGGAACTGTGCAGAGATCCCTCCCCCCGCGTGGGGGGGGTCCGATGCACCACGCGGGAGTTGGGAAAGTGGGGGGGGTAGCGGCGTGCCGTTTGCAACTTCATGGGCGTTTTGCACAGGAAGCGAAAGCGGCAGGGAGGGGGGCTGAGACGAGGGGGCTGCCCCTGCCACTGGCAATAGCGGGAAGGGCGGCGGCAGCACGGGAGCCCCCCCCGCTCCTTGCAATGGCGGCGCGAAAGCCCCCCCTGCCCCCGGCAATGGCAGCGCGGGAGCCGGAGGAGGGGCCGGGGAACAGGAGTTTTGTGGCAAGGGAGGAACGGGAAGAGGAGGCGGCGGGAGTTGGGGGGTCACCGTGTCCACGCTTGACTGCTGAGATAACAAAAGCTCAGTTTTTGGTGGATAGGGCGGGGGGGGAGGTGCCGATGCAGAGGAAGATACGGTACAAGGGACAGAGTTGGGGTAGGGCGGGGCGATGTCAGCAGCAGACCCCTTCCACTGCTGGCTATAGGTAGGCGGGGAAGGAGTTGGAAGATTAGCAGGAAGGGTAGGGTAAATTTCCTGGGGAGGAAAAATTGGGGAAGATGGAGGGCAAGGAGCTTTCGGCATTTTTTCATCACTAGAGCACAAGATTTCAGAGTCGTTATCATTACCCAAAAGTGAGAAACGAACTCTGATTTGATTTCTCCGTGATTTTTTAGGTGAGAGGGGGGGTATTTGGTTCTCCAGACCAGCTGAGGAACCTTGGGGGCCACTGGCAGTCTGGCCAGGGCTGCCAGGGCTTTTTGGGACAGGCTTAGCAATTTCTGAAACGCTCTTTGCCTTCCTGAGGGTCTTAGAAGGACCTTTTGGGGATTTGGGGGATTTAGGAATTGTCTGAGAAGAGGAGAGAGAACGGGTGGAAGAGGAACGTGACAATGCAGGCAAAAGAGATAAAGAAGAAGAGGCTTTCACCGGAGTTTTCGCCTTTGCAGCTTTTATCTCCTTTTCTTTCAAAGCAACAATGAAGTGCACAGGCCATACATCAAATCTGAAAGCTAAGACATCTCCTGACTTAGCTAGGTTTTTCATTTTTTCTGAAACCCCTTCCCAAAACTTAATGCAATTTACTTGGTCTACAGAAACATTTGGAAAGTGAGAAAACAAATACTTAATAAACTTTTTCAACTCTTTTTCTGAATAGTTAGAATTAGAAGCAAGTAAAATCCCAATTAAACAATTGGAAACTTCTTTCTGAGTGGCAGTCAACTTGTTCCCCATTCTGAACAGATGTTAAAAAACCACCACACCTCCCAGCTCTCCCCCCACACTCCCCCTGGGTAAAACCCTGGCTTGGCAAGAGTATTTTAGTTTGGGGCCCCTCTCCCTACCCTTGCCAGCTAAAATCTGTGGGTATTTCCCTTCCACCCTTGAGGGACAATACTCACCAATCCCAGGGACAGCAGAGAGACTGATGCTGAGAGTTTCACCAGCCGAAGAGGACTCCTAAATGGGGATAGGAGCTGCCCTCTTCATCCACCAGAGCCTCTGGAAGCAGACTCTGATGGTTCGTGAATTCGGAAGTCTCTGAATAGACTGTTCACAAGGTTTCTCGAGACACCTGTGCCAAATCCACGCCACAGCGTTCCAGTTGACAAGACACGAACCCCCACAAAGTGACTGGTTGTGGCGTGCCAGAGCAGTCGGGGTGCCCAGGCTGAACACTGAGCCAGGCCAGGGCCGAGCACGCACCGCAACAGTTATGACTGCTGAAGTTCCATACAAATGAGGATATCTCCCAGATGCAATATGCCACCAGATGGAAGTTTGTCTGCTCTTGCAGTGCCAAAGGCCTCCTTTATACTGACATTCGGAACCTGGCGTGGAGACTTTGGTTTCCTATGGAAAAGGCCCACCGTTCATGTTTAATGCTCTCTGTCTGCAACTGGGCTTCTGAGTACTAAAATACCACTAAAATTCCATACAAATAAGGACATCTACGAGGTGCGATCCACCACGAGATGGAGGTTTGTCTGCCCTTGTAGTGCCAAAGGCCTCCTACAAACTGACATCAGGAGCCTGGGTTGGAGACTTTGTTTTCCCATGGAAAAGGGCCACCGTTCGTGTCTAATGCTGTCTGCCTGCCACTGGGCTTCTATCTGCTGAAATTCCATACAAATGTGGATATCTTCCCGATGCAATCAACCACCAGACGGAAGTTTTTCTGCCCTTGTACTGTCAATGGCCTACTAAAACCTGACATCGGGAACGTGGTGTGGAGACTTTGGTTTCCCTAGGAAAAGGACCACCGTTCCTGTCTAATGCTGTCTGCCTGGCACTGTGGTTATGACTGCTGAAGGTCCATACAAATGAGGATATCTCCCAGGAGCAATCTACCACCAGGTGGAAGTTTGTCTACCCTTGTACTGCCGAAGGCCTCCTAGTAACGGACATCAGGAACGTGGGGTGGAGACTTTGGTTTCCCATAAAAATGGGCCACCGTTCGTGTCTAAAGCTGTCTGCCTGCCACTGGGGATCTTCGTAATAAAATTCCAATAAAATTCCAGAGAAATGAGGATATCTCCCAGGTGCAATCTACCACCAGATGGAAGTTTTTCTGCCCTCGTAGTTCCAAACGCCTTCTATAAATTGACATCAGGAACGTGGGGTGGAGACTTTGTTTTCCCATGGAAATGGGCCACCGTTTGTGTCTAATGCTATGTGACTGCCACTGGGATTATGCCTAGTAAAATCCCGTACAAATGAGGATATCTCCCCGATGGACTCTACCACCAGATGAAAGTTTGTCTGCCCTTGTAATGCCAAAGGCCTCCTACAAACTGACATCAGGATTCTGGAAAGGAGGCTTTGGTTTCCCATGGAAAAGGGGCACCCTTGTTGTTTAATGCTGTCTCCTTGCCACTGGGCTTATGACTACTGAAATTACATACAAATGAGGATATCTCCCTAACAAAATTTCCCACCAGATGGAAGTTTGTCTGCCCTTTTAATGCCAAAGGCCTACTAAAAACTGACATCAGGAGCCTGGTTGGAGACTTTGTTTTCCCATGGAAAAGGGCCACCGTTCCTCTCTAATGCTGTCTGCCTGCCACTGGGCTTCTACCTGATGAAATTCCATAAAAATGAGGATATCTCAACGATGCAATCAACCACCAGACGGAAGTTTGTCTGCCCTTGTAGTGCCAAAGGCCTCCTAGAAACGGACATCAGGAACGAGGGGTGGAGACTTTGGTTTTCCATCAAATGGGCCATTTTTCTTGTCTAATGCTGTCTGCCTGCCACGGGGTTTCTTCCTACTAAAATTCCACTAAAACTCCATAAAAATGAGGATATCTCCCAGGTGCAATCTACAACCAGATGGAAGTTTCTCTGCCCTTATATTGGAAAACGTCTCCTACAAAGTGACATCAGCAACATGGGGTGGAGATTTTGGTTTCCCATGGAAAAGGGCCACTGTTCGTGTCTAATGCTGTCTGCCAGATACTGGGCTTATGCCTACTAAAATTCCACTAAAATTCCATACAAATGAGGATACCTCCCAGGTGCAATCTACCACCAGATGGAAGTTTGTCTGCCCTTGTAGTGTTAAAGGCTTCCTACAAATTAACATCAGGAACCTGGGGCGTAGACTTTGGTTTCCCATGGAAAAGGGCCACCGTTCGTGTCTAATGCCCTCTGCCTGGCACTGTGGTTATGACTGCTGCAGTTCCATACAAATGCTGATAAGTCCCAGGTGCAATCTACCACCAGGTGGAAGTTTGTCTGCCCTTGAAGTGCCAAAGGCCTCCTAAAAATTGACATCAGGAGCGTGCGGTGGAGACTTTGTTTTCCCATGGAAATGGGCCAGCGTTCGTGTCTAATGATGTGTGCCTGCCACTAGGCTTCTGCCTATTAAAATTCCACTAAAATTCCATACAAATGAGGATGTCTCCCAGGTGCAATCTACCACCAGATGGAAGTTTGTGTGCCCATTTAGAGCCAAAGGCTTCTAACAAACAGACATCAGGAACGTGCGGTGGAGACTTTGGTTTCCCATGGAAATGGGCCACCGTTTGTGTATAATGCTATGTGCCTGCCACTGGGCTTATGCCTAGTACAATCCCATACAAATGAGGATATCTCCCAGATGGAGTCTACCAGCAGTTGAAAGTTTGTCTGCCCTTGTAATGCCAACGGCCTCCTACAAATTGACATCAGGAATCTGGAAAGGACGCTTTGGTTTCCCATGGAAAAGGGCCACCCTTGGTGTTTAATGCTGTCTGCCTGCCAGTGGGCATATGCCTACTAAAATTCCCTACAAATGAGGATATCTCCCAAATGCAATTTCCCACCAGATGGAAGTTTGTCTGCCCGTTTAATGCCAAAGTCCTCCGACAACCTGACATCAGGAATGTGGGATGGAGACTTTGGTTTCCCTAGGAAACGGGCCACTGTTCCTGTCTAATTCTCTCTGCCTTCCGCTGGGATTCTGCCGACTAAAATTCCACTAAAATTCTATACAAATGAGGATGTCTCCCAGGTGCAATCTACCACCAGATGGAAGTTTCTCTGCCCTTATATTGGAAAACGCCTCCTACAAAGTGACATTTGCAACATGGGGTGGAGATTTTGGTTTCCCATGGAAAAGGGCCACTCTTTGTGTCTAATGCTGTCTACCTGTCACTGGGGTTATGCCTGTTGAAATTCCTCACAAATGAGGATATCTCCCCGGTGCAATCAACCACCAGATGGAAGTGTGTCTGCCCTTGTAGTGCCAAAAGCCTCCTTCAAACTGACATCAGGAACATAGTATGGATAATTTGTTTTTCCATGGAAAAGGGCCACCGTTCCTGTCTAATGCTGTCTGCCTGGCACTGTGGTTATGACTGCTGAAGTTCCTCACAAATGAGGATATCTCCCACACGGAATCTACCACCAGTTGGAAGTTTGTCTGCCCTTGTAGTGCCAAAGGACTCCTAAAAACTGACATCAGGAACAAGGGGTGGAGACATTGTTTTCCCATGGAAATGGACCACCGTTCGTTTCTAATGCTGTCTGCCTGCCACTGGGGTTATGCCTACTAAAATTCCACTAAAATTCTATTCAAATGAGGATATCTCCCAGGTGCAATCTACCACCAGATGGAAGTTTCTCTGCCCTTGTAGGTCCTAAGGCCTCCTACAAACTGACATCAGGAACGTGAGATGGAGACTTTGGTTTCCCATGGAAAAGGTCCATTGTTCGTGTCTAATGCTGTCTGCCTGCCAATGGGTTCCTGCCTGCCGAAATTCCATACAAATGAGGATATCTCCTCGATGCAATCAACCACCAGACGGAACTTTGTCGGCCCTTGTAGTGCCAAAGGCCTCCTACAAACTGACATCAGGAACCTGGAGTGGAAACTTTGGTTTCCATGGAAAAGGGCCACCGTTCTTCTCTGATGCTGTCTGCTGGCCACTCGGCTTCTGCATACTAAAATTCCAATAAAATTCCATACAAATAAGGATATCTCCATGATGGAATATACATCGAGATGGAATTTTGTAGACCTTGTAGTCCAAATGCCTCCTAAAAACTGACGTCAGGAGCGTGGGGTGGAGACTTTGGTTTTCCAAGGAAAAGGTCCACCGTTCCTGTCTAATGCTGTCTGCCTGTCACATGGTTTATGGCTGCAAAAATTGCATACAAATGAGGATATCTCCCAGGTGCAATCTACCACCAGTTGGAAGTTTTTCTAACCTTGTAGTGCCAAAGGCCTCCTACCAACTGACATCAGGAGACTGGGGTAGAGACCTTCGTGTCCCATGAATAAGAGGCACCGTTTGTGTTTTATGCTCTCTGCCGATCATTTGGATTCTGCCTACTAAAATTCCATGCAAATGAGGATATCTATCACGTGCAATCTACCACCAGTTGGAAGTTTGTCTACCCTTATAGTGCCAAAAGCCTCGTATAAATTATCATCAGGAATGTGGGGTGGAGACTTTGGTTTCCCATGAAAAAGCCACCGTTCGTGTCTAATGCTGTCTGCCTGGCACTGGGCTTCTTCCTACTAAAATTTCACGAAAATTCCATACAAATGAGGATATCTCCCTGGTTCAATCTACCACCAGATGAAAGTTCCTCTGACTTTGTAGTGCCAAAAGCCTCGTATAAATTGACATCTTAAACCTAGGGTGGACACATAGGTTCCCATGGAAAAGGGTCACCGTTCGTGTCTAATGCTGTCTGCCTGCAACTGGTCATATGCCTGCTGAAATTCCATACAACAGAGGATATCTCCAGGTGGAATCTATCAGCAGATGGAATTTTGTCTGCCCTTGTAGTGCCAAAGGCCTCCTACAAACTGACATCAGGCATGTGACATGGAGACTTTGGTTTCCCAAGGAAATGGACCACCGTTCGTGTCTAATGCTGTCTGCCAGACACTGGGCTTATGCCTACTAAAATTCCACTAAAATTCTATACAAATGAGGATATCTCTCAGGTGCAATCTACCACCAGTTTGAAGTTTGCCTGCCCTTGTAGTTCCAAAGGCCTCCTACAAACTGACATCAGGAACGTGAGGTGGAGACTTTGGTTTCCCATGGAAAAGTTCCATTGTTCGTGTCTAATGCTGTCTGCCTGCCAATGGGCTTCTGCCTGCTGAAATTCCATACAAATGAGGGTATCTCCTCGATTCAATCAACCACAAGACGGAACTTTGTCTGCCCTTGTAGTGCCAAAGGCCTCCTACAAACTGACATCAGGAACCTGGAGTTGAAACTTTGCGTTCCCTTGGAAATGGGCCAGCGTTCGTGTCTAATGATGTGTGCCTGCAACTAGGCTTCTGCCTATTAAAATTCCACTAAAATACCATACAAATGAGGATGTCTCCCAGGTGCAATCTAAACCAGATGGATGTTTCTCTGCCCTTGTAGTGCCAAAGGCCTCCTAAAAACTGACAGCAGGAAAGTGGGGTGAAGACTTTCTTTTCGCATGGAAATGGGCCACCGTTTGTGTCTAATCCTATGTGCCTGCCACTGGGCTTCTTCCTACTAAAATTCCACTAATATTCCATGGAAATGAGGATATCTCCCAGGTGCAATCTACCACCAGATGGAAGTTTTTCTGCCCTTGTAGTTCCAAACACCTCTTACAAACTGACATCAGGAACGTGGGGTGGAGACTTTGGTTTCCCATGGAAAAGGGCTACAGTTCGTGTCTAATGCTGTCTGCCTGCCCCTGTTGTTACGCCTGCTGAAATTCCTCACAAATGAATATATCTCCCAGATGGAGTCTACCACCAGTTGGAAGTTTGTCTGCTCTTGTAGTGCAAAAGTCCTCCTATAAACGGACATAAGGCACGTGGTGTGGAGACTTTGGTTTCCCATGGAAATGGGCCACCGTTGGTGTTTAATGCTGTCTACTTGCCACTGGGCTTCTGCCTACTTTAATTCCACTAAAATTCCATACAAATGAGGATATCTCCAAGACGCAATATGCCACCAGTTGGAAGTTTGTCTGTTCTTGTAGTGCAAAAGGCCTCCTTAAAACTGACATCAGGAAGCTGGCCTGGAGACTTTGTTTTCCCCTGGAAAACGGCCACTATTCATGTCTAATTCTGTGTGCCTGCAGCTGGGATTCTGCGTACTAAAATTCCTCTAAAATTCTATACAAATGGGAATATTTCGCAGGTGCAATCCTCCCCCAGTTTGAAGTTTCTCTGTTCTTGTAGTGCAAAAGGGCTCCTATAAACTGACATCTGAAACATAGGATGGATAATTTGGTTTCCCATGGAAAAAGGTCACTGTTCATGCCTAATGCTGTGTGCCTGCCACTGGGCGTATGCCTGCAAAAACTCAATACAAATGAGGATATCTCGCAGATGCAATTTACCACGAGGTGGAAGTTTGTCTGCCCTTGTAGTGGCAAAAGCCCCCTAAAAAACTGACATCAGGAACCAGGCGTGGAGACTTTGGTTTCCAATGGAAAAGGACCACCGTTCGTATCTAATGCTGTCTGCCTGGCACTGTGGTGATGACTGCTGAAGTTCCATACAAATGAGGATATCTCCCAGGTGCAATCTACCACCAGGTGGAACTTTGTCTGCCCTTGTAGTGCCAAAGGCCTCCAAAAAACGGACATCAGGAATGTGGGGTGAAGACTTTGGTTTCCCATGGAAAAGGACCACCGTTCGTATCTAATGCTGTCTGCCTGGCACTGTGGTGATGACTGCTGAAGTTCCATACAAATGAGGATATCTCCCAGGTGCAATCTACCACCAGGTGGAACTTTGTCTGCCCTTGTAGTGCCAAAGGCCTCCAAAAAACGGACATCAGGAATGTGGGGTGAAGACTTTGGTTTCCCATGGAAAAGGTCCACCGTTTGTTTCTAATGCTGTCTGCCTGACTTTGAGATTATGAGTGCTGAAGTTCCATAAAAATGAGGATATCTCCCAGGTGCAATCTACCACCAGGTGGAAGTTTTTCTGCCCTTGTATTGCCAACGGCCTCCTAGAAACGGACATCAGGAACGTGGGGTGGAGACTTTGGTTTCCCATGGAAATGGGCCACCGTTCGTGTCTAATGCTGTCTGCCTGCCACTTGGTTTCTTCCTATTAATATTCCACTAAAATTCCATAGAAATAAGGATATATCCCAGGTGCAATCTACAACCAGATGGAAGATTCTCTGCCCTTGTTGTACCAAAGCCCTCCTAAAAAACTGACATCAGGAACCATGGGTGGAGACTTTGATTTCCCATGGAAAAGGACCAGCGTTAATGTCTAATGCTGTCTGCCTGCCAATGAGCTTCTGCCTGCTGAAATTCCAAAAAAAATTTGGAAATCTCTCTGATGTAATCAACCACCTGACGAAAGTTTGTCTGCCCCTGTAGAGCCAAAGGCCTCCTACAAATTGACATGAGGAGCCTGGAGTGGAGACTTTGGTTTCCCATGGAAAAGGGCCAGCGTTCGTGTCTAATGCTGTCTGCCCGCCACTGGGTTGTGGCTACAGAAATTACATACAAATGAGGATATCTCCCAGATTCAATATGCCACCAGTTGGAAGTTTGTCTGTTCTTGTAGTGCAAAAGGCCTCCTAAAAACAGACATCAGGAACCTGGCCTGGAGACTTTGGTTTCCCCTGGAAAAGGGCCACTATTCATGTCTAATTCTGTCTGCCTGCCACTGGGATTCTGCGTACTAAAATTCCTCTAAAATTCTATACAAATGAGAATATCTCGCAGGTGCAATCTACCCCCGGTTTGAAGTTTCTCTGCCCTTGTATTGCCAAAGGTCTCCTATAAAATGACATCTGAAACGTAGGATGGATAATTTGGTTTCCCATGAAAAAGAGCCACTGTTCATGCCTAATGCTGTGTGCCTGCCACTGGGCGTATGCCTCCTAAAATTCCATACAAGTGAGGATATCTCCCAGATGCAATTTACCACCAGATGGAAGATTGTCTGCCCTTGTAGTGGCAAAGGCCTCCTCAAAAACTGACATCAGGAACCAGGGGTGGAGACTTTGGTTTCCCATGGGAAAGGACCACCGTTTGTGTCTAATGCAATGTGCCTGCCACTGGGCTTATGCCTAGTGAAATTCCATACAAATGAGGATATCTCCCAGATGCAATCTACAACCAGTTGGAAATTAGTCTGCCCTTATAGTGCCAAATGCCTCCTACAAACTGACATCAGGAACGTGGGGTGGAGACTTTGGTTTCCCATGGAAAAGGGCTACAGTTCGTGTCTAATGCTGTCTGCCTGCCCCTGTTGTTACGCCTGCTGAAATTCCTCACAAATGAATATATCTCCCAGATGGAGTCTACCACCAGTTGGAAGTTTGTCTGCTCTTGTAGTGCAAAAGTCCTCCTATAAACGGACATAAGGCACGTGGTGTGGAGACTTTGGTTTCCCATGGAAATGGGCCACCGTTGGTGTTTAATGCTGTCTACTTGCCACTGGGCTTCTGCCTACTTTAATTCCACTAAAATTCCATACAAATGAGGATATCTCCAAGACGCAATATGCCACCAGTTGGAAGTTTGTCTGTTCTTGTAGTGCAAAAGGCCTCCTTAAAACTGACATCAGGAAGCTGGCCTGGAGACTTTGTTTTCCCCTGGAAAACGGCCACTATTCATGTCTAATTCTGTGTGCCTGCAGCTGGGATTCTGCGTACTAAAATTCCTCTAAAATTCTATACAAATGGGAATATTTCGCAGGTGCAATCCTCCCCCAGTTTGAAGTTTCTCTGTTCTTGTAGTGCAAAAGGGCTCCTATAAACTGACATCTGAAACATAGGATGGATAATTTGGTTTCCCATGGAAAAAGGTCACTGTTCATGCCTAATGCTGTGTGCCTGCCACTGGGCGTATGCCTGCAAAAACTCAATACAAATGAGGATATCTCGCAGATGCAATTTACCACGAGGTGGAAGTTTGTCTGCCCTTGTAGTGGCAAAAGCCCCCTAAAAAACTGACATCAGGAACCAGGCGTGGAGACTTTGGTTTCCAATGGAAAAGGACCACCGTTCGTATCTAATGCTGTCTGCCTGGCACTGTGGTGATGACTGCTGAAGTTCCATACAAATGAGGATATCTCCCAGGTGCAATCTACCACCAGGTGGAACTTTGTCTGCCCTTGTAGTGCCAAAGGCCTCCAAAAAACGGACATCAGGAATGTGGGGTGAAGACTTTGGTTTCCCATGGAAAAGGACCACCGTTCGTATCTAATGCTGTCTGCCTGGCACTGTGGTGATGACTGCTGAAGTTCCATACAAATGAGGATATCTCCCAGGTGCAATCTACCACCAGGTGGAACTTTGTCTGCCCTTGTAGTGCCAAAGGCCTCCAAAAAACGGACATCAGGAATGTGGGGTGAAGACTTTGGTTTCCCATGGAAAAGGTCCACCGTTTGTTTCTAATGCTGTCTGCCTGACTTTGAGATTATGAGTGCTGAAGTTCCATAAAAATGAGGATATCTCCCAGGTGCAATCTACCACCAGGTGGAAGTTTTTCTGCCCTTGTATTGCCAACGGCCTCCTAGAAACGGACATCAGGAACGTGGGGTGGAGACTTTGGTTTCCCATGGAAATGGGCCACCGTTCGTGTCTAATGCTGTCTGCCTGCCACTTGGTTTCTTCCTATTAATATTCCACTAAAATTCCATAGAAATAAGGATATATCCCAGGTGCAATCTACAACCAGATGGAAGATTCTCTGCCCTTGTTGTACCAAAGCCCTCCTAAAAAACTGACATCAGGAACCATGGGTGGAGACTTTGATTTCCCATGGAAAAGGACCAGCGTTAATGTCTAATGCTGTCTGCCTGCCAATGAGCTTCTGCCTGCTGAAATTCCAAAAAAAATTTGGAAATCTCTCTGATGTAATCAACCACCTGACGAAAGTTTGTCTGCCCCTGTAGAGCCAAAGGCCTCCTACAAATTGACATGAGGAGCCTGGAGTGGAGACTTTGGTTTCCCATGGAAAAGGGCCAGCGTTCGTGTCTAATGCTGTCTGCCCGCCACTGGGTTGTGGCTACAGAAATTACATACAAATGAGGATATCTCCCAGATTCAATATGCCACCAGTTGGAAGTTTGTCTGTTCTTGTAGTGCAAAAGGCCTCCTAAAAACAGACATCAGGAACCTGGCCTGGAGACTTTGGTTTCCCCTGGAAAAGGGCCACTATTCATGTCTAATTCTGTCTGCCTGCCACTGGGATTCTGCGTACTAAAATTCCTCTAAAATTCTATACAAATGAGAATATCTCGCAGGTGCAATCTACCCCCGGTTTGAAGTTTCTCTGCCCTTGTATTGCCAAAGGTCTCCTATAAAATGACATCTGAAACGTAGGATGGATAATTTGGTTTCCCATGAAAAAGAGCCACTGTTCATGCCTAATGCTGTGTGCCTGCCACTGGGCGTATGCCTCCTAAAATTCCATACAAGTGAGGATATCTCCCAGATGCAATTTACCACCAGATGGAAGATTGTCTGCCCTTGTAGTGGCAAAGGCCTCCTCAAAAACTGACATCAGGAACCAGGGGTGGAGACTTTGGTTTCCCATGGGAAAGGACCACCGTTTGTGTCTAATGCAATGTGCCTGCCACTGGGCTTATGCCTAGTGAAATTCCATACAAATGAGGATATCTCCCAGATGCAATCTACAACCAGTTGGAAATTAGTCTGCCCTTATAGTGCCAAATGCCTCCTACAAACTGACATCAGGAACGTGGGATGGAGACTTTGTTTCCAATGGAAAAGGGGTACCGTTCCTGTCTAATGCTGTCTGCCTGCTACTGGGTTACGCCTGCTGAAATTCCTCACAAATGAGGCTATCTCCCAGATGGAATCTACCACCAGTTCGAAGTTTGTTTGCCCTTGTAGTGCCAAAGGCCTCCTACAAACTGACATCAGGAAACTGGGGTGGAGACATCGGTTTCCATGAAAAAGGTCCACCGTTCGTGTCCTATGCTGTCTGCCTGCCACTGATCTTCTGCCTGCTGAAATTCCATACAAATGAGGATATCTCCTCAATGCAATCAACCACCAGACGGAACTTTGTCTGCCCCTGTAGTGCCAAAGGCCTCCTTCATACTGACATCAGGAACCTGGAGTGGAGAATTTGGTTTCCCATGGAAATGCGACAGCGTTCGTGTCTAATGATGTTTGCCTGCCACTAAGATTCTGCCTATTAAAATTACAATAAAATTCCATACCATTGAAGATGTCTCTCACGTGCAATCTAACACCAAATGGAAGTTTGTCTGCCCCTGTAGAGCAAAAGGCTTCCTACAAAATGACATCAAGAAGCTGGGGCAGAGACTTTGGTTTCCCATGGCAAAGGGCCACGGTTCCTGTCTAATGCTGTCTGCCTGCCACTGGGCTTATGCCTACTAAAATTACATACAAATGAGGATATCTCCCAGATGCAATATGCCACCAGTTGGAAGTTTGTCTCGTCTTGTAGTGCCAGAGGCCTCCTAGAAAATGACATCAGGAACCTGGGGTGGAGACTTTGGTTTCCCATGGAAATGGGCCACTATTCATGTCTAATTTTTTCTGCCTGCCGCTGGGATTCTGCCTACTAAAATTCCACTAAAATTCCATGCAAATGCGAATATCTCCCGGGTGCAATCAAACACCAGATGGAAGTTTCTCTGCCCTTGTATTGCCAAAGACCTCCTTCAAACTGACATCAGGAACATAGGATGGATAATTTGTCTTTCCATGGAAAAGGACCACCGTTCCTGTCTAATGCTGTCTGCCTGGCACTGTGGTTATGACTGCTGAAGTTCCATAAAAATGAGGATATCTCCCAGATGCAATATGCCACCAGATGGAAGTTTGTCTGCTCTAGCAGTGCCAAAGGCCTCCTTCAAACTGACATTCGGAACCTGGCCTGGAGACATTGGTTTCCTACGGAAAAGGTCCACCGTTCATTTTTAATGCGGTCGGTCTGCAACTGGGATTCTGAGTACTATAATTCCACTAAAATTCTATACAAATGAGGATATCTCCCAGGTGCAATCTACCACCAGATGTTAGTTTGTCTGCTCTTGCAGTGCCAAAGGCCTCCTTTATACTGACATTTGGAACCTGGCGTGGAGACTTTGGTTTCCTATGGAAAAGGCCCACCGTTTGTGTTTAATTCTCTCTGTCTGCAACTGGGCTTCTGAGTACTAAAATACCACTAAAATTCCATACAAATAAGGACATCTACGAGGTGCGATCCACCACTAGATGGAAGTTTGTCTGCCCTTGTAGTGCCAAAGGCCTCCTACAAACTGACATCAGGAGCCTGGGTTGGAGACTTTGTTTTCCCATGGAAAAGGGCCACCGTTCGTGTCTAATGCTGTCTGCCTGCCACTGGGCTTCTATCTGCTGAAATTCCATACAAATGAGGATATCTTCCCGATGCAATCAACCACCAGACGGAAGTTTCTCTGCCCTTGTACTGTCAATGGCCTACTAAAACCTGACATCGGGAACGTGGTGTGGAGACTTTGGCTTCCCTAGGAAAAGGACCACCGTTCCTGTCTAATGCGGTCTGCCTGGCACTGTGGTTATGACTGCTGAAGGTCCATACAAATGAGGATATCTCCCAGGAGCAATCTACCACCAGGTGGAAGTTTGTCTGCCCTTGTAGTGCCAAAGGCCTTCTAGTAACGGACATCAGGAATGTGGGGTGGAGACTTTGGTTTCCCTATAAAAATGGGCCACCGTTCGTGTCTAATGCTGTCTGCCTGCCACTGGGGATCTTCGTAATAAAATTCCAATAAAATTCCATAGAAATGAGGATAACTCCCAGGTGCAATCTACCACCAGATGGAAGTTTTTCTGCCTGTATGTTGGAAAAGGCCTCCTACAAAGTGACATCAGCAATGAGCGCGGAGATTTGGGTTTCCCATGGAAATGGGCCACCTTTCGTGTCTAATGGTGTCTGCCTGCCACTGGGATTATGCCTTGTAAAATCCCATACAAATGAGGATATCTTCCAGATAGAGTCTACCACCAGATGAAAGTTTGTCTGCCCTTGTAATGCCAATGACCTCCTACACACTGACATCAGGATTCTGGAGAGGACGCTTTGGTTTCCCATGGAAAAGGGGTACCTTGGTGTTTAATGCTGTCTCCTTGCCACTGGGCTTATGACTACTGAAATTACATACAAATGAGGATATCTCCCTAAACAAAATTTCCCACCAGATGGAAGTTTGTCTGCCATTTTAATGCCAAAGGCCTACTAAAAACTGACATCAGGAGCCTGGGTTGGAGACTTTGTTTTCCCATGGAAAAGGGCCACCGGTCCTCTCTAATGCTGTCTACCTGCCAATGGGCTTCTACCTGATGAAATTCCATAAAAATGAGGATATCTCAACGATGCAATCAACCACCAGACGGAAGTTTGTCTGCCCTTGTAGTGACAATAGCCCCTTAGAAACGGACATCAGGAACGTGGGGTGGAGATTTTGGTTTCCCATCAAATGGGCCATTATTCGTGTCTAATGCTGTCTGCCGGCCACTGGGTTTCTTCCTACTAAAATTCCACTAAATCTCCTTAAAATGAGGATATCTCCCAGGTGCAATCTACAACCAGATGGAAGTTTCTCTGCCCTTATATTGGAAAACGTCTCCTACAAAGTGACATCAGCAACATGGGGTGGAGATTTTGGTTTCCCATGGAAAAGGGCCACTGTTCGTGTCTAATGCTGTCTGCCTGCCACTGGAGTAATGCCTACTTAAATTCCTCACAAATGAGGACATCTCCCAGATGGAATCTACCACCAGTTGGAAGTTTGTCTGCCCTCGTAGTGCCAAAGGCCTCCTAAAAACTGACATCAGGAACGTGGGGTGGAGACTTTGCTTTCCCAAGGGAATGGGCCACCGTTTGTGTCTAATGCTGTCTGCTAGCCACTGGGCTTATGCCTGTTAAATTCCACTAAAATTCTATACAAATGAGGATATCTCCCAGGTGTAATCTAAACTAGATGGATGTTTCTCTGCCCTTGTAGTGCCAAAGACCTCCTACAAACTGCCATGAGGAACCTAGGCTGGAGACGTTGGTTTCCCATGTAAAAGGGCCACTGTTCGTGTCTAATGCTGTCTGCCTGTCACTGTGGCTATGACTGCTGCAGTTCCATACAAATGCTGATAAGTCCCAGGTGCAATCTACCACCAGGTGGAAGTTTGTCTGCCCTTGAAGTGCCAAAGTCCTCCTAAAAATTGACATCAGGAACGTGCGGTGGAGACTTTGTTTTCCCATGGAAATGGGCCACCCTTTTTGTCTAATGCTATGTGCCTGCTACTGGGCTTATGCCTAGTAAAATTCCATAAAAATGAGGATATCTCCCAGATGGAGTCTACCACCAGTTGAAAGTTTGTCTGCCCTTGTAATGCAATGGCCTCCTACAAACTGACATCAGGAACCTGGAGAGGACGCTTTGGTTTCCCATGGAAAAGGGCCACCCTTGGTGTTTAATGCTGTCTCCTTGCCACTGACTTATGACTACTGAAATTACATACAAATGAGGATATCTCCCAGACGCAATACGCCACCAGATGGAAATTTGTCTGCTCTTGCAGTGCCAAAGGCCTCCTTCAAACTGACATTCGGAACCTCACCTGGAGACTTTGGTTTCCTATAGAAAAGGCCCACCATTCATGTTTAATGCTGTCTGTCTGCCATTGGGCTTCTGAGTACTAAAATACCACTAAAATTCCATAAAAATGAGGATATCTCCCAGGTGCAATCTACCACCAGGTGGAAGTTTGTCAGCCCTTGCAGTGCCAAAAGCCTCCTAAAAACTGACATCAGGAACATAGGATGGATAATTTGTTTTTCCATGGAAAGGGGCCACTGTTCGTGTCTAATGCTGTCTGCCTGCCAGTGGGCAGAAGCCTACCAAAATTCCCTACAAATGAGGATATCTCCCAAATGCAATTTCCCACCAGATGGAAGTTTGTCTGCCCTTTTTATGCCAAAGGCCTCCTACATACTGACATCAGGAGCCTGGGTTGGAGACTTTGTTTTCCCATGGAAAAGGGCCACCGTTCGTGTCTAATGCTATCTGCCTGCCACTGGGCTTTTACCTGCTGAAATTCCATACAAATGAGGATATCTCCCCGATGCAATCAACCACCAGACGGAAGTTTGTCTACCTTTGTAGTGTCAAAGGCCTCCTAGAAACGGACATCAGGAACGTGGGGTGGAGACTTTGGTTTCCCATAGAAATGGGCCATTGTTCGTGTCTAATGCTGTCTGCCTGCCACTGTGCTTCTTCCTACTAAAATTCCACTAAAACTCCATAGAAATGAGGATATCTCCCAGGTGCAATCTACAACCAGATGGAAGTTTCTCTGCCCTTATATTGGAAAACGCCTCCTACAAAGTGACAGAAGCAACGTGGGGTGGAGATTTTGGTTTCCCATGGAAAAGGGCCACTGTTCGTGTCTAATCCTCTCTGCCTGCCACTGGGGTTATGCCTGCTGAAATTCCTCACAAATGAGGATATCTCCCAGATGGAATCCACCACCAGTTCGAAATTTGTTTACCCTTCTAGTGCCAAAGGTCTCCTAAAAACTGACGTCAGGAACCTGTTGTGGAGACTTTGGTTTCTCATGGAAATGGGCCACCGTTCATGTCTAATAATGTCTGTCGGCCATTGGGCTTCTACCTACGAAAATTCCACTGAAATTCCATACAAATGAAGATATCTCCCGGGTGCAGTCTATCGCCAGATATAAGTTTTTCTGCCCTTGTATTTCCAAAGGCCTTCTACAAACTGACATGAGGAGCCAGGAGTGGAGACTTTGGTTTCCCATGGATATGGGCCAGCGTTCGTGTGTAAAGCAGTCTGCCTGCCGCTGGATTTCTGCCTACTTTAATACCACTAAAATTCCATAAAAATGAGGATATCTCCCAGGTGCAATCTACCACCAGATGGAAGTTTTTCTGCCCTTGTACTTCCAAACGCCTCTTACAAACTAACATCAGAAACGTGGGGTAGAGACTTCGGTTTCCCATGAAAAAGGGTCACCGTTTGTGTCTGATGCAGTCTTCCTGCCACTGGGGTTATGCCTGCTGAAATTCCACACAAATGAGGATATCTCCCACACGGAATCTACCACCAGTTGGAAGTTTGTCTGCCCTTGTAGTGCCAAAGGCCTCCTACAAACTGACATCAGGCACGTAAGATGGAGACTTTGGTTTCCCAAGGAAATGGACCACCGTTCGTGCCTAATGCTGTCTGCCAGACACTGGGCTTATGCCTACTAAAATTCCACTAAAATTCTATACAAATGAGGACTCTGCCAGCACAGTGCAGAGTCCCCGTGGCTAGTTCCTTGAAATACCTTTCCTGGCAGCAGCCCAGAGCTGTACTGAGTGCAGCAGGTGTCAGGCAGTCTCCTCTCGCCGTGTAGGTGCTTCTGTTTTGTGTTTGCAGCGTGCAGAGAAGCCCGCGTGCTTGCTGCTGCTTCCAGCAAGCCAAAACGCTTTTGCAGCCACTTTCCTGCCTTTTCCACAACAGGATCACTGTCTAGCTGATTTACAGTTGCCTCTGCGTAGAGCAGCTAGAGGAGCAGCTCTGCCGGCTTTCCTGTGCTTCTGCATAGCAGAGCTGTCAAGAACGAGAAGCTGCGTTTTGCCGAGAAAGCAGCGCTTCGCGGAAGCACAGCCAGCGGCGTCTTCGGTACAGCCGCAGCTTGTGCGGAGAAGCGAAAGAGAGCCGGGGAAGAACGTGGAAAGCCGAACTCGGTCGCTGCAAGCGGGTGCTGGCGAACAGCTTCTGGTCACCTTGTAGAAACTGTCCCAGCACAGTGCAGAGTCCCCGTGGCTAGTTCCTTGAAATACCTTTCCTGGCAGCAGCCCAGAGCTGTACTGAGTGCAGCAGGTGTCAGGCAGTCTCCTCTCGCCGTGTAGGTGCTTCTGTTTTGTGTTTGCAGCGTACAGAGAAGCCCTCGTTCTTGCTGCTGCTTCCAGCAAGCCAAAACGCTTTTGCAGCCACTTTCTTGCCTATTCCACAACAGGATCACTGTCTAGCTGATTTACAGTTGCCTCTGCGTAGAGCAGCTAGAGGAGCAGCTCTGCCGGCTTTCCTGTGTTTCTGCATAGCAGAGCTGTCAAGAACGAGAAGCTGCGTTTTGCCGAGAAAGCAGCGCTTCGCGGAAGCACAGCCAGCGGCGTCTTCGGTACAGCCGCAGCTTGTGCGGAGAAGCGAAAGAGAGCCGGGGAAGAACGTGGAAAGCCGAACTCGGTCGCTGCAAGCGGGTGCTGGCGAACAGCTTCTGGTCACCTTGTAGAAACTGTCCCAGCACAGTGCAGAGTCCCCGTGGCTAGTTCCTTGAAATACCTTTCCTGACAGCAGCCCAGAGCTGTACTGAGTGCAGCAGGTGTCAGGCAGTCTCCTCTCGCCGTGTAGGTGCTTCTGTTTTGTGTTTCCAGCGTGCAGAGAAGCCCGCGTGCTTGCTGCTGCTTCCAGCAAGCCAAAACGCTTTTGCAGCCACTTTCCTGCCTTTTCCACAACAGGATCACTGTCTAGCTGATTTACAGTTGCCTCTGCGTAGAGCAGCTAGAGGAGCAGCTCTGCCGGCTTTCCTGTGCTTCTGCATAGCAGAGCTGTCAAGAACGAGAAGCTGCGTTTTGCCGAGAAAGCAGCGCTTCGCGGAAGCACAGACAGCGGCGTCTTCGGTACAGCCGCAGCTTGTGCGGAGAAGCGAAAGAGAGCCGGGGAAGAACGTGGAAAGCCGAACTCGGTCGCTGCAAGCGGGTGCTGGCGAACAGCTTCTGGTCACCTTGTAGAAACTGTCCCAGCACAGTGCAGAGTCCCCGTGGCTAGTTCCTTGAAATACCTTTCCTGGCAGCAGCCCAGAGCTGTACTGAGTGCAGCAGGTGTCAGGCAGTCTCCTCTCGCCGTGTAGGTGCTTCTGTTTTGTGTTTCCAGCGTGTAGAGAAGCCCGCGTCCTTCTGCTGCTTCCAGCAAGCCAAAACGCTTTTGCAGCCACTTTCCTGCCTTTTCCACAACAGGATCACTGTCTAGCTGATTTACAGTTGCCTCTGCGTAGAGCAGCTAGAGGAGCAGCTCTGCCGGCTTTCCTGTGTTTCTGCATAGCAGAGCTGTCAAGAACGAGAAGCTGCGTTTTGCCGAGAAAGCAGCGCTTCGCGGAAGCACAGCCAGCGGCGTCTTCGGTACAGCCGCAGCTTGTGCGGAGAAGCGAAAGAGAGCCGGGGAAGAACGTGGAAAGCCGAACTCGGTCGCTGCAAGCGGGTGCTGGCGAACAGCTTCTGGTCACCTTGTAGAAACTGTCCCAGCACAGTGCAGAGTCCCCGTGGCTAGTTCCTTGAAATACCTTTCCTGACAGCAGCCCAGAGCTGTACTGAGTGCAGCAGGTGTCAGGTAGTATCCTCTCGCCGTGTAGGTGCTTCTGTTTTGTGTTTGCAGCGTGCAGAGAAGCCCGCGTGCTTGCTGCTGCTTCCAGCAAGCCAAAACGCTTTTGCAGCCATTTTCCTGCCTTTTCCACAACAGGATCACTGTCTAGCTGATTTACAGTTGCCTCTGCGTAGAGCAGCTAGAGGAGCAGCTCTGCCGGCTTTCCTGTGCTTCTGCATAGCAGAGCTGTCAAGAACGAGAAGCTGCGTTTTGCCGAGAAAGCAGCGCTTCGCGGAAGCACAGCCAGCGGCGTCTTCGGTACAGCCGCAGCTTGTGCGGAGAAGCGAAAGAGAGCCGGGGAAGAACGTGGAAAGCCGAACTCGGTCGCTGCAAGCGGGTGCTGGCGAACAGCTTCTGGTCACCTTGTAGAAACTGTCCCAGCACAGTGCAGAGTCCCCGTGGCTAGTTCCTTGAAATACCTTTCCTGGCAGCAGCCCAGAGCTGTACTGAGTGCAGCAGGTGTCAGGCAGTCTCCTCTCGCCGTGTAGGTGCTTCTGTTTTGTGTTTGCAGCGTGCAGAGAAGCCCGCGTCCTTCTGCTGCTTCCAGCAAGCCAAAACGCTTTTGCAGCCACTTTCCTGCCTTTTCCACAACAGGTTCACTGTCTAGCTGATTTACAGTTGCCTCTGCGTAGAGCAGCTAGAGGAGCAGCTCTGCCGGCTTTCCTGTGCTTCTGCCTAGCAGAGCTGTCAAGAACGAGAAGCTGCGTTTTGCCGAGAAAGCAGCGCTTCGCGGAAGCACAGCCAGCGGCGTCTTCGGTACAGCCGCAGCTTGTGCGGAGAAGCGAAAGAGAGCCGGGGAAGAACGTGGAAAGCCGAACTCGGTCGCTGCAAGCGGGTGCTGGCGAACAGATTCTGGTCACCTTGTAGAAACTCTCCCAGCACAGTGCAGATTCCCCATGGCTAGTTCCTTGAAATACCTTTCCTGACAGCAGCCCAGAGCTGTACTGAGTGCAGCAGGTGTCAGGCAGTATCCTCTCGCCGTGTAGGTGCTTCTGTTTTGTGTTTGCAGCGTGCAGAGAAGCCCGCGTGCTTGCTGCTGCTTCCAGCAAGCCAAAACGCTTTTGCAGCCATTTTCCTGCCTTTTCCACAACAGGATCACTGTCTAGCTGATTTACAGTTGCCTCTGCGTAGAGCAGCTAGAGGAGCAGCTCTGCCGGCTTTCCTGTGCTTCTGCATAGCAGAGCTGTCAAGAACGAGAAGCTGCGTTTTGCCGAGAAAGCAGCGTTTCGCGGAAGCACAGCCAGCGGCGTCTTCGGTACAGCCGCAGCTTGTGCGGAGAAGCGAAAGAGAGCCGGGGAAGAACGTGGAAAGCCGAACTCGGTCGCTGCAAGCGGGTGCTGGCGAACAGCTTCTGGTCACCTTGTAGAAACTGTCCCAGCACAGTGCAGAGTCCCCGTGGCTAGTTCCTTGAAATACCTTTCCTGACAGCAGCCCAGAGCTGTACTGAGTGCAGCAGGTGTCAGGCAGTATCCTCTCGCCGTGTAGGTGCTTCTGTTTTGTGTTTCCAGCGTGTAGAGAAGCCCGCGTGCTTGCTGCTGCTTCCAGCAAGCCAAAACGCTTTTGCAGCCACTTTCCTGCCTTTTCCACAACAGGATCACTGTCTAGCTGATTTACAGTTGCCTCTGCGTAGAGCAGCTAGAGGAGCAGCTCTGCCGGCTTTCCTGTGCTTCTGCATAGCAGAGCTGTCAAGAACGAGAAGCTGCGTTTTGCCGAGAAAGCAGCGCTTCGCGGAAGCACAGCCAGCGGCGTCTTCGGTACAGCCGCAGCTTGTGCGGAGAAGCGAAAGAGAGCCGGGGAAGAACGTGGAAAGCCGAACTCGGTCGCGGCAAGCGGGTGCTGGCGAACAGCTTCTGGTCACCTTGTAGAAACTGTCCCAGCACAGTGCAGAGTCCCCGTGGCTAGTTCCTTGAAATACCTTTCCTGGCAGCAGCCCAGAGCTGTACTGAGTGCAGCAGGTGTCAGGCAGTCTCCTCTCGCCGTGTAGGTGCTTCTGTTTTGTGTTTGCAGCGTGCAGAGAAGCCCGCGTGCTTGCTGCTGCTTCCAGCAAGCCAAAACGCTTTTGCAGCCACTTTCCTGCCTTTTCCACAACAGGATCACTGTCTAGCTGAATACAGTTGCCTCTGCGTAGAGCAGCTAGAGGAGCAGCTCTGCCGGCTTTCCTGTGCTTCTGCATAGCAGAGCTGTCAAGAACGAGAAGCTGCGTTTTGCCGAGAAAGCAGCGCTTCGCGGAAGCACAGCCAGCGGCGTCTTCGGTACAGCCGCAGCTTGTGCGGAGAAGCGAAAGAGAGCCGGGGAAGAACGTGGAAAGCCGAACTCGGTCGCTGCAAGCGGGTGCTGGCGAACAGCTTCTGGTCACCTTGTAGAAACTGTCCCAGCACAGTGCAGAGTCCCCGTGGCTAGTTCCTTGAAATACATTTCCTGGCAGCAGCCCAGAGCTGTACTGAGTGCAGCAGGTGTCAGGCAGTCTCCTCTCGCCGTGTAGGTGCTTCTGTTTTGTGTTTGCAGCGTGCAGAGAAGCCCGCGTGCTTGCTGCTGCTTCCAGCAAGCCAAAACGCTTTTGCAGCCACTTTCCTGCCCTTTCCACAACAGGATCACTGTCTAGCTGATTTACAGTTGCTTACAGCTTTCAAGAAAATTATTTCAGGGAACTAGCCACGGGGACTCTGCACTGTGCTGGGAGAGTTTCTACAAGGTGACCAGAAGCTGTTCGCCAGCACCCGCTTGCAGCGACCGAGTTCGGCTTTCCACGTTCTTCCCCGGCTCTCTTTCGCTTCTCCGCACAAGCTGCGGCTGTACCGAAGACGCCGCTGGCTGTGCTTCCGCGAAGCGCTGCTTTCTCGGCGAAACGCAGCTTCTCGTTCTTGACAGCTCTGCTATGCAGAAGCACAGGAAAGCCGGCAGAGCTGCTCCTCTAGCTGCTCTACGCAGAGGCAACTGTAAATCAGCTAGACAGTGATCCTGTTGTGGAAAAGGCAGGAAAGTGGCTGCAAAAGCGTTTTGGCTTGCTGGAAGCAGCAGCAAGCACGTGGGCTTCTCTGCACGCTGGAAACACAAAGCAGAAGCACCTACACGGCGAGAGGAGACGGCCTGACACCTGCTGCACTCAGTACAGCTCTGGGCTGCTGCCAGGAAAGGTATTTCAAGGAACTAGCCACGGGGACTCTGCACTGTGCTGGGACAGTTTCTACAAGGTGACCAGAAGCTGTTCGCCAGCACCCGCTTGCAGCGACCGAGTTCGGCTTTCCACGTTCTTCCCCGGCTCTCTTTCGCTTCTCCGCACAAGCTGCGGCTGTACCGAAGACGCGGCTGACTGTGCTTCCGCGAAGCGCTGCTTTCTCGGCGAAACGCAGCTTCTCGTTCTTGACAGCTCTGCTATGCAGAAGCACAGGAAAGCCGGCAGAGCTGCTCCTCTAGCTGCTCTACGCAGAGGCAACTGTAAATCAGCTAGACAGTGATCCTGTTGTGGAAAAGGCAGGAAAGTGGCTGCAAAAGCGTTTTGGCTTGCTGGAAGCAGCAGCAAGCACGCGGGCTTCTCTGCACGCTGCAAACACAAAACAGAAGCATCTACACGGCGAGAGGAGACTGCCTGACACCTGCTGCACTCAGTACAGCTCTGGGCTGCTGCCAGGAAAGGTATTTCAAGGAACTAGCCACGGGGACTCTGCACTGTGCTGGGACAGTTTCTACAAGGTGACCAGAAGCTGTTCGCCAGCACCCGCTTGCAGCGACCGAGTTCGGCTTTCCACGTTCTTCCCCGGCTCTCTTTCGCTTCTCCGCACAAGCTGCGGCTGTACCGAAGACGCCGCTGGCTGTGCTTCCGCGAAGCGCTGCTTTCTCGGCAAAACGCAGCTTCTCGTTCTTGACAGCTCTGCTAGGCAGAAGCACAGGAAAGCCGGCAGAGCTGCTCCTCTAGCTGCTCTACGCAGAGGCAACTGTAAATCAGCTAGACAGTGATCCTGTTGTGGAAAAGGCAGGAAAGTGGCTGCAAAAGCGTTTTGGCTTGCTGGAAGCAGCAGCAAGCACGCGGGCTTCTCTGCACGCTGCAAACACAAAACAGAAGCACCTACACGGCGAGAGGAGACTGCCTGACACCTGCTGCACTCAGTACAGCTCTGGGCTGCTGCCAGGAAAGGTATTTCAAGGAACTAGCCACGGGGACTCTGCACTGTGCTGGGAGAGTCCTCATTTGTACAGAATTTTAGTGGAATTTTAGTAGGCATAAGCCCAGTGTCTGGCAGACAGCATTAGGCACGAACGGTGGTCCATTTCCTTGGGAAACCAAAGTCTCCATCTTACGTGCCTGATGTCAGTTTGTAGGAGGCCTTTGGCACTACAAGGGCAGACAAACTTCCAACTGGTGGTAGATTCCGTGTGGGAGATATCCTCATTTGTGAGGAATTTCAGCAGGCATAACCCCAGTGGCAGGAAGACTGCATTAGACACAAACGGTGACCCTTTTCCATGGGAAACCGAAGTCTCTACCCCACGTTCCTGATGTTAGTTTGTAAGAGGCGTTTGGAAGTACAAGGGCAGAAAAACTTCCATCTCGTGGTAGATTGCACCTGGGAGATATCCTCATTTTTATGGAATTTTAGTGGTATTAAAGTAGGCAGAAATCCAGCGGCAGGCAGACTGCTTTACACACGAACGCTGGCCCATATCCATGGGAAACCAAAGTCTCCACTCCTGGCTCCTCATGTCAGTTTGTGGAAGGCCTTTGGAAATACAAGGGCAGAAAAACTTATATCTGGCGATAGACTGCACCCGGGAGATGTCTTCATTTGTATGGAATTTCAGTGGAATTTTCGTAGGTAGAAGCCCAATGGCCGACACACATTATTAGACATGAACGGTGGCCCATTTCCATGAGAAACCAAAGTCTCCACCCCAGGTTCCTGATGTCAGTTTTTAGGAGGCCTTTGGCACTAGATGGGTAAACAAATTTCGAACTGGTGGTGGATTCCATCTGGGAGATATCCTCATTTGTGAGGAATTTCAGCAGGCATAACCCCAGTGGCAGGCAGAGAGGATTAGACACGAACAGTGGCCCTTTTCCATGGGAAACCAAAATCTCCACCCCACGTTGCTTCTGTCACTTTGTAGGAGGCGTTTTCCAATATAAGGGCAGAGAAACTTCCATCTGGTTGTAGATTGCACCTGGGAGATATCCTCATTTCTATGGAGTTTTAGTGGAATTTTAGTAGGAAGAAGCACAGTGGCAGGCAGACAGCATTAGACACGAACAATGGCCCATTTCTATGGGAAACCGAAGTCTCCACCCCACGTTCCTGATGTCCGTTTCTAGGAGGCCTTTGACACTACAAAGGTAGACAAACTTCCGTCTGGTGGTTGATTGCATCGGGGAGATATCCTCATTTGTATGGAATTTCAGCAGGTAAAAGCCCAGTGGCAGGCAGATAGCATTAGACATGAACGGTGGCCCTTTTCCCATGGGCAGCCAAAGTCTCCAAGCCACGTTCCTGATGTCAGGTTTTAAGAGGCCTTTGGCAGTACAAGGGCAAACAAACTTCCGTCTGGTGGCTGATTGCATCGGGGAGATATCCTCATTTGTATGGAATTTCAGCAGGTAAAAGCCCAGTGGCAGGCAGACAGCATTAGACACGAACGGTGGCCCTTTTCCATGGGAAAACAAAGTCTCCAACCCAGGCTCCTGATGTCAGTTTGTAGAAGGCCTTTGGCATAAAAAGGGCAGACAAACTTCCATCTGGTGGGAAATTGCATTTGGGAGATATCCTCATTTGTAGGGAATTTTGGTAGTCTTCTGCCCACTGGCAGGCAGACAGCATTAGACACGAACAGTGGCCCCTTTCCATGGAAAAACAAATTATCCATCCTATGTTCCTGATGTCAGTTTTTAGGAGGCTTTTGGCACTGCAAGGGCTGACAAACTTCCACCTGGTGGTAGATTGCACCTGGGAGATATCCTCATTTTTATGGAATTTTAGTGGTATTTTAGTACTCAGAAGCCCAATGGCAGACAGACAGCATTAAACATGAATGGTGGGCCTTTTCTATAGGAAACCAAAATCTCCAGGCGAGGTTCCGAATGTCAGTTTGAAGGAGGCCTTTGGCACTGCAAGAGCAGACAAATTTCCATCTGGTGGCATATTGCGTCTGGGAGATATCCTCATTTGTATGTAATTTAAGTAGTCATAAGTCAGTGGCAAGGAGACAGCATTAAACACCAAGGGTGGCCCTTTTCCATGGGAAACCAAAGCGTCCTCTCCAGATTCCTGATGTCAGTTTGTAGGAGGCCGTTGCATTACAAGGGCAGACAAACTTTCAACTGGTGGTAGACTCCATCTGGGAGATATCCTCATTTTTATGGAATTTTACTAGGCATAAGCCCAGTGGCAGGCAGAGAGCATTAGACAAAAAGGGTGGCCCATTTCCATGGGAAAACAAAGTCTCCACCGCACGTTCCTGATGTCAATTTTTAGGAGGCCTTTGGCACTTCAAGGGCAGACAAACTTCCACCTGGTGGTAGATTGCACCTGGGACTTATCAGCATTTGTATGGAACTGCAGCAGTCATAGCCACAGTGACAGACAGACAGCATTAGACAGGAACGGTGGTCCTTTTACATGGGAAACCAACGTCTCCACCCTAGGTTCCTGATGGCAGTTTGTAGGAGGTCTTTGGCACTACAAGGGCAGAGAAACATCCATCTAGTTTAGATTACACTTGGGAGATATCCTCATTTGTATAGAATTTTAGTGGAATTTAACAGGCATAAGCCCAGTGGCTAGCAGACAGCATTAGACACAAATGGTGGCCCATTCCCTTGGGAAAGCAAAGTCTCCACCCCACGTTCCTGATGTCAGTTTTTAGGAGGCCTTTGGCACTACGAGGGCAGACAAACTTCCAACTGGTGGTAGATTCCATCTGGGAGATGTCCTCATTTGTGAGGAATTTAAGTAGGCATTACTCCAGTGGCAGGCAGACAGCATTAGACACGAACAGTGGCCCTTTTCCATGGGAAACCAAATCTCCACCCCATGTTGCTGATGTCACTTTGTAGGAGACGTTTTCCAATATAAGGGCAGAGAAACTTCCATCTGGTTGTAGATTGCACCAGGGAGATATCCTCATTTTTAAGGAGATTTAGTGGAATTTTACTAAGAAGAAACCCAGTGGCAGGCAGACAGCATTAGACACGAATAATGGCCCATTTGATGGGAAACCAAAATCTCCACCCCACGTTCCTGATGTCAGTTTCTAGGAGGCTATTGTCACTACAAGGGCAGACAAACTTCCGTCTGGTGGTTGATTGCATCGGGAAGATATCCACATTTGTATGGAATTTCAGCAGATAGAAGCCCAGTGGCAGGCAGACAGCATTAGACACGAACGGTGGCCCTTTTCCATGGGAAAACAAAGTCTCCAACCCAGGCTCCTGATGTCAGTTTGTAGGAGGCCTTTGGCATTAAAAGGGCAGACAAACTTCCATCTGGTGGGAAATTTTGTTTAGGGAGATATCCTCATTTGTATGTAATTTCAGTAGTCATAAGCCCAGTGGCAAGGAGACAGCATTAAACACCAAGGTGCCCCTTTTCCATGGGAAACCAAAGCGTCCTCTCCAGAATCCTGATGTCAGTGTGTAGGAGGCCATTGGCACTACAAGGGCAGACAAACTTTCATCTGGTGGTAGACTCTATCTGGAAGATATCCTCATTTGTATGGGATTTTACAAGGCATAATCCCAGTGGCAGGCAGACACCATTAGACACGAAAGGTGGCCCATTTCCATGGGAAACCCAAATCTCCGCGCTCATTGCTGATGTCACTTTGTAGGAGGCCTTTTCCAACATACAGGCAGAAAAACTTCCATCTGGTGGTAGATTGCACCTGGGAGTTATCCTCATTTCTATGGAATTTTATTGGAATTTTATTACGAAGATCCCCAGTGGCAGGCAGACAGCATTAGACACGAACGGTGGCCCATTTTTATAGGGAAACCAAAGTCTCCACCCCACATTCCTGATGTCCGTTACTAGGAGGCCTTTGGCACCACAAGGGCAGACAAACTTCCACCTGGTGGTAGATTGCTCCTGGGAGATATCCTCATTTGTATGGACCTTCAGCAGTCATAACCACAGTGCCAGGCAGACAGCATTAGACAGGAACGGTGGTCCTTTTCCTAGGGAAGCCAAAGTCTCCACACCACGTTCCCGATGTCAGGTTTTAGTAGGCCATTGACAGTACAAGGGCAGAGAAACTTCCGTCTGGTGGTTGATTGCATCGGGAAGATATCCTCATTTGTATGGAATTTCAGCAGATAGAAGCCCAGTGGCAGGCAGACAGCATTAGACACGAACGGTGGCCCTTTTCCATGGGAAAACAAAGTCTCCAACCCAGGCTCCTGATGTCAGTTTGTAGGAGGCCTTTGGCACTACAAGGGCAGACAAACTTCCATCTAGTGGTGGATCGCACCTCGTAGATGTCCTTATTTGTATGGAATTTTAGTGGTATTTTAGTACTCAGAAGCCCAGTTGCAGACAGAGAGAATTAAACACGAACGGTGGGCCTTTTCCATAGGAAACCAAAGTCTCCAGGCCAGGTTCCAAATGTCAGTATAAAGGAGGCCTTTGGCACTGCAAGAGCAGACAAACTAACATCTGGTGGTAGATTGCACCTGGGAGATATCCTCATTTGTATAGAATTTTAGTGGAATTATAGTACTCAGAATCCCAGTTGCAGACCGACCGCATTAAAAATGAACGGTGGACCTTTTCCGTAGGAAACCAATGTCTCCAGGCCAGGTTCCGAATGTCAGTTTGAAGGAGGCCTTTGGCACTGCTAGAGCAGACAAACTTCCATCTGGTGGCATATTGCATCTGGGAGATATCCTCATTTGTATGGAACTTCAGCAGTCATAACCACAGTGCCAGGCAGACAGCATTAGACAGGAACGGTGGTCCTTTTCCATGGAAAGACAAATTATCCATCCTATGTTCCTGATGTCAGTTTGAAGGAGGTCTTTGGCAATACAAGGGCAGAGAAACTTCCATCTGGTGTTTGATTGCACCCGGGAGATATTCGCATTTGCATGGAATTTTAGTGGAATTTTAGTAGGCAGAATCCCAGCGGCAGGCAGAAAAAATTAGACATGAATAGTGGCCCATTTCCATGGGAAACCAAAGTCTCCACCCCAGGTTCCTGATGTCATTTTCTAGGAGGCCTCTGGCACTACAAGACGAGACAAACTTCCAACTGATGGCATATTGCATCTGGGAGATATCCTCATTTGTATGTAATTTTAGTAGGCATAAGCCCAGTGGCAGGCAGACAGCATTAGACAGGAACCGTGGCCCTTTTCCATGGGAAACCAAAGTCTCTGCCCCAGCTTCTTGATGTCATTTTGTAGGAAGCCTTTTGCTCTACAGGGGCAGACAAACTTCCATTTGGTGTTAGATTGCACGTGAGAGACATCTTCAATGGTATGGAATTTTATTGTAATTTTAATAGGCAGAATCCTAGTGGCAGGCAAACATCATTAGACATGAACGCTGTCGCATTTCCTTGGGAAACCAAAGTCTCCACTCCAGGTTCCTGATGTCAGTATGTAGGAGGCCTTTGGCACTACAAGGGCAGACAAAGTTCCGTCTGGTGGTTGATTGCATTGAGGAGATATCCTCATTTGTATGGAATTTCAGCAGGCAGAAGATCAGTGGCAGGCAGACAGCATAGGACACGAACGGTGGACCTTTTTCATGGGAAACCGATGTCTCCACCCCAGGTTCCTGATGTCAGTTTTTAGGAGGCCTTTGGCACTACAAGGGCAAACAAACTTCGAACTGGTGGTAGATTCCATCTGGGAGATAGCCTCATTTGTGAGGAATTTCAGCAGGCGTAACCCAGTGGCAGGCAGACAGCATTAGACAGGAACGGTACCCCTTTTCCATTGGAAACAAAGTCTCCATCCCACGTTCCTGATGTCAGTTTGTAGGAGGCATTTGGCACTATAAGGGCAGACTAATTTCCGACTGGTTGTAGATTCGATCTGGGAGATATCCTCATTTGTATGGAATTTCACTAGGCATAAGCCCAGTGGCAGGCACATTGCATTAGACACAAACGGTGGTCCTTTCCCATGGGAAACCAAAGTCTCCACCCCTGGTTCCTGATGTCAGTTTTTGAGGAGGCCTTTGCCACTACAAGGGCAGACAATCTTCCATCTGGTGGTAAATTGCATCTGGGAGATATCCTCACTTGTATGGAATTTTAGGAGGCATACGCCCAGTGGCAGGCACACAGCATTAGGCATGAACAGTGGCTCTTTTTCATGGGAAACCAAATTATCCATCCTACGTTTCAGATGTCATTTTATAGGAGACCTTTGGCAATACAAGGGCAGAGAAACTTCAAACCGGGGGTAGATTGCACCTGCGAGATATTCTCATTTGTATAGAATTTTAGAGGAATTTTAGTACGCAGAATCCCAGTGGCAGGCAGACAGAATTAGACATGAATAGTGGCCCTTTTCCAGGGGAAACCAAAGTCTCCAGGCCAGGTTCCTGATGTCTGTTTTTAGGAGGCCTTTTGCACTACAAGAACAGACAAACTTCCAACTGGTGGCATATTGAATCTGGGAGATATCCTCATTTGTATGTAATTTCTGTAGCCACAACCCAGTGGCGGGCAGACAGCATTAGACACGAACGCTGGCCCTTTTCCATGGGAAAACCAAAGTCTCCACTCCAGGCTCCTCATGTCAATTTGTAGGAGGCCTTTGGCTCTACAGGGGCAGACAAACTTCCGTCAGGTGGTTGATTACATCGGAGAGATTTCCAAAGTTTTTTTGGACTTTCAGCAGGCAGAAGCTCATTGGCAGGCAGACAGCATTAGACATGAACGCTGGTCCTTTTCCATGGGAAATCAAAGTCTCCACCCATGGTTCCTGATGTCAGTTTTTTAGAGGGCTTTGGTACAACAAGGGCAGAGAATCTTCCATCTGGTTGGTTGAGATTGCACCTGGGATATATCCTTATTTCTATGGAATTTTAGTGGAATATTAATAGGAAGAAACCAAGTGGCAGGCAGACAGCATTAGACACGAACGGTGGCCCATTTCCATGGGAAACCAAAGTCTCCACCCCACGTTCCTGATGTCCGTTTCTAGGAGGCCGTTGGCAATACAAGGGCAGACAAACTTCCACCTGGTGGTAGATTGCACTGGGAGATATCCTCATTTGTATGGAAACTTCAGCAGTCATCACCACAGTGCCAGGCAGACAGCATTAGATACGAACGGTGGTCCTTTTCCATTGGAAACCAAAGTCTCCACGCCTGGTTCCTGATGTCAGTTTTTTAGGGGGCTTTTGCCACTACAAGGGCAGACAAACTTCCACCTCGTGGTAAATTGCATCTGCGAGATAATCCTCATTTGTATTGAGTTTTTGCAGGCATACGCCCAGTGGCAGGCACACAGCATTAGGCATGAACAGTGACCTTTTTCCATGGGAAACCAAATTATCCATCCTATGTTTCAGATGTCAGTTTATAGGAGCCCTTTTGCACTACAAGGGCAGAGAAACTTCAAACTGGGGGAGGATTGCACCTGCGAAATATTCCATTTGTATAGAATTTTAGAGGAATTTTAGTACGCAGAATCCCAGCTGCAGGCACACAGAATTAGACATGAATAGTGGCCGTTTTCCAGGGGAAAACAAAGTCTCCAGGCCAGCTTCCTGATGTCAGTTTTTAGGAGGCCTTTTGCACTACAAGAACAGACAAACTTCCAACTGGTGGCAATTTGCGTCTTGGAGATATCCTCATTTGTATGGAATTTTAGTGGAATTAAAGTAGGCAGAAACCCAGTGGCAAGTAGACAGCATTAAACACCAACGGTGGCCCATTTCCATGGGAAACCAAAGTCTCCACACCACGTGCCTTATGTCCGTTTATAGGAGGACTTTTGCACTACAAGAGCAGACAAACTTCCAACTGGTGGTAGAATCCATCTGGGAGATATATTCATTTGTGAGGAATTTCAGCAGGCGTAACAACAGGGGCAGGCAGACAGCATTAGACATGAACTGTGGCCCTTTTCCATGGGAACCAAGTCTCCACCCCACGTTCCTGATGTCAGTTTGTAAGAGGTGTTTGGAACTACAAGGGGAGGTGTTTGGAACTACAAGGGCGGAAAAACTTCCATCTGGTGGTAGATTGCACCTGGGAGATATCCTCATTTCCATGGAATATTAGTGGATTTTTAGTAGGAAGAAGCCCAGTGGCAGGCACATAGGATTAGACACAAACGATGGCCCATTTCCATGCGAAAAGAAAGTCTTCACCCCACTTTCCTGCTGTCAGTTTTTCGGAGGCCTTTGGCACTACAAGGGCAGAGAAACATCCATCTGGTTTAGATTGCACCTGGGAGACATCCTCATTTGTATGGTATTTTAGTGGAATTTTAATAGGCAGAAGCCTAGTTGCAGGCACACATCATTAGACACGAACGCTGGCCCATTTCCAAGGGAACGCAAAGTTTCAACTCCAGGTTCCTGATGTCAGTTTGTAGGAGGCCTTTGGCACTACAAGGGCAGACAAAGTTCCGTCTTGTGGTTGATTGAATCGAGGAGATACCCTCATTTGTATGGAATTTCAGTAGGCAGAAGCCAAGTGGCAGGCAGACAGCATTAGACACGAACAATGGACCTTTTCCATGGGAAACCAAAGTCTCCACCTCACGTTCCTGATGTCAGTTTGTAGGAGGCCTTTGGAACTACAAGGGCAGGCAAACTTCAAACTGGTGGTAGATTGCACCTGAGAGATATCCTCATTTGTATAGAATTTTAGTGGAATTTTAGTAGGCAGAAGCCCAGTGTCTGGCAGACAGCATTAGACACGAACGGTGGTCCATTTCCTTGGGAAACCAAAGTCTCCATGTCACATGCCTGATATCAGTTTGTAGGAGGCCTTTGGCACTACAAGGGCAGACAAAATTCCATCTGCTGATAGATTCCACCTGGAGATATCCTCTGTTGTATGGAATTTCAGCAGGCATATGACCAGTTGCAGGCAGACAGCATTAGACACGAACGGTGACCCTTTTCCATGGGAACCTATGTGTCCACCCTAGGTTTAAGATGTCAATTTATACGAGGCTTTTGGCACTACAAAGGCAGAGAAACTTTCATCTGGTGGTAGATTGAACCAGGGAGATATCCTCATATGTATGGAATTTTAGTGAAATTTTAGTAGGAAGAAGCCCAGTGCCAGGCAGACAGCATTAGACACGAACGGTGGCTTTTTCATGGGAAACCAAAGTCTCCACCCCACATTCCTGATGATAATTTATACGAGGCTTTTGGCACTATAAGGGTAGACAAACTTCCAACTGGTGGTAGATTGCACGTGATAGATATCCTCATTTGCATGGAATTTTAGTGGAATTTTAGTAGGCAGAATCCAAATGATCGGCAGAGAGCATAAAACACAAACGGTGCCTCTTTTTTATGGGACACGAAGGTCTCTACCCCAGTCTTCTGATGTCAGTTGGTAGGAGGCCTTTGGCACTACAAGGTTAGAAAAACTTCCAACTGGTGGTAGATTGCACCTGGGAGATATCCTCATTTGTATGCAATTTTTGCAGCCATAAGCCATGTGACAGGCAGACAGCATTAGACAGGAACGGTGGACCTTTTCCTTGTAAAACCAAAGTCTCCACCCCACGTTCCTGATGTCAGTTTGCAGGAGGCCTTTGGACTACAAGGTCTACAAAATTCCATCTCGTTGTATATTCCATCATGGAGATATCCTTATTTGTATGGAATTTTATTGGAATTTTAGTATGCAGAAACCGAGTGGCCAGCAGACAGCATCAGAGAAGAACGGTGGCCCTTTTCCATGGAAACCAAAGTTTCCACTCCAGGTTCCTGATGTCAGTTTGTAGGAGGCCTTTGGCACTACAAGGGCAGACAAAGTTCCGTCTTGTGGTTGATTGAATCGAGGAGATACGCTCATTTGTATGGAATTTCAGCAGGCAGAAGCCCAGTGGCAGGCAGACAGCATTAGACACGAACAATGGACCTTTTCCATGGGAAACCAAAGTCTCCATCTCACGTTCCTGATGTCAGTTTGTAGGAGGCCTTTGGACCTACAAGGGCAGAGAAACTTCCATCTGGTGGTAGATTGCACCTGGGAGATATCCTCATTTGAATAGAATTTTAGTGGAATTTTAGTAGGCATAACCCCAGTGGCAGGCAGGCAGCATTAGACACGAACGGTGGTCCATTTCCATGGGAAAACAATGTCTCCACCCCTTGTTCCTGATGTCAGTTTTTAGGAGTCCTTTGGCACTACAAGGGCAGACAAACTTCCAACTGGTGGTAGATTCCGTGTGGGAGATATCCTCATTTGTGAGGAACTTCAGCAGTCATAACCACAGTGCCAGGCAGACAGCATTAGACAGGAACGGTGGCCCTTTTCCATGGAAAAACAAATTATCCATACTATGTTCCTGATGTCAGTTTGAAGGAGGCTTTTGGCACTACAAGGGCAGACACACTTCCATCTGGTGGTTGATTGAACCGGGGAGATATCCTCATTTGTGAGGAATTTCAACAGGCATAACCCCAGTGACAGGTAGACAGCATTAGACACAAAGAGTGGCCCTTTTCCATGGGAAACCAAAATCTCCACCCCATGTTGCAAATGTCACTTTGTAGGAGGCGTTTTCCAATATAAGGGCAGAGAAACTTCCATCTGGTTGTAGATTGCACCTGGGAGATATCCTCATTTCTATGGAATTTTAGTGGAATGTTAGTAGGCAGAATCCCAGCGGAAGGCAGAGAGAATTAGACAGGAACAGTGGCCCGTTTCCTAGGGAAACCAAAGTCTCCATCCCACATTCCTGATGTCAGGTTGTCGGAGGACTTTGGCATTAAACGGGCAGACAAACTTCCATCTGGTGGGAAATTGCATTTGGGAGATATCCTCATTTGTAGGGAATTTTAGTAGGCATATGCCCACTGGCAGGCAGACAGCATTAAACACCAAGGGTGGCCCTTTTCCATGGGAAACCAAAGCGTCCTTTCCAGATTCCTGATGTCAATTTGTAGGAGGCCGTTGGCATTACAAGGGCAGACAAACTTTCAACTGCTGGTAGACTCCATCTGGGAGATATCCTCATTTGTATGGGATTTTACTAGGCATAAGCCCAGTGGCAGGCACATAGCATTATACACAAACGGTGGCCCATTTCCATGGGAAACCAAAGTCTCCACCGCACGTTCCTGATGTCAGTTTGTTAGAAGCCTTTGGCTCTAAATGGGCACACAAACTTCCATCTGGTGGTAGATTGCACCTGGGAGACATCCTCATTTGTATGGAATTTTAGTGGAATTTTAATAGGCAGAAGCCTAGTGGCAGGCACACATCATTAGACACGAACGCTGGCCCATTTCCATGGGAGAAGAAAGTCTCCAACCCACGTTCCTGATTTCAGTTTTTAGGAGGCGTTTGGAACTGCAAGGGCAGACAAACTTCCATCTGGTGGGAAATTGCATTTGGGAGATATCCTCATATGTATGGAACTTTGGTAGGTTTATGCCCACTGGCAGGCAGAAAGCATTAGACACGAACGGTGGCCTCTTTCCATGGAAAAACAAAGTCTCCAACCCACGTTCCTGATGTCGGTTTTTAGGAGGCCTCTGGCACTACAAGTGGAGACAAACTTCCAACTGCTGGCATATTGCATCTGGGAGATATCTTCATTTGTGAGGAATTTCAGCAGGCATAACCCCAGTGACAGGCAGACAGCATTAGACACGAACAATGGACCTTTTCCATGGGAAACCAAAACCTCCACCCGACGTTGCTGACGTCACTTTGTAGGAGGCGTTTTCCAATATAAGGGCAGAGAAACTTCCATCTGGTGGTAGATTGCACCTGGGAGATATCCTCATTTCTATGGAATTTTAGTGGAATTTTAGTAGGAAGAAGCCCAGTGGCAGGCACATAGCATTAGACACAAACGGTGGCCCATTTCCATGGGAGAAGAAGTCTCCAACCCACGTTCCTGATTTCAGGTTTTAGGAGGCGTTTGGAACTACAAGGGCAGACAAACTTCCATCTGGTGGTAGATTGCACCTGGGAGATATCCTCATTTGTGTAGAATTTTAGTGGAATTTTAGTAGGCATAAGCCCAGTGGCTGGCAGGCAGCATTAGCCGCAAACGGTGGCCCATTACCTTGGAAAACCAAAGTCTCCACCCCACGTTCCTGATGTCAGTTTTTACGAGGCCTTTGGCACAAGGAGGGCAAACAAACGTCCAACTGGTGGTAGATTGCACCTGGGAGATATCCTCATTTGTATTGAACTTCAGCAGTCATAACCACAGTGCCAGGCAGACAGCATTAGACAGGAACGGTGGTCCTTTTCAATGGGAAACCAAAGTCTCCGGCCCAGGTTCCTGATGTCAATTTGTAGGAAGCCTTTGGCTCTACAGGGGGAGACAAACTTCCATCTGGTGGTAGATTGCACATGGGAGACATCCTCATTTGTATGGAATTTTAGTGGAATTTTAATAGGCAGAAGCCTCGTGGCAGGCACACATCATTAGACACGAACACTGGCCCATTTCCATGGGAAACCAAAGTTTCCAATCCAGGATCCTGATGTCAGTTTGAAGGAGGCGTTTGGCACTAGAAGGGCAGACAAAGTTCCGTCTGGTGGTTGATTGCATCGAGGAGATATACTCATTTGTATGGAATTTCAGCAGGCAGAAGCCCAGTGGCAGGCAGATAGCATTAGACACGAACAATGGACCTTTTCCATGGGAAACCAAAGTCTCCACCTCACGTTCCTGATGTCAGTTTGTAGGAGGCCTTTGGAACTACAAGGGCAGACAAACTTCCATCTGGTGGTAGATTGCACCTGGGAGATATCCTCATTTGTATAGAATTTTAGTGGTATTTTAGTAGGCAGAAGTCCAGCGGCAGGCAGACAGCATTACACACGAACGCTGGCCAATATCCATGGGAAACCAAAGTCTCCAACCCAGGCTCCTCATGTCAGTTTGTAGGAGGCCTTTGGCATTAAAAGGGCAGACAAACTTTCATCTGGTGGGAAATTGCATTTGGGAGATATCCTCATATGTATGGAACTTTGGTAGGCATATGCCCACTGGCAGGCAGACAGCATTAGACACGAACGGTGGCCTCTTTCCATGGAAAAACAAAGTCTCCACCCCACGTTCCTGATGTCAGTTTTTAGGAGACCTCTGGCACTACAGGAGGAGACAAACTTCCAACTGCTGGCATATTGCATCTGGGAGATATCCTCATTTGTGAGGTATTTCAGCAGGCATAACACCAGTGACAGGCAGACAGCATTAGACACGAACGGTGCCCCTTTTCCATGGGAAACCAAAGTCTCCACCCCACGTTCCTGACGTCAGTTTTTAGGAGGCCTTTGGCACTACAGAGGCAGACAAACTTCCACCTGATGGTAGATTGCACCTGGGAGACATCCTCATTTGTATGGAATTTTAGTGGAATTAAAGTAGGCAGAAGCCCAGTGGCAAGTAGACAGCATTAAACACCAACGGTGGCCCATTTCCATGGGAAACCAAAGTCTCCACACCACGTGCCTTATGTCCGTTTATAGGAGGACTTTTGCACTACAAGAGCAGACAAACTTCCAACTGGTGGTAGACTCCATCTGGGAGATATATTCATTTGTGAGGAATTTCAGCAGGCGTAACAACAGGGGCAGGCAGACAGCATTAGACATGAACTGTGGCCCTTTTCCATGGGAAACCAAAGTCTCCACCCCACGTTCCTGATGTCAGTTTGTAAGAGGTGTTTGGAACTACAAGGGCGGAAAAACTTCCATCTGGTGGTAGATTGCACCTGGGAGATATCCTCATTTCCATGGAATATTAGTGGATTTTTAGTAGGAAGAAGCCCAGTGGCAGGCACATAGGATTAGACACAAACGATGGCCCATTTCCATGCGAAAAGAAAGTCTTCACCCCACTTTCCTGCTGTCAGTTTTTCGGAGGCCTTTGGCACTACAAGGGCAGAGAAACATCCATCTGGTTTAGATTGCACCTGGGAGACATCCTCATTTGTATGGTATTTTAGTGGAATTTTAATAGGCAGAAGCCTAGTTGCAGGCACACATCATTAGACACGAACGCTGGCCCATTTCCAAGGGAACGCAAAGTTTCAACTCCAGGTTCCTGATGTCAGTTTGTAGGAGGCCTTTGGCACTACAAGGGCAGACAAAGTTCCGTCTTGTGGTTGATTGAATCGAGGAGATACCCTCATTTGTATGGAATTTCAGTAGGCAGAAGCCAAGTGGCAGGCAGACAGCATTAGACACGAACAATGGACCTTTTCCATGGGAAACCAAAGTCTCCACCTCACGTTCCTGATGTCAGTTTGTAGGAGGCCTTTGGAACTACAAGGGCAGGCAAACTTCAAACTGGTGGTAGATTGCACCTGGGAGATATCCTCATTTGTATAGAATTTTAGTGGAATTTTAGTAGGCAGAAGCCCAGTGTCTGGCAGACAGCATTAGACACGAACGGTGGTCCATTTCCTTGGGAAACCAAAGTCTCCATGTCACATGCCTGATATCAGTTTGTAGGAGGCCTTTGGCACTACAAGGGCAGACAAAATTCCATCTGCTGATAGATTCCACCTGGAGATATCCTCTGTTGTATGGAATTTCAGCAGGCATATGACCAGTTGCAGGCAGACAGCATTAGACACGAACGGTGACCCTTTTCCATGGGAACTTATGTGTCCACACTACGTTTAAGATGTCAATTTATACGAGGCTTTTGGCACTACAAAGGCAGAGAAACTTTCATCTGGTGGTAGATTGAACCAGGGAGATATCCTCATATGTATGGAATTTTAGTGAAATTTTAGTAGGAAGAAGCCCAGTGCCAGGCAGACAGCATTAGACACGAACGGTGGCTTTTTCATGGGAAACCAAAGTCTCCACCCCACATTCCTGATGATAATTTACACGAGGCTTTTGGCACTATAAGGGTAGAAAAACTTCCAACTGGTGGTAGATTGCACGTGATAGATATCCTCATTTGCATGGAATTTTAGTGGAATTTTAGTAGGCAGAATCCAAATGATCGGCAGAGAGCATAAAACACAAACGGTGCCTCTTTTTTATGGGACACGAAGGTCTCTACCCCAGTCTTCTGATGTCAGTTGGTAGGAGGCCTTTGGCACTACAAGGTTAGAAAAACTTCCAACTGGTGGTAGATTGCACCTGGGAGATATCCTCATTTGTATGCAATTTTTGCAGCCATAAGCCATGTGACAGGCAGACAGCATTAGACAGGAACGGTGGACCTTTTCCTTGTAAAACCAAAGTCTCCACCCCACGTTCCTGATGTCAGTTTGCAGGAGGCCTTTGGACTACAAGGTCTACAAAATTCCATCTCGTTGTATATTCCATCATGGAGATATCCTTATTTGTATGGAATTTTATTGGAATTTTAGTATGCAGAAACCGAGTGGCCAGCAGACAGCATCAGAGAAGAACGGTGGCCCTTTTCCATGGAAACCAAAGTTTCCACTCCAGGTTCCTGATGTCAGTTTGTAGGAGGCCTTTGGCACTACAAGGGCAGACAAAGTTCCGTCTTGTGGTTGATTGAATCGAGGAGATACGCTCATTTGTATGGAATTTCAGCAGGCAGAAGCCCAGTGGCAGGCAGACAGCATTAGACACGAACAATGGACCTTTTCCATGGGAAACCAAAGTCTCCATCTCACGTTCCTGATGTCAGTTTGTAGGAGGCCTTGGGACCTACAAGGGCAGAGAAACTTCCATCTGGTGGTAGATTGCACCTGGGAGATATCCTCATTTGAATAGAATTTTAGTGGAATTTTAGTAGGCATAACCCCAGTGGCAGGCAGGCAGCATTAGACAGGAACGGTGGTCCATTTCCATGGGAAAACAATGTCTCCACCCCTTGTTCCTGATGTCAGTTTTTAGGAGTCCTTTGGCACTACAAGGGCAGACAAACTTCCAACTGGTGGTAGATTCCGTGTGGGAGATATCCTCATTTGTGAGGAACTTCAGCAGTCATAACCACAGTGCCAGGCAGACAGCATTAGACAGGAACGGTGGCCCTTTTCCATGGAAAAACAAATTATCCATACTATGTTCCTGATGTCAGTTTGAAGGAGGCTTTTGGCACTACAAGGGCAGACACACTTCCATCTGGTGGTTGATTGCACCGGGGAGATATCCTCATTTGTGAGGAATTTCAACAGGCATAACCCCAGTGACAGGTAGACAGCATTAGACACAAAGAGTGGCCCTTTTCCATGGGAAACCAAAATCTCCACCCCATGTTGCAAATGTCACTTTGTAGGAGGCGTTTTCCAATATAAGGGCAGAGAAACTTCCATCTGGTTGTAGATTGCACCTGGGAGATATCCTCATTTCTATGGAATTTTAGTGGAATGTTAGTAGGCAGAATCCCAGCGGAAGGCAGAGAGAATTAGACAGGAACAGTGGCCCGTTTCCTAGGGAAACCAAAGTCTCCATCCCACATTCCTGATGTCAGGTTGTCGGAGGACTTTGGCATTAAACGGGCAGACAAACTTCCATCTGGTGGGAAATTGCATTTGGGAGATATCCTCATTTGTAGGGAATTTTAGTAGGCATATGCCCACTGGCAGGCAGACAGCATTAAACACCAAGGGTGGCCCTTTTCCATGGGAAACCAAAGCGTCCTTTCCAGATTCCTGATGTCAATTTGTAGGGGGCCGTTGGCATTACAAGGGCAGACAAACTTTCAACTGGTGGTAGACTCCATCTGGGAGATATCCTCATTTGTATGGGATTTTACTAGGCATAAGCCCAGTGGCAGGCACATAGCATTATACACAAACGGTGGCCCATTTCCATGGGAAACCAAAGTCTCCACCTCACGTTCCTGATGTCAGTTTGTTAGAAGCCTTTGGCTCTAAATGGGCACACAAACTTCCATCTGGTGGTAGATTGCACCTGGGAGACATCCTCATTTGTATGGAATTTTAGTGGAATTTTAATAGGCAGAAGCCTAGTGGCAGGCACACATCATTAGACACGAACGCTGGCCCATTTCCATGGGAGAAGAAAGTCTCCAACCCACGTTCCTGATTTCAGTTTTTAGGAGGCGTTTGGAACTGCAAGGGCAGACAAACTTCCATCTGGTGGGAAATTGCATTTGGGAGATATCCTCATATGTATGGAACTTTGGTAGGCTTATGCCCACTGGCAGGCAGACAGCATTAGACACGAACGGTGGCCTCTTTCCATGGAAAAACAAAGTCTCCAACCCACGTTTCTGATGTCGGTTTTTAGGAGGCCTCTGGCACTACAAGTGGAGACAAACTTCCAACTGCTGGCATATTGCATCTGGGAGATATCTTCATTTGTGAGGAATTTCAGCAGGCATAACCCCAGTGACAGGCAGACAGCATTAGACACGAACAATGGACCTTTTCCATGGGAAACCAAAACCTCCACCCGATGTTGCTGATGTCACTTTGTAGGAGGCGTTTTCCAATATAAGGGCAGAGAAACTTCCATCTGGTGGTAGATTGCACCTGGGAGATATCCTCATTTCTATGGAATTTTAGTGGAATTTTAGTAGGAAGAAGCCCAGTGGCAGGCACATAGCATTAGACACAAACGGTGGCCCATTTCCGTGGGAGAAGAAGTCTCCAACCCACGTTCCTGATTTCAGTTTTTAGGAGGCGTTTGGAACTACAAGGGCAGACAAACTTCCATCTGGTTATAGATTGCACCTGGGAGATATCCTCATTTGTGTAGAATTTTAGTGGAATTTTAGTAGGCATAAGCCCAGTGGCTGGCAGGCAGCATTAGCCGCAAACGGTGGCCCATTACCTTGGGAAACCAAAGTCTCCAAGCCACGTTCCTGATGTCAGTTTTTACGAGGCCTTTGGCACAAGAAGGGCAAACAAACGTCCACCTGGTGGTAGATTGCACCTGGGAGATATCCTCATTTGTATGGAACTTCAGCAGTCATAACCACAGTGCCAGGCAGACAGCATTAGACAGGAACGGTGGTCCTTTTCAATGGGAAACCAAAGTCTCCGCCCCAGGTTCCTGATGTCAATTTGTAGGAAGCCTTTGGCTCTACAGGGGCAGACAAACTTCCATCTGGTGGTAGATTGCACATGGGAGACATCCTCATTTGTATGGAATTTTAGTGGAATTTTAATAGGCAGAAGCCTCGTGGCAGGCACACATCATTAGACACGAACGCTGGCCCATTTCCATGGGAAACCAAAGTTTCCAATCCAGGATCCTGATGTCAGTTTGAAGGAGGCGTTTGGCACTAGAAGGGCAGACAAAGTTCCGTCTGGTGGTTGATTGCATCGAGGAGATATACTCATTTGTATGGAATTTCAGCAGGCAGAAGCCCAGTGGCAGGTAGACAGCATTAGACACGAACAATGGACCTTTTCCATGGGAAACCAAAGTCTCCACCTCACGTTCCTGATGTCAGTTTGTAGGAGGCCTTTGGAACTACAAGGGCAGACAAACTTCCATCTGGTGGTAGATTGCACCTGGGAGATATCCTCATTTGTATAGAATTTTAGTGGAATTTTAGTAGGCAGAAGTCCAGCGGCAGGCAGACAGCATTACACACGAACGCTGGCCAATATCCATGGGAAACCAAAGTCTCCAACCCAGGCTCCTCATGTCAGTTTGTAGGAGGCCTTTGGCATTAAAAGGGCAGACAAACTTTCATCTGGTGGGAAATTGCATTTGGGAGATATCCTCATATGTATGGAACTTTGGTAGGCATATGCCCACTGGCAGGCAGACAGCATTAGACACGAACGGTGGCCTCTTTCCATGGAAAAACAAAGTCTCCACGCCACGTTCCTGATGTCAGTTTTTAGGAGACCTCTGGCACTACAGGAGGAGACAAACTTCCAACTGCTGGCATATTGCATCTGGGAGATATCCTCATTTGTGAGGTATTTCAGCAGGCATAACACCAGTGACAGGCAGACAGCATTAGACACGAACGGTGCCCCTTTTCCATGGGAAACCAAAGTCTCCACCCCACGTTCCTGACGTCAGTTTTTAGGAGGCATTTGGCACTACAGAGGCAGACAAACTTCCATGTGGTGGTAGATTGCACCTGGGAGACATCCTCACTTGTATGGAATTTTAGTGGGATTTTAATAGGCAGAAGCCTAGTGGCAGACGCAAGTCATTAGACACGAACGCTGGCCCATTTCCATGGGAAACCAAAGTCTCCACTCCAGGTTCCTGATGTCAGTTTGTAGGAGGCCTTTGGCACTACAAGAGCAGACAAAGTTTCATCTGGTGGTTGATTGCATCGAGGAGATATCCTCATTTGTATGGAATTTCAGCAGGCAGAAGCCCAGTGGCAGGCAGACAGCATTAGACACGAACAATGGACCTTTTCCATGGGAAACCAAAGTCTCCACCCTAGGTTCCTGATGGCAGTTTGTAGGAGGCCTTTGGAAATACAAGGGCAGAGAAACTTCCATCTGGTGTTAGGTTGTAGCTGGGAGATATCCTCATTTGAATAGAATTTTAGTGGAATTTTAGTAGGCATAACCCCAGTGGCAGGCAGACAGCATTAGACACGAACGGTGGTCCATTTCCATGGGAAAACAATGTCTCCACCCCTTGTTCCTGATGTCAGTTTTTAGGAGTCCTTTGGCACTACAAGGGCAGACAAACTTCCAACTGGTGGTAGATTCCGTGTGGGAGATATCCTCATTTGTGAGGAACTTCAGCAGTCATAACCACAGTGCCAGGCAGACAGCATTAGACAGGAACGGTGGCCCTTTTCCATGGAAAAACAAATTATCCATACTATGTTCCTGATGTCAGTTTGAAGGAGGCTTTTGGCACTACAAGGGCAGACACACTTCCATCTGGTGGTTGATTGCACCGGGGAGATATCCTCATTTGTGAGGAATTTCAACAGGCATAACCCCAGTGACAGGTAGACAGCATTAGACACAAAGAGTGGCCCTTTTCCATGGGAAACCAAAATCTCCACCCCATGTTGCAAATGTCACTTTGTAGGAGGCGTTTTCCAATATAAGGGCAGAGAAACTTCCATCTGGTTGTAGATTGCACCTGGGAGATATCCTCATTTCTATGGAATTTTAGTGGAATGTTAGTAGGCAGAATCCCAGCGGAAGGCAGAGAGAATTAGACAGGAACAGTGGCCCGTTTCCTAGGGAAACCAAAGTCTCCATCCCACATTCCTGATGTCAGGTTGTCGGAGGACTTTGGCATTAAACGGGCAGACAAACTTCCATCTGGTGGGAAATTGCATTTGGGAGATATCCTCATTTGTAGGGAATTTTAGTAGGCATATGCCCACTGGCAGGCAGACAGCATTAAACACCAAGGGTGGCCCTTTTCCATGGGAAACCAAAGCGTCCTTTCCAGATTCCTGATGTCAATTTGTAGGAGGCCGTTGGCATTACAAGGGCAGACAAACTTTCACCTGCTGATAGACTCCATCTGGGAGATATCCTCATTTGTATGGGATTGTACTAGGCATAAGCCCAGTGGCAGGCACATAGCATTATACACAAACGGTGGCCCATTTCCATGGGAAACCAAAGTCTCCACCGCACGTTCCTGATGTCTGTTTGTTAGAAGCCTTTGGCTCTAAATGGGCACACAAACTTCCATCTGGTGGTAGATTGCACCTGGGAGACATCCTCATTTGTATGGAATTTTAGTGGAATTTTAATAGGCAGAAGCCTAGTGGCAGGCACACATCATTAGACACGAACGCTGGCCCATTTCCATGGGAAAACAAAGTCTCCACCGCACGCTCCTGATGTCAATTTTTAGGAGGCCTTTGGCACTTCAAGGGCAGACAAACTTCCACCTGGTGGTAGATTGCACCTGGGACTTATCAGCATTTGTATGGAACTGCAGCAGTCATAACCACAGTGCCAGGCAGACAGCATTAGACACGAACGGTGGCCCTTTTCCATGGGAAACCAAAGTCTACGCCCCAGGTTCCTGATGTTAATTTGTAGGAAGCCTTTAACACTACAAGGGCAGACAAACTTCCATCTGGTGGTAGATTGCACCTGGGAGGTATCCTCATTTGTATGGAATTTTAGTGGAATTTTAGTAGGCATAAGCCCAGTATCTGGCAGACAGCATTACACACGAACAGTGGCCCTTTTCCATGGGAAACCAAAATCTCCACCCCATGTTGCTGATGTCACTTTGTAGGAGACGTTTTCCAATATAAGGGCAGAGAAACTTCCATCTGGTTGTAGATTGCACCTGGGAGATATCCTCATTTTTATGGAGTTTTAGTGGAATTTTAGTAGGAAGAAACCCCGTGGCAGGCAGACAGCATTAGACAAGAAAAATGGCCCATTTGATGGAAAACCAAAGTCTCCACCCCTCGTTCCTGATGTCCGTTTCTAGGAGGCCTTTGGCACTACAAGGGCAGACAAACTTCCGTCTGGTGGTTGATTGCATCGTTGAGATATCCTCATTTTTATGGAATTTCATCAGGTAGAAGCCCAGTGGCAGGCAGACAGCATTAGAGAGGAACGGTGGCCCTTTTCCATGGGAAAACAAAGTCTCCAACCAGGCTCCTGATGTCAGTTTTTAGTAGGCCTTTGGCATTAAAAGGGCAGACAAACTTCCATCTGGTGGGAAATTTTGTTAGGGAGATATCCTCATTTGTATGTAATTTCAGTAGTCATAAGCCCAGTGGCAAGGAGACAGCATTAAACAACAAGGGTGCCCCTTTTCCATGGGAAACCAAAGCCTCCTTTCCAGAATCCTGATGTCAGTTTGTAGGAGGCCTTTGGCATTACAAGGGCAGACAAACTTTCATCTGGTGGTAGACTCCATCTGGGAGATATCCTCATTTGTACGGGATTTTACTAGGCATAATCCCAGTGGCAGTCACATAGCATTAGACACAAACGGTGGCCCATTTCCATGGGAAAACAAAGTCTCCACCCCACGTTCCTGATGTCAATTTATAGAAGGCGTTTGGAACTACAAGGGCAGAAAAACTTCCATCTGGTGGTAGATTGCACCTGGGAGATATCCTCATTTCTCTGGAATTTTATTGGAATTTTATTACGAAGATCCCCAGTGGCAGGCAGACAGCTTTAGACACGAACGGTGGCCCATTTTTATGGGAAACCAAAGTCTCCACCCCACGTTCCTGATGTCCGTTACTAGGAGGCCTTCGGCAGTACAAGGGTAGACAAACTTCCACCTGGTGGTAGATTGCTCCTGGGAGATATCCTCATTTGTATGGACCTTCAGCAGTCATAACCACAGTGCCAGGCAGACAGCATTAGACAGGAACGGTGGTCCTTTTCCTAGGGAAACCAAAGTCTCCACACCACGTTCCCGATGTCAGGTTTTAGTAGGCCATTGACAGTACAAGGGCAGAAAAACTTCCGTCTGGTGGTTGATTGCATCGGGAAGATATCCACATTTGTATGGAATTTCAGCAGATAGAAGCCCAGTGGCAGGCAGACAGCATTAGACACGAACGGTGGCCCTTTTCCATGGGAAAACAAAGTCTCCAACCCAGGCTCCTGATGTCAGTTTGTAGGAGGCCTTTGGCACTACAAGGGCAGACAAACCTCCATCTCGTGGTGGATCGCACCTCGTAGATGTCCTTATTTGTATGGAATTTTAGTGGTATTTTAGTACTCAGAAGCCCAGTTGCAGACAGAGAGCATTAAACATGAACGGTGGGCCTTTTCCATAGGAAACCAAAGTCTCCACGCCAGGTTCCGAATGTCAGTATAAAGGAGGCCTTTGGCACTGCAAGAGCAGACAAACTTCCATCTGGTGGCATATTGCATCTGGGAGATATCCTCATTTGTATGTAATTTCTGTAGCCATAAGCCCAGTGGCCGGCAGACAGCATTAGACACGAACGGTGGCCCTTTTCCATGGGAAACCGAATTCTCCACTCCAGGCTCCTGATGTCAATTTGTAGGAGGCCTTTGGCACTACAGGGGCAGACAAACTTCCATCAGCTGGTTGATTGCTTCGGAGAGATTTCCAAATATCTTTGGAATTTCAGCAGGCAGAAGCCCAGTGGCAGGCAGACAGCATTAGACATGAACGCTGGCCCTTTTCCATGGGAAAACAAAGTCTCCACCCCTGGTTCCTGATGTCAGTTTTTTAGGAGGGCTTTGGTACTACAAGGGCAGAGAATCTTCCATCTGGTTGTGGATTGCACCTAGGAGATATCCTCATTTCTATGGAATTTTAGTGGAATTTTAATAGGAAGAAGCCCAGTGGCAAGCAGACAGCATTACACACGAACGGTGGCCCATTTCCATGGGAAACCAAAGTCGCCACTCCCGGTTCCTGATGTCAGTTTTTAGGAGTTTTTTGCCACTACAAGGGCAGGCAAACTTCCATCTGGTGGTAAATTGCATCTGCGAGATATCCTCATTTGTATGGAATTTTAGCAGGCATATGCCCAGTGGCAGGCACACAGCATTAGGCATGAACAGTGCCCTATTCCACGGGAAACCAAATTATACATCCCACGTTTAAGAAGTGAGTTTATAGGAGCCCTTTGGCACTACAAGGGCAGAGAAACTTCAAACCGGGAGTAGATTGCACCTGCAAGATATTCTCAATTTTATAGAATTTTAGAGGAATTTCAGTACGCCAAATCCCACCGGCAGGCACACAGAATTATACATGAATAGTGGCCTTTTCCAGGGGAAACCAAAGCCTCCAGGCAAGGTTCCTTTTGTCTGTTTTTAGGAGGCCTTTTGTACTACAAGAACAGACAACCTTCCGACTGGTGGCATATTGCATCTTGGAGATATCCTCATTTGTATGGAATTCTAGTGCAATCACAGTAGGCCGAAGCCCAGTGGCAAGTAGACAGCATTAAACACCAACGGTGGCCCATTTCCATGGGAAACCAAAGTCTCCTCCCCAGGTTCCTGATGTCAATTTGTAGGAAGCCTTTGGCTCTACAGGGGGAGACAAACTTCCATCTGGTGGTAGATTGCACCTGGGAGACATCCTCATTTGTAAGGAATTTTAGTGGGATTTTAATAGGCAGAAGCCTAGTGGCAGGAACACATCATTAAACACGAACGCTGGCCCATTTCCATGGGAAACCAAAGTCTCCACTCCAGGTTCCTGGTGTCAGTTTGTAGGAGGCCTTTGGAACTACAAGGGCAGATAAACTTCCAACTGGTGGTAGATTCCATCTGGGAGATATCCTCATTTCTCTGGAATTTCAGCAGGCATAAGCCCAGTGGCAGACAGACAGCATTAGACAGGAACGGTGGCCCTTTTCCATAGAAAACCAAAGTCTCCACCTCACGTTCCTGATGTCAGTTTGTAGGAGGCCTTTGGAACTACAAGGGCAGACAAACTTCCGTCAGGTGGTAGATTGCACCTGGGAGATATCCTCATTTGTAGAGAATTTTATTGGAATTCTAGTAGGCATAAGCCAAGTGGCTGGCAGAGAGCATTAGACACAAACGGTGGCCCATTTCCTTGGGAAACCAAAGTCTCCATCTCACGTTCCTGATGTCAGTTTGTAGGAGGCCTTTGGTACTACAAGGGCAGACATACTTCTATCTTGTGGTTGATTGCATCGCAGAGATATCCTCATTTTTATGGAACTTCAGCAGTCATAACCACTGTACCAGGCAGACAGCATTAGACAGGAACAGTGGTCTTTTTCCATGGGAAACCAAAGTCTCCACACTACGTTCCCGATATCAGGTTTTAGGAGGTCTTTTGCAGTACATGGGAAGACAAACTTCCGTCTGTTGGTTTATTTCATCGGGGAGATATCGTCATTTGTATGGAATTTCAGCAGGCAGAAGCCCAGTGGCAGGCAGAGAGCATTAGACACAAACGGTGGCCCTTTTCCATGGGAAACCGAAGTCTCCAACCCAGGCTTCTGATGTCGGTTTTCAGGAGGCCTTTGGCATTAAAAGTGTAGACAAACATCCATCTGGTGCGAAATTGCATTTGGGAGATATCCTCATACGTATGGAATTTTAGTAGGCATATACCCACTGGCAGGCAGCAGCATTAGACATGAACAATGGGCCTTTTCCATGGAAAAACAAATTATCCATCCTCACGTTCCTGATGTCATGTTTTAGGAGGCCTTTGGCACTACAAGAGCAGACAAACTTCCACGTGGTGGTAGATTGCACCTGAGAGATATTCTCATTTGTAAAGAATTTTAGACGAATTTTAGTACGCAGATTCCAAGCGGCAGGCAGACAGAATTAGACATGAATAGTGGCCCTTTTCCAGGGGAAATGAAAGTCTGCAGGCCAGGTTCCTGATGTCAGTTTTTAGGAGGCCTTTTGCACTACAAGAAAAGACAAACTTCCAACTGGTGGCATATTGCATCTTGGAGATATCCTCATTTGTATGTAATTTCTGTAGCCATAAGCCCAGTGGCCGGCAGACAGCATTAGACACGAACGGTGGCCCTTTTCCATGGGAAACCAAAGTCTCCACTCCAGGCTCCTGATGTCAATTTGTAGGATGCCTTTGGCACTACAGGGGCAGAGGAACTTCCGTCAGGTGGTTGATTACATCAGAGAGATTTCCAAATTTTTTGGGCATTCCAGCACGCAGAAGCCCAGTGGCAGGCAGACAGCATTAGACATGAACGCTGGCCCTTTTCCATGGGAAAACAAAGTCTCCACCCCTGATTCCTGATGTCAGTTTTTTAGGAAGGCTTTGGTACTACAAGGGCAGAGAATCTTCCATCTGGTTGTAGATTGCACCTGGGAGATATCCTTATTTCTAAGGAATTTTAGTGGAATTTTAGTAGGAAGAAGCCCAGTGGCAGGCAGAGAGCATTAGACACGAACGGCCACCCATTTCTATGGGAAAGCAAAGTCTCCACCCCATGTTCTGGATGTCCGTTTCTCGGAGGACTTTGGAACTACACGGCCAGACAAACTTCCTCCGGGTGGTACATTGCACCGAGGAGATATCCTCATCTGTATGGAACTTCAGCAGTCATAACCACAGTTCCGGGCAGAAAGCATTAGACACGAACACTGGCCCATTTCCATGGGAAACCAAAGTCTCCAGTCCAGGTTCCTGATGTCAGTTTATAGGAGGCCCTTTGCACTTTGAGGGCCGACAAAGTTCCGTCTGGTGGTAGATTACATTGGGGAGATATCCTCATTTGTATGGAATTTCAGAAGGCAGAAGCCCAGTGGCAGGCAGACAGCATTAGATACGAAGGGTGGCCCATTTCCTTGGGAAACCAAAGTGTCCACCCCACGTTCCTGATGTCAGTTTTTAGGAGGACTTTGGCACTAGAAGAGCTGACAAACTTTTAACTGGTGGCAGATTCCATCTGGGAGATATCCTCATTTGTATGGAATTTCAGCAGGTATAACCCCAGTGGCAGGCAGACAGCAGTAGACATGGACGGTGGCCCTTTTCCATGGGAAACCATAATCTCCACCCCACGTTGCTGATGTCACTTTGTAGGAGGCGTTATCCAATATAAGGGCAGAGAAACTTCCATCTGGTTGTAGATTGCACCTGGGAGATATCTTCATTTATATGGAAATTTAGTGGAATTTTAGTAGGAAGAAGGCCAGTGGCAGGCAGACAGCATTACACATGAGCGGTGGCCCATTTCTATGGGAAACCAAAGTCTCCACCCCGACGTCCTGATGTCAGTTTAAAGGAGGCCTTTGGGACTACAAGGGCAGAGAAGCTTCCACCTGGTGGTAGATTGCACCTGGGATATATCCTCATTTGTATGGAACTTCAGCTGTCATAACCACAATGCCAGGCAGACAGCATTAGAAACGAACGGTGGTCCTTTTCCATGGGAAACCAAAGTCTCCAAACCACATTCCCGATGTCAGATTTTAGGAGGCCTTTGCCCCTACAAGGGCAGGCAAACTTTCATCTGGTGGTAAATGGCATCTGCGAGATATCCTCATTTGCATAGAATTTTAGCAGGCATACGCCCAGTGGCAGGCACACAGCATTAGGCATGAACAGTGGCCTTTTTCCATGGAAAACCAAATCATCCATCCTACGTTTCAGATGTCAGTTTATAGGAGCCCTTTGGCACTAGAAGGGCAGAAAACTTCAAACCGGGGGCAGATTGCACCTGCAAGATATTCTCATTTGTATAGAATTTTAGAGCAATTTTAGTACGCAGAATCGCCGCAGCAGGCACACAGAATTAGACATGAATAGTGGCCCTTTTCCAGGGGAAAACAAAGTCTCCAGATCAGGTTCCTGATGTCAGTTTTTATGAGGCCTTTTGCACTACAAGAACAGACAAACTTCCAACTGGTGGCATATTGCATCTTGGAGATATCCTCATTTGTATGGAATTTTAGTGGAATTAAAGTGACAGAAGCCCAGTGGCATGTCGACAGCATTAAACACCAACGGTGGCCCATTTCCATGGGAAACCAAAATCTCCACCCCACGTTCCTGATGTCCGTTTCTAGGATGCCTTTGGCACTACAAGAGCAGACAAACTTGCAACTGGTGGCATATTGCATCTGGGTGATATCCTCATTTGTATGTAATTTCAGTAGCCATAAGCCCAGTGGCAGGCAGACAGCATTAGACACGAACGCTGACCCTTTTCCATGGGAAACCAAAGTCTCCACTCCAGGCTCCTGATGTCAATTTGTAGGAGGCATTTGGCATTACAGAGGCAGAAAAACTTCCATCAGGAGGTAGATTGCATTGGAGAGATTTCCAAATTTCTTTGGAATTTCAGCAGGCAGAAGCCCAGTGGCAGGCAGATAGCATTAGACACGATCGCTGGCCCATTTCCATGGGAAAACAAAGTCTGCACCCCTGGTTTCTGATGTCAGTTTTTTAGGAGAGCTTTGGTACTACAAGGGCAGAGATTCTTTTATCTGGTTGTAGATTGCACTTGGAAGATATCCTTATTTCTATGGAATTTTAGTGGAATTTTAGTAGGAAGAAACCCAGTGGCAGGCAGACAGCATTAGGAACGAACGGTGGCCCATTTCCATGGGAAACCAAAGTCTCCACTCCAGGTTCCTGATGTCAGTTTGTAGGAGGCCTTTGGCATTACAAGGGCAGACAAACTTCCGTCTGGTGGTTGATTGCATCGGAGAGATTTCCAAATATCTTTGGAATTTCAGCAGGCAGAAGCCCAGTGGCAGGCAGACAGCATTAGACTCGAATGGTGGCCAATTTCCTTGGGAAAACAAAGTCTACAGCCCACGTTCCTGATGTCAGTTTTTAGGAGGACTTTGGCACTATAAGGGCAGACATACTTCCATCTGGTGGAAGATTCCATCAGGGAGATATCCTCATTTGTGAGGAATTTCAGCAGGCATAACCCCAGTTGCAGGCAGACACCATTAGACACGAACGGTGGACCTTTTCCATGGGAAACAAAAATCTCCACCCCTGGTTCCTGATGTCAGTTTTTTAGGAGGCCTTTGCCACTACAAGGGCAGACAAACTTCCATCTGATGGTCAATTCCATGTGGGAGATATGCTCATTTGTATGGAACTTTACTAGGCATAAGCCCAACGGCAGGCACATAGCATTAGGCACAAACGGTGCCCCTTTTCCATGGGAAACCAAAGTCCAATCCACGTTCCTGATGTCAGTATTTAGGAGGCCTTTGGCACTACAAGGGCAGACAAACTTCCAACTGGTGGTAGATTCCATCTGGGAGATATCCTCATTTGTATGGAATTTCAGCAGGCATAACCCCAGTGGGAGGCAGACATCGTTAGACACGAACGGTGGCCCTTTTCCATGGGAATTCAAACTCTCCACCCCACGTTGCTGATGTCACTTTGTAAGAGGTGTTTTCCAATATAAGGGCAGAGAAACTTCCATCTGGTTGTAGATTGCACCTGGGAGATATCCTCATTTTTTTGGAATTTTAGTGGAATTTTAGTAGGAAGTAGGCCAGTGACAGGCAGACAGCATTAGACACGCACGGTGGCCCATTTCTATGGGAAACCAAAGTCTCCAGCCCGCGTTTCTGATGTTCCTTTTTAGGAGGCCTTTGGCACTACAAGGGCAGACAAACTTCCACCTGGTTGTAGATTGCACCTGGGAGATAACCTCATTTGTATGGAACTTCAGCAGTCATAACCACAGTGCCAGGCAGACAGCATTAGACACGAACGGTAGTCCTTTTCCATGGGAAACCAAAGTCTCCACACCACGTTCCCGATGTCAGATTTTAGTAGGCCTTTGCCACTACAAGGTCAGGCAAACTTCCATCTTGTGGTAAATTGCATCTGCGAGATATTCTCATTTGTATGGAATTTTAGCAGGCATAACCCTGCTTTGGTGTCCCATGGAAAAGAGCCACCGTTCGTGTCTAATGCTCTCTATTTGCCGCTGGGATCCTGCCCACAAGAATTCCACTTAAATTCCATGCAAATGAGGATATCTCGCTGTTGCATTCTCCCACGAGATGGAGTTTTGTTTGCCCTTGTAATGCCAAAGGCCTCCTACAAATTGACATCAGGAATGTGAGATGTAGACTTTGGTTTCCCATGGAAAATGGCCACTGTTTCTGTCTAATGCTGTCTGCCTGCCACTGGGCTTCTGCCTGCTAAAATTGCATACAAATGAGGATATCTCCCAGATGCACTCTACCACCAGGTGGAAGTTTTTCTAGCCTTGTAGTGCCAAAAGCTTCCCAGAAACTGACATCAGGAGACTGGGGTAGAGACCTTCGTGTCTGATGGAAAAGGGACACCGTTTGTGTTTTATGCTCTCTGCCGATCATTGGGATTCTGCCTACTAAAATTCCACTAAAATTCCATGCAAATGAAGACATCTCTCACGTGCAATCTACCACCAGTTGGAAGATTGTCTGCCCTTATCGTGCCAAAAGCCTCGTATAAATTTACATCAGGAATGTGGGGTGGAGACTTTGGTTTTCCATGGAAAAGGGCCGTTCCTGTCTAATGCTGTCTGCCTGCAACTGGGCTTCTTCCTACTAAAATTCCACTAAAATTCCATACAAATGAGGATACCTCCCTGGTTCAATCTACCACCAGATGAAAGTTCCTCTGCCCTTGTAGTGCCAAAAGCCTTGTATAAAATGACATTTTAAACGTAGGGTGGACACTTAGGTTTCCCATGGAAAAGGGCCACCGTTCGTGTCTAATGCTGTCTGCCTGCAACTGGGCATATGCCTGCTGAAATTCCATACAACAGAGGATATCTCCCAGGTGGAATCTACCAGCAGATGGAATTTTGTCTTCCCTTGTAGTGCCAAAGGCCTCGTAGTAACTGATATAAAAATCGTGAGGTGGAGACGTTGATATCCCATGGAAAAGGGCCACCGTTCGTGTCTAATGCTCGCTATCTGCCGCTGGGATTCTGCCCACAAGAATTCCACTTAAATTCCATGCAAATGAGGATATCTCGCAGTTGCATTCTCCCAAGAGATGGAAGTTTGTGTGCCCTTGTAGTTCCAAAGGCCTCCTATAAACTGACATAAGGAACGTGAGGTGGAGACTTTGGTGTCCCATTGAAAAGGGTCACCGTTAGTGTCTAATGCAGTCTGCCTGGAACTAGGCTCATGCCTGCTGAAATTCCACAAAAATGAGGATATCTCCCAGATGGAATCTACCACCAGATGGAAGTTTATCTGCCTTTGTAGTGCCAAAGGCATCCTACAAACTGACATCAGGAACGTGAGATGGAGACTTTGGTTTCCCATGGAAAAGGGCCACCGTTCTTGTCTAATGCTATCTGGCGACTTTTCGGATTCTGCCGACTAAAATTCCACTAAAATTCCATTCAATAGAGGATATCTCCCTGGTGCAATCTACCACCAGATGAATTTTCCTTTGCCTTTGTAGTGCCTAAGGCCTCTTACAAACTGACATCAGGAACGTGAGGTGGAGACTTTGGTTTCCCATGGAAAAATGCCACCGTTTTTGTCTAATGCTGTCTGCCGGCCACTGGGCTTATGCCGTCTTAAGTTCCATACAAATGGGGATATCTCCCAGACAGAATCCACCACGACTTGGATGTTTGTCTGCCCTTACAGTGTTAAGGCCTCCAACACACAGACATCAGGAACCTGGAGTGAAGACATTGGTTTCCCATGGAAAGGGGCCACCGTTCCTGTCTAATGCTGTCTGCCTGGCACTGTGGTTATGACTGCTGAAGTTCCATACAAATGAGGATATCTCCCAGATGCAATATGCCACCAGATGGAAGTTTGTCTGCTCTTGCAGTGCCAAAGGCCTCCTTTATACTGACATTCGGAACCTGGCGTGGAGACTTTGGTTTCCTATGGAAAAGGCCCACCGTTCATGTTTAATGCTCTCTGTCTGCAACTGGGCTTCTGAGTACTAAAATACCACTAAAATTCCATACAAATAAGGACATCTACGAGGTGCGATCCACCACGAGATGGAGGTTTGTCTGCCCTTGTAGTGCCAAAGGCCTCCTACAAACTGACATCAGGAGCCTGGGTTGGAGACTTCGGTTTCCCATGGAAAAGGGCCACCGTTCGTGTCTAATGCAGTCTACCTGCCACTGTGGTTCTGCCTTCTAAAATTGCATAGAAATGAGGATATCTCCCAGGAACAATCTACTACCAGATGGAAGATTGTCTTCCCGTGTAATTCCAAAGGCCTCCTACAAATTTTCATCAGGAACGTGAGGTGGAGACTTTGGTTTCCCATGGAAAAGGGCCACCGTTCAAATCTAATGCTGTCTGCCTGCCACTGGGCTTATGGCAGCTAAAATTGCATACAAATGAGGATGTCTCCCAGATGCAATCTACCACCAGTTGGAAATTTTCCTGGCCTTGTAGTGCCAAAGGCCTCCTACAAACGGACATCAGGAATGTGGGGTGGAGACTTTTATTTCCCAAGGAAATGGGCCACCGTTCTTGTCTGATGCTGTTTGCTGGCTACTCGGCTTCTGCATACTAAAATTCCAGTAAAATTCCATACAAAGAAGGATATCTCCCTGATGAAATATACAACGAGATGGAAGTATGTAGCCCTTGTAGTGCCAAAGGCCTCCTGCAAATTGACATCAGTAACGTGGGGTGGAGATTTTGGTTTTCTATGGAAAAGGGCCACCGTTCCTGTCTAATGCTGTCTGTCTGCCACTGGGCTTATGCCTGCTGAAATTCCAGAGAAATGAGGATATCTCCCAGATGGAATCTACCACCAGTTGGAAGTTTATCTGCCCTTGTAGTTCCAAAGGCCTCCTACAAACTGACACCAGGAACCTGGAGTGGAGACTTTGGTTTCCCATGGAAATGGGCCAGCGTTCGTGTCTAATGATGTGTTCCTGCCACTAGGCTTCTGCCTATTAAAATCCCACTAAAATTCCTTACAAATGAGGATTTCTCCCAGGTGCAATCTACCACCAGATGGAAGTTTGTCTCCCCCTGTAGAGCCAAAGGCTTCCTACAAATTGACATCAGGAACCTGGGGAGGAGACTTTGGTTTCCCATGGAAATGGGCCACCGTTGGTGTTTAATGCTGTCTACTTGCCACTGGGCTTCTGCCTACTTTAATTCCACTATAATTCCATACAAATGAGGATATCTCCAAGATGCAATATGCCACCAGTCGGAAGGTTGTCTGTTCTTGTAGTGCAAAAGGCCTCCTAAAAACAGACATCAGGAACGTGGCCTGGAGGCTTTGGTTTCCCCTGGAAAAGGCCACTATTCATGTATAATTCTGTGTGCCTGCCGGTGGGATTTGGCGTACTGAAATTCCTCTAAAATTCTATAAAATTGAGAATATCTTGCAGGTGCAATCTACTCCCGGTTTGAAGTTTCTCTGCCCTTGTAGTGCCAAAGGGCTCCTATAAACTCACTTCTTAAATGTGGGATGTATAATTTGGTTTCCCGTGGAATAGGGCACTGTTCATGCCTAATGCTGTGTGCCTGCCACTGGGCGTATGCCTGCTAAAATTCCATACAAATGAGGATATCTCGCAGATGCAATTTACCACCAGATGGAAGTTTGCCTGCCCTTGTAGTGGCAAAAACCTCCTAAAAACTGACATCAGGAACCGGGAGTGGCGACTTTGGTTTCCCATGAAAATGGGCCACCGTTCGTGTGTAATGCTGTCTGCTTGCCACTGGGCTTCTTCCTATTAAAATTCCACTAAAATTCCATAGAAATGAGGATATCTCCTAGGTGCAATCCACAACCAGATGGAAGATTCTCTGCCCTTGTAGTACCAAAGCCCTCCTAAAAAACTGACATCAGGAACCAGGGGTGGAGACTTTGTTTTCCCATGGAAAAGGGCCAGCGTTCATGTCTAATGCTGTCTGCCTGCCACTGGGCTTCTGCCTGCTGAAATTCCAAAGATATTTGGAAATCTCTCCGATGCAATCAACCAGCTGATGGAAGTTTGTCTGCCCCTGTAGTGCCAAAGGCCTCCTACAAATTGACATCAGGAGCCTGGAGTGGAGAATTCAGTTTTCCATGGAAAAGGGCCACCGTTCGTGTCTAATGCTGTCTGCCGGCCACTGGGCTTATGGCTACAGAAATTACATACAAATGAGGATATCTCCCAGATGCAATATGCCACCAGTTGGAAGTTTGTCTGCTCTTGTAGTTCCAAAGGCCTCCTAGAAACGGACATCATGAACGTGGGGTGGAGACTTTGGTTTCCCATGGAAATGGGCCACCGTTGGTGTTTAATGCTGTCTACTTGCCACTGGGCTTCTGCCTACTTTAATTCCACTATAATTCCATACAAATGAGGATATCTCCAAGATGCAATATGCCACCAGTCGGAAGTTTGTCTGTTCTTGTAGTGCAAAAGGCCTCCTAAAAGCTGACATCAGGAACCTGGCCTGGAGACAATGGTTTCCCCTGGAAAAGGCCGCTATTCATGTCTAATTCTGTGTGCCTGCCGGTGGGATTCGGCGGACTGAAATTCCTCTAAAATTCTATAAAATTGAGAATATCTCGCAGGTGCAATCTACTCCCGGTTTGAAGTTTCTCTGCCCTTGTTGTGCCAAAGGGCTCCTATAAACTCTCTTCTTAAACGTAGTGTTGCGGCTTATTCAGCCATCGCCTTGGTGGCCTGGGTTTAATTGAAGACACGACCACCACGAGCTGCGAGCGTGGGGTTCGGGCAAATGACTCAGTTAACACCAATGTGATGTGTTTGGTCAAAAGCGTTTATTATCTAAAACACAGGGTTTAAGTACCTTCTGGGTTTCGCTACGTCATAGGGGGTCTTACTAGTTTCTTAAGAGTAGTGGAAAAGTACTGGTATGCAAGGAAAGAGAGAGGGGTCTGTGACCTTGAGATAAAGGTTATCTCTGGAGAGGGATGTGCCTGGCCCTACTTCGCGTTACAACCCGATTCGTCTTCCGCAAACGCAGTCTGTCCCTTCCAATTCACATTCTCTCCACAACGTAGGATGTATAATTTGGTTTCCCGTGGAATAGGGCACTGTTCATGCCTAATGCTGTGTGCCTGCCACTGGGCATATGCCTGCTAAATCTCCATACAAATGAGCATATCTCGCAGATGCAATTTACCACCAGATGGAAGTTTGCCTGCCCTTGTAGTGGCAAAGGCCTCCTAAAAACTGACATCAGGAACCGGGAGTGGCCACTTTGGTTTCCCATACAAATGGGCCACCGTTCATGTGTAATGCTGTCTGCTTGCCACTGGGCTTCTTCCTATTAAAATTCCACTCAAATTCCATAGAAATGAGGATATCTCCCAGGTGCAATCTACAACCAGATAGAAGATTCTCTGCCCTTGTAGTACCAAAGCCCTCCTAAAAAACTGACATCAGGAATCAGGGGTGGAGACTTTGTTTTCCCATGGAAAAGGGCCAGCGTTCATGTCTAATGCTGTCTGCCTGCCACTGGGCTTCTGCCTGCTGAAATTCCAAAGAAATTGGGAAATCTCTCCGATGCAATCAACCACCTGACGGAAGTTTGTCTGCCCCTGTAGTGCCAAAGGCCTCCTACAAATAGACATCAGGAGCCTGGAGTGGAGAATTCGGTTTCCCATGGACAAGGGCCACCGTTCGTGTCTAATGCTGTCTGCTGGCCACTGGGCTTATGGCTACAGAAATTACATACAAATGAGGATATCTCCAAGATGCAATATGCCACCAGTTGGAAGTTTGTCTGTTCTTGTAGTGCAAAAGGCCTCCTAAAAACTGACATCAGGAACCTGGCCTGCAGACTTTCATTTCCCCTGGAAAAGGGCCACTATTCATGTCTAATTCTGTCTGCCTGCCGCTTGGAATCTGCGTACTAAAATTCGTCTAAAATTCTTTACAAATGAGAATATCTCTCAGGTGCAATCTACCACCACGTGGAAGTTTGTCTGCTCTTGTAGTGCCAAAGGCCTCCTAAAACATGACATCAGGAACGTGAGGATGGATAATTTGTTTTTCCATGGAAAAGGCCCATTGTTCATGTCTAATGCTGCTGCCTGCCAGTGGGTATATGCCTACTAAAATTCCATACGTATGAGGATATCTCCCAAATGCAATTTCGCACCAGATGGATGTTTGTCTACACTTTTAATGCCAAAGGCCTCCTGAAAACCGACATCAGAAGCCTGGGTTGGAGACTTCGGTTTCCCATGGAAAAGGGCCACCGTTTGTGTCTAATGCTCTCTGCCTGCCACTGGGCTTCTGCCTGCTGAAATTCCATACAAATGAGGATATCTCCCCGATGAAATAAACCAACAGACGGAAGTTTGTCTTCCCATGTACTGCAAAAGACCTCCTAAAACCTGATATCGGGAACGTAGTGTGGAGACTTTGGTTTCCCATGGAAAAAGACCACTGTTCCTGTCTAATGCTGTCTGCCTGGTACAGTGGTTATGACTGCTGAAGTTCCATAAAAATGAGGATATCTCTGCGATGCAATCAACCACAAGATAGAAGTATGTCTGCCCTTGTAGTACCAAAGGCCTCCTACAAACTGACATCAGGAACGTGAGATGGAGACTTTGGTTTCCCAAGGAAATGGGCCACCGTTTGTGTCTAATGCTCTCTGCCAGCCACTTGGCTTATGCCTACTAGAACTCCAATAAAATTCTCTACAAATGAGGATATCTCCCAGGTGCAATCTACCACCTGACGGAAGTTTGTCTGCCCTTGTAGTTCCAAAGGCCTCCTACAAACTGACATCAGGAATGTGAGGTGGAGACTTTGGTTTTCTATGGAAAAGGGCCACCGTTCCTGTCTAATGCTGTCTGTCTGCCACTGGGCTTATGCCTGCTGAAATTCCAGAGAAATGAGGATATCTCCCAGATGGAATCTACCACCAGTTGGAAGTTTATCTGCCCTTGTAGTTCCAAAGGCCTCCTACAAACTGACACCAGGAACCTGGAGTGGAGACTTTGGTTTCCCATGGAAATGGGCCAGCGTTCGTGTCTAATGATGTGTTCCTGCCACTAGGCTTCTGCCTATTAAAATCCCACTAAAATTCCTTACAAAGAGGATGTCTCCCAGGTGCAATCTACCACCAGATGGAAGTTTGTCTCCCCCTGTAGAGCCAAAGGCTTCCTACAAATTGACATCAGGAACCTGGGGAGGAGACTTTGGTTTCCCATGGAAATGGGCCACCGTGGGTGTTTAATGCTGTCTACTTGCCACTGGGCTTCTGCCTACTGTGATTGCACTAGAATTCCATACAAATGAGGATATCTCCAAGATGCAATATGCCACCAGTCGGAAGGTTGTCTGTTCTTGTAGTACAAAAGGCCTCCTAAAAACAGACATCAGGAACGTGGCCTGGAGGCTTTGGTTTCCCCTGGAAAAGGCCACTATTCATGTATAATTCTGTGTGCCTGCCGGTGGGATTTGGCGTACTGAAATTCCTCTAAAATTCTATAAAATTGAGAATATCTTGCAGGTGCAATCTACTCCCGGTTTGAAGTTTCTCTGCCCTTGTAGTGCCAAAGGGCTCCTATAAACTCACTTCTTAAACGTGGGATGTATAATTTGGTTTCCCGTGGAATAGGGCACTGTTCATGCCTAATGCTGTGTGCCTGCCACTGGGCGTATGCCTGCTAAAATTCCATACAAATGAGGATATCTCGCAGATGCAATTTACCACCAGATGGAAGTTTGCCTGCCCTTGTAGTGGCAAAAACCTCCTAAAAACTGACATCAGGAACGTGAGATGGAGACTTTGGTTTCCCAAGGAAATGGGCCACCGTTTGTGTCTAATGCTCTCTGCCAGCCACTTGGCTTATGCCTACTAGAATTCCAATAAAATTCTCTACAAATGAGGATATCTCCCAGGTGCAATCTACCACCTGACGGAAGTTTGTCTGCCCTTGTAGTTCCAAAGGCCTCCTACAAACTGACATCAGGAACGTGAGGTGGAGACTTTGGTTTTCTATGGAAAAGGGCCACCGTTCCTGTCTAATGCTGTCTGTCTGCCACTGGGCTTATGCCTGCTGAAATTCCAGAGAAATGAGGATATCTCCCAGATGGAATCTACCACCAGTTGGAAGTTTATCTGCCCTTGTAGTTCCAAAGGCCTCCTACAAACTGACACCAGGAACCTGGAGTGGAGACTTTGGTTTCCCATGGAAATGGGCCAGCGTTCGTGTTTAATGATGTGTTCCTGCCACTAGGCTTCTGCCTATTAAAATCCCACTAAAATTCCTTACAAATGAGGATGTCTCCCAGGTGCAATCTACCACCAGATGGAAGTTTGTCTCCCCCTGTAGAGCCAAAGGCTTCCTACAAATTGACATCAGGAACCTGGGGAGGAGACTTTGGTTTCCCATGGAAATGGGCCACCGTTGGTGTTTAATGCTGTCTACTTGCCACTGGGCTTCTGCCTACTGTGATTGCACTAGAATTCCATACAAATGAGGATATCTCCAAGATGCAATATGCCACCAGTCGGAAGGTTGTCTGTTCTTGTAGTACAAAAGGCCTCCTAAAAACAGACATCAGGAACCTTGCCTGGAGGCTTTGGTTTCCCCTGGAAAAGGCCACTATTCATGTATAATTCTGTGTGCCTGCCGGTGGGATTTGGCGTACTGAAATTCCTCTAAAATTCTATAAAATTGAGAATATCTTGCAGGTGCAATCTACTCCCGGTTTGAAGTTTCTCTGCCCTTGTAGTGCCAAAGGGCTCCTATAAACTCACTTCTTAAACGTGGGATGTATAATTTGGTTTCCCGTGGAATAGGGCACTGTTCATGCCTAATGCTGTGTGCCTGCCACTGGGCGTATGCCTGCTAAAATTCCATACAAATGAGGATATCTCGCAGATGCAATTTACCACCAGATGGAAGTTTGCCTGCCCTTGTAGTGGCAAAAACCTCCTAAAAACTGACATCAGGAACCGGGAGTGGCGACTTTGGTTTCCCATGAAAATGGGCAACCGTTCGTGTGTAATGCTGTCTGCTTGCCACTGGGCTTCTTCCTATTAAAATTCCACTAAAATTCCATAGAAATGAGGATATCTCCCAGGTGCAATCTACAACCAGATGGAAGATTCTCTGCCCTTGTAGTACCAAAGCCCTCCTAAAAAACTGACATCAGGAACCAGGGGTGGAGACTTTGTTTTCCCATGGAAAAGGGCCAGCGTTCATGTCTAATGCTGTCTGCCTGCCACTGGGCTTCTGCCTGCTGAAATTCCAAAGATATTTGGAAATCTCTCCGATGCAATCAACCAGCTGATGGAAGTTTGTCTGCCCCTGTAGTGCCAAATGCCTCCTACAAATTGACATCAGGAGCCTGGAGTGGAGAATTCAGTTTCCCATGGAAAAGGGCCACCGTTCGTGTCTAATGCTGTCTGCCGGCCACTGGGCTTATGGCTACAGAAATTACATACAAATGAGGATATCTCCCAGATGCAATATGCCACCAGATGGAAGTTTGTCTGCTCTTGCAGTGCCAAAGGCCTCCTTTATACTGACATTCGGAACCTGGCGTGGAGACTTTGGTTTCCTATGGAAAAGGCCCACCGTTCATGTTTAATGCTCTCTGTCTGCAACTGGGCTTCTGAGTACTAAAATACCACTAAAATTCCATACAAATAAGGACATCTACGAGGTGCGATCCACCACGAGATGGAGGTTTGTCTGCCCTTGTAGTGCCAAAGGCCTCCTACAAACTGACATCAGGAGCCTGGGTTGGAGACTTTGTTTTCCCATGGAAAAGGGCCACCGTTCGTGTCTAATGCTGTCTGCATGCCACTGGGCTTCTATCTGCTGAAATTCCATACAAATGTGGATATCTTCCCGATGCAATCAACCACCAGACGGAAGTTTTTCTGCCCTTGTACTGTCAATGGCCTACTAAAACCTGACATCGGGAACGTGGTGTGGAGACTTTGGTTTCCCTAGGAAAAGGACCACCGTTCCTGTCTAATGCTGTCTGCCTGGCACTGTGGTTATGACTGCTGAAGGTCCATACAAATGAGGATATCTCCCAGGAGCAATCTACCACCAGGTGGAAGTTTGTCTACCCTTGTACTGCCGAAGGCCTCCTAGTAACGGACATCAGGAACGTGGGGTGGAGACTTTGGTTTCCCATAAAAATGGGCCACCGTTCGTGTCTAAAGCTGTCTGCCTGCCACTGGGGATCTTCGTAATAAAATTCCAATAAAATTCCAGAGAAATGAGGATATCTCCCAGGTGCAATCTACCACCAGATGGAAGTTTTTCTGCCCTTGTAGTTCCAAACGCCTTCTATAAATTGACATCAGGAACGTGGGGTGGAGACTTTGTTTTCCCATGGAAATGGGCCACCGTTTGTGTCTAATGCTATGTGACTGCCACTGGGATTATGCCTAGTAAAATCCCGTACAAATGAGGATATCTCCCCGATGGAGTCTACCACCAGATGAAAGTTTGTCTGCCCTTGTAATGCCAAAGGCCTCCTACAAACTGACATCAGGATTCTGGAAAGGAGGCTTTGGTTTCCCATGGAAAAGGGGCACCCTTGTTGTTTAATGCTGTCTCCTTGCCACTGGGCTTATGACTACTGAAATTACATACAAATGAGGATATCTCCCTAACAAAATTTCCCACCAGATGGAAGTTTGTCTGCCCTTTTAATGCCAAAGGCCTACTAAAAACTGACATCAGGAGCCTGGTTGGAGACCTTGTTTTCCCATGGAAAAGGGCCACCGTTCCTCTCTAATGCTGTCTGCCTGCCACTGGGCTTCTACCTGATGAAATTCCATAAAAATGAGGATATCTCAACGATGCAATCAACCACCAGACGGAAGTTTGTCTGCCCTTGTAGTGCCAAAGGCCTCCTAGAAACGGACATCAGGAACGAGGGGTGGAGACTTTGGTTTTCCATCAAATGGGCCATTTTTCTTGTCTAATGCTGTCTGCCTGCCACGGGGTTTCTTCCTACTAAAATTCCACTAAAACTCCATAAAAATGAGGATATCTCCCAGGTGCAATCTACAACCAGATGGAAGTTTCTCTGCCCTTATATTGGAAAACGTCTCCTACAAAGTGACATCAGCAACATGGGGTGGAGATTTTGGTTTCCCATGGAAAAGGGCCACTGTTCGTGTGTAATGCTGTCTGCCAGATACTGGGCTTATGCCTACTAAAATTCCACTAAAATTCCATACAAATGAGGATACCTCCCAGGTGCAATCTACCACCAGATGGAAGTTTGTCTGCCCTTGTAGTGTTAAAGGCTTCCTACAAATTAACATCAGGAACCTGGGGCGTAGACTTTGGTTTCCCATGGAAAAGGGCCACCGTTCGTGTCTAATGCTGTCTGCCTGGCACTGTGGTTATGACTGCTGCAGTTCCATACAAATGCTGATAAGTCCCAGGTGCAATCTACCACCAGGTGGAAGTTTGTCTGCCCTTGAAGTGCCAAAGGCCTCCTAAAAATTGACATCAGGAGCGTGCGGTGGAGACTTTGTTTTCCCATGGAAATGGGCCAGCGTTCGTGTCTAATGATGTGTGCCTGCCACTAGGCTTCTGCCTATTAAAATTCCACTAAAATTCCATACAAATGAGGATATCTCCTCAATGCAATCAACCACCAGACGGAACTTTGTCTGCCCTTTTAGTGCCAAAGGCCTCCTACAAACTGACATCAGGAACCTGGAGTGGAGACTTTGGTTTCCCATGGAAATGGGACAGCGTTCGTGTCTAATGATGTTTGCCTGCCACAAGGCTTCTGCCTATTAAAATTCCAATAAAATTCCATACCATTGAAGATGTCTCTCACGTGCAATCTACCACCAAATGGAAGTTTGTCTCCCCCTGTAGAGCAAAAGGCTTCCTACAAATTGACATCAAGAAGCTGGGGTGGAGACTTTGGTTTCCCATGGCAAAGGGCCACGGTTCCTGTCTAATGCTGTCTGCCTGCCACTGGGCTTATGCCTACTAAAATTACATACAAATGAGGATATCTCCCAGATGCAATATGCCACCAGTTGGAAGTTTGTCTCGTCTTGTAGTGCCAGAGGCCTCCTAGAAAATGACATCAGGAACCTGGGGTGGAGACTTTGGTTTCCCATGGAAATGGGCCACTATTCATGTCTAATTCTGTCTGCCTGCCGCTGGGATTCTGCCTACTAAAATTCCACTAAAATTCCATACAAATGCGAATATCTCCCAGGTGCAAACTAACACCAGATGGAAGTTTCTCTGCCCTTATGTTTCCAAAGGCCTCCTACAAACTGCCATCAGAAACCTAGGGTGGAGACTTTGGTTTCCCATGGAAAAGGACCACCGTTCCTGTCTAATGCTGTCTGCCTGGCACTGTGGTTATGACTGCTGAAGTTCCATACAAATGAGGATATCTCCCAGATGCAATATGCCACCAGATGGAAGTTTGTCTGCTCTTGCAGTGCCAAAGGCCTCCTTTATACTGACATTCGGAACCTGGCGTGGAGACTTTGGTTTCCTATGGAAAAGGCCCACCGTTCATGTTTAATGCTCTCTGTCTGCAACTGGGCTTCTGAGTACTAAAATACCACTAAAATTCCATACAAATAAGGACATCTACGAGGTGCGATCCACCACGAGATGGAGGTTTATCTGCCCTTGTAGTGCCAAAGGCCTCCTACAAACTGACATCAGGAGCCTGGGTTGGAGACTTTGTTTTCCCATGGAAAAGGGCCACCGTTCGTGTCTAATGCTGTCTGCCTGCCACTGGGCTTCTATCTGCTGAAATTCCATACAAATGTGGATATCTTCCCGATGCAATCAACCACCAGACGGAAGTTTTTCTGCCCTTGTACTGTCAATGGCCTACTAAAACCTGACATCGGGAACGTGGTGTGGAGACTTTGGTTTCCCTAGGAAAAGGACCACCGTTCCTGTCTAATGCTGTCTGCCTGGCACTGTGGTTATGACTGCTGAAGGTCCATACAAATGAGGATATCTCCCAGGAGCAATCCACCACCAGGTGGAAGTTTGTCTACCCTTGTACTGCCGAAGGCCTCCTAGTAACGGACATCAGGAACGTGGGGTGGAGACTTTGGTTTCCCATGGAAATGGGCCACCGTTCGTGTCTAAAGCTGTCTGCCTGCCACTGGGGATCTTCGTAATAAAATTCCAATAAAATTCCAGAGAAATGAGGATATCTCCCAGGTGCAATCTACCACCAGATGGAAGTTTTTCTGCCCTTGTAGTTCCAAACGCCTTCTATAAATTGACATCAGGAACGTGGGGTGGAGACTTTGTTTTCCCATGGAAATGGGCCACCGTTTGTGTCTAATGCTATGTGACTGCCACTGGGATTATGCCTAGTAAAATCCCGTACAAATGAGGATATCTCCCCGATGGACTCTACCACCAGATGAAAGTTTGTCTGCCCTTGTAATGCCAAAGGCCTCCTACAAACTGACATCAGGATTCTGGAAAGGAGGCTTTGGTTTCCCATGGAAAAGGGGCACCCTTGTTGTTTAATGCTGTCTCCTTGCCACTGGGCTTATGACTACTGAAATTACATACAAATGAGGATATCTCCCTAACAAAATTTCCCACCAGATGGAAGTTTGTCTGCCCTTTTAATGCCAAAGGCCTACTAAAAACTGACATCAGGAGCCTGGTTGGAGACTTTGTTTTCCCATGGAAAAGGGCCACCGTTCCTCTCTAATGCTGTCTGCCTGCCACTGGGCTTCTACCTGATGAAATTCCATAAAAATGAGGATATCTCAACGATGCAATCAACCACCAGACGGAAGTTTGTCTGCCCTTGTAGTGCCAAAGGCCTCCTAGAAACAGACATCAGGAACGAGGGGTGGAGACTTTGGTTTTCCATCAAATGGGCCATTTTTCTTGTCTAATGCTGTCTGCCTGCCACGGGGTTTCTTCCTACTAAAATTCCACTAAAACTCCATAAAAATGAGGATATCTCCCAGGTGCAATCTACAACCAGATGGAAGTTTCTCTGCCCTTATATTGGAAAACGTCTCCTACAAAGTGACATCAGCAACATGGGGTGGAGATTTTGGTTTCCCATGGAAAAGGGCCACTGTTCGTGTGTAATGCTGTCTGCCAGATACTGGGCTTATGCCTACTAAAATTCCACTAAAATTCCATACAAATGAGGATACCTCCCAGGTGCAATCTACCACCAGATGGAAGTTTGTCTGCCCTTGTAGTGTTAAAGGCTTCCTACAAATTAACATCAGGAACCTGGGGCGTAGACTTTGGTTTCCCATGGAAAAGGGCCACCGTTCGTGTCTAATGCTGTCTGCCTGGCACTGTGGTTATGACTGCTGCAGTTCCATACAAATGCTGATAAGTCCCAGGTGCAATCTACCACCAGGTGGAAGTTTGTCTGCCCTTGAAGTGCCAAAGGCCTCCTAAAAATTGACATCAGGAGCGTGCGGTGGAGACTTTGTTTTCCCATGGAAATGGGCCAGCGTTCGTGTCTAATGATGTGTGCCTGCCACTAGGCTTCTGCCTATTAAAATTCCACTAAAATTCCATACAAATGAGGATATCTCCTCAATGCAATCAACCACCAGACGGAACTTTGTCTGCCCTTTTAGTGCCAAAGGCCTCCTACAAACTGACATCAGGAACCTGGAGTGGAGACTTTGGTTTCCCATGGAAATGGGACAGCGTTCGTGTCTAATGATGTTTGCCTGCCACAAGGCTTCTGCCTATTAAAATTCCAATAAAATTCCATACCATTGAAGATGTCTCTCACGTGCAATCTACCACCAAATGGAAGTTTGTCTCCCCCTGTAGAGCAAAAGGCTTCCTACAAATTGACATCAAGAAGCTGGGGTGGAGACTTTGGTTTCCCATGGCAAAGGGCCACGGTTCCTGTCTAATGCTGTCTGCCTGCCACTGGGCTTATGCCTACTAAAATTACATACAAATGAGGATATCTCCCAGATGCAATATGCCACCAGTTGGAAGTTTGTCTCGTCTTGTAGTGCCAGAGGCCTCCTAGAAAATGACATCAGGAACCTGGGGTGGAGACTTTGGTTTCCCATGGAAATGGGCCACTATTCATGTCTAATTCTGTCTGCCTGCCGCTGGGATTCTGCCTACTAAAATTCCACTAAAATTCCATACAAATGCGAATATCTCCCAGGTGCAAACTAACACCAGATGGAAGTTTCTCTGCCCTTATGTTTCCAAAGGCCTCCTACAAACTGCCATCAGAAACCTAGGGTGGAGACTTTGCTTTCCCATGGAAAAGGACCACCGTTCCTGTCTAATGCTGTCTGCCTGGCACTGTGGTTATGACTGCTGAAGTTCCATACAAATGAGGATATCTCCCAGATGCAATATGCCACCAGATGGAAGTTTGTCTGCTCTTGCAGTGCCAAAGGCCTCCTTTATACTGACATTCGGAACCTGGCGTGGAGACTTTGGTTTCCTATGGAAAAGGCCCACCGTTCATGTTTAATGCTCTCTGTCTGCAACTGGGCTTCTGAGTACTAAAATACCACTAAAATTCCATACAAATAAGGACATCTACGAGGTGCGATCCACCACGAGATGGAGGTTTGTCTGCCCTTGTAGTGCCAAAGGCCTCCTACAAACTGACATCAGGAGCCTGGGTTGGAGACTTTGTTTTCCCATGGAAAAGGTCCATTGTTCGTGTCTAATGCTGTCTGCCTGCCACTGGGCTTCTATCTGCTGAAATTCCATACAAATGTGGATATCTTCCCGATGCAATCAACCACCAGACGGAAGTTTTTCTGCCCTTGTACTGTCAATGGCCTACTAAAACCTGACATCGGGAACGTGGTGTGGAGACTTTGGTTTCCCTAGGAAAAGGACCACCGTTCCTGTCTAATGCTGTCTGCCTGGCACTGTGGTTATGACTGCTGAAGGTCCATACAAATGAGGATATCTCCCAGGAGCAATCTACCACCAGGTGGAAGTTTGTCTACCCTTGTACTGCCGAAGGCCTCCTAGTAACGGACATCAGGAACGTGGGGTGGAGACTTTGGTTTCCCATAAAAATGGGCCACCGTTCGTGTCTAAAGCTGTCTGCCTGCCACTGGGGATCTTCGTAATAAAATTCCAATAAAATTCCAGAGAAATGAGGATATCTCCCAGGTGCAATCTACCACCAGATGGAAGTTTTTCTGCCCTTGTAGTTCCAAACGCCTTCTATAAATTGACATCAGGAACGTGGGGTGGAGACTTTGTTTTCCCATGGAAATGGGCCACCGTTTGTGTCTAATGCTATGTGACTGCCACTGGGATTATGCCTAGTAAAATCCCGTACAAATGAGGATATCTCCCCGATGGACTCTACCACCAGATGAAAGTTTGTCTGCCCTTGTAATGCCAAAGGCCTCCTACAAACTGACATCAGGATTCTGGAAAGGAGGCTTTGGTTTCCCATGGAAAAGGGGCACCCTTGTTGTTTAATGCTGTCTCCTTGCCACTGGGCTTATGACTACTGAAATTACATACAAATGAGGATATCTCCCTAACAAAATTTCCCACCAGATGGAAGTTTGTCTGCCCTTTTAATGCCAAAGGCCTACTAAAAACTGACATCAGGAGCCTGGTTGGAGACTTTGTTTTCCCATGGAAAAGGGCCACCGTTCCTCTCTAATGCTGTCTGCCTGCCACTGGGCTTCTACCTGATGAAATTCCATAAAAATGAGGATATCTCAACGATGCAATCAACCACCAGACGGAAGTTTGTCTGCCCTTGTAGTGCCAAAGGCCTCCTAGAAACGGACATCAGGAACGAGGGGTGGAGACTTTGGTTTTCCATCAAATGGGCCATTTCTCTTGTCTAATGCTGTCTGCCTGCCACGGGGTTTCTTCCTACTAAAATTCCACTAAAACTCCATAAAAATGAGGATATCTCCCAGGTGCAATCTACAACCAGATGGAAGTTTCTCTGCCCTTATATTGGAAAACGTCTCCTACAAAGTGACATCAGCAACATGGGGTGGAGATTTTGGTTTTCCATGGAAAAGGGCCACTGTTCGTGTGTAATGCTGTCTGCCAGATACTGGGCTTATGCCTACTAAAATTCCACTAAAATTCCATACAAATGAGGATACCTCCCAGGTGCAATCTACCACCAGATGGAAGTTTGTCTGCCCTTGTAGTGTTAAAGGCTTCCTACAAATTAACATCAGGAACCTGGGGCGTAGACTTTGGTTTCCCATGGAAAAGGGCCACCGTTCGTGTCTAATGCTGTCTGCCTGGCACTGTGGTTATGACTGCTGCAGTTCCATACAAATGCTGATAAGTCCCAGGTGCAATCTACCACCAGGTGGAAGTTTGTCTGCCCTTGAAGTGCCAAAGGCCTCCTAAAAATTGACATCAGGAACGTGCGGTGGAGACTTTGTTTTCCCATGGAAATGGGCCACCCTTTTTGTCTAATGCTATGTGCCTGCCACTGGGCGTATGCCTAGTAAAATTCCATAAAAATGAGGATATCTCCCAGATGGAGTCTACCACCAGTTGAAAGTTTGTCTGCCCTTGTAATGCAACGGCCTCCTACAAACTGACATCAGGAACCTGGAGAGGACGCTTTGGTTTCCCATGGAAAAGGGCCACCCTTGGTGTTTAATGCTGTCTCCTTGCCACTGACTTATGACTACTGAAATTACATACAAATGAGGATATCTCCCAGACGCAATATGCCACCAGATGGAAATTTGTCTGCTCTTGCAGTGCCAAAGGCCTCCTTCAAACTGACATTCGGAACCTCACCTGGAGACTTTGGTTTCCTATAGAAAAGGCCCACCATTCATGTTTAATGCTGTCTGTCTGCCATTGGGCTTCTGAGTACTAAAATACCACTAAAATTCCATAAAAATGAGGATATCTCCCAGGTGCAATCTACCACCAGGTGGAAGTTTGTCAGCCCTTGCAGTGCCAAAAGCCTCCTAAAAACTGACATCAGGAACATAGGATGGATAATTTGTTTTTCCATGGAAAGGGGCCACTGTTCGTGTCTAATGCTGTCTGCCTGCCAGTGGGCAGAAGCCTACCAAAATTCCCTACAAATGAGGATATCTCCCAAATGCAATTTCCCACCAGATGGAAGTTTGTCTGCCCTTTTTATGCCAAAGGCCTCCTACAAACTGACATCAGGAGCCTGGGTTGGAGACTTTGGCTGCCCATGGGAAAAGGGCCACCGTTCATGTCTAATGCTGTCTGCCTGCCACTGGGCTTCTACCTGCTGAAGTTCCATACAAATGAGGATATCTCCCCGATGCAATCAACCACCAGACGGAAGTTTGTCTACCTTTGTAGTGTCAAAGTCCTCCTAGAAACGGACATCAGGAACGTGGGGTGGAGACTTTGGTTTCCCATAAAAATGGGCCATTGTTCGTGTCTAATGCTGTCTGCCTGCCACTGTGCTTCTTCCTACTAAAATTCCACTAAAACTCCATAGAAATGAGGATATCTCCCAGGTGCAATCTACAACCAGATGGAAGTTTCTCTGCCCTTATATTGGAAAACGCCTCCTACAAAGTGACATCAGCAACATGGGGTGGAGATTTTGGTTTCCCATGGAAAAGGGCCACTGTTCGTGTCTAATGCTGTCTGCCTGCCACTGGAGTTATGCCTACTGAAATTCCTCACAAATGAGGATATTTCCCAGATGGAATCTCCCACCAGTTGGAAGTTTGTTTGCCCTTCTAGTGCCAAAGGCCTCCTAAAAACTGACATCAGGAACCTGGGGTGGAGACTTTGGTTTCTCATGGAAATGGGCCACCGTTCGTGTCTAATAATGTCTGTCGGCCATTGGGCTTCTACCTACGAAAATTCCACTGAAATTCCATACAAATGAAGACATCTCCCGCGTGCAGTCTACCGCCAGATATAAGTTTTTCTGCCCTTGTATTTCCAAAGGCCTTCTATAAACTGACATGAGGAGCCTGGAGTGGAGACTTTGGTTTCCCATGGATATGGGCCAGCGTTCGTGTGTAAAGCAGTCTGCCTGCTGCTGGATTTCTGCCTACTTTAATACCACTGAAATTCCATAAAAATGAGGATATCTCCCAGGTGCAATCTACCACCAGATGGAAGTTTTTCTGCCCTTGTACTTCCAAAGGCCTCTTACAAACTAATATCAGGAACGTGGGGTAGAGACTTCGGTTTCCCATGGAAAAGGACCACCGTTTGTGTCTAATGCTGTCTGCCTGCCACTGGGGTTATGCCTGCTGAAATTCCTCACAAATGAGGATATCTCCCGCACGGAATCTACCACCAGTTGGAAGTTTAGCTGCCCTTGTAGTGCCAAAGGCCTCCTACAAACTGACATCAGGCACGTGAGATGGAGACTTTGGTTTCCCGAGGAAATGGACCACAGTTCGTGTCTAATGCTGTCTGCGAGACACTGGGCTTATGCCGACTAAAATTCCACTAAAATTCTATACAAATGAGGATGTCTCCCAGGTGCAATCTACCACCAGATGGAAGTTTGTCTGCCCCTGAAGAGCCAAAGGCTTCCTACAAATTGACATCAAGAACCTGAGGCGGAGACTTTGGTTTCCCATGGAAAAGGGCCACCGTTCGCGTCTAATACTGTCTGCCTGCCACTGGGCTTATGGCTATTAAAATTACATACAAATGAGGATATCTCCTAGATGCAATATGCCACCAATAGGAACTTTGTCTCCTCCTGTAGTGCCAGAGGCCTCCTAGAAAATGACATGAGGAACCTGGGGTGGAGACTTTGGTTTCCCATGGAAATGAGCCACTATTCATGTCTAATTCTGTCTACCTGCAGCTGGGATTCTGTCTACTAATATTCCACTAAAATTCCATACAAATGAGTATATCTCCCAGGTGCAATCTAACACCAGATGGAAGATTCTCTGCCCTTGTGTTTCCAAAGGCCTCCTACAAACTGCCATCAGGAACCTGGGGTGGAGACTTTGGTTTCCCATGGAAAAGGACCACCGTTCCTGTCTAATGCTGTCTGCCTGGCACTGTGGTTATGACTGCTGAAGTTCCATACAAATGAGGATATCTCCCAGATGCAATATGCCACCAGATGGAAGTTTGTCTGCTCTTGCAGTGCCAAAGGCCTCCTTTATACTGACATTCGGAACCTGGCGTGGAGACTTTGGTTTCCTATGGAAAAGGCCCACCGTTCATGTTTAATGCTCTCTGTCTGCAACTGGGCTTCTGAGTACTAAAATACCACTAAAATTCCATACAAATAAGGACATCTACGAGGTGCGATCCACCACGAGATGGAGGTTTGTCTGCCCTTGTAGTGCCAAAGGCCTCCTACAAACTGACATCAGGAGCCTGGGTTGGAGACTTTGTTTTCCCATGGAAAAGGTCCATTGTTCGTGTCTAATGCTGTCTGCCTGCCACTGGGCTTCTATCTGCTGAAATTCCATACAAATGTGGATATCTTCCCGATGCAATCAACCACCAGACGGAAGTTTTTCTGCCCTTGTACTGTCAATGGCCTACTAAAACCTGACATCGGGAACGTGGTGTGGAGACTTTGGTTTCCCTAGGAAAAGGACCACCGTTCCTGTCTAATGCTGTCTGCCTGGCACTGTGGTTATGACTGCTGAAGGTCCATACAAATGAGGATATCTCCCAGGAGCAATCTACCACCAGGTGGAAGTTTGTCTACCCTTGTACTGCCGAAGGCCTCCTAGTAACGGACATCAGGAACGTGGGGTGGAGACTTTGGTTTCCCATAAAAATGGGCCACCGTTCGTGTCTAAAGCTGTCTGCCTGCCACTGGGGATCTTCGTAATAAAATTCCAATAAAATTCCAGAGAAATGAGGATATCTCCCAGGTGCAATCTACCACCAGATGGAAGTTTTTCTGCCCTTGTAGTTCCAAACGCCTTCTATAAATTGACATCAGGAACGTGGGGTGGAGACTTTGTTTTCCCATGGAAATGGGCCACCGTTTGTGTCTAATGCTATGTGACTGCCACTGGGATTATGCCTAGTAAAATCCCGTACAAATGAGGATATCTCCCCGATGGAGTCTACCACCAGATGAAAGTTTGTCTGCCCTTGTAATGCCAAAGGCCTCCTACAAACTGACATCAGGATTCTGGAAAGGAGGCTTTGGTTTCCCATGGAAAAGGGGCACCCTTGTTGTTTAATGCTGTCTCCTTGCCACTGGGCTTATGACTACTGAAATTACATACAAATGAGGATATCTCCCTAACAAAATTTCCCACCAGATGGAAGTTTGTCTGCCCTTTTAATGCCAAAGGCCTACTAAAAACTGACATCAGGAGCCTGGTTGGAGACTTTGTTTTCCCATGGAAAAGGGCCACCGTTCCTCTCTAATGCTGTCTGCCTGCCACTGGGCTTCTACCTGATGAAATTCCATAAAAATGAGGATATCTCAACGATGCAATCAACCACCAGACGGAAGTTTGTCTGCCCTTGTAGTGCCAAAGGCCTCCTAGAAACGGACATCAGGAACGAGGGGTGGAGACTTTGGTTTTCCATCAAATGGGCCATTTCTCTTGTCTAATGCTGTCTGCCTGCCACGGGGTTTCTTCCTACTAAAATTCCACTAAAACTCCATAAAAATGAGGATATCTCCCAGGTGCAATCTACAACCAGATGGAAGTTTCTCTGCCCTTATATTGGAAAACGTCTCCTACAAAGTGACATCAGCAACATGGGGTGGAGATTTTGGTTTCCCATGGAAAAGGGCCACTGTTCGTGTGTAATGCTGTCTGCCAGATACTGGGCTTATGCCTACTAAAATTCCACTAAAATTCCATACAAATGAGGATACCTCCCAGGTGCAATCTACCACCAGATGGAAGTTTGTCTGCCCTTGTAGTGTTAAAGGCTTCCTACAAATTAACATCAGGAACCTGGGGCGTAGACTTTGGTTTCCCATGGAAAAGGGCCACCGTTCGTGTCTAATGCTGTCTGCCTGGCACTGTGGTTATGACTGCTGCAGTTCCATACAAATGCTGATAAGTCCCAGGTGCAATCTACCACCAGGTGGAAGTTTGTCTGCCCTTGAAGTGCCAAAGGCCTCCTAAAAATTGACATCAGGAACGTGCGGTGGAGACTTTGTTTTCCCATGGAAATGGGCCACCCTTTTTGTCTAATGCTATGTGCCTGCCACTGGGCGTATGCCTAGTAAAATTCCATAAAAATGAGGATATCTCCCAGATGGAGTCTACCACCAGTTGAAAGTTTGTCTGCCCTTGTAATGCAACGGCCTCCTACAAACTGACATCAGGAACCTGGAGAGGACGCTTTGGTTTCCCATGGAAAAGGGCCACCCTTGGTGTTTAATGCTGTCTCCTTGCCACTGACTTATGACTACTGAAATTACATACAAATGAGGATATCTCCCAGACGCAATATGCCACCAGATGGAAATTTGTCTGCTCTTGCAGTGCCAAAGGCCTCCTTCAAACTGACATTCGGAACCTCACCTGGAGACTTTGGTTTCCTATAGAAAAGGCCCACCATTCATGTTTAATGCTGTCTGTCTGCCATTGGGCTTCTGAGTACTAAAATACCACTAAAATTCCATAAAAATGAGGATATCTCCCAGGTGCAATCTACCACCAGGTGGAAGTTTGTCAGCCCTTGCAGTGCCAAAAGCCTCCTAAAAACTGACATCAGGAACATAGGATGGATAATTTGTTTTTCCATGGAAAGGGGCCACTGTTCGTGTCTAATGCTGTCTGCCTGCCAGTGGGCAGAAGCCTACCAAAATTCCCTACAAATGAGGATATCTCCCAAATGCAATTTCCCACCAGATGGAAGTTTGTCTGCCCTTTTTATGCCAAAGGCCTCCTACAAACTGACATCAGGAGCCTGGGTTGGAGACTTTGGCTGCCCATGGGAAAAGGGCCACCGTTCATGTCTAATGCTGTCTGCCTGCCACTGGGCTTCTACCTGCTGAAGTTCCATACAAATGAGGATATCTCCCCGATGCAATCAACCACCAGACGGAAGTTTGTCTACCTTTGTAGTGTCAAAGTCCTCCTAGAAACGGACATCAGGAACGTGGGGTGGAGACTTTGGTTTCCCATAAAAATGGGCCATTGTTCGTGTCTAATGCTGTCTGCCTGCCACTGTGCTTCTTCCTACTAAAATTCCACTAAAACTCCATAGAAATGAGGATATCTCCCAGGTGCAATCTACAACCAGATGGAAGTTTCTCTGCCCTTATATTGGAAAACGCCTCCTACAAAGTGACATCAGCAACATGGGGTGGAGATTTTGGTTTCCCATGGAAAAGGGCCACTGTTCGTGTCTAATGCTGTCTGCCTGCCACTGGAGTTATGCCTACTGAAATTCCTCACAAATGAGGATATTTCCCAGATGGAATCTCCCACCAGTTGGAAGTTTGTTTGCCCTTCTAGTGCCAAAGGCCTCCTAAAAACTGACATCAGGAACCTGGGGTGGAGACTTTGGTTTCTCATGGAAATGGGCCACCGTTCGTGTCTAATAATGTCTGTCGGCCATTGGGCTTCTACCTACGAAAATTCCACTGAAATTCCATACAAATGAAGACATCTCCCGCGTGCAGTCTACCGCCAGATATAAGTTTTTCTGCCCTTGTATTTCCAAAGGCCTTCTATAAACTGACATGAGGAGCCTGGAGTGGAGACTTTGGTTTCCCATGGATATGGGCCAGCGTTCGTGTGTAAAGCAGTCTGCCTGCTGCTGGATTTCTGCCTACTTTAATACCACTGAAATTCCATAAAAATGAGGATATCTCCCAGGTGCAATCTACCACCAGATGGAAGTTTTTCTGCCCTTGTACTTCCAAAGGCCTCTTACAAACTAATATCAGGAACGTGGGGTAGAGACTTCGGTTTCCCATGGAAAAGGACCACCGTTTGTGTCTAATGCTGTCTGCCTGCCACTGGGGTTATGCCTGCTGAAATTCCTCACAAATGAGGATATCTCCCGCACGGAATCTACCACCAGTTGGAAGTTTAGCTGCCCTTGTAGTGCCAAAGGCCTCCTACAAACTGACATCAGGCACGTGAGATGGAGACTTTGGTTTCCCGAGGAAATGGACCACAGTTCGTGTCTAATGCTGTCTGCGAGACACTGGGCTTATGCCGACTAAAATTCCACTAAAATTCTATACAAATGAGGATGTCTCCCAGGTGCAATCTACCACCAGATGGAAGTTTGTCTGCCCCTGAAGAGCCAAAGGCTTCCTACAAATTGACATCAAGAACCTGAGGCGGAGACTTTGGTTTCCCATGGAAAAGGGCCACCGTTCGCGTCTAATACTGTCTGCCTGCCACTGGGCTTATGGCTATTAAAATTACATACAAATGAGGATATCTCCTAGATGCAATATGCCACCAATAGGAACTTTGTCTCCTCCTGTAGTGCCAGAGGCCTCCTAGAAAATGACATGAGGAACCTGGGGTGGAGACTTTGGTTTCCCATGGAAATGAGCCACTATTCATGTCTAATTCTGTCTACCTGCAGCTGGGATTCTGTCTACTAATATTCCACTAAAATTCCATACAAATGAGTATATCTCCCAGGTGCAATCTAACACCAGATGGAAGATTCTCTGCCCTTGTGTTTCCAAAGGCCTCCTACAAACTGCCATCAGGAACCTGGGGTGGAGACTTTGGTTTCCCATGGAAAAGGACCACCGTTCCTGTCTAATGCTGTCTGCCTGGCACTGTGGTGATGACTGCTGAAGTTCCATACAAATGAGGATATCTCCCAGGTGTAATCTACCACTGGGTGGAAGTTTTTCTGCCCCCGTAGTGCCAAAGGCCTCCTAAAAACTGACATCCCGAACGGGGGGTGGAGACTTTTGTTTCCCAAAGAAATGCCCACCGTTCGTGTCTAATGCTGTCTGGCAGCCACTGGCCTTATGCCTACTAAAATTCCACTAAAATTCTATAGAAATGAGGTTATCTCCCAGGTGCAATCTACCACCAGATGGAAGTTTGTGTGCCCATTTAGAGCCAAAGGCTTCTAACAAACTGACATCAGGAACGTGCGGTGGAGACTTTGGTTTCCCATGGAAATGGGCCACCGTTTGTGTATAATGCTATGTGCCTGCCACTGGGCTTATGCCTAGTAAAATCCCATACAAATGAGGATATCTCCCAGATGGAGTCTACCACCAGTTGAAAGTTTGTCTGCCCTTGTAATGCCAACGGCCCCCTACAAATTGACATCAGGAATCTGGAAAGGACGCTTTGGTTTCCCATGGAAAAGGGCCACCCTTGGTGTTTAATGCTGTCTGCCTGCCAGTGGGCATATGCCTACTAAAATTCCCTACAAATGAGGATATCTCCCAAATGCAATTTCCCACCAGATGGAAGTTTGTCTGCCCGTTTAATGCCAAAGTCCTCCGACAACCTGACATCAGGAATGTGGGATGGAGACTTTGGTTTCCCTAGGAAACGGGCCACTGTTCCTGTCTAATTCTCTCTGCGTTCCGCTGGGATTCTGCCTACTAACATTCCACTAAAATTCCATAGAAATGAGGATATCTCCCAGGTGCAATCTACAACCAGATGGAAGTTTCTCTGCCCTTATATTGGAAAACGCCTCCTACAAAGTGACATTTGCAACATGGGGTGGAGATTTTGGTTTCCCATGGAAAAGGGCCACTCTTTGTGTCTAATGCTGTCTACCTGTCACTGGGGTTATGCCTGTTGAAATTCCTCACAAATGAGGATATCTCCCCGGTGCAATCAACCACCAGATGGAAGATTCTCTGCCCTTGTGTTTCCAAAGGCCTCCTACAAACTGCCATCAGGAACCTAGGGTGGAGACTTTGGTTTCCCATGGAAAAGGACCACCGTTCCTGTCTAATGCTGTCTGCCTGGCACTGTGGTGATGACTGCTGAAGTTCCATACAAATGAGGATATCTCCCAGGTGTAATCTACCACTGGGTAGAAGTTTTTCTGCCCCCGTAGTGCCAAAGGCCTCCTAAAAACTGACATCCTGAACGGGGGGTGGAGACTTTTGTTTCCCAAAGAAATGCCCACCGTTCGTGTCTAATGCTGTCTGGCAGCCACTGGCCTTATGCCTACTAAAATTCCACTAAAATTCTATAGAAATGAGGTTATCTCCCAGGTGCAATCTACCACCAGATGGAAGTTTGCCTGCCCTTGTATTTCCAAAGGCCTCCTACAAACTGACATCAGGAACGTGAGGTGGAGACTTTGGTTTCCCATGGAAAAGGTCCATTGTTCGTGTCTAATGCTGTCTGCCTGCCACTGGGCTTCTGCCATCTGAAATTCCATACAAATGAGGATATCTCCTCAATGCAATCAACCACCAGACGGAACTTTGTCTGCCCTTTTAGTGCCAAAGGCCTCCTACAAACTGACATCAGGAACCTGGAGTGGAGACTTTGGTTTCCCATGGAAATGGGACAGCGTTCGTGTCTAATGATGTTTGCCTGCCACAAGGCTTCTGCCTATTAAAATTCCAATAAAATTCCATACCATTGAAGATGTCTCTCACGTGCAATCTACCACCAAATGGAAGTTTGTCTCCCCCTGTAGAGCAAAAGGCTTCCTACAAATTGACATCAAGAAGCTGGGGTGGAGACTTTGGTGTCCCATGGCAAAGGGCCACGGTTCCTGTCTAATGCTGTCTGCCTGCCACTGGGCTTATGCCTACTAAAATTACATACAAATGAGGATATCTCCCAGATGCAATATGCCACCAGTTGGAAGTTTGTCTCGTCTTGTAGTGCCAGAGCCCTCCTAGAAAATGACATCAGGAACCTGGGGTGGAGACTTTGGTTTCCCATGGAAATGGGCCACTATTCATGTCTAATTCTGTCTGCCTGCCGCTGGGATTCTGCCTACTAAAATTCCACTAAAATTCCATACAAATGCGAATATCTCCCAGGTGCAAACTAACACCAGATGGAAGTTTCTCTGCCCTTATGTTTCCAAAGGCCTCCTACAAACTGCCATCAGAAACCTAGGGTGGAGACTTTGGTTTCCCATGGAAAAGGACCACCGTTCCTGTCTAATGCTGTCTGCCTGGCACTGTGGTTATGACTGCTGAAGTTCCATACAAATGAGGATATCTCCCAGATGCAATATGCCACCAGATGGAAGTTTGTCTGCTCTTGCAGTGCCAAAGGCCTCCTTTATACTGACATTCGGAACCTGGCGTGGAGACTTTGGTTTCCTATGGAAAAGGCCCACCGTTCATGTTTAATGCTCTCTGTCTGCAACTGGGCTTCTGAGTACTAAAATACCACTAAAATTCCATAAAAATAAGGACATCTACGAGGTGCGATCCACCACGAGATGGAGGTTTGTCTGCCCTTGTAGTGCCAAAGGCCTCCTACAAACTGACATCAGGAGCCTGGGTTGGAGACTTTGTTTTCCCATGGAAAAGGTCCATTGTTCGTGTCTAATGCTGTCTGCCTGCCACTGGGCTTCTATCTGCTGAAATTCCATACAAATGTGGATATCTTCCCGATGCAATCAACCACCAGACGGAAGTTTTTCTGCCCTTGTACTGTCAATGGCCTACTAAAACCTGACATCGGGAACGTGGTGTGGACACTTTGGTTTCCCTAGGAAAAGGACCACCGTTCCTGTCTAATGCTGTCTGCCTGGCACTGTGGTTATGACTGCTGAAGGTCCATACAAATGAGGATATCTCCCAGGAGCAATCTACCACCAGGTGGAAGTTTGTCTACCCTTGTACTGCCGAAGGCCTCCTAGTAACGGACATCAGGAACGTGGGGTGGAGACTTTGGTTTCCCATAAAAATGGGCCACCGTTCGTGTCTAAAGCTGTCTGCCTGCCACTGGGGATCTTCGTAATAAAATTCCAATAAAATTCCAGAGAAATGAGGATATCTCCCAGGTGCAATCTACCACCAGATGGAAGTTTTTCTGCCCTTGTAGTTCCAAACGCCTTCTATAAATTGACATCAGGAACGTGGGGTGGAGACTTTGTTTTCCCATGGAAATGGGCCACCGTTTGTGTCTAATGCTATGTGACTGCCACTGGGATTATGCCTAGTAAAATCCCGTACAAATGAGGATATCTCCCCGATGGACTCTACCACCAGATGAAAGTTTGTCTGCCCTTGTAATGCCAAAGGCCTCCTACAAACTGACATCAGGATTCTGGAAAGGAGGCTTTGGTTTCCCATGGAAAAGGGGCACCCTTGTTGTTTAATGCTGTCTCCTTGCCACTGGGCTTATGACTACTGAAATTACATACAAATGAGGATATCTCCCTAACAAAATTTCCCACCAGATGGAAGTTTGTCTGCCCTTTTAATGCCAAAGGCCTACTAAAAACTGACATCAGGAGCCTGGTTGGAGACTTTGTTTTCCCATGGAAAAGGGCCACCGTTCCTCTCTAATGCTGTCTGCCTGCCACTGGGCTTCTACCTGATGAAATTCCATAAAAATGAGGATATCTCAACGATGCAATCAACCACCAGACGGAAGTTTGTCTGCCCTTGTAGTGCCAAAGGCCTCCTAGAAACGGACATCAGGAACGAGGGGTGGAGACTTTGGTTTTCCATCAAATGGGCCATTTTTCTTGTCTAATGCTGTCTGCCTGCCACGGGGTTTCTTCCTACTAAAATTCCACTAAAACTCCATAAAAATGAGGATATCTCCCAGGTGCAATCTACAACCAGATGGAAGTTTCTCTGCCCTTATATTGGAAAACGTCTCCTACAAAGTGACATCAGCAACATGGGGTGGAGATTTTGGTTTCCCATGGAAAAGGGCCACTGTTCGTGTGTAATGCTGTCTGCCAGATACTGGGCTTATGCCTACTAAAATTCCACTAAAATTCCATACAAATGAGGATACCTCCCAGGTGCAATCTACCACCAGATGGAAGTTTGTCTGCCCTTGTAGTGTTAAAGGCTTCCTACAAATTAACATCAGGAACCTGGGGCGTAGACTTTGGTTTCCCATGGAAAAGGGCCACCGTTCGTGTCTAATGCTGTCTGCCTGGCACTGTGGTTATGACTGCTGCAGTTCCATACAAATGCTGATAAGTCCCAGGTGCAATCTACCACCAGGTGGAAGTTTGTCTGCCCTTGAAGTGCCAAAGGCCTCCTAAAAATTGACATCAGGAGCGTGCGGTGGAGACTTTGTTTTCCCATGGAAATGGGCCACCTTTTTGTCTAATGCTATGTGCCTGCCACTGGGCGTATGCCTAGTAAAATTCCATAAAAATGAGGATATCTCCCAGATGGAGTCTACCACCAGTTGAAAGTTTGTCTGCCCTTGTAATGCAACGGCCTCCTACAAACTGACATCAGGAACCTGGAGAGGACGCTTTGGTTTCCCATGGAAAAGGGCCACCCTTGGTGTTTAATGCTGTCTCCTTGCCACTGACTTATGACTACTGAAATTACATACAAATGAGGATATCTCCCAGACGCAATATGCCACCAGATGGAAATTTGTCTGCTCTTGCAGTGCCAAAGGCCTCCTTCAAACTGACATTCGGAACCTCACCTGGAGACTTTGGTTTCCTATAGAAAAGGCCCACCATTCATGTTTAATGCTGTCTGTCTGCCATTGGGCTTCTGAGTACTAAAATACCACTAAAATTCCATAAAAATGAGGATATCTCCCAGGTGCAATCTACCACCAGGTGGAAGTTTGTCAGCCCTTGCAGTGCCAAAAGCCTCCTAAAAACTGACATCAGGAACATAGGATGGATAATTTGTTTTTCCATGGAAAGGGGCCACTGTTCGTGTCTAATGCTGTCTGCCTGCCAGTGGGCAGAAGCCTACCAAAATTCCCTACAAATGAGGATATCTCCCAAATGCAATTTCCCACCAGATGGAAGTTTGTCTGCCCTTTTTATGCCAAAGGCCTCCTACAAACTGACATCAGGAGCCTGGGTTGGAGACTTTGTTTTCCCATGGAAAAGGGCCACCGTTCGTGTCTAATGCTGTCTGCCTGCCACTGGGCTTTTACCTGCTGAAATTCCATACAAATGAGGATATCTCCCCGATGCAATCAGCCACCAGACGGAAGTTTGTTTGCCCTTGTACTGCCAAAGGCCTCCTAAAACCTGACATCAGGAACGTGGCTTGGAGACTTTGGCTGCCCATGGGAAAAGGGCCACCGTTCATGTCTAATGCTGTCTGCCTGCCACTGGGCTTCTACCTGCTGAAGTTCCATACAAATGAGGATATCTCCCCGATGCAATCAACCACCAGACGGAAGTTTGTCAACCTTTGTAGTGTCAAAGGCCTCCTAGAAACGGACATCAGGAACGTGGGGTGGAGACTTTGGTTTCCCATAAAAATGGGCCATTGTTCGTGTCTAATGCTGTCTGCCTGCCACTGTGCTTCTTCCTACTAAAATTCCACTAAAACTCCATAGAAATGAGGATATCTCCCAGGTGCAATCTACAACCAGATGGAAGTTTCTCTGCCCTTATATTGGAAAACGCCTCCTACAAAGTGACATCAGCAACATGGGGTGGAGATTTTGGTTTCCCATGGAAAAGGGCCACTGTTCGTGTCTAATGCTGTCTGCCTGCCACTGGAGTTATGCCTACTGAAATTCCTCACAAATGAGGATATTTCCCAGATGGAATCTCCCACCAGTTGGAAGTTTGTTTGCCCTTCTAGTGCCAAAGGCCTCCTAAAAACTGACATCAGGAACCTGGGGTGGAGACTTTGGTTTCTCATGGAAATGGTCCACCGTTCGTGTCTAATAATGTCTGTCGGCCATTGGGCTTCTACCTACGAAAATTCCACTGAAATTCCATACAAATGAAGACATCTCCCGCGTGCAGTCTACCGCCAGATATAAGTTTTTCTGCCCTTGTATTTCCAAAGGCCTTCTATAAACTGACATGAGGAGCCTGGAGTGGAGACTTTGGTTTCCCATGGATATGGGCCAGCGTTCGTGTGTAAAGCAGTCTGCCTGCTGCTGGATTTCTGCCTACTTTAATACCACTGAAATTCCATAAAAATGAGGATATCTCCCAGGTGCAATCTACCACCAGATGGAAGTTTTTCTGCCCTTGTACTTCCAAAGGCCTCTTACAAACTAATATCAGGAACGTGGGGTAGAGACTTCGGTTTCCCATGGAAAAGGACCACCGTTTGTGTCTAATGCTGTCTGCCTGCCACTGGGGTTATGCCTGCTGAAATTCCTCACAAATGAGGATATCTCCCGCACGGAATCTACCACCAGTTGGAAGTTTAGCTGCCCTTGTAGTGCCAAAGGCCTCCTACAAACTGACATCAGGCACGTGAGATGGAGACTTTGGTTTCCCGAGGAAATGGACCACAGTTCGTGTCTAATGCTGTCTGCGAGACACTGGGCTTATGCCGACTAAAATTCCACTAAAATTCTATACAAATGAGGATGTCTCCCAGGTGCAATCTACCACCAGATGGAAGTTTGTCTGCCCCTGAAGAGCCAAAGGCTTCCTACAAATTGACATCAAGAACCTGAGGCGGAGACTTTGGTTTCCCATGGAAAAGGGCCACCGTTCGCGTCTAATACTGTCTGCCTGCCACTGGGCTTATGGCTATTAAAATTACATACAAATGAGGATATCTCCTAGATGCAATATGCCACCAATAGGAACTTTGTCTCCTCCTGTAGTGCCAGAGGCCTCCTAGAAAATGACATGAGGAACCTGGGGTGGAGACTTTGGTTTCCCATGGAAATGAGCCACTATTCATGTCTAATTCTGTCTACCTGCAGCTGGGATTCTGTCTACTAATATTCCACTAAAATTCCATACAAATGAGTATATCTCCCAGGTGCAATCTAACACCAGATGGAAGATTCTCTGCCCTTGTGTTTCCAAAGGCCTCCTACAAACTGCCATCAGGAACCTGGGGTGGAGACTTTGCTTTCCCATGGAAAAGGACCACCGTTCCTGTCTAATCCTGTCTGCCTGGCACTGTGGTGATGACTGCTGAAGTTCCATACAAATGAGGATATCTCCCAGGTGTAATCTACCACTGGGTAAAAGTTTTTCTGCCCCCGTAGTGCCAAAGGCCTCCTAAAAACTGACATCCCGAACGGGGGGTGGAGACTTTTGTTTCCCAAAGAAATGCCAACCGTTCGTGTCTAATGCTGTCTGGCAGCCACTGGCCTTATGCCTACTAAAATTCCACTAAAATTCTATAGAAATGAGGTTATCTCCCAGGTGCAATCTACCACCAGATGGAAGTTTGCCTGCCCTTGTATTTCCAAAGGCCTCCTACAAACTGACATCAGGAACGTGAGGTGGAGACTTTGGTTTCCCATGGAAAAGGTCCATTGTTCGTGTCTAATGCTGTCTGCCTGCCACTGGGCTTCTGCCTGCTGAAATTCCATACAAATGAGGATATCTCCTCAATGCAATCAACCACCAGACGGAACTTTGTCTGCCCTTTTAGTGCCAAAGGCCTCCTACAAACTGCCATCAGGAACCTGGAGTGGAGACTTTGGTTTCCCATGGAAATGGGACAGCGTTCGTGTCTAATGATGTCTGCCTGCCACAAGGCTTCTGCCTATTAAAATTCCAATAAAATTCTATACAATTGAAGATGTCTCTCACGTGCAATCTACCACCAAATGGAAGTTTGTCTCCCCCTGTAGAGCAAAAGGCTTCCTACAAATTGACATCAAGAAGCTGGGGTGGAGACTTTGGTTTCCCATGGCAAAGGGCCACGGTTCCTGTCTAATGCTGTCTGCCTGCCACTGGGCTTATGCCTACTAAAATTACATACAAATGAGGATATCTCCCAGATGCAATATGCCACCAGTTGGAAGTTTGTCTCGTCTTGTAGTGCCAGAGGCCTCCTAGAAAATGACATCAGGAACCTGGGGTGGAGACTTTGGTTTCCCATGGAAATGGGCCACTATTCATGTCTAATTCTGTCTGCCTGCCGCTGGGATTCTGCCTACTAAAATTCCACTAAAATTCCATACAAATGCGAATATCTCCCAGGTGCAAACTAACACCAGATGGAAGATTCTCTGCCCTTGTGTTTCCAAAGGCCTCCTACAAACTGCCATCAGGAACCTGGGGTGGAGACTTTGCTTTCCCATGGAAAAGGACCACCGTTCCTGTCTAATGCTGTCTGCCTGGCACTGTGGTGATGACTGCTGAAGTTCCATACAAATGAGGATATCTCCCAGGTGTAATCTACCACTGGGTAGAAGTTTTTCTGCCCCCGTAGTGCCAAAGGCCTCCTAAAAACTGACATCCTGAACGGGGGGTGGAGACTTTTGTTTCCCAAAGAAATGCCCACCGTTCGTGTCTAATGCTGTCTGGCAGCCACTGGCCTTATGCCTACTAAAATTCCACTAAAATTCTATAGAAATGAGGTTATCTCCCAGGTGCAATCTACCACCAGATGGAAGTTTGCCTGCCCTTGTATTTCCAAAGGCCTCCTACAAACTGACATCAGGAACGTGAGGTGGAGACTTTGGTTTCCCATGGAAAAGGTCCATTGTTCGTGTCTAATGCTGTCTGCCTGCCACTGGGCTTCTGCCATCTGAAATTCCATACAAATGAGGATATCTCCTCAATGCAATCAACCACCAGACGGAACTTTGTCTGCCCTTGTAGTGCCAAAGGCCTCCTACAAACTGACATCAGGAACCTGGAGTGGAGACTTTGGTTTCCCATGGAAATGGGACAGCGTTCGTGTCTAATGATGTTTGCCTGCCACAAGGCTTCTGCCTATTAAAATTCCAATAAAATTCCATACCATTGAAGATGTCTCTCACGTGCAATCTACCACCAAATGGAAGTTTGTCTCCCCCTGTAGAGCAAAAGGCTTCCTACAAATTGACATCAAGAAGCTGGGGTGGAGACTTTGGTTTCCCATGGCAAAGGGCCACGGTTCCTGTCTAATGCTGTCTGCCTGCCACTGGGCTTATGCCTACTAAAATTACATACAAATGAGGATATCTCCCAGATGCAATATGCCACCAGTTGGAAGTTTGTCTCGTCTTGTAGTGCCAGAGGCCTCCTAGAAAATGACATCAGGAACCTGGGGTGGAGACTTTGTTTTCCCATGGAAATGGGCCACTATTCATGTCTAATTCTGTCTGCCTGCCGCTGGGATTCTGCCTACTAAAATTCCACTAAAATTCCATACAAATGCGAATATCTCCCAGGTGCAAACTAACACCAGATGGAAGTTTCTCTGCCCTTATGTTTCCAAAGGCCTCCTACAAACTGCCATCAGAAACCTAGGGTGGAGACTTTGGTTTCCCATGGAAAAGGACCACCGTTCCTGTCTAATGCTGTCTGCCTGGCACTGTGGTGATGACTGCTGAAGTTCCATACAAATGAGGATATCTCCCAGGTGTAATCTACCACTGGGTAGAAGTTTTTCTGCCCCCGTAGTGCCAAAGGCCTCCTAAAAACTGACATCCTGAACGGGGGGTGGAGACTTTTGTTTCCCAAAGAAATGCCCACCGTTCGTGTCTAATGCTGTCTGGCAGCCACTGGCCTTATGCCTACTAAAATTCCACTAAAATTCTATAGAAATGAGGTTATCTCCCAGGTGCAATCTACCACCAGATGGAAGTTTGCCTGCCCTTGTATTTCCAAAGGCCTCCTACAAACTGACATCAGGAACGTGAGGTGGAGACTTTGGTTTCCCATGGAAAAGGTCCATTGTTCGTGTCTAATGCTGTCTGCCTGCCACTGGGCTTCTGCCATCTGAAATTCCATACAAATGAGGATATCTCCTCAATGCAATCAACCACCAGACGGAACTTTGTCTGCCCTTGTAGTGCCAAAGGCCTCCTACAAACTGACATCAGGAACCTGGAGTGGAGACTTTGGTTTCCCATGGAAATGGGACAGCGTTCGTGTCTAATGATGTTTGCCTGCCACAAGGCTTCTGCCTATTAAAATTCCAATAAAATTCCATACCATTGAAGATGTCTCTCACGTGCAATCTACCACCAAATGGAAGTTTGTCTCCCCCTGTAGAGCAAAAGGCTTCCTACAAATTGACATCAAGAAGCTGGGGTGGAGACTTTGGTTTCCCATGGCAAAGGGCCACGGTTCCTGTCTAATGCTGTCTGCCTGCCACTGGGCTTATGCCTACTAAAATTACATACAAATGAGGATATCTCCCAGATGCAATATGCCACCAGTTGGAAGTTTGTCTCGTCTTGTAGTGCCAGAGGCCTCCTAGAAAATGACATCAGGAACCTGGGGTGGAGACTTTGTTTTCCCATGGAAATGGGCCACTATTCATGTCTAATTCTGTCTGCCTGCCGCTGGGATTCTGCCTACTAAAATTCCACTAAAATTCCATACAAATGCGAATATCTCCCAGGTGCAAACTAACACCAGATGGAAGTTTCTCTGCCCTTATGTTTCCAAAGGCCTCCTACAAACTGCCATCAGAAACCTAGGGTGGAGACTTTGGTTTCCCATGGAAAAGGACCACCGTTCCTGTCTAATGCTGTCTGCCTGGCACTGTGGTTATGACTGCTGAAGTTCCATACAAATGAGGATATCTCCCAGATGCAATATGCCACCAGATGGAAGTTTGTCTGCTCTTGCAGTGCCAAAGGCCTCCTTTATACTGACATTCGGAACCTGGCGTGGAGACTTTGGTTTCCTATGGAAAAGGCCCACCGTTCATGTTTAATGCTCTCTGTCTGCAACTGGGCTTCTGAGTACTAAAATACCACTAAAATTCCATACAAATAAGGACATCTACGAGGTGCGATCCACCACGAGATGGAGGTTTGTCTGCCCTTGTAGTGCCAAAGGCCTCCTACAAACTGACATCAGGAGCCTGGGTTGGAGACTTTGTTTTCCCATGGAAAAGGGCCACCGTTCGTGTCTAATGCTGTTTGCCTGCCACTGGGCTTCTATCTGCTGAAATTCCATACAAATGTGGATATCTTCCCGATGCAATCAACCACCAGACGGAAGTTTTTCTGCCCTTGTACTGTCAATGGCCTACTAAAACCTGACATCGGGAACGTGGTGTGGAGACTTTGGTTTCCCTAGGAAAAGGACCACCGTTCCTGTCTAATGCTGTCTGCCTGGCACTGTGGTTATGACTGCTGAAGGTCCATACAAATGAGGATATCTCCCAGGAGCAATCTACCACCAGGTGGAAGTTTGTCTACCCTTGTACTGCCGAAGGCCTCCTAGTAACGGACATCAGGAACGTGGGGTGGAGACTTTGGTTTCCCATAAAAATGGGCCACCGTTCGTGTCTAAAGCTGTCTGCCTGCCACTGGGGATCTTCGTAATAAAATTCCAATAAAATTCCAGAGAAATGAGGATATCTCCCAGGTGCAATCTACCACCAGATGGAAGTTTTTCTGCCCTTGTAGTTCCAAACGCCTTCTGTAAATTGACATCAGGAACGTGGGGTGGAGACTTTGTTTTCCCATGGAAATGGGACACCGTTTGTGTCTAATGCTATGTGACTGCCACTGGGATTATGCCTAGTAAAATCCCGTACAAATGAGGATATCTCCCCGATGGAGTCTACCACCAGATGAAAGTTTGTCTGCCCTTGTAATGCCAAAGGCCTCCTACAAACTGACATCAGGATTCTGGAAAGGAGGCTTTGGTTTCCCATGGAAAAGGGGCACCCTTGTTGTTTAATGCTGTCTCCTTGCCACTGGGCTTATGACTACTGAAATTACATACAAATGAGGATATCTCCCTAACAAAATTTCCCACCAGATGGAAGTTTGTCTGCCCTTTTAATGCCAAAGGCCTACTAAAAACTGACATCAGGAGCCTGGTTGGAGACTTTGTTTTCCCATGGAAAAGGGCCACCGTTCCTCTCTAATGCTGTCTGCCTGCCACTGGGCTTCTACCTGATGAAATTCCATAAAAATGAGGATATCTCAACGATGCAATCAACCACCAGACGGAAGTTTGTCTGCCCTTGTAGTGCCAAAGGCCTCCTAGAAACGGACATCAGGAACGAGGGGTGGAGACTATGGTTTTCCATCAAATGGGCCATTTTTCTTGTCTAATGCTGTCTGCCTGCCACGGGGTTTCTTCCTACTAAAATTCCACTAAAACTCCATAAAAATGAGGATATCTCCCAGGTGCAATCTACAACCAGATGGAAGTTTCTCTGCCCTTATATTGGAAAACGTCTCCTACAAAGTGACATCAGCAACATGGGGTGGAGATTTTGGTTTCCCATGGAAAAGGGCCACTGTTCGTGTGTAATGCTGTCTGCCAGATACTGGGCTTATGCCTACTAAAATTCCACTAAAATTCCATACAAATGAGGATACCTGCCAGGTGCAATCTACCACCAGATGGAAGTTTGTCTGCCCTTGTAGTGTTAAAGGCTTCCTACAAATTAACATCAGGAACCTGGGGCGTAGACTTTGGTTTCCCATGGAAAAGGGCCACCGTTCGTGTCTAATGCTGTCTGCCTGGCACTGTGGTTATGACTGCTGCAGTTCCATACAAATGCTGATAAGTCCCAGGTGCAATCTACCACCAGGTGGAAGTTTGTCTGCCCTTGAAGTGCCAAAGGCCTCCTAAAAATTGACATCAGGAGCGTGCGGTGGAGACTTTGTTTTCCCATGGAAATGGGCCACCCTTTTTGTCTAATGCTATGTGCCTGCCACTGGGCGTATGCCTAGTAAAATTCCATAAAAATGAGGATATCTCCCAGATGGAGTCTACCACCAGTTGAAAGTTTGTCTGCCCTTGTAATGCAACGGCCTCCTACAAACTGACATCAGGAACCTGGAGAGGACGCTTTGGTTTCCCATGGAAAAGGGCCACCCTTGGTGTTTAATGCTGTCTCCTTGCCACTGACTTATGACTACTGAAATTACATACAAATGAGGATATCTCCCAGACGCAATATGCCACCAGATGGAAATTTGTCTGCTCTTGCAGTGCCAAAGGCCTCCTTCAAACTGACATTCGGAACCTCACCTGGAGACTTTGGTTTCCTATAGAAAAGGCCCACCATTCATGTTTAATGCTGTCTGTCTGCCATTGGGCTTCTGAGTACTAAAATACCACTAAAATTCCATAAAAATGAGGATATCTCCCAGGTGCAATCTACCACCAGGTGGAAGTTTGTCAGCCCTTGCAGTGCCAAAAGCCTCCTAAAAACTGACATCAGGAACATAGGATGGATAATTTGTTTTTCCATGGAAAGGGGCCACTGTTCGTGTCTAATGCTGTCTGCCTGCCAGTGGGCAGAAGCCTACCAAAATTCCCTACAAATGAGGATATCTCCCAAATGCAATTTCCCACCAGATGGAAGTTTGTCTGCCCTTTTTATGCCAAAGGCCTCCTACAAACTGACATCAGGAGCCTGGGTTGGAGACTTTGTTTTCCCATGGAAAAGGGCCACCGTTCGTGTCTAATGCTGTCTGCCTGCCACTGGGCTTTTACCTGCTGAAATTCCATACAAATGAGGATATCTCCCCGATGCAATCAGCCACCAGACGGAAGTTTGTTTGCCCTTGTACTGCCAAAGGCCTCCTAAAACCTGACATCAGGAACGTGGCTTGGAGACTTTGGCTGCCCATGGGAAAAGGGCCACCGTTCATGTCTAATGCTGTCTGCCTGCCACTGGGCTTCTACCTGCTGAAGTTCCATACAAATGAGGATATCTCCCCGATGCAATCATCAACCACCAGACGGAAGTTTGTCAACCTTTGTAGTGTCAAAGGCCTCCTAGAAACGGACATCAGGAACGTGGGGTGGAGACTTTGGTTTCCCATAAAAATGGGCCATTGTTCGTGTCTAATGCTGTCTGCCTGCCACTGTGCTTCTTCCTACTAAAATTCCACTAAAACTCCATAGAAATGAGGATATCTCCCAGGTGCAATCTACAACCAGATGGAAGTTTCTCTGCCCTTATATTGGAAAACGCCTCCTACAAAGTGACAGAAGCAACGTGGGGTGGAGATTTTGGTTTCCCATGGAAAAGGGCCACTGTTCGTGTCTAATGCTGTCTGCCTGCCACTGGGGTTATGCCTGCTGAAATTCCTCACAAATGAGGATATTTCCCAGATGGAATCTCCCACCAGTTGGAAGTTTGTTTGCCCTTCTAGTGCCAAAGGCCTCCTAAAAACTGACATCAGGAACCTGGGGTGGAGACTTTGGTTTCTCATGGAAATGGGCCACCGTTCGTGTCTAATAATGTCTGTCGGCCATTGGGCTTCTACCTACGAAAATTCCACTGAAATTCCATACAAATGAAGACATCTCCCGCGTGCAGTCTACTGCCAGATATAAGTTTTTCTGCCCTTGTATTTCCAAAGGCCTTCTATAAACTGACATGAGGAGCCTGGAGTGGAGACTTTGGTTTCCCATGGATATGGGCCAGCGTTCGTGTGTAAAGCAGTCTGCCTGCTGCTGGATTTCTGCCTACTTTAATACCACTGAAATTCCATAAAAATGAGGATATCTCCCAGGTGCAATCTACCACCAGATGGAAGTTTTTCTGCCCTTGTACTTCCAAAGGCCTCTTACAAACTAATATCAGGAACGTGGGGTAGAGACTTCGGTTTCCCATGGAAAAGGACCACCGTTTGTGTCTAATGCTGTCTGCCTGCCACTGGGGTTATGCCTGCTGAAATTCCTCACAAATGAGGATATCTCCCGCACGGAATCTACCACCAGTTGGAAGTTTATCTGCCCTTGTAGTGCCAAAGGCCTCCTACAAACTGACATCAGGCACGTGAGATGGAGACTTTGGTTTCCCGAGGAAATGGACCACAGTTCGTGTCTAATGCTGTCTGCGAGACACTGGGCTTATGCCGACTAAAATTCCACTAAAATTCTATACAAATGAGGATGTCTCCCAGGTGCAATCTACCACCAGATGGAAGTTTGTCTGCCCCTGAAGAGCCAAAGGCTTCCTACAAATTGACATCAAGAACCTGAGGCGGAGACTTTGGTTTCCCATGGAAAAGGGCCACCGTTCGCGTCTAATACTGTCTGCCTGCCACTGGGCTTATGGCTATTAAAATTACATACAAATGAGGATATCTCCTAGATGCAATATGCCACCAATAGGAACTTTGTCTCCTCCTGTAGTGCCAGAGGCCTCCTAGAAAATGACATGAGGAACCTGGGGTGGAGACTTTGGTTTCCCATGGAAATGAGCCACTATTCATGTCTAATTCTGTCTACCTGCAGCTGGGATTCTGTCTACTAATATTCCACTAAAATTCCATACAAATGAGTATATCTCCCAGGTGCAATCTAACACCAGATGGAAGATTCTCTGCCCTTGTGTTTCCAAAGGCCTCCTACAAACTGCCATCAGGAACCTGGGGTGGAGACTTTGCTTTCCCATGGAAAAGGACCACCGTTCCTGTCTAATGCTGTCTGCCTGGCACTGTGGTGATGACTGCTGAAGTTCCATACAAATGAGGATATCTCCCAGGTGTAATCTACCACTGGGTAGAAGTTTTTCTGCCCCCGTAGTGCCAAAGGCCTCCTAAAAACTGACATCCCGAACGGGGGGTGGAGACTTTTGTTTCCCAAAGAAATGCCCACCGTTCGTGTCTAATGCTGTCTGGCAGCCACTGGCCTTATGCCTACTAAAATTCCACTAAAATTCTATAGAAATGAGGTTATCTCCCAGGTGCAATCTACCACCAGATGGAAGTTTGCCTGCCCTTGTATTTCCAAAGGCCTCCTACAAACTGACATCAGGAACGTGAGGTGGAGACTTTGGTTTCCCATGGAAAAGGTCCATTGTTCGTGTCTAATGCTGTCTGCCTGCCACTGGGCTTCTGCCATCTGAAATTCCATACAAATGAGGATATCTCCTCAATGCAATCAACCACCAGACGGAACTTTGTCTGCCCTTGTAGTGCCAAAGGCCTCCTACAAACTGACATCAGGAACCTGGAGTGGAGACTTTGGTTTCCCATGGAAATGGGACAGTGTTCGTGTCTAATGATGTTTGCCTGCCACAAGGCTTCTGCCTATTAAAATTCCAATAAAATTCCATAACATTGAAGATGTCTCTCACGTGCAATCTACCACCAAATGGAAGTTTGTCTCCCCCTGTAGAGCAAAAGGCTTCCTACAAATTGACATCAAGAAGCTGGGGTGGAGACTTTGGTTTCCCATGGCAAAGGGCCACGGTTCCTGTCTAATGCTGTCTGCCTGCCACTGGGCTTATGCCTACTAAAATTACATACAAATGAGGATATCTCCCAGATGCAATATGCCACCAGTTGGAAGTTTGTCTCGTCTTGTAGTGCCAGAGGCCTCCTAGAAAATGACATCAGGAACCTGGGGTGGAGACTTTGGTTTCCCATGGAAATGGGCCACTATTCATGTCTAATTCTGTCTGCCTGCCGCTGGGATTCTGCCTACTAAAATTCCACTAAAATTCCATACAAATGCGAATATCTCCCAGGTGCAAACTAACACCAGATGGAAGTTTCTCTGCCCTTATGTTTCCAAAGGCCTCCTACAAACTGCCATCAGAAACCTAGGGTGGAGACTTTGGTTTCCCATGGAAAAGGACCACCGTTCCTGTCTAATGCTGTCTGCCTGGCACTGTGGTTATGACTGCTGAAGTTCCATACAAATGAGGATATCTCCCAGATGCAATATGCCACCAGATGGAAGTTTGTCTGCTCTTGCAGTGCCAAAGGCCTCCTTTATACTGACATTCGGAACCTGGCGTGGAGACTTTGGTTTCCTATGGAAAAGGCCCACCGTTCATGTTTAATGCTCTCTGTCTGCAACTGGGCTTCTGAGTACTAAAATACCACTAAAATTCCATACAAATAAGGACATCTACGAGGTGCGATCCACCACGAGATGGAGGTTTGTCTGCCCTTGTAGTGCCAAAGGCCTCCTACAAACTGACATCAGGATTCTGGAAAGGAGGCTTTGGTTTCCCATGGAAATGGGGCACCCTTGTTGTTTAATGCTGTCTCCTTGCCACTGGGCTTATGACTACTGAAATTACATACAAATGAGGATATCTCCCAGACGCAATATGCCACCAGATGGAAATTTGTCTGCTCTTGCAGTGCCAAAGGCCTCCTTCAAACTGACATTCGGAACCTCACCTGGAGACTTTGGTTTCCTATAGAAAAGGCCCACCATTCATGTTTAATGCTGTCTGTCTGCCATTGGGCTTCTGAGTACTAAAATACCACTAAAATTCCATAAAAATGAGGATATCTCCCAGGTGCAATCTACCACCAGGTGGAAGTTTGTCAGCCCTTGCAGTGCCAAAAGCCTCCTAAAAACTGACATCAGGAACATAGGATGGATAATTTGTTTTTCCATGGAAAGGGGCCACTGTTCGTGTCTAATGCTGTCTGCCTGCCAGTGGGCAGAAGCCTACCAAAATTCCCTACAAATGAGGATATCTCCCAAATGCAATTTCCCACCAGATGGAAGTTTGTCTGCCCTTTTTATGCCAAAGGCCTCCTACAAACTGACATCAGGAGCCTGGGTTGGAGACTTTGTTTTCCCATGGAAAAGGGCCACCGTTCGTGTCTAATGCTGTCTGCCTGCCACTGGGCTTTTACCTGCTGAAATTCCATACAAATGAGGATATCTCCCCGATGCAATCAGCCACCAGACGGAAGTTTGTTTGCCCTTGTACTGCCAAAGGCCTCCTAAAACCTGACATCAGGAACGTGGCTTGGAGACTTTGGCTGCCCATGGGAAAAGGGCCACCGTTCATGTCTAATGCTGTCTGCCTGCCACTGGGCTTCTACCTGCTGAAGTTCCATACAAATGAGGATATCTCCCCGATGCAATCAACCACCAGACGGAAGTTTGTCTACCTTTGTAGTGTCAAAGTCCTCCTAGAAACGGACATCAGGAACGTGGGGTGGAGACTTTGGTTTCCCATAAAAATGGGCCATTGTTCGTGTCTAATGCTGTCTGCCTGCCACTGTGCTTCTTCCTACTAAAATTCCACTAAAACTCCATAGAAATGAGGATATCTCCCAGGTGCAATCTACAACCAGATGGAAGTTTCTCTGCCCTTATATTGGAAAACGCCTCCTACAAAGTGACATCAGCAACATGGGGTGGAGATTTTGGTTTCCCATGGAAAAGGGCCACTGTTCGTGTCTAATGCTGTCTGCCTGCCACTGGAGTTATGCCTACTGAAATTCCTCACAAATGAGGATATTTCCCAGATGGAATCTCCCACCAGTTGGAAGTTTGTTTGCCCTTCTAGTGCCAAAGGCCTCCTAAAAACTGACATCAGGAACCTGGGGTGGAGACTTTGGTTTCTCATGGAAATGGTCCACCGTTCGTGTCTAATAATGTCTGTCGGCCATTGGGCTTCTACCTACGAAAATTCCACTGAAATTCCATACAAATGAAGACATCTCCCGCGTGCAGTCTACCGCCAGATATAAGTTTTTCTGCCCTTGTATTTCCAAAGGCCTTCTATAAACTGACATGAGGAGCCTGGAGTGGAGACTTTGGTTTCCCATGGATATGGGCCAGCGTTCGTGTGTAAAGCAGTCTGCCTGCTGCTGGATTTCTGCCTACTTTAATACCACTGAAATTCCATAAAAATGAGGATATCTCCCAGGTGCAATCTACCACCAGATGGAAGTTTTTCTGCCCTTGTACTTCCAAAGGCCTCTTACAAACTAATATCAGGAACGTGGGGTAGAGACTTCGGTTTCCCATGGAAAAGGACCACCGTTTGTGTCTAATGCTGTCTGCCTGCCACTGGGGTTATGCCTGCTGAAATTCCTCACAAATGAGGATATCTCCCGCACGGAATCTACCACCAGTTGGAAGTTTATCTGCCCTTGTAGTGCCAAAGGCCTCCTACAAACTGACATCAGGCACGTGAGATGGAGACTTTGGTTTCCCGAGGAAATGGACCACAGTTCGTGTCTAATGCTGTCTGCGAGACACTGGGCTTATGCCGACTAAAATTCCACTAAAATTCTATACAAATGAGGATGTCTCCCAGGTGCAATCTACCACCAGATGGAAGTTTGTCTGCCCCTGAAGAGCCAAAGGCTTCCTACAAATTGACATCAAGAACCTGAGGCGGAGACTTTGGTTTCCCATGGAAAAGGGCCACCGTTCGCGTCTAATACTGTCTGCCTGCCACTGGGCTTATGGCTATTAAAATTACATACAAATGAGGATATCTCCTAGATGCAATATGCCACCAATAGGAACTTTGTCTCCTCCTGTAGTGCCAGAGGCCTCCTAGAAAATGACATGAGGAACCTGGGGTGGAGACTTTGGTTTCCCATGGAAATGAGCCACTATTCATGTCTAATTCTGTCTACCTGCAGCTGGGATTCTGTCTACTAATATTCCACTAAAATTCCATACAAATGAGTATATCTCCCAGGTGCAATCTAACACCAGATGGAAGATTCTCTGCCCTTGTGTTTCCAAAGGCCTCCTACAAACTGCCATCAGGAACCTGGGGTGGAGACTTTGCTTTCCCATGGAAAAGGACCACCATTCCTGTCTAATGCTGTCTGCCTGGCACTGTGGTGATGACTGCTGAAGTTCCATACAAATGAGGATATCTCCCAGGTGTAATCTACCACTGGGTAAAAGTTTTTCTGCCCCCGTAGTGCCAAAGGCCTCCTAAAAACTGACATCCCGAACGGGGGGTGGAGACTTTTGTTTCCCAAAGAAATGCCCACCGTTCGTGTCTAATGCTGTCTGGCAGCCACTGGCCTTATGCCTACTAAAATTCCACTAAAATTCTATAGAAATGAGGTTATCTCCCAGGTGCAATCTACCACCAGATGGAAGTTTGCCTGCCCTTGTATTTCCAAAGGCCTCCTACAAACTGACATCAGGAACGTGAGGTGGAGACTTTGGTTTCCCATGGAAAAGGTCCATTGTTCGTGTCTAATGCTGTCTGCCTGCCACTGGGCTTCTGCCATCTGAAATTCCATACAAATGAGGATATCTCCTCAATGCAATCAACCACCAGACAGAACTTTGTCTGCCCTTGTAGTGCCAAAGGCCTCCTACAAACTGACATCAGGAACCTGGAGTGGAGACTTTGGTTTCCCATGGAAATGGGACAGTGTTCGTGTCTAATGATGTTTGCCTGCCACAAGGCTTCTGCCTATTAAAATTCCAATAAAATTCCATAACATTGAAGATGTCTCTCACGTGCAATCTACCACCAAATGGAAGTTTGTCTCCCCCTGTAGAGCAAAAGGCTTCCTACAAATTGACATCAAGAAGCTGGGGTGGAGACTTTGGTTTCCCATGGCAAAGGGCCACGGTTCCTGTCTAATGCTGTCTGCCTGCCACTGGGCTTATGCCTACTAAAATTACATACAAATGAGGATATCTCCCAGATGCAATATGCCACCAGTTGGAAGTTTGTCTCGTCTTGTAGTGCCAGAGGCCTCCTAGAAAATGACATCAGGAACCTGGGGTGGAGACTTTGGTTTCCCATGGAAATGGGCCACTATTCATGTCTAATTCTGTCTGCCTGCCGCTGGGATTCTGCCTACTAAAATTCCACTAAAATTCCATAAAAATGCGAATATCTCCCAGGTGCAAACTAACACCAGATGGAAGTTTCTCTGCCCTTATGTTTCCAAAGGCCTCCTACAAACTGCCATCAGAAACCTAGGGTGGAGACTTTGGTTTCCCATGGAAAAGGACCACCGTTCCTGTCTAATGCTGTCTGCCTGGCACTGTGGTTATGACTGCTGAAGTTCCATACAAATGAGGATATCTCCCAGATGCAATATGCCACCAGATGGAAGTTTGTCTGCTCTTGCAGTGCCAAAGGCCTCCTTTATACTGACATTCGGAACCTGGCGTGGAGACTTTGGTTTCCTATGGAAAAGGCCCACCGTTCATGTTTAATGCTCTCTGTCTGCAACTGGGCTTCTGAGTACTAAAATACCACTAAAATTCCATACAAATAAGGACATCTACGAGGTGCGATCCACCACGAGATGGAGGTTTGTCTGCCCTTGTAGTGCCAAAGGCCTCCTACAAACTGACATCAGGATTCTGGAAAGGAGGCTTTGGTTTCCCATGGAAATGGGGCACCCTTGTTGTTTAATGCTGTCTCCTTGCCACTGGGCTTATGACTACTGAAATTACATACAAATGAGGATATCTCCCTAACAAAATTTCCCACCAGATGGAAGTTTGTCTGCCCTTTTAATGCCAAAGGCCTACTAAAAACTGACATCAGGAGCCTGGTTGGAGACTTTGTTTTCCCATGGAAAAGGGCCACCGTTCCTCTCTAATGCTGTCTGCCTGCCACTGGGCTTCTACCTGATGAAATTCCATAAAAATGAGGATATCTCAACGATGCAATCAACCACCAGACGGAAGTTTGTCTGCCCTTGTAGTGCCAAAGGCCTCCTAGAAACGGACATCAGGAACGAGGGGTGGAGACTTTGGTTTTCCATCAAATGGGCCATTTTTCTTGTCTAATGCTGTCTGCCTGCCACGGGGTTTCTTCCTACTAAAATTCCACTAAAACTCCATAAAAATGAGGATATCTCCCAGGTGCAATCTACAACCAGATGGAAGTTTCTCTGCCCTTATATTGGAAAACGTCTCCTACAAAGTGACATCAGCAACATGGGGTGGAGATTTTGGTTTCCCATGGAAAAGGGCCACTGTTCGTGTGTAATGCTGTCTGCCAGATACTGGGCTTATGCCTACTAAAATTCCACTAAAATTCCATACAAATGAGGATACCTCCCAGGTGCAATCTACCACCAGATGGAAGTTTGTCTGCCCTTGTATTGTTAAAGGCTTCCTACAAATTAACATCAGGAACCTGGGGCGTAGACTTTGGTTTCCCATGGAAAAGGGCCACCGTTCTTCTCTAATGCTGTCTGCCTGGCACTGTGGCTATGACTGCTGCAGTTCCATACAAATGCTGATAAGTCCCAGGTGCAATCTACCACCAGGTGGAAGTTTGTCTGCCCTTGAAGTGCCAAAGGCCTCCTAAAAATTGACATCAGGAACGTGCGGTGGAGGCTTTGTTTTCCCATGGAAATGGGCCACCCTTTTTGTCTAATGCTATGTGCCTGCCACTGGGCGTATGCCTAGTAAAATTCCATAAAAATGAGGATATCTCCCAGATGGAGTCTACCACCAGTTGAAAGTTTGTCTGCCCTTGTAATGCAACGGCCTCCTATAAACTGACATCAGGAACCTGGAGAGGACGCTTTGGTTTCCCATGGAAAAGGGCCACCCTTGGTGTTTAATGCTGTCTCCTTGCCACTGACTTATGACTACTGAAATTACATACAAATGAGGATATCTCCCAGACGCAATATGCCACCAGATGGAAATTTGTCTGCTCTTGCAGTGCCAAAGGCCTCCTTCAAACTGACATTCGGAACCTCACCTGGAGACTTTGGTTTCCTACAGAAAAGGCCCACCATTCATGTTTAATGCTGTCTGTCTGCCATTGGGCTTCTGAGTACTAAAATACCACTAAAATTCCATAAAAATGAGGATATCTCCCAGGTGCAATCTACCACCAGGTGGAAGTTTGTCAGCCCTTGCAGTGCCAAAAGCCTCCTAAAAACTGACATCAGGAACATAGGATGGATAATTTGTTTTTCCATGGAAAGGGGCCACTGTTCGTGTCTAATGCTGTCTGCCTGCCAGTGGGCAGAAGCCTACCAAAATTCCCTACAAATGAGGATATCTCCCAAATGCAATTTCCCACCAGATGGAAGTTTGTCTGCCCTTTTTATGCCAAAGGCCTCCTACAAACTGACATCAGGAGCCTGGGTTGGAGACTTTGTTTTCCCATGGAAAAGGGCCACCGTTCGTGTCTAATGCTGTCTGCCTGCCACTGGGCTTTTACCTGCTGAAATTCCATACAAATGAGGATATCTCCCCGATGCAATCAGCCACCAGACGGAAGTTTGTTTGCCCTTGTACTGCCAAAGGCCTCCTAAAACCTGACATCAGGAACGTGGCTTGGAGACTTTGGCTGCCCATGGGAAAAGGGCCACCGTTCATGTCTAATGCTGTCTGCCTGCCACTGGGCTTCTACCTGCTGAAGTTCCATACAAATGAGGATATCTCCCCGATGCAATCAACCACCAGACGGAAGTTTGTCTACCTTTGTAGTGTCAAAGGCCTCCTAGAAACGGACATCAGGAACGTGGGGTGGAGACTTTGGTTTCCCATAAAAATGGGCCATTGTTCGTGTCTAATGCTGTCTGCCTGCCACTGTGCTTCTTCCTACTAAAATTCCACTAAAACTCCATAGAAATGAGGATATCTCCCAGGTGCAATCTACAACCAGATGGAAGTTTCTCTGCCCTTATATTGGAAAACGCCTCCTACAAAGTGACAGAAGCAACGTGGGGTGGAGATTTTGGTTTCCCATGGAAAAGGGCCACTGTTCGTGTCTAATGCTGTCTGCCTGCCACTGGGGTTATGCCTGCTGAAATTCCTCACAAATGAGGATATTTCCCAGATGGAATCTCCCACCAGTTGGAAGTTTGTTTGCCCTTCTAGTGCCAAAGGCCTCCTAAAAACTGACATCAGGAACCTGGGGTGGAGACTTTGGTTTCTCATGGAAATAGGCCACCGTTCGTGTCTAATAATGTCTGTCGGCCATTGGGTTTCTACCTACGAAAATTCCACTGAAATTCCATACAAATGAAGACATCTCCCGTGTGCAGTCTACCGCCAGATATAAGTTTTTCTGCCCTTGTATTTCCAAAGGCCTTCTATAAACTGACATGAGGAGCCTGGAGTGGAGACTTTGGTTTCCCATGGATATGGGCCAGCGTTCGTGTGTAAAGCAGTCTGCCTGCTGCTGGATTTCTGCCTACTTTAATACCACTGAAATTCCATAAAAATGAGGATATCTCCCAGGTGCAATCTACCACCAGATGGAAGTTTTTCTGCCCTTGTACTTCCAAAGGCCTCTTACAAACTAATATCAGGAACGTGGGGTAGAGACTTCGGTTTCCCATGGAAAAGGACCACCGTTTGTGTCTAATGCTGTCTTCCTGCCACTGGGGTTATGCCTGCTGAAATTCCTCACAAATGAGGATATCTCCCCCACGGAATCTACCACCAGTTGGAAGTTTAGCTGCCCTTGTAGTGCCAAAGGCCTCCTACAAACTGACATCAGGCACGTGAGATGGAGACTTTGGTTTCCCGAGGAAATGGACCACAGTTCGTGTCTAATGCTGTCTGCGAGACACTGGGCTTATGCCGACTAAAATTCCACTAAAATTCTATACGAATGAGGATGTCTCCCAGGTGCAATCTACCACCAGATGGAAGTTTGTCTGCCCCTGAAGAGCCAAAGGCTTCCTACAAATTGACATCAAGAACCTGAGGCGGAGACTTTGGTTTCCCATGGAAAAGGGCCACCGTTCGCGTCTAATACTGTCTGCCTGCCACTGGGCTTATGGCTATTAAAATTACATACAAATGAGGATATCTCCTAGATGCAATATGCCACCAATAGGAACTTTGTCTCCTCCTGTAGTGCCAGAGGCCTCCTAGAAAATGACATGAGGAACCTGGGGTGGAGACTTTGGTTTCCCATGGAAATGAGCCACTATTCATGTCTAATTCTGTCTACCTGCAGCTGGGATTCTGTCTACTAATATTCCACTAAAATTCCATACAAATGAGTATATCTCCCAGGTGCAATCTAACACCAGATGGAAGATTCTCTGCCCTTGTGTTTCCAAAGGCCTCCTACAAACTGCCATCAGGAACCTGGGGTGGAGACTTTGCTTTCCCATGGAAAAGGACCACCGTTCCTGTCTAATGCTGTCTGCCTGGCACTGTGGTGATGACTGCTGAAGTTCCATACAAATGAGGATATCTCCCAGGTGTAATCTACCACTGGGTAGAAGTTTTTCTGCCCCCGTAGTGCCAAAGGCCTCCTAAAAACTGACATCCCGAACGGGGGGTGGAGACTTTTGTTTCCCAAAGAAATGCCAACCGTTCGTGTCTAATGCTGTCTGGCAGCCACTGGCCTTATGCCTACTAAAATTCCACTAAAATTCTATAGAAATGAGGTTATCTCCCAGGTGCAATCTACCACCAGATGGAAGTTTGCCTGCCCTTGTATTTCCAAAGGCCTCCTACAAACTGACATCAGGAACGTTAGGTGGAGACTTTGGTTTCCCATGGAAAAGGTCCATTGTTCGTGTCTAATGCTGTCTGCCTGCCACTGGGCTTCTGCCATCTGAAATTCCATACAAATGAGGATATCTCCTCAATGCAATCAACCACCAGACGGAACTTTGTCTGCCCTTTTAGTGCCAACGGCCTCCTACAAACTGACATCAGGAACCTGGAGTGGAGACTTTGGTTTCCCATGGAAATGGGCCAGCGTTCGTGTCTAATGATGTCTGCCTGCCACAAGGCTTCTGCCTATTAAAATTCCAATAAAATTCCATACCATTGAAGATGTCTCTCACGTGCAATCTACCACCAAATGGAAGTTTGTCTGCCCCTGTAGAGCAAAAGGCTTCCTACAAATTGACATCAAGAAGCTGGGGTGGAGACTTTGGTTTCCCATGGCAAAGGGCCACGGTTCCTGTCTAATGCTGTCTGCCTGCCACTGGGCTTATGCCTACTAAAATTACATACAAATGAGGATATCTCCCAGATGCAATATGCCACCAGTTGGAAGTTTGTCTCGTCTTGTAGTGCCAGAGGCCTCCTAGAAAATGACATCAGGAACCTGGGGTGGAGACTTTGGTTTCCCATGGAAATGGGCCACTATTCATGTCTAATTCTGTCTGCCTGCCGCTGGGATTCTGCCTACTAAAATTCCACTAAAATTCCATAAAAATGCGAATATCTCCCAGGTGCAAACTAACACCAGATGGAAGTTTCTCTGCCCTTATGTTTCCAAAGGCCTCCTACAAACTGCCATCAGAAACCTAGGGTGGAGACTTTGGTTTCCCATGGAAAAGGACCACCGTTCCTGTCTAATGCTGTCTGCCTGGCACTGTGGTTATGACTGCTGAAGTTCCATACAAATGAGGATATCTCCCAGATGCAATATGCCACCAGATGGAAGTTTGTCTGCTCTTGCAGTGCCAAAGGCCTCCTTTATACTGACATTCGGAACCTGGCGTGGAGACTTTGGTTTCCTATGGAAAAGGCCCACCGTTCATGTTTAATGCTCTCTGTCTGCAACTGGGCTTCTGAGTACTAAAATACCACTAAAATTCCATACAAATAAGGACATCTACGAGGTGCGATCCACCACGAGATGGAGGTTTGTCTGCCCTTGTAGTGCCAAAGGCCTCCTACAAACTGACATCAGGAGCCTGGGTTGGAGACTTTGTTTTCCCATGGAAAAGGGCCACCGTTCGTGTCTAATGCTGTCTGCCTGCCACTGGGCTTCTATCTGCTGAAATTCCATACAAATGTGGATATCTTCCCGATGCAATCAACCACCAGACGGAAGTTTTTCTGCCCTTGTACTGTCAATGGCCTACTAAAACCTGACATCGGGAACGTGGTGTGGAGACTTTGGTTTCCCTAGGAAAAGGACCACCGTTCCTGTCTAATGCGGTCTGCCTGGCACTGTGGTTATGACTGCTGAAGTTCAATACAAATGAGGATATCTCCCAGGTGCAATCTACCACCAGTTGGACGTTTGTTTGCCCTCCTTGTGCCAAAGGCCTCGTAAAAACTGACATCAGGAACGTGGGGTGGAGACTTTGGTTTCCCAAGGTAATGGGCCACCGTTTGCGGCTAATGCTGCCTGCCAGCCACTGGGCTTATGCCTTCTAAAATTCCACTAAAATTCTACACAAATGAGGATATCTCCCAGGTGCAATCTATAACCAGATGGAAGTTTGTCTGCCCTTGTAGTTCCAAATGCCTCCTAAAAACTGAAATCAGGAACGTGGGTTGGAGACTTCTTCTCCCATGGAAATGGGCCACCGTTTGTGTCTAATGCTATGTGCCTGCCACTGGGCTTCTTCCTACTGAAATTCCACTAAAATTCCATAGAAATGAGGATATCTCCCAGGTGCAATCTACCACCAGATGGAAGTTTCTCTGCCCTTATATTGGAAAACGCCTCCTACAAAGTGACATCAGCAACGTCGGGTGGAGGTTTTGGTTTCCCATGGAAAAGGTCCATTGTTCGTGTCTAATGCTGTCTGCCTGTCACTGGGGTTATGCCTGCTGAAATTCCTCACAAATGAAGATATCTCCCAGATGCAATATGCCAGCAGTTGGAAGTTTGTCTCCACTTGTAGTGCCAAAGGCCTCCTAAAAACCGACATCAGGAACGTGGGTTGGAGACTTTGTTTTTCCATGGAAAGAGGCCACCGTTCGTGTCTAATGCTTTCTGCCTGCCAGTGGGCATAAGCCTACCAAAGTTCCATACATATGAGGATATCTCCCAAATGCAATTTCCCACCAGATGGAAGTTTGTCTGCCCTTGCAGTTCCAAACGCCTCCTAAAAACTGAAATCAGGAACGTGGGTTGGAGACTTTCTTCTCCCATGGAAATGGGCCAGCGTTCGTGTCTAATGATGTGTGCCTGCCACTAGGCTTCTGCCTATTAAAATTCCACTAAAATTCCATACAAATGAGGATGTCTCCCAGGTGCAATCTACCACCAGATGGAAGTTTGTGTGCCCATTTAGAGCCAAAGGCTTCTAACAAACAGACATCAGGAACGTGCGGTGGAGACTTTGGTTTCCCATGGAAATGGGCCACCGTTTGTGTATAATGCTATGTGCCTGCCACTGGGCTTATGCCTAGTACAATCCCATACAAATGAGGATATCTCCCAGATGGAGTCTACCAGCAGTTGAAAGTTTGTCTGCCCTTGTAATGCCAACGGCCTCCTACAAATTGACATCAGGAATCTGGAAAGGACGCTTTGGTTTCCCATGGAAAAGGGCCACCCTTGGTGTTTAATGCTGTCTGCCTGCCAGTGGGCATATGCCTACTAAAATTCCCTACAAATGAGGATATCTCCCAAATGCAATTTCCCACCAGATGGAAGTTTGTCTGCCCGTTTAATGCCAAAGTCCTCCGACAACCTGACATCAGGAATGTGGGATGGAGACTTTGGTTTCCCTAGGAAACGGGCCACTGTTCCTGTCTAATTCTCTCTGCCTTCCGCTGGGATTCTGCCTACTAACATTCCACTAAAATTCCATAGAAATGAGGATATCTCCCAGGTGCAATCTACAACCAGATGGAAGTTTCTCTGCCCTTATATTGGAAAACGCCTCCTACAAAGTGACATTTGCAACATGGGGTGGAGATTTTGGTTTCCCATGGAAAAGGGCCACTCTTTGTGTCTAATGCTGTCTACCTGTCACTGGGGTTATGCCTGTTGAAATTCCTCACAAATGAGGATATCTCCCCGGTGCAATCAACCACCAGATGGAAGTGTGTCTGCCCTTGTAGTGCCAAAAGCCTCCTTCAAACTGACATCAGGAACATAGTATGGATAATTTGTTTTTCCATGGAAAAGGGCCACCGTTCCTGTCTAATGCTGTCTGCCTGGCACTGTGGTTATGACTGCTGAAGTTCCTCACAAATGAGGATATCTCCCACACGGAATCTACCACCAGTTGGAAGTTTGTCTGCCCTTGTAGTGCCAAAGGACTCCTAAAAACTGACATCAGGAACAAGGGGTGGAGACATTGTTTTCCCATGGAAATGGACCACCGTTCGTGTCTAATGCTGTCTGCCTGCCACTGGGGTTATGCCTACTAAAATTCCACTAAAATTCTATTCAAATGAGGATATCTCCCAGGTGCAATCTACCACCAGATGGAAGTTTCTCGGCCCTTGTAGGTCCTAAGGCCTCCTACAAACTGACATCAGGAACGTGAGATGGAGACTTTGGTTTCCCATGGAAAAGGTCCATTGTTCGTGTCTAATGCTGTCTGCCTGCCAATGGGTTCCTGCCTGCTGAAATTCCATACAAATGAGGATATCTCCTCGATGCAATCAACCACCAGACGGAACTTTGTCGGCCCTTGTAGTGTCAAAGGCCTCCTACAAACTGACACCAGGAACCTGGAGTGGAAACTTTGGTTTCCATGGAAAAGGGCCACCGTTCTTCTCTGATGCTGTCTGCTGGCCACTCGGCTTCTGCATACTAAAATTCCAATAAAATTCCATACAAATAAGGATATCTCCATGATGGAATATACATCGAGATGGAATTTTGTAGACCTTGTAGTCCAAATGCCTCCTAAAAACTGACGTCAGGAGCGTGGGGTGGAGACTTTGGTTTTCCAATGAAAAGGTCCACCGTTCCTGTCTAATGCTGTCTGCCTGTCACATGGTTTATGGCTGCAAAAATTGCATACATATGAGGATATCTCCCAGGTGCAATCTACCACCAGTTGGAAGTTTTTCTAACCTTGTAGTGCCAAAGGCCTCCTACCAACTGACATCAGGAGACTGGGGTAGAGACCTTCGTGTCCCATGAATAAGAGGCACCGTTTGTGTTTTATGCTCTCTGCCGATCATTTGGATTCTGCCTACTAAAATTCCATGCAAATGAGGATATCTATCACGTGCAATCTACCACCAGTTGGAAGTTTGTCTACCCTTATAGTGCCAAAAGCCTCGTATAAATTATCATCAGGAATGTGGGGTGGAGACTTTGGTTTCCCATGAAAAAGCCACCGTTCGTGTCTAATGCTGTCTGCCTGGCACTGGGCTTCTTCCTACTAAAATTTCACGAAAATTCCATACAAATGAGGATATCTCCCTGGTTCAATCTACCACCAGATGAAAGTTCCTCTGACTTTGTAGTGCCAAAAGCCTCGTATAAATTGACATCTTAAACCTAGGGTGGACACATAGGTTCCCATGGAAAAGGGTCACCGTTCGTGTCTAATGCTGTCTGCCTGCAACTGGTCATATGCCTGCTGAAATTCCATACAACAGAGGATATCTCCAGGTGGAATCTATCAGCAGATGGAATTTTGTCTGCCCTTGTAGTGCCAAAGGCCTCCTACAAACTGACATCAGGCATGTGACATGGAGACTTTGGTTTCCCAAGGAAATGGACCACCGTTCGTGTCTAATGCTGTCTGCCAGACACTGGGCTTATGCCTACTAAAATTCCACTAAAATTCTATACAAATGAGGATATCTCTCAGGTGCAATCTACCACCAGTTTGAAGTTTGCCTGCCCTTGTAGTTCCAAAGGCCTCCTACAAACTGACATCAGGAACGTGAGGTGGAGACTTTGGTTTCCCATGGAAAAGTTCCATTGTTCGTGTCTAATGCTGTCTGCCTGCTACTGGGCTTCTGCCTGCTGAAATTCCATACAAATGAGGGTATCTCCTCGATTCAATCAACCACAAGACGGAACTTTGTCTGCCCTTGTAGTGCCAAAGGCCTCCTACAAACTGACATCAGGAACCTGGAGTTGAAACTTTGCGTTCCCTTGGAAATGGGCCAGCGTTCGTGTCTAATGATGTGTGCCTGCAACTAGGCTTCTGCCTATTAAAATTCCACTAAAATACCATACAAATGAGGATGTCTCCCAGGTGCAATCTAAACCAGATGGATGTTTCTCTGCCCTTGTAGTGCCAAAGGCCTCCTAAAAACTGACAGCAGGAAAGTGGGGTGAAGACTTTTTTTTCGCATGGAAATGGGCCACCGTTTGTGTCTAATCCTATGTGCCTGCCACTGGGCTTCTTCCTACTAAAATTCCACTAATATTCCATGGAAATGAGGATATCTCCCAGGTGCAATCTACCACCAGATGGAAGTTTTTCTGCCCTTGTAGTTCCAAACACCTCTTACAAACTGACATCAGGAACGTGGGGTGGAGACTTTGGTTTCCCATGGAAAAGGGCCACAGTTCGTGTCTAATGCTGTCTGCCTGCCCCTGTTGTTACGCCTGCTGAAATTCCTCACAAATGAATATATCTCCCAGATGGAGTCTACCACCAGTTGGAAGTTTGTCTGCTCTTGTAGTGCAAAAGTCCTCCTATAAACGGACATAAGGCACGTGGTGTGGAGACTTTGGTTTCCCATGGAAATGGGCCACCGTTGGTGTTTAATGCTGTCTACTTGCCACTGGGCTTCTGCCTACTTTAATTCCACTAAAATTCCATACAAATGAGGATATCTCCAAGACGCAATATGCCACCAGTTGGAAGTTTGTCTGTTCTTGTAGTGCAAAAGGCCTCCTTAAAACTGACATCAGGAAGCTGGCCTGGAGACTTTGTTTTCCCCTGGAAAACGGCCACTATTCATGTCTAATTCTGTGTGCCTGCAGCTGGGATTCTGCGTACTAAAATTCCTCTAAAATTCTATACAAATGGGAATATTTCGCAGGTGCAATCCTCCCCCAGTTTGAAGTTTCTCTGTTCTTGTAGTGCAAAAGGGCTCCTATAAACTGACATCTGAAACATAGGATGGATAATTTGGTTTCCCATGGAAAAAGGTCACTGTTCATGCCTAATGCTGTGTGCCTGCCACTGGGCGTATGCCTGCAAAAACTCAATACAAATGAGGATATCTCGCAGATGCAATTTACCACGAGGTGGAAGTTTGTCTGCCCTTGTAGTGGCAAAAGCCCCCTAAAAAACTGACATCAGGAACCAGGCGTGGAGACTTTGGTTTCCAATGGAAAAGGACCACCGTTCGTATCTAATGCTGTCTGCCTGGCACTGTGGTGATGACTGCTGAAGTTCCATACAAATGAGGATATCTCCCAGGTGCAATCTACCACCAGGTGGAAGATTCTCTGCCCTTGTGTTTCCAAAGGCCTCCTACAAACTGCCATCAGGAGCCTGGAGTGGAGACTTTGGTTTCCCATGGAAAAGGGCCAGCGTTCGTGTCTAATGCTGTCTGCCCGCCACTGGGTTGTGGCTACAGAAATTACATACAATTGAGGATATCTCCCAGATTCAATATGCCACCAGTTGGAAGTTTGTCTGTTCTTGTAGTGCAAAAGGCCTCCTAAAAACAGACATCAGGAACCTGGCCTGGAGACTTTGGTTTCCCCTGGAAAAGGGCCACTATTCATGTCTAATTCTGTCTGCCTGCCACTGGGATTCTGCGTACTAAAATTCCTCTAAAATTCTATACAAATGAGAATATCTCGCAGGTGCAATCTACCCCCGGTTTGAAGTTTCTCTGCCCTTGTATTGCCAAAGGTCTCCTATAAAATGACATCTGAAACGTAGGATGGATAATTTGGTTTCCCATGAAAAAGAGCCACTGTTCATGCCTAATGCTGTGTGCCTGCCACTGGGCGTATGCCTCCTAAAATTCCATACAAGTGAGGATATCTCCCAGATGCAATTTACCACCAGATGGAAGATTGTCTGCCCTTGTAGTGGCAAAGGCCTCCTCAAAAACTGACATCAGGAACCAGGGGTGGAGACTTTGGTTTCCCATGGGAAAGGACCACCGTTTGTGTCTAATGCAATGTGCCTGCCACTGGGCTTATGCCTAGTGAAATTCCATACAAATGAGGATATCTCCCAGATGCAATCTACAACCAGTTGGAAATTAGTCTGCCCTTATAGTGCCAAATGCCTCCTACAAACTGACATCAGGAACGTGGGATGGAGACTTTGTTTCCAATGGAAAAGGGGTACCGTTCCTGTCTAATGCTGTCTGCCTGCTACTGGGTTACGCCTGCTGAAATTCCTCACAAATGAGGCTATCTCCCAGATGGAATCTACCACCAGTTCGAAGTTTGTTTGCCCTTGTAGTGCCAAAGGCCTCCTACAAACTGACATCAGGAAACTGGGGTGGAGACATCGGTTTCCATGAAAAAGGTCCACCGTTCGTGTCCTATGCTGTCTGCCTGCCACTGATCTTCTGCCTGCTGAAATTCCATACAAATGAGGATATCTCCTCAATGCAATCAACCACCAGACGGAACTTTGTCTGCCCCTGTAGTGCCAAAGGCCTCCTACATACTGACATCAGGAACCTGGAGTGGAGACTTTGGTTTCCCATGGAAATGCGACAGCGTTCGTGTCTAATGATGTTTGCCTGCCACTAAGATTCTGCCTATTAAAATTACAATAAAATTCCATACCATTGAAGATGTCTCTCACGTGCAATCTAACACCAAATGGAAGTTTGTCTGCCCCTGTAGAGCAAAAGGCTTCCTACAAAATGACATCAAGAAGCTGGGGCAGAGACTTTGGTTTCCCATGGCAAAGGGCCACGGTTCCTGTCTAATGCTGTCTGCCTGCCACTGGGCTTATGCCTACTAAAATTACATACAAATGAGGATATCTCCCAGATGCAATATGCCACCAGTTGGAAGTTTGTCTCGTCTTGTAGTGCCAGAGGCCTCCTAGAAAATGACATCAGGAACCTGGGGTGGAGACTTTGGTTTCCCATGGAAATGGGCCACTATTCATGTCTAATTTTTTCTGCCTGCCGCTGGGATTCTGCCTACTAAAATTCCACTAAAATTCCATGCAAATGCGAATATCTCCCGGGTGCAATCAAACACCAGATGGAAGTTTCTCTGCCCTTGTATTGCCAAAGACCTCCTTCAAACTGACATCAGGAACATAGGATGGATAATTTGTCTTTCCATGGAAAAGGACCACCGTTCCTGTCTAATGCTGTCTGCCTGGCACTGTGGTTATGACTGCTGAAGTTCCATACAAATGAGGATATCTCCCAGATGCAATATGCCACCAGATGGAAGTTTGTCTGCTCTAGCAGTGCCAAAGGCCTCCTTCAAACTGACATTCGGAACCTGGCCTGGAGACATTGGTTTCCTACGGAAAAGGTCCACCGTTCATTTTTAATGCGGTCGGTCTGCAACTGGGATTCTGAGTACTATAATTCCACTAAAATTCTATACAAATGAGGATATCTCCCAGGTGCAATCTACCACCAGATGTTAGTTTGTCTGCTCTTGCAGTGCCAAAGGCCTCCTTTATACTGACATTCGGAACCTGGCGTGGAGACTTTGGTTTCCTATGGAAAAGGCCCACCGTTTGTGTTTAATTCTCTCTGTCTGCAACTGGGCTTCTGAGTACTAAAATACCACTAAAATTCCATACAAATAAGGACATCTACGAGGTGCGATCCACCACTAGATGGAAGTTTGTCTGCCCTTGTAGTGCCAAAGGCCTCCTACAAACTGACATCAGGAGCCTGGGTTGGAGACTTTGTTTTCCCATGGAAAAGGGCCACCGTTCGTGTCTAATGCTGTCTGCCTGCCACTGGGCTTCTATCTGCTGAAATTCCATACAAATGAGGATATCTTCCCGATGCAATCAACCACCAGACGGAAGTTTCTCTGCCCTTGTACTGTCAATGGCCTACTAAAACCTGACATCGGGAACGTGGTGTGGAGACTTTGGCTTCCCTAGGAAAAGGACCACCGTTCCTGTCTAATGCTGTCTGCCTGGCACTGTGGTTATGACTGCTGAAGGTCCATACAAATGAGGATATCTCCCAGGAGCAATCTACCACCAGGTGGAAGTTTGTCTGCCCTTGTAGTGCCAAAGGCCTTCTAGTAACGGACATCAGGAATGTGGGGTGGAGACTTTGGTTTCCCTATAAAAATGGGCCACCGTTCGTGTCTAATGCTGTCTGCCTGCCACTGGGGATCTTCGTAATAAAATTCCAATAAAATTCCATAGAAATGAGGATAACTCCCAGGTGCAATCTACCACCAGATGGAAGTTTTTCTGCCTGTATGTTGGAAAAGGCCTCCTACAAAGTGACATCAGCAATGAGCGCGGAGATTTGGGTTTCCCATGGAAATGGGCCACCTTTCGTGTCTAATGGTGTCTGCCTGCCACTGGGATTATGCCTTGTAAAATCCCATACAAATGAGGATATCTTCCAGATAGAGTCTACCACCAGATGAAAGTTTGTCTGCCCTTGTAATGCCAATGGCCTCCTACACACTGACATCAGGATTCTGGAGAGGACGCTTTGGTTTCCCATGGAAAAGGGGCACCTTGGTGTTTAATGCTGTCTCCTTGCCACTGGGCTTATGACTACTGAAATTACATACAAATGAGGATATCTCCCTAAACAAAATTTCCCACCAGATGGAAGTTTGTCTGCCATTTTAATGCCAAAGGCCTACTAAAAACTGACATCAGGAGCCTGGGTTGGAGACTTTGTTTTCCCATGGAAAAGGGCCACCGGTCCTCTCTAATGCTGTCTACCTGCCAATGGGCTTCTACCTGATGAAATTCCATAAAAATGAGGATATCTCAACGATGCAATCAACCACCAGACGGAAGTTTGTCTGCCCTTGTAGTGACAATAGCCCCTTAGAAACGGACATCAGGAACGTGGGGTGGAGATTTTGGTTTCCCATCAAATGCGCCATTATTCGTGTCTAATGCTGTCTGCCGGCCACTGGGTTTCTTCCTACTAAAATTCCACTAAATCTCCTTAAAATGAGGATATCTCCCAGGTGCAATCTACAACCAGATGGAAGTTTCTCTGCCCTTATATTGGAAAACGTCTCCTACAAAGTGACATCAGCAACATGGGGTGGAGATTTTGGTTTCCCATGGAAAAGGGCCACTGTTCGTGTCTAATGCTGTCTGCCTGCCACTGGAGTAATGCCTACTTAAATTCCTCACAAATGAGGACATCTTCCAGATGGAATCTACCACCAGTTGGAAGTTTGTCTGCCCTCGTAGTGCCAAAGGCCTCCTAAAAACTGACATCAGGAACGTGGGTTGGAGACTTTGCTTTCCCAAGGGAATGGGCCACCGTTTGTGTCTAATGCTGTCTGCTAGCCACTGGGCTTATGCCTGTTAAATTCCACTAAAATTCTATACAAATGAGGATATCTCCCAGGTGTAATCTAAACTAGATGGATGTTTCTCTGCCCTTGTAGTGCCAAAGACCTCCTACAAACTGCCATGAGGAACCTAGGCTGGAGACGTTGGTTTCCCATGTAAAAGGGCCACTGTTCGTGTCTAATGCTGTCTGCCTGTCACTGTGGCTATGACTGCTGCAGTTCCATACAAATGCTGATAAGTCCCAGGTGCAATCTACCACCAGGTGGAAGTTTGTCTGCCCTTGAAGTGCCAAAGGCCTCCTAAAAATTGACATCAGGAACGTGCGGTGGAGACTTTGTTTTCCCATGGAAATGGGCCACCCTTTTTGTCTAATGCTATGTGCCTGCCACTGGGCTTATGCCTAGTAAAATTCCATAAAAATGAGGATATCTCCCAGATGGAGTCTACCACCAGTTGAAAGTTTGTCTGTCCTTGTAATGCAACGGCCTCCTACAAACTGACATCAGGAATCTGGAGAGGACGCTTTGGTTTCCCATGGAAAAGGGCCACCCTTGGTGTTTAATGCTGTCTCCTTGCCACTGACTTATGACTACTGAAATTACATACAAATGAAGATATCTCCCAGACGCAATACGCCACCAGATGGAAATTTGTCTGCTCTTGCAGTGCCAAAGGCCTCCTTCAAACTGACATTCGGAACCTCACCTGGAGACTTTGGTTTCCTATAGAAAAGGCCCACCATTCATGTTTAATGCTGTCTGTCTGCCATTGGGCTTCTGAGTACTAAAATACCACTAAAATTCCATAAAAATGAGGATATCTCCCAGGTGCAATCTACCACCAGGTGGAAGTTTGTCAGCCCTTGCAGTGCCAAAAGCCTCCTAAAAACTGACATCAGGAACATAGGATGGATAATTTGTTTTTCCATGGAAAGGGGCCACTGTTCGTGTCTAATGCTGTCTGCCTGCCAGTGGGCAGAAGCCTACCAAAATTCCCTACAAATGAGGATATCTCCCAAATGCGATTTCCCACCAGATGGAAGTTTGTCTGCCCTTTTTATGCCAAAGGCCTCCTACATACTGACATCAGGAGCCTGGGTTGGAGACTTTGTTTTCCCATGGAAAAGGGCCACCGTTCGTGTCTAATGCTATCTGCCTGCCACTGGGCTTTTACCTGCTGAAATTCCATACAAATGAGGATATCTCCCCGATGCAATCAACCACCAGACGGAAGTTTGTCTACCTTTGTAGTGTCAAAGGCCTCCTAGAAACGGACATCAGGAACGTGGGGTGGAGACTTTGGTTTCCCATAGAAATGGGCCATTGTTCGTGTCTAATGCTGTCTGCCTGCCACTGTGCTTCTTCCTACTAAAATTCCACTAAAACTCCATAGAAATGAGGATATCTCCCAGGTGCAATCTACAACCAGATGGAAGTTTCTCTGCCCTTATATTGGAAAACGCCTCCTACAAAGTGACAGAAGCAACGTGGGGTGGAGATTTTGGTTTCCCATGGAAAAGGGCCACTGTTCGTGTCTAATCCTCTCTGCCTGCCACTGGGGTTATGCCTGCTGAAATTCCTCACAAATGAGGATATCTCCCAGATGGAATCCACCACCAGTTCGAAATTTGTTTACCCTTCTAGTGCCAAAGGTCTCCTAAAAACTGACGTCAGGAACCTGTTGTGGAGACTTTGGTTTCTCATGGAAATGGGCCACCGTTCATGTCTAATAATGTCTGTCGGCCATTGGGCTTCTACCTACGAAAATTCCACTGAAATTCCATACAAATGAAGATATCTCCCGGGTGCAGTCTATCGCCAGATATAAGTTTTTCTGCCCTTGTATTTCCAAAGGCCTTCTATAAACTGACATGAGGAGCCTGGAGTGGAGACTTTGGTTTCCCATGGATATGGGCCAGCGTTCGTGTGTAAAGCAGTCTGCCTGCCGCTGGATGTCTGCCTACTTGAATACCACTAAAATTCCATAAAAATGAGGATATCTCCCAGGTGCAATCTACCACCAGATGGATGTTTTTCTGCCCTTGTACTTCCAAACGCCTCTTACAAACTAACATCAGGAACGTGGGGTAGAGACTTCGGTTTCCCATGGAAAAGGGTCACCGTTTGTGTCTAATGCAGTCTTCCTGCCACTGGGGTTATGCCTGCTGAAATTCCTCACAAATGAGGATATCTCCCACACGGAATCTACCACCAGTTGGAAGTTTGTCTGCCCTTGTAGTGCCAAAGGCCTCCTACAAACTGACATCAGGCACGTAAGATGGAGACTTTGGTTTCCCAAGGAAATGGACCACTGTTCGTGCCTAATGCTGTCTGCCAGACACTGGGCTTATGCCTACTAAAATGCCACTAAAATTCTATACAAATGAGGACTCTGCCAGCACAGTGCAGAGTCCCCGTGGCTAGTTCCTTGAAATACCTTTCCTGGCAGCAGCCCAGAGCTGTACTGAGTGCAGCAGGTGTCAGGCAGTCTCCTCTCGCCGTGTAGGTGCTTCTGTTTTGTGTTTGCAGCGTGCAGAGAAGCCCGCGTGCTTGCTGCTGCTTCCAGCAAGCCAAAACGCTTTTGCAGCCACTTTCCTGCCTTTTCCACAACAGGATCACTGTCTAGCTGATTTACAGTTGCCTCTGCGTAGAGCAGCTAGAGGAGCAGCTCTGCCGGCTTTCCTGTGTTTCTGCATAGCAGAGCTGTCAAGAACGAGAAGCTGCGTTTTGCCGAGAAAGCAGCGCTTCGCGGAAGCACAGCCAGCGGCGTCTTCGGTACAGCCGCAGCTTGTGCGGAGAAGCGAAAGAGAGCCGGGGAAGAACGTGGAAAGCCGAACTCGGTCGCTGCAAGCGGGTGCTGGCGAACAGCTTCTGGTCACCTTGTAGAAACTGTCCCAGCACAGTGCAGAGTCCCCGTGGCTAGTTCCTTGAAATACCTTTCCTGGCAGCAGCCCAGAGCTGTACTGAGTGCAGCAGGTGTCAGGCAGTCTCCTCTCGCCGTGTAGGTGCTTCTGTTTTGTGTTTGCAGCGTACAGAGAAGCCCGCGTGCTTGCTGCTGCTTCCAGCAAGCCAAAACGCTTTTGCAGCCACTTTCTTGCCTATTCCACAACAGGATCACTGTCTAGCTGATTTACAGTTGCCTCTGCGTAGAGCAGCTAGAGGAGCAGCTCTGCCGGCTTTCCTGTGTTTCTGCATAGCAGAGCTGTCAAGAACGAGAAGCTGCGTTTTGCCGAGAAAGCAGCGCTTCGCGGAACCACAGCCAGCGGCGTCTTCGGTACAGCCGCAGCTTGTGCGGAGAAGCGAAAGAGAGCCGGGGAAGAACGTGGAAAGCCGAACTCGGTCGCTGCAAGCGGGTGCTGGCGAACAGCTTCTGGTCACCTTGTAGAAACTGTCCCAGCACAGTGCAGAGTCCCCGTGGCTAGTTCCTTGAAATACCTTTCCTGGCAGCAGCCCAGAGCTGTACTGAGTGCAGCAGGTGTCAGGCAGTCTCCTCTCGCCGTGTAGGTGCTTCTGTTTTGTGTTTGCAGCGTGCAGAGAAGCCCGCGTGCTTGCTGCTGCTTCCAGCAAGCCAAAACGCTTTTGCAGCCATTTTCCTGCCTTTTCCACAACAGGATCACTGTCTAGCTGATTTACAGTTGCCTCTGCGTAGAGCAGCTAGAGGAGCAGCTCTGCCGGCTTTCCTGTGCTTCTGCATAGCAGAGCTGTCAAGAACGAGAAGCTGCGTTCTGCCGAGAAAGCAGCGCTTCGCGGAAGCACAGCCAGCGGCGTCTTCGGTACAGCCGCAGCTTGTGCGGAGAAGCGAAAGAGAGCCGGGGAAGAACGTGGAAAGCCGAACTCGGTCGCTGCAAGCGGGTGCTGGCGAACAGCTTCTGGTCACCTTGTAGAAACTGTCCCAGCACAGTGCAGAGTCCCCGTGGCTAGTTCCTTGAAATACCTTTCCTGGCAGCAGCCCAGAGCTGTACTGAGTGCAGCAGGTGTCAGGCAGTCTCCTCTCGCCGTGTAGGTGTTTCTGTTTTGTGTTTCCAGCGTGCAGAGAAGCCCGCGTGCTTGCTGCTGCTTCCAGCAAGCCAAAACGCTTTTGCAGCCACTTTCCTGCCCTTTCCACAACAGGATCACTGTCTAGCTGATTTACAGTTGCTTACAGCTTTCAAGAAAATTATTTCAGGGAACTAGCCACGGGGACTCTGCACTGTGCTGGGAGAGTTTCTACAAGGTGACCAGAAGCTGTTCGCCAGCACCCGCTTGCAGCGACCGAGTTCGGCTTTCCACGTTCTTCCCCGGCTCTCTTTCGCTTCTCCGCACAAGCTGCGGCTGTACCGAAGACGCCGCTGGCTGTGCTTCCGCGAAGCGCTGCTTTCTCGGCAAAACGCAGCTTCTCGTTCTTGACAGCTCTGCTATGCAGAAGCACAGGAAAGCCGGCAGAGCTGCTCCTCTAGCTGCTCTACGCAGAGGCAACTGTAAATCAGCTAGACAGTGACCCTGTTGTGGAAAAGGCAGGAAAGTGGCTGCAAAAGCGTTTTGGCTTGCTGGAAGCAGCAGCAAGCACGCGGGCTTCTCTGCACGCTGCAAACACAAAGCAGAAGCACCTACACGGCGAGAGGAGACGGCCTGACACCTGCTGCACTCAGTACAGCTCTGGGCTGCTGCCAGGAAAGGTATTTCAAGGAACTAGCCACGGGGACTCTGCACTGTGCTGGGACAGTTTCTACAAGGTGACCAGAAGCTGTTCGCCAGCACCCGCTTGCAGCGACCGAGTTCGGCTTTCCACGTTCTTCCCCGGCTCTCTTTCGCTTCTCCGCACAAGCTGCGGCTGTACCGAAGACGCCGCTGGCTGTGCTTCCGCGAAGCGCTGCTTTCTCGGCAAAACGCAGCTTCTCGTTCTTGACAGCTCTGCTATGCAGAAGCACAGGAAAGCCGGCAGAGCTGCTCCTCTAGCTGCTCTACGCAGAGGCAACTGTAAATCAGCTAGACAGTGACCCTGTTGTGGAAAAGGCAGGAAAGTGGCTGCAAAAGCGTTTTGGCTTGCTGGAAGCAGCAGCAAGCACGCGGGCTTCTCTGCCCGCTGCAAACACAAAGCAGAAGCACCTACACGGCGAGAGGAGACGGCCTGACACCTGCTGCACTCACTACAGCTCTGGGCTGCTGCCAGGAAAGGTATTTCAAGGAACTAGCCACGGGGACTCTGCACTGTGCTGGGACAGTTTCTACAAGGTGACCAGAAGCTGTTCGCCAGCACCCGCTTGCAGCGACCGAGTTCGGCTTTCCACGTTCTTCCCCGGCTCTCTTTCGCTTCTCCGCACAAGCTGCGGCTGTACCGAAGACGCCGCTGGCTGTGCTTCCGCGAAGCGCTGCTTTCTCGGCAAAACGCAGCTTCTCGTTCTTGACAGCTCTGCTATGCAGAAGCACAGGAAAGCCGGCAGAGCTGCTCCTCTAGCTGCTCTACGCAGAGGCAACTGTAAATCAGCTAGACAGTGACCCTGTTGTGGAAAAGGCAGGAAAGTGGCTGCAAAAGCGTTTTGGCTTGCTGGAAGCAGCAGCAAGCACGCGGGCTTCTCTGCCCGCTGCAAACACAAAGCAGAAGCACCTACACGGCGAGAGGAGACGGCCTGACACCTGCTGCACTCACTACAGCTCTGGGCTGCTGCCAGGAAAGGTATTTCAAGGAACTAGCCACGGGGACTCTGCACTGTGCTGGGACAGTTTCTACAAGGTGACCAGAAGCTGTTCGCCAGCACCCGCTTGCAGCGACCGAGTTCGGCTTTCCACGTTCTTCCCCGGCTCTCTTTCGCTTCTCCGCACAAGCTGCGGCTGTACCGAAGACGCCGCTGGCTGTGCTTCCGCGAAGCGCTGCTTTCTCGGCAAAACGCAGCTTCTCGTTCTTGACAGCTCTGCTATGCAGAAGCACAGGAAAGCCGGCAGAGCTGCTCCTCTAGCTGCTCTACGCAGAGGCAACTGTAAATCAGCTAGACAGTGATCCAGTTGTGGAAAAGGCAGGAAAGTGGCTGCAAAAGCGTTTTGGCTTGCTGGAAGCAGCAGCAAGCACGCGGGCTTCTCTGCACGCTGCAAACACAAAACAGAAGCACCTACACGGCGAGAGGAGACGGCCTGACACCTGCTGCACTCACTACAGCTCTGGGCTGCTGCCAGGAAAGGTATTTCAAGGAACTAGCCACGGGGACTCTGCACTGTGCTGGGACAGTTTCTACAAGGTGACCAGAAGCTGTTCGCCAGCACCCGCTTGCAGCGACCGAGTTCGGCTTTCCACGTTCTTCCCCGGCTCTCTTTCGCTTCTCCGCACAAGCTGCGGCTGTACCGAAGACGCCGCTGGCTGTGCTTCCGCGAAGCGCTGCTTTCTCGGCAAAACGCAGCTTCTCGTTCTTGACAGCTCTGCTATGCAGAAGCACAGGAAAGCCGGCAGAGCTGCTCCTCTAGCTGCTCTACGCAGAGGCAACTGTAAATCAGCTAGACAGTGACCCTGTTGTGGAAAAGGCAGGAAAGTGGCTGCAAAAGCGTTTTGGCTTGCTGGAAGCAGCAGCAAGCACGCGGGCTTCTCTGCACGCTGCAAACACAAAGCAGAAGCACCTACACGGCGAGAGGAGACGGCCTGACACCTGCTGCACTCAGTACAGCTCTGGGCTGCTGCCAGGAAAGGTATTTCAAGGAACTAGCCACGGGGACTCTGCACTGTGCTGGGACAGTTTCTACAAGGTGACCAGAAGCTGTTCGCCAGCACCCGCTTGCAGCGACCGAGTTCGGCTTTCCACGTTCTTCCCCGGCTCTCTTTCGCTTCTCCGCACAAGCTGCGGCTGTACCGAAGACGCGGCTGGCTGTGCTTCCGCGAAGCGCTGCTTTCTCGGCGAAACGCAGCTTCTCGTTCTTGACAGCTCTGCTATGCAGAAGCACAGGAAAGTCGGCAGAGCTGCTCCTCTAGCTGCTCTACGCAGAGGCAACTGTAAATCAGCTAGACAGTGATCCTGTTGTGGAAAAGGCAGGAAAGTGGCTGCAAAAGCGTTTTGGCTTGCTGGAAGCAGCAGCAAGCACGCGGGCTTCTCTGCACGCTGCAAACACAAAACAGAAGCACCTACACGGCGAGAGGAGACGGCCTGACACCTGCTGCACTCACTACAGCTCTGGGCTGCTGCCAGGAAAGGTATTTCAAGGAACTAGCCACGGGGACTCTGCACTGTGCTGGGACAGTTTCTACAAGGTGACCAGAAGCTGTTCGCCAGCACCCGCTTGCAGCGACCGAGTTCGGCTTTCCACGTTCTTCCCCGGCTCTCTTTCGCTTCTTCGCACAAGCTGCGGCTGTACCGAAGACGCCGCTGGCTGTGCTTCCGCGAAGCGCTGCTTTCTCGGCAAAACGCAGCTTCTCGTTCTTGACAGCTCTGCTATGCAGAAGCACAGGAAAGCCGGCAGAGCTGCTCCTCTAGCTGCTCTACGCAGAGGCAACTGTAAATCAGCTAGACAGTGACCCTGTTGTGGAAAAGGCAGGAAAGTGGCTGCAAAAGCGTTTTGGCTTGCTGGAAGCAGCAGCAAGCACGCGGGCTTCTCTGCACGCTGCAAACACAAAGCAGAAGCACCTACACGGCTAGAGGAGACGGCCTGACACCTGCTGCACTCAGTACAGCTCTGGGCTGCTGCCAGGAAAGGTATTTCAAGGAACTAGCCACGGGGACTCTGCACTTTGCTGGGACAGTTTCTACAAGGTGACCAGAAGCTGTTCGCCAGCACCCGCTTGCAGCGACCGAGTTCGGCTTTCCACGTTCCTCCCCGGCTCTCTTTCGCTTCTCCGCACAAGCTGCGGCTGTACCGAAGACGCGGCTGGCTGTGCTTCCGCGAAGCGCTGCTTTCTCGGCAAAACGCAGTTTCTCGTTCTTGACAGCTCTGCTATGCAGAAGCACAGGAAAGCCGGCAGAGCTGCTCCTCTAGCTGCTCTACGCAGAGGCAACTGTAAATCAGCTAGACAGTGACCCTGTTGTGGAAAAGGCAGGAAAGTGGCTGCAAAAGCGTTTTGGCTTGCTGGAAGCAGCAGCAAGCACGCGGGCTTCTCTGCACGCTGCAAACACAAAACAGAAGCACCTACACGGCGAGAGGAGACGGCCTGACACCTGCTGCACTCAGTACAGCTCTGGGCTGCTGCCAGGAAAGGTATTTCAAGGAACTAGCCACGGGGACTCTGCACTGTGCTGGGACAGTTTCTACAAGGTGACCAGAAGCTGTTCGCCAGCACCCGCTTGCAGCGACCGAGTTCGGCTTTCCACGTTCTTCCCCGGCTCTCTTTCGCTTCTCCGCACAAGCTGCGGCTGTACCGAAGACGCGGCTGGCTGTGCTTCCGCGAAGCGCTGCTTTCTCGGCAAAACGCAGCTTCTCGTTCTTGACAGCTCTGCTATGCAGAAGCACAGGAAAGCCGGCAGAGCTGCTCCTCTAGCTGCTCTACGCAGAGGCAACTGTATTCAGCTAGACAGTGATCCAGTTGTGGAAAAGGCAGGAAAGTGGCTGCAAAAGCGTTTTGGCTTGCTGGAAGCAGCAGCAAGCACGCGGGCTTCTCTGCACGCTGCAAACACAAAACAGAAGCACCTACACGGCGAGAGGAGACGGCCTGACACCTGCTGCACTCACTACAGCTCTGGGCTGCTGCCAGGAAAGGTATTTCAAGGAACTAGCCACGGGGACTCTGCACTGTGCTGGGACAGTTTCTACAAGGTGACCAGAAGCTGTTCGCCAGCACCCGCTTGCAGCGACCGAGTTCGGCTTTCCACGTTCTTCCCCGGCTCTCTTTCGCTTCTCCGCACAAGCTGCGGCTGTACCGAAGACGCGGCTGGCTGTGCTTCCGCGAAGCGCTGCTTTCTCGGCGAAACGCAGCTTCTCGTTCTTGAGAGCTCTGCTATGCAGAAGCACAGGAAAGCCGGCAGAGCTGCTCCTCTAGCTGCTCTACGCAGAGGCAACTGTAAATCAGCTAGACAGTGATCCTGTTGTGGAAAAGGCAGGAAAGTGGCTGCAAAAGCGTTTTGGCTTGCTGGAAGCAGCAGCAAGCACGCGGGCTTCTCTGCACGCTGCAAACACAAAACAGAAGCACCTACACGGCGAGAGGAGACGGCCTGACACCTGCTGCACTCAGTACAGCTCTGGGCTGCTGCCAGGAAAGGTATTTCAAGGAACTAGCCACGGGGACTCTGCACTGTGCTGGGACAGTTTCTACAAGGTGACCAGAAGCTGTTCGCCAGCACCCGCTTGCAGCGACCGAGTTCGGCTTTCCACGTTCTTCCCCGGCTCTCTTTCGCTTCTTCGCACAAGCTGCGGCTGTACCGAAGACGCCGCTGGCTGTGCTTCCGCGAAGCGCTGCTTTCTCGGCAAAACGCAGCTTCTCGTTCTTGACAGCTCTGCTATGCAGAAGCACAGGAAAGCCGGCAGAGCTGCTCCTCTAGCTGCTCTACGCAGAGGCAACTGTAAATCAGCTAGACAGTGATCCTGTTGTGGAAAAGGCAGGAAAGTGGCTGCAAAAGCGTTTTGGCTTGCTGGAAGCAGCAGCAAGCACGCGGGCTTCTCTGCACGCTGCAAACACAAAACAGAAGCACCTACACGGCGAGAGGAGACGGCCTGACACCTGCTGCACTCAGTACAGCTCTGGGCTGCTGCCAGGAAAGGTATTTCAAGGAACTAGCCACGGGGACTCTGCACTGTGCTGGGACAGTTTCTACAAGGTGACCAGAAGCTGTTCGCCAGCACCCGCTTGCAGCGACCGAGTTCGGCTTTCCACGTTCTTCCCCGGCTCTCTTTCGCTTCTCCGCACAAGCTGCGGCTGTACCGAAGACGCCGCTGGCTGTGCTTCCGCGAAGCGCTGCTTTCTCGGCGAAACGCAGCTTCTCGTTCTTGACAGCTCTGCTATGCAGAAGCACAGGAAAGCCGGCAGAGCTGCTCCTCTAGCTGCTCTACGCAGAGGCAACTGTAAATCAGCTAGACAGTGACCCTGTTGTGGAAAAGGCAGGAAAGTGGCTGCAAAAGCGTTTTGGCTTGCTGGAAGCAGCAGCAAGCACGCGGGCTTCTCTGCACGCTGGAAACACAAAACAGAAGCACCTACACGGCGAGAGGAGACGGCCTGACACCTGCTGCACTCACTACAGCTCTGGGCTGCTGCCAGGAAAGGTATTTCAAGGAACTAGCCACGGGGACTCTGCACTGTGCTGGGACAGTTTCTACAAGGTGACCAGAAGCTGTTCGCCAGCACCCGCTTGCAGCGACCGAGTTCGGCTTTCCACGTTCTTCCCCGGCTCTCTTTCGCTTCTCCGCACAAGCTGCGGCTGTACCGAAGACGCCGCTGGCTGTGCTTCCGCGAAGCGCTGCTTTCTCGGCGAAACGCAGCTTCTCGTTCTTGACAGCTCTGCTATGCAGAAGCACAGGAAAGCCGGCAGAGCTGCTCCTCTAGCTGCTCTACGCAGAGGCAACTGTAAATCAGCTAGACAGTGACCCTGTTGTGGAAAAGGCAGGAAAGTGGCTGCAAAAGCGTTTTGGCTTGCTGGAAGCAGCAGCAAGCACGCGGGCTTCTCTGCACGCTGCAAACACAAAACAGAAGCACCTACACGGCGAGAGGAGACTGCCTGACACCTGCTGCACTCACTACAGCTCTGGGCTGCTGCCAGGAAAGGTATTTCAAGGAACTAGCCACGGGGACTCTGCACTGTGCTGGGACAGTTTCTACAAGGTGACCAGAAGCTGTTCGCCAGCACCCGCTTGCAGCGACCGAGTTCGGCTTTCCACGTTCTTCCCCGGCTCTCTTTCGCTTCTCCGCACAAGCTGCGGCTGTACCGAAGACGCCGCTGGCTGTGCTTCCGCGAAGCGCTGCTTTCTCGGCAAAACGCAGCTTCTCGTTCTTGACAGCTCTGCTATGCAGAAGCACAGGAAAGCCGGCAGAGCTGCTCCTCTAGCTGCTCTACGCAGAGGCAACTGTAAATCAGCTAGACAGTGACCCTGTTGTGGAAAAGGCAGGAAAGTGGCTGCAAAAGCGTTTTGGCTTGCTGGAAGCAGCAGCAAGCACGCGGGCTTCTCTGCACGCTGCAAACACAAAGCAGAAGCACCTACACGGCGAGAGGAGACGGCCTGACACCTGCTGCACTCAGTACAGCTCTGGGCTGCTGCCAGGAAAGGTATTTCAAGGAACTAGCCACGGGGACTCTGCACTGTGCTGGGACAGTTTCTACAAGGTGACCAGAAGCTGTTCGCCAGCACCCGCTTGCAGCGACCGAGTTCGGCTTTCCACGTTCTTCCCCGGCTCTCTTTCGCTTCTCCGCACAAGCTGCGGCTGTACCGAAGACGCGGCTGGCTGTGCTTCCGCGAAGCGCTGCTTTCTCGGCGAAACGCAGCTTCTCGTTCTTGACAGCTCTGCTATGCAGAAGCACAGGAAAGTCGGCAGAGCTGCTCCTCTAGCTGCTCTACGCAGAGGCAACTGTAAATCAGCTAGACAGTGATCCTGTTGTGGAAAAGGCAGGAAAGTGGCTGCAAAAGCGTTTTGGCTTGCTGGAAGCAGCAGCAAGCACGCGGGCTTCTCTGCACGCTGCAAACACAAAACAGAAGCACCTACACGGCGAGAGGAGACGGCCTGACACCTGCTGCACTCAGTACAGCTCTGGGCTGCTGCCAGGAAAGGTATTTCAAGGAACTAGCCACGGGGACTCTGCACTGTGCTGGGACAGTTTCTACAAGGTGACCAGAAGCTGTTCGCCAGCACCCGCTTGCAGCGACCGAGTTCGGCTTTCCACGTTCTTCCCCGGCTCTCTTTCGCTTCTCCGCACAAGCTGCGGCTGTACCGAAGACGCCGCTGGCTGTGCTTCCGCGAAGCGCTGCTTTCTCGGCAAAACGCAGCTTCTCGTTCTTGACAGCTCTGCTATGCAGAAGCACAGGAAAGCCGGCAGAGCTGCTCCTCTAGCTGCTCTACGCAGAGGCAACTGTAAATCAGCTAGACAGTGACCCTGTTGTGGAAAAGGCAGGAAAGTGGCTGCAAAAGCGTTTTGGCTTGCTGGAAGCAGCAGCAAGCACGCGGGCTTCTCTGCACGCTGCAAACACAAAACAGAAGCACCTACACGGCGAGAGGAGACGGCCTGACACCTGCTGCACTCACTACAGCTCTGGGCTGCTGCCAGGAAAGGTATTTCAAGGAACTAGCCACGGGGACTCTGCACTGTGCTGGGACAGTTTCTACAAGGTGACCAGAAGCTGTTCGCCAGCACCCGCTTGCAGCGACCGAGTTCGGCTTTCCACGTTCTTCCCCGGCTCTCTTTCGCTTCTCCGCACAAGCTGCGGCTGTACCGAAGACGCGGCTGGCTGTACTTCCGCGAAGCGCTGCTTTCTCGGCGAAACGCAGCTTCTCGTTCTTGACAGCTCTGCTATGCAGAAGCACAGGAAAGCCGGCAGAGCTGCCCCTCTAGCTGCTCTACGCAGAGGCAACTGTAAATCAGCTAGACAGTGATCCTGTTGTGGAAAAGGCAGGAAAGTGGCTGCAAAAGCGTTTTGGCTTGCTGGAAGCAGCAGCAAGCACGCGGGCTTCTCTGCACGCTGCAAACACAAAACAGAAGCACCTACACGGCGAGAGGAGACGGCCTGACACCTGCTGCACTCAGTACAGCTCTGGGCTGCTGCCAGGAAAGGTATTTCAAGGAACTAGCCACGGGGACTCTGCACTGTGCTGGGACAGTTTCTACAAGGTGACCAGAAGCTGTTCGCCAGCACCCGCTTGCAGCGACCGAGTTCGGCTTTCCACGTTCTTCCCCGGCTCTCTTTCGCTTCTCCGCACAAGCTGCGGCTGTACCGAAGACGCCGCTGGCTGTGCTTCCGCGAAGCGCTGCTTTCTCGGCAAAACGCAGCTTCTCGTTCTTGACAGCTCTGCTATGCAGAAGCACAGGAAAGCCGGCAGAGCTGCTCCTCTAGCTGCTCTACGCAGAGGCAACTGTAAATCAGCTAGACAGTGACCCTGTTGTGGAAAAGGCAGGAAAGTGGCTGCAAAAGCGTTTTGGCTTGCTGGAAGCAGCAGCAAGCACGCGGGCTTCTCTGCCCGCTGCAAACACAAAGCAGAAGCACCTACACGGCGAGAGGAGACTGCCTGACACCTGCTGCACTCAGTACAGCTCTGGGCTGCTGCCAGGAAAGGTATTTCAAGGAACTAGCCACGGGGACTCTGCACTGTGCTGGGACAGTTTCTACAAGGTGACCAGAAGCTGTTCGCCAGCACCCGCTTGCAGCGACCGAGTTCGGCTTTCCACGTTCTTCCCCGGCTCTCTTTCGCTTCTCCGCACAAGCTGCGGCTGTACCGAAGACGCCGCTGGCTGTGCTTCCGCGAAGCGCTGCTTTCTCGGCAAAACGCAGCTTCTCGTTCTTGACAGCTCTGCTATGCAGAAGCACAGGAAAGCCGGCAGAGCTGCTCCTCTAGCTGCTCTACGCAGAGGCAACTGTAAATCAGCTAGACAGTGACCCTGTTGTGGAAAAGGCAGGAAAGTGGCTGCAAAAGCGTTTTGGCTTGCTGGAAGCAGCAGCAAGCACGCGGGCTTCTCTGCCCGCTGCAAACACAAAGCAGAAGCACCTACACGGCGAGAGGAGACTGCCTGACACCTGCTGCACTCAGTACAGCTCTGGGCTGCTGCCAGGAAAGGTATTTCAAGGAACTAGCCACGGGGACTCTGCACTGTGCTGGGACAGTTTCTACAAGGTGACCAGAAGCTGTTCGCCAGCACCCGCTTGCAGCGACCGAGTTCGGCTTTCCACGTTCTTCCCCGGCTCTCTTTCGCTTCTCCGCACAAGCTGCGGCTGTACCGAAGACGCCGCTGGCTGTGCTTCCGCGAAGCGCTGCTTTCTCGGCAAAACGCAGCTTCTCGTTCTTGACAGCTCTGCTATGCAGAAGCACAGGAAAGCCGGCAGAGCTGCTCCTCTAGCTGCTCTACGCAGAGGCAACTGTAAATCAGCTAGACAGTGACCCTGTTGTGGAAAAGGCAGGAAAGTGGCTGCAAAAGCGTTTTGGCTTGCTGGAAGCAGCAGCAAGCACGCGGGCTTCTCTGCCCGCTGCAAACACAAAGCAGAAGCACCTACACGGCGAGAGGAGACTGCCTGACACCTGCTGCACTCAGTACAGCTCTGGGCTGCTGCCAGGAAAGGTATTTCAAGGAACTAGCCACGGGGACTCTGCACTGTGCTGGGACAGTTTCTACAAGGTGACCAGAAGCTGTTCGCCAGCACCCGCTTGCAGCGACCGAGTTCGGCTTTCCACGTTCTTCCCCGGCTCTCTTTCGCTTCTCCGCACAAGCTGCGGCTGTACCGAAGACGCCGCTGGCTGTGCTTCCGCGAAGCGCTGCTTTCTCGGCAAAACGCAGCTTCTCGTTCTTGACAGCTCTGCTATGCAGAAGCACAGGAAAGCCGGCAGAGCTGCTCCTCTAGCTGCTCTACGCAGAGGCAACTGTAAATCAGCTAGACAGTGACCCTGTTGTGGAAAAGGCAGGAAAGTGGCTGCAAAAGCGTTTTGGCTTGCTGGAAGCAGCAGCAAGCACGCGGGCTTCTCTGCCCGCTGCAAACACAAAGCAGAAGCACCTACACGGCGAGAGGAGACTGCCTGACACCTGCTGCACTCAGTACAGCTCTGGGCTGCTGCCAGGAAAGGTATTTCAAGGAACTAGCCACGGGGACTCTGCACTGTGCTGGGACAGTTTCTACAAGGTGACCAGAAGCTGTTCGCCAGCACCCGCTTGCAGCGACCGAGTTCGGCTTTCCACGTTCTTCCCCGGCTCTCTTTCGCTTCTCCGCACAAGCTGCGGCTGTACCGAAGACGCCGCTGGCTGTGCTTCCGCGAAGCGCTGCTTTCTCGGCAAAACGCAGCTTCTCGTTCTTGACAGCTCTGCTATGCAGAAGCACAGGAAAGCCGGCAGAGCTGCTCCTCTAGCTGCTCTACGCAGAGGCAACTGTAAATCAGCTAGACAGTGACCCTGTTGTGGAAAAGGCAGGAAAGTGGCTGCAAAAGCGTTTTGGCTTGCTGGAAGCAGCAGCAAGCACGCGGGCTTCTCTGCACGCTGCAAACACAAAGCAGAAGCACCTACACGGCGAGAGGAGACGGCCTGACACCTGCTGCACTCAGTACAGCTCTGGGCTGCTGCCAGGAAAGGTATTTCAAGGAACTAGCCACGGGGACTCTGCACTGTGCTGGGACAGTTTCTACAAGGTGACCAGAAGCTGTTCGCCAGCACCCGCTTGCAGCGACCGAGTTCGGCTTTCCACGTTCTTCCCCGGCTCTCTTTCGCTTCTCCGCACAAGCTGCGGCTGTACCGAAGACGCGGCTGGCTGTGCTTCCGCGAAGCGCTGCTTTCTCGGCGAAACGCAGCTTCTCGTTCTTGACAGCTCTGCTATGCAGAAGCACAGGAAAGTCGGCAGAGCTGCTCCTCTAGCTGCTCTACGCAGAGGCAACTGTAAATCAGCTAGACAGTGATCCTGTTGTGGAAAAGGCAGGAAAGTGGCTGCAAAAGCGTTTTGGCTTGCTGGAAGCAGCAGCAAGCACGCGGGCTTCTCTGCACGCTGCAAACACAAAACAGAAGCACCTACACGGCGAGAGGAGACGGCCTGACACCTGCTGCACTCACTACAGCTCTGGGCTGCTGCCAGGAAAGGTATTTCAAGGAACTAGCCACGGGGACTCTGCACTGTGCTGGGACAGTTTCTACAAGGTGACCAGAAGCTGTTCGCCAGCACCCGCTTGCAGCGACCGAGTTCGGCTTTCCACGTTCTTCCCCGGCTCTCTTTCGCTTCTCCGCACAAGCTGCGGCTGTACCGAAGACGCCGCTGGCTGTGCTTCCGCGAAGCGCTGCTTTCTCGGCAAAACGCAGCTTCTCGTTCTTGACAGCTCTGCTATGCAGAAGCACAGGAAAGCCGGCAGAGCTGCTCCTCTAGCTGCTCTACGCAGAGGCAACTGTAAATCAGCTAGACAGTGACCCTGTTGTGGAAAAGGCAGGAAAGTGGCTGCAAAAGCGTTTTGGCTTGCTGGAAGCAGCAGCAAGCACGCGGGCTTCTCTGCACGCTGCAAACACAAAACAGAAGCACCTACACGGCGAGAGGAGACGGCCTGACACCTGCTGCACTCACTACAGCTCTGGGCTGCTGCCAGGAAAGGTATTTCAAGGAACTAGCCACGGGGACTCTGCACTGTGCTGGGACAGTTTCTACAAGGTGACCAGAAGCTGTTCGCCAGCACCCGCTTGCAGCGACCGAGTTCGGCTTTCCACGTTCTTCCCCGGCTCTCTTTCGCTTCTCCGCACAAGCTGCGGCTGTACCGAAGACGCGGCTGGCTGTACTTCCGCGAAGCGCTGCTTTCTCGGCGAAACGCAGCTTCTCGTTCTTGACAGCTCTGCTATGCAGAAGCACAGGAAAGCCGGCAGAGCTGCCCCTCTAGCTGCTCTACGCAGAGGCAACTGTAAATCAGCTAGACAGTGATCCTGTTGTGGAAAAGGCAGGAAAGTGGCTGCAAAAGCGTTTTGGCTTGCTGGAAGCAGCAGCAAGCACGCGGGCTTCTCTGCACGCTGCAAACACAAAGCAGAAGCACCTACACGGCGAGAGGAGACGGCCTGACACCTGCTGCACTCAGTACAGCTCTGGGCTGCTGCCAGGAAAGGTATTTCAAGGAACTAGCCACGGGGACTCTGCACTGTGCTGGGACAGTTTCTACAAGGTGACCAGAAGCTGTTCGCCAGCACCCGCTTGCAGCGACCGAGTTCGGCTTTCCACGTTCTTCCCCGGCTCTCTTTCGCTTCTCCGCACAAGCTGCGGCTGTACCGAAGACGCGGCTGGCTGTGCTTCCGCGAAGCGCTGCTTTCTCGGCGAAACGCAGCTTCTCGTTCTTGACAGCTCTGCTATGCAGAAGCACAGGAAAGTCGGCAGAGCTGCTCCTCTAGCTGCTCTACGCAGAGGCAACTGTAAATCAGCTAGACAGTGATCCTGTTGTGGAAAAGGCAGGAAAGTGGCTGCAAAAGCGTTTTGGCTTGCTGGAAGCAGCAGCAAGCACGCGGGCTTCTCTGCACGCTGCAAACACAAAACAGAAGCACCTACACGGCGAGAGGAGACGGCCTGACACCTGCTGCACTCAGTACAGCTCTGGGCTGCTGCCAGGAAAGGTATTTCAAGGAACTAGCCACGGGGACTCTGCACTGTGCTGGGACAGTTTCTACAAGGTGACCAGAAGCTGTTCGCCAGCACCCGCTTGCAGCGACCGAGTTCGGCTTTCCACGTTCTTCCCCGGCTCTCTTTCGCTTCTCCGCACAAGCTGCGGCTGTACCGAAGACGCCGCTGGCTGTGCTTCCGCGAAGCGCTGCTTTCTCGGCAAAACGCAGCTTCTCGTTCTTGACAGCTCTGCTATGCAGAAGCACAGGAAAGCCGGCAGAGCTGCTCCTCTAGCTGCTCTACGCAGAGGCAACTGTAAATCAGCTAGACAGTGACCCTGTTGTGGAAAAGGCAGGAAAGTGGCTGCAAAAGCGTTTTGGCTTGCTGGAAGCAGCAGCAAGCACGCGGGCTTCTCTGCACGCTGCAAACACAAAACAGAAGCACCTACACGGCGAGAGGAGACGGCCTGACACCTGCTGCACTCACTACAGCTCTGGGCTGCTGCCAGGAAAGGTATTTCAAGGAACTAGCCACGGGGACTCTGCACTGTGCTGGGACAGTTTCTACAAGGTGACCAGAAGCTGTTCGCCAGCACCCGCTTGCAGCGACCGAGTTCGGCTTTCCACGTTCTTCCCCGGCTCTCTTTCGCTTCTCCGCACAAGCTGCGGCTGTACCGAAGACGCGGCTGGCTGTACTTCCGCGAAGCGCTGCTTTCTCGGCGAAACGCAGCTTCTCGTTCTTGACAGCTCTGCTATGCAGAAGCACAGGAAAGCCGGCAGAGCTGCCCCTCTAGCTGCTCTACGCAGAGGCAACTGTAAATCAGCTAGACAGTGATCCTGTTGTGGAAAAGGCAGGAAAGTGGCTGCAAAAGCGTTTTGGCTTGCTGGAAGCAGCAGCAAGCACGCGGGCTTCTCTGCACGCTGCAAACACAAAACAGAAGCACCTACACGGCGAGAGGAGACGGCCTGACACCTGCTGCACTCAGTACAGCTCTGGGCTGCTGCCAGGAAAGGTATTTCAAGGAACTAGCCACGGGGACTCTGCACTGTGCTGGGACAGTTTCTACAAGGTGACCAGAAGCTGTTCGCCAGCACCCGCTTGCAGCGACCGAGTTCGGCTTTCCACGTTCTTCCCCGGCTCTCTTTCGCTTCTCCGCACAAGCTGCGGCTGTACCGAAGACGCCGCTGGCTGTGCTTCCGCGAAGCGCTGCTTTCTCGGCAAAACGCAGCTTCTCGTTCTTGACAGCTCTGCTATGCAGAAGCACAGGAAAGCCGGCAGAGCTGCTCCTCTAGCTGCTCTACGCAGAGGCAACTGTAAATCAGCTAGACAGTGACCCTGTTGTGGAAAAGGCAGGAAAGTGGCTGCAAAAGCGTTTTGGCTTGCTGGAAGCAGCAGCAAGCACGCGGGCTTCTCTGCCCGCTGCAAACACAAAGCAGAAGCACCTACACGGCGAGAGGAGACTGCCTGACACCTGCTGCACTCAGTACAGCTCTGGGCTGCTGCCAGGAAAGGTATTTCAAGGAACTAGCCACGGGGACTCTGCACTGTGCTGGGACAGTTTCTACAAGGTGACCAGAAGCTGTTCGCCAGCACCCGCTTGCAGCGACCGAGTTCGGCTTTCCACGTTCTTCCCCGGCTCTCTTTCGCTTCTCCGCACAAGCTGCGGCTGTACCGAAGACGCCGCTGGCTGTGCTTCCGCGAAGCGCTGCTTTCTCGGCAAAACGCAGCTTCTCGTTCTTGACAGCTCTGCTATGCAGAAGCACAGGAAAGCCGGCAGAGCTGCTCCTCTAGCTGCTCTACGCAGAGGCAACTGTAAATCAGCTAGACAGTGACCCTGTTGTGGAAAAGGCAGGAAAGTGGCTGCAAAAGCGTTTTGGCTTGCTGGAAGCAGCAGCAAGCACGCGGGCTTCTCTGCCCGCTGCAAACACAAAGCAGAAGCACCTACACGGCGAGAGGAGACTGCCTGACACCTGCTGCACTCAGTACAGCTCTGGGCTGCTGCCAGGAAAGGTATTTCAAGGAACTAGCCACGGGGACTCTGCACTGTGCTGGGACAGTTTCTACAAGGTGACCAGAAGCTGTTCGCCAGCACCCGCTTGCAGCGACCGAGTTCGGCTTTCCACGTTCTTCCCCGGCTCTCTTTCGCTTCTCCGCACAAGCTGCGGCTGTACCGAAGACGCCGCTGGCTGTGCTTCCGCGAAGCGCTGCTTTCTCGGCAAAACGCAGCTTCTCGTTCTTGACAGCTCTGCTATGCAGAAGCACAGGAAAGCCGGCAGAGCTGCTCCTCTAGCTGCTCTACGCAGAGGCAACTGTAAATCAGCTAGACAGTGACCCTGTTGTGGAAAAGGCAGGAAAGTGGCTGCAAAAGCGTTTTGGCTTGCTGGAAGCAGCAGCAAGCACGCGGGCTTCTCTGCCCGCTGCAAACACAAAGCAGAAGCACCTACACGGCGAGAGGAGACTGCCTGACACCTGCTGCACTCACTACAGCTCTGGGCTGCTGCCAGGAAAGGTATTTCAAGGAACTAGCCACGGGGACTCTGCACTGTGCTGGGACAGTTTCTACAAGGTGACCAGAAGCTGTTCGCCAGCACCCGCTTGCAGCGACCGAGTTCGGCTTTCCACGTTCTTCCCCGGCTCTCTTTCGCTTCTCCGCACAAGCTGCGGCTGTACCGAAGACGCCGCTGGCTGTGCTTCCGCGAAGCGCTGCTTTCTCGGCGAAACGCAGCTTCTCGTTCTTGACAGCTCTGCTATGCAGAAGCACAGGAAAGCCGGCAGAGCTGCTCCTCTAGCTGCTCTACGCAGAGGCAACTGTAAATCAGCTAGACAGTGACCCTGTTGTGGAAAAGGCAGGAAAGTGGCTGCAAAAGCGTTTTGGCTTGCTGGAAGCAGCAGCAAGCACGCGGGCTTCTCTGCACGCTGCAAACACAAAGCAGAAGCACCTACACGGCGAGAGGAGACGGCCTGACACCTGCTGCACTCAGTACAGCTCTGGGCTGCTGCCAGGAAAGGTATTTCAAGGAACTAGCCACGGGGACTCTGCACTGTGCTGGGACAGTTTCTACAAGGTGACCAGAAGCTGTTCGCCAGCACCCGCTTGCAGCGACCGAGTTCGGCTTTCCACGTTCTTCCCCGGCTCTCTTTCGCTTCTCCGCACAAGCTGCGGCTGTACCGAAGACGCGGCTGGCTGTGCTTCCGCGAAGCGCTGCTTTCTCGGCGAAACGCAGCTTCTCGTTCTTGACAGCTCTGCTATGCAGAAGCACAGGAAAGTCGGCAGAGCTGCTCCTCTAGCTGCTCTACGCAGAGGCAACTGTAAATCAGCTAGACAGTGATCCTGTTGTGGAAAAGGCAGGAAAGTGGCTGCAAAAGCGTTTTGGCTTGCTGGAAGCAGCAGCAAGCACGCGGGCTTCTCTGCACGCTGCAAACACAAAACAGAAGCACCTACACGGCGAGAGGAGACGGCCTGACACCTGCTGCACTCAGTACAGCTCTGGGCTGCTGCCAGGAAAGGTATTTCAAGGAACTAGCCACGGGGACTCTGCACTGTGCTGGGACAGTTTCTACAAGGTGACCAGAAGCTGTTCGCCAGCACCCGCTTGCAGCGACCGAGTTCGGCTTTCCACGTTCTTCCCCGGCTCTCTTTCGCTTCTCCGCACAAGCTGCGGCTGTACCGAAGACGCCGCTGGCTGTGCTTCCGCGAAGCGCTGCTTTCTCGGCAAAACGCAGCTTCTCGTTCTTGACAGCTCTGCTATGCAGAAGCACAGGAAAGCCGGCAGAGCTGCTCCTCTAGCTGCTCTACGCAGAGGCAACTGTAAATCAGCTAGACAGTGACCCTGTTGTGGAAAAGGCAGGAAAGTGGCTGCAAAAGCGTTTTGGCTTGCTGGAAGCAGCAGCAAGCACGCGGGCTTCTCTGCACGCTGCAAACACAAAACAGAAGCACCTACACGGCGAGAGGAGACGGCCTGACACCTGCTGCACTCACTACAGCTCTGGGCTGCTGCCAGGAAAGGTATTTCAAGGAACTAGCCACGGGGACTCTGCACTGTGCTGGGACAGTTTCTACAAGGTGACCAGAAGCTGTTCGCCAGCACCCGCTTGCAGCGACCGAGTTCGGCTTTCCACGTTCTTCCCCGGCTCTCTTTCGCTTCTCCGCACAAGCTGCGGCTGTACCGAAGACGCCGCTGGCTGTGCTTCCGCGAAGCGCTGCTTTCTCGGCAAAACGCAGCTTCTCGTTCTTGACAGCTCTGCTATGCAGAAGCACAGGAAAGCCGGCAGAGCTGCTCCTCTAGCTGCTCTACGCAGAGGCAACTGTAAATCAGCTAGACAGTGACCCTGTTGTGGAAAAGGCAGGAAAGTGGCTGCAAAAGCGTTTTGGCTTGCTGGAAGCAGCAGCAAGCACGCGGGCTTCTCTGCCCGCTGCAAACACAAAGCAGAAGCACCTACACGGCGAGAGGAGACTGCCTGACACCTGCTGCACTCAGTACAGCTCTGGGCTGCTGCCAGGAAAGGTATTTCAAGGAACTAGCCACGGGGACTCTGCACTGTGCTGGGACAGTTTCTACAAGGTGACCAGAAGCTGTTCGCCAGCACCCGCTTGCAGCGACCGAGTTCGGCTTTCCACGTTCTTCCCCGGCTCTCTTTCGCTTCTCCGCACAAGCTGCGGCTGTACCGAAGACGCCGCTGGCTGTGCTTCCGCGAAGCGCTGCTTTCTCGGCAAAACGCAGCTTCTCGTTCTTGACAGCTCTGCTATGCAGAAGCACAGGAAAGCCGGCAGAGCTGCTCCTCTAGCTGCTCTACGCAGAGGCAACTGTAAATCAGCTAGACAGTGACCCTGTTGTGGAAAAGGCAGGAAAGTGGCTGCAAAAGCGTTTTGGCTTGCTGGAAGCAGCAGCAAGCACGCGGGCTTCTCTGCCCGCTGCAAACACAAAGCAGAAGCACCTACACGGCGAGAGGAGACTGCCTGACACCTGCTGCACTCAGTACAGCTCTGGGCTGCTGCCAGGAAAGGTATTTCAAGGAACTAGCCACGGGGACTCTGCACTGTGCTGGGACAGTTTCTACAAGGTGACCAGAAGCTGTTCGCCAGCACCCGCTTGCAGCGACCGAGTTCGGCTTTCCACGTTCTTCCCCGGCTCTCTTTCGCTTCTCCGCACAAGCTGCGGCTGTACCGAAGACGCGGCTGGCTGTGCTTCCGCGAAGCGCTGCTTTCTCGGCGAAACGCAGCTTCTCGTTCTTGACAGCTCTGCTATGCAGAAGCACAGGAAAGTCGGCAGAGCTGCTCCTCTAGCTGCTCTACGCAGAGGCAACTGTAAATCAGCTAGACAGTGATCCTGTTGTGGAAAAGGCAGGAAAGTGGCTGCAAAAGCGTTTTGGCTTGCTGGAAGCAGCAGCAAGCACGCGGGCTTCTCTGCACGCTGCAAACACAAAACAGAAGCACCTACACGGCGAGAGGAGACGGCCTGACACCTGCTGCACTCACTACAGCTCTGGGCTGCTGCCAGGAAAGGTATTTCAAGGAACTAGCCACGGGGACTCTGCACTGTGCTGGGACAGTTTCTACAAGGTGACCAGAAGCTGTTCGCCAGCACCCGCTTGCAGCGACCGAGTTCGGCTTTCCACGTTCTTCCCCGGCTCTCTTTCGCTTCTCCGCACAAGCTGCGGCTGTACCGAAGACGCCGCTGGCTGTGCTTCCGCGAAGCGCTGCTTTCTCGGCAAAACGCAGCTTCTCGTTCTTGACAGCTCTGCTATGCAGAAGCACAGGAAAGCCGGCAGAGCTGCTCCTCTAGCTGCTCTACGCAGAGGCAACTGTAAATCAGCTAGACAGTGACCCTGTTGTGGAAAAGGCAGGAAAGTGGCTGCAAAAGCGTTTTGGCTTGCTGGAAGCAGCAGCAAGCACGCGGGCTTCTCTGCACGCTGCAAACACAAAGCAGAAGCACCTACACGGCGAGAGGAGACGGCCTGACACCTGCTGCACTCAGTACAGCTCTGGGCTGCTGCCAGGAAAGGTATTTCAAGGAACTAGCCACGGGGACTCTGCACTTTGCTGGGACAGTTTCTACAAGGTGACCAGAAGCTGTTCGCCAGCACCCGCTTGCAGCGACCGAGTTCGGCTTTCCACGTTCCTCCCCGGCTCTCTTTCGCTTCTCCGCACAAGCTGCGGCTGTACCGAAGACGCCGCTGGCTGTGCTTCCGCGAAGCGCTGCTTTCTCGGCAAAACGCAGTTTCTCGTTCTTGACAGCTCTGCTATGCAGAAGCACAGGAAAGCCGGCAGAGCTGCTCCTCTAGCTGCTCTACGCAGAGGCAACTGTAAATCAGCTAGACAGTGATCCTGTTGTGGAAAAGGCAGGAAAGTGGCTGCAAAAGCGTTTTGGCTTGCTGGAAGCAGCAGCAAGCACGCGGGCTTCTCTGCACGCTGCAAACACAAAACAGAAGCACCTACACGGCGAGAGGAGACGGCCTGACACCTGCTGCACTCAGTACAGCTCTGGGCTGCTGCCAGGAAAGGTATTTCAAGGAACTAGCCACGGGGACTCTGCACTGTGCTGGGACAGTTTCTACAAGGTGACCAGAAGCTGTTCGCCAGCACCCGCTTGCAGCGACCGAGTTCGGCTTTCCACGTTCTTCCCCGGCTCTCTTTCGCTTCTCCGCACAAGCTGCGGCTGTACCGAAGACGCCGCTGGCTGTGCTTCCGCGAAGCGCTGCTTTCTCGGCAAAACGCAGCTTCTCGTTCTTGACAGCTCTGCTATGCAGAAGCACAGGAAAGCCGGCAGAGCTGCTCCTCTAGCTGCTCTACGCAGAGGCAACTGTAAATCAGCTAGACAGTGACCCTGTTGTGGAAAAGGCAGGAAAGTGGCTGCAAAAGCGTTTTGGCTTGCTGGAAGCAGCAGCAAGCACGCGGGCTTCTCTGCACGCTGCAAACACAAAACAGAAGCACCTACACGGCGAGAGGAGACGGCCTGACACCTGCTGCACTCAGTACAGCTCTGGGCTGCTGCCAGGAAAGGTATTTCAAGGAACTAGCCACGGGGACTCTGCACTGTGCTGGGACAGTTTCTACAAGGTGACCAGAAGCTGTTCGCCAGCACCCGCTTGCAGCGACCGAGTTCGGCTTTCCACGTTCTTCCCCGGCTCTCTTTCGCTTCTCCGCACAAGCTGCGGCTGTACCGAAGACGCGGCTGGCTGTACTTCCGCGAAGCGCTGCTTTCTCGGCGAAACGCAGCTTCTCGTTCTTGACAGCTCTGCTATGCAGAAGCACAGGAAAGCCGGCAGAGCTGCCCCTCTAGCTGCTCTACGCAGAGGCAACTGTAAATCAGCTAGACAGTGATCCTGTTGTGGAAAAGGCAGGAAAGTGGCTGCAAAAGCGTTTTGGCTTGCTGGAAGCAGCAGCAAGCACGCGGGCTTCTCTGCACGCTGCAAACACAAAACAGAAGCACCTACACGGCGAGAGGAGACGGCCTGACACCTGCTGCACTCAGTACAGCTCTGGGCTGCTGCCAGGAAAGGTATTTCAAGGAACTAGCCACGGGGACTCTGCACTGTGCTGGGACAGTTTCTACAAGGTGACCAGAAGCTGTTCGCCAGCACCCGCTTGCAGCGACCGAGTTCGGCTTTCCACGTTCTTCCCCGGCTCTCTTTCGCTTCTCCGCACAAGCTGCGGCTGTACCGAAGACGCCGCTGGCTGTGCTTCCGCGAAGCGCTGCTTTCTCGGCAAAACGCAGCTTCTCGTTCTTGACAGCTCTGCTATGCAGAAGCACAGGAAAGCCGGCAGAGCTGCTCCTCTAGCTGCTCTACGCAGAGGCAACTGTAAATCAGCTAGACAGTGACCCTGTTGTGGAAAAGGCAGGAAAGTGGCTGCAAAAGCGTTTTGGCTTGCTGGAAGCAGCAGCAAGCACGCGGGCTTCTCTGCCCGCTGCAAACACAAAGCAGAAGCACCTACACGGCGAGAGGAGACTGCCTGACACCTGCTGCACTCAGTACAGCTCTGGGCTGCTGCCAGGAAAGGTATTTCAAGGAACTAGCCACGGGGACTCTGCACTGTGCTGGGAGAGTTTCTACAAGGTGACCAGAAGCTGTTCGCCAGCACCCGCTTGCAGCGACCGAGTTCGGCTTTCCACGTTCTTCCCCGGCTCTCTTTCGCTTCTCCGCACAAGCTGCGGCTGTACCGAAGACGCGGCTGGCTGTGCTTCCGCGAAGCGCTGCTTTCTCGGCGAAACGCAGCTTCTCGTTCTTGACAGCTCTGCTATGCAGAAGCACAGGAAAGCCGGCAGAGCTGCCCCTCTAGCTGCTCTACGCAGAGGCAACTGTAAATCAGCTAGACAGTGATCCTGTTGTGGAAAAGGCAGGAAAGTGGCTGCAAAAGCGTTTTGGCTTGCTGGAAGCAGCAGCAAGCACGCGGGCTTCTCTGCACGCTGCAAACACAAAACAGAAGCACCTACACGGCGAGAGGAGACTGCCTGACACCTGCTGCACTCAGTACAGCTCTGGGCTGCTGCCAGGAAAGGTATTTCAAGGAACTAGCCACAGGGACTCTGCACTGTGCTGGGAGAGTTTCTACAAGGTGACCAGAAGCTGTTCGCCAGCACCCGCTTGCAGCGACCGAGTTCGGCTTTCCACGTTCTTCCCCGGCTCTCTTTCGCTTCTCCGCACAAGCTGCGGCTGTACCGAAGACGCCGCTGGCTGTGCTTCCGCGAAGCGCTGCTTTCTCGGCAAAACGCAGTTTCTCGTTCTTGACAGCTCTGCTATGCAGAAGCACAGGAAAGCCGGCAGAGCTGCTCCTCTAGCTGCTCTACGCAGAGGCAACTGTAAATCAGCTAGACAGTGATCCTGTTGTGGAAAAGGCAGGAAAGTGGCTGCAAAAGCGTTTTGGCTTGCTGGAAGCAGCAGCAAGCACGCGGGCTTCTCTGCACGCTGCAAACACAAAACAGAAGCACCTACACGGCGAGAGGAGACTGCCTGACACCTGCTGCACTCAGTACAGCTCTGGGCTGCTGCCAGGAAAGGTATTTCAAGGAACTAGCCACGGGGACTCTGCACTGTGCTGGGACAGTTTCTACAAGGTGACCAGAAGCTGTTCGCCAGCACCCGCTTGCAGCGACCGAGTTCGGCTTTCCACGTTCTTCCCCGGCTCTCTTTCGCTTCTCCGCACAAGCTGCGGCTGTACCCAAGACGCCGCTGGCTGTGCTTCCGCGAAGCGCTGCTTTCTCGGCAAAACGCAGCTTCTCGTTCTTGACAGCTCTGCTATGCAGAAGCACAGGAAAGCCGGCAGAGCTGCTCCTCTAGCTGCTCTACGCAGAGGCAACTGTAAATCAGCTAGACAGTGATCCTGTTGTGGAAAAGGCAGGAAAGTGGCTGCAAAAGCGTTTTGGCTTGCTGGAAGCAGCAGCAAGCACGCGGGCTTCTCTGCACGCTGCAAACACAAAGCAGAAGCACCTACACGGCGAGAGGAGACGGCCTGACACCTGCTGCACTCAGTACAGCTCTGGGCTGCTGCCAGGAAAGGTATTTCAAGGAACTAGCCACGGGGACTCTGCACTGTGCTGGGACAGTTTCTACAAGGTGACCAGAAGCTGTTCGCCAGCACCCGCTTGCAGCGACCGAGTTCGGCTTTCCACGTTCTTCCCCGGCTCTCTTTCGCTTCTCCGCACAAGCTGCGGCTGTACCGAAGACGCGGCTGGCTGTGCTTCCGTGAAGCGCTGCTTTCTCGGCAAAACGCAGCTTCTCGTTCTTGACAGCTCTGCTATGCAGAAGCACAGGAAAGCCGGCAGAGCTGCTCCTCTAGCTGCTCTACGCAGAGGCAACTGTAAATCAGCTAGACAGTGATCCTGTTGTGGAAAAGGCAGGAAAGTGGCTGCAAAAGCGTTTTGGCTTGCTGGAAGCAGCAGCAAGCACGCGGGCTTCTCTGCACGCTGCAAACACAAAACAGAAGCACCTACACGGCGAGAGGAGACGGCCTGACACCTGCTGCACTCACTACAGCTCTGGGCTGCTGCCAGGAAAGGTATTTCAAGGAACTAGCCACGGGGACTCTGCACTGTGCTGGGACAGTTTCTACAAGGTGACCAGAAGCTGTTCGCCAGCACCCGCTTGCAGCGACCGAGTTCGGCTTTCCGCGTTCTTCCCCGGCTCTCTTTCGCTTCTCCGCACAAGCTGCGGCTGTACCGAAGACGCCGCTGGCTGTGCTTCCGCGAAGCGCTGCTTTCTCGGCAAAACGCAGTTTCTCGTTCTTGACAGCTCTGCTATGCAGAAGCACAGGAAAGCCGGCAGAGCTGCTCCTCTAGCTGCTCTACGCAGAGGCAACTGTAAATCAGCTAGACAGTGATCCTGTTGTGGAAAAGGCAGGAAAGTGGCTGCAAAAGCGTTTTGGCTTGCTGGAAGCAGCAGCAAGCACGCGGGCTTCTCTGCACGCTGCAAACACAAAACAGAAGCACCTACACGGCGAGAGGAGACGGCCTGACACCTGCTGCACTCAGTACAGCTCTGGGCTGCTGCCAGGAAAGGTATTTCAAGGAACTAGCCACGGGGACTCTGCACTGTGCTGGGACAGTTTCTACAAGGTGACCAGAAGCTGTTCGCCAGCACCCGCTTGCAGCGACCGAGTTCGGCTTTCCACGTTCTTCCCCGGCTCTCTTTCGCTTCTCCGCACAAGCTGCGGCTGTACCGAAGACGCCGCTGGCTGTGCTTCCGCGAAGCGCTGCTTTCTCGGCAAAACGCAGCTTCTCGTTCTTGACAGCTCTGCTATGCAGAAGCACAGAAAGCCGGCAGAGCTGCTCCTCTAGCTGCTCTACGCAGAGGCAACTGTAAATCAGCTAGACAGTGACCCTGTTGTGGAAAAGGCAGGAAAGTGGCTGCAAAAGCGTTTTGGCTTGCTGGAAGCAGCAGCAAGCACGCGGGCTTCTCTGCACGCTGCAAACACAAAGCAGAAGCACCTACACGGCGAGAGGAGACGGCCTGACACCTGCTGCACTCAGTACAGCTCTGGGCTGCTGCCAGGAAAGGTATTTCAAGGAACTAGCCACGGGGACTCTGCACTGTGCTGGGAGAGTTTCTACAAGGTGACCAGAAGCTGTTCGCCAGCACCCGCTTGCAGCGACCGAGTTCGGCTTTCCACGTTCTTCCCCGGCTCTCTTTCGCTTCTCCGCACAAGCTGCGGCTGTACCGAAGACGCGGCTGGCTGTGCTTCCGTGAAGCGCTGCTTTCTCTGCGAAACGCAGCTTCTCGTTCTTGACAGCTCTGCTATGCAGAAGCACAGGAAAGCCGGCAGAGCTGCTCCTCTAGCTGCTCTACGCAGAGGCAACTGTAAATCAGCTAGACAGTGATCCTGTTGTGGAAAAGGCAGGAAAGTGGCTGCAAAAGCGTTTTGGCTTGCTGGAAGCAGCAGCAAGCACGCGGGCTTCTCTGCACGCTGCAAACACAAAACAGAAGCACCTACACGGCGAGAGGAGACTGCCTGACACCTGCTGCACTCAGTACAGCTCTGGGCTGCTGCCAGGAAAGGTATTTCAAGGAACTAGCCACGGGGACTCTGCACTTTGCTGGGACAGTTTCTACAAGGTGACCAGAAGCTCTTCGCCAGCACCCGCTTGCAGCGACCGAGTTCGGCTTTCCACGTTCTTCCCCGGCTCTCTTTCGCTTCTCCGCACAAGCTGCGGCTGTACCGAAGACGCCGCTGGCTGTGCTTCCGCGAAGCGCTGCTTTCTCGGCAAAACGCAGCTTCTCGTTCTTGACAGCTCTGCTATGCAGAAGCACAGGAAAGCCGGCAGAGCTGCTCCTCTAGCTGCTCTACGCAGAGGCAACTGTAAATCAGCTAGACAGTGACCCTGTTGTGGAAAAGGCAGGAAAGTGGCTGCAAAAGCGTTTTGGCTTGCTGGAAGCAGCAGCAAGCACGCGGGCTTCTCTGCACGCTGCAAACACAAAGCAGAAGCACCTACACGGCGAGAGGAGACGGCCTGACACCTGCTGCACTCAGTACAGCTCTGGGCTGCTGCCAGGAAAGGTATTTCAAGGAACTAGCCACGGGGACTCTGCACTGTGCTGGGAGAGTTTCTACAAGGTGACCAGAAGCTGTTCGCCAGCACCCGCTTGCAGCGACCGAGTTCGGCTTTCCACGTTCTTCCCCGGCTCTCTTTCGCTTCTCCGCACAAGCTGCGGCTGTACCGAAGACGCGGCTGGCTGTGCTTCCGTGAAGCGCTGCTTTCTCTGCGAAACGCAGCTTCTCGTTCTTGACAGCTCTGCTATGCAGAAGCACAGGAAAGCCGGCAGAGCTGCTCCTCTAGCTGCTCTACGCAGAGGCAACTGTAAATCAGCTAGACAGTGATCCTGTTGTGGAAAAGGCAGGAAAGTGGCTGCAAAAGCGTTTTGGCTTGCTGGAAGCAGCAGCAAGCACGCGGGCTTCTCTGCACGCTGCAAACACAAAACAGAAGCACCTACACGGCGAGAGGAGACTGCCTGACACCTGCTGCACTCAGTACAGCTCTGGGCTGCTGCCAGGAAAGGTATTACAAGGAACTAGCCACGGGGACTCTGCACTGTGCTGGGAGAGTTTCTACAAGGTGACCAGAAGCTGTTCGCCAGCACCCGCTTGCAGCGACCGAGTTCGGCTTTCCACGTTCTTCCCCGGCTCTCTTTCGCTTCTCCGCACAAGCTGCGGCTGTACCGAAGACGCCGCTGGCTGTGCTTCCGCGAAGCGCTGCTTTCTCGGCAAAACGCAGCTTCTCGTTCTTGACAGCTCTGCTATGCAGAAGCACAGGAAAGCCGGCAGAGCTGCTCCTCTAGCTGCTCTACGCAGAGGCAACTGTATTCAGCTAGACAGTGATCCTGTTGTGGAAAAGGCAGGAAAGTGGCTGCAAAAGCGTTTTGGCTTGCTGGAAGCAGCAGCAAGCACGCGGGCTTCTCTGCACGCTGCAAACACAAAACAGAAGCACCTACACGGCGAGAGGAGACGGCCTGACACCTGCTGCACTCAGTACAGCTCTGGGCTGCTGCCAGGAAAGGTATTTCAAGGAACTAGCCACGGGGACTCTGCACTGTGCTGGGACAGTTTCTACAAGGTGACCAGAAGCTGTTCGCCAGCACCCGCTTGCAGCGACCGAGTTCGGCTTTCCGCGTTCTTCCCCGGCTCTCTTTCGCTTCTCCGCACAAGCTGCGGCTGTACCGAAGACGCCGCTGGCTGTGCTTCCGCGAAGCGCTGCTTTCTCGGCAAAACGCAGTTTCTCGTTCTTGACAGCTCTGCTATGCAGAAGCACAGGAAAGCCAGCAGAGCTGCTCCTCTAGCTGCTCTACGCAGAGGCAACTGTAAATCAGCTAGACAGTGATCCTGTTGTGGAAAAGGCAGGAAAGTGGCTGCAAAAGCGTTTTGGCTTGCTGGAAGCAGCAGCAAGCACGCGGGCTTCTCTGCACGCTGCAAACACAAAACAGAAGCACCTACACGGCGAGAGGAGACTGCCTGACACCTGCTGCACTCAGTACAGCTCTGGGCTGCTGCCAGGAAAGGTATTTCAAGGAACTAGCCACGGGGACTCTGCACTGTGCTGGCAGAGTCCTCATTTGTATAGAATTTTAGTGGAATTTTAGTAGGCATAAGCCCAGTGTCTGGCAGACAGCATTAGGCACGAACGGTGGTCCATTTCCTTGGGAAACCAAAGTCTCCATCTTACGTGCCTGATGTCAGTTTGTAGGAGGCCTTTGGCACTACAAGGGCAGACAAACTTCCAACTGGTGGTAGATTCCGTGTGGGAGATATCCTCATTTGTGAGGAATTTCAGCAGGCATAACCCCAGTGGCAGGAAGACTGCATTAGACACAAACGGTGACCCTTTTCCATGGGAAACCGAAGTCTCTACCCCACGTTCCTGATGTTAGTTTGTAAGAGGCGTTTGGAAGTACAAGGGCAGAAAAACTTCCATCTCGTGGTAGATTGCACCTGGGAGATATCCTCATTTTTATGGAATTTTAGTGGTATTAAAGTAGGCAGAAATCCAGCGGCAGGCAGACTGCTTTACACACGAACGCTGGCCCATATCCATGGGAAACCAAAGTCTCCACTCCTGGCTCCTCATGTCAGTTTGTGGAAGGCCTTTGGAAATACAAGGGCAGAAAAACTTATATCTGGCGATAGACTGCACCCGGGAGATGTCTTCATTTGTATGGAATTTCAGTGGAATTTTCGTAGGTAGAAGCCCAATGGCCGACACACATTATTAGACATGAACGGTGGCCCATTTCCATGACAAACCAAAGTCTCCACCCCAGGTTCCTGATGTCAGTTTTTAGGAGGCCTTTGGCACTAGAAGGGTAAACAAATTTCGAACTGGTGGTGGATTCCATCTGGGAGATATCCTCATTTGTGAGGAATTTCAGCAGGCATAACCCCAGTGGCAGGCAGAGAGGATTAGACACGAACAGTGGCCCTTTTCCATGGGAAACCAAAATCTCCACCCCACGTTGCTTCTGTCACTTTGTAGGAGGCGTTTTCCAATATAAGGGCAGAGAAACTTCCATCTGGTTGTAGATTGCACCTGGGAGATATCCTCATTTCTATGGAGTTTTAGTGGAATTTTAGTAGGAAGAAGCACAGTGGCAGGCAGACAGCATTAGACACGAACAATGGCCCATTTCTATGGGAAACCGAAGTCTCCACCCCACGTTCCTGATGTCCGTTTCTAGGAGGCCTTTGACACTACAAAGGTAGACAAACTTCCGTCTGGTGGTTGATTGCATCGGGGAGATATCCTCATTTGTATGGAATTTCAGCAGGTAAAAGCCCAGTGGCAGGCAGATAGCATTAGACATGAACGGTGGCCCTTTTCCCATGGGCAGCCAAAGTCTCCAAGCCACGTTCCTGATGTCAGGTTTTAAGAGGCCTTTGGCAGTACAAGGGCAAACAAACTTCCGTCTGGTGGCTGATTGCATCGGGGAGATATCCTCATTTGTATGGAATTTCAGCAGGTAAAAGCCCAGTGGCAGGCAGACAGCATTAGACACGAACGGTGGCCCTTTTCCATGGGAAAACAAAGTCTCCAACCCAGGCTCCTGATGTCAGTTTGTAGGAGGCCTTTGGCATAAAAAGGGCAGACAAATTTCCATCTGGTGGGAAATTGCATTTGGGAGATATCCTCATTTGTAGGGAATTTTGGTAGGCTTCTGCCCACTGGCAGGCAGACAGCATTAGACACGAACAGTGGCCCCTTTCCATGGAAAAACAAATTATCCATCCTATGTTCCTGATGTCAGTTTTTAGGAGGCTTTTGGCACTGCAAGGGCTGACAAACTTCCACCTGGTGGTAGATTGCACCTGGGAGATATCCTCATTTTTATGGAATTTTAGTGGTATTTTAGTACTCAGAAGCCCAATGGCAGACAGACAGCATTAAACATGAATGGTGGGCCTTTTCTATAGGAAACCAAAGTCTCCAGGCGAGGTTCCGAATGTCAGTTTGAAGGAGGCCTTTGGCACTGCAAGAGCAGACAAATTTCCATCTGGTGGCATATTGCGTCTGGGAGATATCCTCATTTGTATGTAATTTAAGTAGTCATAAGTCAGTGGCAAGGAGACAGCATTAAACACCAAGGGTGGCCCTTTTCCATGGGAAACCAAAGCGTCCTCTCCAGATTCCTGATGTCAGTTTGTAGGAGGCCGTTGCATTACAAGGGCAGACAAACTTTCAACTGGTGGTAGACTCCATCTGGGAGATATCCTCATTTTTATGGAATTTTACTAGGCATAAGCCCAGTGGCAGGCACATAGCATTAGACAAAAAGGGTGGCCCATTTCCATGGGAAAACAAAGTCTCCACCGCACGTTCCTGATGTCAATTTTTAGGAGGCCTTTGGCACTTCAAGGGCAGACAAACTTCCACCTGGTGGTAGATTGCACCTGGGACTTATCAGCATTTGTATGGAACTGCAGCAGTCATAGCCACAGTGACAGGCAGACAGCATTAGACAGGAACGGTGGTCCTTTTACATGGGAAACCAACGTCTCCACCCTAGGTTCCTGATGGCAGTTTGTAGGAGGTCTTTGGCACTACAAGGGCAGAGAAACATCCCTCTAGTTTAGATTACACTTGGGAGATATCCTCATTTGTATAGAATTTTAGTGGAATTTAACAGGCATAAGCCCAGTGGCTAGCAGACAGCATTAGACACAAATGGTGGCCCATTCCCTTGGGAAAGCAAAGTCTCCACCCCACGTTCCTGATGTCAGTTTTTAGGAGGCCTTTGGCACTACGAGGGCAGACAAACTTCCAACTGGTGGTAGATTCCATCTGGGAGATGTCCTCATTTGTGAGGAATTTAAGTAGGCATTACTCCAGTGGCAGGCAGACAGCATTAGACACGAACAGTGGCCCTTTTCCATGGGAAACCAAATCTCCACCCCATGTTGCTGATGTCACTTTGTAGGAGACGTTTTCCAATATAAGGGCAGAGAAACTTCCATCTGGTTGTAGATTGCACCAGGGAGATATCCTCATTTTTAAGGAGATTTAGTGGAATTTTACTAAGAAGAAACCCAGTGGCAGGCAGACAGCATTAGACACGAATAATGGCCCATTTGATGGGAAACCAAAATCTCCACCCCACGTTCCTGATGTCAGTTTCTAGGAGGCTATTGTCACTACAAGGGCAGACAAACTTCCGTCTGGTGGCATATTGCATCGTTTAGATATCCTCATTTTTATGGAATTTCATCAGGTAGAAGCCCATTGGCAGGTAGACAGCATTAGAGAGGAACGGTGGCCCTTTTCCATGGGAAAACAAAGTCTCCAACCCAGGCTCCTGATGTCAGTTTTTAGTAGGCCTTTGGCATTAAAAGGGCAGACAAACTTCCATCTGGTGGGAAATTTTGTTTAGGGAGATATCCTCATTTGTATGTAATTTCAGTAGTCATAAGCCCAGTGGCAAGGAGACAGCATTAAACACCAAGGTGCCCCTTTTCCATGGGAAACCAAAGCGTCCTCTCCAGAATCCTGATGTCAGTGTGTAGGAGGCCATTGGCATTACAAGGGCAGACAAACTTTCATCTGGTGGTAGACTCTATCTGGAAGATATCCTCATTTGTATGGGATTTTACAAGGCATAATCCCAGTGGCAGGCAGACACCATTAGACACGAAAGGTGGCCCATTTCCATGGGAAACCCAAATCTCCGCGCTCATTGCTGATGTCACTTTGTAGGAGGCCTTTTCCAACATACAGGCAGAAAAACTTCCATCTGGTGGTAGATTGCACCTGGGAGTTATCCTCATTTCTATGGAATTTTATTGGAATTTTATTACGAAGATCCCCAGTGGCAGGCAGACAGCATTAGACACGAACGGTGGCCCATTTCCATGGGAAACCAAAGTCTCCACCCCACATTCCTGATGTCCGTTACTAGGAGGCCTTTGGCACCACAAGGGCAGACAAACTTCCACCTGGTGGTAGATTGCTCCTGGGAGATATCCTCATTTGTATGGACCTTCAGCAGTCATAACCACAGTGCCAGGCAGACCGCATTAGACAGGAACGGTGGTCCTTTTCCTAGGGAAGCCAAAGTCTCCACACCACGTTCCCGATGTCAGGTTTTAGTAGGCCATTGACAGTACAAGGGCAGAGAAACTTCCGTCTGGTGGTTGATTGCATCGGGAAGATATCCTCATTTGTATGGAATTTCAGCAGATAGAAGCCCAGTGGCAGGCAGACAGCATTAGACACGAACGGTGGCCCTTTTCCATGGGAAAACAAAGTCTCCAACCCAGGCTCCTGATGTCAGTTTGTAGGAGGCCTTTGGCACTACAAGGGCAGACAAACTTCCATCTAGTGGTGGATCGCACCTCGTAGATGTCCTTATTTGTATGGAATTTTAGTGGTATTTTAGTACTCAGAAGCCCAGTTGCAGACAGAGAGAATTAAACACGAACGGTGGGCCTTTTCCATAGGAAACCAAAGTCTCCAGGCCAGGTTCCAAATGTCAGTATAAAGGAGGCCTTTGGCACTGCAAGAGCAGACAAACTAACATCTGGTGGTAGATTGCACCTGGGAGATATCCTCATTTGTATAGAATTTTAGTGGAATTATAGTACTCAGAATCCCAGTTGCAGACCGACCGCATTAAAAATGAACGGTGGACCTTTTCCGTAGGAAACCAATGTCTCCAGGCCAGGTTCCGAATGTCAGTTTGAAGGAGGCCTTTGGCACTGCTAGAGCAGACAAACTTCCATCTGGTGGCATATTGCATCTGGGAGATATCCTCATTTGTATGGAACTTCAGCAGTCATAACCACAGTGCCAGGCAGACAGCATTAGACAGGAACGGTGGTCCTTTTCCATGGAAAGACAAATTATCCATCCTATGTTCCTGATGTCAGTTTGAAGGAGGTCTTTGGCAATACAAGGGCAGAGAAACTTCCATCTGGTGTTTGATTGCACCCGGGAGATATTCGCATTTGCATGGAATTTTAGTGGAATTTTAGTAGGCAGAATCCCAGCGGCAGGCAGAAAAAATTAGACATGAATAGTGGCCCATTTCCATGGGAAACCAAAGTCTCCACCCCAGGTTCCTGATGTCATTTTCTAGGAGGCCTCTGGCACTACAAGACGAGACAAACTTCCAACTGATGGCATATTGCATCTGGGAGATATCCTCATTTGTATGTAATTTTAGTAGCCATAAGCCCAGTGGCAGGCAGACAGCATTAGACAGGAACCGTGGCCCTTTTCCATGGGAAACCAAAGTCTCTGCCCCAGCTTCTTGATGTCATTTTGTAGGAAGCCTTTTGCTCTACAGGGGCAGACAAACTTCCATTTGGTGTTAGATTGCACGTGAGAGACATCTTCAATGGTATGGAATTTTATTGTAATTTTAATAGGCAGAATCCTAGTGGCAGGCAAACATCATTAGACATGAACGCTGTCGCATTTCCTTGGGAAACCAAAGTCTCCACTCCAGGTTCCTGATGTCAGTATGTAAGAGGCCTTTGGCACTACAAGGGCAGACAAAGTTCCGTCTGGTGGTTGATTGCATTGAGGAGATATCCTCATTTGTATGGAATTTCAGCAGGTAAAAGCCCAGTGGCAGGCAGACAGCATTAGACACGAACGGTGGCCCTTTTCCATGGGAAAACAAAGTCTCCAACCCAGGCTCCTGATGTCAGTTTGTAGGAGGCCTTTGGCATAAAAAGGGCAGACAAACTTCCATCTGGTGGGAAATTGCATTTGGGAGATATCCTCATTTGTAGGGAATTTTGGTAGGCTTCTGCCCACTGGCAGGCAGACAGCATTAGACACGAACAGTGGCCCCTTTCCATGGAAAAACAAATTATCCATCCTATGTTCCTGATGTCAGTTTTTAGGAGGCTTTTGGCACTGCAAGGGCTGACAAACTTCCACCTGGTGGTAGATTGCACCTGGGAGATATCCTCATTTTTATGGAATTTTAGTGGTATTTTAGTACTCAGAAGCCCAATGGCAGACAGACAGCATTAAACATGAATGGTGGGCCTTTTCTATAGGAAACCAAAGTCTCCAGGTGAGGTTCCGAATGTCAGTTTGAAGGAGGCCTTTGGCACTGCAAGAGCAGACAAATTTCCATCTGGTGGCATATTGCGTCTGGGAGATATCCTCATTTGTATGTAATTTCAGTAGTCATAAGTCAGTGGCAAGGAGACAGCATTAAACACCAAGGGTGGCCCTTTTCCATGGGAAACCAAAGCGTCCTCTCCAGGTTCCTGATGTCAGTTTGTAGGAGGCCGTTGCATTACAAGGGCAGACAAACTTTCAACTGGTGGTAGACTCCATCTGGGAGATATCCTCATTTTTATGGAATTTTACTAGGCATACGCCCAGTGGCAGGCACATAGCATTAGACAAAAAGGGTGGCCCATTTCCATGGGAAAACAAAGTCTCCACCGCACGTTCCTGATGTCAATTTTTAGGAGGCCTTTGGCACTTCAAGGGCAGACAAACTTCCACCTGGTGGTAGATTGCACCTGGGACTTATCAGCCTTTGTATGGAACTGCAGCAGTCATAACCACAGTGCCAGGCAGACAGCATTAGACACGAACGGTGGCCCTTTTCCATGGGAAACCAAAGTCTACGCCCCAGGTTCCTGATGTTAATTTGTAGGAAGCCTTTAACACTACAAGGGCAGACAAACTTCCATCTGGTGGTAGATTGCACCTGGCAGGTATCCTCATTTGTATGGAATTTTAGTGGAATTTTAGTAGGCATAAGCCCAGTATCTGGCAGACAGCATTACACACGAACAGTGGCCCTTTTCCATGGGAAACCAAAATCTCCACCCCATGTTGCTGATGTCACTTTGTAGGAGACGTTTTCCAATATAAGGGCAGAGAAACTTCCATCTGGTTGTAGATTGCACCTGGGAGATATCCTCATTTTTATGGAGTTTTAGTGGAATTTTAGTAGGAAGAAACCCCGTGGCAGGCAGACAGCATTAGACAAGAAAAATGGCCCATTTGATGGAAAACCAAAGTCTCCACCCCTCGTTCCTGATGTCCGTTTCTAGGAGGCCTTTGGCACTACAAGGGCAGACAAACTTCCGTCTGGTGGTTGATTGCATCGTTGAGATATCCTCATTTTTATGGAATTTCATCAGGTAGAAGCCCAGTGGCAGGCAGACAGCATTAGAGAGGAACGGTGGCCCTTTTCCATGGGAAAACAAAGTCTCCAACCAGGCTCCTGATGTCAGTTTTTAGTAGGCCTTTGGCATTAAAAGGGCAGACAAACTTCCATCTGGTGGGAAATTTTGTTAGGGAGATATCCTCATTTGTATGTAATTTCAGTAGTCATAAGCCCAGTGGCAAGGAGACAGCATTAAACAACAAGGGTGCCCCATTTCCATGGGAAACCAAAGCCTCCTTTCCAGAATCCTGATGTTAGTTTGTAGGAGGTCTTTGGCATTACAAGGGCAGACAAACTTTCATATGGTGGTAGACTCCATCTGGGAGATATCCTCATTTGTACGGGATTTTACTAGGCATAATCCCAGTGGCAGTCACATAGCATTATACACAAACGGTGGCCCATTTCCATGGGAAAACAAAGTCTCCACCCCACGTTCCTGATGTCAATTTATAGAAGGCGTTTGGAACTACAAGGGCAGAAAAACTTCCATCTGGTGGTAGATTGCACCTGGGAGATATCCTCATTTCTCTGGAATTTTATTGGAATTTTATTACGAAGATCCCCAGTGGCAGGCAGACAGCTTTAGACACGAACGGTGGCCCATTTTTATGGGAAACCAAAGTCTCCACCCCACGTTCCTGATATCCGTTACTAGGAGGCCTTCGGCAGTACAAGGGTAGACAAACTTCCACCTGGTGGTAGATTGCTCCTGGGAGATATCCTCATTTGTATGGACCTTCAGCAGTCATAACCACAGTGCCAGGCAGACAGCATTAGACAGGAACGGTGGTCCTTTTCCTAGGGAAACCAAAGTCTCCACACCACGTTCCCGATGTCAGGTTTTAGTAGGCCATTGACAGTACAAGGGCAGAAAAACTTCCGTCTGGTGGTTGATTGCATCGGGAAGATATCCACATTTGTATGGAATTTCAGCAGATAGAAGCCCAGTGGCAGGCAGACAGCATTAGACACGAACGGTGGCCCTTTTCCATGGGAAACCAAAGTCTCTACCTCACGTTCCTGATGTCAGTTTGTAGGAGGCCTTTGGAACTACAAGGGCAGACAAACTTCCGTCAGGTGGTAGATTGCACCTGGGAGATATCCTCATTTGTAGAGAATTTTATTGGAATTCTAGTAGGCATAAGCCAAGTGGCTGGCAGAGAGCATTAGACACAAACGGTGGCCCATTTCCTTGGGAAACCAAAGTCTCCATCTCACGTTCCTGATGTCAGTTTGTAGGAGGCCTTTGGTACTACAAGGGCAGACATACTTCTATCTTGTGGTTGATTGCATCGCAGAGATATCCTCATTTTTATGGAACTTCAGCAGTCATAACCACTGTACCAGGCAGACAGCATTAGACAGGAACAGTGGTCTTTTTCCATGGGAAACCAAAGTCTCCACACTACGTTCCCGATATCAGGTTTTAGGAGGTCTTTTGCAGTACATGGGAAGACAAACTTCCGTCTGTTGGTTTATTTCATCGGGGAGATATCCTCATTTGTATGGAATTTCAGCAGGCAGAAGCCCAGTGGCAGGCAGAGAGCATTAGACACAAACGGTGGCCCTTTTCCATGGGAAACCGAAGTCTCCAACCCAGGCTTCTGATGTCGGTTTTCAGGAGGCCTTTGGCATTAAAAGTGTAGACAAACATCCATCTGGTGGGAAATTGCATTTGGGAGATATCCTCATACGTATGGAATTTTAGTAGGCATATACCCACTGGCAGGCAGCAGCATTAGACATAAACAATGGGCCTTTTCCATGGAAAAACAAATTATCCATCCTCACGTTCCTGATGTCATGTTTTAGGATGCCTTTGGCACTACAAGAGCAGACAAACTTCCACGTGGTGGTAGATTGCACCTGAGAGATATTCTCATTTGTAAAGAATTTTAGACGAATTTTAGTACGCAGATTCCAAGCGGCAGGCAGACAGAATTAGACATGAATAGTGGCCCTTTTCCAGGGGAAATGAAAGTCTGCAGGCCAGGTTCCTGATGTCAGTTTTTAGGAGGCCTTTTGCACTACAAGAACAGACAAACTTCCAACTGGTGGCATATTGCATCTTGGAGATATCCTCATTTGTATGGAATTATAGTGGAATTAAAGTAGGCAGAAGCCCAGTGGCAAGTAGACAGCATTAAACACCAACGGTGGCCCATTTCCATGGGAAACCAAAGTCTCCACCCCACGTTCATGATGTCCGTTTCTAGGAGGCCTTTGGAACTACAAGAGCAGACAAACTTCCAACTGGTGGCATATTGCATCTGGGAGATATCCTCATTTGTATGTAATTTCTGTAGCCTTAAGCCCAGTGGCCGGCAGACAGCATTAGACACGAACGGTGGCCCTTTTCCATGGGAAACCGAATTCTCCACTCCAGGCTCCTGATGTCAATTTGTAGGAGGCCTTTGGCACTACAGGGGCAGACAAACTTCCATCAGCTGGTTGATTGCATCAGAGAGATTTCCAAATATCTTTGGAATTTCAGCAGGCAGAAGCCCAGTGGCAGGCAGACAGCATTAGACATGAACACTGGCCCTTTTCCATGGGAAAACAAAGTCTCCACCCCTGGTTCCTGATGTCAGTTTTTTAGGAGGGCTTTGGTACTACAAGGGCAGAGAATCTTCCATCTGGTTGTGGATTGCACCTAGGAGATATCCTCATTTCTATGGAATTTTAGTGGAATTTTAATAGGAAGAAGCCCAGTGGCAAGCAGACAGCATTACACACGAACGGTGGCCCATTTTCATGGGAAACCAAAGTCGCCACTCCCGGTTCCTGATGTCAGTTTTTAGGAGGTTTTTGCCGCTACAAGGGCAGGCAAACTTCCATCTGGTGGTAAATTGCATCTGCGAGATATCCTCATTTGTATGGAATTTTAGCAGGCATACGCCCAGTGGCAGGCACACAGCATTAGGCATGAACAGTGCCCTATTCCACGGGAAACCAAATTATACATCCCACGTTTAAGAAGTGAGTTTATAGGAGCCCTTTGGCACTACAAGGGCAGAGAAACTTCAAACCGGGAGTAGATTGCACCTGCAAGATATTCTCAATTTTATAGAATTTTAGAGGAATTTCAGTACGCCAAATCCCACCGGCAGGCACACAGAATTATACATGAATAGTGGCCTTTTCCAGGGGAAACCAAAGCCTCCAGGCCAGGTTCCTGATGTCTGTTTTTAGGAGGCCTTTTGCACTACAAGAACAGACAACCTTCCGACTGGTGGCATATTGCATCTTGGAGATATCCTCATTTGTATGGAATTCTAGTGCAATCACAGTAGGCAGAAGCCCAGTGGCAAGTAGACAGCATTAAACACCTACGGTGGCCCATTTCCATGGGAAACCAAAGTCTCCTCCCCAGGTTCCTGATGTCAATTTGTAGGAAGCCTTTGGCTCTGCAGGGGGAGACAAACTTCCATCTGGTGGTAGATTGCACCTGGGAGATATCCTCATTTGTAAGGAATTTTAGTGGTATTTTAATAGGCAGAAGCCTAGTGGCAGGAACACATCATTAGACACGAACGCTGGCCCATTTCCATGGGAAACCAAAGTCTCCACTCCAGGTTCCTGGTGTCAGTTTGTAGGAGGCCTTTGGAACTACAAGGGCAGATAAACTTCCAACTGGTGGTAGATTCCATCTGGGAGATATCCTCATTTCTCTGGAATTTCAGCAGGCATAAGCCCAGTGGCAGACAGACAGCATTAGACAGGAACGGTGGCCCTTTTCCATAGAAAACCAAAATCTCCACCCCACGTTACTGATGTCAATTTGCAGGAGGCCTTTGTCACTACAAGGGCTACATACTTCCATCTCGTTGTATATTCCATCAGGGAGATATCCTTCTTTGTATGGAATTTTACTGGAATTTTTGTATGCAGAAGCCGAGTAGCCAGCAAACAGCATCAGACAAGAACGGTGGCCCATTTCCTTGGGAAATAAAAGTCTCCACCCCACATTCCTGATGTCCGTTTGTTGGAGGCCTTTGGCACTACAAGGCCAGGAAAATTTCCAACTGGTGGTAGATTGCATCTGGGAGACATCCTCATTTGTATGCAATTTTAGCTGCCATAAGCCCAGTGGCAGGCAGACAGCATTAGATTTGAACGGTGGCCCTTTTCCATGGGAAACCAAAGTCTCCACCTCACGTTCCTGATGAAAATTTGTAGGAGGCCTTTGGAATTACACGGGAAGACAAACTTCCATCTGGTAGTAGATTGTTCCTGGGAGATATCCTCATTTCTATGCAATTTTAGAAGGCAGAACCACAGTGGCAGGTAGACTGCATTAGACACGAGCAGTGGCCCCTTTCCATGGGAAACCAATGTCTTCACTCCAGGTTCCTGATGTCTGTGTGTTGGAGGCCTTAACACTGCAAGGGCAGACAAACATCCAAGTCGTGGTGGATTCTATCTGGGAGATATCCCCATTTGTATGGAATTTAAGACGGCATAAGCCCAGTGGCCGGCAGACAGCATTAGACAAAAACGGTGGCATTTTTCCATGGGAAACCAAAGTCTCCACCTCACGTTCCTGATGTCAGTTTGTAAGAGGCCTTAGGCACTACAAAGGCAAAGGAAAATTCATCTGGTGGTAGATTGCACCAGGGAGATATCCTCATTTGAATGGAATTTTAGTGGAATTTTAGTCGGCAGAATCCGAAAAGTCGCCAGATAGCATTAGACAAGAACGGTGGCCCTTTTCCATGGGAAACCAAAGTCTCCATCTCACGTTCCTGATGTCAGTTTGTAGGATGCCTTTGGCACTACAAAGGAAGATAAACTTCCATCTGGTGGTAGATTCCATCTGGGAGATATCCTCATTTTTGTGGAATTTCAGCAGGCATGAGCCTAGTTCCAGGCAGACTGCATTACACACTAACGGTGACCCTTTTCAATGGGACACCAAAGTCTCCACCTCACGTTCCTTATGTCAGTTTATAGGAGGCCTTTGGAACTACAAGGGCACACAAACTTCCATCTCTTGGGAGAATGCAACTGCGAGATATCCTCATTTGCATGGAATTTAAGTGGAATTCTTGTGGGCAGAATCCCAGCGGCAGAAAGCGAGCATTAGACACGAACGGTGGCCCTTTTCCATGGGAAATCAACGTCTCCACCTCACGATCTTTATATCAGTTACTACGAGGCCTTTGGCACTACAAGGGCAGACAAAATTCCATCTGCTGGTAGATTCCACCTGGGAGATATCCTCTGTTGTATGGAATTTCAGCAGGCATATGCCCAGTTGCAGGCAGACAGCATTAGACACGAACGGTGCCCTTTTCCATGGGAAACCTAAGTGTCCACCCTACGTTTAAAATGTCATTTTATATGAGGCTTTTGGCACTACAAGGGCAGAGGAACTTTCATCTGGTGGTAGATTGAACCAGGGAGGTATCCTCATTTGTATGGAATTTTAGTGGAATTTTAGTAGGAAGAAGCCCAGTTGCAGGCAGACAGCATTAGACAGGAACGGTGGCCCTTTTCCATGGAAAACCAAAGTCTCCACCCCACATTCCTGATGTAAATTTATACGAGGCTTTTGGCACGATAAGGGCAGACAAACTTCCAACTGGTGGTAGATTGCACGTGAGAGATATCTTCATTTGCATGGAATTTTAGTGGAATTTTAGTAGGCAGAATCCCAATGATCGGCAGAGAGCATAAAACACAAACGGTGTCCCTTTTCCATCAGACACGAAGGTCTCTACCCCAGTCTCCTGATGTCAGTTTCTGGGAAGCTTTTGGCACTACAAGGCTAGAAAAACTTCCACCTGGTGGTAGAGTGCATCTGGGAGATATCCTCATTTGTATGCAATTTTAGCAGGCAGAAGCCCAGTGGCAGGCAGACAGCATTAGAAAGAAACAGTGGCCATTTTCCATGGGAAACCAAAGTCTCCACCTCACATTCCTGATGTCAATTTGTAGGAGGCCTTTGGCATTACAAGGGCAAACAAAACTCCATCTCGTGGGAGAATTCAACAGCGAGATAACCTCATTTGCATGGAATTTAAGTGGAATTCTTGTGGGCAGGATCCCAGCGGCAAATAGAGAGCATTAGACACGAACGGTGGCTCTTTTCCATGGGACACCAAAGCAGGGTTATGCCTGCTAAAATTCCATACAAATGAGACTATCTCGCAGATGCAATTTACCACAAGATGGAAGTTTGCCTGGCCTTGTAGTGGCAAAGGCCTACTAAAATCTGACATCGGGAACGTGGTGTGGAGACTTTGGTTTCCCATGGAAAAGGACTACCGTTCGTGTCTAATGCTGTCTGCCTGGCACTGTGGTTATGACTGCTGAAGTTCCATACAAATGAGGTTATCTCCCAGGTGCAATCTACAACCAGGTGGAAGTTTGTCTGCCCTTGTAGTGCCAAAGGCCTCCTAAAAAGGAACATCAGAAACGCGGGCTGGAGACCTTGGTTTCCCATAGAAATGGGCCACCGTTCGTGTCTAATGCTATCTGCCTGCCACTGGCCTACTTCCTACTAAAATTCCACTAAAATTCCAAAAAAATGAGGATATCTCCCAGGTGCAATCTACAACCAGATGGAAGTTTCTCTGCCCTTATATTGGAAAACACTTCCTACAAAGTGACATCAGCAACGTGGGGTGGAGATTTTGAATTCCCATGGAAAAGGGCCACCGTTCGTGTCTAACGATATCTGCCTCCCACTGGGGTTATGCCTGCTGAAATTCCATACAAATGAGGATATCTCCCAGATGGAATCTACCACCAGTTGGAAGTTTGTCTGCCCTTGTAGTGCCAAAGGCCTCCTAAATACTGACATCAGGAACGTGGATTGGACTTTGGTTTCCCATGGAAAAGGGGCACCGTTTGTGCCTAATGCTATGTGCCTGCCGCTGGGCTTATGCCTAGTAAAGTTCCATACAAATGAGGATATCTCCCACATGGAATTGACCATCAGATGGAAGTTTGTCTGCCCTTGTAGTGGCAAAGGCCTCCTAAAAAACTGACATCAGGAACCAGGGGTGGAGATTTTTGTTTCCCATGGAAAAGGGCCACCGTTCGTGTCTAATGGTGTCTGCCTGCAACTGGGGTTATGCCTGCTGAAATTCCTCACAAATGAGGATATCTCCCTGATGGAATCTTCCACCAGATGGAAGTATGTCTGCCCTTATAGTGCCAAAGTCCTCCTAAAAACTGACATCAGGAACGTGGGGTGTAGACTTTGTTTTCCCAAGGAAATTGGCCACCGTTCGAGTCTAATGCTGTCTGCCTGCCACTGGGCTTCTGCCTGCTGAAATTCCAAAGATATTTGGAAATCTCTCCGATGCAATCAACCACCTGACGGAAGTTTGTCTGCCCTTGTAATGCCAAAGGCCTCTTAAACACTGACATCAGGAACCTGGAGTGGAGACTTTGGTTTCCCATGGAAATGGGCCACCGTTCGTTCCTAATGCTGTCTGCCTGCCACTGGGTTTCTTCCTACTAAAATTCCACTAAAATTCCATAGAAATAAGGATATCTTCCAAGTGCAATCTACAACCAGATAAAAGAATCTCTGCCCTTGTAGTACCAAAGCTCTCCTAAAAAACTGACATCAGAAACCAGGGGTGCAGACTTTGTTTTCCCATGGAAATGGGCCAGCGATCGTGTCTAATGCTACCTGCCTGCCACTGGGCTTCTGCCTGCTGAAATTCCAAAGAAATTTGGAAATCTCTCCGATGCAATCTACCTCCTGACGGAAGTTTTTCTGCCTCTGTAATGCCAAATGCCTCCTACAAATTGACATCAGGAGCCTGGAGTGGAGAATTCGGTTTCCCATGGAAAAGGGTCAGCGTTCGTGTCTAATGCTGTCTGCCTGCCACTGGGCTTATGGCTACAGAAATTACATACAAATGAGGATATCACCCAGATGCAATATGCCACCAGTTGCAAGTTTGTCTGCTCTTGTAGTGCCAAAGGCATCCTAGAAACGGACATCAGGAACGTTGGGTGGAGATTTTGGTTTCCCATGGAAATGGGCCACCGTTGGTGTTTAATGCTGTCGACATGCCACTGGGCTTCTGTCACTTTAATTCCACTAAAATTCCATACAAATGAGGATATCTCCAAGATGCAATATTCCACCAGTTGGAAGTTTGTCTGTTCTTGTAGTGCAAAAGGCCTCATAAAAACTGACATCAGGAACCTGATCTGGAGACTTTGTTTTCCCCTGGAAAAGGGCCACTATTCATGTCTAATTCTGTGTGCCTGCTGCTGGGATTCTGCGTACTAAAATTGCTCTAAAATTCTATACAAATGAGAATATCTCGCAGGTGCAATCTGCCCCCGGTTTGAAGTTTTCTGCCCTTCTAGTGCCAAAGGGCTCCTATAAACTGACATCTGAAACGTAGGATGGATGATTTGGTTTTCCATGGAAAAAGGCCACTGTTCATGCCTAATGCTGTGTGCCTGCCACTGGGCGTATGCCTGCTAAAATTCCATGCAAATGAGGATATCTCGCAGATGCCATTTACCACCAGATGAAAGTTTTCCTGCCCTTGTAGTGGCAAAGGCCTCCTAAAATCTGACATCGGGAACGTGCTTTGGAGACTTTGGTTTCCCATGGAAAAGGACCACCGTTCGTATCTAATGCTGTCTGCCTGGCATTGTGGTTATGACAGCTGAAGTTCCATACAAATGAGGATATCTCCCAGGTGCAATCTACCACCAGGTGGAAGCTTCTCTGCCCTTGTAGTCCCAAAGGCCTCCTTTAAACTGACATCAGGACGTCGGGGTGGAGATTTTGGTTTCCCATAGAAATAGGCCACCGCTCATGTCTAATGCTGTCTGCCTGCCACTGGCCTTCTTCCTACTAAAATTCCACTAAAATTCCATAGAAATGAAGGTATCTCCCAGGTGCAATCTACAACCAGATGGAAGTTTCTCTGCCCTTATATTGGATAACGCCTCCTACAAAGTGACATCAGCAACGTGGGGTGGAGATTTTGGTTTCCCATGGAAAAAGGCCACCGTCCGTGTCTACTGCTGTCTGCCTGCCACTGGGGTTATACCTGCTGAAATTCCTCACAAATGAGGATATCTCCCAGATGGAATCTGCCACCAGTTAAAATTTTGCCGGCCCTTCTAGTGCCAAAGTCCTCCTAAAAACTGACATCAGGAACGTGGGGTGGAGACTTTGGTTTCCCAAGGAAATGGGCCACCCTTCGTGTCTAATGCTGTCTGCCTGCCACTGGGCTTCTGCCTTCTGAAATTCCATACAAATGAGGATATCTCCCCGATGCAATCTACCACCAGACGGAACTTTGTCGGCCCTCAAATTGCAAAGGGCCTCCTATAAACTGACATCAGGAACCTGGACTGGAGACTTTGGTTTCCCATGGAAATGAGCCACTATTCATGTCTAATTCTATCTACCTGCTGCTGGGATTCTGCCTACTAAAATTCCACTAAAATTCCATACAAATGAGTATATCTCCCAGCTACAACCTAACACCAGATGGAAGATTCTCTGCCCTTGTAGTGCCAAAGGCCTCCTACAAACTGCCATCAGGAACCTATGGTGGAGACTTTGGTTTCCCATGGAAAAGGACCACCGTTCCTGTCTAATGCTCTTTGCCCGGAACTGTGGTTATGACTGCTGAAGTTCCATACAGATGAGGATATCTCCTCGGTGCAATCTACCACCCGGAGGAAGTTTGTCTGGCCGTGTAGTTCCAAAGTCCTCCGAGAAACGGAAATCCAGAACATGGGGTGGAGACTTTGCTTTCCCATAGAAATGGGCGGCCGTTCGTGTCTAATGCTCTCTGCCTGCCACTTGGCTTCTTCCTACTAAAATTCCACTAAAATTCCTTAGAAATAAGGATATCTCCCAGGTGCAATCTACAACCAGATGGAAGATTCTCTGCCCTTGTAGTACCAAAGCCTTCCTAAAAAACTGACATCAGGAACCAGGGGTGGAGTCTATGTTTTCCCATGGAAAAGAGCCACCGTTCGTGTCTAATGCTGTCTGCCTGCCACTGGGCTTCTGCGTGCTGGAATTCCCAAAAAATTTGGAAATCTCTCTGATGTAATCAACCACCTGACGGAAGTTCCTCTGCCCCTGTAGTGCCAAAGGCATCCTACAAATTGACATCAGGAGCCTGGAGTGGAGACTTTGGTTTCCCATGGAAAAGGGCCAGCGTTCGTGTCTAATGCTGTCTGCCTGCCACTGGGCTTATGGCTACTGAAATTACATGCAATTGATGATATCTCCCCGTTGCAATAAGCCAGCAGTTGGAAATTTGTCTGCTCTTGTATTGCAAAAGTCCTCCTATAAACGGACATAAGGCACGTGGTGTGGAGACTTTGCTTTCCCATGGAAATGGGCCACCGTTGGTGTTTAATGCTGTCTACTTGCCACTGGGCTTCTGCCTACTTTAATTCCACTAAAATTCCATACAAATGAGGATATCTCCAAGACGCAATATGCCACCAGTTGGAAGTTTTTCTGTTCTTGTAGTGCAAAAGGCCTCCTAAAAACTGGCATCAGGAACCTGGCCTGGAGACTTTGTTTTCCCCTGGAAAATGGCCACTATTCATGTCTAATTCTGTGTGCCTGCTGCTGGGATTCTGCGTACTAAAATTCCTCTAAAATTTAATACAAATGGGAATATTTCGCAGGTGCAATCCTCCCCCAGTTTAAAGTTTCTCTGCCCTTGTAGTGCCAAAGGGCTCCTATAAACTGACATCTGAAACATAGGATGGATAATTTGGTTTCCCATGGAAAAGGGCCACTGTTCATGCCTAATGCTGTGTGCCTGCCACTGGGCGTATGCCTGCTAAAATTCCATACAAATGAGGATATCTCGCAGATGCAATTTACCACGAGACGGAAGTTTGTCTGCCCTTGTAGTGGCAAAAGCCCCCTAAAAAACTGACATCAGGAACCAGGCGTGGAGACTTTGGTTTCCCATGGAAAAGGACCACCGTTCGTATCTAATGCTGTCTGCCTGGCACTGTGGTGATGACTGCTGAAGTTCCATACAAATGAGGATATCTCCCAGGTGCAATCTACCACCAGGTGGAAGTTTGTCTGCCCTCGTAGTGCCAAAGGCCTCCAAAAAACTGACATCAGGAACGTGGGGTGAAGACTTTGGTTTCCCATGGAGAAGGTCCATCGTTCGTTTCGAATGCTGTCTGCCTGGCTTTGAGATTATGAGTGCTGAAGTTCCATACAAATGAGGATATCTCCCAGGTGCAATCTACCACCAGATGGAAGTTTGTTTGCCCTTGTAGTGCCAAAGGCCTCCTAAAAACTGACATCAGGAACGTGCGGTGGAGACTTTGCTTTCCCATGGAAAAGGGCCACCGTTTGTGTCTAATGCTATGCGCCTGCCACTGGGCTTATGCCTAGTAAAATTCCATACAAATGAGGATATCTCCCAGATGGAATCTACCACCACTTGAAAGTTTGTCTGCCCTTGTAATGCCAACGGCCTCCTACAAACTGACATCAGGAATCTGGAGAGGACGCTTTGGTTTCCCATGGAATAGGGCCACCCTTGGTGTTTAATGCTGTCTCTTTGCCACTGGGCTTATGACTACTGAAATTACATACAAATGAGGATATCTCCCAGATGCAATATGCCACCAGATGGAAGTTTGTCTGCTCTTGCAGTGCCAAAGGCCTCGTTCAAAGTGATATCTGGAACCTGGCCTGGAACTTTGGTTTCCTATGGAAAAGGCCCACCGTTCGTATTTAATGCTGTCGGTCTGCAACTGGGCTTCTGAGTACTAAAATTCCACTAAAATTCCATACAAATGAGGACATCTCCATGGTGCAATCTACCACCAGTTGGAAGTTTGTCTGCCCTTGTAGTGCCAAAGGCCTCCTAAAAACTGACATCAGGAACGTGAGGTGGAGACTTTGGTTTCCATGGAAAAGGGGCACCGTTTTTGTCTAAAGCTCTGTGCCTGCCACTGGGCTTATGCCTAGTAAAATTCCATACAAATGAGGATATCTCCCAGATGGAATTTTCCATCAGATGGAAGTTTGTCTGCCCTTGTAGTGGCAAAGGCCTCCTAAAACCTGACATCAGGAACCACGGGTGAAGATTTTTGTTTCCCATGGAAAAGGGCCACCGTTCGTGTCTAATGGTGTCTGCCTGCCACTGGGGTTATGCCTGCTGAAATTCCTCACAAATGAGGATATCTCCCTGATGGAATCTACCACCAGTTGGAAGTATGTCTGCCCTTATAGTGCCAAAGTCCTCGTAAAAACTGACATGAGGAACGTGGGGTGGAGACTTTGGTTTCCCCTGGAAAAGGGCCACTATTCATGTCTAATTCTGTGTGCCTGCAGCTGGGATTCTGCGTACTAAAATTCCTCTAAAATTCTATACAAATGGGAATATTTCGCAGGTGCAATCCTCCCCCAGTTTGAAGTTTCTCTGCCATTGTAGTGCCAAAGGGCTCCTATAAACTGACATCTGAAACATAGGATGGATAATTTGGTTTCCCATGGAAAAGGGCCACTGTTCATGCCAAATGCTGTGTGTGCCTGCCACTGGGCGTATGCCTGCTAAAATTCCATACAAATGAGGATATCTCGCAGATGCAATTTACCACGAGATGGAAGTTTGCCTGCCCTTGTAGTGGCAAAAACCTCCTAAAAACTGACATCAGGAACCGGGAGTGGCGACTTTGGTTTCCCATGAAAATGGGCCACCGTTCGTGTGTAATGCTGTCTGCTTGCCACTGGGCTTCTTCCTATTAAAATTCCACTAAAATTCCATAGAAATGAGGATATCTCCTAGGTGCAATCCACAACCAGATGGAAGATTCTCTGCCCTTGTAGTACCAAAGCCCTCCTAAAAAACTGACATCAGGAACCAGGGGTGGAGACTTTGTTTTCCCATGGAAAAGGGCCAGCGTTCATGTCTAATGCTGTCTGCCTGCCACTGGGCTTCTGCCTGCTGAAATTCCAAAGATATTTGGAAATCTCTCTGATGCAATCAACCAGCTGATGGAAGTTTGTCTGCCCCTGTAGTGCCAAAGGCCTCCTACAAATTGACATCAGGAGCCTGGAGTGGAGAATTCGGTTTCCCATGGAAAAGGGCCACCGTTCGTGTCTAATGCTGTCTGCCGGCCACTGGGCTTATGGCTACAGAAATTACATACAAATGAGGATATCTCCCAGATGCAATATGCCACCAGTTGGAAGTTTGTCTGCTCTTGTAGTTCCAAAGGCCTCCTAGAAACGGACATCATGAACGTGGGGTGGAGACTTTGGTTTCCCATGGAAATGGGCCACCGTTGGTGTTTAATGCTGTCTACTTGCCACTGGGCTTCTGCCTACTTTAATTCCACTATAATTCCATACAAATGAGGATATCTCCAAGATGCAATATGCCACCAGTCGGAAGTTTGTCTGTTCTTGTAGTGCAAAAGGCCTCCTAAAAGCTGACATCAGGAACCTGGCCTGGAGACTTTGGTTTCCCCTGGAAAAGGCCGCTATTCATGTCTAATTCTGTGTGCCTGCCGGTGGGATTCGGCGGACTGAAATTCCTCTAAAATTCTATAAAATTGAGAATATCTCGCAGGTGCAATCTACTCCCGGTTTGAAGTTTCTCTGCCCTTGTAGTGACAAAGGGCTCCTATAAACTCTCTTCTTAAACGTAGTGTTGCGGCTTATTCAGCCATCGCCTTGGTGGCCTGGGTTTAATTGAAGACACGACCACCACGAGCTGCGAGCGTGGGGTTCGGGCAAATGACTCAGTTAACACCA